>OU015617.1:14102500-15470000 GCA_907165235.1 Zeuzera pyrina
TTAATTTACAAAATAGACTATGTTCCGTAGTGTTTTCAGAGGTTGCGATCACAAAGCAGTTGGAATACGACCTATAAATGTGATATAAGCAATAATATTGACTACACTAATTTTGCTGGAAGTAGAATTTTGAAAAAGTATTTTTTTAGGGTTCCGTAGGTCTCAACCGGTTGCAAATTTAAAACTAAGTATATTAAGCTAAAACAAGTGTCCGATGAGTTCGCAACTAGTACCACAAATTTTGCCTAGGAGATAAAGACGAAAAATCACTTTTTTTAAATTTAGGTATGTTCCGTATGTCGCAACCGGTCCAAATTGCTTGAGTATGTAGGTATTCGTCCTCCAAACACGTGGTATTCTCGCAACTAGTACCACAATTTTTGTTTTGGAATTATTCAAAAATCCAAGATTTTTTCAATTTTCACCATTTTCCGCACTTCCAAATCGGTTGCGAATTTAAGGTAATCATACACAGACATAACTCTATCGATGTGCCAAAAATCATTAGTACCACAATTAATGTAAATTGATAATCTAATTCTACTGCACTATTGTCCAAGTTTAAGTTTCCACTTAATTTTGGTATCGAAAATAGTTGATCGACCCAAGTAAATAAATGGATCCATAACTTAAAAAAATAATAATTTTTAGATTAGATTTAAAGTTAATTGAGACTAAATTTATATGTGGCAGTACTTCAGCGATGTCTTTATTATACGAGTGCATCAACACGGTGATCGCAGTGTTGATCAGCATCAGCAGTGGTATGCCTGGGCATGCTGCCTCAGTGCAACTATGTGTGCAAAAACTAAGAATACTTATCGAGGACAGTGATCAGAACTGTAAGAATTGTATTTTATCACAATGTTCATTATAAAATATGTAGTAAAGTAAATTAATTTTTACTGTATCAGATTGCGATTATGATTACATACACTATGTCATTTTTAGTAAATAATTGGTACATAACTCCCAAATTATAAATTGATTTTATAGAATGTCTGTGTTTTAGGTATCTAAATTATTGTCAATTTAGCAGTAGTATATATTTATATTGTTTCAATTATATGCTTGTTAATTTAATGTATTTTAATTATTGATGCTTTCATTTACAGTGAAGTATTTGGGATTATTGGCGATGTCCCGTATATTAAAGTCGCATCCGAAATCAGTTCAAGCTCACAAAGACCTAGTACTCGCGTGTCTTGATGATAAGGATGAATCAATACGACTTAGAGCACTAGGATTATTGTATGGGATGGTATGTCAAAAACAATTATTTAATATACATTTGTTTACATTATTGTACATATATTTGAAATAAAACTAACTTTACAAATTATCATTGATCATAAATAAATCATAGCCTAATTTACTTAGATATATCTAGTCTTGCCATAAATATTGTTCTAGGAAAGCATCGTTTTCTTTCTTAACATTATATATTTGTTACTGTAGTGTGCCTTAGTTTACATATTAATATAAAGACATTTTAAAAATATGAAGCTCGTTTGAAATGATCGATTGAAACACGCACGTTCTCCATGAGAAAATTCGCCTCTGTTAATCTTATGGAATGTTATAGGGACTCCAAATTATCATAACGTTTAGAGCATGCCATACTCTCTAAAAGAGATCATAAATCACAATCAAGTGGATTAAGATCGGGACTAGATGATGGCCTTCAGCTCTGATGAAGTCAGAAACATTCCTTTCCAGCCACACTTGTGTGGATCAAGCTTTATGACCTGGTGATGAGTCTTGCTGAAAGGACCATTCTTGGTTATGGAACAGGGTGTTGTTAGGAGACGTAACTACCGTCACAAGAATCGTATCTTGTTTCACCGGGGCCGATGTTTGGATAGCTTTTTCACAAAAATATGGTTCAGTCACATCTTGACAGCTAATATGTAACACCCCACCAAATCATCGCTAAATCCGGATAATGCCTACGTTGTACCCTAATGACTAATTGAGAAGCTTCTCTAGAGCTTTGAACATAAACACCGTTATTCTGCTTATTAAAATGTTGCTCAATAGTAAAAAATTTCTCGTCAATAAATAATTTGTTTCTGTTACTTCCCATTGTGTACCGCCTAAGAAGTTGTTTTGGTTTTACCACCCTATTCTTTTTTAAATTATCGGTTAGGTAATGACCAGTGCGTCTTATAACCTGCAAGTACTTAGTCATTTTTTTAAATACACTACATGGTTTTGGGTGGTATATTCATTTCCCTAGATAAAATCTTTTGCTTTCGGACAAGATTTCTTCAGATTCTTTCCTTCACAGCTTTGATCGGCTTTCAGCTTTGATCGGCTTTTTGTATGAATATTACGTGGATGGCCAGATCTTTTCTGTCACAAACAGAGGACGTTTCATTATATCTATCAATAGGCCGGTACTCAAACATTTTATAATACCAAGCGGATGGAGAATTTAAAAAATTGCATTTGGCTCCATACTTACTTTGCGTAATGCAATGACAGCATTTTGGTTTTCTTTATCATCCCTCTTCATTTTAATATCACAAGCACATTTAAGAAAGAAGACGCGAAATACGAATATTCATATGAGAATGACAAGTTCCAAATTGAAATGTAATATTATTGGTTTTTTAATTGTAACAGTATTTATGGCCGACTGTGTATAGGTAAAGTAATAAACTCGTGTTATTTATTTATGCTCAAGAAATTAATTCCTGTTGGGGCTTGATGTTGATATAACCTTTGCTCTGTAATTTGTCACTTTTTATGATAGAAAAGTAAACATGGAATTATTCATAACTCATTACTAAACAAGAACGTTAAGGTATTTAATAATACGTATATCTCGTCATAATGTATGTACATTAACTTACTATAACATTTTGAAATACAGGTGTCAAAAAAGAATCTAATGGAAATTGTGAAGAAACTGATGTTACATATGGAGCGCGCGGAAGGCACACTGTATCGCGATGAGTTATTGACGCGTATGATTGAGATCTGTTCACAGAACAATTACCAGCATGTAGTTGATTTTGAATGGTATGTGACGGTGCTTGCCGAACTCACCGAAATGGAGACCAGTTCTAAGCACGGTAATTGATGATTTTGTATTTATGATAATAATTTGTCCTCAATTTCGTGCACATACATGCGATAATACGACTTTATGCTTGTAACTAATCAATTTTTTATACCACTATAGGTAGTTACCTCATATGCTATTTACAACATTGTTCCAATGCTTGTTAAACAATTTTTGAGAGAAGGTAATGAAGCAATTTAAAACATCCGAAATTATTTATGAAAATTCCAAATTGGAAACAAATAATAACTGAAATATACTTTAGATTTTATTATGTAATGATTGAAATTTATGAATTTTTAGTTTTAGTATTTATTTCTTGTTTTGTTTGTGTTTTTCTTTTGTTTTGTTCCTTTTTTTGGAATGAATAGAGGAGCTATCATATAACTTTTTCTCCTCTTAATGGATAAATTTTGAAAGAATATTAGTAAATTAGATCATTAGTCCCCTTATTAAAAAAGGATTACTAAATCTACACTAGCTAAATAACATTTTGCCTTTTTTATTTCAAAACAAAAATCAATGTCAAAATGGAGACAAAACATATTTTAGCATAAACGTCGTTGTATAATTTTTATGAATAATAACCTACGTGTTTTATAAAATAGATTAATAGAAACACTAGTAGGGTGACTATAACCCGAACATTATAAGCTCAAAGTTTGGGTCTTAAATTATTGTTTAGGGATATAATGACTGCAACTATTGTTGATAAATGCACAAAACTAGTACAAATAATGCACCTAATAAGCAGAATACATGTAGTGTATATATAAATATGGTATATAATAAATATAGTATATAGTCTTGTTTTCTCGTATCGATACTGCATTTACCGCAGTTACTCACGTTACTGAACAAGTGAGGCTTGTAATCAGGGTTGGAATTTGACAGTCAGAAAAGAGTAGTATTCGAAATTTAAAAAGGTAGTATTTCACAAAATGGTAGTACAGTTTGATTATTACTTTAATATTGAGTTTTTTTGCTGTCTAAATGGCAAAAAATATTAAATTATAAATAAAAAAATGTTTTATTTGAATTGAATAATCTTTCTGTGTGTTCGAATCGGTCGAAATTCGAAACCCCCAACGGGATACATACTGTTTATTGCGAGCACATGTTCCTTTCACTCTTACCCAAAATGCTTCCACAAAAAGCAAACAGGGGAAATCTCTTACGTTGAGATTACGGCATTCATCCCTCGCTCGTTCACACATACCTACTCTAAAATACCATACAATACCAACTTTGAAGTGTATCGGTGGTGAAATTAATCCATTTTTAGGTTGAGTAAAGTGCACCATACACGTGCTGACATGATTACTTTCAAATTGAGTGAGAAATTGCGGTGGTAGTAAAATAGTAGTATTTTAGCGTACTATCCAGAGAACTGGGTAGTATGTAGTACAAAGGATGGAATTGTAGTATAAATACTACTATAGTAGTACGAAATCCTACCTTGCTTGTAATTGCGAGCGCGAAGTGCAATTTTTTTTTAATTTTAAGACATTGGCAACCAGGCCATCGACTTAATCACGTTATTGGATAAATGCCGTATTGTTACAATCACGTCACTGTATTGTTGTAGTTAATGTCGAACACTTGAATCGCATGTCTGACGTAAGATTCCTTCTTTTTTCTTATAACTAAGTCCTTAACATTCCTCCAGTAAAGTAGGTAGTAAAAAGGAGTTATTGGAAAAACGCAAAAACTTTAGCTGTACATGATTATTTAGACCTCCTCCGTTCTTTTCACTTATGCAGAAGTTTAAACTCAGAATATACTATCACTTTAAAACTCCCAAAAATGTAAAAAATAGAAAATCTAAATAAAACGACAATCCTGTTCCCGCCAAAAGTCTCTTAATGCAATCAGCGAAGCCAAAACAAAAAAAAAGTTAGCTTGTAAAGGTCGGCATATAGTGGCTATGTAGTGGTAGTGCAGTAGCAGTAGTGATGAGTGGAGCGCGCGCAGGTGTGATCCTGGCGGGGCAGCTGACGGAGGTGGGCGCGCGCGTGGCGGACGTGCGGCCGTTCGCGGCGCGCGAGTGCGCGGCGCTGTGCGCGCGCGCCGCCGCCGCGCCGCCCGGGCCCGCCTCGCGCGAGGTGCTCTACGCCGCCGCCTACGTGCTCTCCGAGTACTGCCAGTGAGTACTACCACCTACCGACCACTTACAGTACAGCAGTACCCCGGACTTACGCGATAGACAGGACCGAGCGATAGTCTTGTAAATCGAATTCGCGTGAGTCGGGGTGCAATTTTGCATATAAATACATGTAAGTTATATTATCCGCCCTCTCCGACTACCCCGTTAGGGATACAGCGTGAGGATATGTATCTATGTATGTATGTATAAATTATATTTTTATAGAACCAGTCTAAAGAAAACAATAACTTGAGGAAAAATGCTTAATAAAATGTTGAATAATAACACAATTTACATTGTTATTATCATAATAAAAAAACGCAAACCGAAATTATTTTGATGTAGAAGGCTTCATATATTTTAACAATGCCGCTTAACGAATTAAATTTTTCTTCTTCTCACGCAAAATTCCCTCGTAGCACGCCAGTAACTTTTTTATTCTCCGTTTTTTAGTAGAAATGCGCTCTTCGTTGGAATCTACTTTTCCTAAAAATTTTAACCATTATTTAATTGAACTGAGGTCTTCTGTTAAGTTTACAATCGTCATTTGATTTTCTGATTCAACTGAGTTTAACGAATCGGTTTGTTCAATGTCTTGCTCATGCTCACGCATTTCTATAAGCTCAATTGTCAGCTCTTGATCGTGTGAATCCAGCGATTCTTGAACGTTATCACCATCCACCTCTAAATTTAGTTGTTTGGCAAAATCTTCTTCTATTACACTATCGATTTCTAGTTCACTAGCAAACATTCTAGGAGCGAAGTGAAGTGATCTTAGATGCGAGTTTGTCGGATATTGCTTTAAGAGTAAACATCTCAGTCTATATTTCATCTTAGAGTATTTTAACTTCTTCTGAGATATATACGTTAAATAAAACTCGATTATTTAGATTGGATTGTTATATTTAGCGAAACTTCATAAAATTCATTTACGATAGTACAACTCGTCGCCGCCACTCATCGAGGCGGCTAGTGTCTCTGTCGACTTTAGAGAATACCAAATCAGTTGACAATCTCAGCGTGGATTCAGAAGTGAATTTGGCTTATTTGCGTGAGAGAATCGCACTAGTGGTCGGTGTGGTGTGCCCGCGCAGGGAGGAGCCGGTGATGCGCGAGGCCATACCGCCGCTGCTGGCGTGCGGCGCCGTGGGCGGCGGCGGCGGCGCCGTGCGCGCGCGCGCCGTGTGCGTGCACGCCGCGCTCAAGCTGGCCGCGCGCCTGCTGCTGCTGCACGAGCGCCGCGCCGACCGCACCGCCGCGCTCCACGTACTATACCATACTGTTTAATGCACCATTTACCTACGTTACAATACGAACGGAGCTGTGCTGTACTAAACTACCCTACCCTACCCTGCCCTACATACACTATCCTACACTACATTACATTCCATCACATTACATCATAAGAGAGAAGAGCCTGGAAGAGATCGCTTTAGCGATAAAGTCGCCCAAATTGTACAACTCTTATTTTTTTATTCATATATTTGTATACTTTTAATGGTGCAATAAAAGAGTATTATTATTATTAATATTATCGTATATTATATATCCTATGCATAAATTTATACTACTATATAAATCTGTAGCGTCTGTCTGTAATTACTTTCTGTCAAATTTAGTGATAAACAGTCATTTTATGACTCACTGACATTGATTCCAATAATTTTATAAAAAGTATACTACACTGTAAACTGTAGAAATTTTTTTGTTTATCTGTCTGTCTGTATGTCCTTTTATAACTCAAGGACGGCTCGACCGATCTTGATGAGAATAGGTATATACGAGATATAAGAACATGCGATTACGCAAAAGGTAGATAAGTAACTTTTTATCAAGAATCTACTCCTGAAGGGGCCAAAACGAAAATGAAACTTTGTATGGGAAATGCTAAATTACTGAACCGAGTATGATTCAATTTGGCATGGAGATAGTTCGGCATCAGAAAACGAATACAAACTACTTTTTTTTTATCAAAAATGTAACCCTAAGAAGGTGAAAAGGGGGACGAAACTTTGTATAGGAAATTAAACTAAACTTGGTAATGATAAAATTTAGTGTAGTAATAGGCTTTTTTTATTGAGAAGACATAGGCTACTTTTTTCATAACAAATTACCCTTAAAGGGGTGAAAAAGTGGATGTAACTTTATATGGGGAATACTAAATGAATACGTAATTATATTTTCCGAATAATTTTTGTGCTAAGATCTCAGGCACAGCAGTGAGATAAACAATAGTCGATTGACTCAATTAGTCTTTGTCTTGAGTTTGACGTTGAAATTGAGTAAATTGGACTTGATATTGCTGAAACCTCATATGATTTAGTCTATATTATGTACTCTCAAGCTCAAAACTCCTCATTTAGTGTAGTGAACGGTCATACAGTTACAATCGTATTTTACAGATTTTACGTGAGACAGTGACGGGCTTGCGGCCGTTACTGTGCAGCGAAGATATGGAAGTTCAGGAACGTGCACACAACGCGTTCACACTACTCTCAATAGTGCTACGAAAACTGAACCCAGACGATGACGCGCTGACCGCGGATAACACTGCAGACAAAAGTAACGTCACCGCCACACTCGTCGAACATGAACAAAGGTTAGCTATAAATACTACATACTAGATGACACAATGAACTTCGTATTACCTAAAATTGATTTGATTATAACTCTTCATTAGCAATTAACAGTTATACATAGCGCAGCTGTCAAACGATAGTGCCGCCACGAATAGTGAAAAATGGAAAAATATCGGTAAAATGTCGAAAAAATAATTGAAAAATATGGAAATTTCTTGAAAAATTTGAAGAATTTTGATTTAAAAATTTCAATGACCCATTATTAGACACGAACGCCATCTATTGAAACTAAATTCGAAGTGGCAATGTAATCCGAAGTGACGATTCCCATACAAAATTACCAAATTCGATATTTTGGCTGTTCAAAAGAACAGCCTAATTTTCTTCTTTCCTAAAGCATTTTATTTCGTTTTATTCGACTCAATACTGGGGAGTATCGAGTCGAATAAAACGAAAAAAATTTAGATATTTACTTATACTACACAAACATGTAATAGCTTCTAATAATGACTGCATGAAATTACATTCATAATAAAAAAAATGGTAATAACCAGGAAACATTAAGGTTATTTTAATATTGGTGAATTATTTTCTTTAATGCAGTAATGGCTTGGAAATCGACACTGATCCAGATTTGAATGGTGAATACTCACAAGGCTTCAGTGGCGGACTGATTGAAGAACTTGCAGATTTGTTTGATGGGGAGCTCAAGCCTGTCGCTCCGAAGGCTCAGAAGAAAGTACCAATGCCTGCTGAGTAAGTAATTGATTCAGTTCACTTTGTTTTAATAATCTGTTTTGTAACCAGGGTGAATCTAGCTATGAGCCATGAAAGTAGTGATTTAAAAAAATAAGAATTTTATTTTCGAAAGTAACATTTTTAAAAGTAGCATACTGAGCTTGGGATTGATCCGGCGAAACGTAATATTAAAAATCAGCTGTATTCTCTAAGCTTGTGATCGTTATGTTTGACCCAAATTAGTGTCAAATATAACAATCAATTTCTTCTAAAAATTTTTTTCTAAATAATATAGTTTCATAAATTAAAATAAGACCTTGTTTAACTTCAATTTGAAATTTTATTAAAAAAAGTAACTAATAGACTTTTTCTTATAACTTTTTATCTCTTCTATCAATATCTTTTTAAAAGTCTTTGAATACGGTATTACCATGGACTTATAAAAATAACTCCAGACTCGCAAGTCTCGTACAGCAACAGGAGGTAAATCAGATAAGTTGACTCACCTGTACATAAGACACACATTTATTATCAGCTACGCTGATCAGCCGTCATTTCTTTAGAAACCAGCACCCACACTTTTACATTTTATTTGAGTTTATCTCCCTCATTTCGTAGTCCGGGACTAGCTGTCTGGAGTTACAAAGTCTATGTGTATTACTTTTGAAAATAAAATGAAGTATCCATTAAGCGCCTATCTTCAATATTTGCTCCTTTCGCTCCAAGGCTCGTAGAGTGGAAAGGTAGGACACCCAGTATATTGAATGAAGTGTGTCCATTTAAAATTTGGTCCTGAGCCCATAAAGTTTGCCGCCCCATAAAATAACAAAAAAAAAAGCAAATATCTTTTAATAATGGAAAAAGCCGAACCAAAGAATAAACATCATTTATTAAATATTTAAATATTTTCGCGGCGCACAAATTTGTTGACAAATTCGTTAATGACGCTGTCATAATATTCGGTATGTACCGTCGCTCGCAGTGCCTCCCCTGGCCATGGCTCTAGGGTAAATACGCCACTGTGCGTGACCAAAGATCTATACATATAAACCGAGGTAAACGAAACCACCATACAATTGATATTGTATGATGAAATAGTTTCACGCCACATGTTGCGATACAAATGTCTGGAACTCATGACCAAAGACTTCAATATAAACTGAGATAGACGCGCCCTGCGCACCAAATTCTGTACCGTAAAATTTAAGAGTTAAATAACACCAGTGCGCGCGAAACGCACGTTACTCGGTCTTACAAAAAGTGTTGTCTAATATTAGAAAAGGCTTATATTATTCTCTTTTTATTCTTGTTATCTTCATATACAGTCTGGCCATAAATACTATTACAATAAAAAAAAACAATAATATTACATTTGAATTTGGAACCTGTCATTCTCATAGGAATATTCATAGTGTTTTCTCATTTTCGCGCCAATCTTTGTTAAATATTCTTGTGATATTAAAATGGAGTAGGGTGATAAAGAGTACCGAATTGCAGTGATAGCAGTATACAAAGTAGATATGGAGCTAAATGCAATTTTTTAAACTTCATCCGCTTCATATTAGTAGAAAGTTTGTGTACCGGGCTATTGATAGATATAATGAAACGTCCTCTGTTTGTGACAGAAAAAGATTTGGCCGTCTACGTAGTATTCACACAAAAAGGCGATCAAAGTGGTGAAGAAGAGAATCTGAAGAAATCTTGTCCGAAAGCAAAAGATTTTATCTAGGGAAATAAATATAGCATCCAGAACCATGTCGCGTATTTTATGACTTAGGACTTGCAGCTTATAAGAGACGCACTGGTCATTACTTAACTGATAATTTAAAAATGAATAGGGTGGTAAAACTAAAACAACTCTTTAGGCGGTACACAATGGGAGGTCACAGATAATTGTTATTTACTAACGAGAAAGTTTTTATTATCGAGCAACATTTTAATAAGCAGAATAACCGAGTTTATGCTCAAAGCTCTAGAGAAGCTTTTCAATTAGTATTTGGGGTACAACGGATTATCCGGATTCAGTGATGGTTTGGTGGTTTTTAGCTATCAAATGACCTAATAATATTTTTATGAAAAAGGTATCAAAACATCGGCCCAGGTGTATCAAGATACGATTCTTGAGAAGGTAGTTCAAGCATTTTAACAGTGCCATGTTTCATAATCAAGAATGGTCCTTTTAGCAAGACTCAACACCGGGTCATAAAGCTTGATCCACACAACCATGGCTGGAAAGGAACGTTTCTGACTTCATCAGTCCTAAAGACTGGTCGTCATTTAGTCCCGATATTATTCCACTTGATTGTGATCTATGATCTCTTTTAGAGAGTATAGCATTCTCTATACGCTATGATAATTTGGAGTCCCTAAAACATTTCATAAGATTGACAGTGGCGAATTTTCCCATGGAGAAAGTGCGTGTATAATATCGTCAATGTTTTAGTTCGAGGATGGAAAAATGTTAGTTTCTTGTGGAGCATGTCTACCTCAGTTTATATAGAAGTGTTTGTGTGTCCGTGTGTGACCGTGGCGTGTGTCTCGGATACGTGTCAGTCTGTCGCTGGACACGTGGCTGCGGCGCGAGCGCTGGTCGTCGGACAGTTCGTCGTCGGACGAGGAGCGCGACGCGGTGTTCGCGCCGCCCGCGCCCGACCCGCGCCCCACCGCGCAGTTCTCGCCCGAGGAACTACACATGGTGAGACTTGATGTATTTTTTCTGTGACTGCATGATGCTAGAATAAGTGTATTTTCAGATTAGAGATGTGCCGGATTGCTAAAAATGTATATCCGTGGATACGAACACGGATACGGATTTTTAGTGTTGAGAGTCGCGAATACGGATACGGATCTCAATTTTCGTACTTCGTCTGTTCGTTCGAATACAATTAAAGTAATCCTATTCTATGTAAACATAGTGAGGTAACTTACTATTATAATGTTTATCATAATTATTTGTATAATTTTTGCAATAGAAAGTGCCAAAACTAATTTTAATAAATAAAAAGTAATTTGAAATTATTACATTTCATTGCTATTTATTTTTGAAATTCAATTTAATAAAATTCATTAACATAAAGGATCCGTTCAAGATCCGCTAAAAAGTAACGGAAACGAATACGAATACAGATTTTTTTCTTTCGGATATCCGCGGACATGGATAATACGAATATCCGACACATCACTATTTAAAATGTAAGACTGAAAATTGCAGTTTCGACTTAGTCTTGGTTTCCGCATCGGTCGAAATTACCTTCGTTAGTTTTCATCTTCGTTTCTTCGGTGGTAGTCAGCATAGTGAGAAGTCACCTCTCCCCATATAACACAAACACGTACATGTCTAATCTCATATATTTGCAAAAATGTTTACATATTAATTTTCACTTGTAAAGTTCAAAAATACTAAATAATAAACATAAAGGGGAACACTGGCGCCCTCTAGAAGAGCGCTACGGTGTTCGTGACGACATAGAAAAGAACGACTGACGGCTTGTTCCCCACTACCGCTCGAGACTATAATTATATTATAAGCCAAAACTCGAGCGCTTCACGTCTCTCTATTCTTTTTACCTTCACGCCTGCAGCACGAAGTGTGAATACAAATTAATTAATTATTAATTGATATTAAATATTAATTGATTAATCGATAATTTAAGTAAAGTTTGAGGTGTTCCATTGCTATAAGAATCTAACTTACTATTTAATTTTATCGTAGCTACCACTAATGAACAAAGATTTGTCGTAAGTCTGTCAAATACAACAACTTAACACTCTTAAAGCATTGAGCATACCGATAGATACGAGATATGTGTATTCCCATCCCTTTCTATTACGGTTTTACGCCACATATTTCTTTCAGCAATTCGTAACGTACGAAAGGCGATATCTGATAGTGGTAAATCTGTGATGAAAAGTGTATGAAGGAAGCTTCTATTGTGTAAGCAACTAGCTGTACACGGCCGCGTTTAGCTTTGGCTCAGTACCTGGGTATATTGGCGCATCGTTAATATGTATAAAAAATACCACGTATTGGAATGCAACTTGTGTCAAAATGAAATCTCAAAGCAATCATGAAAAAGTTTCGGATATTTCAGATTTTGGGCAAACTAATATTCACATTTATTCACATTATGCCGCCACGCGTTCGTATGGCTCAGTAGGTATATTAGTTTTAGGTAGGTAGGTATAAAAATACGCACTTATATGAATGCAACGTTGTGATGCAAAGCAACTTTCGGGGATTAAGATTTTGAACAAATAGATATAACATTTTTATTTATAAGTAATAAGAGCTAGTTTCGTACTAGTAACGTTTTATATGGAATATATGTGGACATCCAAGCAAAAAGGGTCTAATAGTGGGGTATTGAGTTAAGACTACATTCGGAATTTAGAATAGTCAATTGATAATAAGGATTAAAAAAAATATTCAAAAACTGGCATATATTTTTTATCAGACATTTAAAGTTGAAACTGAAAAAGCTTGTTTTGAGAAAAAGCATTTTTAAAGTTTGATTGAAAAAAAAAACACACTTCTATTTGTTTGTTTCTACTTAGAAACATCATATAAAGTCATTTACTATATGAACTTGTGGATAATTGTGCGTTAATTATTAATCATTTAAAATCGCGAAATGCCATTTTTTCACCCAACCTTACAAAACTGCGTATATGTCGGAAACTAAATGCCCACCAATAGACCCTTTTTACTTGCACCCCCACATATATTTATGTGTTATAGACAACAAAACCTAGTTTCATACAATCAATTATATCAACGTCACGCCTACATTTATACATCCTCTGTACATACATAACATTTTACCATTATACAAACATTCGGATAGACAATGCTTCAAGATGTATAAAAATACGCTTCACTTAAATACCAGGTCAGAACAAAAGAATTAGTACTGTGACAAAATGCAAACTTTACAATCTATGCAATGGAAGGAAGAAGACAGTGCCTACGATACATCCTAATCACGTTTTAAAATTACAGTTGCGTGAAGCACGTCGACAGGAGCAAGCAAACAATCCACATTATCTAAAAGATGATTCACCGCGTTCATATCAACAGGAAGATATCCCGATAGCAGAAATCGCGCTGGAAATACCTCTACAAGTACACAGTTAGTGCTTTTTATTACCTAGATCATATAGTTAAGTAAATGAAACTATATAAATTATGTGATTAATGTGTCGTTTGTCTCTGTGTGACCAAAAAATATGGCAAATAATTTTATTAAAAACGTAGTAATAAGATAAGCTTATGTCAGATTGAAATGCATCATGTCAAAGTAGCGTAGCGTACTTAGCGATATACTCATCCTAACGTTGATTCCATGATTCGAAGCATTATTGGAAAGCTTTTTCCGCAAGGGCCTTCAGTTACTTTGTTGTAGGTCTCTCAATATCGAGAATGATGACAAAACGTTTTCCCCTTAGCACTGTTTTTCTTTTTGGAAAAAGCCAGAGGTCGTATGGTATAAAATCCTTTAAGTAAGATGGATGCGAAAAGACAGGAACCTTTTTTTGGTCAAAAACTCTTGTATCAGAAGCGAAATGCGAACGCATAGCGCATTATGATAAGGGAGTTTTCAACCCACTCTTTTCCGCTTTTAAACTACTACTTTTAATATACTACTTGTGAACAGTCTTTAGAGTCACCACATAATAATAAATAATTAATAATAGTAATACTCCAGATAACTCACTTTTCTGGCTCTAGATCAATCAATCAGCCAAGTCGCAACCTTTTTAAATGTGTCACAGACTGTCTCAACCATAAACTGGACCACTCCATCACTCATGGACACTCATCCATCCGTCGCTACATATTGATTAAAAGGACCGGATTTACTATTCGGCAATACATTTATCGGCTCGAACCTCGTGATATTCATACGCCATCAAAGGGTTATTGTATTATACCAAAAGACACTCTCCATAAAAATGAGACATCATATATACGTCACTATATTCTAACGTAGGCCACAAACTTCAAATATAACGCGCGCCTACATTAATACATCATAATTAAATAGTTATCACAGATTAATTAGTTACTACTAAATACATAATATCATACTAGTTGTTTCATATTTTCAGCTAAAAGATCGGATAAATACCTCATTTCGAGAGATAGCTCCAAGAAAACAAAGAAGGAGAAGCGAACGTCAAAAAAACGGAAGAGCAAAAAAGAAAGACATTCTAGTGAATCTGAAAGTGAAGGTAACTATTTATGTAAATATGTAAGGACCGTCATGCTAGGCGCTCCATCCTCTCTGGCTACCCCTATAGGGATTCAGTGTGAGGATATGTATATATGTGTGTTTTTTAGGTATTCTTTTAAGATAAGGAATTTTAATGTGAATTTTAATGCTTTACAAAACGATGTGTGTATATCCTATTTTTACATTTTTGTCTTTAATGTAAATGAATGTGGTGGCTGTGACATTTATAACATAACTAGCGATGGGCTAGTTCGCAAATGATTGATTCAATTGTTACACTTATTAGTTATTAGAAGAACAAACATTTTTAGAATTTTCATCCATTTATGTGTTTATGCTTCAATTAAAACTACCAAGAATAAAAAAAAATGTTATGATGTGTCAAAATTAATATTTTTTAAAAACACTTAAAAATATAGAATATAGATTATTTCTGTCTTACATTTCGAATGAATCCTGTCACTCACATATTAGAATGAACTGATTTATGATACTAATTTGATCTTGGAACATAGGTGACCTTTAGATAACACTACAAATTAAAAACAAAACGCTTGATAAATAACCTCAATATTTTCTATGTTGTACTATATTGGATAATATTGGTGTTATATGTGCATATTTAATAGTTCCGTGCATATAACAGAAAAGCAATGTAGAGTGCTACGTGTAATACGCTGTACCAGCGAACGGTGAACATTTAGCGAAATTTTAGTTAGTTTCTTGTTTGTTTACATTAAAGTTAAAAATGAAAAAAATGGGATGTACATGGATTGATTACTCTCTTCATGTCCTCCTTAATTGAAAATGGATTTAAAAGCAATTTAGAAAAGCAATAAAAATGCTCTAATCTTAGTAGATTTATTTTAGATAATGTTTTGTTAGTCAATAAAATGTTGTCACACTTCATTATTTGTAGAGTAAGTAAAGGGTTTAAGTCAAAATGTGGATACATCTTTTCTCAGCATTCGTCAGGCCCATACTGGAGTATGGATCTGTTGTTTAGTCTCCATTCACAGAACAACACATCAATTTTATAGGAAAAGTTCAACGAAAATTATGTAAATGCTTACGTCCATAATGGACCTAGAAATAGAATTGACAGATTCAATACTCCCTAATGTCAACTTCTTTGGAGGATCCCTTTCGTCATACTCAGTTAATATAAAAAAATTGTTATCCACTATCTTATTAAACGAGCAATATGTGTCAGATAGATATCAAATATTTATATATATACATATTTATATATATACATATTTATATATATATATATTTGTTATCGCTTTCGCGAAAACGGCTCTAGCGATTTCGATAAAATTTACAATATAGGGATTGAGGAGGGCGAGAAATCGATATAGCTAGGTCTCAATTCTGGGCAAAATAGTTTTCTCCATCTTTCACACACTTAAAGCTTCTCAGAACTAGACTTCTGAACTTTTTAAATTTCGCAGCAGAGTTTACCCTCACAATAGCACAGTGGCTGAGTGTATGTCTACCACGCTGAAATGCGCGGATTCGAATTTCTGCAATGTGGTCAGACTAGACATATAACTAATTTTTTCAATGCTGTACTATATTGGATAATGTTAGTGTTATTTGTGAATATTTTAGTTTCATGTATGTAACAGAAAAGCAGTGTTGTGGTTAAAACTTAGCGAAATTTTGGTTAGTTTCTTGTTTGTTTACATTATGGACAAATATTAAAAAAATAGAATATACTAAAATTTTATTACTAGCTATGCCCCGCGGTTTTAATCTCGTTAAATTCGGTATTTTTCAGATATAAAAAGTAGCCTAGATTACTGTCTAAGAAGTTATCTATGAAAGTCTCGACAAAATCGATTCAGTTGTTTCGGAGATTAAACCGGACAAACAGACGACAGAGAATAGTTTAAGAAAGCGTGTTTGGGTTTTGGTTACAAGAAATTAGCCATATAAGCAAAAGAAAGCCTTTATTTCGAAATCACCAACAGAGGGATAACGAAGTGATCCTCTACTCGTAAGGTTTCCTTTTGTTCTTTTGAGGTACGGATCCTGCTTTTTCCTCAACTGCAAATGTAGTTCGAAATAAAATCGTTATATTTTATTCTTTACATATACTTTCTGCAGTTTCCATTTCCCAAACTTAAATAAAATTATGATTTAAAACAAAAAACATATAAGTTTTAACAAAATTTCCTCGCGTAATGAACTTATACCGCCGAGCACGCTGCTCGTTTGCTCGAATCTCGATACTCGCACGCACACACACACATCATACATAATAGAAAGAGACAGAAAGGTCACTGTGAATCAAACCCAAATCAATTTATTCAAGTAAACCCAATTATAAGGTGTTTTTGAACGTCACATCTATTTTAGTTTGGTTTGAAAAGAAAACCTGTACACTGAGAAGAAACGACAAGAAACTCAGTTAGATATCATTTTTTCAACATAATTTTACAATAGATTTATTAAAATACAATGTTGAGATATCCAGTAAATGCATGTGCAGAGAAGATTATTTCCAGGCTACTGTTTTGTTTTCAACGAAATCATTTATTTTTTAGTATCATTGTCTAATCAATGGACATTTTATAACCAATCTAAATCTTCTCTGTTATTTGAGTAATTTTCTCAGGAACTTTATTATAAAAATGAATGCAGTTACTCAACAACGAAATATTTGACATTTAAATTTTGGAATAACCAATTTATCATGACCTCCATGGTGTCCATACCATCAACATCATCTTTCTTTTTAAAGTTCTATATTTTTATTCGTATACATAATATTTTCAGACATATAAGGACGGCAAGGTACATCAATGCCTTTAGAACGGTCCTAAGTGATTATCGTGCATTCATACTGTAAGTGGCACGTATTCACGTATTGCTCTTTTTTGTAAAATAAAAATGGATTTAATATGCTCCGCTGATACCTACAACAGACGGCCATAGGCCATTTAGGCTATGGAAATATACGAACTAAACCAGTTTAGCCGTACCCACATCAGTTAATTGCCTAATACGTCTAATGACATATATCGAGGAACCGAGTTTTCTAGCCAAAGCCCCGATATAGTCCGCCCACAGTAACTTATTATGTACTGTTAAACAAAAAAAACTGTCTGGCTTAGCTAACTCTAATTGTTTCTCATCCAGTTATATTTTATCATGGATTCTAGGTACATTAGAAAGGGAAAATTTAATACAATTGGCTTTTTGTGCATTAAGTAGTAAATTATTAAGAGCGAACCATTTCAAGACGTCTGTTAGGATCCTGTTCACCCAGGTAATATCTATATCCTTTTTGTCTAGTTCAATATCTATGTATAGAGTTAACTAACCTAGTGCCGCACGGCGCACGGGTCCTGCCCCACGTTGCTTAAAAGAATTAAAGAGAGTCGCTGAGAGTCGAATGGAAGGAGTATAAGGCTTTTTCGTTACGTGAAGATTTCTACTAATGACAGTTCCCGCAAGCCGCGTTAAGGAACTTCTTTCCAATAAGGGGTCATTTATTTATTACGTTAGACGATTTAGGGGGAGGGGGGTCGATCACTTCTTATTTTTCTACAAAGGGGTGGGAGGGAATCTTGATAGTTCTTACGTAGATCACAAAAATGTGCTAAGTTAAGATTATACATTGAAAAAGTGCGGGCATCCGTGCGAGTGCGAAGCGCGCGCTCGAATACTTTGCTCGTAAAAAGGCAGCGCAACTTCACAAAAACTTTATGGCTGTATTCCAAATATTGAAAAAGATGAAGCTTTAGCCATATATTCAAGGCGAGGCGAAGAAGTTTTGTGTCGCGTCGGAGCTGATGTTAAATGGGTGGACGTCACAATCCTGAATAACAAACTAGTTAACAGAGATGTTCCAGTGGCAGGTCCACTTTCCGAGTGGGTTTTGAGCCCTTGGACTGATGAATATCTTATGTTAAGATGAATGATAAAAAGAACTTTAAAATAAAACCAAAGTTGATTATTACCAGAAAATAAAAATCTAGTACCTTCGTAGTTACAAATAAACGTTTCTGAAAATTGTTTCTTTGAAAAATGAAAATTAAAACAAACCAAACGTGTATTCATTTTTTCCTTTAAATTCTTACGTAATACATATTCAACAGGGGGAAGGGTGTCGGCCTATTCTTACTTTTTCTTACATAGGGGTGGGAGGGGGTCAAAAACTGGCAAAAATCGTCTTACGTAATAAGTGAATGGCGCCTAAGTAATGTACTCGTAATGTTCAGCAGAAGGCGTGGAGGTGTCGCGGGGCGCGCGGCCGGCCGTGGCGGCGGGCGGCGAGCTGCCCGAGGGCGCGGCGCCGTCCGACGACGAGCCGCCGCCGCCGCGCGACGACCCGCACCGCGCGCTCGACCTCGACCTCGACCTGTCGGTCACCTTCACCCTCCACCTTCACCTTCACTCGCACATGCGCACACGCGCACGCGCACGCGCACGCACACGCACACGCGCACTACACCCACACGCACGCCTTTCTTCCTTCATGGCATGGCGCTTAGTTTAGTACATTTGCCAATGTCACGTATTAATAAGTAGAATCACAAGTAAATTAGTTTTTTCTTATCGTAAAACTCCTCCAGTAGTGTTTAGTAGGCTTTACTGAAGTTTTAAAGGACTTCATAGAAGAGCGCGAGAACTTCAGCTACACATGTTTATTTAGATCCACTCCATTCTTTTCACTTACACGGAACTTTAAAACACAAAATACTATCACTGTTGTACTTTAAAACTCCTAAAAATATAAAAAATAGAAAATCTAAATAAAATGCCAACCTCACATCTCCCGTTCCCGTCAAAAAGTTACACGCACACGCACGCATACACGCACGCACGCCTACATTTTTTTCTCTTTTATATACTCTCTCAACTCTTTCGTATTTATTAGAAACATTTCTGGCATTCTTATATAAAAAATTGGTGTATATCTAATGTAAAACATCTGTCTTCTTATTACTAAGTCCCTCACACTCTCCACTAAAGTGATAGTAGGCTTTACTAGAGTTAAAAAGGACTAGAAAAACACGAAAACTGCATTTGCACATATTTATTCAAACTTTCCAATTCTTAACACTTGTACAGAACTTTGACAACGCACACCACTATACTATATATATACTACTTTTGTAGCTTAAAGCTCTCAAAAACACAAAAAAATAGAAAATTTAAATAAAATGCGAACTTCACTTCTTCCATTCCCGCCAAAAAGTCCTCACCCGTACATATAGGCACACGATCTTTCTTCATTTGAACAGTACCGTCGCGATTCCGAATCTTGCGTAGTAATAACTAGAGCTACAAATGAGATGGGATAGTTTTGATGATTATAACCAGTTTTAAAAAGATTCCACCAATATAAAATTTTAAACTTCCGCGTTGCATTACCCAATATGTAAAAACACGGGAAATTAACGCGATCACCTTTTATTTGGCTTGACGTTTGGGTCCAGTTGCATCGATCATGGTCTCGTAAACTTGAATACTTGAGATCACGGCCAATTGTTTGCCTAACAACATGTGTTCACAATTACATTGTATAATTACAATTTTTAATTGTAATTGTTTTTGGAATTACATTTTGCCCAACACTGTCCGAAGGTTATGGCTAAACCTAGACTGATAGAGGCAGAAAGTTTTTACAATTACTTTGCCCAACACTGCCTTCAGATCATGACGATAGATGTTTATAATTATCGGTGCAACCATGAGAGACTAAAGAAAAAAACAATCTGCCAATTCATTGTCTGGAATAGCGCATTAATTAGGAGTCACAAGCAAGGCCTATTTTAAAGTATTTCTGTACAACAATGGGAAAGTTCTTCCCGAATTTGGATAGTAAATGGAAATCTAAATTTGAAATAGAAAGGTTTGATACACTGAAGGCAGCTAACTGAGACTGAAATTCTGATAGAATTATTAAAGGTTTGATATACTTGCGTCTAAAATAGTTAACGTTTCCTCAGCAAATACAAATGATTGAGGATGAAGTTTAAAATCAAGGACGACTCTAATCTAGGGATCCAAACAACCGTATCAACATAGCTTCTCATATCCTTTTCCATTACAAGGTGTAAGAGGACGAAAAAATTTTTGTGTATGACCTATTGGGGGTAGATAGGTTTAAATGGTTTTTGAAGACAGGAAGAAAAAACTGTTTTTGAAAGGATAGATTTAATAGCCTTAGTACACCGTTTACATGTGGCAGGAAATTGAGATGAACTCGCAGCACAAGAGATGTCATCCTGAAACACTATCATCTTGATAGATTTGGTCTCGACTGCTTCAGGCAACACTTGTCAGTAGCGAAGTATTGCAAAAGCAGTAAAAGCAAGTCAATAAGTTCTCAGGAACCTTATAGCTATCCTCAGAAAAAGTCAGGGCTTTGAGTGACAACGAGTTTGGAAAGGAATCCACAGGAAGTGAGGTCTGGTAGGTAACATTACGAGAAGGATTTAACCTCGGAAATCCAGCCAAAACAACTGTTTGATTTAAACTCAATTGGTAGATCCATTAATTGTGACTTTTTATTATTATTAAAGCACCTAGCTTTAACAGTTTAAGAGGAAGATCAAGACATTCCACGAATTCTTCCATAGTCCGTTCCATATTATGGCTATTGTAGTGTGCCTACACCTTTTACAGTAGCCATGCTCATAATTATATAATAAATGAAATTAATTGCTTTGTATTTACAGTTCACGAGAACTGGGAAAGAAACTTAACTGTTGGCGTCCTCGGTAGTTTTAAATTCATATATATTTAAATTCATATATTTATTCTTATATATATATGGTTCATATGATGATATATCATAGATATGGTTCATATGTACAAATGTACAATAACATAACTGGTGATAAGAGAACAATGTACAATAAATGTTCTCTTATCACTAGCTATATAAGAGCTTGGGGCCAGCAATAAGTTATGGATGAGTATACGATATACATCGTGAGAGGAGGCAAAGGTTTCTGTCGCATATTTTTTTAATAAAAAGAGGATTGCATGGTAATCCCTCTTTGTGTCTTTTTAATGGACGAAAATGAAAATTATTGTCCTTTTTTGAAAATGAATCTGGAGATTGATTAATTTCCATGATTTCCAGTGAAATATCCAGGGGATCTGGAGGTTCAGGGGAAATACAGAAATTTGTTATTCGTTAGAAAATATAGTCACACCTAATAAAACCCACCACATTTAACATAAACACAACTCCACAATTTAATACAAAAACGAATAAAAGCCAGAAAAGTAGGAAAATACCCCACCGGCACATATATAAACCATAACAACGTTACATGGAATCCCGCGATCGCAGTTCGTAATGGTATTTTAATAGTTCAATATCTTTATCCGATATAAACTTGATCAAATAAATTGTGTGATTCTACCAATGTAACAGCAGCCCTATTTATATGATTAAAGATTTTGAGTCGGAAGTTTTGAGAAATTATGGCATGAACGGGAGAAATGAAGTTTACGTTTTGTTCTAATTTTTTATTCTTCATCTACTTGTAATTCTTTATGTTAACTTGAAGTAAGCGGCTCTCCATTGCCTTTAACTAGCCCGTGTGTCTCTCTAATAAATGAAAACGGGAATTATTGTCCTTTTTTGGGAATAAATCCGGAAGTTTAATAGTTTCTATGAATTTTGATGAAATATCTGGGGGATCACGTAGTATTTCCACTGTTCCATACAGCGTGAGGATATGTAACTTATCTTGAAAACTTTCTTCTTCCCACCTTTGAATCCATCTTAATCCACATTTTTTTTGTAATGCTTTCTTTGTCAATAATAACTTATTGGAATAAAAGCACGTAATCTTGTTGCACAGGCTTATAGTAAATTGTTCTTCCACTTTGCAACTTTTATCAAAATAGTTATCATAGCACTTAACTTCAGTGACTAATTCATCTGTGGTAGCACTATTGTAATTCAAGGAAATTGAACAAGCCTTAAGCCGAATAGGGCATTCAAAGAAAATTAGATTAAGTCTTGGGCAGTGGCTTTCAAAACAAAGATATTTGACGAGTGGAATACCAGCAAACCATTATGCATTTTTCCATTGACTATCTGAGATGTTCATTTTTTATGATTTGTTTTTAAATTTCCAGACCATTACGTGAAGAAGAATTACTTACGTCTAGATTAAACCAATATCCGTCACCTAAGAGTGGTCTTTTAGTTAAGAAATCAAAGGAGACTAAGAAAAAATCCGAAAAGGGCTCAGTTGAGAAATCAGCAAAGAAAAAGGAGAAGAAATCCAAACACAGCAAAGACATAAACTTAATTTTACCTGAGGTGGAAAAAAGCAATGATGTTGAAGATGCGTTAGTGATAGATGCGGATGACACAAAGGACAAGTTACAGCCCAAAACAACGAAACTGGATGATAAAACAGATAAAGTTGAAAAGAGTAGGAAGACTGAAAAACACAAAAAATCCAAGAAAGATTGTAAAGTGAAAGACTCAAAGAAAAAATCTTCCAAAAAAGGTAAGCAAAATGCAATCTATAGCTTTATTACAGTCGTACATAATACATGTACAAATCTTCACGCTGCATCCATTACAAGGTAGAGATTATAGTTGAGAGTCATGTTCATGTGTAAAGATTGAACCAATTAACAACCAACCAACCAAATAAAGCCAATGGTTAAGTTACCTTAAGACATATACTTCAATCTTTATTTTTTTTTCATTAAAATGTCTGTCTTGACTACGATCTTGTTTTAAAACGAAAATGTTACAGATATCTAAAATTATTATTGTAAAGAAATAATATTTATAGAAAATGATTTACATCTTATTTTAATTCCAGATAAGCATGAAACAAAACTTGGCTATGAAGAAGCATTAGGAATTTCCACTCCCAGTAAGGAAGTTATATAGTGTATAGAGTATAAAAATTATTGTAAAATGTTTTATTCTCGTCACACTGCTCATGTATTGTTCTGTGCAATTTTTGAGTTTAAAATGATTAGTAATATTTTACTACCAATTATTTAGTTCGATATATAGATAAGGCATTATTTACACTGATAATTCAAGCAAAATGTGTCCATTTAAATAACACATAACTTGTAAGTTCATATAGTTAAAAGACAGAGTAAAGCAAATATAATCATGTACAGTTTTATTAAAATATATATTACATAATATAGTAAAAATATTGTATTGATTTATCGTTACAAAATCCATTTACAATTTCAATACAAATCAAAATTTAAAATGAAACAAGAAAAATATTTTATATAAAAACAGCACTCGAATATATTAACAGGTTCGTTTAACACCCCTACGTTTTTTCTTCGTAGAACAGTCAGAAGAATCGCCACTGCCGCCCCCACTACCATCGACACCCTTCTTCGCCGTAATAGCAATCTAAAGGATGTGGACTTATTAAAGCGAATGTTATAAGTCATGTCTTCAGAGCTAAAAAAAACTAATGTTCTGCCTCTACAGTCGTCACTGGTCATTGCGATGTAACCAAACATGAACAACATTGGTGACATCAGTTTTGCGAGGCCACCTCATTTCTCAGAAAAAGTAGAAGAAAAATTATGTATATCCTATTTTTTTCATAACATAACACATCTTCACGCTGTATCCCCAACGGGGTAGTCAGAGAGGACGGAGCGCCAGGAGTTGCGGTCCTTACACACCTCTTTCGCTTCCTCAAATTACTCAATTTTTTTTCATTTTTGCCCTTAATTAAACAAATGTGACAACTATGACATTTATAATATAACTATAGATGGACAAGTTGCAAAAGATTGATTTAGTTGTAATACTTATAAGTAAAACAAACATTTTTGGAATTTTTGTCCGTTTGTGTTTGTGCTTCAATAAAACCACCAAGAATTAATAGACCGGCAGCCAGGTGCAGATTTCTTCGATCAATCGAATCACGTATGCGTAATCACGTACGTATTTAGTAGGTGTAGATCTGTAGATTAAGGACGCGGGTGTGCGAGATCGTGATCGCGGGACATGCCTCGTACAATTGTGTTTCAAATTGATAAAAAAAAATCAATTTTTAATCAATTGAATCACGTATGCCATGCACGTTTAATGATGATTTGTAAAAAAAAATCCAGCGGAAAACCATCGGCATATGTGTAGGGCGGGTCTTTTGGGCTAAGATCGTCGCTTATATTTGAAAAAAAAAATGCTTTTTATTAATCGAATCACGTATGCCATGTGTACCAAATAATCATTTTGATGACAAAATTCAGCGGAAAACCCTCGGCATACGTGTAGCGCGGGTCTCGAGGATTAGTGCCTACTACTACATTTGTGAATTTCTTTTTTCTCATCAATTTGAAACACAATTGTACGAGGCATGTCCCGCGATCACGATCTCGCACACCCGCGTCCTTAATCTACACCTACTAAATGACGAAAATCCTGAAGGGCATACGTGATTCGATTGATCGAAAAAATCTGCACCTAGCTGCCGGTCTATAAAGGAATAGTGATGATCATGATAAGTGAAAAAATTTGATTTTTAAAACACTTAAAAATAAAGAATAGGAGATTATTATTGTTTGCACATCGCTAACAATAATATTCTTTTGTTATTATTTAGTCTCACATTTCGAATGAATTGTTGTCACTTACATATTAGAGTAAATTGATATAGTGGTACTAATTTGATTTAGGAATAGGCGAGGCAACCTTTATATAACACTACAAATTAAAAACGCTTGACAAATAACCTTAATTTTTTCAATTCTATACTATAATGGATTCGCTTCTCAACGAAGCATTTTCACGATATACCAGAGATAGGATTCGGTCAGCTAACCAGCACCGAATCCAATCTCAGAGCTAATTAGCTGACCGAATTTTATCTCTGGTATATCCTGAGGATGCTTCGTTGAGAAGCGAAACACGCGTCGATTGGTGGTTCTTGGAGTTTTAGCGGAAAATAGCTAAAGATTTTAGGAATTTATCGCATGAAATGGATTTGCGCAAAGTAACACCTGAGTCTATACAATGTCTACCTTAACTACCCTGTACGTCAAGTAACATTAAAATAATAATGCTGAGATAGTGGTAAGTTCTCAGGTCGTCGGTCGAAATATAGCCCCGTCACTATTGAAGATTTTTTGTTTTAGGAATGAAAATGAAAAATAATGGACCCGTTAGCGCAGTGGCAAAGTATCTGCCTTCCGAGCTGGGGCCCCGGGTTTGTCTTCAGTCAGGCTAATTTAAGAAGCGAAGTTTTCTAAATTAGAGTGTAGTCGTCGGGATGTTACTGGGAACTCCCCCGATAACAAGTTCGTTGAGACTACTCATAGTACAAGATTAGTGCTTAGTTTGAGGTTATACAATTTGTGTAATTATCTGGAGTATTATTATTATTAAATAAGGTAACAACAAACTACAAAACAGATCTAGTATACATTTATTAAGGTTGCCTGTTTAACGATATAAACTTGCATTAAATATGTATGTTACTGCAACTTGTACTTTTAAATATTTCGTGATTTACAATGTAATTCCAATAGAGATGAAATACTTAACAAATGCTATTTACAAAAAACAATTGTATAGTACATAACACATGATTATTGCGACGATACACGTTTGAGAAATACAGACTAATAAGTTACTGGTATAAACAATAGTAATACAATAACTATTTGCAATAAATATCAGCTATATCAGTTACGGCAACAAAACTAGGCTTGGAACCTGATAGAACTAATTTATTTTAATCCCTTTTTATAATACTATCTACACATCAACCAACATGACTTATTCAACTAATATTGTGAATTTAATAAATAATGTATATGAACAGATTCTTAAAAACTAACAAATTCAAATTGCAAATATATGTTAACAAAAATAATGTTTGTTTTTAATACAATGCAATAAATTATGATTTACAATAAGTTGACATCAATAAATGTGTAAATAAATAAAAATATACATTTTCTTATCTACTCTACATAAAATATGAATGGTGGCGATGTTTAACTGACAACATGTTTTACAATAAACACTGATAATATCGAGAATCGAGAATAGTTTATAATGGTGATTAATTTAATGAGCGAATATTCGAATATATTATTCGTAAAGTATACAAATGATGACAAGTATACTACTAAAATTTACTTTTCAAGCATGTATTTAGGTATTTCGAATTTAACCTCGACACCAGCATTCCTCGCCAGCGCCACTATTTCCGACAGTTGCACGACCAACTTAGCAGCCTCGTCTAGGTCGTCGCGAGGCACAATCCGCAGCCCTGACTCTGCAATCAGCTTACGCGCTTCATTTACTTTGGTACCCTAAAACAATTAATTTCTTTACATTTTGTCTAATTGTAAATCGACAACTTTCTAGTATTATATGACTGAGTCTTCGGTGTGGTGGTCAGTACATCTTTCAAGCCGGAGAATACCAACGAGGTTATCACCTAAAAATTTTCAGACAGCTACGGCCACGCGATTACTGCGCGAGCGGTGATTAATTGTAATAAAAAATTGATATCATGTATGACGATTGCATGTCTATTGCGCCATGACCGTAAAATTCACTTCGCGGTAAATATTGCGCCACTATACAAATTACAATAAACAAATTCTCGTTTTGACAGTAGATATCGCACGATATTTGGCTGTCGCGTGCTGACTACAAGTTAGGTAATAAACGTGCGGGTTTGATTCCTGGCCAAGTCAATTTAGGTAACCTACTTTTCTATATCGTCCTCAGATTTGGTGGTCCCCCCCGAGTTTATGTTACAATAGCCATATAGTACATGTTGTGGTGCAAGCCCAGTGCTTAATTTGGGGTCATACAATTAATTGGTGTAATGGTGTAGAGTATTTATGTTATGTCATTCTTTTATATTTCGTAAACCGTCGTGAGCACAGAATAGTAAAAATATGTATATTATTTACCAGAGGTCTGAATTATTTAGTGTGATTTAGTGTGATACTTGCAATGATTTCATAGAACAACAGATTAATATTGATATTCCTCAATTACCAGGATTTAGTTCATTATTTTAAAGCATAGTATAAATCCAATGATTTGTAAAGTAACAAAAATTTTAAGAAAAATAAACCGACTTCAAAAAAAAGCACTAAAAAATACAAAATAACTATCGTTTACTAATCAACACTCAGGTACAAAAATAGCTTTATAAATGCATTACAAAAACCTACATAATTAAATTTGGCGGTTACTGAAGTCACAGTGAAGTCTTTGGCGGTTACCAAACAAGTAGACTTTCTTTTGTTGTATATTGATTTGGCACTGACTTCAATAACTATCATTATTATATAGGTATTTGTATCGTATTTATAAACTTATTTTTGTACTTGAGTTTTGATTAGTAAACAATTGTTATTTTGTACTTTTTAGTGATTTTTTAACTCAGTTTATTTTATTAATTTTTTTATTTTTCCCTTTTGAGTGTCCTTGGCCTAAATTATCTTGGGTAAATCTACAATTAACTTCTTTTCTAAATCTCGAGTGCAATGGCATATAAGAGAATCATCAATATAAATAAAGCTTATAAGCAGTTATCTTTAGGTCGTGTTATTTGGTGTATCTTTGAAGTCCAAGCTGTCATACCAGTGAAATTTAAATGGGACCATGTCCGAAACCTTTACCCTATGTACCTTTTCAAACGAACAAATAATTTTCCAGATCGGTTTATGACCGAGTTCGGAGTTAACAAACATAAAAAAAATACAACCGAATTGAGAACCTCTTCCTTTTTTTGAAGTCAGTAAAAAATGATACATTTTTTGTCTATCAAAAAATATGACACATAATTAATCAGAGATTTAAACAATAAATCTTCAAAGTACGAAATCATTTGTTAAGATATGTACATTATTTTTAGAATCCGTCTCGATTATATCCATGTTTTTATTAATAACAATACATTCTACTTTTTACATAATGAGAAAATGCCGGGAATGTCCATGTTCATATCAACATTTTGTTGCAAGTAGATAAATCACACTACCTAATTCCGGTCTCTGGTTATTACTTAAAAGCTATATTATGATGATAAAGTCATTTATGGACTTACTGAGTAGCTGACTTAAAAAGATCAAATAGCCAGTGTTAACTGACGGAAATGTCAAAGCACTCCATGTGTGAGGAGAATGATGAGATTCGAGGAAGCCAAAGAAGTGAGTAAGAGGACTGCGACGCTTGGCGCTCGGTCCTCTATGACTACCCCGTTAGGGATATGTATTTATGGACTGTATAGATTTTATGTACGGATTTTGCAAAAACATGTGTCCAATCATAATTTACATGAAATACTTAAATATAAAAAATAACTAACCTGTAGCCTCACAATGACAGGAATTTGAATATTAAGGTTCTTGGCAGCATTGATGATACCCTCAGCAATGACATCACATCGCATGATGCCACCAAAGATGTTTACCAAAATTGCAGTCACTTTAGGGTCTGATAGAATGATCTTGAAAGCTTCCTAGAATTATAAAAATAAGTCTAGGTTTTGCATAATATTTTTCTTCGCCTTAAAACCTAGTATTTTTGTGCTTCTAAAATCAATACACTAGTTATTACTTAATATTAATCAAATTAAAAATAATAGCATGAAAACAGTGTTTTAAGCAAATTTGGACATACGTCCTACGTCATAGTCTATCATCCTACCAAAACTACCAATATAACTTGAAATTACAGTATTTATTATGTTTGCTTCCATTCTAGGGCAATTACGAACAGTGGGTAAATACAAACTTAAATTCAGCTATTATTATATAAATGTGTATGAAAATGTTTATACAAGTATATCGAACTTTTTAATGGAAAACTCTTTCGAGGTTTTCACCGTACAATAAATTCATTTTGTATTAAAAATTTGGCTTGCTTTCACTCATATCGGCGGGGTTATTACCTAAAAATTTGCAAACAGCGACAGCCACGCGATCACTGCGCGATCGGTGATTAATTGTAATAAAAAATTAGTATCATATATGACGATAGTGTTTCTATTATTCTATGACCGTAAAATGCGGTTTCGCGGTAGATTTAGCGCCACTATACAAATTACATTACACAAATTCTCGTTTTGACAGCAGATATCGCGCGATATTAGCTGCCGCGTGCTGTCTGCAAGTTACGTAATAAGCGTGCGGGATTCACTCATATAAATTAATTCTTTAATTGTTAGATATTTCTTATTAAATGTAAACTATCAACTTTAAAACAATACGTAATAATATATTGTATTAACTTTAACAATATTATTAAAGTGTATTTTCATTTCTATAATTCAGTCGAAAAAAAATGGTTTTAATTCAATATACTCAAATCTAGGTCGACCCTGACCGAATTTTACTGGCACTGTCTTGCGCTCCTCGGCAATGAATTCTAAATAACATTTTGTGTAATATGCAAAATATATAAAATTATTCTGAACCAAGCTAACCAAAAATAAACCATTACAATACCGAAACAGCCTGCGCAGTGGCGCCGCCGCCGACGTCGAGGAAATTAGCTGGGTCACCTCCATACAGTTTGATAATATCCATAGTGGCCATGGCTAAGCCAGCGCCATTCACCATGCAACCAATATTACCTACAAGAAATATAACAGCAATATTATAAATAAAGAAAAGTTTATGGGATGATTAGTAGAATAATAATTACGCAGATTGTCAAGTATTTTAAAACGATTTTTAATATTCCATTTACATAGATTCACATCAAGTATATCAGTTTGACTCGTTTTTATCAACTCACTACGTATTACAATTATTGTAAGCGCGTGGCGTGTGTAGTGTAAAATGTGTGGGTAGATGTAAAATAAAAATACGTATATAAAAAGTTTGTTTGCTCATAAATTATTTAATTATTTTTATATGTAAATTTTATGTTTGTATATATTTATGTATGTGTATGTCTATGGGTACTGTAATAAGATATATACTTATATAGATATATGGGATAGAAATATAGTGTAAATATGATGTAGTAATGGTAACTCCTACAAGTTTTTCTATTAAACGGTGCTCTAAATAAAATATTGCTCAGTGAAAAAATTGATAATCTTTTAATATTTTAAAAACGAAACGTCCGTTAGCTTTTATTTAATGTGTAGACTTACACACCAATCAACCTCAAATTGCACACAAAGTTGTATCTGCTCAAAACTAAATTACTTGCCATGAAAGATTTACCCATTCCACGTAAGTAAAGCTACAGTGCACAGGTAAAAGCTATTCAAGTGTATCAATGTATTATAATTATTATTATAATACATACATAGTATACATCTGTTTAGTTTTTTTTTAAACCACAAAAGATTTTATGAGATTGCTATCTGTAGTATCTGTTACCTGTAGACACAGATATCCGTATTTTTTTGAGAACAAATAATTTAAGCTTTAAGCGTAGTTAACAAACAAATGGCGAAAAGTGACGTTCAAAAGTTATTAATTGTAATAGACCCAAGACCTTTCCGAAAAATATATGTACATATTATAAACTCATTTTTTGGTTTAGTACAAGTGTTCATAATTTTAGGACTCCAACTAGTCCGACTACCCTGAACGCAAGATAAGCTGCAGCGGGACTTTTCTTGGCCAATGTGTGTTTCGGATATTACGCCACTACTTTTATGTGTGGGATCATGTGGAAAACTTGTTGTATGTGCATGGCGTCTACTCATTCAAAGTACCGAAAAACTCGAGCAAGAAGAATCAGTGCTTTTGAAGTGATAAAGAATGACACACGCAAGATGACAAGATTGAACGTCAGTATTATTGTAAAAATGAAGAAAGCAATGCTTAGATGGTTTGACACAGAATAAGTATTGAAAGATTGAGGAAGAAAATGTACAGAGTAAAAGTGAATGGTATCAAAAGCCAAGAATGACCAAGGCTGACTTATAAAGGTTAAATAGCCAGTGTTAGTTGTGGAAATGTCAAAAGCACTCGCATACCTAGGCGAGTGTGTGAGAAGATTGATGAGATCTGAGCAGGCAAAAGAAATATGTAAAGACTGCAATGCTTGGTACTCCATGCTCTCTAAATATCCTGTTGGATGGGAAAAAAAGAAAATGTGGAAAAATATTTCTAAATAAATCACAGAAAAATGTCTAAACAATATTGACATAAACAGATAAATTAACACGCATACTGAAACTGTCGGGACGTACACAATATATGTTACTGCTTATTATTCTCTGTGTAATTAACAATTTAAATGTAGATTAACTATAATTTACTGTAAAAGCAATATAACTTGGACATAATGTTATCAAGTAATGAAATTAATTTTGAAGACACCTTTATGACAGCCTCTATCAAAATTAATAATTTAAAACAATAGTACTTTATCTAAAATGCTTACTGAATTGTAATAAACTTATACATCATGCAATAAATCGCATTGTAGTAATTAGTATTACATTATGTAGTTCGAATCTTATGCAACATTCAGATCATGCTTTGAAATGTAACTTCCTATATGACAAATTGCAATTAATGTAAATAATAATATGTACTTTAAAATAATTTCTTATAATCTTCATTGTCATTTCTGAAGTGGGTTGGCCATGGGTTTCAACATTATCTTTAGACCATACTAGATTAAAGAATGTTGTAAGAAAAATTACTTGTTTCAGTTAACTAGGTCAAGTACAAATAAATGGGGATTTGTACAATATAATAATAATTAGAAGTAATATCATTTTTTTACCTTTATTATGCTTGTATGGAATTTGTATCGGCAAATTATTTAAAAATTCGTGACCTAAATGTTATAACATCAACTTTTGTTAATGTTATATGTAAAAAGAAAGATTTTACTTTCTTACTTACTAAATACCTATGGTCTCATGTAAGTACATTAGAGTGACTTGACTAAGTTTTGAAACTGACCTTTTGGAAGTCATTTTTCAGGCCATTTGTATAATATTATTAACAACATACCATCAAGTGCTATGTAATTTAAATTGTATTTGGCAGCTTCAATTTCTTTTGCATCTTCTTGTGTAGTATCTCTTAAACTAAAAAGTTCCTTTTGTCTGAACTCGGCATTATCATCAAATCTGAATTTGGCATCTAAACAGAAGACTGTAAAAAATATGAAAACATTATAATTAACACTTGTAAGCTTGTAATATTACAATCATACTTGTTTAAAGACATAGTAAGTAACACAAGTAGTTCATCAAAATAAACTTGAGGTGACATGAATATGGTTCACATGTAACTAGACTGGACTGTATATTTTTCTAAACATATGATAACATTAAGTTTAAAATTAAAAAAATATTTGTACATTTTTATTTACTCTAAAGACATGCGCATTATAGACAAAAATTAGAAATGTTCTGTTAAACATTTATTATATTATGTAGTAGGTACATACTCATATTTAAATATTAAGGTTGCGTTGTTGCATAACATTTCTGAAGTCAACCAAGGGCATTAATAAATCATCACATGACGAATGTGTGATGTACCCAAATATATCTTGTACAGTGCAGCACACGTATGCGTCTTCGGTCTGTGACGCGCTTGAGACTTTGTAATTTAATAATAATAATTCTATTTAATAGAATGTGAATATAACAAACGGCGGATCTGAATGTAGCGATTCTATACATACCTACTGTTAAGTACATAGTACGTAAATACTCAAGTTATCATCATACACTATTAAGAAGAACTATGCTTTTAAGCTAATTGCAAATACATGTGTGTCTATGGTATTGCTAGCAGTTATTTAATAAGTTTTACTGCTCTAAAAACACTACTGTACATGATATGGGGTGGAACTTCCGTTATGGGATGGCCACCCAAGGCAGCGCGAAAACTCATGAACGTAATTTTGGAATAGGTCTAGATTTTGCGCAATTTTGAACTTGAGTTTTCATAAAAATCTTTGAATGCAATTTTTCTTCTAAAATCGACGACATTGCATGACATCTTAAATATTTTAAAATTTTTCCATTACTACCTTTTATACAATGCCTTTACCTTCTATACATATATTTTAATGAATAACACATGTACATACTTAGTGAGTTAAAAATACCATTCACACCATAGTTGCTAAGAAATGCGATTCTGAAATATATATTTATTGATGTTCACATTATAGTACTTCTTACTTGAAAAAATTGAAATAATTCTTAAAATATATACAAATTTTCAACTTACATTTCCCTGTGAGAGCATCTTCAGCATAAGGGTTCACTTCAATTAATAAAGCATCCTTTTTTAAAAACAAATCATACATTTTTTTTATCATATCACTGGCTTCGTCCATCCTTTCTTGAAGACCAATCTTAAACACAATACATAAAAATAAGTGTTTAGTGGTAGCTAGCATTGATTTATACAATCGGTAAAACAAAAGTTATACATTAATGCAAAGGAAAGTAGAAGAGAGTTCCATCTCCGGCAACAAATTCAAGGAACTACAATTAGTGAGTGTAAGATAATCTTGTTTGCAAAGTTTTTTAGGTACATAGTACATACGTAATTGAATTATTACAATAACTAGAGGTCGCCCAGTGGTCTAAATTCGACTGTAAATGTATAAACGCTTTTTTCCCTTGACATACAATCCACAGACTGGAAACAGCTCACGGCTCATAAATCACACAAAATTTACAGCTCAAAACTCATTTAGTCAATATGTCAGTAATTATTTGTTGGTAACATTTTAAAATTCTATGGCGACCTCGATGGCTCAGTGGTTTAGGCGTTGTGTCTAGTATCTGTGATTATCTGTGATTCCCGGTCGGGTAAATTTAGGAAACGAACTTTTCTTGATTGTCTCTGATTTGAGTGTACTGGAAAACGCCCCAGTTGGAGTTGTCGTCCTCTGGTTCTCATAGCACAGAGGATGCCCTAGTTTGAGATCAGACGATCGGTGTATATTGAGTGTCACATTATGCAATATCTAGTCAGCGTGTCAGTGCGACTGTTTGTGCACCAACTATTGTGTTTGACATTAACAGTATAACTGTTATGCGTTTGACATTAGCAGTATGAACGTAAAAAAATATTTAATTTTATTTAATGTATTTGTATGCAACGCAACACATTATACATAAATATAGCTTTCTGCACTCCTCTATATAAACTTTAAATATGCCAAATCTCACACCTATGTGTGTGCGATATGCTTTTTAATATATATAGATAACATGCTTATTTGCGACAAGGATAAGAAAACTCAAAAAAGGTAATTTTACAGGAGAGCAATTTAAAACTTTGAAGTTCCGAATTCGGTGATTTGAAGTGACAAAGTTCCAGACTATTCTTTTGTGATAAACAACAACACATTTTAAATACGAGAATAACACATCAGTAAAAATGTATTAACTAAAATGTGACGCTATCGAAATACGTGTACATATTTTACTTTATAACATAACATAACTTCACGCTGTATCCCCAACGGGGTAGTCAGAGAGGACGGAGCGCCAGGAGTCGCGGTCCTTACACACCTCTTTCGCTTCCTCAAATCTCATCATTCTCCTCACACATTTTCGCCTAGGTATGCGAGTGCTTTTGACATTTCCGTCTGCTAACACTCTGGCTATTTGATCTTCATAAGTCAGCCTTGGTCTTCCTTGGCTTCTTTTACCACTCACTTTCGCTCTGTATATTTTCTTCGTCAGTCTTTCATCACTCATTCTTTCCATGTGCCCGAACCATCTAAGCATTCCTTTCTTCATTTTTACAATAACACTGTTCTGCAACCCTGTCATACTGCGTATCTCATCATTGCTTATCCTGTCAGCAAGCGTGACACCGCACATATTTCTGAGAGACCGCATCTCCACAGCATTTAACACACTTTCTCTCGATTTTGAGCATATTATATAATTATAAACATTATAAAATAAATTACTTTATAACTTTATAAAATTACCTTTTCAATAACACGCTTCACTTGTTCGTCAGTAATACCCGTGACAATATCGATAGGTTCGTAAGTTATAGCATCAGGATTTTCTGCAGCTACATCCTCAATATTAACACCTCCTTGAGATGATGCAATGATAACGGGACCCTACAATATAATATGCATTTAAAAATAACACATCTTAGAGAGGTTTTATTATTTTGCGGAATTCCATTTCATGTGATGAATTCTTAATATTTTTAGCTATCTTCTATTGACCGAGTCTTATCTATGGAATTTCATGAGGATGCTTTGTTGAGAGCCGAAACATTTGTCGATTAATAAGTTTGAAATTTTGGGCAGAAGATATCTAAGTTATAAGAATTCATCACATAAAAATAACCTTCGTAAATTCCTAACCGTTGCCTGCGACGTCATTCGCACTCTCTTTTATCTACTAAATGAAATAATTCAATAACTTTCGCTGGCGTATGTGGAACAATACACCAAAGTTTCAACACAATCGGATGAATGTACACAAACATACAAAAAAACATTCATTTTTATTTATATAGATAAATTGTAACTATAGTTGGTAACATGCTAAAATAATTGGATCTGAAGTACAGGGAAAGAAAGCAGTTCACATAACCATGAAGTAAAGAACTTCATATTTTAATCGACACTACTTAACATTGTTTTATGGTGTTAATGTAACAAACACTATAATATAATCAATGGGACATGTTATATTTGACTTTCTATTGTTCCTCTAAAATGAATGAGTTAAAATAAAACGAAAAAAAGGTTTGTATCATAATCAAGACAAAAAAATTGTTTACACTGTAACAACGATTGTGAACAAAAAAATTTTTAAAATAATTGATATTTTAAATCGAATTTTCGATATTCCCTATTACCTAATATTTCATTTTACTACAGACAATAGACATGCGATGATTAATGATGATGACTCCTATCCTGTTCATTTAGCGCAGTCCCCACTTTATACAATTAATAAACATACATTGAAACTCCTCTCCATCATGATGGCTACATAGAATTCCCGACGAGGAAATTTTCGTTCTGTAACCATCACCATGTTGCATATGCGACCTGCGGCACCCGTTTGTTTCGTCACTAAATACTGCTTTAACATTTTGCTTGCTAGTTGCCCTGCACCATCAGGCCTATAAAAAAAAATTAAAAAATGTTCAAATAAACACAGAAATAAAATTCAATAAGTATTTAGTTTTCTAATGATCAGTGTAAATAAATATTAATTTAAACAGTATGTACTAAAAATAAATTAGCAATGAATATTTTTGAGTTTTCATGACCGCATGATATAAATCAATATAGATAGTCCTATTCTTGTGACAATTTAGTCAAATTGTCAGTCTGTCAGGAACTTCTAAAGACAATAACTTTTGCTTGTGCGGCATAAGGTTGATCCATTCAGTAGTTTTGATATAAAATTGTAACAAACAACAAAAATGAAGAGACATTTCACTTTTATAATATTAATTGGGATGAACTGTGGAACCAATGCAATATGTACATTTACAAACTTACGTATCAATCATTCGCACTCCACCTTTTAAACCACTTTTAAAAGCTCCTTTACCTCTTCCTCCAGCAAGAACCTATAAACAAAATTAATAAGAGTATTATTAAAAAAGTCAAGTGATTGAAATGTTACTTATAGACACAGATAAATACAATTAGTGTATGACGAAGCCTGTGTCAGTAAAGCTCAAATTGAAAAAACTTGATACGGTATCACAATAAAAGGAGGTTTTGGTTTCAGCTAAAATTTAGACAGAGAAACCAACATTCTTATAGTTTTAAACTAGATATTTTGACACTAATATGGATCATAATAACACACAAAAAAAACCCATACCTGTGCTTTCAGAACAATGTCTTTTGTGTTAAGTTCTGTAGCGAACTTAACTACCTCGTCCGTGGTCTTGGCAACATTGAATCTTGGTACAGGTATACCTTGGTCACGCAGTAGAGTATAACTGATGTATTCATGAACATTCAGATTACGGATCTGTTGTTTGGTGGGAAAATTGTTTGCTGCTTGCAACTGAAAATAAAATAACTATTATATACATATTATGGCTGTCAAACAGTAATCGACATTTTAGAGTTGCAGTCAAAATGACAAAAATGTTATATATATATAATATGTGTAATGTTTTTATAGTCTCCTCATGTATGTCACAACATTTTATTCCATTGTCTCTACACCTACTGAGTTAAAATTTGGTAAAAAGACACAATTAACCTACAGTTTTGGACCAGTTAAGATTTTAAAAGATTCAGTGATGAATTAAAGGAGTGATAAATTAGGTTCTGAAACCCAACTTGAACAATCCTCCCATTCGTTTCCGAAAGTACAAAAAATTAAAATTGAAAATTTTATGAAAGAATTATAAAACTCCTCTCATTCATATCATAGTTTAAGCGCAAAAATAAAATGTCCTAGGTCATAAAGATCCCCAAAATTGAATCAAAAATGTACTATTTCATAAATACTTATTGTCCGAACCCCTGTCTACTCGCGCTCTACCATTAGCATAAAAACTCAAAGTTGTTACACTCTAATGCAAAACAGTATTTTAAATATGAACTAAAATTATATATGTACTAAAAAGAACATTAAAATGGCATTAGAGAGGACACATCATGAGAAATATTATATTCATATACAACGGATAAATGAACACAGAAAATACTAGATCTCATGGTAGCCAAGAGAGGTGAAACGAACGTGAAGAAAACAGCTGAAAAGGTGAGATGACATCCTAAATGGACAAAGGGCTATGAAGTTTAATGGAAACAGTAAAGATCTCAGGAGGAGGCCTATGTTTTCAGACAGGCCGATTGTTAGTGGTCATTATAAGGTCTGACCAGTAACAATAGTTTAATAGTTATATTATGTAGTAGTAGTTTGTAGAAATTCGAAATAAAAGATTCATTCATGTGTTATTTTTTTCAGCTTTATTATTTTTATTCAACTATTCACTATTGAAAATATTTAAAGATAGAAATATTAAAATAAAGATAGAAATATTTAAAGATAGAAAGAAGTATGTAAGGACATGGTAAGGTACCGCGAAGCTTTGCGCTCTATCTTTTTGACTACCCCCTTAGGGATACAGTGTGAAGATATGTATGTAAATAATTTAATGAAAGCCAATAATTAATGTATTGCACTAACCTTGCTACTACATAACAAATTACATAACATTGCTTTTTGTAATTAAAATTAGTCGAAATAATCATTCATTCATAGCCTTCATTTTTAGTAGGAATAAATGTCATAATTTTTGTTTTTTAAAATGTTGTATATAACAGAAAGTCCAAAGAGCATTTTCTAGTGATATGTACATATATAGTATCAGATTGTATTAATAAGAAAGAAACACAACATATAATAATAATATCTTATACTGTATACTGTCATAAGAACAAATTTATTTTTAATTTTGTGAAAACATGTAAATTTGCCCTTCCATTTAATGTGCACATAAAATAATGAACTACTATGTACTGGATAGAGTAACACAATATTTTTAATAGTAAGACCCTCAAATACTTAATATATTTATTGCCATTTATTCTTTGTATTAATTATGTACTGTGTAAATGTATTAATTAAATATTATGATATTTTAATTATAGTTCGAGAAATCTTAAGCTTGAGGTGGTTTATCAGATAGGCGGCTGACCCCCCTAGAAAAAAAATGCTAAGGCGATGATGACGATGATGCTAAAAACAGGACCTAAATATCTATGTATTAGAATTTACAAACAGACCTGTGTACTGCGAAGTACAATGACGTAAGGTCACAAGAGTAAATGAATAAAAATGGGCAAGGTCATATTTATAAATAATTGTATAAAATGTTTCCAAGAAATATAGATATAGCGATATAATATGGTAGAAACACTTGTAAACTATAAGTTAAATATAATGTTAAGTTTAAAGGTACAAAATTAGTGAAAAAAAAAATGTTGGAGGTAATGTATAATGAGTTTTGGTGACAACATATAAATATAAAGATTTCGAAGACGTTATACATTATTTTACCTTATTGCCATTTCTCAACAAAACTGTTTCAGCAAGACCCAACGAACGAGGAAGTAAAGTCGCCATTTTCAAATGTACAATTGCTGTATTACAACTGTATGATAAAAATTTTCAAATGGTTTGAGTTTTGGCAGATGACAGGTAAAAAAATGTTGCTATAATGTCGTACACACCTTCCAATTTGTTGGAACAACTTTCCTAGAAATGGCGATCTGAGATCGATTAATGGAAGAATCGATCATTCGACCTCGAGCAGTGAATCGATCCAGCCATGAAGAAAGGAGGAGATGCTGTAATGGGCTGAGCCTGTGTGTAAAAAAATAGAGGCTCAGCTTTAGTGTAAGGGTGTATCGACTACACGTATGCCAGTTAGAGTTGCCCAGCACGCACTTTAAAAATGAGTATCGTGCGAGGGCCTCTTTTTGCAAACGTGCTAGCATAGTGTGTTACCACGTTTGTGCGAGGCTGAAGTAACTGTGTTAGAGAAGTGGGGAGGTGTCCATTGAGCGTTGAATGCACGGTGCACGTCGCACACATTGTACGAGTGTTCCTGAAGCGACGACTCTTGAGTAGCGAGCACAATCAAAAGAGGAAAGTAAATTTTATACGTCCCCTCGCTCACAGGCAACAAGTACGAAAAAAACGTATATATTATCTAAGTATACCTACATTCACCAGCTTAAATTATCTATTCGTACGAAATTAATCATTATGTCGTTAGCCATAAATAATAAAAGTTCGAATGATCATTCAATTTGCGACTCACAGCATCGCGGTTCGCGGCCGGTTCGATTATGTAACCGTCCTAGTGTGCTACCACAGTTTTATTCTACGAGGCCCTCCCTCTTTTTCAAAACTGTGCTGGCACAATTGTGCTTACTCGCGTGCTGCTTACCCAACGCTAATGCCAGTTCGATCCTGACAGTCACGCGTATTATTTGACGAAAAAAAAAAAAGATTTTCAGTGATTGTACAATAGAAAAATGAAGTGCCGTGTGGTTGGTTGCAAGTCGCATTCAGATAGATGCTGTGATACTCTAAAAAATAGTAGTAGTAAAAAGTATCAATTTATGAATATTACATCGACAGTTCTAGAAAGTTTTCTTGTTCGTGTAGGTTTTACTATTTGTCGACAGATGTCAACTTAATCGCCCTTTAAAATCACATTTTTCACTCAGATATCGCTAAGCCTATTAAAAACCTACCCATTTACTCCTAACATTGCTCAATTGTTAATTTAATTCATGAAATTGTTTGTAAAAAAGCTACATCGAATCATTTACACCGAGTGAAGTGACTTCTGTTGGGGAATAAAAATTCTTGCTAAAACTGACATTATCAGCAGGACCGCACGCAGGAGGTAGACGTATTAAAATAATACTAACGTATTTTTTTTTGTTACGGATAATTTCTGTTGGGAAATAGAATAGAAGTTACTTCACAAAACATTATAAGGACCACACTCTAGCTCTAGACGTATTCATACTAATATACTCTTTTATAAAGGATAATTAAAGCCAAGGAAGACCAAGGCTGACTTATGAATATTTAATAGCCAGAGCTGTTAGCTGATGGAAATGTGAAAAACACTCGCATACCCAGGCGAAAATGTGTGAGGAGTGATAATGAGTGATGAGATTTGAGGAAGCGAAAAAAGTATATAACTCTGACTACCCTGTTAGGGATACAGCGTGAGGATAATATGTTGTTGTTGTATAAAGGATAATTTTTATATGCATTTCATAAACTAATTCATTTAATAATAACTATTACTTGATAATGCACTCATATTTTGTATTTTATAACGAAGTTATAACGTAATAACTGACCGAAACTAAATTACGCGTATACTGGTCTAGCAGTTTTATAGTAATGGGAACTGCTTACATAGACCATAGAAAGAAATTGGTCTAATTCAAAATTTTGAGATTTTGTTTTGCAAAGTTCCGACATTGAATTCACATAAAATAACGAAATGGATTTTTCACAAATACAAGTTTAAATATTCTCGCGATATGTTGCTAATGGGACAGGCAAGTTTGTACTGTTGTCTATTAAATTAAGTAGTAGGTATTTTTAAGTTTATTATTTTAATCTGAAATTTTAAATTAAGTCGCTTTCATTCTAAAGATGCGATATATTGTCTTACTAATAATAAATATGTAGCGACCTGGCGATGCTAAAAGTGCTGAATTGCATTTTAGTAGAATATAAATCAATTTGAGGGAATGAAAGAAGTATATAAGGACCGCGACGCTTGGCGTTCAGCCCTCTCTGACCACCCCTTTAGGAATACAACGTGAAGATATGTATATATGTATGTATAAACTAATTCAAACGCGTGGCTCGCCAGTCGCTTTCATACCATCGCCCTGCCATGCCACTTCGTGCTAGTTAAATTGTGTAAGAAGAAAATAAAAGTTCGACACCAATATGTAATTATTTTATTTGAATTTATAATAAATGAAGAGAATGGACACTAAGAAAATCCCTAAAAACACATTCAATTTCGTAAGAGCGTATCTAGGCCGATTCCCCACTAGAATCGCTTATCAAGACTTAATTTTCGTGGCGCGATCTGTATTATTATTCTATTTAAATAAAGAGACAGTAACAGTTGCATGATGCGCATACAAGCAAATCGACAAACGTTAATTTAAAAATTGCTATTCTAGACCGTTATTCGGTCCCCAACACGCACGATACATACATTCATATCTTCATGTGTATCAAACAATACGTTGTAGTACGATAAAAAAAATTACAAATGTAAAACTACATCTCATCCGTTTTACTGCTCCATTATAATATACATTATGGATTTATATCAATTTACACTTAAATACAAATAAAATAAATATTTCATATTTAGATTCGCAAGCGTTCGGCCCTCTGTCAAGGTTTAAGTAAAAAAGTAACCATTGCACGCACAATACACGAAGTAAAAACGAAGAGGAGGCGCCGTAACGAATTTTCCTCATACAAACCAGTGTAACAACATGCGGGTTGAGGGGGACGCGGAATAAATGGAGGGGGATGTTGCGAATCTGCCGCCATCTAGCGAGTTGTAGCAGTATCTTTGTGTTGTCATTTTTCAAGTAGTTTTATTATTGACCACCAGATGAGTAAAATACATTCTTGATACAGAGACGTACTTAGTGATTAATCGGTGACTTGAAATTGCACGATTCAAAATTTTCACATTAAGTTATGAGATACCACTTATATTTGTATTTAAGTGTAAATTGATATAAATCCATAATGTATATTATGATGGAGCAGTAAAGCGGATGAGATGTAGTTTTACATTTATAATTTTTTTTATCGTAATACGTTCGTTTTACGCACGATGTAATCGTTTGATACAGCGTGAAGATATCTATGTATGTATCGTGTGTGTTGGGGACCGAATAACGGTCTAGAATAGCAATTTTTAAATTAACGTCTGTCTATTTGTTTGTATGCGCATCATGCAACTGTTACTGTCTCTTTAAATTCCCTTTAGGTGACATCCAAAAACGGAGTGTTTAATTTTGAGAATCGGTGGGAACTTAAATCGACTGCGGAATTGGTTAGATAAAATAGGTTGTAGAGCTTTTGGAGTCTGAGAAAATAACTGATTTATTAAGGTTATGAGTCTCCAAATGCAACTAAGCTTCAAGTATTGCAGTAGATTCTCTACCTTTTCAAGTTCCAAATACTACTCTTTACTGTCAAATTCCGACCCTCCTTTATCGGTTGACGTGTGGTTGACACTTGTTTGACAGTTGTTGATTTGGTAAATTGGAACTCATTGGATTGGAAAAATCGCTGTAGTTTTTTTCTAAGCTTGTTGACATTAAGAAATGACTTGAATTTTATAAAATAAAAATAACATTGAGATAGTTACGAAACGTTATAAACTCTCCATTGATATTTGATACACTAGCGAATTATGTTTAGTGACCTACATTTTCAAGTTCTAAATTACAAGATATTTTTGATATAGTGGAAGGAATAAAGATGTTATTATGTACAGACTTCTAGTATACATGATTTACAGTAAAAGTTACCTTAAGGGCCTTCTACGATGGAGGCCCTGTTTAAATATGAACGCTTTCTCAAGTCAAATCAACAGTGAAAAGATTGTTCTCACTCTAAGTAAACATTTAAGAATTAGTGAAAGCAAGGCTCAATATATGTGTTTGAAATATCCTGTTATTAAAAAATTAAGCGAAAATAAAATTGAAAGTGTTATAGCGACAGTTTATGAACTGGGGTATAATAATAATGCTTTAATCAAAGAACCTTCAATGTTCAGCACATTACCTGTTACATTGAGATTTCGCTATAAAGTACTCCAAGAATGTGGTATGAGAAGTATATCTCTGGCTCATTTAGCATCATATTTATCAATAATCAAACAAAAGACTATAAAAGAACTAAAAGAGTCTGGACAAATACCAGAATGTGTAAATATTGAAAACAAATTGGCAAATTGTATGACCCAGTGGCCAACATCTTTAACAACCTTAGTTTATGGTGATGTCAATCAATTTACTCTATATGAGTTACGTTTAAAAATAATTCAAAGATATCTTGAACTGGTGTTAGATTTGTCTGAAGAAGAATTTCAGAGGGGTATAAAAACATATCCAACAATAAAACATCGTCCACTCATAGCAATTAATGAAACACTTACTATATTAAACTCATTAATTGTGATGCCAAATTACAAAATAAAATCTAACCTATATCTAATACATGCTGACCCAGAAAATTTAAAGGAAATTATATACAAGTTTAAATCCATAGGAGGTGTCGATGTTAAAGAAATTATAAGAATGCATCCAAAGATAGCTACAAGAAGTTACTTGTCTTTGATGGAAACAAGGAAGATTTTACAAGAATTCAAAATCAGCAATGAAGCACAGTCAAAATGTTTTTCTGTATATACATTGTCACCGAGTACTGTAAGAGAAAGATTAGAAAAATCAAAAAATATACCTGAATTTAAAGTGTTTTGGGATCATCCAAGATTTTTAAAGATGATACATTATAAAACAAGAGCTATGAAGAGATTGGCAACATTGTATAAAAATAATAAAAAATGTTTAAGTTTAAATATTCTTTCAGGAAGTACGGCTCACTATGAAGTTTTTGAAAAGTCTCCTGGTGACCGAATGGGAAAAAGTAAAGACTTAGTGTTTTGCATTGCACAGTCCTTAGGTAGTAATTATAAGATGAACGACATAAGAAACATTATTAAGAGACACCCATACTGGATTAATATATCTTTAATACAATTAAAGTATGTGTATCAGCAATTGTCCACTGATTTCGTTCCAGAAGATATTTATGAAAATTGTTTTATACTTCTTTATCCATGGAGTAAAATAAAAGGTGTTTTAAATGACTTAGAAATGGAAAGTAAGCAAAAAAGTACTACACTTTTTCATGAGCATGTAGATCTTACCAAGATAAGTAACTCACAGAAACTTAGTTTAACACTATACTTGCTTGAAAAAAAACATTATTTCTCTGGAAATGGTGTCTGGATGGAAGACAAAAAGAAAACTTTAGAACTATCTGAACAAGCCTTAATGACTAAAAAGCCAATGTGTGTTGTACAACAAAGATAGTCTTTTTTTGTAATTTATAAAGAATATTATAAGTATTTCATTTGAGTTGTTGCAAAATATAAAAACTAAATTATGAAATATTTTAAAATTAATTTTAATGTAAATCAATAGTTTCGTTTTAGTTTCAGATTTTAACTTTATGATGACTACTAATAAAAATTTAGACTAAATTAAAGGTATTAATATTTCAAAAACTTGAAGTTGCACAGTGCTAAAGTTATGCTTCACGTTATAATTTGGACCGGTGGAGGAAGCGACACTGCTTGAAGCATGATGTCACTTTACTTATCCGCCACATGGACATGAGTTGTATGCAGTCCGCAGTCTTCCAATTATATTCTCTTTGCTCCAGTCCTCCCTTTGTTGTGGTTTTATGACTGTCCACTATCTCTATTGTGAATTGTAATAATACAAATACATAGAAGCAATAATTTATAATGATTAAGTGTATATGTTATTTAGTGAAAGATAACAAAATTTCTATGTAAATATAATAACAGGTACCCGCACCGGGTACCGCCTTCGTAGAGGGGCTTGATTACAAAACGTCTGTAACTCAGTGGGGAGTTCGGAATTCGAAACAGATCATCCATCCATGCAAGTCCGAGGAGCACGACATCGCATGTAGGTTGTAAGAAGGAAAGACCTGTGTCGTTGTCCTTCCTAGAGGTGAGTACAGCGCCAGAGGAGCTCCGGTACATTCCATAACTCATGTCCCGGAGCTCCTCCACACCTTGCCGACTGGACGACCAACGCTACTGTCCACCACCGCAGAGTTTTGATAGGTAAAAGCTCCATATAACCCAATTTCTCTCCTGGCATATATGGACCAAGAACGTAATGGACGGAGCCATATTGCCGTTATTACCACCGTGTGTCAAACAAATTTTCGTTTCTATCTAGTATATTTCTATTTTACTCATTGTTACAATCAATGAGATAGAGAGATACGAAAATTCTTTTGACACACTGCGTTTAGCAGCAACTTATGGCTCCGTCCATTGTTTCTTGGTCTAAGGATTATAATCACTGATATTATAATATGCTCCTTGGTAAAGATGTAACTTTTGGAACTTTTTGGCGGGAACGCGAGAAGTGAGGTCATTTTTTTTAAATTAATTATACTTATTAAAATAAACGAAAATAACTGTTTTTTCGTATTTTTGTAAGCTACCGCACGCACGTTTGCATAGAAGAGAAGATCTATTTTAGATTAAATTATTGTTTATCAATGCTTCAGCTTAAATAAGATAATAATCATCAAAATTGGTGTACAAACGGCGTACAAATCGACGAACATAAATATATATCTAATAAAAAGAACAAGAACTTTGAATATAGAGCCTTCTCTATTTGCTATTTTTCCAGGGTTTATGTATCTTTTTAACGTAATACATTTAAGCAAACTTAATTGTAATAGATGAGAGCGCACAACGCTGTGAGCATAAATGATCAACCGTCATCTGTGAAATCTAGACAACGATAAAGCGACCCTTTTAGTTATGGGCGTTATTTAACTTAGATAGTTATACAACTATCTATTTACTTTCATAACGATCACTCGTTATCAAGACGAGCAAAACTATCTATTTTTCACAACGCTTGACGTTGGCAGACAGTTTATGGAGTAGCGATAACATAACGCTCTACTGTCAATCGTTTTGTACTCCGCAACTATTACTCGTTTTATAGTAAATTGAAAACATAGTTATTTCAGAAAACACGCAATGTAAAATTTAGTAGAGATGACCACGTAGCTGTATTGCAATGATCAGAACGAATAAGATAGCGCGTTTGCACGAGTGCGAGTGAGACAGTTAGTAGCTGTGAAATATAGCCGTCATTAGCAGATTACATAATGAAAAGTGTGTTGTTTTTACTAAGTACGTAAATCGATAATAAAATGCAAATTAAAGTGAAACACAAATTGTGAAATGTGAAAGTTTATGTTCGTTTTGAGCTTAAAGAATAAACCTATGTAAATAATTTTTTTTAAACATGCTTTGTACATACTATACCAAAATGTGTATATAATGAACTTTTAATTACGCCTGTATGTATAATAAATAATAATAGAATAAAAACATAGATTATAATATACAGCCAGTCCTAAGCCTGATAAAGTACGAAGGAAAGTTCATCGTAAACAATATTTAAAAAAATTTTTTTTTGCTCTAAACTTTTGAACTTTAGTCACGGTAAAGTTTTAAATATGAACGTTTTCGAGTCATAGCTAGTTGTTAACGTAACGTACGTACCAGCGTTGTGAAAATAGATAGTTGTAAAAATAGATAGTTTTGATAACGTTATTTGAAAACATATAACGTTATCGTTACGTGATTTGAAATAGCCATAACGACACATCTGTAGACCCTTTGGACGGTCGACGTTTGTTAGCGCTTGTCTCGACAACGTTCGTTCGAGCGCCTCGCCGTTGACTCGTCGAAAGTCTAGAGCAGCCATTCCCAAAGTGGGCGATAACGCCCCCTTGTGGGCGCTGCAGGCCTAAAGGGGGGCGGTAAGAGACCCAGAAAAAAAATGGGGGCGTTGTGTAGAGGCCTGGAGGGTGATTTGTAATTTCATCTAGCTAGGAGGCATCTTAGACAACGACTGCATGAGCTCTCGACTTAGTAGACAAAATAAGTTTGGGAACCAGTGGTCTAGAGGCACCATTAGCTAATTGAAACGTCGCGCGTCGTTCACATCTTCGATAATAGAATCGTTGTTGAGATTTTCATAAAACTCCATCAAGTCCAATGTAATGCTTTTTGTTTAAAAAAACATTACTGCGTAACCGCAGACCGCACACTCAATATTATTGTTATTTGTCAATAATCGCAACAACGTCAATTAAAATTAAAATGTCTGGATTTCGTCAATAATATTGTTCAATGTTGGTTCAATGTCACAATGTGCTCCACACACACGCACTATTATGGTCGATCATGGATGTGGTCGATATATAAAATATTGTCAATTTGAACTATTGTGAAACAAAAAGGAGAGTTATGACTTTGGCAGCTTATTTATTTTAGGGATACACTGCGTGTGTGAGCTAGGTCAATTCGATCTTAGCCGATTTTATGAACTATTTTTGTCTTATATTCTTTAAATATACTTGAACGTTTAAATATTGACATGAAGAAAAAATCTAGCGACTTGCTAGTGACTTTTATTAATTTAATAATCCAGCGACTTACTAGTGACTTTTATTAATATAATAAGTTGAAACGTAGTGATTACTAAAAGGGGCCGTTCAAATTGCAACAGTTATACGGACCGTCTCACAGACTGGTCGTATGCGACAACTTCGATCGTGAATGTATCGGTCGTAAAGCGGACAGTACGACCAAGGTCATGTCGCAAGTCCGTTGAATTAGTCATCAAACCTTGCGACACGATCACACCGGTCGTAACATGGTCGTAACTCACGTTATGTTTGACTGTCCGTGCGACCAAGCTAATTCTTTTTTTCTTCTTTTTTCTTGATTACTAATTCGAGCAAGCTCATGTTGGTAGGTATATATATTTCTTCTGAGCAACCATTTTTTTGACCACTTACATTTCCTTTGTCTTTCATTCATGCACTAATAATGCTACAGTAAGTACAGCTTTTGTCTTTTTACTCGTAATATTCATATTGATATATCTAAACAAGAGCATCCCACTTCACACTAAAAGCATCTGACAACTGGCATTGCAAAGGTTCGATTGACAGTCCTTGCGACTGTTGCAACGTAAATGGCCCCTTTTACTCAATGATATACTGGGGATTGGCAACATTTTTTTGGCGATGGCAACATAGTAGGGCGTGTTAGTTGTTTTGTTTTCTTATTTTTTTTTATGCTCTAAAATATTAAAACAATTACATATGTACGTTTTGTAGTTAAAAATGGTGAATAAATCAAAAACAGGCCTCTTCGCATTGGGCTTTTTCATCGCGGCGTCATTGTTTTTAATAATTGCCTTCGTTAGTCCTTATTGGTTAGTTACAGACGGCAAACTTCAGAATCCGAAATTTATAAAAATAGGTAAAAAAGCTTTGCTTTAACTGCACTCTTTGCTGATTATTTGTATAATAAATATTATGTCAATCATTTATTATGTCTGAGGTCTCATCCTGATTTTTTTTATTTAATTGATTTGCTATACAAATTATTTACATTTGCAGGTTTGTGGGAAGTTTGTTTCAACGGATTTGAAGAAGTTCATCACTGGTACGATGTAGTGTTTACTGGTTGTTGGTGGATATTTGAAGAAGAATACTATATAATTCATGACATACTTTTACCAGGATTCTTCATTGCTACACAATTTTTCTTCACAATAACAATATGTTGTGATATTTTCTCCATGTTTTTGTCCTATTTCTACTTTAAAAAAGATAAAGATGATGATAATTATGTAACTTTACTAGTTACATTAGGTACTGTTCTTGTTATTGGAGGTGAGTCCATAATATTATTATAAAACTACAAACTAAAAGTCTTTCTCTTCAAATATTATGTAGGAACACTGCTTCGACGCTGGTATGTAAAGAATTCCAAAAATTAAACTGATATTTTGTATTGTATTTTCTACATAAAAATTACTCATTGCTGCTTAAGGGTCAACACACTAAATCAAACCCGACGAGGTTTGGCATTCTGAGTTTAGATGATAGTTAATATAGAAATATCTAAATAAATACTACTTGCTGCTCTGTGAAATGGAGCGTAACATATATAAAAAAAATTACAATAATATGAAAATAATAAGATTTGAGGAAGCGAAAGAAGTGTGTAAGGACTGTGATACTTGGCGCTCCGTCCTCTCTGACGTTAAGGATACAGCATGAAGATATGTGTAATTTAACTGGATGAGTGACACAGGAATGAAAGGGCTAATCTGGTACACCGTTGCCTTCGCATGCTGGGTGTTAGACACGTCGTAATTTTCTAAGTTGCCTGCTTCCAAATGTTTCTGTGCTGATTTATTTGTTATGATGTTAAAGAGATGATAGGATGATTTGCGATGACTTGAGTTTCTTTTGTAGGTGATTTTCTGTGAGATATGCAGTATGGTATCAATACGATTGGCCGAGCTATGACCGAACGATAACTGACATGTTCTCGTCTGTTACTGACACATCTTTCCCAACTACCCCCAGGTGGCCCATGAAAAGGGATAAAACGAGAGGAAAGGTAGGTAGTTGGGAATGTTAGTGATGTCTTAACCTACTTAAGCTAACGTTGGCAAAGAAAGACAATCTCGCCAATACTCTAAACCTAACATTAACAATACTGTAAATATTACATACTACTATTTTAATACTTAGCCTTTTCACAACGAAATAATGACAATAATAATTGTGATAGAGAATGTTAAAAAAAATGAGAAAAATATGTAAACATCACACGAATTATGTCACAGGTCTGAAATTAATCTTTTTGGTTTTTTTTTTGCTTTTTTTATGTATATTGACTGATGTTTTCGTCAATTGTAGACCGAGATTTTGAAAATGTTTTTTTTTGTTTGTAAGGGTATACTTTCGAGGTGGTCTCATTTAAATTTCACCGTGATTGGAGTTTTGACTTCGAAGATAAGCCAAATAATACCAAATAATTCGATTTATTTATATTGATGATTTTCTTGTATATCGTTGCGGTCCAGAATTAGAAAAAAGTTAATTGTAGACCTGCCCTAGATATCTATTTAAGCCAAAGTCACTCAAAAGGGAGAAATAAAAAAAAAATAAGAAAAACCACCTTCAAAAAAAAACACTGAAAAGTACAAAATAACTTTCCTTTACTGATCAAAACTCAAGTACAATAAAATTAACTTTGTAAATACGATACACATAACTATATAATATTAAAGACAGTTATTGTATTCGGTGCCAAATCAATGTGCAATAACAAAAAGTTCAATAGTTTGGTAGGCTTGGCAACGACTTCAAATAATAGGTATGTGTATCATACTTATAAAGTTATTTGTATTGTACTTGAGTTTTGATTAGTGAAGGAAAGTTATTTTGTACTTTTCAGTGTTTTTTTTAGTAATTCAATTTTCTAAGTTTTGTTAATAATAAGCGAAATGATTCTAACAAATTCTATTACAAAATTGTTGTAGTAATATTCAGTACATATTAAATCAAAAAATTTAAAATTATATGTTCATTTAACATTTAAGTTTTTGCTACTCTTAATCAGCACCAAGACATTTCCTATTTACAACTTAACGAAACAAATTTATAAATTAATGAAATAAAGATTAATATTACATGTATTATTAATCTTTTCAGGTTTCTCCGGTATTATTTCTGTAGTAACATTTGGTGCGAGGGGTGACGGACGTGATTGGATGACCAATTGGGAACACAATGATCTGGGCTGGGCTTTTGCTCTAGCTGTCATAGGAGTTGTTTTCCTTTTCCCTGCTGGAATTCTATTTTTAGTTGAAGCCAGAGTACAAAAGTATAAGAGACTGCATGAAATGCAAAGTAGAGAGCCATCTTCTTATACCATGCATGAGAGAAAAATTGGGTATTCAGGAGGTCATACTGACATATAAGACTGTAAAATTAAGGTTTTAATTTTTTTGATAAGATCGTGTACATGGTAACTTGATAAGCAATCCGTCCAAAATGCTTTAATACTTAGCATGCACAAATTTTTAGAGATTTGTCTTAATGCTTAATGTGTAAAATGGTTTATTTATATTTTTACTAATGTGAGAGGAAATCTCATTATTTCGTTATAATTTTAAATAATTTAATTAGTAATATCATTTCAGTCCACCTCCTGGATTGTTAGGCAAGCTGTAAAGCTAAGTCAGAGAAAATCTGAAATATATATTCGCAGAAATATAAGAAAATAATCATGCCCTAGTTTGACATTTTTATCTGGAGTATACATGTTGTATCTTGTAATGAGTAAATCATCATGCTAGGAGTGATGTTTATTATAGTAGCTTATAATATAATAGCTGAGTAATTTCCTATTTAAATAATACATGAAGTAAATAATACATGATGATGCCTCTATGAAGATGGGATATCCCATAAATAGTGTAATAGTCAACCCAATTACGAAATATCCATCGATTTCCTAACGGTTACATAAAAGGATTTTTTATATTTCTGTCTTGCCATATTTTCATAATGGCTATGCCATTTCTACAATTTTTTATTAATAAACGTGAATAATAATCAGTGTTTCGATCCCGAGTCAAAATGTTTAGTTAACTTACGACTATTTCGCAAGAAAAAAAAATTTATAGATTTTAACTACACACTTTTTTCCCATCATCGCTTTTAGGCCTTTTGCAGTGTAAAAATAATATATTATATATATAATATAAAATATATGGAGATATGGGTGCCCAAAGGCATTAAAAATATACTTTTTTATCTACTTTTAGAATTTGTATCTTATATAACTGAATTATCTTGGATAAAGATTAAGTTATGAGTAGTTTAATAACCTAAGACCTAATTAACGGTAGATACAATTTTCATAAAATATTTAGAAAACCACTGAAATAGCGCAATAAGCACACACACCTAAAATAACAATAACAGGGGTCCATTTGCCTAGACTACGTGGCAACAACCGGTACAGGTACAAGTGGTAGATAATGACACTTTGTTTTGTTGTTTTTAGTTTAAATTGGTAGTACGTAGTATGGTACTTGTCTTCGCGCACGTCTCTTCTTTCATTATCCAACTTCCTACGATATTGTGCTGTGAACTAACAATAAGAGGCTTAACAGTTACGACGACTGGTGCTCTCTTCGATTTTGTGATATTCCTGTAACTAATATTAATGGTTTATTACACTCCACAAGAATCTTAGAAACATGTATTTCATCTACAGTGAACATTCTGACAATGTAAATGCAGCCCATACAGTCAAAGTTAACTAAAAATTTTGATTCAAGATCGACTGATTATTATTCAAGTTTATTAATAAAACTACTTTATGTTTTTTTTATAAGTCTAAATAAGTTTTTTATAGTCATATCTACAAATTTTCTATAAATTTTGGAAAAAAATTAACTTTGTAACCGTATCGTTTTATCATTGGATCACCATATATGGCCACCTATAAACACGTACAGGATTGTCCGCTATTTACGGTACATGGGGACATCCTATGTAATCGTTTTTGAGAAAATTATCATTTTTTTTTATTTCTTGAAAGAGCAATCTTGTGTCAGTTTTTTTCTGGTGCCATTGCTACAAATTAATTTCACTTTTTATACCCATATTTTTACTGTATTCTCCCAAATAGTTGTTCTATAATTATATTATTAATCAATCCCACATATACAAAGTTATTGTGAAAGGATGGGTAAATGCGAAAGGGTATTAAAGTACCCATGACAGCGGAAAACTTGTGTTCTACAACTTTGCCAAAAGTCAATAGTTCTAGTGTAACACCTCGAAACTTTAAAAAAAATAAAGGTGAGGCAACCCTTTTTTTTTTTTTTTTTTTTTGCGTCAGGAAATGCTTTATGCATTCCGTCCTGCCATGGGGGGATGGCAGGGGGATATGTGGGACTCCACGGCTGTGAGGTGCAATGCCGAGCTACCCACTAAAACCTGACGGTGTTCCTCGAGAGCCTTGGTACCGGGGCAACGGGAGTGCGTTAGCATTCCTCCGCGGCCCCGGCGGGCAACGGCCGGCGCTAAACCGCCAGCCTCGTCTCGTTTTGGGTGGAAGGGCAGAACTCTCACCCTAAGTGCTTGAGAGGCGCGCGAGAACACCGCGCGCGCCATCTCGAGGCTATCTGAGGGGTGGCACTCCCCCGAATGCCACCCCAAGCCTCAGTGGTCTCTTCGCCGCTACTGTCGGCGGCGGAGGAAACGCACGCCAGAGCCGTTGGTCACGTGGGGAGGCCACTATTCCGTGGCCATCCCCTCTACTCCCGGCCTGGCAGGAGCCACACGGGCGGCGGCAAAAGCCACCCTTTCGCCCTTTTTGGGCTTGGCCCCCGCACAGGCCTTCCCCCCCGTTATATGACCGGCTGGCAGACCGCTCGCGGCGCACAACGTGCAGTTGGGCGCCGCATTGCACCCGCTGGCCTTGTGACCCTCTTGGCCGCAGCGGTAGCACTGTCCGCTGCGGTCCACCTCTGACGTGCAGGAGACCCGCACGTGCCCAATCTTAAGGCACTTGTAGCACCTTAAGGGCCTCGGCTCCAGAAGTTGCACCCCGGCCGAGACCCATCCGACTAACAGCCGGGCACCCGCCACCTTCTTCGCTGCCTCCACTGGGCAGCGGACCCAGGCTGCTCCGAGTCCTGAAGGGGCGCGGCGTATCTCTCCCACTTTCAGTGCCTCAACGGCACATCCTCCGGCTTTAGCAACGGCTGCGGCAACGTCAGCAGCCGTCGCCGAGTCATCCAGACCCGATACGCGCAGTTCTGCGCACTTCGTGGGCCTGGAGACCCGGACGACCTCAAGGCTTAGGCACTCCCGCAGCCGATTTGCCAGGGCGTCGGCCTTCTCCTTGTTGGAGGCACCCGGCAATTCTAAAATGCCGGCCCCTGTCGCCGCCTTACGGTACCTCATATCCGTTATTCCCAATTGGGTGAGGTCCACTTTATTTTTTGCCTCCGTAAGAACGGAGGCATAAGTCACACCTTTAAGTGCCGCCTCCGGCTGGAGCGTCAAAACAATTGCCGACGTCTTAGGCTGTCGGAGCTTTGGCTTCTTCTTTTTGAGCTTAGCCTTGGGCTTTTTGCCCTTGGCCTGGTCTTCTTTGGGGGGGGGCTGAGAAGTCCCCCCCGGAGCCTTTTTCTTGCCCCTTCGGGCAACTACACTATAGGCCTCCTCCATGGAGGCCGGTGCCGGAGGCAGCGGACGGGACCCTGGACCGCCCCAGACAACGCCGGAACCTTACCCTTCGCCTTTCCTCCCATACCCTTCCCAACAACGCCGGACACGCTGGACTTGGGAGCAGCAAATTTACCACTCCCCGACACACTCTGCCCTGGCAGCGGAGCTGCGAGTTCTGGCTCCACGCCATCCATCCTTACCGCCAGAGACGCTGGTCTAAACCGTTTTTCCGGCAGTAACCGGTCCTCCAACGCTTCGAACCTAGCGTTCATCATGGCGCTTACTTGTGCAGTGATCGTACGCGCTAATTCTTCCTGCGTAAGCGCCATGGCATCCGTCACAGCCTCAGACGAAGACGGTCCAGGGCGGTTCATGAAGCTGAACATTTCTTGTTTAAGCTCCGTTAGTTGGGAACGGAGCTCCTCCAACTCAGGTCGTAGGCGCCTATTCTCGTCCTGCAATCTCCGAGTCTCCTCAGTTGAGGACCTGGCACTCAGAGCCTCGGTGGTCGCCTTGATTGAGGCGACGGCATCTTTGAGGGCCTTAATGTACGGCCCCTTCAAATTTTTTGATGTCTTGGCCACCTTTTCGATGGCGGCCAAGTCCTTCGCCAAGATTTCTTCTAGGTCCGACCGACCCTAATATCAGCGTTTTTACGTCGCTAGTAAACGTTTGAAATATAGGGCATATTGATAGAGTTGTACATTTTTCTTTCTATTAAATAAATGTTTTTTTTTCTATGGGAAACTTTCAAAATATACGTATCCCGTAATAATTACATCTGTAATATAACAGTCAACAGTGGTACGTTGCAACCCCGGTGGATTTATACCCCCTTTCACGATAACCTTGTACCTATATATTTTAAATATTTGGGTTGTAGTGTTATTATAAACAGAGCGTCCTTTTTTTAATTATTTGTACTTGTGTAATAATAAATAATTAAGTAACTGTAGCTCCGTAGCTCTGTTTATAATTACACTACAACGCAAATATTTAAAATGTATTTTAAATTAATTAAACTTATTTTATCACACGTAAAATTAAAACGACACAATAGTACTGTCGCTTAAACGGCGAAGCGGCAATACAATAAACTATTATACATAAAATTTCGGCGACCGCGGCACCTAACATCATGATTTACTCAATACGACCAAATAATGTAAAATTATTGCGTAATTGTTACTGACATACTGACAGTACAATATTGACGAGGGACAGCCCGCATGCTTTGATCAAAGCCCGAATTCTTATAAATACTGTATTGTAATATACACATGTATTCATGCTATAAGTATTTTTGAGTAAATGTAATTTATTAAATAATATTAGTAGATTAGTTTACTAGCATAGGTAAAATTAAACAACAGTTTTCATGGGGCCATACTGGGCCCTACCTTTTATTTGTCATTATATGAAAGTGGAAACAATCATACTTTCCAAACATTATTAAAGTGTCTTATAAACTGTTTTATGCGTTTATATTTTAGGTTAATGCAATTATGAAATGGAGTGCTCTGAAGTAGAATGTGAGAAGTGGGCATTTCCAAGCCTGTTTTTCTATTATTAAAAAATCTGTTGTCCACAACTTCATTCGCGTAGTCTTAATTACTAAATTAAATAATTCAGAAACATTCTACGTCTTAGGCTCCACTGCTACTTAACATCAGGTGCAGTGGAGTCAAACGCGGTCCTAGTTACAGATAAATAAAAAAAAAATTAAAAAATAATGCACTGGCGTACGCAGAAAACTTTCATTACAATTGGATGACCGGTTTAAGAACGCATAGAGGACAAACATACAAAGATACATTCATTATTATATGTAATACTACCGACCTCTAATATGGATTACTTGCGAAATTCTTTTGAAAATGAATTACAGCCAATGTTACTTGCTGATAGTGTAACTTCCTATAGGTTTTCATATAGGTTAAAGAATTTTTGAAATCAGTTGAGTAGTTTTTGAGTTTATCCATTACATACAAACAAACACAGTTTACCTCTTTAGAATATTAGTAAATAAAGATAAGAAGATAGATCGCTGGTCTCGACTCCCGCCGCGCGCGTAACTGAATTGCCTACTTTGTGTTGCCTACTTTCGGTGAGATACCTAGGGTTGCCCTGTTCTCATTTAGTTGTAAATATGAGTATATAATAATAAAAACATATGTACATGAGATGAATAAAGATTCCATTTATTTAAATACAGCGAATTTATATATTATATAAATTTGTCACAGAAAAATTCTTTCGTCGATTACGACATGTTCGAAAAGCCTTATTATTTCTAGTAAGAGTAAAATATATCTTCATCCTAATGAATAGCTTTTGCCAATATTTTTTGGGACACGGTGATTACAATTTTATATCTTTCAGTTGTTCATATACGGATATACCAATTTTACAATTTATGTGTTTCTTTTCGAACGCTCAAAGAGCACGAACGCCTTACGAAACACCCGCTCCATCCTCTCAATATTCATAACAACATCATCGGGTGGGACCACTAGTTTTTATATATATTATAATTTTTAAAACTAGCCTAACTTTTATAAACGTTTTCAAAGTTTTGTAGGTACCACTTAACCTTTCGAATTCATTAGGTGTAATGAACGATAACTCTAAATTCGAATAGCTGTTATTTAGGCATCCAAAGACACTTCAGTACAGTCGTGTATACGATTTAGTCATTTTTGTATTTGTATCAGGGTTGTTACGGATGCAAAAATTTAGACATCCGCGGATGCAGATGCGGATGCGGATTATTAGAAGTTCACAACCGCGGATGCGGATTTGATGCGGATGCGGATTTTAAAAGGATAATTATTTAAATTTTAAGTGCATAAATAACTAAAAATCAATTTAATTTTAACTTTTTATTTATTTAATCATATTTTTAGAACAAAATTACACAAGTTTTTAGTTTTACTTATGACACAACAGAATTTTAAGCTTCGAGTTTCATAATCAAAAATCTTTGTTTAATAATTAAACTTAAAAATTGGTGAATTATATTTAATAAATAGCAATATTGCAGCCTTCTCAGCTTCCAACCTGTCTCTTAGTGGATTATATATTAACCCAGCTCCACTAAATAGTTGCTCGCTGGGAACACTGGCTGGTGGAGGCGATAAATATCTGCATGCTAATTTGGAGAGAATTTTAAATTCACAACGGTTAACTTTCCACCAATTAAGTGGATTTTCATCTAAATTCAGTCTTTTTTTGTTACGATAAATAACTAATTCTTTGCGGAGAAGAGCATCGGGGCTACTGTTGTCCGGTTCTCCTTCACCTTCATCTTCGCTCGATGAATCTAATATCATGGCAAGATCGCTTTTTAAACAAGTCTTCTTATCCGTACTGGACGTTCCTGGTTCAGGATCGAGAGAATCTCCCATTCTCATTCTTTTTGTTTTTTCCGCCGGCGACATAGGAGAATCAGTGACGACAGGGTCATTTACCATCTTTATTATTTCATCTTTTATTTTTTCTTCGGTGACTGGTTTGAAAATTTTATGCTTATAGCGAGGATCTAAATATGTGGAAATTGCATATAAGTTGTTATCTTCCAAAGAAGAAAATTTCACTGAAAATTGTGATTTCAGATTAGAGACTGCCAACCGAATAGCATCACTTTCTCGTGGTTTTGTTAAATAGTGGTCAAGTTTTTTCAAAAGCATTTGTATGATAGGAATCACAGATGATATGAGTGCCTGAGAGCTGCTCATTTCACGAGTGGCTTCCTCAAACGGTTTCAGTACCTCAAGACAGCATTCTATTATTTTCCACTCTTCAGGCAAAATTGATTCAATGTTATTGTCATTGGCATAAAGACTTAATGCATCTTTTATCTTCAAAAAACGCTCAAACATGTAGAACGTGCTGTTCCAGCGCGTCACACAATCCTGGAATACTTTAAAATGCGGTTGATTAAGTCTGTCCTGAATTTTTTCAAGTTGCTTTTGAGCAATGGTTGAATGGTTAAAATGAGTAGTAATTTTCTTACATTTTTGTTTGACGTCTTCTATGCTTTCCTGCGATCGTAAACCATGCCGAATAACAATTTGCAACTTATGAACGGAACAATCTAAATCATTTAGCAATGCTAATCGCATTCCTCTTTTCATGTTAGAGCCTTCATCTCGTATCATGCAATGCACTTTTTCATTTGAAATATTCCATTCAGCAAGCATTGTGTTAAATTTTTCTGCAATGATATCACCAGTATGACGGTCATCAAAAGTCTCGCATTTTAACACAATTGACGATCGTTGAAAGTTTTCTGATACTCCGTGGCAAGTTAGGCTAAGAAAAGAAACACCTGAGCTGGGATCTGTCCAAATATCAGTAGTGAACGACATGTAATCATATTCTTCAATTAGTTCTTTAACTTTTCCAGCAAGTTTTATGTATAGCTCATTGCACACGAAATCAGTAAAAAAATTTCGTCCTCTAAAATTATATTTCGGTGCTAACTCTTGTATGACACGACGAAATCCAAGTCCCTCCATAAAGTTAAAAGGTAAATTTTGAAGCGCTATCACTTCCCCAATGAATTTGTCAATCTTTTTTGAATTAGGATTGTTAGTATCCCACTTCTTTTCTTTTTGTAGTACTTCCTCTAACGAAAGCTGTTTCTTGGCTTGTTGCAACGGAGTCACAATTGTACCTGTAAAAAAATACAACATAATATACACAAACCATCTACTAAATAAAAAAATAAGTATACTTATCAAAATTCGATGTAAAAAAAACTAAAAGTAAATAATACGCATTATAATTGAAATTTTTAAAAATAAAAAAGGCCAATGTGCGCTTTCAAATAATGAAGTGTTAAAAGGGCTGTAATTTGCTAACAATAAAGTTAAAATTGAAACAAGACAAGCATTTCATTTTAAACATAATTTGGAACTAACTTTGGATTCTTGTTAGTGCTAAAAAAGCTTAAGAAGTGAATATTTTCACTAATACCTTTTTTTTATTTTAAATTTAATATAGAAAATAACATAAAATCATGTGACCAATAACAACAATATTTAGTCACACTACAATATAATAAAGTAAGGAAGGATTATAGATATTGGCCCTTTTAGCACCAAGTATAATTATCATGATTTGAAATGAAAACAGTAAATTATTAATGAAATTAAATTAATTTATCTAACCGTAACTAAGTAACAAGTAACATGATTGTAAATCCGATATTCCGATATTTTCGATACATACCTGCTTCATCATTTTTTTTCTTCAATTCCTTTTCTTTATTCGCACTTTGGAATAAACAAAACTCCTCCGGGTGTATTGATTTCAGGTGATTTTTCAAAGAAGTAGTAGTGCGTCCCTTCCGCGAGTAACTTTTATTACATATCTTACACTCAGACTTCTCCGGATCATTTTTGTCTATTGTAAAATAAGTCCAGATACTGCTTTTTATTGGTGACGACATTTCACTTCAATATTTATATCAAAATATTCATTAAACACGGAAAAGCTATGAAGTACACAGTAAACACTCACTGTAACTATAATTTATTGACAATGAGAAAAAACACAACAAACAAAACCTGTAGGATCTTGTTACCAATGTGCGCCTTCCTATTCGTCAGTTACCGAATGAAGTTATAAATTACCAAAACAAACGCGAAGCACGTGCCACTATGGCTCCGCCCACTTTCTTTACATGTAGTTACTTGTTGATGTGAATCTGCATCCGTAAAAACTCCGCATTGATTGATGCGGATGTGAATGCGGATGCAGATGTCTGAATTAATGCGAATATTCCGCATTTACGGATGCGGATGTGAATATTCGTAACACCCCTGATTTGTATCAATGTGACGAACAAAATAAAGACGAACGAAAGCGGATTAAGACTGGTGGAATATTGCGGCGTGTGTTCCACCGGAGCACTGGACTGTATAATTTTTTTTCTTGATAGGTCTCAGCGGCGTGTTGTTCGAGGAAGACGTGACGTGTTGAGGGTTGTTTATAAAGAAACAATAAGTAAGTCGGAGTGAGCGCCCTTCGTACGGTCTCTCCTAATATCGCCTTCTCGCTCCCCCGGTCGATTGTTTTCAGGAGCCGTGTGCACAGAACATATATACTCCAAGGAGAAGAATAACAACTCCATACAAAAAAAACGAGACAATTTTTGCCGCTTATGCCATCTCTGTAACGCCCCAGGCGAATTTGTAAAAGAAGCGGGAAATATGAATTTGCAATTATCCACAGCGCGCGCACACCAGGTCGAATGACCAGGGCGACTTAAAACCAGCGTTACGATGATGTGTAAGATAATTTTTACAATAAAGGAATAATTAAGATATGCAGTTTTATTTATAATCTTACACACCGCCGGATCGCGGGTTCACAATCAATCAGTTGACATTCGACCTGGTATACGTATACACGCGCCCTAAATATTTAAATTTTTTTTATTATTTACATTTAGGCAAGAAATGTAATGTAACATTGTAACAAAACATTATACAATATAAATAAAAAAACACTACAGTAAAAAGTGAAAGCATCAACTCTTTTATTAAATTGTGCATGATAAATAGATGAAGTTATAACAAAATAATATCATAAAATTATAATAATCAATGTAGACAGAATCTCGGGAAGTTTTATACATTTAGGGACAGACTTAATAGTATTATTTCAGTGAATATTTTAGTCTGAATTTTTCAATGTCTGATAATATTTGTGAAAATTCCTTGAATCCTTGGGAAAATGATAAAGATGACAATTTATTTCAATTCTACAACACGAAAGTAATAAATTCAATAAATAAATTTAAATAGACATTATATTTTTACAAATGTCATAATAATGAAAATATAAAAATATATTTGCCGAGTTGTATTACAATATTATTGTTTACTGATGACAAATCAAAGTATTTTTATCTTTAGAAGACGGAAATTTAGTAATTTTAAAGAAACTATTATTAACTAAAGAAATTTTTTTTTTTATGTTTAAGGAAACTTAAACATTAGACAATATTTGAAGAAACTAAAATATCCAAGATAGTTATATGTTTTTTTTCGATTATACCGAAATAAAGATAAGAAAAAAACATTTCAAATCCATGTAATCCATTCGAAACTATTTTCGCAATTCAGATAAGTTAAACATGAAATCAGAAAAGTTTCTTCTGAATATTCACACAATTTGCTTGTTTTTTTCACTTACGTACTATTATATTTAAACAACCATAAATGAGGAGACGATTTCTTGCCCTCTTCACAAAATTTGGCGTACTACAGTCGTCCAAATCAAATATATTTGAAATGATTGCTTCAATAGTTAATTCATCTGCAAAATAAAATAATGAGTGTATTACTAAATACAGTAATCGGTATTATACAGTAAATAAAATACTACTTGTATGTAAAAAGCTTTTCTCTTTTGTTTATGTTAATTTATTTACACACAATGTATGTACATATTGTACATACACATAAAAGACAGAAGACAATGTTAGCGTACAAAGATACCTACACATTATTTCAAAATTAAAAAGGTACATACTATTTATTTTATTTGTTAATTATTATCAATTGAAATTTTAATTACCTTAATACATTTACGCAAACATCGCTGCAGCAATGAACCACTTAGCAGTTGGGCTGTCAACTTCACTTATTGTTAGGTATTTGGGTTCAAATGTTCCTCCTTCAATACTGATGAAGCAAACATTACATTGGGGTTGTTGTCGTCTGTTTGATGTGCTCCTACTTTGTAGGTATGTAACAGACAATAATATTTACTGTTAAATTTACATAATATTTCATATTGTATGCAAAATAATATCTATTATTATTTTTTTGTACTGTCAGTTATCACTTATCACCAATAACAAAATGAAACAAGAACGAAGACAGTTTAATATTCTTTTATAAAAAAAAAAAATAGTGCAAAAATACAAAAAAAACACGCTTTAAAGGGGAACCGAACTAAAAAGTAAATAATGTTCATCTATTAAGTTTTTGTTTAATAGTGATAAAAATTTCACTAAATATAATTAAATGCTTTTACTAAGTTTAAAAATAAGAAAATTAAGTGACTGACAAAAAAATGATTTTATTGTAAAAAGTATGGTGTTTTTTACTGTATATTTTTAATAACTCCACTTTTATCAATAGCTACCAATAAAATATTTTTAACAATTGCTATGTAGCATTTTCCCTCTATAGCTTGTTTAGTTTTTTAAAACTATAAATTTTGTTATTGTGTTGTTGACTAAAAATTTACAAAAATCCATATTGTGAGACTGAATACAATAGGAAGCTTTCACAGGATAGAAAAAATTTTTTCAATTAATCAAATCAAATCAAAAAATGTTTTTCAAAATTTTTCATTTCAATATCAAATTATTGTATTGTCATCGATCCTTGATAAGTGTGCAAACTTTAATCTGAGGTTTTGGTGGTTAAAAGTGGAAAGATTCCGTTATCTATATACATACAGACATACAGGTGAAGCTAATAAAAGCGTTTTAAAAACACAATGCTATCCTGAAAACTTTCTTCCGAAATTATAAATTTTCAGTGCTTTTCAGTGTTAAAAAATTGTAAGACAAAGTTATTATTCATTTTTGAATTTATTATTTAATGAGCTTTTATTTGATAAACCATACAACTACTATGAAATAATAACAATTTTTAACTTTTTAATCTGTAGTCAGTATCTGTGCTTGGCTTTTTATAATTGTTAGACACTTCAGCTGTTACCGACCAATATCTTAGAGACAAATGACTGCGACAGTATTGGTACCAAGAGTATTCTATAAGTGTTCTATCAGTTTTGGACGAAACACTAAACATTGATTGACACTACCTTATGACTATTTCACTTTATATTTTATTTACTGACTTCCTTGTCATGTACCAATACAGGTCCTGCGGACACATAACCTAGACCCATATCGGGGGATCAGGAATTACATCCGGACTCATATCCTAAAAAAGCCAGACTTATCCAACTCGAGTGCACATAAGCTTGTGGGCTGTGAACTATTTTAGATGGGTCCTGAGCAAGATCTAGAGGCTTCGAAATGGCTTTTTTATTTAAGTCAATTAATGGTGAGATGTTATGCACTTCCGAAGTACTATAAAATGTCCCCCTTCCTTTGGCTTTTTGACTATGTGATGAAAAATTTTGAATAAAATTGAGGATTGAGATTGAGGACAATATGTAAATTGTGTAAATTTAATTTTATCAATAACTTTTTATTCACAGACAGATCAAATTACGTAGAACGATATAAACATTTTTTTTTATGTCAGAGGGGGCAAACAAGCATGCGTGTCACCTGATGGAAAGTTATCACCGCTGTCCATGGACACTCGCACTTGGCCTTACATACATTTAAACATTAGATGTCTTTTTATATAACAATGACATCTTTGGTTCTTATAATTTGTACGATAGACACAAACTTAGTTTTATCACTTAATATGTTATTCAATGGAGACTGCCATATTTGTCTCGATTGATAACGATTTTGTTTCGATGATATTAATATGACACTTATCGATACAGGTTTAACTGGTACCTTTGTTGGCATCCCTATCATAATCATAAAATGACGTAATTAAAAGGCACAGATGAAATATTCGATGCAATACAGACAGCTTAAAAATATTTAATATTTATATAAATAATACTTCAATAAGAAATATTGAATCCTATCTAGTTATAGACTAAATCTTAAATCACACTAATTCAAACGTTTCTTTTACAAGTTCTTGAACACCATATTGTTATACAAATTTATAATTACTTCTAGTAACATCGACCTTAGCCCCCAAAATAATGTACTCCATTTCACGGTACTGAGTTAACCGGGCCTGGCCGTGTGGCGTGTACGGGAGTCGGAAGTGGAATGCGTCTAGCGATTTTTGTTTATCGGAAGGGAAGAAACTCCGAACGAGCACCCAACCGCCTCCGACGCCTCACGAGAGAACGTCGGGCGCGACCGGGTAGTGCCGGGCTCGAACCGGCTAAAACTACCCTCCACCGCCACTTGACCCTACAGGCCGTCGTAGCGAACCGAACGCGTAGCGGGGAAGCGCGGAGGGCGCTCCCCCAAGAGAGGTCGACAAAGCCTGAGGGCCCCTCCGTCCGGGGGGTACCCGGGACGGAGGACGGAACCTCGGCTCAGGTTGTCGACGGGAAAAATATGCACCTGCGTGCCGTCTAGAAACCTATACGGGTGAGGGCCGGTCCCAGAGTGGTTTTGACCGGCCGGCGTACAATCGGCTGAAGGCCCGAAATGGTGTGTGCCTATCTTGTAACTCAGCGCGAGCGGAAAGCCCGCGCTCAAGTGAGGCCCTATCTGTGAGTGAGTGATGTAATCGTCGAAGAGAACCTACAGAGAGGCCCTAGTGTTAACGCGCAAGACGTCGACGCCCCCTCCGAAAGGGGCGGTGTGCGAGCTTTCTCGCTTTGTTTTTATCCCCGTGAGTTAGACCATACATAGAGGCGTGTGAAGCGCGCTCAATTTATTAGCAAATTTTCACTATAAATGGTATTACAATTTAATCCTTAATTATGCCTATCAGGGAAATAATAACACCAATAGATAAATCTTTTATTGTTTTACCTATGTGCAAAACTGTCAATGTCTTATAATAAACGGCGTACTTTTAGTGAAAATTATTATAAATTTCTAAACGATTATACAATTATTGTGTATATTATATCTAAACATTAATACAAAGTATGACTACATATAACTATTATTTACAGTACAATCATTCCGTCGTCAACAAAGACGATTGATTATAAATGACTAATTGCGGCTGCGGTGCGGCCACGACTGACGTTGCAACCGCGGAATAGTTATCCATATTCATTCAGTATATTGCCGTTGTGGACGTAAAACGGAACGTGCGTATTAGCACAGCAAGTAAGATTAGTGCGCACATATATAAACCGCGTACTCTAGCTTTTTATGTAGACAACCTACTGATATACTGTGTCTATACTCTATAGTAACGAATCTAAACTATAAAATACTGTAACGAAAAGGTAAAGTTTTAATATATACAAATAATAGAATGGACATTCAGAGTGGACATAGACTATGTATTAACCCGTACGCTTATTACGTAACTTGCAGACAGCATGCGACAGCCAATATCGCGCGATATCTGCTGTCAAAACGAGAATTTGTGTAATGTAATTTATAAAGTGGCGCTAAATCTACTGCGAAAAGTGCATTTTACGGTCATAGAATAATAGTTACGCAATCGTCATACATGATACTAATTTTTTATTACAATTATTCACCGGTCGCGCAGTGATCGCGTGGCTGTCGCTGTCTGCAAATTTTTAGGTAATAACCCCGCCGTTCTCCTCGCGGATGAAGTTGTGGGCAACAGCTAGTATTATGTTTCCGTGGAAGATAGCTTTCCCCTCGTAAATACATAGTTATAGAACAGTATTTATATATTTCAAAAATAACCACTGGCGCGTCGTAGACCTTCACCTGACACGTGCATCCTATAGTATAGTCACTATACTATAGTGTATCAGTGATAAAGTGTATACAAGACTAATGTGAAAGGGGGTATAAATCCACCGGAATTTCGTGTCACTGTTGATTGTTGTCATCGGCAATATAACACATTTGACTGTTATGTGTTATATTGCCGATGTAATAATTAAAGGATACGTTATTTTGTTTGTTACAAAAAAAAACATTAATTTAATAGAAAAAGATGTACAACCCAATCATTGTGTCTTATATTCCAAAGGTTTGCTAGCGACGTAAAAACTTACCTGACCTTTATTTTATTTTAAAGTTTGCGGTGTAACCAGGCCTGTGACAGTTTTAGTTCCGAACGAGTTGTATTGGCGCTGTAATCGTTTCTGCAGTCTTCGCTATCCGCCTTAAAAGTCAATTGCTTGAGAGTGTGCTGTCGGACTGACTCATACTCGGACTCTGGCTACTTTTTTATTTCGATTTGAGTTTTGGTTTACTTTTTGTCTTCTTCGATTTCATGCTTGAGTTGAGAACCTGAAAATGCCTATTCTCCTCTGTTGTTTGATGTAAATAATCCACTAAACCGCTGCGTTGGTGGTTTTTCGGAATCACTAGAATATACCTACATAAAGATATATAAAAAGTATTGGTACGTACGGTTGGCAAAAAAGTAGTCGATATTAGCGCCAAAACGAAATACAAACAATTACGGCAAAGCGACTGTCGCATCTGTAGCTTGCTACAAATACTTAATTTATGGGTGTTACACAAACTATTGACTTTTAGCGAAGTTGTAGAATGCAATTTATCTCTAATGCCCTTCGATCATAAATATATAACTAGATTCACAATCCTTATAAAATTGGAACAAATTATTGTCTGAATTGACATATACATTTCTAATATCGTATAGTATTATCTCAATATTGTGTTAATTTAAAGTAAACTTTACTGTCAATGCATATAAAGGTTGTAAAAGCTAGTAAAAGATTCTCTCATGGCATTGAAACGACGTTTGTTAACAAAAATATATTTAAAATTCAATCTTACACTTCATGCTTAAAGTGTAATTCACGTAATTTATTTGTTTGGCTATTTACGTCATTATAATTTGTTAGATTTATTTTAAATCTTTTTTATTTTAAATCTCCACAAAAGAAAAGTTACAAAATTTGTTCCATAGTGACGATTTAGCATAAACTTCAAAAAGCAAGTTTTTCTGTATACCGCCAATTCGCTAACACACTCACAGTTACAATTTTAAAAATGAGTTAAGCCATATAATATTATTATGATGTGTTAGTGTGTCGTGCGTACATATGGCGTGTGCGTCTTGATCTTTAGTGACAACCTGACAAGTGTATACAATGTAAAGGATGTTTGGAACATTATATTTATTTATATACTTGAGAGTGAGATTAATAAATACACCAATGTTATACGCTATAAATAAATAAATATGCAGTATGCATGAACACAAACATATTATATATATCCTATTTTTATTTTTTATTTTTTTTATTTAGAGGTTATCCATATAATGCTGCTTCAATTTGCATTTAATGTTTTTTTTCGTTAATATTTCTTTTAGCTCGTCAGGTAACTCGTTTATTATATATGGCACTATACATTTTATCTGATTTCGTCCGTACAGGTTATTATAACTAGGAATTATTAATTTATGTTTTCGTGACAGTTGTATATTTTTCCCCGTATTATAATAAGTTTTTATACGGTCGTTGAAGTAGTTTTCTGTTAGTAGCATATATTTAATTTTTTTATGTACTGGTAAAATTTTGCAGAATCGAAAAAGACCACTGTGATTATCTGTGTATCGTTGTTTAATTTTTTCTGGTACTATTGTTTTCAGTATTCGCCATTGGAGTTCGTATATTTTATTTAAATGTGTTTTACAAGTTAAACCGTAACTACTCAAGCCAATACCTATAATTGATTCACCAAGAGAGTTGTATAGTGTTAACAATGTTTTGTAAGGTATTTTTGATTTTATCAAATACAATTTGGCAAGAATTGCTCTCAGCTTGTTACATACCATATCAATGTGCTCAGTCCATTTCATATTTTTATCAATTATTAATCCTAAATATCGTTGTTGATCTATGTGTTCTATAAAAGGACAGTTACTTACACTATTGGTATCATTATTTGATATGTGCAGGCATTTGTGATTGTGAGCTATTAGTTTAATATTCTGATGTCTTCTATTTTGAACTGAGCTTATATACATAAGTTTAGTTTTGTCTGCATTAAACACCAATCCCGCATCATGCGACCATTTCATCAATTCCGTAAAGTCCTCCTGTAGTCGGTGCAAAGCAATGTTAATATCATTATCAATAAGCTATCAATAAGCATGTGTCATCAGCAAACTGAAACACTTTGCACCACTTTACCACATTTACAACATTATTCACATATGTTATGTAATGCAATGGTCCCAATACCGATCCTTGTGCTGTGTCTTCACTTACCAATATTCTGTCACTCAAACCATCCACGACTTTAACGTAATAAGAGCGATTACTTAGATAGTCTCGACACCATCCCAGTATAGGTCCCCTTATTCCTGCGTTGTTCAGTTGTTCCAATAATAAATCATGCCGTAAAGTATCAAAAGCCCTGCTGTAATCTATAAAAACGGCCAACACGTGTTTTTTTTTTATTGATGTAATCATTGACTAAGTCAGTAAAAGCAGAAAGCAACTGAGTGGTGTTCTTCTGCTGTCTGAATCCATATTGCGTTTTGTTCAAAATATCATTATTGTCATAAAAAGAGTACATTTGCGTACTTATATATTTTTCGATTAGTTTGTCTAAAGTAGGTAGAATTGTTATAGGTCGATAATTCTCAAAATCCAATTTACTACCTTTTTTGAATATTGGTTTAACTATTCCAGTTTTTAACTCCTCAGAATATTTACCTTTTTCTACGCAGGCATTAATTAATTTGACTATAACAGGTGCGATTTTTTCACAAATATTTTTTATGTCTATGCATCTGATCTTATTCTATTCCTGGAGCTTTATTTACATTCATAGATTTAATTAGTTTTATGACGCTGCTAATATCCGCCTTTTTGAAGTACATTGACACGTTAGCAGTATCCTTATACGTAGTCTTTCTTAGAATGTTTTTGTCGCACTCAAGAATAACCTTTTTTACGATATTAGAAAATGTGCTAGCAAATTTATTGGCAATATCTTGTGGTTGAGTATTTTGCTTCCGAAATGCATTGAGTATTACAGAATCAACCGATTGCCGTACCCGTCCTGTTATTTTATTCAATATAGTCTATAATATTTTGTGATTATTTCTATGAGACTTTATTTCATCCATAACACTTTTATTTTTAGCTTTTTGTATCTGCTTATTAGCATAATTACGGGCTCTAACATATTTCTGTCTCACAATCATATTGTTCGTGTCTTTTAACCATTCATTAAACAAAGTATCTCTGTGATTGCAAGCTTTTATAATAGTATTACTAATCCATGTGTTATTTTCTCTCTTTTTGGTATTTCGTTTCATCTTAATTTTATTCTCAGATATTTTGTAACAATTAGTAAAGTTCTCTTTTATAAAATTATATAAAACATTAGGACACTCCATTATCTCAGTAGGCTTCCAATCTATCTCATTTAATTTATTTACTAATTTTTTATTGTCATATATAGTTTTAAAAATTGGGACACCCGTATAGGTGTAGGAGAGGTTCCGACACAAGCAATCACTACCGAACGGTGATCAGCCAGTACAGTTCCCAATGCCGCTGTATACAGTTCTTGCGTGCGGCTTCTCGCATAGATATGGTCAATACACGTTTTGCTTATTTTGTTATTATTAGTTTTTTCTATTCGTGTATATTGCGAAATCCCGCACGCAAGACCACAACCGTGTAGCATAGTATTGTACTTATGCTTTATAGCAGAGTTAATATCTAAATCTATATGAATATCACCTAGCATTAACAAGTCACAATTTGACTCAACATTTTGTACTAGTGAGTGTAGCTTCTTAATAAACAAGTGCTTACTAAGTTCAGGGGGGCGATATATAGCGCATATCGCTGTGTAATATTTATGTGGTGTCAGAGGCGTCTCTAGCCCTTGTGGCGCCCGTGTGCAACCAGTACCCTGGCGCCCTCTAGTAGAAGCGGGGTCAAAATGGAATGCTAACAGTTATAATTTTCAAACGGAAATTCGGGTGCAAATGGTGTCGGAAAGCAAAAACTTTTTTTTTGGATGAAAGGGGCATCAAGAATAAAAAATCACAACTTTGTAGTTCTTCCAAACATATTTAATTTAAAAACTAATATAGTTACATTACAGGACGCTCGTACACACAAATATATACACAGTACACACACACAAATGTATTTACAAAAAAGTTACTTTTCGTGCTTTTGCATTAGCGAAATCTTTAACAATGTCACTAACTTCAATTTTGATTTCATGTTCAATACTTATTAACGATAAATTTGTCAGTCTACTTTGCGACAATGTTGATCTAAGATAGTTTTTAATAATTTTTAGTTTAGAAAATGACCTTTCGCTATGTGCGACCGTGACTGGAAGTGTCAGGTATATCCTCAGTGCTGTGGACAGATTTGGGAACACTGAAATTAATTTATTCGTAAACAAGTAATTTAAAATATCCAACGGCGTAGTGGAATCATCAATAAACATCGGTAATAATTCGATTTCGTTATAGAGCTCGAACTTTTCCACATCTGAAGAACCAGCATGGCTAAGTTTATTTTCTAAATTAGAACAATGTGTTTTTTTTTGTATCTGAGTCCAAATCTTTCCAGTGATTCAATTTTTGAAGAAATGAAAAAATTACATTATTTTCATTCAAAAGTTCGAACCGTTCGTCGAACTTAGTAATTGCGGTGTCTAACAAATAGTAGTAAAAATTTACTTTGAAATGTGTTTTCGGGTCTGTTATCGGTTCATCCTCCACCTCATAATTAAAAAATCTTTTACGAGCGCGAGGGCGTGCAGGTGTGGGAAATTCTGCTATTGCCTCGACTTCTTCCGCTACAGTTTTCGCGCTGTTAAGGAGCTCCTCAAAAGCAGACTCATTGCGGAATTCAGACAAACTTATTTTTGCATTATCAATCATTTTCACCGCTTCTGACAATACAACGTCTGACTTTTGAAGTGCCTTGCTAACTATATTTATCTTGCTTAAAATTTCAAACCAAATAAGCAGAGAGCAGATGAAGTTAAACGACTTAATTTTTGTCAGTAATGAATTTGCCATATTTCTTGACTCGGCATCTTTGCTCCTATCGGAATATATGATAAACAAGGCATCATACACTTTTCCCAGTTCAAAACGTAGAGCTTTTACTGCTTCAACCCTGCTCTCCCATCGAGTATTTGAGAGTGGTTTTAGACTTAAAGTTGGCACTTCTAGTAGTATTTGCCAACGTGCTGTTGACGCAGAAAAAAAAACATAAATTTCCTGCACAACTGAAAAGAAATTGACAATTTCTAATGAACTTTTAGCAGCGTCATTCACCACCAAATTTAGGCTGTGTGCCGCACAAGGTACGTAAAATGCGTGCGGGTTTAAATCTAAAATTCGTTTTTGTAGACCTATATTTTTCCCTTTCATGTTTGCACCATTATCGTAACCTTGACCACGCATATCTTGTATGTCAATTTCGTTTGAGATTAAACAATCTAACAAAAATTGAGTTAAGCCCAGGCCAGTAGTGTCTGTAATAGGAAAAAAACCCAGAAAGTATTCTTTTACTTCAGCCTTGTTGTTGCTTGCATTTAAAAGAACGTACCCTACGACAACCGATATTTTTTTGTTCTTCGTGTGCAATATCTGGAGTGCAATCTAAAATAATGGAAAAACATTTCGATTGTGTCAATTCCAAAACAATAGCTTTTTTATTCTTTCTCCTAATAATTGTATTATTTCATTCTGAATGTTATGGCCAAGATAATGAGTTAGGCGTGACTCAGATTTTTGAATAAGAGCAATGTGGTCCGCAAGCACATTATCAAAATTAGAGGTATATTCAACCAGCTTTAAAAAATTACCATTATCGGAATCGTAAATTTTTTGAGATCTTCCCCGAAAAGCCAGACATTGCCTCGCTAAAAAATGAATTATGTTGATTATTCGTTCGAGTACTGCAACCCAACGTTTTTTTTCCCGATCAATTTCATTTTGGTAGCATAAATAATTATTCCACCTCCTTTTCGATTCTTTCTCAGTTGTGTGTGCATCTGGTAGCCGTTTAAATTGAACATAGGACTTATTGAATCTCTAATATTTGCTTCTGTTATGATTATCACATCTATACCTATTTTACTATTTCGTACACAAAATTCTAATGCGCTGAAATTTTTTATTAAAGATCGAATGTTTATGTGCATGCAAATTAAATTAATTTATTTTTTATTTGAAGCTATGAGTTTAGTGAATGAGTTAATGTTGTTACAGTCTGTAAATTCAATTATATCATGCATTAGGGTAGCCATTATTATAAAAAAAAAGTGTTGCGAATTTGCGTTTACATGACATATTTACACATAAAATCCACTTATTTTGATATTAATTGCCTGATGTCTTCTTCGAATCTAATAATAATTGCTGGTTCGTCGCCGACCCTTTTACGTGTTTTTATTGTTCCTCTCTTGCACCATATATACATATTTTTGTCTTTCAATAGCTGTTTCGCGTTCCACAGTAGATGAAAGTAACAAGGATAAGACACATAGAAATTATAATGTTAGACAAGGAATAAGATGTTGCATGTCAGGCAATGACATATTCAGACGCAATGTAAGAATAGGAAAATGAAGGAAGCAGCATTGTTATTATTTTTTTATTTTTGGTTCTAAGATCACAAATAATAATTCACAATTTTCTTTAAAATTTAAATATATAATTACTGTCCGAATTGACATATACATTTTGAACATCTTACAGTATTATTGGTAATATTCTTTTAATTTAAAGTAGACCTTAAAGGTATAAAGTTGTAAAAGCTCGTTTAGAACCTTGTAAGGCATTGAAACGAAGTTTGTCAAAAATAACTTACGTTTCGTGCTTAAAGTATAATTCACGTAATATATTTCCATCGCTGTTTACATCATTTTGGTTTGTTACGTGGATGTGACAAGGATAAGACATAATATTTAGATTAGGCGAGACAAGGAAAAAATGTTGGATATCAGGCAATGACGTAATCTAGGAATACAGAGCGAAGTCGCAATAAAGTGCTGATATTTTTTTTATTTTTTAATGGGAAGTCGTCTGCTAGTCAATATTTAATATATACATACATATTAACACGCCGTATCCCTAACGGGGTAATCAGAGAAATATGTCATGACTAGAAATCTTAACTTTGATAAAAAACCATTAAAGGATCTAAAATCTTAGTTTTAAACGATTTAGTGGTAACGTTAATCTTCTAATAATGCCGCAATACAAATAATAACACTGTCAAATAGAAATGCAGTGCAGTTTTAAGTAAATACGTAATATTGTGTAGCCTTTTTAAGCCTTTCGCTGTGACTATTCGTCACTTTCTAAAAAGTGATCAGAGCAAACTACGCTTCGTTCATTTGGTATGAAGTATTCATCACATTTTTGGCGTACTACTGTAGAAGTCTATTTATCACATCGAATAGGATCTCAAGGAAAGCTATATATTTTTTTATATGTTCGAGAAAAATATTGCAATAACTTGCAGTGTTTATAAAAGAATACATAATTACATAAATTACATTAAAATTTATAATTAGCAGCAAATCGTATACTACAGTCATAATTAAAATTTCAACACCAAAAATATATTTAAAGAAATAAAAATGTAAAACTAAAAGCTCCATTCTATAGTTTTAGAACAGAGACAAAAGTATAATCCGAATAAATGAAATCTGAATGCGGTAGTATGGTTCTCAATGTCTTATTCACGATCGTATAATTAATTGTATTATGTAGCATTTGAAAAATATTATTGATATTATTATGAATTTAATAAAAAAGAGCTATATAACGTTATTATTATAACGAAATAATGAACACGTAAATAAAATAATCCTAATTACTTACCGAAAGTAAGAAACTCTATCTTTTTTTAACGTTCTAGACATGTCATTTTTACAATTTTTGAAGGAGCACTGTCATGTTTCCTTTAGTGTTCGCAAATTACTACTAAGACCGAGTGCGCTAAAATTCTCATTTCAGCACACATTTGGTTCGGACGTTTTTGGAACGCTGATTGTGTATCTTGTTATATATTTGTGATCGAAGTTAATACCCGATTTATATTAGTCAAGGACAGTGGCGAGTAGCGAGTGCATCTGTGCGAGTGGCGAGTGGCGAACGCCTGGACAGTAACCGTTTACACTATAGCAAGTCAAGTGACATTACTCCGTCGAAATACACAAGTAAAATCACACTAATCAATACGTATATTTATTGCACTATAAAACTCACTAATCACTCATTAAAACTACGTATAAAACTCACTGAATAATTCATTGCATACTCACTCATAACTCACGCATAACTCACTGAACACTAATTTTGGCTATATTTTAACAACGACGGTTCGCGGTTGCAGCTAAAGATATTCTAACACTGATTGCATTAGACTACTTCTATTTAACAGCGCATGGCGGAAGCAGCGGATGGCATTATTTCCGACTACCTCCATTCAAATAAACTGTACACGATCGCTTGTTGCTACTTAATTACTACTACACAAAGACTAACGCCAGATTCTTTTATGAAGCCTCATTAATACGTAGGCAAAGTATTTTTGTTTTGACCCCACTTTTGTTATCACAACGTCACAAAATTGTCATCGATGACTAATTGACGCGATTAGAATGTAGAAGCTAACACAAGCAACGTCGAAAAAACGTGCAATTTCGCACAGAATTCTTTTTGTTACAATGAAGCTAATAGAGAAAAAGTGTTATTTTCTTCTTTTATTATTATACGAAAATGAATGTATACCATTTAGACGTGATTTTATTTACAATATCGCATGAAACAGCCCACGCGCACAGCATCGCGGACCGACCTGTTGCCGGTCACTTATACACTGTACTAAATTTGACCGTTTACAGTACGCCAAATAGCGAGTCAAGAACCGTGCGGGGGAAAAGTTCGCGCGCGAGGGGTGTCACTTACCCAAAAAATAGAAAGCGATTCTATTTGGATCCACTTGTAAAGCAGCTTGCAAGCCAAGTCGACTTGCTACTGTCCGATCGGTTTACACCACTGTACTTGTGTACTGTACTTATTTACTTCGCTAAACACTGGAAAATGTAAATCGGGTGTAATGTCCGATGATTAAAAGTAATAATGATTGAAAGTATGCAGTTTAGGCCTCTACCACACGACTTTCGACGATCTTTTTGACTATTAAAATGAATGTTCTTATTGAACGTTAAAATGAACATAATTAGGTATATACGTCCCGTATTAGAGAAATTCCACTCCATCACGACTAGCACGATGCAAGCAAGTGAACGATGGGCATATTAACCGAGTGATTCACTCGCCGTCCGCAAACGGACAGCTTGCGAGCAAGGAGTTTCAGTGACGAATGACTATAGAAGTAGGACCTATAATATTCTTCCTATTTATATGCGAACCACGATACACAGTTGATAAAGTGAGCGCGTATGTATGAATATCCACAATTATACAAGTCACAACCACGTGAGAACTGAAGAGTGGTAGTGCTGGTCAGGTACCGCGTTAGGTTGGTAAATAAGATGACCTTTATTCAGAATTACATATGTATTATATTCAAGAATTATAATTATTTTACAGATCCTAAAAATATTCGTAGATATACCTACGAATAAATTCATTTCTACTAATTCTATTTATTTACTAATTGCCTACTTATATTATTGAAATATATTTAGTATATTTTTTAATGTCGACGCTTAAATGCGATGGTATCGTATTTTTAGACAATAAAGCCAATTTTGCCATCTGAAAACCGACAGAAACCGAACATGATTCATTTATTTCTAGTAAAATTCCATAAATAAAACCACTTGTAAAACAATCTCCTGCTCCTGAAACATTTTGCGTAGTATGTATGATTTCAGTGGGATAAAATCGCACTCTGAACATTGACTCGCTGCTGTTATTGTCTAGTGTTTTGTTTTGGTCATATTTAATAATATAAGCTCCGTCAGATCCAACTGTAACAATGAGGAAATCTACAAATTCTGATACAATTTTCGCTAGTTCAAGTATTTCATTTAATGTATTATCTTCTTTAACTTTTAAATCTGGTTTAATATAATTAGCCATAGCTCTTAATTCCAATAAATTAGGTGATGCATATTTCACTGGTTTTCTCGTCTGCAATACCTTTACAGCCTTTCTTCGATCAGTCGGTTCAAAAAATACTGAAACAAAAATGTATATATGTCAGACAACAATTTAAACTTGAACCAGGCGTGCGTCGAGCGCCGTGGCATTGTGTACAGTTAGGACAAGTTTGAATTAGACTCTGGTTACCGGATGACAAAGATACAATGTTGACATATCAATGAGTGTTGCGTGCTGGAGTTATTGAGGTATGACATTCTATCTCGGCACCAGAAGGTAATTGTGAGGTATTACACAAAAGTAGGTAACAAAACAAACGAAAACTAAATATATTCTGAAAATTATAAGATTGCTATAATATTGACAAAAACTCAGTTGTCATTTTTGACACGGCAGTTTTTAATTATTAATTGTTAACTTACCGCATCATATTTGATTTGGCAATATACGATCAAAGAAAAATCAAGTATGCAGCAATCTTATGTGCTATCTGGGAAGGGAACCGCTGGGTTATTAGTTATTACCTAAAAATTTGCAAACAGCGTCAGCTGCGCGATCACTGCGCGACCGGTGATTAATTATAATAAAAAATTAGTATCATGTATGACGATTGCGTATCTATTATTCTATGACCGTAAAATGCACTTTTCGCGGCAGATTTAGCGCCACTATACAAATTACATTACACAAATTTTCGTTTTGACGCAGATATCGCGCGATATTGGTTCTCGCATGCTGTCTGCAAGTCACATAATAAGCGTGCCGAATTTGTATCTGTGTGAAGATTCGTAACCTAACCACAACCTAACAACCTAAGTCAATGATTTATAGTATTCTTAAAGTAGTATATGAATTCACACTACGGCACACCAAAGCGCTTGGGTATCGCTGCCAGGGCCACGGAGCCCGTGGCCTCGGCAAATCGGACTGGAGTAACGTCGTGAAGATTATATGGGTAGCCAACACAAGTATGTCAGGGGTCCCACATAGCCTCCCTTTTGCTCTCGGACGAGGAAAGGATGCATATTAATAAAGCATTTTTTCGTATATAAAAAGTATATTTAGATATATAAAAAATGTTGAAAGTCAGTGCCATATTATGTGGAGAGGGGAGATGTAAGTTGACCAAAGCGACAATTGAAACGACGTCGTTTTGGGAATGTTACGGTCACTTTCCCAAAGCGACAGTCACATGCATAGATCAGAGTGTACGTCACATGCGGTCGCTTTCGTCGGCATTCAATTATACCAAATTAAATATTTAATTTTGGCTCATTTACCAACTTTTACAGAATGTCATTAATTAAATTATAATATGATTTACTTAAAATTATAACCAATATTTTTTTTTCTTTATGGCATGGGGCACAGATTAGCGCATTTGCCAATGTCACGTAATAATAAGTAGAATCCATGTAGAATCACAAGTAAATTAGTTTTTTCTTATCGTAAAACTCCTCCAGTAAAGTGATAGCAGGTTTTACTGAAGTTTTAAAGGACTTCTTGGAAGAGCGCGAGAACTTCAGCTACTCATGTTTATTTAGATCTCCACCATTCTTTTCACTTACACAGAACTTTAAAACACAATATAGTATCACTGTTGTACTTTAAAACTCCTCAAAATGTAAAAAATAGAAAATCTAAATAAAATGACAACTTCACTTCTCCCGTTCCCGCCAAAAAGTCCGTAACCAATATTATGTACTTTAAATAGGTAATCCACTGATATAAATAGAAGATAGTAATGCGATACCTTAAAATTTACCAAAAACAAAAGACCGCGAATTATAAGAAACGTATTTGCTAAAATTATTTTTCCCGCATACCCCGTGTTTAAAGTTAGTTACCACTTTACCATATTTTATGATAAACATTACCGTTTAATACGGCTAGGTTGGTGTACTTCGCATATTTTCATAGCCTAATGTCCTATGGTCTTTTGGCGTGGGGAGCAGCGGTGCATATTAACTCTATTTTTATTTTATAAAAAAGAGCGATACGTGTCATCTACAGTATGAATGCACAAGAATCACTAAGAGATCGTTTTAAAGACATTGATGTACTCACCTTGCCATTCTTATACATCTTTCGTATACGAGGAAAAATATAGATCTATTTATAAAGGCGATATTGGTGGTATGGAAACCAGAGGTCGTGATAAATTGGTTATACTAAAATTTAAGTTACATAAATCAAATGTTTCATTTTTGGGTAACTGCATTCGTTTTTAAAATAAAATTCCTCAAGAAGTCACTAAATTAACAGAAAATAGATTTAGATTAGTTATAAAACGTACATTGATTAGACAATCATACTACGAAATAAAAGATTTCGTGGAAGATAAGATAATAGATCTGGAAATGATCTTCTCTGCACATGCATTTACTGGCTCTCTGAATGTTGTATTTTAATAAATCTTGTAAAATGATGTTGAAAAAATTATACCTGGCTGAGTTTCTTGTCGGTTCTTCTCAGTGTACAAATTTTTTTTCTCTTCTCTTTGAACCGAACTAAATTAGATTTGACGTTCAAAAATACCTTGTAATTAGGTTTACTTGAATAAATTGATTTGACTTTGACTTTGAATTTACTTTTGTCCAAAACGTAAGTCAGAACTAAGTAAGATTCCCAACTAGAACAATTTTTAATTTTAACTTTAGCTACTGGTACCTTATACGTAATTTGTAATGATTCATTGTTTTGTTCAAATAATAATAAAAATAATTTCGTCTTGTTATTTTGTTCGTTCTTAAATAGAGTAAGAATATTTAATTTTAGTTTTTTATTGCGTTATGTTGTCGTATTTACTCATTTTGTACTAAACACTGAAGAGTGGACCTTTTTTCTAAACTATTAATCAAACCTTTGTTTAGTATGTAATTGTTTATTTTATAATCTACAAATAAAATATAATTATAAGCTGATTTCGAGCAGAATATCTTGATCTACATTAATAAATTAAAATCTGCGTAACAAAGACGTGGCGTCCAGGTATCTGTCTGTTAGTGTAGGAAGCCTACACACACAGACAGATACCTGCATGCCACGTTGCACCACCATCCCAGTCATCTGCAATCTGCTGTAACTTCACTGAAGAACAGAGCGTACGATCTGTGTGACCCTGAACAACTGGAGCAAGAGCTCGATTATGTTCTGGAGGTACTGACAAAGAACGGATATAAGATTAACGGACGAATGAGGCGGTCTAAAAAGACGGAGAGACATCCGGACGTGAGCAGACAACCCGTCTACATGACTTATGTGAAATGAGTGACGGACAAAATAGGATCTATATTAAAAAAGTACCTCATCCATACTGTGTACACACCGGAAACTAAGGTAAACAAAATAGTGGGCACACCGAAGGATGTTTTGCCGTTGCAGACACCAGGGGTCTACAGAATAGATTACAGTTGCGGTAGGCGGTAAGCTCATACATTGGCCAAACGAAGCGGACTATTGCTGACAGGATTAAAGAACACATTGCAGCTGTAAAAAAACAGCAAACAACCAAATCAGCGATAGCGGAACATCTTCTCCAATCGGATACGAATCATTGGATAGAATTTCATCGCCCACAAGTCCTTTCCAACGATCCAAGTATCGTGCGTGAAGCAATTGAAATCAAGAGACACAAAAATTTTAATCGGGAAAACGGATACAATTTATAAACAGCGTGGAATCCTGTGATTCAAATGACAAAACCTCGTTTTTCACATCCGGTTAAGTGTGTAGACATCGGGAGTGTCGTGTGTAGGAACCCTAAAAATTATTTACAAATATCGGGGGTAGATGAAATAAAATCTGCTTCGGACACGGAGTGAAGCTTGCTGCGACAGTTTACTTGAGACCACGGCCGATGCAACTTGGCCGAAACGTCAAGCGAAAATAAAAGTTAATAGCGTTAATTTATTCCCGTGTTTTTAGATATGTTTTAAAATATTAATAAGTAAACAACTGAGTTTACTTGAGACCACGGCCGATGCAACTCTGCCGAAACGTCAAGCGAAAAATAAAAGGTAATAGCGTTAATTTCCCGTCTTTTTAGATATTTTATAATGCAACGCGTAAGTTTAAAAGTTTATATTTGTGTGTTTGTAATTCAATATTTTCTACCATTAAAATAGAAAAAAAGTCAATATTAAAGTGATAATCAAACTGTACTACTATTTTCTGAAGTACTTCTTTTTTAAATTCCAAATACTACTCCTTTCTATCAATTATTCAACCCTGATGAATGACTAAGGAAACTAAAGGACATGGCATGTTGATCTGTAGCAACATTTAATTATATATATTCTAACGTATAGCATTCAAACGTAGCGTTGTGTCTTTTTCACTTATGGCTTCTTGTGTGTGTAAGAGAAAACAACAGTAGTTTTCTCAGAGTAATTTTTTTATGTGACATCATCGCAATGTCAAAACGTGCCGGTTCGCCATTTTTTGCGACACGCTGACAAGTAGACGAAGTGTCAAAACATATTAACGAATTTAATTTTTTTTAATGTTTTTATGATTCTGTTCTTGATATTGGAATTCTTTTGTTAAAAAAGAAGCTAGCATAATGCCACAATAATTCCTAAGTGTAGTGTGTTAAGATGTGGCTCGAGGAAAAGCAATAATCAACTAAATTTATCATAGCACCGGTACGTAACAAAAATTCATTAATTTAGTCTGACGTCGTATATATTTCCATCGTAATTACTGTGTTTCTTAGTTTACTGTATTATAGTCATATATGTTTTAAGTTATTAGCAGTTTTTATTCATATAATACAGTAAATTACTTCATGTCAATTTTTATTGTTATTGCAGTTAGGGCTGTCCATGTATATAAAAAAAATATCGATAAATACAGGTATCACGTTTTATGTCGTGATTATCTCGTTTCAGATTACCATCAAGTATTATTAGAGGAAAAGAATGGCTTGATATAATCGGAAAAGAAATATTTTATGAGACCAAAAGAGTTTATAGTGGTTTTATTAATAACTCAGATGTAGTACAATTCGAAGAATCCTTTAAAAGACTTTAAGAGCAGAAGTAAGAGACGATGGTGTCGGAAACTATTCCTACGGAACAAATAACCATTTTAATTTACTCTAGTAGGTGGATCCTGCGAAAACAATCAATAATTTCACAGAAAGAAGTTTTTTCTTCACGTACCAAAAAAACGACAGCGATTTACATGATGAGTACAATAGCGGCTTAAATTTGAATCTCAGTGTTCAAAAGTTTCATTCAAAAAGTATAAAAATTGTGCTTTTAGTTAGCTAGATTTATTTATTTTGTGAATGTGTTATTAAAAAATGTATGTACTTAATATAATTATTATTTTACAAATAGTAATATTAACAGTTTCATTTTTCAAACTCAGTAAAAATAATATTTTACTGTACATTAGATATGACTACTCAGACATTGGTCACCCTTATAGTCCCTAGCAATTTAGTATCTTAACTTTAAAAGATTTATATTTATTCAAAACGCCAGTGTGTTGTGGATTTTTTACGCTAAAAATTTTATAAACTGTATAATATTACCTATTTCTTCATAATGTAAAGAAATTAAATTTGTTTGTTTGTAGGGGATAACTTCTGGAAGTACTAAACTGAATTTGAGAATTCTTTGACTAAGATAAGTCCACAGTGTTCTATTCCTAATAGAAATGTTATTCCCAATTACTGTGTGGTAAGGCCACTAATTTTTAGTAAAATTAATTATTCTAGTATTTAGTTTGTCAAAGTGCTATAGTACGCTATGGCTATTATAGATTTGGTCGGTCCGTATGTATGTTTCCTATAGCATTTAGATAAAATTTCACCATCATCACGTCTAGAAGAAGTAACGTTCTGCATCTAAAGAAAAGAAAAGCATTAACATTTATCAAAGCGTTTCATAAAAATATGGGTTTCTTTTAAAAAACAATTTTATTTCTGTAATAATCATGGACGTACTATTAAGTATTACAAAAAGAGGTAAGTAATTTAATTGTACGTAGGGTTCATTCAAGATTCCATACAAAAATAATTGCACCCCTTTTTATCCTTGAAGGCTCCTGTTGCTATTGTTAATAATAACACCTTAAAATTGCCTTAAGCGCAGATTCTAATTATATGCCGACAGCATCGAACTACGCTGACCGCTGTTTTCAGTTTAAACAATATTTCAGTACTTATGTAGAAATATATGTCGTAAAATCCAAAAAACTCTCCCCTTTCTGAAGACATTATGCAAAATAATTGTCATTTTAATACACTTTCTTATATTTCAATACTTATTCTGAAGCAAAACTTCTATCAACAACTGACCTAACGACATCTACATAGTAGACATTTGGGACATCACTAATCGGAAGCCATTATTTGCGACAGTCGAGGTCTAGGTATGCACGTTTATTTTGTACTTGTTTCATGTCCTTTAGTTTCCTTAGTCATTTACCCTGATGGACACTATGTTCATAGCTGTCACTGTCACTCTTGTCACAGACAGTCACAGATCAACCACATAGACCAACGCCCAAGAAATCAAAACAAATAGCCTGTTAGCTATTGTGGTCTTTTGTAAATTTATTCAGAAAAATTTTTTCTTCAAAGTTTATTGTTTTGAGTTTTGTCGTTTAATTTGTACATGGTTGTGAAATTGTTTTGTTAATTACAAATATTATTAATAAGATAGAAGTAACCATTAGTCTTGGAAGAGTTGTAAATCAACAGAATAAGCATAAATAAATTATAGACACAAGAAAGGTAAGTTAAGTTATAAATTACTGTTTTACAACATTTTATTTTTTATATGAAAAATTGTATTTAAATGCCTTAAAAGATCAAACAGAGGAATATTTGCATATGCCAGGATATTGATAATATATCAAAACCTGATGATATCTCGATACGAGGTTTATTATTATTGGATGTAGTATGTAGCTTTGAATCTTTTGAAATGCTTCAGTAAATTTGTTTTAATATAAATATCAGTAAAAATTAATTACACCAAGTAATGATATAAATTGTAATATAATATTTTATAGGTATGTCATGTAACAATATTGGAAAATTATTGTAATCTAGAAATATGTAATCACTAATTACCAGAATAAAATGTTTACCAGAATAAAATAATTATAGGTAATTAATAGGTAAATGTTTAAAAATTTTGCTTAAAATATCAATGGCATAAAGTTCCCACTGTGACTAATGTGTGAATTTTTTGGCATTGTGTTTCTAGGTGAATGTTACAGTGTATACTGTGCATTTAAGAAGGTTGCGAAACATCTTACTAGCTGTTATTCACATCATGTAACAACCTTGTGTTTAGTTCAAAATGGACATAGCTTCATAAAGAACTGTACTATTTTACTTCCACAAATGTTTTAACAAAGTCATGTGGATACTGTATTTGCGAAATGAATACAAAAATTCATAATCATAATTTTTTCAATTATTAACAATATAATAATATGGCTTTTTGTTCTATATTAGCTTTTACTCTACTCTCTAGCATACACAAAACCAAATATTGCAGTTTGTTGAAAGAACTAACTGCAATATTTCAGTTCTGTAATACTGGGGAAGGACGTAGAGATTAGAATTTTAATGTCAATTTTGTGAAAGATCTTATTTACTTAATCTTCTATATAAATAAGAATGAAATGCTGTTCATTGGTAAGCACATAATTGAGAATTGGATCGTCTTGCCTATATTTTATTTTAAAATGTTTATGATAATCCGAATTTTATAGAAAGATTTAGATTTTTATGGAAAGTAAAATTGGAAAATTCAAGAAAACTGAAGGTACTTTTTTCTATGGGATTTTTGTACGAACTTAAAACCATAACTCACAAAAAATAATATAATAACTACCGAGCCACCGCAAAGTGTGGCCGGGCACAGCTAGTTTTAGATGAAAATAAATAAAAGTTTGAATTAAATATAATTTATTTTTTGTCTGCAGAAGCAATGAAGAATCGAAGTTTAACTGGAAATTGTGGCATTGGAGTGTTTGTAATTGCCCTTGTGACAGTGGCATTGGCATTTGGCACGCCTAGCTGGTTGGTCAGTGACTATAGAATAAGAAGTGCAAGACTAGATAGGTAACATTTAAAGCCTTTAGTAAAAACCTTTAATAACATTATTTTATTAAGATTTTTGTACGAAAATAATATTATGTGATTTCTATGAGTTCTACTCATACTAATGCAAATGCACAAACAAAACTATAGAAAGCAATTTATAATTTCTAGACTTCTAAACATTTTCATGTTTCATTTATGAAAATCTTTGAAAATTGGATATTAGCAACTTGATGTTATGATATAATTATCTGTTTTTAGTTTGCATTTTTATTTTATACCATGTAATTTTTATACAATATAAAGCATTGGTTCTTAACTGATGGTATGCGAGAATGCAAAAATTAGACTAAGTTGAAAGACTAAATACATATTCTTCGAGTTTACTGTTAACAAAACTTCAGTTGAACACTTTTAGTTACTAAAAAGTTTATATTTTTTTATTTGTACATACATACTTACATATCCTCACGCCGCATCACCAACGGGTTAGTCAGAGAGGACGGAGCGCCAAGCGTCGCGGTCCTTACATACTTCTTTCGCTTCCTCAAATCTCATCATTCTCCTCACGCAATTTCGCCTAGGTATGCGAGTGGATTGACATTTCCGTCGGCTAACACTCTAGCTATTTGATCTTCATAAGTCAGCCTTGGTCTTCCTTGGCTTTTTTCAGCACTCACTTTTGCTCTATAGATTTTCTTCATCAGTCTTTCATCATTCATTCTTTTCATGTGCCTGAACCATCTTAGCATTCCTTTCTTCATTTTTACAATAACGCTGTTGTGCATTTGTATTTGTATTTAAGTATAAAAGTTAAAGTCCACAATGCTTAGCAGTTTGCACTTCATCCTTTGTGACTACTCCATTAGGTATACAATGTGCAGATATGTATATAAATGTCCTAAAAGTTATGACATTTATATTCAAAGTTTTGGAATTTTTGGAATTGAAGAAAAAAGTCATAAAAAAGTCAAAAAAGGGTGGAGAACCACAGAGATAAATACAGAAAGAAAAGAAAATATCAAGCCCCACCTTGCACTATTATACAAATATTATTCAGGTCCTGCTGAAAAGATAATAAAAAAATTGTGAGGATTATAGAAGAAAATTTTTTTACGTAACTAATGTAATATAATATAAATTTATTTTCAGATTAGGTTTATGGACTCATTGCTTCAGATCTCTTCCTGATCCTTTAGATCCATATCAAAGACGATTCTTTGTGGGATGTCGTTGGGTGTATGACCCATTCACAACTGGATATGACAAAATTCGCGGTTATTTATTACCTGGTTAGTTTTCTTATTGTTGCTTCTCCGTGTTCTATTATTTAATTATTTTATTTGTGTATTTTTGTGGCTGTAACGTTGCTCATTTTAAAAGGAGGAATATATGTTCTGTGTTACTAATGTTACACACACTAGTGACTCAGCACTACCGTGACTTATAATACTGTTTGTTTTTAGGTTTTATGATAGCTACTCAATTCTTTTTTACATTATGTCTTCTTGGAGTTTTGGTTTCAACAATTTTGGTACTTATTTTTTTCCTATGTTGTGGACCTGATCAAAATAGATTTGTGATACTGATTAGAGGTATTGGATACATCATGTTAGGTTCAGGTAATATATTAATTAGTTATATTGGAATTATAATTGTTAGTGTAATAAAATATTTATAATTATTGTGTTATAAATGTCATTGCAGGAATTTGTGGAAGCATTGCTGTAATTGTATTCGCATCTTTAGGAAATACTGATGGGTGGATGCCTGACCATCCTAATAATTATCTAGGTAATTTTTTATAATGTAACTGTATAAGGGTGGCTTGAATCAACTATTTAATAATTGATACAAGCGAGATGTCAAATCCTTAAATAATAATAATACTCCAGACAATTACACAGATTGTGTGACCCCAAATTAAGCAGTAAGCTTTTACTATGGGTAACACACAACAAACTCTGGGGTAGTTCCCAGTAACACCCAATTACTGTCGAAGTAATCGAAATTGATTACTAATTGATTACACTGGTGTGAAAGATACTAAAAGGGGCAGTAGAATGTGTATATTGAGAGAAAAAAATCGAGTTTAAATAGTTGATGCAAGCCACATTAAGTGTAATAAATAACATTTATTAAGGGTTTTAATTTGTTATTTAATAATTATTATCAATGATATATTACAGGATGGTCATTTGGTCTTGGTGTTGTGGGTTCAGTGGCATGCATTGTGACAGCTGCTCTTTTCTTAACTGAAGCTAATATCCAAGGGAAAAAACGTGATAAGCTGAAGGAGTCACAAGCGCGGTTTGAAATGGAACATGAATCAAAAGCATAACATATCCAAATACATTACTCCAATTACCTTCATTAACAATCCGTCCATTGGAACAATTAAGGTATTATAGCAATAGAACATTCCATTATGATGTGGTTGTTCTAAGGACATTGACCTTGTGTATTTTTAGATTATATTAATTCATCATAGGCGATTGAAATTATAAATTATAAGACAAATAGTTCTAGAATTGTTGCATTATTTTCTTTTTATTTTAAAACAAAATGAAAGAGTATCTCTTAATTTTTATGCAATGTTACATAACAATAATTTACTATGTAACTTACTTATGTGATCTGAAGAAGATCTGAATAAATCTTTACGATTTCTGCAAATTAATGATACTGAATTATTACAATGTGTAGATTTCCCCTAGAATCTTTCAAGGAGATAGTTTTGTATATGGATCTGAATGCAAAGCATTCAAATTTACTTTCATTTTCTTAATATACACATTCAACTGCCCGATTTAGTATCTTTCACACCAGTGTGGGACTTGGATCCTTTTGGGCTCAGAGGCAAGTTATTAGCGTTGCTCCTTTAAAGAGCATTGTTTTAGGTTTTAAAATACAAGCGTTAATGAGTCACGAAGCAGGGCAGTACGCTAACGCCCTTAAGGTCTGTATGCATCATTGCACTCAGACTTCAGTGTGTGGCAATCAACCAAAAAAGTAACTTATATTCTTATCTCACACTCCGTTGTTGTCAGTATGTTATAGACAATTTTTTTTTGAATTAATTGAGAAAAAATCTGCCCAAAAGCGTGTGGGATTTGCAATTAGTTTAAGCATTCCGTAGCAATTTCTTTTTTATTTTACATGTAAAAAACTGGTAATCCAAAACCATGAGTAATAAAAACAAATCATGTATTTTGTTTAATGAGTTCGTACAGGTAAAGGTCACTGAATAAGTCGGTTGTGACATATGGACAGACAGACAGATATAAAGACGGACATGATGACACTATGTCTTTTTACCATTTTGGCTTTGAATGACTAGAAACGACAAATTAATCTCTACTGATACATTTTTATAACAATGACATATTACACAGTCTACACCCTTAGGCATTGACACCGAAGAGTGCAAATCTACGCTTTTGTAAAACTAATATGATTAAGAATATTTATAATATGCATGCATAGATATGTATGAAAGGTTACACTGTTGTCACATAGAAAGATTTTTATACAGTGTATATACATTATATGTATATATACATAGTACATACATAATATGTATTATCCTTTATTTAAAATACATTGTAAAAGTGCGTTTACGCATTCGTACTAAGCGAGAGACGAATGTAAATGGCGAGTTTGTTTTTTTATGCTTTTCTTTAATACACAGTGTAGATGTTAATGATTCTACATCATGTTTCATGTCTGTCTATTATAGTTGTTGGTTGATGTCAATATTTTTCACGAACGTTTGATGTGACGGCGACTGTGTAAACGCACTATTTGACATAAGTAATGCTTTAAAATTAAGATTCTAAAAGGAACTGTTGTACTCTGATATGCAGATAGTGTTGCAAATAGATGAAGGTAAAATATTGTTCAATTTCTGACAGGGTCGGTTAGAAGTTTATTTCAAGTAGGTACTGCCCAAAACTAAAACAGCGCATTATGTACATTTTTTGGGTAACGCAGGAAAACCTGAACACACCTGTGCTCAGGTTTTTGAGGTGGGTTGGTACTCAGACGGCTGGATAGCTACCTAGCCCCCTGGGGGAGAGAGTGGGTTATGTGGGGCTTTAACTTATTAAACTTTGCGGTGATCGCTCTCGGCGCGTTGTCAAGGGGTTCCGATATCTCCTACGGAAGACATCTGTACCCCTTTTGCGATATGCCGAAGAATTTTTGAGGGTGATGGACCCCCTCCACCGTCACCCGCGCAGTGCTATGACAGCGTGGACCACACGCTGTCGTCCTCGGAGTCGCATGGGAGGAACGATCGGAACTACCACTCGATTTCCTGTACTCTTAACCCCGTTCCCGTGGGTGAGTAGGGGTACTCCGAAGGTCCTTTTAATCGCCTCTTACGATTTACGACAGATGGAAAAGACTTTAAGCTCATTTTTTAGTCCAGGCTACAGAGCGTATGTGACCATCACCCTGGCGTCATCTCCGAGCGAGATTACCCCTCTCCCGTTCTCACTTGGAGTCCTGTTCTCACTTGGAGACTTCTGTATCATTACGTCCTCACTGCAGGAGCACTTGGCCTTTTACGACTTTTTACCTGCCAACAAAGTCGCTACTACTGCTATGATAACAAGAACAGATCTTGTCCCACATGACAGATTACGACTTGGCGTTCGGAGACCTACTCGAGGCACTCTTCCAGTCGTGTGCTGGGCGCCATCCTGGTCTGCGTCATAGTGGTGGCACCGTGACGTCTTCTTCTCCGATCATCCGACGCAGATACTGACCGAAGCAGTCGTGCCCAGTCTGTACCTGCAGCAGTCGGTGGACGTCGTCCAATCGTCTCTAAAGCGTGTTGATCGTGGATCGTGTTGACCGCTGGCGCGAGTTCTTTTGTACAATTATTGTAAAAAATATATATCATGTCAACCATTGATAACTATAATAACAATTAACGTGAAATAGCAAAACAGGCACGTGCATAGAAAGGAGCGGGTCTGACGTGGTCTTCGTGTTAGTGGAGCCAGTGTGGGGTGCACAGTTTGACAGGAGTATCTACTAAAAACATCTAATTGTCATGAAATAAAAGAAAATATAATGTAATCAATCATTAAATATCATAAAACTAAAATGCATTTAAGGACATATTTCAGACTGTGATCGATTTTGAAAATATGGTTTTAATATAAATTAATGCAAGAAATCTAATGAAGGTATCACTTATGGGTCGGGCCAGCATTTAGACCGAACCCTGTCAATGTCTGTTTCTACAAGACTTGATTTATTGGTAGCAGATAACCAGATCCACCCCAGGTCCACTACATATATTATGCAAGCGACCTGGTTTTTTTGATATTATTATTTCACAAAATGTAGTTAGGTACATATTTCAGAAATATTAGGTGGGTTTAATGAGTGGACTAGCAACCTGCCATTGGTTTCACTTTGTCGTTTGTCAGCCCAAATGTTACTTATTGTTAAATACAATAATGGTTAATAATGGTGGTTAAGATCTGACTTTGTTGCGTAGTGATGTTGTTGTAGATGCGCCTACTCCGAATGGAAAAGTCATGTAGGTATGGTTAACAAAGAACAATGCCATTAATTTTAAAGCACTGCCATGTATATACGAATATTATGTGACTGAAACTACTAATAATCTAAAAAAGGTCGGAAAAAAGACTAGTATACTACATGTTGAAATCTTTGGTGGTTTTAGGGTGGCTAGCACTAACTATTTAAACTAGATTTAAGGATTTAAATAGTTGGTGCAAAGCTTCGATCACAAATAAAAAACTAGATACACAATCAACGCTCCAAAAATGTCCGAATAAATGTGCGCTCAAATGAGTATTTGAGTGCACATTGAGAGTCACAATTTGAATTATACTTTACGCACGAGACGTAAGATTGCATTTTAAATATTTTGTTACAAACATCGTTTCATTGTCATGCAAGAATCGTTTACAAGCTTTTATAACCTTATGGTTTGGCGGTAAGGTCTATTTAGATTAACACAATGTTACCGATAATACTAAACGGCATTAAAAAGATATACGTCAATTTGAACAATAATTTGTTTAGATTTTACAGGACATTGTTCTAGTTCTTTATTTATGATCGAAGGTGCAAAGCCACCTTTAGAGGCGCTATGTATTTTGTAAAACAATAGTACCGAACATACGAACAGATGAAAAATGTATGAAAATGTAACATTTTACAAATGAAAATAAAAGTAACAAGTTGTAGTTTCAGAAAAAAAAAATGAAAGCTTTTTAATGATAATTTATTGTATAATTTAAATCTAACATTACATTACATTTATGTTAACGTTTCGTTTTGTATACCTTAGGTTAAAGTAATTCCGCCACACTATACCTACTTCTGTAAAATTTAAGCTATAGGTACGTATGACATGTTTTTGACAAGATTTAATTTGGTAATTGTGTGTACCTAATTTTATGCCGTCCAGACCGTGTGAATTTGTTAAAAATAAGTTTATTAGTTAGTAGTATTAGTTTAAAATGTTTCTGTGTGTAAGTAAAAAATTAAACTTTTATAATATAATATTACGAAATATTTTTTATGAATTTTTTAGTTTAATTTTTTTAACTAATATTATTTACCATTAGCTGTTCCCCTACTTCGCCCGCGTGGAAATTAAACGATTAGCCTATGTCCTTTCCCAGGGTTCAATCTATCTCCATATAAGTACTTTTTTTTCTTTATGGGATGGCGCACAATTTAGCGCATTTGCCAATGTCACGTATTAATAAGTGGAATCACACCTAAATTAGTTTATTCTTATCGTAAAACTTCTCCAGTAAAGTGATAGTAGGCTTTACTGAAGTTATAAAGGACTTCTTGGAAGAGTGCGAGAACTTCAGTTACACATGATTATTTAGACCTATTTCATTCTTTTCACTTATACAGAACTTTAAAACATAATATACTTTAAAACTTTAAAACATAATATACTTTAAAACTTGTACTTTAAAACTCCCAAAAATATAAAAAATAGAAAATCTAAACAAAACTCAACCTCACTTCTCTCGTTCCCGCCAAAAAATCCATATAAGTATATACTTATATAAATATTTATTGATTCAGCGGATCGACTTAGATGAATTAAACATTAAATATTACTCTGAGTAAAAGTTCATCTTTTTCAGAAATTAGATTTTTATAAAAACGAACAAACAAACCGATGAAAGTATTCAAAAATAGTTTTTTTTTATATTTTATTATTTTTTACGTCTCAAGTGTAATGTCCCAAAAATAAGTGTAATAGATAACTACCATTTTTTTCCATAAGGAAATATTAGCGTTTATTTGATGAGGGAGCGAGTGTCTGGAAATATACCTACGTCACGTCGTCGCGGCTTCGCATCCTGGGGGAAGCTCACGATGGGTGCAACGCGTTCAAGTGGTTAATTATTATTCGTAATTGCTATCTTTCCCGCCAAGTTTTTACTTTTGTGGAGATGTTTATTCGTCTATCCATAACTGGGATCTAATATTAAAAGAAAAAAGTACATAATATTGGTGTTATAAATACATTGTCATTTCTATAAATTACGATTAAAAACAATGAAATACTTTTTTTTGCGTTTTAATCGTGTTGTAGGGTAAATAAACTCATTTGGATTCTTCAGTTTTTTTGACTGTTTTAAAAATTGTTTTGATTAAATTTTTGTGAAATGAAAATCATTGTGGAGGAAAAAATATAACTATACGTGTTCAAGGCACAAGTTTATGTAAAGTAGTTTAGGAGATATAAAGAATTCGAAATTGAGCGCCGAACGGAAATGAGCTGTGATGCCTGTAAATGACGTATTCAATCTGTTAAAATGACGTTACTGTACCGGAAACAATTTTTATGGTTAGAATTAAACAAAAATAGCTCATGTTATTGAGTAAAGACAATCAATAACGTCAGCTATATAATAAACTACATCTACATAATAGATTTATGCGGAGAAATAATATTAATAATAGATAGTTCTGAATAATTAGGTGATGCGAATAAAACAAAAGCAATTGCTTCCTGACATCCAAAATTGTCTTCGTTTTGAAATCTTAGTTTACAACGATGCGTTACTAACAATAGAGATCGCAATAGCAAGATTAAATCGATTTTAGGTGTCACTAGTTTGATACTTAGCTATAAAATTGTTAAAATACCACCTACTTCATCAAAGCCTTCGCAAATATTTCAATTTTTGGTGGATGAGTTACATGTATCAACTGACCTCTGGACATTACTGGTCGAAAAGACCAGCCCGGCATTTTGGCGTCGATAGAAGTGTAATTTGTCGGTTCGCAATAATGAAAGTTAATGAAAATCAATTACTTTATTGGCTTAGCTTAATTTTTTCGTTTAGTTCAAAATACGCCCCACGTCGATACTACCACAGATTAATTAGTTACGATACTACTATCGAATCGATAGACGTGTATCGATTAAAATTTTCGGTATTCGGATTAATGGATCGCATTGGCAACATTAATCACATTTTATGTCAACGTCAATTGTCAAACATTTGTTGTGACATACGTATGTGTTTTTGACGTTTTTGTATGTTGTAGTAATATTATAATTTAGTTTCTAAATAGTGGATTGTAATTTAAAATTCACTAACACACGGCCAGATAATTTTGATAAAATTGAAAATATTTTGTAACTAGAAATGAAAATGACTGCTACGGACAATGAATATCCCAAGGCGTCCAGTAAGTACTTACTATTTATGTTTTGGGCACGCCCTGTAATACTACTTTTAAAAAAAGTACTTTAATAACGTAGATACAATCTGTTGGTTTGATAATTTCTAATATTTCTAAGAACTTAAATAAATTCATTACGAACATTTCACGCACGAACAACATTGTTGGCTTGTTTTAATTTTAATATTTTTCAGATGCTACACTAATTGGCGCCAGCATTACTTATGTAGCTGGTTTATTTCTTTTATTATCTTTTGCTGGCCCATATTGGATACAATCGTATCCAGAGATGCTCTCTTCTTTCAAGCATATGGGTTTATGGGAATACTGTTTTGATCGTTTTCGTTTTCCATCATATCAGTTTGATCATTTATTCCATGGTTGTCACTATGTTTTTAGTCAGGTAATTATGCATAATAATGTTCTACTTTTTTACTTTAATATTTCCTCCCAAATACTGAATTTATTGTTTCTTCTAAATGCTTGAGATGTTTTTGTGTAAAATATATCATAGAGTAGATTATTAAATATTTTAAAGAGCATTACATTATTACATCCATGTTCTTATGTAAGTGGTTCCTCTGAGGAATGGTCAACACAGTGTCGTTTAGGGTTTTTAACTGCTTAAAAATTAAATATACATCATACATCCTAGTGTTGTATCCGTTAGACAGATGTATTATACATCATAATACATTTAATAAGTAAGATGTAGATTTCCGGTAGGGATGTCTGGCTGTCGGCTTCCCACAAGTGGTGCCATTCAACCCTTTTTTTTTTTAATAAGTAAACAAAAATATGTAATATTCAAATCGATTAAAAGTATTAAGGCACTTGAATTTAGGTTTAGTTAAAATTTTTGTTGATTTTTGACTGCAGTTATAGCCCAATTTAGTATTTTTGGTTAAAATTTGCCAAAATCGAAAGTTCAATTAATCATTATTATTCATTTTACGATCCATAGATGTCTTTGATTAGTATTTATTTCACGCCCTTCAATAAAATTAATTTATAATCCACAGGATGCAGTTGTACTTGCCCGATTTATGCAATTACAGTAATATTTTTCTCTTTTTAGGAATTTTATGTCATTCGAGAGTGGTTGTTGCCCCGTTGGCTGATGGCAGTGCAATCATTTGTGACACTAGCTCTTATCCTGTCACTATCCGCGCAAGTTATTTTGGCTTGTGTTATAGTGAGGTGGCCACTAAAGACAATTTTACGATATGAATGGATATTTGTTACTATCTCTTTTATAATGGTTGCCATTTCTTGTAAGTTTATAATTTATTTTAAATATTTAATGATAATTTGAGCTTTATAATTCAAGAACTAATTGTGTATCTGGTTCTGTGTACAAAACAAAAAAAAAATTCAATTATCCTTATATACACACCGGCACAATTAGCGGAACAGAAAAAAAAGTGAGACTATGAGATAATAACGCATATATTTGACGAAAATGTAATTAGACACAAAATAACAAATTGATTAACATCTTTTAACAACGACTTTGAAAAGTCTTCGTTATTTTTTATTGAAAAATAAAGAAATTTGAAATAAGTGAAATTTTTAGATGATTATGAACCATCACAAAAAATAAAAAAAAGTAAGCATTAAATGATTTAACAATAAAATTAAAGCAAAATTAATAACGAGTGTTTCCCCCTCTTGCTCTGATTACGGTTTCCATTCGTCTGGGCATGCTACAGATTATGTTATCGATGATTTCTTGAGGCAACCGCTCCCACTCCTCAAGTAATGCGTTTCCAAGTTCATTCAGATTGTTGGGGGGTGGCATTCTGGATTTAACCCTTCTTTTTAGCAAGTCCCAGACATGCTCTATCGGATTCATATCGGGGGAATTTGCTGGCCACTGCATCACCGGTATACCTACGTGGCTCAGATATGCCTGTACCGATTGTGCACTATGAGCACGAGCATTATCTTGCATTAGAATAAAGTCGTCACCAATAAATGGGGCAAATGGTACAACATGTTCTTCTAAAATGTCTCTGATGTATCGATCTGCTGTCATGGTCCCTCCTGTGACTATCACTAACTCCGTGCGAGCTCCCAAACATATCCCTCCCCAAACCATAATCGAGCCGCCACCATAAGCCACTGTGTGTTCAAAATTAGACTGTATGTGGCGTTCTCCTTTGCGTCTCCATATTCGCTGTCTCCCATCGATCTGTTTTAAAAGAACTCTGCACTCATCAGTAAAGAGAACCTGCTGCCATTCGTTCAAATCCCAATGACGATGTTCTCGCGCATAGCTTAATCGGTTTACGCGGTGACGTCTCTCAAGTTTTGGGCCTTTGGCAGGTATATACGACCCTAAACCAACTTCTTCAAATCTCCTGCGAACTGTACGCTCACTTACTCGTACTCCTCGAACGTCTTCCAGTTCATTTCGAGCTTGTACAGCCGTTAATCGCGTATTCCTACGAACTCCAAGTTGTAAAAAACTGTCATCTCGCCTCGATGTACATCTTTTTCTACCTTGACCCCTCCTCCTTACAAGAGAATTAGACGATCTGTACCGCTGGATGCTGCGATGAATCGTTGATACTGGTCGACGAAGCCTTGAGGCAATCGATCTGTAGGTATGGCCATTTCTTCTCATTTCATCAGCCCTAATGATTTCCAGTGATGTTAAGTCAGGCATAATAAAGAGCTTTTAATAAACAAAATTGCCTATAGAATAACAAATTTATAAAAAACCATTAAGTGCAATTTTTCAAAAAAATTACAATTACGTAGTTATTACTCGAACAAGTTGACAAAACGTATTGTTCGGGAAAATAAAACAAATGAATGAAAAAAGTGTATGTCATCTAATTTTCTATTTTCAAATTTGACAATAAATTAAAAAAATATCATAGCTGGCCAGTTCCTCAAGTAAAAGATTTTAAAATCCTGCTTTTTTTGTGTTCCGCTAATTGTGCCGGTGTGTATATATTCCAAACTTCCAAATTATAATAATAATAAAGCCTTCTACTCCGACTTAAACTTAATAGCACATTTGGTGTTTGCTTGCTTTTTGTATGTCCGTTTGCCAATCGGCAAAGGCCAACCTTGTCCATTCCAGCCTATTCCGGGTCAGTCTACTCCATGTTATTCCTGTGACCTGTCTAATGTCAGCCCACCATTTTTGTGGTTTGCCTCTTGTCTTTTTCCCTCTCTCGGATACCATTGAGTTACAATTTTATTCCATTTGTCTCTCCCTCTATTTATATGACCCGACCATTTCCATTTTTGTCTTTTGATTTTTCCTGTTATATATCTTGGACTCTGGTCTTTTGCCTGAAGTTACTGTTTCTTATTTTGTCAAATTTCTTTGTTACTGTCATGCTCCTTTCCATAGCATGTTGGCGTGTGGCAAGTTTATTTAATGTGTTTTTTGTTAAAGCCCATGTTTGTCATCCATATACTAAGACTGGTAAAATACAAGTATTAAACATTTTACTTTTTGTTGTTATGTGATAATTTTTGCTTTTTTTTCATTACTTCTTTTAGATCCCAGTATCTCTTACAACTGTTTGCTATTCTTCTCTCAGTTTCTTTATTTATTGTGCCTTTTAGTGCCATTAATTGTCCTAAGTATATATATTCTTCGATATAACCAATTTAAATATTGTTTACTTTTATCATGCTTTTTTTACCATGAGTGATATACAGTATATAATATATAATATTTGTATTACCTGGCTAAAAGTACACTGTTCACTTTCACAGATTTTCCTATTAATTCTCACAATAAGCAATGACAGCTCACAACTCTCTACAGTTTAAGATATATTAGTTCTATCTCATCACTTATAACAACAATCAGAGCAAGATTATTTCTGTCTTCATATAACATTATTTAGTATCATACTGTCTCTGGTCGTACTCATGGCAGTGGTTAAACAGTTTATCTTTGTCAAACTGTTCATCACAGTGATTAGAATAAAATGTAAATGCAACCATACAAATGTTCATTACAACAACTAAAATTAGATTTTTATGTATGTTCCCATAACATATAAGTAATTGATTCTATATCTGCTCTCGTTATTGAAATGTTATAAATTACCACAGTTGAAATTGATGTCATCAATTTTGTTATTAAACTAACACAAGGGACCTGCTGTTGCAATCCCTATTGTCCGCTAGCATCTAATTATACATTTAGCAATTCTGTCAAATTATTAGATAAACGTAAATTGTTAAATCAATAACCAACAATGTACATTATATACATACATACTACATAGGTAATTTAATACTATTTCTCATTTGAGGTGGGCTTAGCATCAGGGTAAAATAAAATAATGCTTTGATACTATTTCTAACATAACTATTTGGCTTGTAGATAAAGTTTACTTGTACTATGATAAGTACGAAAAGTATTTTGGGTTTAGAAATTCTTATGTACATTGCGCTGTATTTTTAAAGTCATGCCAACATATTATTCATTTACAGGTTTTTTCCTATTTCTGTCTGTTGCCATATTTGGAGGAAATTGTTATCGTCGTGACTGGCTGCTCTATCCTGCTTTTAATGTTCTGTCATGGTCCTACGCATTTGCTGTTATTGCTTTCTTTCTATTCGGTAAGTTTGAACTGTTTCCTGAGCTAACGGTAATTATAACATTGTACTTTTCAAAAATAATATATAGACCTTGCAATGTGCAGAATAGCTGCGTGAATGTGAGAGGTGGGATTGAAGAGAGGATGAATGAAGTGATTGAAATTATGGATGAAAGAAGATTGGATGCGTAGTTTTAGTGAAACCAAGCGAAAGGGCAGTGAATTGCCTGGAGGGGGTATCACTTTGTGGTCAGGGGTACCATGAGAAGAAAGAGGATGCCAAGTGGTAGGCGCTCTACTGTCCTCTAGTTTGGTTAATTGTGTAACTGAGTATAAGTGTGTAAACCCGAGACTGCTCTGGGTGCATCTCAAGACAGGTGGTGTATGCCCCAGAGTCCTCTGTCGGTTTGGGCGAGCTAGAGCAGTTTTGGGAGAGTGTTAGGTTGCGACGGTTGAAGAGAATGTCAGAATTATAGTGTGTAGAGACATGAATGGATGGATCGGGACAGCTCGCACTGGATTTGAGTCTATCCTAGGTAAGTATGGAGATAAGAGAGTGAATGATGCTGGTAGGATTGTGTTAGAAGTGTGTATGGAAAAGGATCTTTTTGTTGCTAATACCATATTTAAGCACAAAAGGATTCATCAGTAGATGTGGGAAAGGAAGGATGAAATGAGTATGATTGATTTATTCCTGATGGGCAGACGGCACAAAAAGCAGGGTATGGACACGAAAGCACACAGTAGAGCCGATTTGGGAACAGACCACTTTCTAGTGGTAACTAGAATAAGGGGCCTGTTTGCAGCATGGCGATGTCGCGTAGCGTCCAAACCTGCAGCGGTCTGTCGCATCAATAGATATAAACTGTAAGACGCGACCACCAGGAATGAATATGAAAGGGTAGTAACCAGTAAGCTTGATAATAGATTGAAAATGATGAGCGAGGATGTTGAAAAATGTTGGCAGAAGCATAGGGATAGTATGATCGATACTGCGAAAGAAGTGCGTGGAACGAATAAGATTGGGAACGGTAAAAAGCGCGATGTGTGGTGGGATGATGAGGTGACAGAGTATGTGTATAAGAAGAAGAAAGCATGGCAAGACTACCTTGCTACTAAAAATGACTGTGGTATGAAGAATTTGATGAAAGACAAATATAAGCCGCAGAAAGCAGAAACGAAGGCACTAGTGAAAACGAAGGGTGTTAGACGAAAACATGATGTCCGACAACTTCGAGAAAATTCCAAATTATTTCGGAAAGAAGTACGTAAGTACCGAAGTGGTCCGGCACCTTGCAGAATGAATAAAGTGCGTTCGAAAGAAAAGCACCTGCTGACAAATAAAATAAATGTTGATGGAGTGAATACTATGGAGAACTGTGTGAGAGTGGCGACTACGTCTCTGATACTGAGAGCGATTCTAATGAATTGCCACTCTCGGTTCAGGGACTGGAGGATGCCATTAGAATGAAAGAGATTGAAAAAGTGATAAGAAGTCGAACATGTGAAAAGGCTGCGGGAAATGATGAGGTGACTGCTGAGATGATCAAGTATAATGGTCCTAGGGTCTGGGATACCTTCTGTGCACTGTGCAACCTTTGTTGGCAGAAGGGGGAGGTGCCAGAGTACTGGCGCACCGCAGCCATAGTACCTCTATAAAGGGAAAGGTTCTCATTTAGACTGTGCATTGAACGACAGTGTTATTATAAAAATGAAGAAAAGAATGCTAAGATGGTTAGGACACATAGAAAGAATGAGTGATGAAAGACTGACGAATAAAATGACTTATGAAGATCAAAAGCAAAATCAAATATCCCCTTATTATTTGTTCTTTATTGTCCATCCTATAAAAATATTAAACATTTGCATTTTTTGTATTTAAGGTTTAGCAGCAATTCTTCTTTATTTAGAGTCTCGCAAATTGTACGAACTTCGTTTGGAAGCCAAAAATCTTGTGGCTCAGATGCAACATAGCCAACCGGAACGTGCTTTGCATCAATTACGTGATCAACTTCAACAACAACGGCAGCTCGGTTGGAATGCTTAAATTGCTATCAAAAGCGTCACAGTAACTCCTTTCTATTTTCTTATAATTGTCTTAATATGTACCTGCTGTTACTTCCATTGAATTGAAATTGAAATATACTTTTAATGTATGTTTAAAGTGAAAGATTAAGTGCCTTTATCAATTAACAATATAATATTTGTCGTATAAAACAAAATGGAGATGGCGTCATATTTTATTATTTTGCATTTATTAAAATAGTTAACATTATTCTAGTATACTTTAGTTCAATATTATCTAATTATTATATGTTCAAAGTGACATTCCCTATCTCTTTTTGACATGTAATATAATAATGCTTATTAATAAGTGTATATTATGCATACTGAATTTTACTTATGTAAATGCGTAAGACTAGCACTTTAGAAGTAAAACTACTTAGGTTTTAGCATTTGTTAACGATTTTATGACGTATGATGCATTAGAGAGAGAGAGAGTAGAAACGGTTCTCCCACTCTTTACTTTCAAGTGCCGGTTGAAGTCGGTGAAGGAAAAGCGTTTCACTTTTCGTCTGGTTCAGGCTAGTATACACTAACGGGCTTAAAGAAGTTCGACTTCACCCTAAAGCACTTTCACCTCAAAAAGTGTAAAACGCTGAATATCGTTTGCAAAGAACTCTAATTTCTATTTTGTTTATACACTAATACAATAATAATAAAGTAACTTAATTCGAGATTTAATGAACTTAAGATTTTAAGTTAGGCTAATATATTTTACTCATTTAGGTTTTCTTAATGATTTACAGCAAGATGATACTGTGTGAAGATGTGACAAAGATTACAGTCATGAGAACAGTATGTAAAGTCTGTAAATTGTTGTGGACCAAAAGCTTTTACTAAAATAAAATGTACCTAACGTAGTCCGTCCGATTATATCTAAATTTTTTTTATTGGTAATTCAAAGGATGAATTTTAACGTACTGAATAAAGTTATATTTTTAAAAGTAATCTTTGTTTTATGACACCTGTCTGCGAAAGTTGTCTTACCCGGTTTATGTAGACTGTCGCAAAGTTGCAAGACATAGTCTATAGTAGTTTGAGGTGGATTTCCATCTAGAACTATCAGTTTTGCCTGTTTTAGTACATCTATGTGTTTCTTGACCTGTAAATGGAAATTATTATTCAATAGTTTACATGAAAGCTAACCAGCACCGAATATTGTGATTCGGTGCTGGTTAACCGACTGAGTCCTATCCTGAGGATGCTCCGTTGAGGGGTGAAACACGTGTCGATTGGTGGTTTTTTGGAGTTTGAGCGGAAAATAGCTAAAGATTTTGGGAATTTATCACAAACATCTTGCAGCTATGACGGCCGAAATATGGCACCATACTTATCAATAGATAGTCAATAAATAAATTCAAATTCAAATCGAGGCTTGATTTATACACATTCAAAGGCTTTCTAATGTTAATAATAATAATATACTCAGACATGTCACACAGCGCCATCTAGTCCCAAAGTAAGCAGCACAGCGCTTGTGTTATGGGTACTAGACAACTGATATACTACTTATATACAGTGGAATCTCAACTCGAACCTCGTTAAGTCGTAATCCTCAGTAAGTCGAAAAAAATTGCCATTCCCTTCCGCTGAACCCCTAAATACGCGGTATCTCGAATTATTTAGACTTTGTAACTCGAACATAATGTTATTTCCCTGTGGGTATTGATAAGCATATTTATACTCTATAGCTCGAATTTCAAAAAGGAGACTCCGTAAGTCGTAGTTAGTAAAATACATATAATGACGTCTTACTTGAGATTCCCCAAATCATATCAATAAAATCCAAAAGGAATGTTATTGTTTGTATCTTGTACACGTGCAATGAATGACTACATTCATTAAACTTTCTAAGTAACACAGCTGCGTACTTTATGTTTGTTCCTTGTCGATCATTACTTATTTGGCTGTTAACTACATAGAAACAACATGAGTACTAAAAGGAAACTAAAGACTTTAACTCTACGTAAAAAATCGAAGTTATCAATGCGGTAAAAAGTGGCAAGAAAAAAAAAGACGTGGCAGCTCAATACAGATTACCAGCAAGCACATTGTCTACAATAATTAAGAATGAAGCCGAAATATTGCAAAGATACGAATCAAGTAGCAATTTGTCTTCCAAAAGACGACGTCTAGCCGAGTTTCCTGATTTAGAGGAATGCTTACTCACCTGGTTCAAACAGTGTCGGGACAAAAATATAAGTGTATCTGGGCCTATCTTACGTGAAAAAGCCGAAGAATTTTCAAAATCACTGGGACACAGTTCTTTTCGTGCCAGCAATGGTTGGTTGGTGAATTTTAAGAAGCGTCATGAACATGTGTTTAGGAAAGTTTGCGGCGAAAGTGCAAGTGTCAATAACGAGATATGTGATGAATGGATAATTGAGTTGCAGAGTTTATTGAAGGATTATGAACCAAAAAACGTCTTTAACGCCGACGAGACTGGTCTTTTTTTTAAGTGCTTACCCGACAAAACACTTATTTTTAAAAATGAAAAATGTCATGGCGGTAAGCACAGTAAAGAGAGATTAACAATATTGCTTGCAACAAACATGACATGCTCTGAAAAACTGAAACCATTAGTTATAGGAAAAGCTAAAAAGCCTCGTTGTTTTTCTGGTTGTAAATCTCTACCACTAGACTATGATGCTAATAAGAAAGCCTGGATGACAGCTGAAATATTCAAAAGATGGCTCATTAACGTCGACAAGAAAATGATTAAGGAGAAACGAAAAATATTGCTTTTCATTGACAACTGTACAGCTCACAACATAATTCCGTTATTGAAAGCAGTGAAAGTTAAATTTTTTCCACCCAATACAACATCTAAGCTACAGCCCTTAGATCAAGGAATAATAAAAATCTTCAAATCCTCTTACAGAAAGGAAGTTGTTAGGAAACTGATAACTGATATGGAACAACAGTCAGCTTCATCTATTAATGTACTGCATGCAATTAGGATGACAGGCAAGGCTTGGAGAAGTGTATCTGTAACTACAATAACAAATTGCTTTAAAAGCTGTAAATTTTCGATGCCACAAGAAGAAGCTTCGGAAGAACCTCTTGAGCCGGACATGAGTTTAAAGGCTGACTGGAATAAACTTCAGAACATAGAAGTTCAATTTGAAGATTATGTGACATGTGATGAAGGGCTAGCTACTACTGGAACACTAACTGACGCTGAAATCATTGACATAGTTAATCAGAATATAGATGACGATAATGTTAATGAAAATGACGTTGATTCAGCAGATTTTGAACCATCAATATCAAATAAAGAAGCCAGAGCAGCAATCATCACATTACGAACTTACGTTGAAAGATGTGATGATATCGAGGACCATGTATTCGGCTCATTGTTTGAACTTGAAAAAATAATTGATACCAAATCTGCAAATTGCTTTAATCAAAAGAAGATAACGGATTTTTTTTAGTTGTTTGTACAGTTTACTTCATTAATATGTAATTTGTTTTAATCTGTAAATAAATATATAAACTTAAGTCGAATTGTTATTTAAATTTGACTCTACAAGTCGAAAAATATACTTAGAACTCGCGCCTTTCTAAGTCGAAATTTTAGCAGTTAAATCCTTTGTATCTCGAAATTCTTATTAAGTCGAAAACTCACTAACTCGATTTTTTTTGCATTTCCCTTGACATTCGAGTTATCGAGATTCCACTGTACTTTTCTTTTGTAAATAAATACATATTATACATAAACACCCAGACTCGGGGCGGGAATCGAACCCGCAACCCCCGTTTACTTTCCGACGCGTTAAGCCGTTGCGCCACGGAGGTAGTCGATAAAGATAAATATTAAATACTCATGTGAAAATATACCAAATTGCATGTTTTTCTCATTCATTACATCGGAAATATTTTTTCAACAACCGTTTAAGTAAACAATACTTTAATAATAACAGTAATGGCTTACTACACAGTACACTCTTAAATATATTCATAAACTCACGATAACATTGAAAAATTCTTTTTTAATTTTCGAATTATAGGTACCTACAAAACTAATACTAAAAACTCAACCTATTCCAAATTTCATTCTGTGTCAAATAGTTCTTGAGAGTGTCTGTAACAGACACACAGACAGATAAACTGAAACCTAAGTGATTCTATAAGTCTTACGTTTTTCCAATTTTTGAACGAAATGGACTAAAAAATACTGCTCTTCAATGCTCACTTTACACTGACTTTTACACTACTTAGAACCTTGGGTAGGTACGTAAGATTTTGAGTGAGTTATTAGTACAATAAAAAATATAGTTTCGTTCCAAAGAAAAGATTGTTAGTCTTAATATAAATATTTAAATCAGTATGTACTTACGAGATCAATAGTAATATGATTGTGTAGAGTCATATCTCCCAAACCCAGACGACATTCCCCTACATCATCTAAGACTGCTGCGTACGTTGGTGTAGACGCCCCTTTCACTACACATCCTGAAAGTTATGTTTTCCATTTCAGGCGTACCTATATTTAGGTCGTCATTAGTAATTACGGAAAAGAGATCAGTGGAATGAAATACCTACTTATAGATGTAAAATAATGAAAAATGATATGGAAACAATGTATTAATACGTAAGTAATGTAAGTATTAATTTTCTTTGCTTATGTACATATCATCTATCTATATATATATATATATATATATATATATAAATTACGTGTCACGTTGTTTGTCCGCGATGCACTCCTAAACTACTGAACCGATTTTAAATTTGATTTGCACACCGTGTGCAATTTGATCCAAATTGAAAGATAGGATAGCTTACATCTCAATTTATAGTCGCAATATTATTTTATTGCAAATTATTTGTCTATTGACAGTCATAATTATCTGTTAGCTCCAAACGATTCTAACAGATGGCGATATCTGTTGACTGGATTGAGTAAGTATAAATATAAATATCAATATGTATGTATACAAACTGTAAGCAGGTCGTATACGTTGCTAAAAAAGAGAAAAATAAAGGTTTGTTTTATAATTTTGATTTCGACATAAAAGAAGAAGATCGTTTATTTTTTCGTATATAAAGTTACAAAGTTTATACATTTTATGGATAAATTAAATTCATATTATAGTGAAAATAATACAGTGAAATTGTTCTTGTTTCTTAATTATTAGTGCCGGATTGTTTAAAACTCTTTAATTAAAATATATACATGTAAGTATTATCACATAGTTATATTATTAAATTTGCTATGCATCAAATCACACTGATTTTTATGGTCATGAGGTACCAATTAAGGCTCCAGGATATAAATGAATCTGGTTATCCATCTATTTATTATCCGCTTGCTTCTCATGTTATTGATTTATTATATTGTTAATCGATTTACAAAAATTTATTTACCATTTTGCAGATAATTTAACGGAGATTAATAATGCTATCTCCAAAAGTTAATTAATATATATATGAAAAAAGGTACAAAGCTCCCAATAATTTTTTAATAATTGTACAAATATTTTTTTTCATTATTTTTATTCAACCTCAATTAAAAATTATTTTGCACTCCTCATTTCAATGTGCTACAATAGCATGTTTTTGAGTTTTTTTTTTATCAATCGTGTTCAAAGTCCTTCCCTTTCAAATCCCAATCCAATGGATTCTTATACCAGCTTTAACGTTTCCGTCTTCGTTCGTAAATACGTTTATCCCAAAAAAATATTAAATAATAAATGTCCACCTGTACGAAGTCTGGACGGGCCGCTAGTATATTATATATAATGAAGTTATGTTTTCTTTGTGCGTCAATCACGTTAAAACTACTGAACGGATCGACATGGGACCACGACCATTCGATGCGGAATCGTTTGTAGATGGTTTGTCTATTCATTTTTTGAACTTTTTTTTTTTGCCCAGCGAAGTGGGCGGGAATGGCTTGTCTAGTATAAACGTAAACCTATATTGGAAATTGGGTAATTGCTATTATATTTATATAATAGGTTCACAGAGGTACTTAAGTTCAGATAAATTCATATAAGTACACTTTATAAAAACATAGAATATGGAGAACTGTAATGGGCCAGTGTGTAAGTACTTTGTGTTATAAGTTCATTTTTGTTGGTAATTCATTGTTGTTTTCCTGAATAGATAAATAACCAAATTGGACATTGGTACTGATGAAGACAATATGTTAGCGGTCAGATAAAGTCTAATTACAGTGCTTTACATTACTGCTACTAGAAAAATAACGACACATACACTATTATGATTATACTTACAGGTTGGTTTGGGAAAGTTGGATAAACTTGGAATGTGTCAACTTCTCGCTCAGGTTGTAAAAGTTAGCGAAGGGATACGGCTTATTATTATAAAGAACTTGTATAGGTATGGTTCTGTTTTGCCATCTCTAAAGGCGCATTCAAGTAGAAAGGAGGCAACCGGTGCTGATTTACCAGTGCTTACCGGCATTGATATCGTTAACACAATGCAAGCTGGTAAAAGCAGGAAAATCATTTATTTGCAAAACGTCGAGCTCATCTGAAGATGAACATTATTTATCCGTTTACTAAATCTGTTTTTGTGTCTCTTTGGTATCTTTAAACCCACAAAGGGGATTACTAAATTTTAATGCAAACATAACGTTAAAGCTATTTGAACGACGCGGTGTACAATAATATTTCGTTCGTTCCTGACAAATTACGTACAATTATGTAGAATATCTACGCCGACTGCCTACGTGAGTTGGTACCAATAAGCACTAGTAGGTCAACACTGGTTAAGGTTTGTTTGTGCTTTGTCCATTCTGAATGGAAAATGGCGTAAAAGGCTATGTGGATTTTGACATTGATTTGAGAGAGTGCGTTATTCGCATATGAAATGAATCAAATATAGTTAGATGCTTGGAGATACCAAGGTTGGGTATTGGAACTATTTCTAATTCTACTTCTACCCGGTCTTTTAATTATGTTAATGAGTTTTACCATCGAGTAACAGTCCCGGTGCGATATCCTGTAGATATTGACCGTCAGCATCGTCACCAATTGCAGTTAGCAGGCGAATGTTTCCACGTCGTAATCTCCACAGCGCTTCCGCGATGTTACGCGCCACGCCGCCACCACATTGTTCAGTTACGCAGGCATGAGTGCTCCCGTCCAACTAATAAAAATATTAGGTGTGTGGAATGATTAGTAGAATAATGGATACGCAGGTTGTCAAGTATTTAAAAACGATTTTTAATATTCCATTTACATATGTTCACACCAAGTATATCTGTTTCACTCCTTTTTATAAACTACTTACATATTACCTACATTTATTTTAAGCGCGCGGCGTGTGTAGTTTAAAATGTGTGGGTAGATGTAAAATAAAAATACAGGTATAAAAAGTTTGTTTGTTCATAAATTATTTAATTATTTTTATATGTAAATTTTATGTTCGTATATATTTATGTATGTGTATGTCTATGAGTACTGCAATAAGATATATACTTATATAGATATATGGAATAGAAATATAGTGTGAATATTATGTGTGACCGTGTATACGTATGTAGTAAGTGTAACTCCTACAGGTGGTATTACTTTGATATTTACTAAATTATTTTAGATATACTTTAGGAATGTATAGTTATGGCATTGTACGATCATAGCATTGTGCGGGTCATATTTATAATATATTTGGGGGCTTAGACAAGTGCTTCAATTGTAATTGCTAGTAGAATAGCGTGATAAAAACCAGGTAATCAAGTGTTAGCTATTATCAATATTCTCGATTAATCGTTCTAATCATAATCGTTAACAAATGGCAACACTGTTTTTTTTGAAAATGTTGCATAACAACATGATATTTTTGAATGCCAGAAAATAAGTCAGTTGAGAAATTCACGAGTTAGCGAAAGCACGTCTTTTAATTATATCTCCTCATCCTACGTTTCCATCCAAGTCAACATCCTAGAAGAACGAATAGTTTTCACAAGCATAACGAATTTTAAATTGGTAGTCAAATGTTATTAACTTTCTTATACAGTAATACCCCGAATTTACGCGATAGGTGGGACCGAGCGATAACCGCGTAAGTCGAATTCGCGTAAGTCGGGGTATAATTTCGCATATAAATACATATAAATTATTTTTAATTGGGACCGGAAGCTAAAGAAAATAATAATTTACATAAAAAATGTTTAATAAAATTTTAGATTACTTTAAGGTTACATTCCAAAGATTCTTTTTTTTTTTTGATGCAGAAGAATCAGTTTTACTTCGTTTGGATGTTAGTAGTCTTTCAAGTCTTCGTAGATATAAAAAAAAAAAACGGTATAAAAATGTAACAACAAACACGCACTCCATAGATAAGAAATAAATATTATGTACATAATACAAATTAAATTGTAGCTATTCGTTGATTCCGCGCGACAAGTCCGAACATGTATATTAACTGAATAATAGTGTGGGGGCAGTAAGTCTATAATCGATAATCGAGAGTTGTGTGACCCCAAACAAAAGACGAATCGACGAGATTTGAAAATAGCGTAACTCCGGGTTCGCGTAAGTCGGGGTATCGTAAGTCGAGGTATTACTGTATATCAAACGAAACGTAAAGTCGTTTGAAAACCGCCGTCGTATAAAACAGCCAAGTGGCATTTTTAACGAGCTATAACGCCAGCAAGCGTATCGATGGCACGAAGCGTTTACCACTTTTATATTTTATTAAACGCCACCATTTCCAAATTTACCTACTGTCTAATCGTTATATCGTGACGTGCCCAATGAAAAATCGGGCGGATAAAAGAGAACATTATGTAAATTTGTCGATACTCCAAGTTACGAGTATGTTTCGCCACAGTATGATTTGGCTGGCATAACGTAAAACAGTTGTATTTTGCACCGCTAGTGGCGCTGGCTCCACCTCTACGCGCGTACAAGATGGCTACGTCAAAAGAAATTGAATAGGTACTGTGTAAAAATTGAAAGCAACTATAAAGTAATTGTCGAAAAAAGTGCATTTTAATGAAGCTATGAGCAGAACTTACAAGAGAATATTTATGCAAGTCACACAACTGCACTTATTGTTACCTACTTATATCGTACTAATATTATACTTTAGACTCCCTACACATAGACTTTACAATTCCAGACAGCCTGTTACGAAGTGAGGAGGTAAATAAAATGAAATAAAAAATGGCTGCCGATCACCTTATCTGACAATAAATGTGTGTCGTAAATTACCTAAGTGAGTGAGCTTATCTGATTTGTCTCACCATTGCTATACGGAATATGGAGTTTATCTAAGGTCTATGCCATACACTATAGAATCGTTGTGCCTAGCTATAGCTGGGAGAATTGTCAAGCTATGCGCATTGAACAATATGTTGCGTATTAGTTGGTCATTCATTGAAACGGAGGAGTGATTCATATTGTGATTCTTTCAATATTTATATTTGTTCACATGTGTGTGTGTGTCTGTGTGTATGTGTAATCACACACACACACAAACATCCACACCCACATGCTTATAACAAGATGAGATGCAGAAAGTCGATAAAAATTCATTTTCTATTTCCATTTCTCTTTTCTCTTCAAATTGTGATGAACAGCGAGAAAGGTTTTACCAAGATGTTAAAAGGATTGAAAAACGGTATCAAGGTCGTTGGAACGCCGCTATGTCAGGCGATTACTGTTTGCGTTTGAAGCCAAATATACTTCTCGACATAAAAGGAAAAGTTCAACATTTTACATATTTTATTTACAATATTTATTAGCCTACCTATATTTTATGTTTTCATGTGTGCAAATATGTTAAAAAGAATTGATGTCATCGGTTCTTCTTGAATATTTCTTAATGAAGTTAGAATATGTATACCTACACTTACAGGGTTTTTTTTTAATTTTTTTTACCTAAAAACCTAGGTACCTAAAAAGCTTGTACCTAAAAATAGTACCTACATGTTAGAAAAAAATACGTTTAAGTACTACAATAGGTAAAAACAACACAATTTTAGTACATGCATGTAAGTATCATAAACAACAAAACTGTATTAACTGCAATGTCCTTAGTTCAATATATAATTATTCGGGACACCTTATTTTGTATGATATACTCGTTGGTCACGATCTCTGGCAACGTCGCCAGGCGTATGGCGTTGACCGCAGTGTTGATGGTATCGGCTACTACCTAAACACGCGAATGCAACTAGCCGCAGTATGCCTCTGCATAAACGGCGTCTCCTTTCTTTTTGCAGTACAATAAACATAAATAATTTATGTTCCGCTGATGTTAAACTAGTTTTTGTAGCTTGTTAACGGTTGAGGCCATTTTATAAGATCCGGTTAATAGTTCGTATAGTTGAATATAGTTGAATCTGGTATCTACATACATCTATATTTCTATACTAATATTATGAAGTGGTAAAGTTTGTAAGTTTAGATGTAGCAGGTAATATCCGCAATTACTCATCCGCTTTCAAAAATTCTTTCAGCAATGTTTAGAATGGACCTTCAAAGTGGACATAGGCTGTATATTATCCCGTTAAAATAAAAGGGCTTTTCGCGGAGACCAATTTTAAGTCGATAAACTACATATATGAGGTAGTCTGTAAATGTAGGAGGTAATCTCCAAAACTACTCATCCGATTACACAAATTCTTTCACCAATACTTGGAATTAATCTTCATGAGGGACATAAATACATAATAGAACATATTATCCCGTCAAAATAAAAGGGCTTTTCAGTGGAGACCAATTTTGTAACGTAAGTCGACGAAAAAGCGAGAGAGAGAATAAGGTTCTTACGAACGCTGCCTTAACGGTACTTAAAGATATATTCAAAATTAATTTTAATTTGTAGGTCAGGGGTTACGTAAGTAGGTAATGTTAAATTCTTATTAAAATAAATTTGCTTATCGTCGGAGAAATTTTATGTAGATTAAAACTACCTTTTTTTACACACCTGCATTATTTGAATGAGTAGTTTAGATTTTATGATTGTGGTTTTGCAAAAACAAAATCGTCTGATTGTAAATTTGATATAAAAACATATAAAAACTACCAAAAACAATTCACACCACTTTCAAGTAAACATGCAAAATTAATAATGAAAATTTATTTTGGAATAAAAATTCTTAGTTTAGGAGAATGATAAACATTTGTATTTTGTATTTGATTTTTACTGATACGTACTCTAACAGTCACAAACTGAATTCGACGCGGGCGAAACTGCGGGCGCAGCTAGTATTCCATAAAGAGAAAGTTACCATTGATGCAGTTGTTTAAAAATTATTACGTAATAACATTGACATGATGTCGTTAAAACAGATACGTACTTTTTATTAGATTTAGACGTGCCAATTCTTTATCTGCTTATACCATGGAATTAATATATTAATTTCAAGGCGTATGTACTTCTGAATTCATTATCTTTTTAAGCACCTTAAAAAAGAAGGTTCTCAATTCGTCGGAATCTTTTTTTTCATTTATGATCACTGATTTCTCCGCCGTTTGCGCGTCGATTTTAATGATAATGTCCTTATAGTCAGTATATACTATGTTTATGATAATGTCCAAAATGTTCAGATTCGTACCATAGAAATTTGTTCCGTTCTAGAATTGAAAAAAAATTTGTTATAGATATTTATTTAGGACAAGCTGAGTCTAAAGGGAAAAATAAATATTAAGATGAAACTAACTTAAAAAAGTATAAAATAATTATTATATTTTACTCTTGTGTGATTTTACTGCCAGAAATTTAAAATTACATCATAAATACTAAACAAATACCTGTATTATTAAATCGGACAGTTATTGAAGTCGGTACCAAAGTAATAAGTAACAACAAAAGTCTATTAGTTTTGAAGGCTTGACGCTTACTTTAGCAACTGTCAAATTTAATTATATTGGTATTTGCATGGGGTATTCGTATCGTATTTATGACATCATTTTCGTATTTGAGTTTGCATTAATACACGATAATAATTATTTTGTACTTTTTTCAAGTATATTTAATTTTATCTAAAAAAATTATTATCTGACCTAATAGGTTGTCAAGCCATCACTAGATTTGAAAAGTTCGCTAAAGCTGGCTAATAAATCAATGTATACGTACAAACAAAGAGATCTATATCAAATTACATATTGATGAGACCAATTGATGTCAATGACGCTCAACAACACAAAACGCAATCATTATATACTTAAAAAACCACTCGTTTGTATGTTATCAGTTATTATTGCTTTGATTGATCTTATATTTGTGCAAATATTTATTATACGATTAAAACTCATCAACTTTTTTAAATATGATTATTATTTAGTAGACTATGAACAGTTACAGAGAGAGAGATAAATGAATAATTAGAAATTTATTATTGTAGTACGGTTTGATTTTAAAATTAATTAACATTTTATATATTTATTATATTTATAATATAACATTTTTTATATATAATATCTTGGCTGTTATTTATCTATAGTTTTTTTTGTATGCTATTACATCTATGATAGCTATTGTTAGTTTGTACCTATTTACAAGAACAATGAAGCCAATAATAATAATCCGCATTACAAATACAAGTTATATAATTAATTCTGTATCTTTACGTACGCATATTACGTATATGGAATAATTTGAATTTTTTCTTTGAAGTAAAGAAAAACGTTATATAAATAAATAATTAGAACTTTACAGGCGTTAAATGGTATTATCGCATTCGTAGCGAATTCGTAGCTCGGCTACGAAATATGTAGCCGTGCTACGACAAGAGTTGAGCTTGATGTTCTACATATTATTATTTACGTTCTATATATTCATATAAATAATATACTCATATGATAGTAATACATACAATAATTCTACAATGTATAAATTATAATATATAACAATACATAACAATAGTAAAACAATTATGTGTGTGTGAATATACTTACTCTGAGCGTTATATTCTCATTTCTTATTACATAATATTTGTGTAATGTTTGTGCTATTTTAATGACCCTATTCAAAAGGCAAATTGCTTGCTTCAATATAATGTTTTCAATGACCTATAATTTAACACATTAATTACTTTCAATTTTTCTAGGTAGGTAATAGTCGTAATATTTATTAACAATGCAAATCAAGTTACGATAAATTAAGTAGTGTAAAGTAAGTAGTAATAACGTTTCAGCTCCGGAGTATTTTACAAACGTTTATTTCATTTGTTGTATGTGTTCCTTTGTGTATTTTATAATTGATAAAACAATAAGAATCTTTTTTATCGTTAATGAACATATTTAAAAAATAATAACATAATAACGAATTTTTATAAATGGTATTGCAACGGGAGGGCGCTAGGAAGGCAACGGTATCGAGCGTGGGCGCGCCTCCCTCGTTACAGAAGCCCTACAGTTCAGTCTACCGAGACCGTCGGCGCGCACGTTCGTTGCGTCCCTTGCCCCGCGTGCACACACTGTGTACCAGCACACCACACCGGCATTCTTAATACTAACAGTGCATAAGACAATATATACCACTATATTTCGTCCGCGATTCTGCACGTGTTTCGATTCACGTGACTGCGCGAACAATTTTGAATTACTTATTATTAACTTATTGCTTACTCGACGACTGTAACACTCGCTTTACATAACAATTAATAGTCAGTTCCTCAAAACGATTTTGAATTGATTGTGTGGCATTAATAATATGATTTGTGGCATAAAATTTGTGTTTTACGAATAAATTGGGCGGTGTCGGCGCTACGTCTACGTCATGCTACGAGGTAACGCACCTATATCGAAAATGTAGAAGATGCGAATATCTTCTCTAAGAATAAATTTTATTCAGTGTCTCCAATACGTTAATAACTATGTTTTTTTTGTATTATAATGTATATAATTACCGTATTAAAACAGGAAAATTGACGAAGCGGTAATAATTTGTGATTAAATTGACGTTGAAATTACAGAGGGGAGAAACAAAAAAAAACATACAATATTTATAATATCAGGAATAGGAAGAAGCTTTGAAATCTTAATATAGTATAAACATGACACAACGATTTTTTACAAAAGTACTTATGTACCTGCCTTATTTAAAGAAAAAAAAAAAATTTTTGGTCCCTTAATTTAAATTTTTCAGTATTTCTCTAATGTTCCTGTGATACGGGATAGTTAGATACAATTTAAAGACTAGTTATTTATTTATTTGGAAAATCGACTACATGTGAATGTAAAACAATTACAATAGTGATGCAGATGCAATACGTATGTTACGCGTAGCTATTCACTTATACATGTGACTGCAATATGTGGACTTTTAAGATTTTAATTAAACCAAGATTATTGCCTTATTTTGGAAAGATTTTGGAAGAACTTTTAAAAGAATACCTATATTTCAGCGTTAAATAGGTTTATTCGTATTCACTACAAAAACTGAGTCGTTTTTGATATATTTATTGTAAAAAACAGAAGTTTTATAAAATAATTACGTACACCATAGACGTCATATTCGTAATAGTGGTCCAAACATAGTGTTAATTATAAAAATCCTTCTTGTATTCCTTGTTTCAAATGTTCAACCAAAGAAAGGTAATTAGTTGTGCTTTTAACATTTGCGTTTACAGGACTTTAACATGGCCTGAACACAAGACTATTATGATTATATATATATATGATTATATAAATTATAATTATGAAACAGCACAGGAATTATGTTTACAGGTTTCATATTTTAAAACTAAAACCTTTTAAATTAAGTTGTGAATTGTTTCATTGTAGGCAAAGGGCTTAGGCGATGTTTAGCTGGTAAATAAAACGAATTCATTAAATATTTATAGCAAGGACAACAATGGAAAATAAACGGCTCTAGCGAGACTGTTTTGTGCTTGTTGTGAACTTAACTTCGCCCCCGGGGCCGGTCCGGAACTACGATCAAAGTAGAGGGACTTTTAGATCTCCTGAGATAGATAGTACATTATACAAACGATAGCACTTCTGTATTACAAAGTCATGATAGTATATTTGTACTAGCGTAATTCATAATTTCTACGTTTGTTTAGCAGTAACAAAATTTATGTACCGTAGTTATTCTAAATTAATTTAATCGTAATCGTTAAGTCGATAATACTTTTCGTCTATATACATAAAAAATAAAGTCCAAAATTATATATTTATACGGGACAATTTACTATATTTAATATGAAATTAAATATTTACTATATTTTATATTCAAGTTGCTGTATTATATATCATATATAAATTGTTGTATTGTATATTAAATACCAAGATATTTAACTTTATTTTAACATTTGAAAATGTTTTAAAATTTTAAAATCATTTTTGAAAAAAGGGGTAATACTGATACAGTTAAAAATTTCCTTCGTTAAAAGGTAAAAAAGATTCATTTAGAGCGCTAACAACACTTAAAATATAATAATAATTAATAGGTAAGAACAAGTAACAGATAAGTATATTATCTGCAAGAGTAGTTAGGTATCTTTCTATAAGTATCTATTAAATTATCAGATAGGGATTTTTATGATAATCTTTTCTTATAATTTAGTCTGTTTAATGCGTTAAATGTTATTGCTGTGTACATAGAATGGAAACGTGTAGTTATATAATAGTTATTATGTGAATTAAGAAATCAATTAGTAGAATAATTTAAGAACACTTATTTAGGGTTTTAGATCTTACACGAAGTTAGAATTTAGAAAGAAAAAGAGATGAACACGAAAGATAATAAATTTTATGCTTGATAATAGTTGTGTATATGCTCGAAACCGAATGAAAGTACTACGAATACAATGTAATCTCTCAGAAAAATATTGCGGTGGCGTACTAGCGGATAATATACGCAATATGGTAGAGAGAATGAAATGTTGCATTTAAAAATAAGAAAGAATAAAATAGTTAAAATGGTGCGAATATGGAGAGAGAATGAGTGAAGAAAAACTGATGAATATTTACTGAACAAAGGTGTGCGGTAGGAGGAATGGAGGCATAACAAATCTGAAAAGTGGTGGTAGATATGTGTTGGCAAAATAAACATTATTTGTTTACAAAATAAATGAGAAAAAATATATAAATAAATTGCCAATAAATTATTTTAACACTAAAATAATTCTTATAATTTTATTTATATTGAACTAACTGTATCTATGTCCAAAATATGTATATTTTATATTTCTTTAAATTTTATATTTTTTTTGATATTATTACTTAGTGCAGTCTTATTTGTGATTTTAGGTAGTTCTTTACTATTTTTTAATAAATATTTGAAATACGGCAAAATTAATTAGATAATTATGTTGAATTTGCTCCTCGCTATGCTTTTGTCGTTATATCCCTCAATAGAGTAAGTAACAATGTATAGCATACTCATTTTTCCTTATTAGTGTCCTAGTAACTTGGTGCGTCCTCTGTTCGGCCTTGGAACGAACGACTAACTAATTATGAGGGTCTCGAATTTCGAAAGGCCTGGTTCTTTGCAAATAAGCGTACGTTCAGTAACACATCATAGTTACATTGTAGGACTTTGTAAGAAGACATCTCAAAAGATTAAGTACTAAGACGATTATAAAGCTAACAATTGATTTGGTAACTCGATATTTTATTCACTTCTTATTACCTAGTATTGAATTAGAATTGTCATAGAATGTTTTGTGAATATAATTTTAGCATGCCGATTATAGTTATTTATATTACTGTGATAATTGAAGTGACAATTGTTTATATTTACCAAATCACTATAGTTATTTATGCAATTGTCGTATAATGAGGACTATTAAAACACGAGTTTTAGAGTTTATGGGACGAGCCGGTGAAGGTGAGTTCTATGATAGTATCACACGACTGTTTTAAGACGACCCATTTTGACAATAGAGATTTGAATATTTCTAAGTGATCACAAAACGTATGAAAGTGGTATTTGGTAACCTGATTCTTCATTTTATTGATTTCATTTTGCCAGTTGCGATACACGATTGGTTAACTTTTGTAACAGAAAAAAATATCAAGGAAACCTCTTTTAAAATAGAGATTTGTATTATTCGGACTAACGGGACCGATTTATGCTTCTAATTTTCTGTATAGCTTTATGTAAACACATTTAAAAATACTAGTTAAATTTTTTGAAATTAATTTATAGTTAAGTTTATAGTTTTTAAAATAAACGAAAATAACTATTTTTTCGTAAGGGGGGACACTTGACTCTAAACAAAAATAACCACTTTAAAGCTATATGTAAATAGAGTTTTCGAAAACGTCTTTAACGATTTCGACGAATAGTGGTTTACATGAGCAAAAAATCGATCTAGCTAGGTCTCAGTTCTGGGAAAATTCATTTTCTCCGTGTTTTCAAACACTTAAATCTTGAAACCTTGCCCGCAAACTTCGCAATAGTTTACCTTCTCAGTAGTATAGTTGTTAGAGCGTAGGACTATACCACGCCAAAGTGCGCGGGTATGAATCTTACAATGTGATCAGATGTATTTTTCGTTTTTTTTTAAATTAAATTAAAAACACGATCGCCCACGTACATATAAGTAACTTTTATTATTTGTTAACACATTGGAAAAAAAAATGTATTTTTTTCTATGTACAAAATATTAGTTTTTTTATGAAAAGTCAGTCAATCACATAAAAAATTTAGGTGTCTGAAACATATTTTGTTTGTATAAATGCAAATTTTTGACCTTTATAATGAAATGTTCCTAAAAAGACTTATTTAGCTTTAAATTAGGTACTTATAATAGGTATGATCACTTAAAGATTCATGTTTCGCCGGTAATAGCTGTAAAATATCATGTGAACTATTGTCATAACATAGTGGGGTCATGCGTAGGTACTTATAATACAGGTGTCTGTATTTATTTGTGTGTAAAACTAATGTTTTATACAATTTACAACATAATTGTTGACGCACAACAATAAACGTGTGCATAACTTATATAACTGGTGGCACATATGTCGAAATGGCAGATAAAGTTGGCGCGTGTCATGACGCAACCTTCGTAGTTTACTTATTCATGCATCCATGATTCTCTATTCTCGGCAGCTCTATTGCTAAGGCAACTGTCGTTAATATAATATAATCCAGTTGTATTTTTATATTTTAGATACAAGATGGTAGGATCTAAAGGAATAGAAGTATTATCTAACATAACATAACATAACATAACATAACTTCACGCTGTATCCCCAACGGGGTAGTCAGAGAGGACGGAGCGCCAGGAGTCGCGGTCCTTACACACCTCTTTCGCTTCCTCAAATCTCATCATTCTCCTCACACATTTTCGCCTAGGTATGCGAGTGCTTTTGACATTTCCGTCTGCTAACACTCTGGCTATTTGATCTTCATAAGTCAGCCTTGGTCTTCCTTGGCTTCTTTTACCACTCACTTTCGCTCTGTATATTTTCTTCGTCAGTCTTTCATCACTCATTCTTTCCATGTGCCCGAACCATCTAAGCATTCCTTTCTTCATTTTTACAATAACACTGTTGTGCAACCCTGTCATACTGCGTATCTCATCATTGCTTATCCTGTCCGCAAGCGTATTATCTAATTTATAAATAAATAAATTAAGTATTATCTAATTGTAGATATAAGTATACTGGCGACCCGCCCCGGCTTGGCACGGGTAGCAGAGCCATTTTGGACAGGACTTTTGTAAAATCCGTTCTTAGTGAGCTTCTGCACTGCGACAGGAGTAATTATGCTAAATTTCAAGTCAATCGGATCTATAGTTTCGGAGATCTCGTGATGAGTCAATCAGTTAGTGAGTGGTACATTCGCTTATGTAGATATAGATTTTTAGTCTCTTTAATTTTGAGTCACCTCTTCACATTTGTGTGTCGAAATTTGTGTGTACAAGAAAATCTGAAGATTGTGTTACACAGATGTGCAAATTCATATGCGGAAACTACTATTAACACAAAGGTTCTACGGCGGTCCTAATTCTCTGCCAAATCTTATAAATGTCACCATATCATTTTATTTCTATCGCTATTTTGGCATTTCATATGTTCCAGAATATGTGTCCCATAATAAAATGAAATAAAAATATCTTGAAGTCGTAATGTTTAACAAAGTGAGTATTCTTATTTGTCTTTCTACCGGGTGAAATCTAAAACATTTGACGAATTTAAATAGGGAGCTCTACTCATGATTAAAATAAATTATTCATGGCAATTTAAAGCCTTAACAAAATATTTTAATTTTTTTCCAGAGATATTAAAATATAATTTTGTACAATTTCAAATTAAAAAACACTTGTGCTAAAAAAGAAATCATCAAAATAATACAAGTTATAACTAAGTAACAAAATGTATGTATGTACTATCGCGGAAAGGAAATGTTTAGCAGGTTGCCCGTTACTTTAAATTGGCCATATTATACAATCATGAGATAACACGATTGATGTCGAATAGAAAGATACGAATTGGAGACGATGAGATGGCAGCTCAAATTTTAAAATTAAAATTTGTATTCGTTTCAAGTTTCAACCTTGAATGGGTGTTTCCTCATGTATGCAACAATAAATAAATAAGGTTACTATTATCATTATGTCTAAGTCATGCATGACATAACTAAAAATAAAAAGAAATTAAAGTAATTAAATTTGGTTAATTTCTGATCATTTATTTAAATATCACAAAAATAAAAATAAGGGTAAAAAAAATAAAAACAACTTCATCAACCAAATAAGAAACTACTCTCGATAGTAATGCAGAGTCGAAGCTCATCGAAGCGAAACTTATTTTAAACAAAGTCCTAAAGAGAAACTAAATGCGTGCATTCCACCGAATGCGCAAAACATTTAAAACGCAAAAAGTTTAATTGTTTTTCATTTGCAGCAGAAAAATATCCAATTTGTTTTTAGGTATTCAATGAATTTACATCACAGATATCCTGCTTCCTAGATCTAACTGAAGCTATAGAAAACACGTGTTACACGCCAACAACACAACACGCCAAATGTTCAATAAGCAGAATGTTAGATAGATGAATATATAATTCCTTTTTACGCACATTCTAACAAAAATCGTTTACAGTTAAACTTAAAACTAATGTATGCTAGGCGGTCTTATCGCTGAAAGCGATCTCTTCCAGATAACATTTGTGGAAGACACTTTATATGAAGCTGCAGTGTAGAAGAATATACATATACTACATAAATACTTATAAAAATTGATATAAAGATTAATGATGAAGTGAGAATGGTATCATGTTTAGTTATGTTGCAACAACTTAGGAATTTTGCAAGAAGATGTTTGAGCAGGTTTTTCCTAAAGATGGCCAGTGACTTGGAATGACGGACATGAGAAGGAAGGTAATTCCAGAAGTTCAATGTTGCTTGCATATGAGAAAATATATGAACGACCGAGATTTGTAATCAATATGCAGTGTATGTACCGTTGTTATCAATAACAGCTTGGAGTCGCGTACCCATTGACTAGCCTAAGCGAGTGCAAATATTGGTCCCTCGGAAATTTTCCCATATGTCTACTATAACGTTGCACGAGATCTTTCGTTTTCCTTTCATTACGGTGATCCCATCTCTGCACTATTAAACCCCATAAATTTCCTATGGGGTTACAATCAGGCGATTTAGCTGGCCATGGAATCATTGTAGTATTAGGGTGTTGGAGGAACTAGCCATTGGTTATCCTTGCAGTGTGTGTTGTACTGTTATCGTGCACGTAGAACATCCTGAGCATTTCTTGCTGTGGATACACAACTCGCAAAGTGAGCAGTATACTCTCCTCCAACATGTTGACATAATTGATAGCGTTTACTCTAGGAGGTAGCTCAACGAGTTCTTCCACTCCATCAACACTCATCCAGTCGCACGACTTACACGAGATACGGCCCGACTCTATTACGTATAACGTTTTTTTCTTAGCAGCGTGTACGGTTATACCGCCATAGGTTTAGTCGACCGTGATCACTTGATTTAAACGTTTTTTCATTCGAAAAAATTGTAGACGACCAAACAAAATTCAAATACTGTCGTGCAAAATTAACACGCAATTTTATGAGCTTCAGTTGGATCGACTTTGTAAGCAGGATATCTGTGGTGTAAATTCATTGAATGTAAATGATTTCTTATAGTCTTACTATGCACATCGAAATGCTCTGAAAAATATCTAGTTGGTATAAACCCATCTATTCTAATTTTGTAAGCTCGTAGCATTTCCAAGCGTTGTTCATTTGATAACGCCGCAATGCCACGATTTCCTTGATGATGGTCTAGCACGTCGCCTTCTTCCGCATACCTTCTAACTCATAAGCTTACTGTATTTCGCCAAAAAAATATAGTAAATAGTTTTGAAAAAAAAAATATAAAGCTGAACAATACGTTGATAGATTTTATTATGAATCTACCGATATGAATAACTTTCTCGATATGGCACTAATACTTCGCCCTTGTTGGTATAGAGTAATAATTCTGTAACGGTCCTCAGTAGAAATTGCAGCAGGTATTTTCCAAATTAAATAAATAAATCAAATAAATTGTCCTTAAATTTTTGCAAAGACGATTAAAGATTGACGAAGAAAGATTGACATGTCATACTTTTTTGTGTCGCGGTTTCCTTTAAAGAGAATATAATACGCTAAGGCGGTTTTCTTGCTACCTCTGCCTCTACCTATTTAATTTTAAAATTAGCAGGAAAAACTCTTTCCGATTTTAGTATTAATTTTTAAGTCCTTGATGAGTAAAAATCGAATGTGTGTCGGTAGGTCGGTGCAAACGATTTATAAGTGTATGGTTCAGTGTATTGGGATTTTGAATATTTTTGAGTGAATAACTTATTTTCAACTTCAGTTTATTATAAAGTAGCGACCGCCCGCGACTTCTTGCATGAACTCAAGTTTCCCGTGGGAATCACTTACTTTCTCACAGCGAAAGGATGTGAAAGAAGGAGAAACAAACGTTCGAATTTGTTCGAGTTACAATTAGATTTGATCTAATTCGTGAAAAGCAATAATTCAAATTGACTATGTAAAAATATTATCTGATTTTTTTGACTCCTTGTTGTTTACGTGCGTCATTACGACTTGATAAATCCCAACCGGCTTGGATCCCTTTTTTAACATTCCCGTCATAAAATAATCACACTCGCTAACAACTCCGTTTCTCGTCATTTGCGTTTGTTTGGAATATCTTAGTTGGGTATCGGTATCCCGACCATCTAGTAAATTTTTCTTAGTATTTGTCTATTCCATCCAATTAACTTAAAACGATTAACACAAATTATGAAGTGACTCAAAAATTTTTATTCGTGACTTACGGCCAAATCATAAAGGTTCCAAGTTTGTCTACACATCCATAAATTACAGTTAACATTTATTTACTGTTCTTTGGCACATGTCGCTCTTCGGTTCTCTTCAGTCGTGTTAGTCCGGAATACGAAGATTACCGATTGGTATCCCGTACGGTTTTCTTTCAATTTTGAATTTAGAAATGACAAAGACAACAAAAAACGAATTTTATAGCAAAAAAGTATTTGTAAAATTTAGGAATTACTAACAAAAAAGTACATACTGTTAAATATGAAATGTAACGGGAGCACTGACCACTATGAACACGTTATCAATTCTTCATCACAACTATTACGTACTTGACTAATCGACGGCTTCTAAATAACTGCCTCTTACAAGACCAAAATCAGGCTTTTATGCAACCCCGCTACACTCAGGAAATCCATTCTACCCTCATTCTTGTTACAAAAATGTTACAAAATATTACACGTGGGTACTTTATGTGATTAAAATTAATGTGGAACTAACAATACATACGTTAATATTTGACAAACTTAAAACTACACGTTAAAAGAATTACTCAGTTATTCTTTTTCAGATGTAAGAAAGTTTTTTCAACGTGAAGTAGTTTTTTTTTGTGATTAAATAAGGCCAATAAATTCATTAAGAGTTACGTTGCGGATTTCTATGAGTGTGAGTGTGCCAAATGAGTCTTGGTAGGTTTTTTAATTTTGTTGTTTTCTAAATTATATTCTATTGAATACAATTTAGAAAAAAACAAATAATATAATCACAATTTAGTGAATAAAAAATTGATTGTAATGTGAATTTTTTTATCAAAATGAGAATAAGACGAAGAACAAAATAATAAATAAAATAATGATGGCTTATTTATTCATGATTCCTAATTGATAAAGGGATATATAAATAAAAATAATTTTGGAAGATCTCATTTGGCTCAGTTAAAAAGTTGACACCACATTAAGTTCCTACGTAGCTAGATAGACTTTGGCTCACGGCCATGTTCTGTTAAAATGGAAACCTCAAGACGTTATTTTTAAAGCTTTTGAAGGCATATTTGTTAGAAAACCTTATTTGGTGCCATCGTAATATGCAATTTCAGTCTTTACTAATGTCGCTTGATTTTGTGTACGTATTCATACAAAGTTAGCTTACAGCATTTGTTGCATATTATTTAGCATGATATTAGCTCTGTAAATTTTAACACTAAATATTTTATATGGTTCGCCTACCTACTTTATGTTATTGGGTATCTCACATAGTATAAGGGTACACAGACGCAACTAAAGTCGAAATAATAAGTATTATAATATAATATATTATACAATATAAATAATACTCTTTTTACTTTGTTATAGATCAATCATAAAAGTTGTAATATAAATAACGGTCCTGTGTACTAGATAGATAAATTTTTTCAAGTTATTAAGGGAATTAAGAGACATCTATTTGATAATTCGTGAACCATCAAATGAAATTATCCGTATGACGTGTAAAAAATATAAGTACTATTTTCATACATTTATCTCTAAAGGGGTAGTCAGAGAGGTTAGAGCGCTAAGCATCGCGGTCCTTACATATTTCGCTTCCTCAAATCTCATCATTCACCTCACACATTTTTGCCTAGGATTTTGCAATTAGCACATTAGTAGCGTGACACAAACGGCACATTATATTATGTCGACCCGAGGTTATTATGTAAGGTGACCCGCTTTGATAGTTTCTTCAGGGCGTGACTTGCCTTGTTTTTATTAGGTACGGACGAATAATACTTGATTTTTTCACGTGTCCTTGCAAATAAAAGTAATATAATAATTTTTAATTATAACTCTAACGTGTCCTATTGTTGCTGATGGGCGTCATGAACAGGCGTCGTAGGCTATACCTTCTCGTAATACCAAATTAGCATGTAACGAGCGCGGTGAGAATGACTTCGCGCATTTTCTTACTTCTTTATATATAGCTAATAAGTACATAATTATATTAATTTAAAACCATATAAAATATATATAATGTCGATGCCTCCTACGTATGTTGTAAACCACAAATTAACTATGTTCAACTTTTTTACAAATAAGTTTCTTTTTTCTCATTTTTTTTCTCATTCTCATTTTTTCTTATTTTATTTTTTCATTTTCGTTTTTTTTAAACTTGGAACGGATAACACATGTAGAAAAAGAGTTATTTGTGCATAAAGCTGACAATAGTTAGCAGTAATTTTACAAATACACATACATTTACACAATAATTATAGGTCTTCCTTCATAATATAATTTATTGTGTGAATTTTTAAACGTCGAACTAATCATGTTTGTATTCTATTATTGCAGTTATATTTTAATTATCTAAAATAGAACATTTGAAATGTCTACTATTAAACTTCATATTAGATTCAATGTATTTGCCATAATATGTTGTGTAAGCAATTCAGCATATTGGCAGATTGCCACATTAGTCGTTAGCCTACTCAGTACACATTCGCACTTGACTGTTCTTATGTTCTTTTAACATTTAAGTTAAACATTTCACATCGAATTTCGATTTTAAAGATCTTCAGTTTACTCTAACTATTCTAAGGTCTAAAGTTTCACTCATTCTTGTAATGTCCAAATCCAAGCCACTGATTCAGTCCAAGCAACATTGCTTCTGCTTGGTAAGGCAGGTAATGTAAGATAGTTAAACTGTTTTCGAGAAGGTCCCGTTTAATATACGTTTTTTACGATTGTCGAAAGACGCTATTGAAACAGGTTTGATATCGATATTTTCCTTTTGTCACGCCAAATGTTTTTACATTTTAATATACAAGGTAACATGCAAATCGTTATATGAAGTGTACAAGGACATCTTTCATAATAAATCACATAAGTACCTACCTGAAAGATTCTTTCTAATTGCGGCTTATTAATTTATTACATTGAGCGATAAATAAAATATATTCTCAATGGAAGATTTGCATGTATTGCTAGTGTATTGAATTGGAATAGAATCTATTTCAACAGGATGTTAAGGCGAGGGTTTTCGAGAGTACTGTTGGAGGCTGCTATTTAAAAAAAAGTCGTATTTGTAAATCATAGAGATTTCAAATCTATAAAATATCAAATCAAATCAAATCAAATGTTTTATTTGTGATGTATACATTAGCGTACTTGTAATACAGATGTAGAAACTGAAAAACAGCCAATCGATTTGACATACAGTTATAGGTACATATTTTATGTATCTATAATAATTAAGACAAATACTTTAATATAATATAATAATTATGATAAATAATTCTATGTCATTACTGTGATGATAAATTATTTTATTTCAATTCAATTTGTCAATAATTATGTCATGTCGATATTATTATGTTATTTAAAGTGTTTTTATTTGTGATCGAAGTCTTAACCATCTTTCTTGTAATTGCGCCGGCAATCTGATACACGATCTGTTTTAATTTACTACATAAAAAATAATCTCAAACAACCATCTAATTCGTAACCTAAATATCAAACTATTTAAGTTATACTTAATTGAGAATATTAAGAAATGTACCAAAAGAATCGTCATTGAATGGGTGAGATATTTCGGCGATCATAATTTTGTTAATTGAAAACGCATCCTCGCTCTTACAATATTTACTAACGTATCTATGTCGCGTTTATAATTTAAGGCTAATTACCTATTTTATCCCGACGTTTCGACCGGATTGCACCGATCGTGGTCACGGGCAGACTGATGAGGATGAATGACGTCTTCGTAGCGTGCAGTTTTTTGCAACTAACCACACTCATTCATTGAAATGAAAAAATACACTAGCTTGAAAAAATATAATACATACAGACATGAATACATAGCCTCACGCTGTTTCTCAAACGAGGTAGTCCAAGAGGGTGGAGTGTCCCGCATCACAGTCCTTTCACATAATTTCCGCCTCATTTCAATCATTTTCATGTCGTTATTTTCCTCACGCACTTTTGCCTAAGTATGCGACCGATTTGAACAATTCGGTCAGCTAACACAGAAAAATATAATGACGCTCCAAAATAATTGTAAACTATGGAGATAAATTTAAACAATATGAAAGGGAAATATTTATATTAGCAACGGAGTCAGTTATTCAAACTACAATTTAATATACTTCAGGTTAATAGTTTCCGCTATAAATTTAATACTACTAACTTTAACCATATGAAATATATAAAGCGAATGGTTGCCACAAAAACATATTATATTTACGAGTAACTATCTAATGAAAACTCTTAACAGTTTTAACCATTTTTGTAACTTATCGATAACAACAGCATGCAAGTCATTGTTGGGTTAACAAGAAATTATGATGCAACAAATTATATAATATGGTTTTGTATTTTAATGATACTTCTAAATTATGGCGACTTCGTCTCTGATACTTAACAGTTTTAACCATTTTTGTAACTTATCGATAACAACAGCATGCAAGTCATTGTTGGGTTAACAAGAAATTATGATGCAACAAATTATATAATATGGTTTTGTATTTTAATGATACTTCTAAATTATGGCGACTTCGTCTCTGATACTGAGAGCGATTCTAATGAATTGCCACACTTGGGTCAGGGACTAGAGTATGTCATTAGTATAAAAGAGATCGAGAAAGTGATAAGAAGTTTGAAATGTGGAAAGGCTGCGGGAATTGATGACGTGACTGCTGAGATGATCAAGTATGGTGGTCCTAGGGTCTGGGATGCCTTCTGTGCACTCTGCAACCTTTGTTTGCAGAAGGGAGAGGTTCCAGAGGACTGGCGCACCACAGTCATAGTACCTCTCTATAGAGGGAAAGGTTCTCATTTGGACTGCACGTGCTACAGGGCCATCAGCTTGGTCAGCTTAGCAAGTAAAGTCTACACTAAGGTATTGACTGAACGTATGAAAGGCGTTTCAGAAAGATATTTGTGGATGGCGCTAGGTGGTTTTAGGAACAGTAGAGATTGTATGGATCAGATTTTCTCGCTTCGCGTTATCGTGAAGAACTTACTGGCTATAGGTCAGAAAGTTTTCTGCGCTTTCGTGGATCTAGAAAAAGCATTCGATAGAGTAGTGCGACAGAAATTGTGGAGTCTTCTGCCTGAGTATGGCGTGGGGGGCTCCTTACTGTGGGCTGTGAGGTAACTATATAGCGGCCACAGAGCCTGTGTAAGGATAGAGGGTGACACGTCGCCCTGGTTTGATGTGTGTTCAGGCGTCAGACAGGGCTGCGTGATGTCTGTCTGGCTGTTCGTGCTGTATTTGGACAGTTGTCTCCAGAAAATGAAAGGTAGTATGAGTGGTGTGTTATGTGTTGACACAGTGGTAAACTGCCTATTGTACGCTGACGATGCTGTGCCTATAACACCATCAGAAGCCGAGTTGCAGGCACTAGTCACGTGCATGAAAGAAGAATGTGAAGTAAAAGGATTGAATATGAATGTGAACAAAACTAAGGTTCTGGTGTTTGAAAGGGAAGAGGTACAAACGAAATGTGATATTTGGGTAAATGGAAAATGTCTAGAACAAGTGAATGAAATTGTGTATCTGGGGAGTGCGTTTTCGAGGGATGGAATATGTGAGTTGGATGTGGAGAGACGGGTAGCAGCTGACAATAAAGTGAACGGTGCTCTGTCCGCATTAGTGGGTAGTGTGAATATATCTAACACTGCTAAAATGGCCATCCACAACGCGGTGTTGGTGCCAACTTTCTTGTACGGTAGTGAGGCCTGGATATGCCCGAAATCGAGTGAAAGTATGATAAATGCAGTAGAAATGCGATCTCTTAGAAAGATGTGCGGTGTCACCCTTGCGGACAGGATAAGCAATGAGGAGATACGCAGTATGATAGGGTCGCACGACAGTGTTATTGTAAAAATGAAGAAAGGAATGCTTAGATGGTTCGGGCACATAGAAAGAATGAGTGATGAAAGACTGACGAAGAAAATATACAGAGCGAAAGTGAGTAAAAGAGGGCAAGGAAATAGCCAGAGTGTTAGCAGACGGAAATGTCAAAAGCTCTCGCATACCTAGGCGAAAATGTGTGAGGAGAATGATGAGATTTGAGGAAGCGAAAGAAGTATGTAAGAACCGGGACGTTTGGCGCTCCGCCCTCTCTGACTACCCCGTTAGGGATACAGCGTGAGGATATGTATGTATGTATGTATGTTCTAAATTATTATTTTCATATTGTTACAATATTTCTTACAGCTTGTTATTATTTCATTAATTATTATATTTCTTCAAGATAGTGTATTTTTAATGAAGTGTCTAAATAAGTATAATATCGTTTTTTTTGTGATGGATAAATAATAGTTGGAATAACAATGACACAATGGTATATAATACGTAAATAAGGAACAGAATGAATAATTCAGTCTACAACTTATCATATTTAAAAGTAATAGATTTCGCTACATATTGATGATAGATTGAAAGTGATGAGCGAGGATATTGAAAAATGTAGGCAGAACTTTAGGGATAGCATGATCGAGGCTGCTAAAGATGTGTGTGGAACAAACAAGATTGGGAACGGTAAAAAGCGTGATGTGTGGTGGGATGATGAGGTGAAAGTGTCTGTGTACAAGAAGAAGAAAGCATGGCAAGACTGACTACCTTGCTACTAAAAATGACTGTGGTATGAAGAATTTGATGAAAGAAAAAGCATTCGATAGAGTAGTGCGACAGAAATTGTGGAGTCTTCTGCCTGAGTATGGCGTGGGGGGCTCCTTACTATGGGCTGTGAGGTAATTATATAGCGGCCACAGAGCCTGTGTAAGGATAGAGGGTGACACGTCGCCCTGGTTTGATGTCTGTTTCAGGCGTCAGACAGGGCTGCGTGATGTCTGTGTGGCTGTTCGTGCTGTATTTGGACAGTTGTCTCCAGAAAATGAAAGGTAGTATGAGTGGTGTGTTATGTGTTGACCAGGACGGAGCGCCAAACGTCCCGGTTCTTACATACTTCTTTCGCTTCCTCAAATCTCATCATTCTCCTCACACATTTTCGCCTAGGTATGTATAAGCTGCAGAAAGCAGAAACGAAGGCACTAGTGAAAGAGAACGTAGTGAAAGAGACGTCAAGAGAATTCTCTTTCTGTAAATTAATGGATGCTAGTTGACTAATGTTTAACGTATTTACGTTAAACAATATATACTGGATTGAAAATACCGAACTCAAATATAATTAAATTAATTTTATAGCGAAATATTAATTAAAAACAGTCTTAAGGACGACACTTTTAATGTTTCTCTTTTTAATTAATTCAGAGAACTTTAGGTAGAAACGATTCTCATTAGTATTGATTTTAAATTTAATAATTGAGGCGAATGATTGGATTTTATTGACGTAGGTAAGGTATGTTTACGACTTCGTTACGGAAAAACGTTTTGATTGCCAAACTCTATTAATGTTATTTTTTTATAATATTTAATTCCGGTCTATGTCGCGTTTATATCTTAAGGCTAATTACCTATTTTTATTCCGACGTTTCGACCGGATTGCAGCAATCGTGGTCACAACAATAAAAAATAAAAAATGCGTTGAATGAGTGTGTGTAGTCGCAAGAAATCGTGCACTATGAAGATGACATTCATCTTTATCAGTCTGCCCGTGACCACGATCGGTGCAATCCGGTCGAAACGTCGGGATAAAATAGGTAATTAGCCTTATAGTATAAACGCGACATAGACCCGTAATCAAATATTATAAGATGTGTACAAGTCGTGAAAGTTTAAAAACATCTGTTAATGTTTGTTAAACGAAAACATCTTTTACAAAAAACTACATTCCTTTAAAATATCAGTAGTGTGTGTAGTGGTACTAAAAGTAGGTAGTTTACGTATACGATTTGTAGTATTAGAAATCAATGAATGTTAAACGTAACAGAGTATTATAGGTGCCTAGGTGGATACATGTAAAAATAGCTAGGTCGAATGAGGTTTGCATTTAAAATGAAATCGGCAAGTAACAATCGATAGCTTGTTGAAGGTGAAGGTCGGTTGTTTTCCAAACAAAGAACAATAAATAATAAGAAATAACTTATATAATTACATATTTAAATTAAACAATTAGTTTATATAACTTATTTACGTCTATTTTCTTCACTAAAATTCAGAACTTTGATAGATCTAGTATTTTGTCGAACGAGCCATGGATAGATGTCATACATACACAATATGTAGTTTATTATTTAATTAAACATTTAAGAACCCATTTTAACCTATATAAGGGGGTATAGTACTAATCTAAACATATTATGAATAACTAAATTTCCATATAGTCATTACAATAAGGAATATGCACTAAAAATGAATGAACTAAATAATATAGTACCGAATAAAAGTTCATTCTATACATATGAGTAAAACAATTTCACTATTATACATGTAATAGAATATCAGCAGGTGTGTATTAAATGTTATTAGTGACTACTTCACTAGACCCATAAACATAGTATTATACTAACTTTATGACTAAACCAGATATATCAGTCTACTAGTCACAAATTACAAATGAAAATCACATTGAACTAATGCAGATTGTGGCATTTAAATCAGAGGTGAAGCTAGTGTAGAGTTTGCTACTGACCTGGCTAAACAATTACAACTAGTTACAATATATACAATTACTTTTACTACGAGTGTAGATACTCCAAATATAGTACGATAGTGATGAATAAATTTTGTTTAATATATTATTTAGGTATGTTGAGTAGTTAGATATACAAATTTTAATATTCATAACATTTATTAAATACCTGATTGATCAAACTACGAAATTCGTTCGGCGATGCATTGTACGTGCAGACAACTTCTTTCAGGCATATGTGAAAGGTAATATGTACATGTTAGACTCCACGGATCGATTTTTAGATTTAAAAAACCCTAATTTATGTTTTATATAGACATAGACCATTTAAAAAAGCCTTCATGTGTAGGAATATACAAGAATTAAATATTGTAAAAGAAGCAACAGCAAATACACGACCTAGATTTCAGTAGGTAATTTTCACATGAACAAATATCAACATAGCAGACGTACTGTAGATGTGCACGGTTAGACTACTACTTAGACACAATCTTGTTATAACTTGAGTAAGTTTCTTTCCAACTCGCATAGGAGAAAGTAAAATGTCTCAGACCGATTCCCGTTGGTAAGCAATGTTACTTGATTCAAACTCAATCCACGAATCGATTTTGATTTGTTCCTGTAAATAAAACTGATAATCCCGTAAATAAACTATTTTGTTGCACAAATAACTTGCATATAACAATAATTTTCAGTGTAGTAGTAACAATTTGGGAAAAACGAGTTTTTCAAATTATGTTACCATAAACCTTCACTTCTGTTGCGTGGTTTAGGACAATATCAAAGTGAATGTTTAGAACTTTTTAAAGTTCGATTTATGAGCATGCCTAATTGCCTATGCACCCCCAGCGCAAACGAATTCGTCCTTCACTCCCCCTGCCCTATAACAGCAGCAATAAGGTAAAAGAGTTGATATTCGCAGTTGCGGTTTGATCGTATTTTTGCGCGGAGAAGTCTCAAAATTTGTTTTTGTGTTTAATTGTAGTTTGCAAGAAAATAAAATAACGTTACCAATTTAAAAACTGGTTTTGAGATATGATTATAATTTTTTATCTATTGTAGTAAAAACCAAACAGAAATTGTGTAGAATTTCGGATATGTGATTAAAGAGTTATTGAATGAATTTTTGTAGATAGATTGTATTTTAATGTACTCTAATATTTATTTTATAATATAATAATAACAATACAATATTTATTTTAATTTATATTGTTGTAAACAATACTGGTTTATACTTTTGTTATATTTACTTGAAAATGAAAAAGTAGGACGGCGAAGTTCTTTTGCAAGTATTAACGAAACGTAAAAAAAATCCTTTACTATAATTGTAATATTATATAAACACTTTTATAATTTTTATGACATTATAGAAGAGATTAGAAGTGCTTTTATTTTCTCTAGTGGTATTTCAAAGGACTAATGGTCCTTTTCAATTTGGTAACAATCTAAGTTGTTATCACGCAAGAGCGATAGTACAAGAATACTTATACTCGTATTATGTATCCAAATAAGGCATAAAATGTGTCTTCGCACGCTATGTTCCGGCTGTTGCTTGTTTTTATTCGACGTAACGTCGCTGGATTCAGTGTCATTGTGCGGCGGAAACTTACTTAGTCACTTATGAAATGACGTATAATACCTGGAGACCTATTCTTGAACTAAAGTATTAGGAATATTTTATCATGTTACTTTGAGTTCATTGTTATTATCTCATTGTTCTTTATTTAAGTAACTATTCAGGATATTATGATATAGGTATTCGCATACTTTATAATAAACCAGTTGAGCCCGGTCACGTGTCTCTGTAGGTATTTCATCATTATTCGTGAGTTATGGGTCTCGGGTTTATAAAAAATCCCATACAATAAAGCACTTTCTGTTTTTACCGAATTACCGAATTTTTCGGGAGACTTCAAATTTTTCTTTTATTAAAAACCTTACATTATTACAAACATGTAAAAAAATTGCCAAATCGGTCCAGCCGTTCTCAAGTTTTGCGCTTAGCAATGAACAACATTTCATTTTTATTTATATTATTACAGACAGGAAAACCACACTCAATGTCATTACTTTCAAAAATATGAATTAGGTATTTTTTTATATTTCGTAATTATCATCGCATTTCTTATGGATAGCAGTGGATTGCAATGCACCGTGTCATATGCGTGTTTTTTTGAAAGTACGATATTTTGGTGTTAAATGCGCTGTAAATGGATAGATGTAAGACGTACACCAAGTTCCGTAAATTTTTCTTGCTTGTTTTAATTTGTCAAACAATATATTTAAAATCAACTTTTTCTTTGATAACAAATTGAATGCATACCTATGTACCTACATAAGGACGTGTGCCATGTTTACATGTAACTAACTTAGTAAATGTTATTCCTTACTCATCGGTTTGTTTAAGTACCAACAAATTAACAGTTACAACTGAATTACATTTAAATTTTGCAAAAGAGGACAATACGTGCCCCATCTACAGTATGAACGCACGAGAGTCACTTAAAGATCATTTTAAAGACATTGTTGTACTCACCTTACCCTCGTTATACATCTTTGAAAACATAATGTACACTAGAAAAAATAGATCTATTTCAAAAGAAAGGCGTTATTGATGGTGTGGAAACTTGTGGTCGTGATCAGCTAGTTATTCCTAAATTTAAATTACAAAAATGAAGTCATTCACTTTTGGCTAACTGTGTTCGTTTTTATAATAAAATTCCTATGAAGAAGATATGGTAAATCAGGAACGTGCATTTATTTAGGTACATATTAAGGTATATATTAAGTATTCATTTTAATAGCAAAAAATTCCGATCTTTTGAGATTCTCCTTTTGAGATTTGAGATTTTTGCTAGCTGAGCAGGATGTAACAACGACAGAGCAAACGCCGGTGATTCATCTTGATTAAACCTGGCTTCCAAGAAAATATTAACGAGTCTAAATAGAGCATGTATAGTGAGCAGTGAAAATAGTCACTTAATGAAACAGTAGTTTCCCGATTAGTAGTAGTAGTTTTCCGAATTAATTCATTTATGTGTCTATGCATGCTTAAGCACAGACATATTGACCTATGAAAGGAAGGAAGGGAAAGGATCCAGAAGTGGCAGTCCAGGCCCAGGGGAAGGCAGCTACCCTTCCCTGTCCCTCCTCGGGTAAGCCCATGGATGTTTTGTTCACGTCATAGAAGAAATACTGTAAAGTTATATATATGTATGTAAAAATATGTATGTACCATAAACATGTATAATGTAAGCTATGATTGGGAGGATTTCTTTTTAAAAGTTTGGTAAGATTTGGACAGTTTTACGACAAATGGCAGGTCTCAGTACTTTTATTTCTTTTTCTCTCCGATGACACATCGGTCTCAGCACTGACATTCTGAAAATTGGTTTAGTCTCGTGAAAAATGAGTATCCTTTTCACGACATAAATCATGCATAGGTACTTCATACACCAGCGACTTGATGCATATGACGATCAATTTACAGATTCTATTGAGACAGTTTGTTCACATGTGATATTTTAATAAGGTACACGTAACATATATCAAAAACTCAGATAGGTACTTTAGAGAATGCGGTAATTTTGGATAAGTATTTTAATACATATATAACTTCGCACTATTTCTCATTCCGGATTGACAATGCATCAAGGCTCAATAATATCACGCCTTCAAGTAATAAGTCTTTTGGGTTTACAAATGGCAGAGCGGATCCATACAAGGCCATATTATCATTGCTGTCCTATAGCGTAACTTAGGGCGCATGTATCTACTTTCACTTCCATACAAACTTTATGCCAAATCTAGCATACTCCATGCGCGCAATATTCTTAAAATTAAATTATGTAAATAATGCCCAAAGACAAAACACTTTTTATCTCCAATCTCGCATAGTCATACTGGTCAGTTGCTTTTTCTGAACATAAATTTGAAAAAAGAGAATAATAAATTTCAATTTTCTGAGCGGGATTTTATGGGGAGCGGATGGAATTATTTGCAAATTGTTTTCAGTGGATTTTGTGATGTAAAATTGGCGTACTTATCCGTCCCAAAGTGTCTACGCTGTTATGCATTATGTGGAATTGTTGAAATAAGCGCTTACTTAGTAGTATGATGTTGAGTTTTTTTTAGTGGCTTAGTCCGCCTCAGCGGATCTCGCTAGAAAGACTGCCTCAATATATTTGTCGCCAGAAACTCCGACACTATTAAAGTGTATTACGCCGACATTTTAATGAAATAATATGAAGAATTTATCTATTTATCACTGAAGACATCGGTTGTATGGGCTAGGATCCTTTTACCTTTTCCTCGTAAGGGAGAATCGTACTACTACTAGTTTACTCTATTCTTCGATCACGAACAAAATAATTTTTATTTGTGATCGAAGTAAAGATTTGATGACGCTGCTAGAAATATTATAAAAAAAACTGCCCAAGCAGATATTGAGAACCTATTGCTCGAGAAATAAGTAATGTATGATAATATATACGACAATAAATAATACACATACATTCATTTGACGGAGTAGTCAAAGAGGACGGAGCGCCAAGTATCACGATCCTTATTTCTTTCGCCTCCTCAATCCTCATCATTCTTCTTACACATTTTCATCTAGGTTTGCGAATGCTTTTGAGATTTCCGTCAGCTAAGACTCTGGCTATTTAATCTCCGTAATTCAGCCTTGGTCTTCCTTGGCTTCTGCTACCACTCACTTTCACTCCGAAGATTTTCGTCGTCAATCTTTCATCACTAATTTTTTCTATCTGCCTGAATTATCTTAGTATTTCTTTCTTCCCTTGCGAATGTTTTCACCGCTTATTTCGTGCGCCAAGGCGACGTCATACATATTTCTAAGAGATCACATTTCTACTGCATTTATATTACTTTCACCTGATTTCGTGCATATCCAGACCTCGCTACCATACAATAAAGTTGGCACCAATACCGCATTGTGGATGGCCGTTTCGACTGAGTTTGATATATTCACACTGCCTACTAATGCGCCCAAAGCACCATTTACTTTATTGCTAGCTGCTACCCGTCTCTCTACATCTAACTCACATCTTCCCTCCCTAGAGAACGTACTCCCCAGATATACAATTTCATTCACTTGTTCTAGACAGTTTCCGTGCACCCATATATAACATTTCGTCAGTATTTTTTTCTTTCAAACACCAGAACCCTAGTTTTGTTCACATTCATATTCAATCGTTTCACTTTGCATTCTTCTTTCATGCACGTGACTAGTGTCTGGAACTCTACTTCTGATGGTGCTATAAACGCTGCATCGTCAGCGTATAAAAGACAGTTTACCACTGTGCCATCACAAATCATACCATTCATACTGACTTTTAATGTATGGAGGCAACTGTCCAAATACAACACGAATAGCCAAGCAGACGTTACTCAGCCTTACCTTACTGTACATAATAATACAATGCAACAATAAATAATATAAAAAATAAATAAATACAACAAGAAGACATATGAAGATTTTTTATATCTTTATATAGAAAATGTGCGCTTCATTTTCTGAAAATGTTTTGCTGTCTTGTTTTACCGTGTGGTCTTTGTCTACTATGTCAAAAATACTATAACATAAACTTCAATTATTTATTGAAGATTTAGTTTTTATTTTTCTCGTAGGTGTAGTATAAAATACTATGTATCGCTCGGAAGAAAGTGCGATTCCGAACTCGTGTGTATTGGCCCTCGGCTGCGCATCAGGTCTCAAACTACACCCTCGTTGGTAATCTGTCACTCTCCCCTTGGTGAACGATGTACAATTATACGTATGTAATGGTAGCTGTGTATAAATAAAGCCTCACATTGTTTACCTAAGTTATTATATTATGTTAGGTATTGCATGTATTATATTAGGTAGGCCTATATATTTTTCTGAGATCGTATATCTAATTGAGATTCTTATTGAAATTTCGTTCGAGTCGGTCGAGGCCTCAGTCGAGGCATATTCGCTTGTTTCAATATCACAAACAGTGACAGAGGCTGTCAACGACTGGGAGCGAGTTTAGATTGGAAAATATTGTATCACATGTGGAGTATAAAATAATACGAATATTTTGTATCACAACGTTCACAGCACTGTGAATATTTTTTCGCAATACATTTTATGATCTCTTACTATCATAGGTGTAATGAAACACAATTATTCACTCGTTATTCGCTTTTAGATTTGGTCAGCTTCAAAAGACACATTTACAAAAAAGAAAAAATAGTAAAGTGTGAGTTCATAATTTTTTATTTATTCATTTATTCAGTTCCACTCGTAAATAGTTACAGGTTTCCCTACGACATATATATGAAATGATAAACTTAATTTCTGGAGTTAATAATCTAAGTATGGCTTTCGTTATATTTTTCCTGTTTACTTTATAGTGTTAGTTCCATATTAATTTTGTAACATTTTAGTAACAAGAACGAGGGTAGAATGGATTTCCTGCGTGTAGTGGGGCTGCATAAAAGCCTGATTTTGGTCTTGTAAGAGTTAAGTTGTTGAGAAGCCCTCAAATAGTCAAGTACATAATAGTTGTGAAGAAGAATTGGTAGTGTGTTCATAGTGATCAGTGCTTCTGTTACATTTCATATTTAACAATAGGTATTTTCCTTAAAAGCTGTAAAATTTTAGTTGGTGTAATTTCGGTGATGAGAGGCAGGAAACTGTCAAGTTGAGTGTGAGTGCTCAAATTTTCCACTTCTTTTATTCTCCTATGAATATACTATATAAACTAATTAATCTGTGCTATTACTATTGTCAAAGGCACTTTTCACTTAAGGCTATCAATCTATCGATAGTATTGATCTATGACGACGTGTCCATAGTATTTTCAATATTGTAACTATTTCGTGAATTAATCGATAGTCAGATTCGGTGCTGGTTAGCTGACCGAATCCTATCTCTGGTATATCCTGAGGATGCTTCATTGAGAAGCGAAACACGTGTCGATTGGTGGATTAACTTATTTTGGAGTTTGAGCGGAAAATAGCTAAAGATTTTGGTAATTTATCACATCTCATGTAGGTATATAGCTGACGTGTTAAGCGGCTATGCCAAAAAAAAATGTTTCTACTCGAGTAACTTTATGCCCGTTCTTAGTTGCATCACATGTTATCACTATTATATATATGTATGTATATTTAAAATGTATATTTGAAACGATTTGTTAACGACTGTTGAAGGATTTTTGCAAAACTTCGTGGTGCGACAGTATGTAAACGCGGTGTATGCATCGTTTCAAACAATCATTACCTACTCGTGTTAATTATTACGACCATTAAAAGACAGGTTCGTCATATCGTATTTTAAGTAGTATTTGTATGTAATACGTATACAGCTGTTTGTAGCTACACGTATCTATTTAGATCTAGGTTATTTACTACGATAACAAAGCCATAAAAATGTGAAATTTGTTAAGGCAGCTTGTTGACCGGAAGGGCGGGCATGTTGCGTGTGGACAAAGGTCTCACCGGAAGACCCGTGACCCAGTGATTTCCGTTTTGCACGGTTATATGTATATACGAGGGAAAAGTACCTATTCGCGACTATATCCCTTATTACATTAAACATCATTACAAATAAGTCCTTAGGGTGTTACTTTGATATTTATTTCACTTATTTCATTAAACTTTGCGGTGTTATTTATTAACATCATAAGTGTTTACGAATATGGAACGTGCCCACATGTCATATTTCAGGTATATTTGATTTTGAAAAGTTGTAGTAAAATCGATTTTCAACAACAATGTTATTCCGATAGAAAAGCAATGAAACTGATGTTTATTTTTATTAATTAGAAATAAGAAATATTGTCTTTAATTATTGATGTTATTAATAAAGATTTCTTAAAATATTTTAGTACGCAATTTATCATGACCTAATAGGAGTAAAATAGATGCAATACTTTAATTTCAATAGAGAATCACGAAAAACACTGCAAATAAGACTTTAAAATTATAAATGAAACAAGGGAATTTCAAATAACAGAATTGAATTTTATCGAACAAGCACAGCATCCTCTGAAAATTATTAATTTAAACTGGAGAGTTCCGGAGCACTTTGTACTACACGAAACACGACCTCTGTTTGTAGTCGGATAACGATAATTAACGATATTACTGCCAGCTTTTAGCTTCTTGACTATTTCGTCTGGGATATACGCAGTTGTTAACAATGCTTTAACGCTCCATGAGTTTGAGTTAAAAAGCGAAATGTAATTGTCTCTTTGACACGCACCTTAGGATACAAATCGATGGAAAATAAGTGAGAAAGGTTTGATTTGTACAGATTTGGAAGATATAACATAAGGACGTACCGTTTACAATAAATCCGCGTAAAGCGATAGGTTTCTGCAAAAAGACTGAAGGCTGTTTGAAGATTGTTTAGTGAATTTTTTTGTACTTCTCTTCGTACTTCATTTTTCTTCTCTAATCTATATATTTCATTATTTAGGCAACAAACGGTACTTATGACTTTACTTACATAGACATAATATATTAACATATCTCACATACATAATTTCCGCCTTTACGTTATACAATTCAATATACTTTATTGCACCGGTACAGAATATGCAAAGTCAAAAAAAGTAAAATACAAGGAAAAAAAGTACAATTTAGGCGGCCTTATTGCTAAAGCAATCTCTTCCAGGCAATCGTAAGGTAAGAAGAAAAAGCCTACGAAAAATCTGCTGGATGGTGCAAAAGTATAATTATTAATAAATATTTATTACTCTAATAAGTACTGGATACATTAAAACAGAAAAAGCATACAAAAGAAATAGAAAATAAAAATAGGTGATATTGTAAACTGCGAACTTAAATTAAAATTAAGCTTAACTTCACGAATTTCGGGAAGGACCAGTAGAAGACCTCGGCGTCATAACGTTTGTAATAGGAATTGTGTTCTTAAATACATACGTATATTAATTTGATAAATTTTTTCCGCATTTTAGTAAGGAAAAACAGTGCTACGATTGGCTTCTTACAATTTGGTTATTCGGAGGTACGCCTCATACAGTCCAACCGATTTCATTACACATATATTTTATCATTACTTTTCTTGTTACATTTGATATCGAATATTTTCATTTCTTATAATCTTTGAATAAATCTCAAGGTATCGGCACCAAATGTAAGATTCAAAAATGAGGACTAATCTTCGACGTTCTGTAATTCCTTTTTTAAAATTATCTGGATTCTCGGATTATCTGGAAATTATAATGTGTTATAACTTCCTTGTTATGAATGAGATATCTATTGTAAGTTTGTAATTTGGGATTTAAGAAGTTTCAGATAGGTACATTTCTATTCGTTTTTTCATATACAGATCTAACCATCTGTCCTTTTTTACAGAGGGTAGCAGTCCTCATAGGACGAGTAGTTCTTCAAAATGGAGCTTACATTTCAACTGTATGGATGCACCCAACTGAAAGGTATTCATTCTGGACACGTTTTCAATTAATGCTTTTAATATTTATGGAACTTGAAGTTAAAGAGAACTGTCGTAAATAAGTATCGGACGTCGCTAATACATGTGTTAATGCTAAGAATATCAATAACGTGTGATATGAGTTAGAGTTGCTATAATTGATTTGTACCGATTAGTAAATTGTGACGGATAAAAAATGAAGTTATATTGTTTAATTCTGTTCATTTCCATAAAATTATAATTCTAAATTTCAAAAAGCAGTACTTATTATGTCAGTCTTTATTATGTCGTTCTCTTTAGAATAACTAATAAGTAAATAAAACAAAAGAATTACTTTTTCATTTTCACGAAAAAATAAAGACAGTAGATTAATATTTCCGGTTTTATTCAATTCGTGCGCGGATTTTATTTTGACAACATAATTCTTAGAATATGATGATTACAATTATAAAAAATATTGGGCAAAGTGCTCTAAAAACGTTTAGGTACATTACATACTAGCTGTGTCCCACGGCTCCCACCCACGTTAAAAGTATTTTTCCGACACAAAAAGTAACCTAGATTATTTTCTGAAAAGTCTCCTATCTGCCAATGAAAGTCCAGTTAAAATAAATGCACCTGTTTCGGACATTAGCGCAGATACACTCGTTTTTGGGTTTTGGTTATGTGTAAATAACGACACGACAATTTTATTTTTTGTAGGTACATATGTACTCGTATGTATAGATAACGTTTTTTATATACCTACATAATGTAGGTAGTTACATATAATTTATGTATGTACAGTCTACAAAGTACGTTTGTTGTTGTTCATGTCTTACTACTAATACTTGTGGTATTACTATCGAACTCTGCTAATGCTGTCATTAATGGCTCCCTAACATTTGGTTTACATTTGTGCTTATAGGTACATACATTTTATTATTTTCACTTACGAGAATATAATGGCTTGACAATGGCTTCTGCATTAGTTCAAATGTGTTTATTTCTCTAAATAATGTTTATTAACCACCGACGGAAAAGAGGGGTGTTAAAAGTATGTTTATCGCCGTTGTCTATCTGTCTGTATGTTTGTCTGAGACATGGTAGCTGTGTTTGATGGAAATCGGTCCAGTATCTCGGGATATTGAGCACCGTATCTTATCTATGTAAAAAGATGTTAGACACCACCAGTTCGATCTCTGTTGGTAGCCGAAAGTCTGATAGCTTAGCTTAAGAAATTATTAAAAATACCATAGATAATAGTTATCTTTTAAAAAAGTGAAAATTAAATTAAATTTTCGGAAAATCACCAACATAAAAAATTATCAGAGACTTAAAAAGCGACAAATAATTGTATTTCATTATGGATATATGTAATGGAGCTATCTATAGAATTAGTAATTTTATCTTAAATCTCAATATTTAAAAGTGACGGTTTTCTCTATAAATTTGCTATTTTTGCTATACATCACATCTTCTTTAAAATTAAAGGTCTTTGCTATAAAAAAATCGTAATCGTAAACTTCAAAATCGTAAACTTCAAAATTAACAGTTTTCACAATAAAATTTTGGTAACAACTTCAAACACTGAAACTTTAATGTGATGCAATGGTGATAATAAATCCTCTGGAGGAAATTGTGAGGACAAATGCAGGCTAAGGTTTAGATTGTTTCACATAGGGTAAAATTGAGCAAATTTTTGTGTAACAAACACGACGATATATTTTTAACACTTTTTTTGGTTAGATTAAGTTAGGTCTTTTTACCACAACGCGCGAGCCGAGCGAGCGAAGCGAGCGTGCTGCGGAATCGGCCGGCGAAGAGCCAGATTGGAATCCGCTTAATACATGGAGCAGTATTGAAACAGGGATCCGCACTCTAAAGAGAGTAGAAGTTGAGAAATTTAATCTCGAAACATCTCTATAATCTTTCATCTCTTTTCGTCTTTTGCTGTTGGTATATCTATATATATCAATCTTATATATACTAGTAAGTATATCTTTGAGTTATTTTCAGGAGTACTTCCGAAATAGGAGTCCACACTCTAAGGAGATAATCTTGAAACATCTCTATATCCTTCCATCCCTTTTCATCTTTTGCTATATATATATATATATATATAGTAGTAGGTGTATTTTCGAGTTATTTCCAGGAGTTAGGAAGAGACGTCGCAATTGGACCAATTCGATTCACTGCGCCGGATGTGTTTGTGCATTGTCGGGATGACAACTTGTCAAGTTTATTTATTTAGTTTATAGAAAATGTTATTTTTCGTAGCACAATCTATTATTTTAAATGATCGCTTATTTTGTTTTGGCAATAATTATTTTATAGCGTCTTAAAATGTTTTAAAGCTAATATCTTCTTAATGAAGGAGTAAAATTTTATTGAATAACATAATATTTTTTATTAGCAATTCATAGCAATTTTGTCTATATTTTCATCAATTTTGAAGTACCATTAAATTCATCTCTTTCATTATTATCTACTCTAGAATAGAAAATAAATACAGGGATGATTTCGTGTTATATTGTTCTCTACTGTCAAAATTAAATATAAGCGCAGTATTAGTACTTATTCATATTTGTTCACTGTCTTCTACATTCTGAAAGTAGGTACTTCATTTCTTCATATTTTATAACGTTGCACTTATGGGGCCCTAAACGCGGCGCAAACTCGGTGTAGTTGTGACAGCCTTCTGACACAGTCAAGCTTATGAACAAAAGACAATGAAAGATTCGTGCTTGTTGTTAAGCATGTTATACTGGTTATAAAATGGAATTTAACCCGAGACTTTACCGAAACTGAAAGAATGCTTTCTCTAGCTCATATATTTATCGACTGACTTATTTTTTGATATCCAAAAAGACTATTTCGCAGAATTACAAATAAATTATTATTAAGTAGCAACACTCAAAATAATAATGTTGCCGTTAACGATTGTGATTATAACAGTTAATCACGAATATCGATAATAGCTGCTAGCACATGCCACCCCGAAGAGGACGACAACGCGTGTGGTCTGCTTTGTCGTGGTAAGCGCGAGAGGAGCTCTGGTGGGTTTTGTAGCAGATCCCGAAGCCCCTTAACGACGCATTGAGGACGATGACTGCGAGAGTTTTAGTGGGTGGATGGAAACTGGATTTTGAAATGAAATATACCGAATGAGTAAAGACAAATTTGTTCAAGTTGGTCGGTCCATTTGCATATTTTCAAATGTCTAATCTACCATTCAGTATAATGATGATAGCTTTATTTCGATGTTTATAGGCCTTTAGTCAACAATGTTGGCTTATAAAAAGGCATTAGGAGAGTACCGGAATTTTTAGAAGTTACGAGAATTTTCTTAGTATAATTAAATGAGTTATTGCATTTTGGAAACCTATTCTGAGAAGATTTTGTTGAATAAATATATTATTCAACCATCGATATCAAAATTATGTTTTTATTCAATACGGCTGTGATTGCATCTCTTTACCTCTTCATCTCTAAACTACAAATTGGTACATGCCTATATAAGTGTCTTTTAACTTCTTTCGTCATATTGATTGCGATAAAAATTATTTGCGGTAAACGAACACAGACATTACCTATGTCACAGATTATTCGATGAGCTCATTCGGTAGCGTAGAATTCCGATAAATACTTTTAAATATTTTTAAATCTTTAATCGTTTTATTATACAACAAGACCCCAATAACCATAATTTACTGAATCTGCTCACAGATTTCTTCTAAACCTATATTAGGCAGATGTTGTGCGTCGTATTAGAGTAGGGCGTTGTCGTTTAGCGAAACGGTAAGGTCGCGACAGGTTACGACGACGATAAGGCACGGGTCATCACTATCGGGAGATTGCTTTTATCCGTGAGGCTCGACCTCGCTTGAAGCGCTCTTACGTTACCCACGTCATGTTTGTCGCTAAAACCATATGACGTTTATTTACCTGGATCTCTATAAGTATCTAGAATAAATTAGAGCATTACTTTTGTTCGAAAATCGATAATATTAGTACGTAAATACCTAGGGTAAATACATATTACGTAATTCCATGTTTGTTTCAATGTTATACATATTTCTACAATATTTATAAATGATTTTAAAAACGATGATTATAATATACATACATACATATCTTCACGCTGTATCCCTAACGGGGTAGTCAGAGAGGGCACGGACTGTAGTATGTTAGTATTAAATGTATGTGTACCTAATTATGACATATTATTAAAGAAAAAAAAACGTACCTAATTTCAAGTGAGAGTGAAAAACGTGGAATAATTTTTCTAACAATCAAAACATGATGTTATCTTGAGGACTCCGTGAATCTTTAGGAACGCTGTGTGTCAGCGATATAAAATGCAGCACAATTTGATGGTTATTAGATCAGACTAAGCACTGTGATAACGATTATAAATAATCATCATCTTTGTGAACTGCATGATCCAAGATCATTGACTGTTTTAGTATTAACTGTTATGAACTGCCGTACTTTTATACTTTAATAGATATTTTTTTAAAGTTTAATGTATGATATAGTGATTTGTATTTATTATTTTTTAAGGATTATTATATAGTAGGCAAATGCCCTAAATGAAATTTATTTTGGTTAGTAACTTATTATTATAATAGGTATGCAATTTGACGCCCATTTTAAAGCAAATTACTGTTATTAATACCCAACTTTGGAATCTCCCATTAGCTTGTATCGGGCATGTGCCGCGAAACCGCATCGTATACCTACTCTCTTTGTGGCTATTCTGGATATAGAATATTTATAACACAGTATGAATTCGCACAATATATACGTACATAAGTACGTATATATTGTGCAAATTTTGTAAAATTTAAATATTGTAAACTTATGTGCTGTACGAATATACATAATTACATAATAATAAGTGTATAAGATGTAGAAATGATATATTCGAATATTTTGTTTGAGTAATTAAGTATAATTCCCCTTATAAGGTAAAAGTAAATCTACCAATCGATTCCGGCAAGATTTTCATTCAATATTGCTCTTTCTGTATCAAGATATAGCTAATAATGTCATGGAATATATTTATTTTAGTGCAAAAAGTAAATGAAAAGTTTGTATGTAACAAAAACAAGATTAATTAGCTAATGACATGAATGAGCCCTGGGTATCCTGTTTTATGAGGGCTTCTAAATGCCGAAATTGAGAGGTTTCGAATATTTTTGTAGATACATACTTGTACTTAGCAAGAAAACTACTCCTATTAAAATCTGGTTTAAAAGATTTAGGGTATTATAATTACCTTCTCAATATATTAAAAATTATTTTACAATTCTGTAGAGTTTCGAAGAGCAAACTGAATTTTTTTTGCAATGTTTTACTTTCTGGATTTCCTGATTTTATTTTGAAGGGAGGCATTTTTTCTGAACCCCTGACACAAAAGTAATCTGGACCAAGATCAAGTTCACCAAAAATTGCTAAGGACGCTTTCAAAAACTGTAGTATTTAAATAAAAACCGCATGCAAACGGTTCACCCGTTCAAGAACTACGACGCCGCAGACAAACACACAGACAGACAGCAACAACGCCACACTTATGACGTCCTTTCCTTCCATTGGCGGTTAAAAAGTACGTTTACATGTTTTTTTATACTGCTGAAGATCAACGAGCAAATAATATGTCTGGTAATAAGTGTACTGAGGCTCATGGACATTTAGAATATTAAAACTAAGAAAACACATCAAATTGCAAGTGGGTTGGCAACCCTTAGGACTGAGATATTATGCCTCTTGTGCTAGTTGTCTTACTCTTCGCACTGGAACATAAAAGTGCAAACACTGTTGGTTGACAGCGAGAACAATGACTAAAATTTTGGTAGCGTCTTACCCTGAGGAACCCATTATAAGGTCCTATCACCTGCTAATGTTTCCATTCACATCTTTCCTCCACGTCTCCAGACTCTATGTGCTTAAGGCCCTTGCATGGCCTAAAACGGCGCACGTACATTAATGCTACGCCGTAGTTGCATGCTACGAGACTGCTACGAAAGCGTTTATCTTGCAAACAATATTACCTTTATGTAAGTTCATATATGTACAGTACAATAAGAGCCAAGAAAATTATTATGTAGCATTGAAGACAGTTCAAGACTGGTTTTTGGCTTGGTAATGATTAAAGTTAAAATGCTAGTGATATAGGTTTGTTATAGTCTGTGTCTGCGGTCACGCAGTCGCCCGGTGTGCCCCACGTCTGTTATACATACCGTTTGTATTTGTGGAAATATATCGTAATAATTATTCGGTGCAAAAAGACTTTTTATTTTCATACTGCAGAATAATTAGTAGGAAATAATAAAAACTTTAAAGTCTGCATAAACATAAACGTAGAAAAGAAAACTATACTCCTATAGGTTTACATAAGTATAAATGTGTATATAGCGCTCTATTTTATGATTCCGTACCCTAAAAGGGAAAGCAGAACCTTTATGTGATTATACATGCATCTGTTCGTCTGTCTGTAACAGTCGACATTAAGTAAAGTCAAGTGCAAAAAATATAGGCAACTGAGGAGATGATTCTCTAAAAGTTAAAAGTACTTTTTACAGTCCTGTGAATTTATTAAAAAAATGTATCTGTCTTAGAATTGATCACTTCATGATGTGGCCGACCGTTTCATGAAATAGTTGTTCCGTGAAATACCCGCTGCCACATTGTGATATGGTCTGGCCAGATCATGATATCATCACGATATCATGATGTGGGCAGCGAGTATTTTCCATATCATGAAATACAACTATTTCATGAAATATATAACACGACTTTGTTATTATTTCCGAATATTATTTTAAATGACAACATTTACACATACACTCGGGTTATGGCTGTTTAGAACAACATCGATATTCTATTACATATATTGTAATTTTTATTCTTAATGCTGCTTTAAGAGAGAAAGAATGGATTACATATTAAAATGCGTTGGTTATCTCCTCGCACATATTTTAAATATCTAGTCTAGTATAGGCGAGGTATTAGCAACCTATAACATATTATAACTCCATTTTGCCGTCTTTAAGCTTAAATACTGTTAAAATAGAATATCAACGTTTGAGTGTCTTGAAGCTTTTTCCACTCCGAAAAGGAAGTGGCGTGGACGTCGTGTATACGTAAATTTATATCTTCATGTACCGGATTGCTGAAAATGTGTATCCGCGGATACGAACACGGATAAGGATTATTAGTGTCTAGATCCGCGAATGCGGATACGGATAGGCACCTCAACATTCGTACTTCGTTTGTTCGTTCGTAATATAATTAAATTAATCTTTTCTTATGTAAACATAGTGAGATAACTTACTATTACAGTGTTTATCTTAATTATCTGTTTGATTTTTGCAATAAAAAGTGTAAACAGTAATTTTAAGAAATAAACAGTTATTTGAAGTTATTTTATATGTATTAGTAAACCTTTATTTATAACAAAAAATACATTAATACGTTAATATCGTATGTACTTTTTTGTTATAAATAAAGCTTTACTAATATATTTCGAGTTATTGTATTTCATTGCATTCTATTTTTAAAATTCCATGCAATTGAATTCATTAATATGAAAGATCGTTCAAGATCCACTAAAAACTAACGGATACGGATACGAATACAGCCGGGTTATTCACAAACGTCGGAAACTCAACTTTCCATATCCGACAGGAAACTTTTCGATGATTTTGTATATACACGATTCACAAATCCGAAATCGTATTATATTTATATTATTTCTATATCATTTTATTAGTCGTATTCACAAATCCAAGCTGTCGGATTGAATTTATGCTTTTCGACAATCGGCCTTTCCGCCACGGAAAGCTTCCGACGTTTGTGAATAACCCCCCAGATCCTTTTTTCCCCTCGGATATCCGTAGACACGGTTACGGATATCCGGCACATTACTAGTCTTAACGGAGTTCTAAGGACCCCGTCCCTCTGTCTACCTTACTTCTGGTTTTGTTACCTTAGGTTATTACATACTTCTTACGTCTCGTAAAATCTCATAGTTCTCTTACACTTCGCTTTTGTCGAGTTATGCGAGTACTTTTGACATTTCTGTCAGTTAACAATTTAGTTACACATATTAAGAATTTGTAATAATAAGTGCGATGGCGATTTTCAACAATATCATGAATAATAATTTTTATTATTTTTGATGATTACGTGTTACATTACTAATTTGATTAATGCTGGGCCAATATTGGTGATGATTGATATTCTTTTCACATGAATGTCCACTATTAGATGTTACATAGTCCGACCCAAGAGTTGGAATCGTCATTTAATGGGATATAATTTAGGGCGATTAAGGTGTTCATTACTCTAATGAAACATCATTTATCTGAATACGTATCGTGTTATCGTATGATAGATATAGACTAACATACTTAATTTACCACAGATAGGTACATATCTAAATGTTTATATAAAATTGATAGATTTGCATTGTCGAACAAAGGCCTACAATAACACATATGGACACAGACTAATTAAAACTACAACTAACTGTCAACCTTTCATAAAAATTTGTATTTAAGTTAAAACGTGAGGTTTTTTATGTTGTTTAATAATTTTCAGCTTTGTCATGCGGGTTTGTCATTAGGGTCTGTCATTCCGGTCTGTCATTCGGATTTGTCATTCGGGTTAATCTCTTCCAGTTTGTCGTCGCTGCGTTTTGCGGTGACAATGAAATGGATGCTCAACTTGAACATCCATTTCATTGTCATTATCTTCGTTATCAATTACATTCGACTCTAATGTTCCAAGAACTTCGAGTACGTTATTTATCCAGGAACTTTTCAATGCCTTAGATTCCACAGTTGACATAGCGTTAATCGTAAAAACGGATAAGCGTTTCCCACTATTAAAATTTTTCAATCTTTGACCTTAATATTTGACTTGCGAACACGAAATTCTATTAAACTTTTGAGTTAACTCATAAAATGTCAAAAAAAAAAGAATTATATAGAAATTTATAGCTTATTAACTTTCATCCGAGGTTTTCCCTTTTATTCGTTTTAAGGCATGACTGAACTATACATACTTATACAGTTATTCAATTCTCTGTAACCTTAAATCATTTAAAAAAAATGTGCATGCGTGCATTTATGAAACTACGATCAAGCAGGAAGGTACATAATATATCCATGAAAGAATTTTATTAGTTTGCGTGCGTGTTTATGTGTTCCGTTTATTGTCAAGTTGGTCTGTTTATGGTCTCATAAATAATATCAAAGAGACATAAATACTCGTTGTAATTTTATTTAAATACGTATTATTTTCTTTTTAATTATCCAATCATGAGCCCCATTTCTGTGTATAATGTTTAATGACATAAGCTTAATTATTTAATACAATTTCTATTGAAACTGAACTAATGTTTAAATTACGCGATACTGCCTAAACATGTACGTTTTTTGTCATGAATTCCTAAAATATTTAGATATTTTCCGCTGAAACTCCAAAAACCGCCAAACGACAAGTAACACTTGAGTCAATATGTACATTTTTATTTGTTATAGAAATCATTATTTTACAATATACTCATAGGCCGGTATGATATGATTCTATTTAATGTATACTATTTATTTTTAACATGTATTACCTATATATTATATATTTATATTACAAAAAGAGAGCGGATGTTGTAAGTTTGTTTATTTATGCGGAGGATAATGCACATATTTGAAAAATTATTTCACCATTTGAAAGGTATCTTATTCCAGATGGACTTAAGCTATATATTATGTATTCTAATGTGTTAGGTCGGGCCGTAGTCAACTATAAATCCAAATTTTTGACGAAGATCGTGGTTGTCGAGACGCATAACACAAATAAGATATCTATAAATTAAAAACATGATGAGGTTTTCAAGATAGATAGATAAACAAAATAGTAATTGTAACAATAATAAAGTAATCTTTTTATACAATGGCGAAGAAAGCACTTCATATTGCAAATGTAACCCAGGACTATCTTGTGCCAGATATTTCATCGGCTGTCTTTTTATCTACACTGGAACCCAACAGTGCAAGCATTACAATTTGGCGGTAGTTTTAGCAAGTAAGACGGGACGGACCCCGCATAAGGTTACCACCTACAAAATTACTACTACGCTGTTCATATTATTTTTACACACATTAAACAGGCTAAGCAGGTTACAATTACCCATTTTTTTTGTATCCATTTTATGTTTAATGCCCTTTATAATACAAACCTTCATTGTCAATTTTCCGGTTAAAAAGCTTTTATAGATACGAATATGTATAGCTTACAGATGGCAAAGTCTAAGCTTCTTATAATAAGCTAGTTCTCTTGGCCGGTGTTTACATGCGCAGGAAAATAAGCACCTGGCACATTCTACGTTTTTTTTCTATTCCCAGATCAACATGGAGATATGGATGATAACATAACACATCTGACAACGAATAAATAATATAGAAATATCTGCTATGAATGGGCACATATTGCACCGCTCGATAACATCGAAAGTATAAATTTGGACAGAGAATCAATTATGGAATCCTGGAGTTTGCTGTTCTATAAAACTTGGAATAGTTTTAAATGTTTACGAAATACATTAGCTTGGAGTGCCAGATTGAAGCGAATGTGCGAAAACTGAACATTTCACGTTGTCAAGTAATTTTCTATTTATTTACTAATTTTATTCCTCGTGTATTACTCGAATTAAATTTTCAATTCTTTTATTCGCATGAGATAAAATATTTGTATACTATTCGAAATTTAATAATATTGATATCTGTCACATTCTCAATCACAAATCAGAATAGAAACAGAAACAGATCAATGTTGATAGCTGTCACATTCTCGTATAATATTATTATTTGAAATAGGATGTTGAAGAGAGGTAAAGTTCTATAAAGTCATTCCAACGGAAGACAAGTACAAAAACTTGACTTTAAGCAGTGAGCGCAATTTTGAGGGATAAAAATAAATACGGATTTCTTGTTTTGTGTTGGGTATAAAACGAAAGCTTTTGAAAGACCTATTACAAATTGTATTTGTCCAAAAATTAATAATCGACTCAAAATTTATGTAATTTCTAGTAGGAATTTAATTACAATATAGATAGCTACTGTCGCTTCATTGATTTTGTAAATATACTAATTTATTACTTTTTGTACTCATTCGTTAAGTTATGGAATTAAATAGCTGGAATACGAAAGAGTAAATACAGGGACATTGTACATAATATAAAATAATAATATAAACAATACGTTATACGTATTATAACGTTCTAAGCATTTATTATTTATTGTACATAACCGTACCTTTAAAATTATTTTAATGAACATAGTTGACATACAAATAGGTATTTAATCATATATTATATGTAAACGTTGACCCATAGCTAAGTTTAATTATAAAAATATGTAACACGTAGTTAGTAGATTATATATGCTAGAGTGCGTTCTAGAGGATATGTTAGCTCACCCCATTACGAGTTATCTCTTTTATTAAAACTCCTGGGATCTTTATCGTGAGTTAACAGGCGAGAAATTAATTACAAGCCGTTATTACATGTAGATTTTAGAGCCTAGCGTAAACATTAAAATCAGTGTTGTGTTCATATTATACTGTTTACGTCGCTTAGTCTTTAATATTACATATCTGTTATCTACCTATTTGTCTGTAATTACGCACAAGGTGTTTACAAAACGTTTATTAATATTTTGATACTTTACACTGCAAGTTATCTTCTTAAATCCTATAAATAAATTAATATAGACGCGTATACCTTTTGTGCCATAGATACATATAGATTATCACTTACTTACATTACATGTTACCAGAAATGTACTCACATTGATACCAAAAAAATCCTATTACATTAGAATTAGGCTTGCCACCCGTACTATAATATATAGTATCGTACTATATTTCAGCCAATTGTACTATATATTATAGAAAAATAATATAGTACGAAAAATACTATATTTTTATCCCTAATTCAGTTGTCGCGCTTTTTTATATTAACTATGACTGGAGGTCTGGAATGCACCCGCTGCGCAGAATGGGAAATTTCAGAACGAAACTCATTCGCGGCAACAAAACGTCTACTGTCAAACTGTCAATAATTTGTCGATGAATGCCGCCCGGTTTTTATATACTTAAGTGTTTATCTCTTAAATTAAAAAAAACATGGAAAGTGTTGATGGTTCTTGCACGCCATCCAAAAAAAAGCAAAGAAAAGATAAAAGCCTTCAAAAATATAAGAGCGAATGGGAGTCCGACTACGAATGATGTAAAGAAGATGTCAATAACAAATATGGAGGAAAGTGTACTGTATGCGGGATTACTTTTTCGATTGCCAATAGCGAGATTGGCCAGGTGAGTGGTATTAATTGGTTTCAATGTTTGTTGCGGACATTCTTACGTATGTGTGTATGGTTGATGATGTATTTAGTTGGGTTATTGGTATTAGGTGCTTTTTTGTCTGGTCTGGGCACCTAATTTTCTTTTCGGAATGGTGATGGTAATTATTGGAGCATGTTGTTTGTTGATTGTTCGCAGGTAAAACAACATAGTGAAACCAAACAGCACAAAAATAAAAGTGAAATGAAAAAGACTGCTTCCACTTTGCAACGGTTTCTAGGAACTTTCTCTGCTTCTATTCCATCCTGTTCTACATCCTCGGCTGATTCTAATGATGCAATAATTTCTGCAGAGCTAGCACTAACATTTCACACAGTCCAACATAACATGTCTTATTATGGCATGGATTGTGGTGTTAAACTAGATAAGATTATATATGTAGACTCTAAAATTGCTCTCAATATTCGCTTGGCACGCACTAAAATGGAAGCTCTTGTAACGGAAGTGTTAGGGCCACATTCCTTAGAGATAGTTTTAGATGATTTAAGTAAAGATGTTTTCTACTGTATACAAAGTGATGCTTCAAACAGAAAAAATATCAAACTCTTTCCATTAGTTATTCAGTATTTTACTGTAGATAATGGTATTCAGATTAAGCTAGTAGACTTTTATGAAAACCCCGATGAATCAGCTGATGGCATGTTTAAAGCAATTAAAAATTCTTTAACTGAGAATAACATCGCTATAGACAAAATATCAGCATTAAGTGCAGATAATTGTAATGCCAATTTCGGAATTCACCATTCCTTATTCACTAATATGCAAGCAGTTATTCCTGATATTATCAAAAGTAACTGTCATGCACATATTGTGCATAACACAGTAAAGTTTGCTATGAATTGTTTAACACATGATATAGAAAATATTATTCTTAAAATTTATAGTCATTTTTCATCTTCAGCAGTGAGGCGGGAAGAATTAAAAAAATTTGTAGCAAGTGTGAATGGGGAATGGCATGAATTAAAAAGGCATGTAGGCACAAGATGGGTATCTCTATTACCTTGTGTTGATAATATAATGCTCAATTGGTTACCCATCAGAAACTATTTTATTAATTTACAGGATGATTGCCCATCAATCATGCACAATATTCTTTTGTTAAACGAAACAGAAGGGCAAAAATCATTGAAGTTTATTTCCATTTTGTCAGTCATATTTTTCATGTATTTAACAAAACTGTGAAGTTTCTAGAAGGAAATAATATAACTATTTTAGATGTATACAATATTATGAAAAATTTAAAGAACGAATTAGAGCAGCGCAAAATAGACAACTTCTTTGGATATGACACAAACAGAAATATTAATAAAATTAAAGAAATATCTCCCCAGCTTTCAAGTAGGATTAATAGGAACCTATTGTTGTTTCTTGAGAAAAGTTTAATATATTTAAGCAAATGGTTTGATTTTAACTCAACTAATTGGCTTAACCAATGCCAATTTCTAAATTTAAACATGAAAATCGAATTTAAGCAACTCGAGGCCCTATTGGATTCTTTGAATTTAGTCAATGAATTAAACATTAATGTCGATAATTTGTATTCAGAAATAATTATGGTAAATGAAATTATTTCAAAAATAAGCAAAGAAGAGGTGTTTCAATCTAAAAACACTGCTGAAAAATGGCAATTACTTTTCAAAAGTACGAATACAAATTTGATAAATATATCGAAAATCATTTGCTTTCTTCTCTCCTATCCTGCAACTTCCGCTTTTATGGAAAGAATTTTTTCCGTGATGAATATAAAATGGAGAGAAGAAAGGAATAGAGCATCAATTAATTTAATTAGAAATGAATTATTAATTTATTTCAATATGAATCTAAATTGCTCAGATTCATATAATTATTTTAACAGCAATAGATCATTGATGGCCAAAGCGAAAAGCAATAAAAAATATATATGGAAAAATAAATAATGGTTAAAAATAAATGTGTACTTTTTTTTATCCCGAATTTCCCAAAAGTACTATATTTTTGCATTTGTTTTGGGAAAAATACTATTTTTGTTCATAAAAAAGGTGGCAACCCTAATTAGAATGCTAAATAATACATATAATGCTGTTTCTTCTTCAAGTGAAAAATTGGTAAATGTTAAAAAATAGTTAAATGTAATCGCATATTCCGTTTTAAATTATTAAAACATTTTTATTGTATTGTAATTTATGAGACAGATACTGTCCCTAAAATATTTTATAATCAAACTGAACTTTTTACCTACAAATAAATTGTTATGCCAACAGTAATTCGTAGTCATTTTTAATCGAACGGGCAAATACCGTTAAATAGACTTATTAGTATTATCGCAGATTAATTAGTTACTAACGTGTATTATATTTGTAAATTTATGTTACTATCTACTTAAACGAATTACGGTTATGGATAGAGTTATGGCTAATGTAATGGATATATTGAGATTTGGGACTAAAATAAACTATTTTTTATGGTGATAAATGAGTGAATTTATAATTATTATGTACCTACATGTCGAAAATCTAGAGCAAATATTTCAATGGAGTGTCTATTCCTGTCTAGAAGACAGTGAGTTTGGTTCTGATGTACATCTACAATCGCCTGAAACATTATAAATTACTAGCTTTTGTCCGCAGTTTCGTCTGCGTGAATTCGTGGTAGCGAGGATTGCCACACTGCTAGCGGAACTCACTTTGGAACAGGCCATATAGAATTTTTTTTTCCATACAAACTTTGCCATTCCTTTTCACTCTCTTGGGAGCGGATTTACGGAAAATCCTTTCTTATTTAGTCCCTGAATCATAAAGGGAAGCTACTGTCCACGTTTCATGTACCTAGCTTCAGTAATATCGGTTCGGCGATGATGAATCAATTCATACCCTATTTTACACCCTTGTATTAGATATATCAAGGTACACCTTGATAAATGCTGAAACAGGTGTTTCGTTATGTTCATCGAAGAGTATTTCTGCTAAATTTAAAGTCAATAGACAAAACGTTAACATTTTTTCCTCTTGTGGATTGATTTTCGGAAAATACCTAAAATAAATTTTGGCACTATGTCATAAAAGGAATCTCTACTGTACAAATTTAATGTTTCTAGCTTCAGTAGTTTAGGCCGGGCGACGACGAATCAGTCAGTCGGGTGTCAGGACATCTTCTTTTCATAATAATCGGGACAGTGCGAACAGTTTAGCAATTCCCACACAATGTTTCATCCCTCTTTTCACCCTATTAAGGGCCGATTCTTAGTAAAAAAAAGTAGCCCATGTCTTTTTGGTAAAAAAGTTATATCTCTGTATCAAATTTCATCTTAAACGGTTCAGCGGTTTATCATTTTCCATATCAGGTTTAATTAAGGGTGAAAAGAGGGTCACCTCCTTTGGGATCAATTTTTGATAAAAAATTAGTCTAGTCTATGTCCGTCCCCTAATCTATCTTTCGCGTCTAATCTAGCGTCAAACTATCTTTGTGTCAAATTTCATCAAAATCGGTCCGGCGGTTTAGCTGTGAAAACGTAACAAATAGATAGAAAGACAAGACTTTCGCATTTATAATATTATTATAAATATGGAAGTATGGATGATAAGTAATATTATGGTTGTTCTTATTATTAATTCGATATAATTGTATAGTTGTCGTATTATTGCATAGTAGTCGTATTAGTGCATTCCTGTTGTCGTATTATTGCATAGAAAAACCTTCAAAACTTTAATACCTACCTACATATTTTTTATACATATTATTATATATACAGATTTCAAACGTCTCAACTGGTCTACGCTAATGTTGTTAATTTATTCAATCATAAGCCCATGGATATTAGTTGTAGGAATTAAAATAAGAATTACATACGGAAAAAATATATTTATAAGTTTAATAAAACCCGAACGCACATTTTGGTCACATTAGGCTAGTCGTGAGCTGTTATCATAACATGGCCACACGGTACAATAATTTATTGCAATAGATAAGGCACACCAGCACTTTTTCTTTGTGGCAAAACATTTCTGATTTGGGGCACCGGCATAAACTTTTTACTGGATAGTAATAATTTACGTGCTTGTTTAGAGTGTGACTAAAGTCAACTTTTTAGATTCTGTTAGATTATGTTATAAATTAATGGAATAGTTTATATTTCAACGAATGAGGTTAATAGTTGTTAATTGAATTCAGCTTAATGTCACTTTATCTATTGCTGAAAGGAAGCTTAAACACTCAAATTAGTTGAAGGGCCTGTCAGAGAATGAGAAAGGTCTATTTAGACCTTGATATGTCTTTACGATGACATTCGTGCAGGCGTTTGAGCACATATTTATCTTTTTCTAAATAACGTTAATATATATCTACATTTTTAAGTTAGAGGCCAAATAATATAAACAGACACGTTGGATTAAAAATAGATTCTGTCCATTTGCGTGACCCTCAAACGATGGCCACCCGACCCTCTAGGGTGTGTGGCGGCTGGTGGCTGTTGAAGGAAAAGAAGGAAGGGGGAGGAGCCTCACACTACCATAGACATGATTTATATCCCGTAAAGATCGCTACTGTGGCAAGATTTAATAAGTTCATAGTTGGAGAATTGTGTTATAGGTAGTAAGTTGATTCGTTATAAATTTTTTTTAAAACTAATTGCGAGAAATCAATTATTGTTACAAACAGTTTACATCCAAGTTTTAATTATTATGTAATAAAAGTCGACAGCTTATTTACTTAATTGAAATCTGTACAATATTAACCTTCAATAAAGAAAATAGTAACTTGGAATTTTTCGTATTCGCTTATACTTCCTAAAACTGCCCTTAAAATTAATTTATTTTATATATTATGTTTTTAGTTATACCATTGTTTTTTTAACTCATGAACTTTCTGTTGGTGTGTTTTTGTGTAGAAAAACCTTTAGAACTTTAATGTTTACCTACTTATTGCTTTATTACTGTGTTGTATATTTTAAATAAAAAATTTCAGTAGGTATGTGAGGACTTTCAAAAGTAATTAATTAGGGACCCTTCTCCGGCTTTGTTGCTATTTGTTTGTCAGCGTATTACTTAAATCCATTTCAGTTTGTCAATTATTCACAATTTACCATTCAGTATACTATAAGTATCTACACATCTATTGACAATAAAATATTAACAAGTATTAATAAAGCACTGTATCACAATAATATGTCAGATTCTACGATCGAACTACAATATATTCCAGAGTATTATTTTTATCGAAATAAATATTTATAGGAATTAATTTTTAAGTGCTCTTCAAAGAACAAAATAAAAGCTTTCTATGATAGCTCTAGTAAATACATGTGAAGAAAATAATATGGGCTTGATATGAAGCAAATATCAGGATCGAAATATTACGTGGTAAGTGTGCAATGTATGTTGTGTTCTTAACATAAAGAGTTATATTTATGAGATGGTGATGTTATAATTACTTTTAATAAATTGCTGTCTGACAGAGCAACGAACTTTAGAAGTGATTGGATAAAAATATTAATCAATAAAAACTTTGTCATCTAAGTAATCGTGAACGGTAGTAAGCAATCATGACTTTGCCAACTTGTGATTAGTACTTTCTTATAACATAGATACATATAATACTCACGTACCTACATCAAAGACAAATTGAGGATAACGGAGGGGAAGTAGCGAGGCAATATGTATTTATCCGCAACACAAACTAATTATGTTGTATGTATAAACGATATATTATGTATGTTTAAAATAAAATAAAACTGTATTCGTAGACAGATTTAACACTAAATCTAAATCAAATTAATTTGAAATGCAATTTGTACTTCAAATTACTGTAATCAAAAGCATTTGGATTAAAATACATACAACGTACATAAAAAATATATATTATAGATTATAGAGGTCACATTAGTAAATAATGTACAACAGTTTAGGTATTACACAACTATGTACATATTACCTTTTGCCCGCAATTTCGCACGTGTGGCACTGGCAAATGGTAGTTTATGTTTTGGCCAGAGGTATAGTCACTGTAAAATTTGAGATTGATTGTTGATTCTGCGTTTCTGTCCTGTGTGTGTATTCGTTTTTGCGTGAATGAAATATATTGAAAAACAAACGAACAATGTTTCGATTCTACAATATTAGCTGTGGTATTGCTACTCTTAAATATAACTGAATTTTACCCACTTCTAATTTTTTGTATCATCATGAAAATTGGCAGTTACATGTAGTTCTGATGACAATATAGCCGTGTTTAGGATTGGTTGAATTGTCTTGTGAAGGCTTTTGGCCATGATTGGATTTTAAGGTCTGATAATGTAGCTGGAAGGTAAGAACTGGAACTCAATAATGAAACAAGTATCCTAGTCTTGTTGGGCTTGTTGGAATTGTCTTGAGTTCAAATGTATTTTGTCTATGATTAGGTCTAAAATTATTTCCTTAATTACAAGACTAAAAGTAAAAAACTCTTACGGGTAGAGAAAGAGAATAAGATCGACAATAATTTTTTATTTTTTAGTGCAGTACATATAAAAGAGAGTTTTTTTTAGTTTTTTTAAACTGTTAATTTATTTTCATAGTGTTATGGTAAAAATTTAAACGGATGACCTCGAAAGATTTATCAACGTAGTTTTACTTTGATGTCTTCTTATTTTTTATAAACCTGTAGTACAAAGTGACGATATCTTAAATTTAAGTACTTTTTACGAACGCCAACACTTACTTGCGCATACAGAAAATTATTATTAGTTAGTGTACGTCTATCAAGTTACGTTCTTATACAGTATTTCTCGTATTAATACTAGGTAATTAACAAATTATTTGGTGTTATGGAATTCTGTAGCTGTTTACGCATGGAAAAGCTCATGGATCTTTTTATATATATCTTTCTTTCCAGATTCGTCATAGTGGATCAAACTACGAGTGTTTACATTCATAAGAATTGCGTCATTGCATGTTGGCAATAGCTATAAAACAACATATGGGTTCATGAGACTTTAAGAATTGGCACTCTTACCTATTTTCGCAACAGTAATACAGACATGATTTTTTACTGTCAGTTTATGTTAAGCTAATTCAAATACGCAATATAATAAATTCATGCCGTAATCATGTTTATATAATATTTAGTTTATATGGCGTTATATTAGAGTTTATGGGGTAGTATTATTATTACGAGGTACTCGTAGTGGTGCTTTACATTTGATATGAATATTGGGATTAAGTATCATAACATTGTGCGTGGTCACCTACTGAATGGGTGATATAAAGGCATCTACAACGAGCATCAAAATCACGTTAAGTCGTTGGTTCCAATTATTGCTGAACAAGAACCAGCTCAAACGCAACTCAAAATTATTTTCTATTAGTCTACTTTTACCAACCTGCATTGAACCTGTGTGGTGTAGGATCTGTTCCCTTTTCATTTCATTTTCTTGTCTGGGAAGAGAACTGTATTTATCCAATAGTGAGTCTGAGGTGGAAATCTTTAAATAAGAATAATACATACATACATATCTTCACGCTGTATCCCTAACGGGGTAGTCAGAGGGGACGGAGCGCCTGGAGTCGCAGTCCTTACATACCTCTTTCGCTTCCTCAAATCTCATCATTTTCCTCACACATTTTCGCCTAGGTATGCGAGTGCTTTTGACATTTCCGTCTGCTAATACTCTGGCTATTTGATCTTCATAAGTCAGCCTTTGTCTTCCTTGGCTTCTTTTACCTCTCGCTTTGGCTCTGTAGATTTTCTTCGCCATAAGAATAATGAGACTGCATATCACGTTTTATGGTTGTGTATTAAGAACTAAAGATGTATTTCGATTTGGTATTGCAGATACGAGTACTACTCTGTTTTTATTATAATGAAAACACAATGGTTGATTGTAATTTATCTAACGGGCTTTTATCGCTGTAGGTAATAAATAAAAAAGCAGATTAGTTAATTCTGTCTGTGTTCTAATATCCACTAAATCATTGATAAGTGATAAACAAATAACACAGCTAAGGTAACTGGTGTTCACTAAGCAGTCTGGGTAGTGGCGTATTTATCGTAGGGCCATGGGGCCATGGCCCGGGGCGACAGGGTGCGGGGGGCGGCGCGTACCGCATATCCAAAATCTTAACGGATTTTTTAACGGATTATGAGTGTCATTGACAACATTTGTTAACCGACTTGTGCATCGCAAAAAATGTAAATAAATATTTAATAAATTGTGTTTACTTTTTTGTGTGGCCTTTTTCTCTATGAAAAGATTTTTGCTTTTTTTTGTTATTTTGTAGGGCGGCAAACCTTATAGACCCCGGATGTCAATTTTAAAATACGCTATTTAATCTGGGGGCAGCTAAATAGAGACAAGTACGCCAAATAAGCAGTAAAAATCTCTGGATACGTAATGAGTGCTCATATAAGTCATAATTTACAGTGGTTTCAGTGGGCAATATGAGAAAGTATAACAAACCAAAGAACGTAAACATCTGCTTGACCTTGAAACTACGTATTACGTACGCTTTGCACGTGTGACCGCTAGAGTAGCTACAATGTTTTACTTGATAGGCGCTTAATGAATTTGAAAAACCTTATGTAGTTATTTTTAGCAATATATTTAACGCAATTAGTTATTCCAGTTTGATTTATAGTTACTGTATTTCTTTTCTCTTATGTTTTATCTTTATGTCGAGTTACCAAGTAATTGTATATATAATGCCATTATTAATGTGATTAAACAGGGTTTTGTGCATAGATCGTATCATGAGAGCCAACACGTGTAACAAATGTAAGACTTTGGCCCAATTTTATTATGCATACTCTATTGTCTATCTATTTTCTATCAACAAAGTACGAACAGGTGGAACGTGTATTCATGATTCCACTTGTAACTGCGAGACCTCTATATTATCGCTAATTGTCGTGTAAATAAATAAGGAGGGGTTACATGCGTCCGATTTTTGACGACAAGTACTAGGTTTTCCTTCTCAGCTTTTCAGTTTTTCTGGTATGACTGCCGCGAGATTAGTACAGCCACCATATTCAGACTATGCCTAGTGAACGAAAGCTCTTAGTTTACAATACATGAAAACCGTTATGTTTAGCCATCCAACATATCTTAACTACCCTATAAGTAAGTTAAGTAATATTAATAATAAGTATTCCCAAAAAGTTGGAAACAAGATATGGTTCTGTTCGAAGGCCTATTGTTTTACTTTCTCTTATGACTTCCTACTCTGGCAATGAATTCAAGGAATTACGGTTATATCTAGTTTGCAAGTTTTTCTAAATGCAACCGAATTTTAATTTCATAACTTTGATTTTGGTTTAATTTTTTTAATAACTAATTAGAAAATATTGCTCTGCATTGCCCAAGTTTGTAAATATGTATATGTCGCGGAAGTCATGAGTACGGACGCATCGCAGCGCCATCTACGATAACGTTTCCTTGACGGAAACGGAAATGAAGCGCAAGCGCCGTTTTGGTGGCGTTACGCAGAGTCTAGGCTGAATACGACACATTCGAGTGCGGTGATTAGGAGTGTGTCCGTGGTGATGGTGGATTGTATAACCTAGAAACTTTGTCGCGTTTCCCGCTAGTTAATTAGAAATTAATTAGAAGTTAATTTGTACAGTTCGAACATTAATAACCAAACCTACTGTGAATAGTGTCGAGAATTTTCTTTTGCTTCATTTGAATATCTATATCCTGAACGCCTACAAAGAATGTCTGATCCTGCATCTGTGCCCCAAGATGCGACATATATAATTAATAATTATTAAAAAATTAGGGAAAAGGTGTGATGTATTCTATTTTCTTAAACTTGAATTCGAAGCTAACTACGACGGGATTATATGAAATCTTTTTAGGTTCTAACTTTTTGACATACCATAGACGACATATTACATTTTACAAAAAACAGGCCAAGCGCACGTCGGATCACGCACAGTGAAAGGTTTCATTGATGGTATATTTCATAGCGTTTGGAGAAGCTTGCAAATAGCTAAGCACCACTTCTTTAGCGAAAAAAAATAATATGTAATTAAAATGTTTAAAAAATTTGCTACAAAAATTACGGAATCAAGAAATAAACCAATAGCTGGCGATCCTTGATTGCCGACCTTTTGGTGAACTTTTTATGAAAATAAGCGATGATCAATATTAATAGCGAAGGGCACCTCCAGCCACATGCAAAGCGATGACAGCGAAAAACAGTTCATTCGATTTTATCTTTCTAATAGCACAATTTGTATGGCGAAAGAAAAAACAAAAAGAAAGGAGTCCAACCGGCATTTCTCAAAGATATTTTGTGAAACAAACTTAATTACGCCCGCGACTTCGTCTGCATGAACTCGAGTTTCCTGTGGGAATCACTTACTTTCTCACGGTGAAAGGAAGCAAAAGAAGGGCAAACAGACGTTAGAATTTATCATATATAGTTAGAATTAGTCTTGATCTAGTTCGTGAAAAATAATAATTCGATTTGACTATATAAAAATATGTTCCGATTTTTTTGAGTAGTTTTGAGCAGTTGAACAATGTCCTTGTTGCTTACGTGATTCATTGCAACTATAAATCCCAACCTTCTGGATTGGACTTCTTTCTTCCCATTGTAAGAATAGTAGGATACATCCAGTTTATCAATGCTACCATCAGTTTATTGTGAAGCTGTATTAGTTTTATTTATTATCGAATCATAAATCGATACTAAATGACATAAACCGTCATAAAATAATCGCACTTGCTAAAAATTCAATTTCTCGTCATTTGTGTTTGTTTGAAATATTTTAGTTGGCTTAAAACATCCTATTAACTTAAAAATATTAACACAAATTATGAAGAGTGACTTAAACATTTTTATTCGTGACCTACGACCAAATCATAAGGGTTCCAAGTTTGACTACGCATCCATAAATTGCAGTTAACTCTTTGATACATGTCGCTTTTCGATTCTCTTCATTCGTGTTAGATCGGAATACGAAGATTACCGATTGGTATCCTGTATGTTTACATCTTTCAATTTAAAATTTAGAAATGACAAAGACACCAATAGAAACTTTAATTTGCTGACTTTGTCGAGTCGATAAAACAGTCTATTACACGGGCAAATTCAAAGGTTTTTTAAACTGTTAAACATTCACTATCCGAAATAGGACATAAGTATATACGTAAAAAGAATATAACGTATGTACGTAAAGAGAATGATGGGCATCAGGCAGTGAGTCGAGGGCGGTATGGATACATACTTGGGTAAGTAACACAAAAGCGATGTGTGAAAACGAAATGTTGTTCGATTATTCATATTTTCTTGTTTCACACGAAAACCATTCAAACAAACAACCTCAAATTCTGCACACAAAGCTGCTGTGCCTTTGGCGAAAACGTGTAGCCTATGTTAATCATTCTTTAGCTTATTCTTTCGCTATTTCGTAGTAAAGTCGTATATACATACATAACTGACAATGAGTATTTCTAAAAATATACAAACAAGAATTTATACGCAATACACGAAAATCGTAACCGCGCTAAGCTATAATCAATCACTTTCGCATATTATCCAAGCATTCATATAGGTAGGTACCTACCTACCTACATATATTATTTATTTATAAATGCGCATCGGCTACTCAGGTTAATACGTTCATGAGTATTAGCCTAGGCCTAGACAAAGCTATACTATTCTTGTTTATAAATAGTTTTTACATAATATTCGCTATTCATAAACATGTAGTCTTATCTGGGCTAGGAAGAAAATTATAAAATGTTCTAGCTGCTTATTTTTCCGCGCAAATTGTAAAAATCATTCAAGGTATACATATTGTTATAAAGAACTGACCTAAGTATAGCCGATGGGCTAGCAAATTGCCACTAATTAGTTTTCCTTTGTCTATAAGTTCAAATACATACCACGAACTCAAATCACAAAAAGTAGTCAAGATGTGTTTGTACTGTGCCTTGACGCTCTGTCCACGTCTAATGTGTTTCCGCGTATAGGTGCAGTGAAATCAGTCTGTTTTAAATAGCTATGTGAACAAATTATTCATTTCCTATACTTTTGGGCTTTATTATCATGATTGATGAGGGTTGAGTGCGCGGGCGTACGCATGTCGTATTTAGCAAGCGATCGCCGCCGCTTCATCTCCTGTGTGCCGATTCATCGTATAGGTTATGGAACTCTGCGTATAAAGTTATACTAGAAATACTTATTATTATTTTGTACTTGCTTGTAGCCCACCAGTTAATCCAGTTCCTTTTAACAAGTTTTCTCATGTGACTGAATTTTGCGAAATGCGGGAGAGGATAATGAAGTGGGACATCCTATACTCTTAGGTATTTAGTTTTCTTGCTCAAATCAACATGAATATCCGAAAATAGTAAAAGCCAACCAAGGTAAGGCTAAGCCAAGGACTTAAGGTAACTTTTTGAATATTCTTTTACTTATTTTGGGGTGTTCGTAATGTTTAAAGGGTCCATATTTTCTGTAAGAGATCCCGAAGCCCTACAGTATCCTCCAAGGACGCATCGTAGCAGTTTTAGTGGGTTGAAGTCCACATAACCCTGGCCCTCTCCCAAGGAGCTGGGTACCTGTGTTCAGGTTTCTCTTGCATGACCAAAAAGAGGTTTACATTTAGTTGTAAAATACTGGACCCGTATTGGTGATTTGAGAAAATGTATAAAGACAACAAAGAACGTCTGTTAATCTTTTTCCAGATTTGTTTCCCATGTTATCGCATTAAAGTTTTTATAATTACTTAGTTATCGTGAAAAATGGAAAGTGAAGTACAGACGTCTTTAAATGTATAAAGTTTGAAATCAGCAAAAGATAGGAACTTTTATTATTTATTGCCTTTCTACACTTACCTATATATTAATATTTAATATCGATATTGTAAGTTTGTTTATATGAGGAGGGTAGTCTCTGGAACCACTGCATATATTTGAAAAATTTTTTCATTGTTTGAAAGGTACATTATTCCATATGGACTATTAAGCTACCTATATATTTGTACTACCTATGTATAGACTTTTGAATGAAATTATGTTTGCGATGTAATTGAATTTGATTAAAACTTTTATTGAGATAATATTTATGTTAATTTTAATTAAACAACACAGGTTTCACGTTTGGTTGCTATGTACAATTAGATTAAATACTGGTGATGTTTCTTGTTTTTATATTATTATATGTCTAGATTAACGAGATTGAAAGGTAGAAGATAGCTAAACAAACTATTACGAATAATATTTTGACAACAGAAGAAGCTTTCTACGTCAGATACGGAGGTAGTGTCAGATCTTGCGTTTGAATAATTTAGTAAATAATTTTATACAAACCCGAATTATTAAAAAATAATTGAATCGTGTCAAATACACACATACAATACATACAATTATTAAAAAATAATTGAATTGTGGCAAATACACAAATACATACATATGCATATCTATTTCTTACTTTTTAATTTTTCTGTTAAAGTCAGAACAAGATCAAAGTCTCTAAATTAGAATATCTATTGTCATTAAAGTTAGAGATGCTTATGTAATAACATGGATGAAAATACTTTACAAAGGAACTACCTCTGGTACATGAAATATGTTTATTTTAATAATACAGGATAAATGTACGCAGCTCAAAGCCCCAACGTATAATTTAAATTTCTTTGTGTTTATATAGCGGTAGAGACTAGAAATATAGCTTTATGAAAATGTTATTTTAATTACGAACAAGTCAGAGAGAAATTGGTTTCATCATCCGAGTGCCAACTGAGTTTGTTATCTAATCTAGCTTTGAGGAAAATAACAATAATTGCTTTAATTTTAATGTATGCATCGTAGTTTCGTTTAAATATATATCTACAATAATTATAATTAACATATTAAGGTATAATAGGAATATATACGTATATACTATACTCTTTTATAGGAATGTAATAAATATTCGTTATTGTAACTAACTTAAATAGAAATAGGTATATCTACCTGTTAGTTACATGAAGCAGATAGTCTAAATGCTAAATAATAGCTTAGAGCAATAAAGAATAAAAGTATACCTATATCAATCGATTCGAAAGAAAATATAAATTTTTTCAAAAATCAATTTTTTTTGTTTGAATGTATAATAAAGACGGTCACAAAAGAACTAGATATTCTGCTCAGTGGGTACATACGAGCATACATAAGTTACACTATTTCATTTTAATTACCTAGTACTCAATTGACGTTATAAGTATAGTACATATCATATATAAGCATAAAAGCGGAACAGTTTTCGTCTGTCTGTCTGTCTGCCACAGTGATTTTAGCAGAAAATGTGTAACGTACAAATTTGAAATTGGCATACCAATATAACTAGTTAACACACTACATTGCGCTAGTTAAAATTTTCAAATATTCATAGAAGAATTAAATTGTGTATTAACTCCACATGGCCTTCCCCCTCAACCCGGAAATTACTGTACTATACTGTACTGTCTTAGAGATTTTCAGAAATCAAGTCTACAGAAATAACAATTTTTAATTTTCGTACAGCACCCTCTGTGAAAATATGAAACATTTAATCTATTGATCTTTAATTAACTACTAAACAAATCTGAATTAACTAAATTCACTATAATAATATCAAACGTATAAAAGGGCGTCCAATAAAAAGTGAGATAGTATGTTGCATTTTTCGACAGTCACTTTTACTGTAAATACATCTTTTTTCTGAGCTTGAAACTCCCTTCCTGAAGAACTGTTCATCTTTTCATTAACTGAGTACCTAGAAATTCCTGTACTGCAGCGACTACTGCTCCATCATCTTCAAATGGTTGTCCATTCAGATACTTCTTTAACCTCTGAAATAAGTAAAGTCTGGTGATATGGAGGATGGTTATGCATTTCAAAACCAGCACGTATGAGTCTGGACGTTATTTTGAGGAAATAAAACATCCTTTTCGAGGTTGCCTCGCTATTTGTTGAGTTGTGCGATTTTTTTATTTGTTCTGCATATAACGTGCATGTAACCGTAGCTCCATGATTTTGGTATTCAATTATTACTGCCCTTTGACTATCCAAATAAAAATAGAACACATGATTTTACTGGCGAAAGTACTCACCTTTAATTTTTTAGGAGTTGGAGATAATGGTACCTACATGTATCGTTACGGCAATTTTTATGAACAATAATATTTAAATAATAGTGAAAGTTCGAAATCCAATACAATAGTGCGTAAATATATTCATTCTCTCGTAAATTCGCAGTTAGAATGTTATCTAACTTATTTGTGGGCTACGTAAAGTGAAAATAACATGTCTAAGAAAAATTTCTAAACACCAGAAAAACTTAAAGAAAGTGATAAAAAACAAAAGAAATTCTAAAAGTTAAATTGACTGTTGAATTATGTAAAAAGGAGTATTTATAGAAGTGTATGGGAGAATTTGTAGAAGTTAACTATTTCAAATTACAACGCACAATAAATTGCACCATCTAGCATATTAAGAAACAATTATTAAACAAATTTACTTACATATAATAAGATTTATAATTTTAATTTATATATTAATCATGAATTAATCAGTGTTTTGGATATTTGGCAACTATGGTACCAAAACCCTTAATTACACGTAGTCAGATAAACAAAAAGTTACAAGAACAAATTAAAAACGCTCTTTTACAACTGACTCAGTCGAAAAACCTCTCTGAACAACTATTGACCGAACGTGAGGATAACGAAAAAGAGGTTCAATGTATTATAGACAGGAGCAAAAAGCTGGAATCTCAGCTGGCGGAACTTGACATTCTGTACATAGATTTGCAAGTAAAGCGGGATGAGCTACTGATATCTGTTGCTAAGAAGGAAGACTGTAATCGGGGCTATGAGAAGGCTCTGACTTAAATCTGAAATAATAGCTGTAAAATTACCGAAAAGTCTTAGTTAAATAGTTTCGAAAAATTACTGAATACAGTAACAAAACATTGGAACTACTATATATGTACATAAAATTCATTTTTATTTCACTTGATAAATCGTCATCGTGACGCTTATAGTTTTGACTTTTTTGACATTAATAAATTTATTAGGAAGTTTATTTTGACTAATGGTAAGCTTCGACTACCTTATTTTTACAGATGTAAGATAGCTAAATTATTAGCTCACAAATTATGTAATTTTACCCAAAGTATTAGTTTAGGACAAGATATACCTGAGGGGATTGCCTTAGTGGCCCAATTTCAGATTGCTTATTTAGTCAATATACCAGAAGGTAGGCTGTCACCATCAGGTTGTTTAAACTAGTTAAGCCGACAAAGAGAAAGCTTTTTTATTTAATACTAGCACACCAAAATATACAAAGCATTTTCGGCAAATTTCATGAAATAGCGCTATTTTTGGATAAGATTCATATAGATATTCTTTGTGTTTACAGAACATTGGTTGTGCTCACATCACATGATGTTCAGTGTCTCTGGTTATAATGTAGTAAGTTCTTTCAACCGAGTTTCTGCAATCCGTGGTGGCTCCTTGATCTTAGTCAAACATGAACTAGTAGGTAAAAACCGCAAAGATATGATTAAGCACTCTCGGTCGAGAGAACTGTAGAGATTTCTAGTGTTGAGTTGAGACAATTTGTTATACTATGCCTCTACCGTACCCCTAACTGATTATAGGGAATTTGAAAATGTAATGGAAGATGTTTTTAAATTGCTACTTAATTATAAAAAAAGAATTATTGTTTGCGGTGACTAACATAAATTTGCTTGACAAAAATAAGTTAATATCTAAATTTTTTTTTTTTTTTAAATCATCCATATTTTGCAAAAATTATATGTTAACGATTTATTTTAAAGCAAAAAAAATATTATATAATTTTTCTTTACTAATAATTATAAGCTATCATATTCAATACATTTCATATTTTATTGTTACAATTGTGAAGTAGCCAATTGTAATATCTGTGTACAAGCTACATTTTAATGGTTCTTTTTGTCCGATAAACCTGAAGAAGCTATTTTGTCAGTGTTAACACGCGATATGCCCATCTACCTATACGTTTACGAGAATATTGCCACTTCACTATATATACATATTAAATGGATTCATAAACGTATAAGCTTTCAAATGTGAAGCTAATAAAATTCCGATTATAATAATAACTATTTTTCTAATTATTCCCTGATTACTAAATAAATGCTAATGCTAATAAAATAAACGTTGTGTTCTTATTTAACAAAATACCCCACATAAAAAAAAATGTTGTCATAAACGGTGATTATCCTTGTATTGCAAATTATTCGTATACAAAATTGTTTAATATAATTTCTAGACAATGTTTCGGTATAAACGGTAGGGTATAGGCACCTACCTAGGTACTTATAAAATAAATGTTGTTAAACGTCGTGACAAGAATGCGCGACGTGCGTAACGTGTGTAACTTACGTGTCTTTAATGAATACGTAAACAATCTTGTATGGCGGAAAGCTTTGGATTTATGAGTGCGTGCCCTTAGAGCAAATGAGGCATGTGTGAAGAGAGCACGAGGCAAGACAACCCTCGAGGAATTAATGCGCATCGTTACGTGAGCTACCTCTAGACAACTGCTCGCAAGCTACCATTTGTGTGCACTTAATTATAATTAAATGTTTAATGTCACAACCCTAATTCTAAAGACCATGCAAATCTACATGTATAAGCATATAGTTTAAGCAGCCTTTTACTCTAAAGGTAATGTTAACTGTGTAAATTGTTGCTGACCTTTTCCATATCTATATAGCACGCATTGTTGCAAATAAACAATAGCTTTGAAAAGCCACCTTCAAACACAAAACTGGCGAGAGTTTTATCGATATTATTATTTCACGTGCATTATTAATCACAATAACAAAAACTGGCAAACCATACGAAATAACCGCAATTTTTTGAATTTATTGCTGGCCTTGGAAATGTCCAGTGTGGACACCCTAGTGTACATTTATTCTTTCATACATTAGACAACTTATAGGTGCTTTATGTTATTCTTTATGTATTTTACATTATTATTATTTTAAAACTAGCTGACCCAACAGGTGTTGTCCTGTCCTAATTTAAATGAATAAAAATCACATAGAAAAAAGAGCTTCCGGTTTATCCCGAATGTTCTAATTTTCCGAGCAACTATTCCAATTTTTGTTCCCTTAAAAACCGTTGCGGACTATTATCAACATTTAAAAAAAATTAGCTATATCGTTCCAGACGTCCTCTAGTGATGCGCTTACCAACGAACAGCATTTCATATATTTACACTTCTCGGTCAACATAACAATTAACATGTATTATGTAGAGTTTAACATTGCAATATCTTTAAAGGAGATGTTAGACTTTCGGCTCGCGTTTTGTACGCTATTTAGAAAATCGAGGAAAAATCTAAAGATTGCTAGAAAAATAGTGAATTTGCAATTTTTATTATACATTTTTAGTACAAGAGCAACATTTCCTTATTTAATTGGGCTATTCGGACAAGTACGCCATAACGAGTTCGTTCCAAAACTAAATGTGAAGTATGCAATTTACTATCAAACACAATTGAAATGTATATTATTAACAAAGTAATGATAAAAAAATCCCATCCAATAATTTATTCTTCACTAAAAAAAAATATACCTACTTACAAAGAGCTTTTAGTGCAACTATTTTTATTTTGTTGAAAACATGTATAGTTCAAAATGTCTTCGAGTTGTGATGTATGAATATACTTTGATCGTCACTCACGTCACGGGTCAAAGCGCTGTCAAAAATTCAAAATCAAAACTATGGAGGGTCTCCACAACCTGCCGAAACTCCATATAGAAAAGCAGGTTGTATGAAATGTGTGCTAACTTTAATGGCGGCTATCTCTGTCTTATTCGATCCCATACAAACGTCTCTTTCTCATTCTGTCGAATTATAATGATCTTTGTCATTCTTTTCCGTCAGTATATTAGTACTCTGTGATCTGTGTTAATTTCATTGTCGTATGTCTTTGCAGTCATTGATATTTAAAACTTTTTTTAAATATACGTATATAATTATTAGATTTACAACTGAAAAGTGTAATACAGTGTTCCGTCGTGTTGTATTAAGAAGAATGCATTACAAAACCTGGGAAATATGTGGTTTAAGAGCTGGCCGGACTAACGATAAAAAACGTTTGTTTATGGCGAAATTACCCTTAGATGAAGACAGTAGGGAAGGCGATTCTCTCGAAAAAAGATCGATCTTCAAATCGATTCGAATCGAAGTATGAAAAATCGATTCATAGAAAAATCGAAGTCTAAAAAATTGATCTCTCGAAAATCGATTTTTTCTCGACTTACTATATAAGTTTGTATTTATGACATAATTATATGAATTTAACTATAGAAAACTTGGAAGACGCTAAAATAATCAATCTATCAATCAATCAATCATTTTTAAAGAATTAAACAATTGCAACTGTATTTAAATGTTACATGTATAAAAACCTCTACTTAAGATAATTTTTTTTTATAATATTTAAGTTAAAAAATTATAAAATTCACAGTTCCCACATTCAACTCATTCTAAACAGTTCTATATTTTTTATCATAAAAAAAATAATCGAATCTCGATTTTCAAGTGTAAAGTACCGATTCACGGAATCGATTCATAACAAAATATCGATTCAAAATCATTTATTTGGTCGAAATAATCGATTCCTCGATTAATCGATCTCAGATCGCCATCCCTAGAAGACAGGTTAGTACATATCCTTTCTTTCTATGATATGTTTTGTCTCGATACCTTCTTATATGCCATTTATTTTAAGCCTTTCGTAAAATCTTGTTTTATAACCAAGTGCAATAGTGCGGTTTATTATCGATGCTTACGTATATACGTACTTATATACATTTTTAATTTTCAATTATGTGAAGTCGTCATTGATGTAAAGAACACTGATATTATATCGAAATATTCTTTACGTCAGTACATTTATGGCGTAATCGTAATTATTTTTTACATAAAATATCAGTTTAATGAGTTCAATGTTTTAGGCTTGAAAGTAGAACAAACAAAATCTATTTTAGCTCTTTAATATTAGGATTCTACTAAAATATCTTGTACCTCTTATTGTTATTCACGGTATATATTTCTTTTGTTTACAGAATCTATCTTTACCTTCATGTTATAAATTAAACTTTAAAACGAAAACCATGGCAGAGGAGAAATTACTACGAAAATCTGTGTCACAATGAAGCAAAAATTACACCTGCATTTCATCTTGGTGTATTTTTTTTTTATTTAATTACACAATCGTGTACTTTTTAGCAGATTAGATTAGATTACTTTAAAACTATTGTCACGTCTCATTTGTGCGCACCGCCCAGTGTGAGTTACAATCTTAACCGCCCAAGCAGTTACCTAATTTTTACATTCTCATTGAAATGATATAATCTTAAGTCTAAAATTCTTTCTACAGTCTGTATTCTATTGAATCGATAGTTTTTCTTTGAAGGCAATGTTTCATCGCCTATGTTCACAAGTTAACTGATCACTGAACAAAGTCACAAATTACATAACCTAATAGAAACTAACAAATGTGTGCATGTGAACTACTAATTGGAAACTAGTTGTAGACCAAATTATAAATGTTTAGATTAAACTTAATTCCTGAGTTCCTCATAAGACTCCATTAATCAATATCTAACTACATTTTTCCTCATAAATAAATCTAAATAAGTCTCATATGAAACCACGTAATTTAAGTACCTACTAATATCTAGAGAATTTAGTAGTACCTACTAATGTGTAGTTTAGTTTCGGTTCAGTTGTATTTATTTTTTCAATCATTAAGGATGCTTACACTTACACGTCTTAAAATTAGGTCTGTAATCATTTCTGTTCTTGGAAAGAATCTTGGATATAAGGTAATTAATTGCATTAAAACATTTTTTTTATATATGTTATCTGAGATATCTCTCTGTTATTATTTTGTGTCAGTTCAATCTGTTATGTAGTAATATATGCTCAATGTTTTGCAAAGTGCATTGTTGCTAGCACCTTGCTTAGGAATTTTGGCATGATCTAGACAGCTAGTCTATTGAAACATATTTTTACATTTAGTGTTGATTATCATTGTTTAGGAGACAGCCTTGTAATGTAATAATAACTTATTTCAGAAAGAAGCCAGAATTATATTTTTCATTACCATATTTTAATACTAGTCATTGTAATAATAGTCATTGTGTGGGCTAATAACAAGTTTCTAAAGAACTTGAAAAATTTATTATTTATTTAACTAATTCTCCAACATTGTTATTATATATACTTGCTCAGAAGCTTGATGCTTCTGAGCTAACATTTTAAAATATAGAACATTTTAGTTGGTCTTGTGTTAAATGATGGTAAATACTTTATATATACATACAGAAACCTCTTTTTAACTTTTCAGATACCTGATAGAAGCAGAATTTCTTACGCTCAAAGAACACCATAGACACAGGGAACCTAACAAGCACTCCTTCTGTCAACACCAATATTTAACGCCTTTTCATTTAGGTGTCAACCATTTATCTAGGGAGGAATTAATAAAATTAATTAACAATCTGGAAGTTGTATCTCAAGTTGTACAATCTTCACATGAGATGGTACTTTTTAGAATCTGCATCAGGTCTCGCCATTAATCTAGTAGAACATTATAAACATGTATTTTTTGCGAGACAAAGTATGGCTTGGGCTAAGGTTTATATTACGTCTGGTTATTAGGTTCAGAACTTCTACCATAATGTACGAGACGAGCATGCTGCAGCAGCGGTTGGAGAAGCACCATATCAAAATCTGCTATATAAGAACACTTTCTCTTTAATAATGTTTTGTTAGGTTATTAATTTTACTTAGGCGGTGAACAATCTAAATCTATGACTTGAAATGAGATATGGGTATGGTCGACTCCGCATTGTTGGTTGTTGTGCGCATCTCATGACCATTGTAAGGTATTCTGGCTAGGTTCACTATTAAGAAATCATAAAATAACTGACATATTTACTGAGTTGGATTGTGGTTAGAATATATTGAAAATGAAATAGAATAAAACAAACATAAAAAAAGTATTGATAAGTTGTTTTATTTTCAAAAATCTAGTCTCAAGCCATCAATCTGGTAGAACTTATTATACATATATATATTGTTGGCGAGACAAGGTGCTACTTGGAATGATTATTAATCATTGGATATTATTGTAATTGTATTTGTGGACTCCGCACTGTTCGTTGCTGTGCTCATGTGATGACTATTGTGATGTATTTAGGTTGTGCTCGGTATCAAGAAAACATAGAAGCACCAGCATCTTTACTGGATGGAATTCTAGTTAGAGAGTATAGCGAGAATGAATAATAAAATGTTAAAAAATTATTGATGTTTGTTTTAGTTCACAAGTCTGACATCTATATTCACTTTGTACTGTAATTGCACAGATCTAAACATCAACAACCATTCTCTAGTTTTGCTTTATGACTTATTCCTTCCTAAATGTTTATACATACTTACATATCCTCACGCTGTTCCCTAAAGGGGTAGTCAGAGAGAACACACATTTTCGCGTAGGTATGCGAGTGCTTTTGAGATTTCCGTCTGCTAACACGTGCTATTTGATCTTCATAAGTCAGCCTTGGTCTTGTCTTCTTTTAGCACTCCCTTTCGCTCTCTTGATTTTCTTAGTCTTTCATGACTCATTCTTTCTGTGCCCAAATCACCTAAATGTTAAGGTTATTTTTTTCCCACTAGTCATATTAACCAAAATTGATAAAATAAAATACTATCTTTGATGTGCTGACGTAAAATCTCTACAATTCACACTAGAACTGCATATATAAAAAAGCGCGCTCGTTTATAATTTACCTTAACTTTGACCTATTCCTAAACGGGCTTATTTGTTTATTAAGTACTTATACTTTATCCATATTATTTTCCAAAATTAATAAAATCGAATATTTAGTGTGTTGACTTGTTGTCGCTATATTGCATTTCTCAAAAGAAAAGTTGATTTAGTTGATCCGGTTCCCAAGGCGTCAAAGATATCATTGCCTGTTAATTTTTTTGTACCCTAAACTGCAGCGTGGATATGTTCAAACTGTGAACAGGCACTGTTTGAGATTTTAAATAGGTTTCAAGAGTAAAGACCTGTAATATAACAAAGAGTACTATTAATTAACTATTAAAACTGGAAAACGTCAAATATGTCATTGACGCCATCTTATTTAGGTAAGGTGTTGCCTATGATATGTGTATGTAATACTTTTGTACGAAAGAATTAGACTAATATATACCGAAACCATAATTAAAACACTTTTGTTTAATTTTAAAGTTTCTAAAATGTTAGTGTACAAAGTGCGAGCCGGGGCTCCATACATTCGTGAAACTTCTCCTTTTCTTGTGAACCTTCTGAATGGATAAAGACGCAGTTTTTGAAAATCGTATTATAATTTATTATACTTACATTACTTGAATTTAATGGTATATATATAGTAGTATTATATAGTAGGCGACTTTTGTTCATGTTTATATATCGTTAGATAGTATTATTACTTTACTATGTAGGACCTACGGGATGTGACTAATCAGAAATCACACATTATTTATTTTCAATTTTCTTTCGTTACAGGCAATTTCAGGGGTGTAGGAGTACTTCATCATGCCACCTAAGTAAGATTTATACTAACGTGTGTAGTAACTGTAGATGTTTACAATTTTTATTTGTGGCACAAAAAATTTATCGTCAGCGCGCACGCATTTTGAAATAACTGAATAGCATTAAGAAATATCTTTTTAAGTCATGCTTCTTGTGGATTTTTTTAGCTTCAGCTTTAAAACGAGTAAATTGTAAAGATGTTATTACCAACAAAATACATTTATTTAATCAGAAAGAAGAGATCTGTTCATTCTTTTTTAAGAGAGTTATTGTTTGTTCTGTTCAATTTTTCCATTTTTCATTATTTTCTTTTAATTTCACTAACTTCGAAAACACCAATTATACATGTTTAGAAAAATTAAACTGTCACGTCGTTATTTCTCTTTACCTATCCCCGTTACCCCTATAGTATAATAATAAGTAGTAAGTTTTACTGAAGTTAGAATGGTTTTTTTCAACGATGCGAAAGCCTTAGTTGAAGGCAATTATTTGGAAACCCCGATTTTCGTACCCTTCCGCAGAACATCAACGCATAATAAACTATAATTTACTTAAATAATAAAATGTCACGGTTTTGTCAAAATATCTCAAAAGTGCTCCAAAAAAATCAAAGATCTGAATAAACCTTCGTTTTTCTCCTTCCCCTCAAAATATCCCTCTTTAAGGTTCCACAGTCAAATTAATAAAAATACTCCTTTTAGCCCCTTAGTCCAATCCACGGAACAAAAAAACGAGTGGAATTAGCATACCGAACTGTTATTAGAGAAACTAGCGTAACCTGTTAAACACATGCTTACACGTCGTAATATTTTCACTACATAGAATGCTGATCAGTTATTCGTCACACAAACAAACATTCGTTAACGGAACAATAATAATTAAAAAGAAACCTTATTCCAAAGCCATGTAGACATATTTGCAATGCTTTTTACGATAGTGTTAATATGTATAACATTAAAGTTGCCAGGATAAAGAATTTTCATGAATATTGTGCGAACTCTATAATATTAACATTTTAAATTAACGTTATCCATATCAATGTCTATCTTTTTTTTTAAAAGCGTTATTCATTCAGAATAAATACAACTGTCCTTGTTAAGAAATTACTGCACTTAAATATTGCACAATTTTGTCGAATCGAGTTTTGACTGGTATCACATTGTAGAATGGACTAGAGATGTTCTCGTTTATCGATAAAAGCTATTTTATCGAAATGTAATAAAAAATATCAAATGCTTGAATTAGTTACGCTTAAGCTTTAAGCAACAACACTAGTACTATTATTAACCGACTTCAGAAAGGAAGTTCTCAATACGTCATTACGTTTTTTTGCTCATTATGGTAATATGTCTCAATAACAAAACTAGAAGTCCCGTAATATTATTAATGCTTCGGATTCGATTCGGTATTCGGATTTGACTTGACTATTCTCCGCTTCCCTCTTCCCCATCTCCGGAACTACTGATTCGAGAATTTTAAAAGTTTTGGGGAATGTAAAGCCCTACCTAACGTTTAAAGGAAAAATATAAAAGTCGTCACCACTTTGTAAAAAATATCGTTGGAAGATTCTCTCGTTTAATCGATGTTTGGAGTTTACACCTAAAGAATCGATTTTTATTATGTAGGCCGCGGTACGGAAATTTTACGGAGAGTAAAATCAAGCGTTAACAAAAAGTGAAGCATAACGGTTTACGTCATTTTTAAATCCAAGTCGGCTAATATTACTTTTTTGGATAAATCGATATGGGTATCGTATTCTAGATTTTTGACTTCATTTTGCTTCAATCCACTTTTCTTTCTCATGCGGAGATTTAAGAAAACTGAATAAAATAATATTCATGTACAAATAAAGATCACAATAAACTGTAATAGTTGTAATCATTTTCGATAACTAAATATATCGAACGATAACAAATATCAACAAATATATATAATTTATTATTGGTAATGCCTAGTATATATTTTTTGTGTAATCGTAGTACTTAACATATATTATGGCGGATCTATAACTGTTTATCGATATCATTACCTAGTTTATGTCACCGCGTTACATCTCTAATTGAGCGTCGTGAAGTCCAAAAAAACGTTTTTTGCTAATAAAACAAAAAGTTGAGCTTGTATCCAAAAAAGTTGTAGGTATTAATATTATCTTTCGATTTATGTCCTGTGCAATATCAATTTTTACCTTATACATACATATCCTCACGCTGTATCCCTAACGGGGTAGTCAGAGAGAATACATGGAGTTATACATGGAGAAAAACGTAAAAAACCATTAAAAATCGCGTTTATTAATTTAATAATAACTCTATTAAATACATTACATTAATAATAACTCTGTTAAACTCTAAATAATCAAAGCAACTTAGAAACTAGTTACTTGTAAATCCTAGACTGCTCTGGGTGCGCCTCAAGATGGGGTTGACGAAAATTATTATTTTGGCGGTGTATGCCCCAGTGTCCTCTGTCGGTTTGGGTGAGCTAGAGCAGTTTTGGGATAATGTTAGAGAAGTTCTAGCGACGGTTGAAGAGAATGAGAGAATTGTTGTGTTTGGAGACATGAATGGATGGGTCGGAACAGCTCAAACTGGATTTGAGACTGTCCTAGACAAATATGGAGATAGGAGAGTGAATGATGATGGTAGGATTCTATTAGGAGTGCGTATGGAAAAGAATCTCTTTGTTGCTAATACCGTATTTAAGCGCAAAAGGATCCATCAGTACACTTGGGAAAGAAAGGATGAGAGAAGTATGATTGACTTATTCTTGGTAGATAACAGGTTCAAGAAGCAGGTTATGGACACAAGAGCGCATAGAAGAGCTGATATGGGAACGGACCACTTTCTGGTGATAACCAAAATAAGGGGTCTGTTTCAAGCATGGCGACATCGCGTAGTGTCCAAACCTGCAGCGGTTTATCGCATCAAAAGCTGGAAACTGCAAGATGCGACTACCAGGAATGAATATGAAAGGGTAGTATCCGGTAAGCTTGATGATAGATTGAAAGTGATGAGCGAGAAACCAATGACAAGATCAAACATTATGACAAATATAATTCATTAGCCCTTATTGAGCGCGGTTTTGCGGCGATTACACAAGCTCTTATTAAACAAAATGAAGCGGCACAAGATGGTTTTAAAACTTTGATCAAGTGGACAAATTCTGTGGGTAATAATATTTCTTCCAAATCATTGCATGAAAAAATAAACGAATTATTTGTTAAAGGTAGTTTTCAAAAACCTAGTAGTGATGTTTTACAGTTGGCATGCGGACATAGAGCCGAATTAATACCACAAAGACGTGATAATGTCTTACGTAATGTCAAAGATAATTTCGTGAAGGCTAGTTTGCATAAAATACCTCCAACTTGTGATAAACTTTTTCATAAAGAATCTTTTTTTTCGTTAATTGAGAAATCGGGAGGTGTAACGAAAGATTTTTGGCCGCTTCGTATATCACCCCAGAATACAGCTGCTTCGCAAGCACAGCCACAACAGCAGGCTCGGGCCATGCCTAGCCATGCTCCCAAATATTCTATGAAAGTACCGGGTGTGACTAATTATACCTACCCACATAATGATTTTATAAGCAGGCCATCTCCACAAGGTTCTTGGAATGGCTTTAATTTTTATAACCAAGGCCGAGACAATTCTCGCCTTTCTTTTCGACAATCTAGCCGACAAACAAGGTCCCCTCGACAGACCTGGGCATAATTTTAGCCACGAAATATATTTTAATACCGGTGGAGGGCAAGGGAGAAACCCCGGCCAATCAGTCCCTCGCAGATCTACAAAAAGAAAATTCTGACTCTCACCCATTTTGAGCGGGCAGATTACCGGATTTTCTGGAGAACTGGCATGTTTTCCAAGCTCCTCTGGCGTTAACAAAAATTATTCAGAATTTCCACATACCTTTTATAGCCAAACCCCCCTTAGTAGTTCCGAATTTATTCAGCCATCGTTTTCAAACGCCCGAGTCGACAGACATGGACGAAGTTATGGACCAGTTAGTAAAATGGAGGTCTTGGAACCTGCCCCTCAGTCCCAGTTTTGTGTCCCAGATTTTTCTAATACCAAAAAGCGACGGTTCTGTCCGTCCGATTTTCAATTTAAAAAATCTAAACCTTTATGTGCATGTGGGAAAGTTCAAGCTTATAAATGTCCAGAAAAGTGTAAATTTTATACAGCCAAGGGATTGGTTAATCAAAATAGATTTATCAAACGCGTATTCACCTACCAGTCTCCAAACGTCACCGATGCTTTCTCAGTTATTTACAAACGCCAGCTTTGGCAAATTTTTGCGTCTCTGACAAACTGGGTAGCGCAGATTCTAAGAGAGAAGGGTATTCGCACTGTGGTGTACTTAGACGATTTCTTCCTGGCATGTCAAAATCCTCATACGCTCCAGCGACAAGCGCAACTAGCAATAAATATTTTAGAACAACTAGGCTGGAAAATAAATTACCTCAAGTCCGTACTGACACCAAAAACGAATCTTCAACATCTAGGTATTGTGTGGGATCCTCACAGGAATCGAAAAAGTTTGCCTCTAGAGAAATGCAAAGAATTACAAGCAAAAATTACATCTCTGCTAAAAAGAAAAAGGGCAAACCTGAGAGAAATTAGAACCTGAGAGAGCATAGTAGGCTCTCTGAATTTCGCAAGTTTTCCGATTCCCAGAGGTCGTCTAAACCATCGATCGCTTCTCAAACATTGCCATTTGTTACTTCAACAAAATTCACTCAAACGGTACCCAATACCGATCAGAGCGTTGAACGAGTTGAAATGGTGGACCGTCAACCTTCGTCTGTTCTCACCAATTCTTTACCCTCCAGTTTCAAACTATTTAGTGACGGATGCGTCCGGCATCGGATGGGGTGCTCGACTAAACAGTTTGAACTTATCAGGTCAGTGGTCGCAGGAAGAGGCGAGACTACATTCCAATGAACGAGAAATGATGGCGATATGGTATGTTCTAAAAGATCATTGTCATCTCCTGGCAGACTCGTCTCTATTAATACAGACCGACAATCGTACGGTGGTATCACATTTGAAAAAGGAAGGCGGCAAAAAATCGGATCTCTTGAATGGAATTGACTTACGAAATATTCAAAATACTGGATCGATTCGGAGTGCACATAGAGATTTATTACATACCGGGGTGTTACAACGGAGAAGCCAATCAGTTATCGCGTTTAAATCGTCCACCAGAATGGCATCTGCTGCCTCAGATCGCTTCTGTTGTTTTTGCCAAGTGGGGTCATCCTGTAATAGATTTATTCGCATCAGCAGTAGCCCATGTAGTCCCCACATATGGCACACTCGATCTAAAGGATCAACAAGCAACGATCCACGACGCCTTCAGTCAAGAATGGAATTACCCATTGGCGTGGATTTTCCCGCCACCGTTTCTGGATTGCGTGGCGTGGATTTTGCCGCGTGTCCTGCAACATCTGAACACAGCATCAGGAATATACTTAATAGTGGCTCCACGATGGACAAAAGTTTCTGGAGACCAGATTTGAAAAATCGAGCACTGAGTCCACCATTCACAATTCGAAACCTCGAAGAAGTTCTCATAGATGTAACGACAAATCGACCGCCACCATTGACACAAAACATGTTTCTGGAGGTATGGAAATGTGGGGGTGGTCGAAAAGCTTAACAGGGTGGTCCAAAGTTCAGAAAGAGTTTTTACAAAGAAGTTGGCGAGATTCATCATTAAAGACTTATAAACAAGCATGGCAGAAGTGGTGTGTGTGGGCTGTTAATAATTCGGTAAGCATTTCTAATCCTAGTGGGGCTGATTTAGCAAAATTTTTGATAGATTTAAATCAAATTAATGGTTTAGCGTATAGAACTATTTTAGTTTATAAATCTGCCATTTCCACTCTTTGCAATCCAAATACGGAGTCTCGATTAAGTTCACATTTGTTAGTTAGACAAGCTTTAAAGACTATAAGTAACAGTAGCAGTGTCACTATTTCAAGTAGCAAAGCTCCTATATGGGATACAGATGTGCTTACAAATTGGTTGACTAGTAATAGACCGAATTGTAATAGTTTACTCGAATGTTCCACGCGTGCTGCAACTTTATTACTGTTATGCTCCGGTCGTACTTTGTTGAATGTTAACAATAATGACTATATCATTTCTAACGATTCAATTGTTTTCTGGCCAAAATTTGGCTCCAAGACAGATACAATGATTAATAGACAGTCTGGTTGGCGTATATTTAAAAATAAAGATTGTCAAGCATTGGACCCAGTTTTTGGGTCAGGAGAGTCATTGTGTTATCTACATCCCGTCGGTCTATTTGTAAAGAGAATAACCTGTTTTTGACTGTATGTGGTATACCTAAAGCAGCATCGCGGACGAATATTGCTAACTGGGTTAAAAAAGTACTAGTACAGGCGGGTATTAAAGCTAGTGCAGGTAGCATACGACCCGCAGTGGCATCTAAAAACTGGATTCAAAATTATCTACTAGATGAAATACTCGCCCGTGGTAATTGGAGATCTGAAAACACATTTTTGAAGCATTATTGTCGTGAAATTTATTCCTCGCAATCTGATAATACTGTATCACGTCTCTTTGCACCAATTACTGAAGGTGATTATTAAATAATTATTTCTATTAAATTAAGCAATATTTGGATTATTGCAATTGTATTCGCTAAGGCATTCATTATTTATGTTATAATAATTGGTTTTTGATGATTTACATGCAATCATTGTTTTATGTAAAAATGTTTACAATTTTAATACTATTTCTTACACAAGTACATTTTCTGATAAGCAATCTATGTAACTAATATAAGTATCTTAATTTGTTAGTTATTTATTTGGTTATGGTATATTCTTGTATGTAATAAACATACTACGTATAAACAATGATTATTTATTATTTTAAATTATTCCTTTAAGATTTTTAGAACGACTTTTTAAAAATTATTCTGTACACTATTTCTGTCATGTACGTACGTGATTCATGTACGATACTATATACAAGACTTCGAAGACAAGATTCATATACCTACTTACATTTATAATATAACGTCACATTGGCGTTACCTGTACACCAGGAGATATCAGACAGATCTCAAATATTTAGGCTTCAAATAACGGTTCAAAGCTTAATAATAGCGTTTTACCTACCAACAAAACGCTTATTAAGCGGTAACCTTATTTGAAGCCTAACATTACATTTCTACCTGGTATAAAATAATTTATGTAAATACCTACGTATTATATATATTTGAGATCCAATGAAGGAAGTCGAGACCGCTTAGTTGCACCTCGGTCTCACTACCTGCTGTACAGGAGTAGGTGAAGGAAGACGTGGTGGGGGAATTCGAGCTAAAACTGATCCGTTACCAGAAATCAAGTACGCTACTCTCAAATATTTAGGCTTCAAAAAAGGTTACCGCTTAATAAGCATTTTGTTGGTAGGTAAAACGCTATTATTAAGCTTTGAACCGTTATTTGAAGCCTAAATATTTGAGATCTGTCTGATATCTCCTGGTGTACAGGTAACGCCAATGTGACGTTATATTATAAATGTAAGTAGGTAATAAAACTGATGCTGTGCTTATAGCATCATCAGAAGCAGAGTTGCAGACACTAGTCACTTGCATGAAAGAAGAATGTGAAGTGAAAGGATTGAACATGAATATGAACAAAACTAAGGTTCTGGTGTTCGAAAGGGAAGCGGTACAAACGAAATGTGAGATTTGGGTAAATGGAAAATGTCTACAACAAACGAATGAAATTGTGTATTTGGGGAGTGTGTTTTTGATAGATGGAAGATGCGAGTTGGATGTGGAGCTGGCAATAAAGTGAACGGTGCTCTGTCCGCATTATTAGGCAGTGTGAATATATCTAACTCTGCCAAAATGGCCATCCACAATGTGGTGTTGGTGCCAACTTTATTGTACGGTAGTAGGGCCTGGGTATGGCCGAAATCGAGTGAAAGTATGTTAAATGCAGTAGAAATGCGATCTCTTAGAAAGGTGCGGTGTCACTCTTACGGACAGGATAAGCAATTAAGAGATAAGCAGTATGACAGGGTTGCGCGATAGTATTATTGTCAAATTGAAGAAAGGAATGCTTAGATGGTTCGGGCACATAGAAAGAATGAGTGATGAAAGACTGACGAAGAAAATATACAGAGCGAAAGTGAGTGGTAAAAGAAGCCAAGGAACACCAAGGCTGACTTGTGAAGATCAAATTGCGAGAGTGTTAGCCGACGGAAATGTCAAAAGCACTCACATACCTAGGCGAAAATGTGTGAGAAGAATGACGAGATTTGAGGAAGCGAAAGAAGTATGTAAGAATCGCTACGCTTGGCGCTCCGTCCTTTACTTATAAACATTATATTTTTCAACGAATTTAAAAAAAAATTATTACCATAATGTGACCATTTGGAGCTGAGAGAATTTTTTTTTCGAAAATTTTTGTGTATTTTCCTTTTATTGAACGACTACGAAACTGAGATAGATTGTTGTCTAATAAAAAAATGCTTTTGATGTTTACACTAAACGGAGCTTGGCGGCACTTTTGGCGCGTAAACTACTTATTTGGAGTCAAAGTGGAGGGAATGCTACACTTCTCGCGGATACTTCGAGTTGAGAATCTGTGGATCAGTGCAGCTAGACTGTACTAGCCTTCAGTATCGCAGAAAACTCTGTGCAAACACGTGGTAATATCTATTCGCTTAGTCCAAAAAACACGGTGAATCTAATTGTGTGGTCGCGCCATTGTTTTCATTCATCGGAAATTTTATATAAGTACAACAAATTATATTGTATAACTGAACTGATAATAAAAAGTATTCGACAAATTATTCGACCAAAGAATGCGATTTATATATATAATAAAAATAAACTCGAGCCAGGAGCAGCTATTACCGCAGGGCTAAAAATGTGAAGAGGACAACAAGAGCATGAACGCATGTAAACGTTCTACGTAATTGTATCCCTTTTGTGTAGACGTCAAAAACTTTTTTTTATCAGACAATAAGTATTTAACGACAGTCTGTCTCATAAAATATCTAAAAACACGGGAAATTAACGCGAATCCCTTTTATTGTCGCTTGACGTTTCGGCCGAGTTGCATCGGCCATGGTCTCAAGTAAACTGTCGCAGCAAGCTTTACTCCGTGTCCGAGGCAGATTTTATGTCATCTACCCCCGAAGTTTGTAAATAATTATTAGGGGTCCTACACATAAAACTCACGCAACTCAGCCGAAACGTCAAGCAATAATTAAAGGTAATCGCGTTAATTTTCCGTGTTTTTAGATATTTTATAATGCAACGCGAAAGTTTAAAAGTTTATAATCTGTCTCATTTTCGTAGGCGTTCGTTAAACTGAAAACTGAAATTTTTAGAATAAAAAAATGTTCTCTTCTCAGACCTAGATGGTCGTATGGTAATCATTTGTTTTAAAACTCGTTAAAAAATATGAGCTTTCATTAAATAGTAGTTTGATTTCAATAAATGTTGAATTGAAAAAATTACATCGAAAGAACCTAACCTAACTCCAAATTCCTATCACAAGAAACCTAACCTATTTCTAAGAAATAGAGCTCCGAAAAAATGCTCTACGATGTCGATGTTCGATACACGAACAATTATAAGAAAACGCTTTTTTTCGACGCAAATTTTCTTGACTAATTTTCAAAATTTCGCTCCAAAAAGAAAACTAATTTCCAATAGCCAAAACCAACATTTTCACCAAGTAACAAGTTTCTCAGTTGCTTTGATGAAGAGTTATTATTAAACGAAAAAACGCAATTTTTAACGATTTTTTGCGTTTTTCTCCATGTATAAGGCAAAAATCGATATTGCACAGGACATTAGTAGAAAGATAATTTTAATACCTACAACTTTTCCATTTAACTTTTTTGGATTCAAGTTCAACTTTTTGTTTTATTAGCAAAAACCATTTTTTGGACTTTCGTGAATTTTTCAGGTTACGTTCGCCATTGAAAATTCGGAAAAAAAACGCTATCTTTCTTAGAATTTATTGTTCTACAATCATGATCATTTTTTTTTCCCGCCTTCAATTATCTGGAGCATTTCCGTAGATTGATTGGGCTACCTATATTACAGTGGATTCATTCCATCATATCTGAAGCTGAGCTGAAATTTGGTACCAAAACCAGAAATGAAAATTAAATAATGACTAGTAAGATACTTTTTTAATTTCTCTTTAATTTAGCTTAGGTATATCTACTTCGTCTGAAATTATTAAGTAATAATCCTATGTTAAAACATGTTCGATGCGGTCATGATTGGTTTTGATAGAACTATGAGTTAAAAATATTTATTCATGATAGGTAGGTACTAGCAAAAAGTTATAAATAGAATTCCATTAGTCTAAGGTATAAATTACTGCTATTATAAAATATTGCTGTCACTTGCTTTTATTCAAAGTATATATTTATTATTGTTCACAATCATTACTACCTACTTAACAATATTCACATTGGTCGTATAAATACAGGTAATTGATTCACTGCTTCAAGGGTTAATAATACATTTTTGTTGTTTCGTGTCGCAGATCATTAGCCTTGCTTCAATTTTATCACTACACATTTAGCTCGTTGACCTTCTTGGGGTTTAAATAAAAAAACGCTGGAAATCGTTTGAGTTTCGCAACTATCTAAGAAGATTTATTGGCACTATAAATTGACGGAAACAAATACTTTTTTGTAATATCCTATAGTTTCTGTAACACTGAAAGTATTATTTTACGGTGGTATAATGAATATTTATCTCTATATTATGTGGCCAAAAAGTTTTATACCTTCCTTATTTTGGTTTTGGTAATTAGTTTTATACAAGAAAAACTCAATCTTGCAAGTATGCATTGTTAGATTGCAGCTTTAATTTTTTATTAGTCAAAGCCAAAGTTAAATTAATTTATTCAAGTAAACACAATTACAAGGAATTTTTGAATGTCAAATCTACTTTAGTTCGGTTCAAAGTGACAACCTGGACACTGAGAAAAATCGACAAGAAACTCAATTAGATATCATTTTTTCAACATCATTTTACAAGATTTATTAAAATATTAAAATACAATATTCAGAAAGCCAGTAAATGCATGTACAGAGAAGATCATTTGCAGACAATTGTTTTATCTTCGACGAAATCGTTTATTTTATAGTATGATTGTCTAAATCAATGTACGTTTTATAACTAATCTAAATCTATTTTCTGTTAATTAAGTGATTTCTTGAGGAACTTCACTATAAAAACGAACGCAGTTACCCAAAAATGAAACATTCGACTTATGTAATGTTATGTAACTAAAATTTTTAATAACCTCGGTTTTCCATAATACAGAATAGTATTTGTAGCAAGCTACAGATGCGAAAATCACTTTGGTGTAATTTATTTCGTTTTGGCGCTACTGTCGCCTACTTTTTGACAACCGTACCCATACTTTTTAAGTATCTTTATGTATAATGTATATCCTAGAGATTCCGAAAAACCACTAACACAGCGCTTTAGGGAATTATTTACATCAAACGAATGAGGAGGATAGGCGTTTCAAGATTCTCAACACAAGCATGAAATCGAAGAAAACACAAGGTAAATCAAAACTCAACTCGAAATAGAAAAGTAGTCAGTCAGCGTATGAGTCAGACTGACAGCAAACTGACAATCAATTGACTTTAAAGGTGGATAGTCAAGGCGGCAGAAGCGATTTCAGCGTCAATACAACTCGCTCGGAACTAAAACTGTCACAGGAGGCCTATTCCATACCACCAATATCGCCTTTCTTTATAAACATTTCTCATATACATAATACTTTCAAAGATGTATAAGGACGGCAAGGTGAGTACATCAATGTCTTTAAAACGATTTCTAAGTGATTCTCGTGCATTCATACTGTAGATGCCACGTATTGCTCTTTTTTGTAAAATAAAAATAGAGTTAATAAGCGCTGCTGCTCCCCACGCCAAAAGGCCATAGGACATTAGGCTTTGAAAATATGCAGGCAGCAGTACACCAACCTAGCCGTATCCGCATACGTCAATTGCCTAATGCGTCTAATGGCATATATCGCCGAACCGAGCTTACTAGCCAATGCCCCAAAATGGTCCGCCCACTGCAATTTACTATCTACTATTAAACCACTAACACAGCGCTTTAGGGAATTATTTACATCAAACGACTGAGGACGGTAGGCGTTTCAAGATTCTCAACGCAAGCATGAAATTGAACAGCGAACAGCGCGCTTTACTATCTACTATTAAACCAAGAAAACGGGCGGACTTAACTAATTCTAATTGTTTCCCACTCAGTTCTATTTTATCATGGATTCTGGGTACATTAGAAAGGGAAAATTTAATACATTTGGTTTTTTGTGCATTCAGAAGTAAATTATTAACAGTAAACCATCTCAAGACGTCTCAAGACACCTAGGTAATATGTAGGTTCTTTCTGTCCAGTTTGAATAACAATGAAGAGTCATCTGCAAATAATAATATTTCGCATAAGTCCCTGAGCTTAAATGGGAGATCATTGATGTAGACTAGAAACAGGAAAGGACCCAAAACTGATCCTTGGGGAACGCCCATTTTTAACCTCGAATCAACAGATAAAACGCCTTTCACACTCACTTTTTGGTCCCGGGCAGACAAATATGAGACCACGAGATCGAGAGCGTTACCACGAATTCCATAGTCTTTAAGCTTGCAAATTAAAGTTTCGTGACTAATACAATCAAAAACCTTGGAAATATCACAAAAAACACCAATCCTCCAATCTTCGATCCCTCCCAAGGCTGAAGGGATCTCGTAGGCTCATAGAGTCTTGATCAAACTTGTTCCCGCGTGAGTTGTTGACCGCCCGCTCGTGAACCCGTATTGTTGACCGTGAAACACCCCGTGAATGTTAAAATATGCCAGTATTTGATTGAGTATTATTTTTTCGAATATTTTACTTAACGCTGGTAATATTGACACCGGGCGATAATTTGTTGGATTTAACATACAACCTGACTTAAATAATGGAATAATTTTATCGACTATCTCGAGACGTCTGTAAGGATCCTATTCACCCAGGTTATATCTAGATCCTTTCTGTCCAGTTTAAATAACAATGAACTTTCATCAGCAAATAATACTATTTTATATAAGTCCCTGGGCATAAATGGGAGATTACTAATGTAGACTAAAAACAGGAAAGGTCCCAAAATTAATCCTTGGGGAACGTCCATTTTTAATATCGAACTAACAGACAAAACCTCTTTCCACCAGACAAATACGAGACCAAGAGATCGAGAGAGTTACCACGAGTTTCATAGTATTTAGGCTAGCAAATTAAAGTTTCGTGACTAACACAATTAAAAGCCTTGGAAAGATCACAAAAAACACCAAAGGCATCCTGGGATCCTTCCCAAGCCCCGAAGTACAGCCTTGATCAAGCTTGCTCCCGCATGAGTTCCTGATCGCCCTTTCGTGAACCCGTACTGTTGACCGTGAATCACCCGTGAATGTTAAAATATGCCAGCTTTTGTCTGAGTATTACTTTTTCGAATATTTTACTCAACGCTGGTAATCTTGACACCGGACGATAATTTTTATTTTATATAATTTAAATTAACATATCTTTTGATTTAACAATCAAAAAATTATACATACATACATATCTGCACGCCGTATCCCTAACGGGGATACGGAATTATAGTTCCATTAAACGCATTTTTAGAGAATTAGAGAGTAGCTGCACTACTATTCCAAGTTCTAAAAACCGGCCATGTGTGTGTTGGACCATGTTCTGTGAAGGGTTCCATATTCGGGATGAACAATATTAATTTAATCTATAGTAAAAATAAACTTCATACCTACCTACTTCATACCTTCATTCCTAGTATTTCTGAAAAACACTGAAAAACCAAGTTATTTCTCCGCTCGCTTAGCGTGTTCCTGAATATATCCCATAACTCAAAAACTACACATAATTGTCCTATTCAAAGTGATTTTCGTTGAAAGTATTTTTAAAGTTTAACTACTTTTGATTCTTCAGAATTTTCTCCTCATCTTTTAAATGTTAGAGGGGTGATACAATTTTTACAACTTTAGAACGCCAATTATTATATTTGACCTATTGAGGTATAAAGACTGTCCAGTGTCCACAGTGTTATGTGCACTGAAAATTTTTCATCCCTCAGTTAGGTAAATGGGATACCACTCCTAATTTAATTTTTTTCATAATTTAAATACACCATTATATACACACAGAACACAAGTTCATAGAGTTACAAATTTTATTTATAATTAGCGCCAATAGTCTTACAGTAAAATGGCTGTGACATACGGACAAATCGATGAACAAACTGACAGGAGGAAATTATAAGGGTTCTGTTTTTTGCCATTTAGCAACGGAACCCTGAAAAAGGTAATAACGTCTTCAATTATTTATTGGTCAACGTTTGCTACGTCCGTTTTGAGCGCATACATTTCTACGAATATGTGTATGTATGTATGTACCTATACTGATCACAGAACACGCTTGCAAGTTCGAAACTAATTTCCTGTGGTACAAAGCAATCGCCGAGTCGATGTGTGCTATCTCTGATAGACACGAGCAGGCACGTCCCATTGATTGATTTCAGTTATCTATCCCGTTTTTTTCATTTTTAATTCTATCTAGTTCACTAGAAAACGAGCGGAAGATCAAACTATTCCTATAAAAAATATAAACTTTTCTCGTAGTTACATATATTATATATATTACACCTGTATTATATTATATATGAAATTGTTTATGCTTTTGCATTTCATAATTGACATAGACCATTATCGATTAATTTGCATTTTACTCTTAAATTCAAAAGATGTTTATTTTACAATAAACTTTGTCTAATAATACATTTGACGATATCGTTTTGTAATAAAATTTTATGTTTACAATTTACCTATCAGTGAACGCATGTGCTGAAAGGATCTTCATCAGATTATATATTTATTCTCTATGTCTTTACAATTTTATAGTGCAATTTTTTAGTGTAAGTGTAATGGTGGTTCTTAAATCTAATCCCTTTTCTGTTGCAGTTACTCAGAAAATATTTAAAAAATTCTTAGTAGGTATTCCATTTAAAATTACCAAAAATCATCAATAAATAGGTTATTATTTCTCTGCTACATAGTATTATTTTTACTTTCTCCAGGTAGGTATCTTAAACTTTTATTGGACTAAAATGCAGTTTAAAGGGTGTTCGGTATTCAAATAAGAAAAAATTGAAGCTGTCGGACGCATTATTAATTGTATTTCCGGTTTCTTTCACTTTCTTTCCTTCCGATTTCTTTCCTGCCTCTTTTTTTAATAAGACGTCAAACAACGAGATTCACGCGCATGAACGCGAATCGCTCAGAGCAGGAGCTTTCGCGCAAGGCTGGCCTCTAAATCGACGAACTAAATTAAATTAGATTAAATTAAATCAGATTCAAAAAGGACCTTCCTCTCCTTTCTTATATGGTTTTGTGTTTAATCATTAAATCAATATTTTTATTCAATTAACTATTACATTTAACATGTAAGGCCACCACACGGTCCATTTAATTTTAACAAACCTTCATAAAGGGGGTATGTACACCAGCGTCTATGTATATGAAATAAGTAAATATATTACGTCTCACGAAAACGCATCTACTGATTTGAGTAAATAAGGTAAGTATTCTTACTACCGTGATACTACCGCGGGTGGTGGAGGATATTATGCCACGTCATTGTAAATCTAATAAGCTTCCCTCCCGTAAACAGAAATACTTTTTTAGAATCGTTGATACCTATGATTACCGGCTACATTGACGACTATGGTCACATTGACGAGAAGAATAAAAAAATGTGACGAGTAGAATATGTATATTGTGTGTTACCTATATATTTACATGGAAGTAGGTATTTATGGTTAATACCGACCGAATTATTCTGATTATTTATGAAATATTATCGGCGAAAAACTTCGAAAGGGGGTGTATCTTTAATAGTTTTCATGTTATTGAGTTTTTAATTTTTTAGTTATATTGGCGACCTTGCTTCATATTTTTTGTTACATCTCCGAAGTTATTGGCTTGATTTTAATTCTGTTCTAAAAGCTTAAGAGATAATTTAGTGATTGAATTTCAAGTTTCAAGAACATCAGAGATAAAGACATTTGTTTTCAAAAAGTAATCCTAACTTTAAAAAAGCTATGTCAACTGAGGCTACCTCGAGTAAAAACGAAGCAGTTGGGGGCGTGGCTTTCTCGTATGATAGGTGGTGTAAACATTGAAATACACACATCAAAAGAGTCTAGGGATCGAGTACATTTTTAACTATAAAAAATTATCCAATTAGTATTCAGTTTTATCAATTTTAGTATTTATTAATTCCTATGTTTAAGTTAACAACCTATTCCTATATTTTGTAAAAATTAAGAAAAATTGCAATTTTTGCAAATTGTGGGAAATTAACCAAAGTTAATGACGTCAATTAAACGGCAAAAAAAAGGCAAAAATGAGGATTTTTTAAATTTTTATTGTAAAGATAAAAATATTAATAATCTGTGTTTCCACCATTGACACAAATCACACAATCACAGCGATTCGGCATGCTTAAAATCAGTTCATCAAAATCACTTTGAGGAATGGCCGCCCACGTTCTTTCTAACAAGTCAAAAAGTTGTTGTGGGGTATGCACGGCATCCATACTCGGCAGAGCTCTTCTTTGGAGCATATCCCTTGCGTGCTCAATTGGGTTAAGGTCTGGCGATTGAGCAGGCCACGGCAGAACGTTGACGCAAACATCGGCAAGAGCGCGTGTTACGACTCTAGCCGTGTGTGGACGTGCATTGTCGTGCATTAGTCGAAACGAATCATCCAACCGGCTTCGAAAAGGGATGATCACTTCTGAAACAATCCTCTCCGCATAAATCTGAGCAGTGAGGTTGCCCCTGATCCAAATGAGATCGGTTCTTCCACCGATCCAAATACCGGCCCAAAACATTATTGTTTCCCCTCAATATGAATGAACTTCCTGACAAAATTTCAAACGTTCTTGATGTCCAGAGGTCCTTCAAACTCGAGTACGTCTTGTATCCGACCTCATACCGAAACGAGATTCCTCGGAAAAGCAAACACAACGCCAGTCTTCTTCCTCCCAATTTCTGTGTTCGCGAGCCCATTCAAACGGGCCCTACGATTGCAGAGTGCTATAGGTGGAACTCTCAGCGGCCTTTGGGGATGCAGACCCACTTCACGTTAACAATTTCGGATGGTTTGGTCGCTTATCAGCAAGTCTGAAGAGCTGTGGAGCCTCGTAGCCAACATCATGGCGGTCATGGTACGATTCTGTCGAGCTGTATTTTGGATGTACCGGTCCTGTCTGCGAGTGGTGATGCGAGATCGTCCTCAATGTCACTCGGCCACGCTGCCCGTGATACGATAGCGTATCCAGAGACGGCTTACGACGCTCTGTGTAGTGCCAGGAGCGACAGCCACAGTACGTTGCATGGAACCAGCTTGCAACATTCCGACGGCTTTCATGATCTCTTCTCGTGTCAAATGATGTCGTCGCTGTACAGAGAAAACGGAGAGAGATACGGCTCTGGGACCCAGCGCAATCGTCTTAAATGGGGGTGTTTCATTTTTTTTTGTTTAGTCGCAGTTTAAAAAATTATTAAAAAGTCCAAACTCCTCTTGTGGTGAAATGTGGTGAAAATGAAAAGTGGTGTTTCAGATTTCGTGGTCCGGAATCCTCCTATACTTACTATTGTTGCAGCACCTACTATTTCAATTTTATACGGCGTCAGAGGACATTTTTTTTCTATTAGCATTGCATTATCGATTATCAACGATTATTCCATCAGGCGTCGCTCCTAAAAAAAGAATGGCTCTTATCAATGAAAAGACCGCATTGTCGAATTTTTATATTCATGAGCTTTGTTAGCTCCTCTGAGCGATTTTTCTGGAAAAAAACCAAGTACCTGTTCCATTAATATTTAGCAATTAAGTTTAATCAACAATAAAAAAAGAAATACTAATAACTTATAGATTTCATCGTAGTTGAAAAAACTTATTAAAAATGTGGGTTCTGAGTACGAGAAACGGCGCTGACAAGGAGTATATTGAGGATATTGTTTTCATTATCAATATTTTTTTCTGAAACTATACGAGATTTTTTTTGTATGTAAAAGGGGGGCAAATAAGCAAGCGAATCACCTGACGGAAAGTAATCACCGCCACCCATGGACACCCCCAACGTCCAGGCAATCACGGGTGCGTTGTCGGCCTTTATGGAAAGGAGTGGATTTACGCCGATATTCTGTGAGAGGGTGGTATTTTACCGGGCCAGCCGGCCCAATTCGTGCTACAATGCAGCATGGCTCTACCACACAATATACTCGTAAATATAGAAATTAGCCCACTGAACCTTCTTAGATTTGATTACATTGAAGATGTTGAGTCAGCGTACTCTGAGTAGGTACCTATGCCAATTGTATTCACTTTACCCGCCTTTGTAAACAACAATTACAAAATTAAAATAATATTGGAACTGCCTTTCGTCATTAAAAGTAAAGTTATTTAAAAAAAAAAAGATAAATTGCAATAATTAACAAAGAAATTAGTTTCATATTGTTTTCATATGAATTGTTAGAAATCATTCTGAGTTACCTGCTCTATGACGTTGCATAACACACTAAGAAGCGACTACTAACTCAAAACCACGAATTAATAACAACGAGGTAATTACCTAAAAAATTGCAAACAGTGACAGCCACGCGATCACTACGCGACCGGTGACTAATCCTAATAAAAAATTGGTATCATGTAGAACAATTGCGTATCTATTAGTAATTTAGTCTAGCAAAACCTTATTTGTAAAAGCAATAGTGGTTGGCATGTTATATTTTCGACGCCGCTAATTAATAATACCTACGCCTTTTTTAATAATGATTTTAAATCCTTTTATTGTTATTCCTCAAAGCCTCAAAGTTATGATTTTTAGACAAGATGATATATTCAATAGCAACAGTCATATAATTTCCCATTTGAAAATAAAAAAATATCAATGGTTGCATAAACTTGAAATCTTTCTCTGTTACTAGATTGCGTGTGAATACGTCATTGCGTGACGTGTACATCTTGGTCCTTGTCTAACATTACAATCTGTATATGTCTTGTTCTTGTCACTTTTACGTTACAAATCAAAATGACGTAAATAGCGATGCAAATATATTACGTAATTTATACTTTAACCATGAAGTTAAAGATTGTATTTAATTTTTTCTTTATTTAACAAACTTCGTTTCAACACCGTGCTAAAATGTTTTAGCCGCTTTAAGAATCATATGCTTTGACAGTAAGGTCTACTTTAAGTTAACACAATATTACCGATAATACATAGATTTTAATCTAGTTTTTTATTTGTAATCTAATAAAATTATTCATAAATCAAATTTATTAATCAAATTCAAAATTCGAAGTCCAATCAGTAGGTTTTAAATAAATGCTTGGTTAATTGCGTGAGTCGGGACCTAGTAATGTCGAGTACAGGTCCGGTGTTGACACAGGCCATGGAGAACTGCACTGATGGAGGACTGTAAAACGTAGTGATTACTTACTCAGTGGAGGACTGCATTGAGTAAGTAATCACTACGTTTTAGAGGACAGCAAAGAGAATATAATCACTACGTTTGAGAACTGATTTCAGAAAAAGGAACATGATAGCGTAATTTCTTCCTAACGGAATGAATAGAGATAGAAAGATTGCGAGCATACCAGAAGAAACGACGTAAGTACATAATTTAAAGTACCGATATACAACAAAACCATATATTTCAATTAAATTCTTGCCATGAGAAAGTTTTACAACGGAAAAATTTCTTTATTGTTACTAACTTTCACTGTTTATGAAACCACCGTTTACCTACAATGGATAAAAAAGAAAAATTGAAGAGGCTGCTTTGGAATTTTTTTCTATCGAGAAAACATTAAAGAAATATGTTTTGATTTTTAGGCAGATAGTCAAAAAATATATATCTGAAAATCGAAATATTTCGCCGCGTCGATTGGGAAATATGGTCTTTCAAAAAACATGAAATTTCTCGAGGTATCCTCTTAACAGAGTTTTTTTTTAATCATTATTATTAATTTACAACCTAACAGCTACACAGTACGTTGTTAACAGGATGCACTAGTAAAGATCTCGTAAAGAGATAAGCATTGCCTTTTGTAGATTAAAAAAAAGTGTTTAGTTATTTTTAACTAAACACTTTTTTTTAATCACTTTTTTTAAGTGTAAGTTATTTTTTACACCACTGTATAATTTATATTAAGAATACTGTAAACCTATTGCCTACCACTCACGAATATATTCTAGAGGTAATACCTAATACATGATTATTAGGCCACGGGGAAAGACATAGACTACTTTATTTTAATTCCATGCGGACGAAGTCGCGAGCAATAGCTAGTCTGTATATAAAAATCAAAGAAAACAAAATAAAATCAATGTTAGTCTGTGTGCCACTTATAGACTCGAATGCTATTCGATCGACTGAGCTCAAATTTATGGGTTATGATTGACACAGTAGGGTATTGGAAAATTTAGAAAGTAGTTTGAGCAATTTTCAATTTAGGAGAAGAGCCACTGCGAAGTGTAGCAGAGTTCAGCTAGTATGGAATAAAACATAAACTGCTGTTGTTGTTGTTTGTTCACCGATAACCAACATTTTGATAAGATGAGATTCTAAACTTTGTCCGTAAGATCAGTTTAACATTATATTGATGCGGCTGATTCAACCATTGCTTTTGGCAAGAGGTCGATTTAATAATTACGTCATCTTCGTTACGTTATGAATAAAAATAAATTATATTGTTGAGCTTAAACTGTTACGCTAACATTTATCGTACATTATAGATAAAATTATATTGTAATTTAATATAATTTTAGTTAATTAATAATAATAAAGCGCGACGCTTGGCGCTGCGTCCTCTCTGACTACTCCGTTGGGAATACAGCGTGAAGATATGTATGTATGTATTATATTGTAATGTTATAAGAACATGCATTTTGTCACTACATATTAAAAACCGGTCAAATTCGAATTGGACTCGTGCACCATGGTTCCGTATATACTACCGCACAATATATTTGTGTTATGTATTTACCAAAAAAATGTATTTTCCCTCATTTAGTATATTAAGTAAGCTTAATGTTTCATATCGTATAATTTTTTTTTGCTTCATATATTTTTTTATATTACGATTTTGACATTTTTTTTACGCTGACATTTATTATTATAATTTTTTGATATGTATATTTTAATATTTATTTACTTTTTATTACTCATGCGGGATAAACAGTATCTAAACGAATATTTTTGCGGTTGATAAGTAGCTATTTTCTCATTTTACAATTTGAGTGCGACAAGTTTACTTGTCGCACTTGTCTTTGATACATATTGTATAGATCGTACACTATAGACAAGCCGTGATAACTACAGCACAGCTGCCGTATAGCACAGTACAAGTGAGCATACAGTATGCTATCTCGGCAGTGTCCTAGAGATAATTACCTACGGTCGTTTGGTACGTAAACGCGCAATAGGGCTACCGACTTGGACTGAATGTTTTTCTTGGGTTACTTATTTGATAATTGGTACTATATTAAATTGTCATATTATCTTTTCATTTTATATTATTGCAAATTTAATACGTTTTTATTTATATAATTTTACTAGAGTTTTATATCTAGTTTCAAAAGTTTGTGAGTTAGTATGGTGGAAATGGACAAAAAAAATGCTTTTTTATGTGCAGTATAATTAAAAATCAGCAATAAATGAACTAGATCATTATGATAATATATTTCCTACAAATTAGCAACAGAGAAATATTTCTGGTTTCGATATAGATGTATTCAAACATCCATACACTGAACATTGTGCTCGTAAACTTGATTGACATAATATTTAGTCAATAAATGCGCAGGAGCGTCTCATACCGTCCGACGACAACCGCGGCGCGCTCGCGACTGTCGTATGTCGAGATATGTCGAGATTTTGAGCGCGTTGTTTGGGAGCGTTTGTATGAAGATAGCATACTGTTACTTGTACTGTGCGTATAGTTTCAGTACTGACGTCAAATTCTTCCGCAAAATGAGAAGTAGGTGTAAAATCATTTTCTTCATAGGCGCGTCTCATCGTTTCCTTGTGCATATTAGTTATGCTAGACTGACGACCACTTCTTCTATGATGTTGAAGGTTACCTTCTTCATATTCGCGCGAAATCCAAAGAGAAACGGTGTTTCGCTGAAATTATAAAACCGAGACATTAATATTGTTGTATTTTATATACTAAATCGATTACAAACAAAAAAGATAACATTCAGATAATCATACTTACGGATATATTTAAATTTCTTGAAATTTCACTGTTATTTTGACCATTTCTATGTAATGCTATGATTTCTGCTCTTTCAGCTAAAGCTAAATTACGAGGCATTATTTTTAATTAATCTTAGGTAAATTACAACAATTATATATGTTCAATGAACCGCGGTCAAACAAAAGCTTGTCAAAATCTTTTTTCTAAATTTAAATGTAACAAGCATAAAAGTAGTGAATCTAGCAAAACTCTTATAACATTTGATGGTTTCCTTTGACATATTAGATTGCTTGTAGAAAATAATGTTTAATGCTTGTTGATAGAGGTTAAAATAGTATGCACCTTTACCTATGCCTTTTGATTGGATGCTAATCAGCCAATCACGTTAATACTTGCAACATTTTCGATATCAGCCTAAGCAATATTTTCATTATATACTTAGAACATACTTTCATAAGTGTTCAATCACTTTCTTGGCCGAGTGTACATCTAGTTATATTTACTCGCATTCCTGCAAATAACTGTATCATTATTAATATTAGTTCAGGTTTTTATTATTTGTTATTTCACTTCAGTCTTTCTATAATCAGATTTTATATAGAATTACAGATTGAAGTCTATGTATATTGCATTTGACAAATGAAAACAACTACGGTTTTATTATGTACTTATTTAAAAGACATATATGTATATTTTTTAATTTATGTATGTCAGTTCACTTACGACGAAAAGACATGGAAGCACTTTTGCATAGGATTTGATGTTCTATAATTTATATTTGAACCTTTTTTGTTCTATGGCTATGTTTTGTAATAATGTTTTTTATAGTTCTATTTTTTTTTATTACTCATGCGAGATAAACAGTATCTTAACGCACATTTTTGGGGTTGATAAGTAGTTATTTTCTCATTTTATAATTTGAGTGCGACAAGTTTTAAGTCGCACGCAAATTTTGCTTGGCACACGCAAATTCACGATTTAAAAAAAGAATGTAAAATGAATATCTAAAAAATAACAATCGATTTTAGTACCCATTGACATCAGTGTGAAAGATAAAGAAAATCTTGATTTCGAAGTTTTAGAATAATATAATAACATAACATAACATAACTTCACGCTGTATCCCCAACGGGGTAGTCAGAGAGGACGGAGCGCCAGGAGTCGCGGTCCTTACACACCTCTTTCGCTTCCTCAAATCTCATCATTCTCCTCACACATTTTCGCCCAGGTATGCAAGTGCTTTTGACATTTCCGTCTGCTAACACTCTGGCTATTTGATCTTCATAAGTCAGCCTTGGTCTTCCTTGGCTTCTTATATAATATAATAATATAATATAATAATAAATGATATTAAAGTTATTACTTTCTATAATTTTTCTTTGTACCAGAATTATCTCCGCATTAGTAATACAAAATAGTATCTGCAATTCGTGCAGTGTTGCCGATTGCCCATTCGAGCGAATGAGCGCACGAGCGAAGCGAGTGCGCTCAACTTCGTTCGGGTGGCCAATCGATAACTTACCGCACTTGTTGCACAACATACTATTAAAGCGAATTCTTGATGTTGGGTTATTTGTAAAACATTTTACAAATAATATTTTTTTTTATTCAAATCGAGTAGCACTGATTCTTTTATACGGGTACATAAATATATGTACTTGATGAGGTCTCCTCGTAATGCATGGCATTGATATTTAGTTAATTTTTAATTTATTTATCTATAAGAATACCTACGCCGTTAAGTAGCATGAAGATAAAATATTACGGTATTAATTTCAGTAAACCTACACTAAACACATATTCACTTTTGTAACTATTACATCAAGTAATACATTCACTGGTATTCTCTCTGAAAGGGTACCTTTAAATACGTACACAAAATGGGGTGTTTGCTGACGGTCGTTGTCATTGTTAGTCCTATGACCACAAATTGATTCTGTAACCTCAATTTAAGATTGAAACTACAACATGCATGTCACACAAGGGATGTACCTACCTGTTGGAATATTTTATTCGTTCGTTTATAAAGAAAAGCTTTTCATTCAATTCCAGATTTACATAAAACATTTACAAACGTACGTATGACTTAATTTGATGGATATAAATTAAGCTTTGGTTTGATAAAATTCTAAAAACCATGTAATTATTTGCATGTATAGGTAAGCTCTTCGTTGACGTAAAATACTTTCAAGAAAACTTTTTGACGGATATAATCTATTTAACTCTAAAATTGCTCAAGATGAAAAGATTAGATGAATTGAGAAAAAAAACTTGGTTATTGATATAATTTCCTTCTACGTAGAATTTGTGAAAAGGGAAAATATAATTTTGTGAATTGTAATTTGTATTTTCTTACACGTAGTTACCTAGATTTCATTAAGATATTATATAGACTCTGGTATTATTTTGCGGAAATCCATTTTTATGTCTTTAGCTATTTTCTGCTCAAACTCTGACCGAGTCTGATCTCTGGAATATCCTGAGGATGCTTCATTGATAAGCGAAACGTGTCGACTGGTGGTTTTTGGAGTTTGAGCGGAAAGTAACTAAAGAAGGAATTCATCACATAGATTTCATTATATTTCGTTCATTAACTACAAATATTTTTTGTTTGTTATTTACATCTACAATAAAAGAAATGTTATTGATAACACAATTTATAAGGTACAATAAAAGCACTATTCTATTTGATAGGGTCTATCTCATTTTCATTCAAAAAAGTTATGGTCTACAACTTGGAAAACATAGAATACTTTTGTATTTTTCTGTATGTATATATGCATTGATATAAATTAATAGTATAATAATGTATAGGCCGATTAATATCTATGGTTAAGTATGTAACTAATTTTGTAAAACCTACTGATATGATATAACATAATAAAATATATATCAACTACGACATGTGTAGGTTTCAAAATAAATGATTAAAATTGTTTCTGAATACTCCTTTATCATCTACATCTTCGTCTTACAGAAAAAGTAATAAAAAAAAAAGTTTGACCACATTGCAGGATTCGAAATCGCGTATTTTAGCTTGGTAGATCTACGTTCTAGCCACTGTAATACTGAGAAGGTAAACTCTGTTGTGAAATCAGAAGAGTTTAGAATTTTTGTGTGTGAAGACAGAGAAAACGAATTTTCTCAGAATTGGACCCTAGCTAGATCGACTTTTACCCACCGTAAAGCTCTATATTGTAAATTTCAACGAAATCGCTAGATCCGTTTTCAAGAAAGCGAAATCAAATAATATGTTTAATGTCAAGAAAGAAAGTATTGGGAATGGATGATTTGTTTATGGTTCCAAATTTAATTTTTTGTTTTTTTTGTTGTTGTTGTTAGATTAGCACTGTTTTCCATTTTGGCGCGGAGTTTCATTTGCATCTGTTATTTAGATTAAATACAATGCTGTTTTTAGTTATATCATTTTAGTGTATATTGCGAATGTCATAATGGACAAAAACATCGAACAAAGAATGTCTTAAATTTTGCATCGCCAATGGAATTTCATGTACGGACTCACTGAAAATGTTACAGAAGGCTTACGGTGAATCGACTTTATCAAAAACACGTGCTTATGAATGGTACAAAGCGTTCAAAAGCAGTTGAGATGTGATGTAAGATTTGCCTCGCTCTGGTAGGCCATCAACGTCTGCAACTGAAGTTAACATCCCAAAAGTGAAGGAAATAGTGAGTGAAAATGCTCATTCAAGTTTGAGAGAGATAGCCGCCGAACTTTCTGTGTCTCACGAGTCGATCCGTACTATTTTAAATAATCAATTGGGTATGAAACATGTTGCCGCTCGGCTAGTCCCAAAAGACCTGAATTTTCTTCAAAAACACAATCGCATAAGAGTCGCTGAGGACATGCTAGAACGAGTCAATTCTGACCCAACATTCATGAAACGCATTGTTGGGTTTTAAATGAGCTCAATTTCCCTGTCCCTATCCATCGAAATTTTAAATTCGCGCGACGTCGTGAATTAGACACTTACAATAATGCGCACACGCAGTACTAGAGGTCGCTTCAAAAAATAACATTCGATCGATAAACCGCCGGCCGGCTTGAAGCAATTTTACTTCAACTACAAAAATAATAATTAAAAACATGAAAAGAGTGTGTGTATGTGCTTGTGAAACAAGAGGAAGGACATTCAGCTATCGCCGCAGATTTGTGAGTCCCAAACCTTTCGTGTTGAGCTCTGGGTTGGTAAAATAAATTAGAACCACAAAATTAGCGGCCACGCATTGTTACTGGTGACGAGACGTGGATTTACGAGTTTGACATGCAAACTAGTCAACAAGCTTCGGAGTGGCGCCTTCCAACTGAACCGAATCCGAAAAAACCACGCCAAAGTCGATCAAAAGTCAAAGTCATGTTGATTGTTTTCTTTAACTATTGCGGTGTTGTGCACTCGGAATTCTTGCCGGAAGGTCTAGTTTTGAATAAGTATGAATTTTTTACTCTAAAACAAAAAAAGAAATAGTGCCAGTTAATTGCGGATATTATAAGGTATCGTTTAACAAACATTGATGTTTCAAATTGAAATTAAATTTCTTTAGCTAGCGTGTTTTGTTCAACAGGTATGGTTTTACCCTTTGAGAAGAATTTGTAAAATGTTAGAAACAAAGACGTAAGACAAAAAATGTTTAAAAAAGGTTTATACATATCCCGTATTTCCTCCCCGGCCTCTAATGACTGCTTCCATGCGGTTCCTCAAGGAACGGATGAGAGTTACAATCTTGTGTTGTGGGATGTTATCCCATTCTTCTCGTATAGCTGTTTTAAGCTGGCCATGCGTCTCCGGAGCAGGATCTCTCGCTCTTACGCTTCTCTTCAACTCATCCCATAGGTGTTCTATGGGATTCATATTCGGGCTTTTTGCTGGCCAGCCCATAACCGTAATACCGACTTCGTTCATTTAATTCATTTACAATGCCTGCGATATGAGCCCTGGGATTGTCCTGCATAAAAATGAACTCTTCGCCAATAAAATGTGCGTAAGGTACCACATAAAGCTCCAGACATTCTTCAATTTAACGTGATCCATTTAATGATAGTAAGCGAGGTCCAGATACAAAAGCAAGTTCGGTTTTTCCATCGGCGCTTATGCCTCCCTAAACCATCGATGAACCGCCGCCGTAACTGACTCTTTCTTCAATGCAGCATTGTGCAAAACCCTTTCCCTCTCTTCGATACACCTTCTTTTTTCCGTCGTTACCATACAACATGATCTTACAATCGTCAGAAAAGAGAACTTTGCTCCATTAAATGTATGACCAATTTAAGTGCTCACGTGCAAAGTTAAGGAGCGCTCTTCGGTTGTCTACCGTCAATTTTGGGCCATTAGCTGGTTTATGAGGTTTCGGGCCACGCTCAACCAATCTTCTTCTAATGGTAGAATCGCTCACTGTCAATCCTCGAATCTCACGGAGCCGCTGCTGTAGTAGAATAGAGTTAAATCGACGATTTCTTAGAGAAACTGACACAATATACCGGTCATCTCGTTCAGACGTGACTCGATGTCTACCAGATCCTGGACGGCGAGTAAACATACCAGTCTCCCTATAACGCTGATACACTCTATTGACAGCTGAGAGGCTAATATGCAATTGTGCAGCCACAACACGTTGACTAAGCCCTGAATTGAGCAACGCCACGACTTGGGCGGCTTCGGTGAGCGAGGTATGCATATTTGTTAAGAAAATAATCTCCTTGGTAGGATGTTACAAAGCTTCGTTAACAATCATTATTAAAAAAACGATATTTTTAGCAAAAAAAAATGCTATTAAATGCAGAAATTCCGACGGAATACACATTGAAAACAATCTCCACATTGAGCTCATTTATTTATTCGATGAAAATTTGAAAATTCAAATTCAAATTTGGAATTGTGGTACACCATTGTGTAGACTAAACTGCGAGCTATTTATTTGAATATTCATGTTTTTTACAATTTTTTCATGATATCAAACCTCTTTTTTTTTATTTAATTGCCGCCTGAATAGCAGTTGCAGTAGTGTTTCGATTTTTTTGATGAGAAGTTTATATATGTATACAAATATTGCTCGTTTAATATAATAGTGGATACATACACAAAATGAAAATTTTTTGAGTCTAGAATCATTTTCTCTGAGAACGTCACGATATAATTCGTGCTAAATAATATTTAAAATATCTTTTAATAAAACAGAAAAAATATTAATGGTTTCATAAAAGATGTAATAAATAATTTTTTATACCAAAATATTTTATGGCAGCGATTAAAATATCGTTATCTATTATCAGACAGATAATAAACACCATTTATAGTGAAAGTTCCTCGAACCTCGAAGGTGGGCTCTAATTAATTGCTGGCACGGCTATTTTTGGGTACCGAAGGACACGCTTGAACGTGACCGGAATGCTTTCTTAATAAAATGAAAATAGGTGGAAAATCGCAATTTTTTTCTTTGTGTAAAAACGCTGATATCTATCACATTTTGTTATATTTATATTTGATGTCTATAAACTATTATTAATTTTATTTTAAACGAAAAGACCCCATACATTCGACTCAACAAATAACACTGATAGCAATACAAAATAATTGTTTGCTAATATCGCCCATTAAAAAGAGCCACAGTATGCAATGTATGTAGATGCGATAGTTTAATAGACAGGCTCGTGTTTTAAGTTATGGTTTTAAGAGAGGTGATTATTATTAGGCGTGATATTACAGACATGGGTAATAAATTAAATATATTTCAGAGTATGTAGGTAGTCTTTATTATTTATCTAAACTAATATTATAAAGAGGTAAAGTTAAAGTTTGTAAGTTTGGATGTAGGAGGCAAGCTACTCGTCCGATTTCAAAAATTCTATCATCAGTATTTTCAGGATGGACTTAGGCTGTGTATTGTATAACAACTAGTTATTTATAAAGTTATGGCAAGGTCAGTGAATATTTATGTTCTATTAGGTACTTTTCAAAACATTTTTTAAGATTCTGTATATCAAAAGGAAAAGCAGGACCCTCATGAGATTACTCACGCGTCCGTCCAACTAACCGTTTGTTCGTCTGTCACAATTATTGTTGTTTTTCACCACAGATTTGTAACTAATAGATATCGCCTTTCACACGCCACGAATTGTTAGACTGAAAGAAATATATGGCGTAAGCCTAAAATGGAAAAGGATGGGAATACACATATTTCGTCTTTATCGGTATGCTCAATGTTTAAAGACAGTTATGCTGTTCATTTGAAAGACCTATGAACAAAACGAATATTTGCGCGTTACTACTTTTAAGTTTTTTAATTATTTTGGAACTTTACAAGTTAAAAATTAATATATAAGTTTTTGTAAACGTATGTGAGATAGAGATTATTTTGGGCGTGATGCTAAAATGCAGTATTTTAGGCTGCAAAGGCCGGTTTGACAAACAGATCGTCAAAGCGAGAAAAGACTATAGTGGCCACATCAATATCTATTAGTAGTCGATCTATGATTTTTACACAAATTATGCGACGTACAAAATTTAATATTGCCATACTCATGATCATCATCGTCAGCCCGTGTTCGTCCACTGCTGGACATAAGCCTTTCCAATATTGTGCCACCATATCCGGTCCTCAGCTCTTCGCATCCATCCACTTCCCGCTACTCTCTTCAGGTCGTCGGTCCACCTAGCGGGAAGCCGTCCTACGAGACGTCTTGCCATAATAATCTTGTTAAAAGTACATATTTTGCATTAGACTTGACCCTTGAACCCTTTGTGTCCGAAATTACTGAACTTAGAATTACAAAACTTCTCGAAAATATAAAATCTTATTTAATGTTTACATGAAATATAACAAGATAAACTAATTTCGAAAACTTAAAATGTCATAAATTCGGTCTCTATTACGGTTCGGTTGTACCTCTATATATCGAAAACAAATAATGTTGTTAAAAAGGTAAAGATATACATAATATGGGCATTCTACATTTCAACGCTCCCTGCTGTAACTCGTTATAAAGATGATATATAATTGCCTACATAAAAAAAATGAATGGATAGGTATTTGGTGTTTGAATTTATTTTTAAATGTAGTCAATGTTAAACTCAGATAAAAAAATGCGTTGATGGAGAAAGAGAATCTCAAAAGTTTACGCTAGTAATTAATCTGTGGCAAAAGCAAACAATTTTGACGGTGAATTCAACGAGTTGCTACGTCATTCTGCCTAAAACGGTCATATCTTACGCACGTGTTTATGTGCATTACGTATATGTAATATATACACTCAATACGTCCGATTGTGGGTAACATTTCCAATTTTAATATGAATGCATCAAATTTTAAGTTAGTCTATGTATTTACACATTATTTTGTATTATTTGAACTATAATAAAACAAAACGAATTACTAGACGAAATTGTACAAAATATTTTAATACTAGCTGTGTTCGCGGTTCCGCTCGCATGGACCATAGAATTATTGTTTAGGTTTTGAACGCACCGACTGAATGCCGTTGTCGAGTGAGCGCTCGCACGAATTGTGCTCCCGCCGCTCCGCTCCCACCCGCCACTCTTGCTTATATTCTTACTGTGGATGGTCCTTACAAGATACGCTACAGTGGACTTTTTTGTAGGTCTTTTATAAAATCTAAAATTAGGTAGTGCGTTAATTTGATATATCTCTTGAAATTTACTTTAAGAACATTTAAACCCCACCACTTATCACCATTATCGTCACTGTTGTTTCATACGTTGTTTTATGTAATAAAATATATACATAAGGTATATATTTCTATATACAATAGTTTTTATAAAAATGAATAAGTAATCTGTCTATTTTTTACTTCTTTAAAAAAATACTATAGTTTTTGAAGTGTAAAAAATAGACAAAGATTACTTATTTATTTTTATAAAAAATATATTTTTTATAGCTTATTATATACTTACCTGCCTGCCTATATACATATACATATGCTATAAATTAATAAAAAAGCCATGAAAATTGGATAACTGGCTCTCGCCTGAAAATAATATAAACGGACGAACAGACAGAGAGACTGAGTTTTACAATATGTATAGATTTCTTTGCATTTGTATGGAAGACTTATCTATGTATTTTTTTGACCAGAGACCGGAGAACCCGTCCAAGTACAAAAGCCTTTTAACGGCGTATTTCTGAATATTGAATACATAGTGAACTTACTTACCCAATCCAATCGATATCCTATTAATTTAACTAAACCTTTCAAGTGATTAACCCTTATGCTATCCACCTCTTAAAAGAGAAAGGGTTGGTTGACTGTTCAAGGCAGAACTTTTAGAGCTGCCAGGTGCCAATTAACATTTGCTGTGTAGCTCAATAGGTAACCCCTATATACATTATAATATGTATATAACATTGGATTTTTCTTTCGAAGTAATTGCTAATAAGCAAATTGAACGGCTCTTGATAGACAAAGGTTTGGTAAGAAAACTCTTATTAAAAACTTGTTTAAAAAACCCTTAAAGGCGATAGCGGGCCGATCCTGGTCAGTAGATATCTGTAGACTAAGGAGTCACGTTTCAATAATTGTGATTTTATGTTTATGTTAAAAAAAAACTATCGAACGCAGTGAAAAAATTGACAAAGGAGCAGAAAATCAGTCGTTAAAACTTGATTTCAGTATTTTGGAATTAAAATATTTTGTTTACGAAATCACAGTAATGTACATATATTACTTAACAGATAAAAACACAAAAAGCCTGCCTAGTAATATACGGGGAGTATCACACAAATGAGAGTACCTCTTGTTTATTTCATTCATGTTTTTCTGTTAACACTGGGCATTTATACTACAAGATAAGGTTCTATTTAAATTCCGCAATATGGCCAACGCTTACATGTGTATTTCCGATCAGTGATCAGGCGATTGTTGTTGTATGTTTGGTTTTGCTATCTTAATAAATGCTGTTAAAATTAGCAATGGTTAGTAATTGTTAATTTCGATTAACGCCTTTGTCTATTTAGGTAAAATAGAAAAGTTACGTAGTCCATCGTATAATGGGTGGCGTAGAGTATATCTCGTATTCATCTGGAGCATCGCCAACAAACTCTTACAGATATGTATATAACTGCATGCGACTAATTTAAAGTTTTTGGAATAATATTTAATACATAATCGGCTTCTACGTTATTATGTAATTGTGTAATGTATTCGCTAAGAACGGAAAGCATTCAAAAGAGATTCTTGTAGAGCTTGACTAGATCTAGTGGTATCGTTATAGAACTCAATTCATGTATCTATATATCAGACTGGTGTTTAGACAGATTTTACGGGCCTATCAAGTAAATTTAATATTACAACGCTACCTGTAATAGCTACACGTAGATACGTGACAAGACTAAACTGTATTGCATCTTTCCTTAAAGATTCCAATAAATTTACTTTTGTTTTAACTGAATGTGATAATTTTATATTTGAATCCATCGAATAACATTCAAGCGCAAGAAAGTACAGATTTAAAATAATTTTCAAAAAATATTATGTAAATAACAATATATACATACATATTTTTACGCTATGTAGGTAATATTATTTGGTAGAAAGAGAAGATTGAGCGCTAAGTATCGCGATTCTTACAACGATAACAATAAATTTTATGAAATACTTGAAAATATCACTGAAACCTACATTTGAAATTGCAAGCAAAATTTTAAAGTAACAATTAGTTAAGGGAGCTTCTTGTTAGCTTGTTTTGCAATTTTGTGAAAGTATAGTCATCGATCAAAGTTGTCAGAGGATCAGTGTCTTGATAGGTGTGCACGACAGCTCCAAAGGGTGACGACGGGGAATGGGCGGTAACGATACCAGTGGAATACTTGAGAGAAGACGAGTCTGTATTACAATGTAGGTATTGGTCCAAATATGCACGCATGCTATAATCCATCATCATTTTATGTACTCTGTCGGTGCTCCGTCTCATTTAATCAAGTTCCAAGACAGGTTAATACAATTTTGTAACCGTGATAAATAATAGAGAGCGATGCGGGTGGAGGATGCCTTTTTATGAAGAAAATATATTACATTAAATTTCTTCATTCAAGCTGAAGGTGACGTGACTTGTTTTATAAGCATCCTTTAATTGTATTGTACTTCTTCATGAAAGAATTTTAAAGAAAAAAAATGTAGGTTTAACAAAAGTATTTCAGGATATGGTACACGTGATTAAGCAATATTTATATTTTTTATGAACTTGGTGTATTGTAATGTTGAAGACCTGTTCCTACACCCTGTTCTTATTAAATTCTACGAGTGAGTGAGACCTTGACACTTTGACCCATACCCATGTTTCTTGGCATTTATTTGCATAATATTCATATAGGTGCGTAAAGTTTACGTTGTAATATGGTAGTGTTTATACGTGGTTACACTTACAACATTACCTGTAGTTAGAGCTATACACTAGTGGTTAGACTGCTATAAATAAACAATATATTACTTTATGTTCATTAAAATGTATGTATAACGTTTTCATAATATTCTGTAGAAATAATTTCTGTTAATGAAAACAAAGTAAAAGGGACTGAGTTCAAACGTTTTAAAGGAATGTAATATTTGTGAAATGATTTATGTATGTTCTTTCGAGTATGCGTCTACATACATAGAAGTGCGACGGCTTTACTGAAATGCTTTTAGTGAAATAACAAGAATTTCTCCTGCTACCAACAGTTCCCACCTCGGGCTGGACCGAATCCGATTAACAAAACTCGCTTATAAACGCGATGGCACGGAAGAATTGTCATTAAACAATTTTTAGCATTCCGGTCCAAAAATTGGAGAAAAGGACTATTTATGGAGTCACCTCGGTGTCCGTCTGTCTGTCTGTCTGTCCATCGCAGCTGTTTTTTTCGGAGATTGTATTATTATGAATTTATAACATAACTGCAAATAACAGTTACAATAAGCGGTAGTCTAAAGACTGAAATCGACAATACAGAAAACTAATTGATCAGATGTATCTTTACACTTAGCCAGTTTTAGGGTTCCACATCTCAATTAGTAAAAACGGAACCCTTATAAGATATTTTCGTCTGTCTGTCCGACTGTAAAAGCCCTTTTTTGTCAAAAATAGTTAGAGGTAATAAATGAATTTATTTATGTAATTTATTATTATAATATGCTTATGCATGTTACGCATATATAAGTAAATGTTATGTCACCCGTATCTCACACCCTATGTACAACAACCCTAGTCGAAGAGTAGGTAATTCAGTCACGCTCGGGGCGCCTATCGATTTTCTTTTGTACATATTCTTTGGCACGAGTAAAAAAAAAAACGAAAAATATTAATTTACTATTTATAACCATGTTATAACACATAAAATATATGTATTTTTTTGTTTCTATTCTGTCGTAAAAATGACAGTACATACAAGCGGTCAAACTAAGTGTGATTACAGTGCAAATTCTGGCTCGCGTTAAGGATTCCGTACTAAATGGAAGAAAATATTTTTTTTTGTGAATATCTGTAAAAACACAAATATAATATTGTGTGGTGGTACAGCACCCTCGGCGCGCAAGTCCGACTAACACTTTGCCGGTTTTTATTAACATGTTACATGTATATGTAGGGTTGGAGTAAAGAAAAACGCACAACTCGCGAACTATACTGTATTAATGAAAAAAGAATATTATAGCAAAGTACATCGTGCGTTCGTGCCGACGATCGTCCGACAGACACTCTCACACTGACTGCACAATTTTTTTATTATTGTCAATTCCACAACATCACTATTATATAATAAATCATCTTGAGAATAAGTGTTAATTATTATTTTATAAATATATTATATACTAATTATATTTAATAAGAATAATAAATAACTGCTTCATACACAGAAAATTAACATAATACTAGCAAAAGGTTAGCAGATTGACCGTTGGCGCGGTGGCAGAGCAACTGTCTACGAAGTCAGGGATCCCTGGTTTGAACCCCGATCAGGTCGATTATAAATACGATATTTCTTAAATTAATTTGGAGTCTGAATATTACTGGGAGCTCCCCCAGATCGTTGTGTCTACCCATAGTATAAGCCTAATGCTTAGTTTGGGGTTACTTATACAATTTGTATAATTGTCTAGACTATTATTATTTATAGATTAAAGAGGTATTGACGTCTGTATTATATGTAGTTCTTATAACGACAAATATGTTCTTTTTTGCATGAATACCTACTCATAAATTAACTAATGTACAGAAGTTGACAAGTTTGTACATTACTATTTAAACACTACAAAATTAAATTAAGTTAAATCTATTTTATTAGCTTTTCATCGTTTCGTGGCAAGGTAATTTTTTACTTTGTTCTCTTGGCTATGATGAAAACTTGTTTCAAGATGTAACCCTTGAAAGTTAGTTTTTTATTATATGATAGACGCTATTGGCAAGGTCACGCTAGAGGCTGTGGCGCTAAAGGACAATTGGCATTCGGCCAGGAATCAGCTGCTACACATTGTAACACTGTTTTTCCTAGAACGAAACATCACTTTGCTCTCGATTCGTTGCTGCAATAAAGGCTCAACGAGCGCTTGAGTTTTTATTTCTGCTTAATTTTATTTGACATAAAAACAACATTGTTGCATGATTTCCTTTTTAACCACTTAAATTCAATGTGTTGTTCGTCTTTCGACGTAACAATAATACATTTTTATTGACTGCCTCGTTGCGCGTTGGCGCGATATATAGTGTATTTCACATTCAACCTAAAAGAAAGGCACCGTATTCTGGTATTTATCTGCACAAAAGCTCATATAAGTTCAAACACAAATGTGTGCTCGTTTAGTAGTAACCAGGAAGCAGGTACGTGACCTGAGTCTATGCGGTATCAATAAATATAGAGAAAATACGTAAACAATGCCAAATTGCGCTGTAAAGTGTTGTGGTTGTAACAGTCGTAAAAGACATTATTACGTTTTGTCAATATGTACAAAATTAATAACAGAAATTTATAAGAGAAATGAGCAGAGTTCCAGTGATACTGATTGCTGCTAAGCTTCGAGTCAGCATTTGTCCTTGTCTAGCACGCTATAAGTGCAAGTTGCGTCTCGTTCTTGCAAGGCGGCACGTGTCAGTAGAGATGCCAAAAATCGTATCGATATGTCAATATTGTTTCAATGAATTTCGGAAATTTATGATGACTATTATTCTTTGAAATTATATAACCAGTGCCAAATTATCTTGTTGCCTTCCTACTATTACAAACTTTTAATTATTTGATATTTATTAGTGCATATATTTTTGATTTGATTAATTGTTTTTAAGTTAAAAATGTAATGATTTAGACTAGTAAATTCGTACATATTTCTATTTCAAAATAAATAATTTTGTTGTAATTATTATAATTTTTCTTTTTTTAGAAAAAGAATTCTCGTACGGATGACTTATCGATATATACGATCAAGCCTGTTATGGAAGAACATTGTAAGCGACAAATATGAAACTGTACTAGGAGTCTTTTTTTGATTGCTATTTTTATGTTAGTGGAAGATATCCAACTTTTGTATATATTGCAAAATATGTTAGGCTTTACGTATAATGAACTAAATTATTACAAAAAGAGTTAAATAATGAGTACTTTTGTCGCTTAAGATAAAAGATTTGTCGCTTAATATAAAAGATTTGTTGCTTACAATATTATTTTTCTGTCTATAAAGTCTATATAATCTACTTATTTGTGTAAAACTATTATAATTGTAACGAATTTCTACAATTTTTTGCCAAAATTCCAAAATCACAAATCGACACGTGTTTCCTTCTTAACGAAGCATCCTCAGGATATTCCAGAGATCAAACTCTGTTAGCTAACCAGCACCAAATCTTAGTGCTCGGTGTTGGTTAGTGCACCTAAATAAAGTGATCGCGATAATCGCGGATGTAGATGTTGGCAAGACCTTAGAGATAATAGAGATTCTGGTTGCCAAATTTTGTAGAATAAATAAGACCGGAAAAAATGTGGTGGGATAGTGAAGTGTGAGGGTATGTGTACAAGAAGATAAAGCATGGTGAGACTACCTTTTTATAAAAAATAGTTCTCGTATGGAAGATTTGATGAAAGAGAGATACGATCTTTAGAAAACTGAAACGAAAGCATTAGTGAAAGATAAGCGTGAAAAGTGTAATAACATAAAATAACATATTTTCACGCTGTATCCCCAACGGGGTAGTCAGAGAGGACGGAGCGCCAGGAGTCGTCAAAAACTCATCATTCTCTTCACACATTTTCGCCTAGGTATGCGAGTGCTTTTGACATTTCCGTCTGCTAACACTCTGGCTATTTGATCTTCATAAGTCAGCCTTGGTCTTCCTTGGCTTCTTTTACCTCTCACTTTCGCTCTGTAGATTTTCTTCGTGAGTCTTTCTTCACTCATTCTTTCCAAGTGCCCGAACCATCTAAGCATTCCTTTCTTCATTTTTACAATAACACTGTTGTGCAAACCTGTCATACTGCGTATCTCATCATTGCTTATCCTGTCCGCAAGCGTGACACCGCACATATTTCTGAGAGACCGCATCTCCATAGCATTTATCATCCTTTTACTCGATTTCGGGCATATCCAGGCCTCACTACCGTACAACAAAGTTGGCACCAACACCGCATTGTGGATGGCCATTTTAGCAGTGTTAGATATATTCATGTGTAATGTAAGACGATAACAAGATATCAGACAACTTTGAGGTAACCCTAAACTATTTTCTAAACACATAATTACGTATGTACCAAATAGTCCAACACCTTGTATAATGAATAAAATGTGTTCGAAATACACAACCTGCAATGGACGAAACAGACGTTTTACGATAATTAACATTATAGACAATTGTGTGAAAGTGGCGACTTTGTCCTAATACCGAGAGTGAATTAATAAGAAAGATTAATAAGAAAGATTAAGAAAACGATAAAAATCTGAAATGAGGAAAGGTTGCTAGGAATGATGGGGATGATGAGATAACTACTGAGGTGATCAAGGATGGTGGTCCTAGAGTCAGAGACATCTTTTGTAAACTCTGCAATTTTTGCTGGCTTAAAGGAGAGGTTTCGAAAGCCTGGCGCAAGGCAGTTATAGCACCACTTAAAAAGGAGAAAGGTTCTCATACATAGTCGGTGCGTGCTATGTAACCATCAGCTTGGTCAGCTTACCAAGTAAAACTTAAATCAATTCGTTCAAGTAAACCCAAGACGTTTTGCGTTGATGTTGAACTTTAAAATTACCTTCGGTTCGAAAAGAAAAAAAAATGGGCGATACAATATTGAAATACAATACAATAAAGAAGGTCGGTAAATGCATGTGCCGAGTTCCAGACTTATTCAAATTTATTTCCAGACTATTGTTTTGTAAGTAAAGTCTATACGGAGGTGTTGGCCACATGAATACATGAAGACATTAATGAAAGATATTTTTGGGAGGCAGAAGGCGGTTTTATGCATGATTGTATCAGATGACATGTATCAGAATTTCTCGCTACACATGGTCGTGGGAAGATTTTTGGCCATAAGTCGAAAAGTTTTCCGCGCTTTTATGGATTTAGAAAAAGCAGATGAGATTCGACAGTTTGAAAGAAATTGTGGAGTCTTCTGCCTGAATATGACATGAGGGGTCCCTTACTGTGAGGTGTGCAGTCATTATATAGTGGCCACAGTGCTTGTGTAAGAATAGATGGTGATGTATCGCCCTGGTCTGACGTATATTTAGGTATTAGACAAGACTGCGTGAAGTCTGCCTAGTTATTATTCATGTTGTATTTGGACAGTTACCTCCATACATTGATAAGTGGTAGGAGTGGTGTGATGTGCGATGGCACAGTCGTAAACTGTCTTTTATATGCTGACGATTCTGTGCTTCTATCACCATTAGAAGCAAAGTTGCAGACTATAGGCATGCGCAAAAAAGAAGAAAGTGAAGTGAAAGATTTGAATATGAATGTGAGCAAAACTAATGTTCTAGTAAGTGAAAGAGAGGATGTTCAGACGAAATATGGGTTAATAGAAAATGTCTAGACTGAACTGGACTATACTAAACTATGTACCCGGGAGTGTATTCGAGGAATGGATTATGGAAGATATGAGTTGGACGTGGAGAGATAGGCAGCAGCTATAAAGTGAATGGAGCTCTGGCCGTTGTAATAGGCAGTATGAATGTATCTAATTGCCTCAAAATTACCATCCCCAATGAGGTTTGGCGCGACTTTAACATACAGTAGTGAGGCCTGCAAATAGCCGAAATCGAGGAAGTAAGATAAATGCAGTAGAAATGCGATCGCTTAGAAATATGTGCTGTGTCACCCTTACGGACAAAACAAGCAATGAAGAGATATGCAATATGACAAGATTGTACGACAGAATTGTTATGAAAACGAAGAGAGGAATGCTTAGATGGTTCGTGCACTTAGAAAAAAGTGATGAAAGACTGACAAAAAAAATCAAAAAAAATCTACAGAGCAAAAATGAGTGGTAACAGAACTCAATGAAGACTAAGCTGAGCAAACCAAAATGTTAGCTGATGGAAATGTCAAAAGCACTCATATATCCAGGCGAAAATTGTGTGAGGAGAGTGATGAGATTTGGAGAGGCAAAAGGAGTATGTAAGGACCAGAATGCTTGGCGGTCCAGTCTCTGTAACTATTCTGTTAGAGTTATAGGGTGAAGTTATATTATAAAAACACGTAATTAAATATTTTTACTTTATTCAATTAAATAGCCGAACAAATATTCAGGTTATAACCTAAATTTTGGGTAGATCTTAAATATATGTTTCTTTCGTAAGCGACGAATGTTACTTACGATATAGTCGGTTGCGATAATTCATATTTTCCATTTTTGTAAAACTTTTACTTTAGTGGCTTGCGATAAAATTTGTTTTCGGTTATAATTTTGCCGTTTATGTGGATACGGCTATGAGAATCTTTGCGTTTAAGATCTATATTGCTTAAGCTATACATTACAATGAAAAAACGAAATACCTACATTTTGTCGCTTACGATGTTCTTCCATAACAGGCTCGCGATATCGACATGCTCTCATCTCTTTTACCTCTAGGACTAGTACACTACTCTACCCGTGCCGAACGCTTACGTCCTAGTTCTTTGACCTTGACAGAATAGTTTGTTGAGAAATTCGTAAATATTTCAGATCTCGCAGGCTATGTTGTCTGTATGGTGTATGTGGATTTCGAACGTCCTTTTATATGTAGTTTTTTGTTTTTGCTTTTATTAAATACTGTGCATTGAAAAATATTTGGAATTACAAATATTAATAAATGCGAACAAATTTTTGACCGAAGAAATATGCTATTAGGGTTGCGTATTATCTTACTGCACCGAGTATTCTAGTGCACTGTTTTATTTCACAAGCGTTCAATATTATTGTGAAGTAAATACATAGTATATGTATATCATGATGCACTTAACCTATAGAGTGGTCTAATCACTGCTGCCGTTACTGCGCGTCGATGGGTCAGCCCAAAATCAAATAAAACCTGTGTACGCGTGCATATGAATGGACTGAAACGACGTAATAGAGGTTGCATCAAGGTGAAAATGAGATGCATAAACGCCGTCGAGCTCGTAAATTGATAGTCCAGATACCCGTTTAAAATGAATGTAAATTTGAAAATTATATGTTTACTGGTTACGGATGAAATGAGATTGTGTCTGTTTTATAGTTTGATTTTTTGCTGTTTTTGCCTCACCACCGAATAAAACAGTAAACCATTACATAAGTATTTAAATATCTGTTGGAATATACAGAGATGTACACACAGGCTCAGTTTTGGTTATGTACTGCTTTAATGCGAACGAGAGTGTATATTTATTAGACCGATATTTCGGCTCTATAGGTTAAGTGCTACATTATATATTATAACTTGTTATTATGGTATTGTAACAACAACAATGAATTATAAATTGTTACATGTAATATATGTAAAGTATACAGTCGGTTACAGAAAATATGATTTACCTAATACAATATTTGTAAGTCCCAATGGTTACTGAACCATTGGAACTTACAAATATTGTATGTAATATAATACGAGTATTAACATATAAGGAAGCAACGACGAAGCAATTTCCGGTTTCTGAGTACAACTCATTACAACCTCTATATCGTCAACACTTACAACTTATTTATGAGGACGGACTAGATTAATATTTTCCTATATAATAATGAATATGTCAGACGATTACACTAAAATCGAGCCTTCCCAATTTAAGCGACTAGGATTGTAGGTACTGTGGATATCACTGTGGTTATCGCACCCGTGATTCCCTGGACGTTGCGGGTGTCCATGGGCGGCGGTGATCACTTTCCATCAGGTGACTCGCTTGCTCGTTTGCCTTCTCTGATATAAAAAAAAATAAATATCACACAACAAACTGGAGGTGTATCCAGTGATTAATATAATTATATATTTCCTGGTCAGGTTAAGTGAAACATTATGCACACAATTATTTCATTGGTAATATTTATATTTGGATTTATACATACATATATCTATTTTGAAATAAATGGTTTCAAAAATATTATATTTACTGTTCTCTGGTAGAGCACAAAGCAATATCATGGGAACGTTATTTGTATAAAGTTCAGAGGAAGCTTTTTCTATTACGGTCAAAAGTTCACTTGAGTTCTGTATATTATTACTCCAGATTTCAAGTTGACTTATAATTGAAGAACTACTTTATATTTACAGGAAAAATTTCAGGTACAAAATGGTTACTGTTTAACCTTTACTCGAGAGTTCCTTAGAGTTCTGTACATTAATAATTTCTATATCTACTTCAAATTTATTATCTATGAGCAATTGAATGGATTATAATGACATTTTCATCGAAAGTATGCTTATGCGACGGAATTCCACCTACAGTTATCTTTTTGATTTAATTTTTGGTATAATGTGGATAAGTAATGTAGTAAATAACGTTCGTAATTTAAATTCATTAAGTCCATAATTTACGACTGATTAAAATGAAATCATGATTAGTAGAGATATTTTGTTGTAGAGACATTTTTATTATTTATTAGAGCTCAAAGGTTGAATTAGATAATAGAATTGGAGACGTTTTAGCTTTTCAGCGCGAACGAGGTCAAAACTACTCCGATTTTAAAAGGATTTGAATGTATTTTTAACAGACTTCAAAAAAAGGAGGTTCTGTATTCGTCTGTATGTTGTTTTTTTTGTATGTTTGTTGCCTCATAACTCCGTCATTTATAAACCGAATTCGAAAATTCTTTTTTTGTTTGGTAGATAATACTTCAGAGGTGGTCCCATTTACATTTCACCGATATTGGAGCTTGGGCTTCGAAGATACACTAAATAACGCGTGACCTGGTTATGACCTCTATTTATATTGATGATTCTCTTGTATATCGTTGCGCTCTGGAATTAGAAAGAAGTTAATTGCAGACCTGCCCTAGATATTTATTTAGGTCAAGATCACTCAAAAGGGAGAAATAAAAAAAATTTATTAAAAAAAATTCAACCGCCTTCAAAAAAAAACAGTGAAAAGTATAAAATAGCTATCCTTTACTAATCAAAACTCAAGTACAATTAAAATAACTTTATAAATACGATACACATACCTACATAATTAAATTTGACAGTTATTGAAGTCGGTGCCAAATCAATATGCAACAACAGAAAGTCTATTAGTTTGGTAGGCTTGGCATCGACTTCAGTAACTGTCAAATTTAATTATATAGGTATGTGTATCGTATTAATAAGGTTATTTTAATTGGACTTGAGTTTTGAATAGTAAAGGATAGTTATTTTATACTTTTCAGTATTTTTTTTGAAGGCGGTTCAATTTTTTTTTTGTAATGTTAGATGATTTCTTTTTGAATGGTGGACACTGAAAAAGCATGATAACCCAAGAACTGTGCATATTGAACAGAAATTCATTACGCTTTGTGTCTTTATAGTGTTAATAATAAGTACAATATATATAGTTATTCGACTTCAGCGAATCCAAAAAGCAGAATATTTCATCGGTATATAAAAAACGGTAAATAAAATAATTAAGATATTAAAAATGAACTTACAAATTTTACAAAAGCTTACAGACAAGACAAAATAACGGAGTTATAAACATGTTTTCGTTATTGACATATATTACATTCCACAGTTATGTATATTAAAAAAGGACAAGATTTTGACGTTTCTATAGATACAAAAATAGCAGCATTCGATGACGGTATGCTTAGCTATACAGTGTATAGGAAGCCTATCATCGGGCGGTTTTACTAAAAACTTTTATTGCAGTAAGAACTCGATCACTTATGTTACATAAAAGAACTATTATTCTTGGAGTTCATTTCCGGAGTCAAAATTACATATATTGTTACTCGACTAGACTATCTTGAGGTAAAACTTGTATTCTACTTATCAATTTTGTCAAAAAAGTAGGTGGCATCTTTGGGTATCGTCTATATTCGGTTTATGATGGGCCAAATACAGGTATTGCGATAAAATTTATCGCAATACCTAAATGGTTTGAAGTTATTATCGTTAGCTCATGACCGGACACACTGTGAACATAGTCGTGAAATACCTCTTCCCAGACCTCATCCCTTCCGGTTCGCCGCAGTCGAACTATATTTAACCTTTTAAAAATATAAACGCAATGACATTTTGTTCACTAAGTATAGTTTCCGAGTTACCCGATACTTTTATAATATTTGCTGAGTAACTTATTGACTTTATAAATAACATATTCTTATCTTATAATTCTTAATTACGGGTGTATGTCGCGTTTATACTTTAAGGCTAATTGTATAAGTAATACGACGACGATCGTGGTCACGGGCAGACTGATGAGGATGAATGTCATCTTCGTAGTGTGCGGTTTCTTGCAACTACTCACACTCATTCAACGCATTTTTTAATTTTTATTATTGTCACTGTCGGTACTTCGACACACTACACTAACGACATCTACACACTGGCGACGTCGGTTTTCCGGCTCCGGACACACTCACTGATGACAGGATTCCGTGATGTTGACCCGTAATTAAGTATTATAAGATGTGTATAAGTCGTGAAAGTTTAAAAACATTTATAAGCGTATTCTTAGTTGTGAATTTCATTTATCAGCGAATGAGCAAAAATATCACAGCTTTTATAAATTTCGAAAGACACATTCGAAACCAACGTTTCCAATAACGAGGAGACTCGAATCGTCCGGGCACCTTCATCAAGCTTAATGTCACCAATCAATAAGGAAATGGTGAAAATAGCGTAAAAATACGGGTACAGAAACGAACAAGGTCGCTTCCAAAAACGTTCAGAGAATAGGTCAGTGAATGAGCGACCCACACCAAGGTTGAACAGCTTGTTGAACAGGAAAATGAGCCAAAGTATAGAAGTATATAAGTTTACGATTTTCATAAGTGAGCTCGGAATTAAGGGATAGTAATCAATATATTAATAGTTAGGAGTTAGAGATCCAATTTAAATGTCAGCTATCAAATATTAATATGTACGTCGAACTTTCCTTAAATTATTGCTGTCAATCAAATAGTCTATGATAGCCTTATCTGTTTTATTATTAAATATTGGTTTCCAGTATTAATCATTCCATCGTACAGTAATGTATATGTTATATGGCTAGTAAGCTCGGTTCTGCGGTATATGCAATTAGACGCATTAGGCAAATGACGGATGTGGATACGGCAAGGTTGGTGTACTTTGCATATTTTCACAGTTTAATGTCCTACGGCCTTCTGCTGTGGGGATCAGCGGCGCATATTAACTCCATTTTCATTTTACAAAAAAGAGCAATACGTGCCATCTACAGGATGAATGCACGAGAATCCCTTAAAGATCGTTTTAAAGACATTAATGTCCTCACCTTGCCCTCCTTATACATCTTTGAAATTATTATGTATACGAGAAAAAATATAGATCTGTTTAAAAAGAATGGCGATATGAATGGTATGGAAACTCGAGGTCGTGATAAATTGGTTATTCCAAAATTTAAATTACATAAGTCAAATGTTTAATTTTTAGGTAACTGCATTCGTTTTTATAATAAAGTTCCTCAAGAAATTACTCAATTAACAGAGAATAAATTTAGATTGGTTATAAAACGTACATTGACTAGACAATCATACTACAAAATAAACGATTTCATTGAAGATAAAGCAATAGTCTGGAAATGATGTTCTCTGCACATGCGTTTACTGGCTTAATGAAGATATTGTATTTTAATAAACATTTTGTAAAATCAAGTTGAAAAAATGATACCTGACTGTTTGAGTTTCTTGTCGGTTCTTCTCAGTGTCCAGGTTTTCTATTTGAACCGAGCTAATGTAGATTTGACGTTCAAAAATACCTTGTAATTGGGTTTACTTGAATAAATTGATTTGACTTTGACTTTGATCTATATATGTATACGAATTTTAAATTGTTTCTAGATATTTCAATTTTCTGTGAACGCTTCATAGTGAAATCTTTTTAAATTAAATAATGATTTACGTTTAAATAAAACAGCAAAAGAAATTGGCATATAAAAACCAAAAATAAAAAAATATTTTTAAAAACAAGCGAAACTTTGTTGTAGTATTAGCTAGTGGTGAAGATCGTGCGTATCTATCAATATTATACGTACATGCAAAGTTTCGCGACCACGCTAATAACTGTTGAGGAGTACTCACGTGAGGAGACAATCCTGGCGCAGTATCAGGTTATTTCTATAATTTTAGTGTATTGTCATCAGTTCATTCACGACCTCCGTGGCGCAACGGCTTAGCGCGTCGGAAAGAAAACGGGGGTTGCGGGTTCGATTCCCGTCCCGAGTCTGGGTGTTTATGTATAATAATTATGTGTATATATTTACAAAAGAAAAGTATATAAGTAGTATATCAGTTGTCTAGTACCCATAACACAAGCGCTATGCAGCTTACTTTGGGACTAGATGGCACTGTGTGAAATGTCTGAGTATATTATTATAATATTATTATTATAATCAGAACCGAACAAGCATCAAAAGTTCAAAGTCATAAATTTAGAGGAAGTGTTTCTTTGGCTTGCAAGATTTGAACTAAATATAAAAACACAAGGTGATGTAAAAGCTTGTAGTTACAATTTTCGAACATAATTATGTGATTTCAGAAAATGACTAATTCGGTTGTTTTCGCTTAATCTACTGCTATAAATTTTGTCTCTGTTCACTGAATACACCCTTTTACATTACACATTAATATAGACATATCGTGAATATAGTACAATTAGGTATTATATCCCAAATGTCAAGTTCCGTTTTGCCCTACTCGTGGATCGCAACTCTCAAGCTTAATGTCGAGCTAACATTATATTTAGAATGCTATTCGACCCCCGGACCAATAAATCTAGTTCCTAATTGTTTGTTTGATTACGCAAAATGTTATAACAAATATACATTATGTGAGTATGTAGTTATTGCATATATGTTATGTATTATAGTTATTATAGTATTGTGTACATTTGTTTGTTTGGATTTTCATTGTAATAGTTGACCAATTCTGAAGGAACTTTAACGTAAAAACGTACGCGACAGCAAGTTATATAATAATTGCTATAATTACAGTATGTAACTTATTGTATAGTTCGTGTAAGTTATATACTGACTTTAAACCTAACTGAAGCTGAATGAACTAACTTCAAATTTTACTTAAAAAATTGGAAATCTATACAAAAGAAATAATTATTTGAAAGTGTATTAAAAATGCTTTTGTGAATGTAGTAATAACACCTACAGAAATGTTTTATATACACACATTTACAGGCATATAAATGCCACAGTTCCAAATTGTTTACGGCAACGTGTTGTGAAGTTAATGTGTTGTGTCCAGTGCCAACGATGTTTATATTCTCGGATATGTATGATAATAAACTCAGATACAATAGTCGAATTCTCAGTGGTCGCCCACCAGTGACTATGAAGTCTTTTGTAACAAATAATAAATGCACATAGATATTACTTGATATTATGAAGGTTCCTAAAGATGTTTTACGTTAGTATCTTTGCACTTGTATACATATTATGTTGCGATGTTGTGGGATAATTGGATTATTGGATTTGGATTATTGCAAAAATCCTAGTAGAAAGATTTTTACAAACGTTAGGATGCTTATCAATAAGAAAGTTATAATAATCTCAATTTACCTAATTGTATTACTCCGAGTCCGTTTTATGATAGTCGTAAATAATAAGTAGATTCTGTATTAAAAATTGTAGCTCTTCTTATAGTTATAAAATACAGTCAGCCGTATTATTTTGTCTATTTTGGTCTCTGTTTTGTTGCATTTATTTATATTATTGTTTTTAATGTAAATATATACATACATATCTTTGCAATATACCCCTAATTAATGTAAATAAAGCGTATTCAGTTTTTGCTTTCAAGGCATCATTGATATTGAGAAATAAAGATTTGAATTAGCCGATGTATCAATTAGATATTACGCAATCAAAGAACGGTATGCAAACACGAATACAAACGAACATTTAAAATTAATCAGCATCAGCATTCACGACTTACTATCATCTAATAACGAATTCGGAATATTGGTAAAATTTATCTTCTTCTTCTTAAGTGTGTGACGAATCTCGTCGTCAAGATTATCAGTCTCGTTGCACACTCTCAAATCACGAAATAAGCATTTAAGGACCGCGATGCTTGGGTCTCCATCCCTCTTTCTCTTAACTAATACTTCCTTAGGGATACCCGTGTGATTTCGAAATAAGTGCAAATAACCATATAACGAAATTAAAAAAGGCTTTTTTTAATTCATTCATCACGCGTTTTTAAATTTTTGTATGTCAGTCTATTTATATGTCTGGGTTAAACTCCGAAGCCGCTGAACCGATTTTACCGAGTAGGTAGAAAGAACTTTTCAGAGTTCGTAACGTGCTTAAAAAAAGGCGGATAAAGCTGAGAGCGTAGTTCTTTATATGTAGGGTTTTTCTTATATTTAATAACCAAGAAGACTAGTGAATTCGATAATAATTTAATGTTAAGCTAGGCTACTCACTAATAAAACAATGTCGGATGCCTATCAATTGGGTATTTATAATTCTCGGATGACACGAGTCTTGGAAATGAAGCCATCAAGATTATGTAACTTATGCCAACGAACCATAACCAATAAACCAACAACTATATTCCTGTGATAAATTCCTTCGTTGAGAGGCGAAACACGTGTCGATTGGTGGTTTTTGGAGTTTGAGCGGAAATTAACTAAAGTTTTCAGGAATTTATTACATGAAATGGATTTCCGCAAAGTAACACCTGAGTCTATACAATAACTATATTCGTGTACCTATTCGGGTAGCAATATCACCCTGTTCGCAGTCCGTCCAAATCGTCATCACCATCTTACTTGTTAATCCTGCTGCCAAATGGCAGTCCTTGCGATGTTGTGTTCCAGTATGGAAGGCAAGACAGCCATTAAAATGTCTTACAATAGAGGCACAAAATCTTAGTTCTTAAGTTATCAACGCAATTGTTGATATTTTAAATATCCATGGCTTCAGTTCACTCAGCATCGGGTGAACTGTTTGCTCTTTTGTCTACTCCGTGGTTTGAAAAAGACAGATTTTAATTTAGTAGGATAGTGGTAAGTCTCAGTAAGCTTCTATCGTAAGCCTCGATAATATAATATTACGTTCTGGTGATATGAGGGTAGTAAATGAAGCCAATATAGTGGAATTATGCTAGCAAGTTAGCAAGTCGTGTGGCAGATTTGAAGCTAGTTAGTCAGAAAGTACTAGCATACTATACTGGCATCATCTACTAGTCGTGTGTCGCCTGGATGTAAAGGAGAAGAAACTGTAATTTAACCTTGATAAAACGAGGTGAGTTGGAGACGTCGCTAGCTTTATTTACTGCATTGTTGCAGACCTCGCACCGGCGTGTTAGGTGCGCTGCAGAGGATCGCGCGCCCACTCCTGTGACTAACGAGGACACTAGCGCACGGAACGGGAGGCGGATTGTACGTATAAATTATAATAATATTATAAACTGTTGTGGTTTTTAAAAGCACACATTACAGAACCAATCAATATACATATACATGTGTCTCAAGTTGTGTACACTTGTAAACGTGAAATAAATACATACAGTATATAAGAAGATTTCTTGTAATTTATTTGATTTCGTGAAACAAGTGGGCACATCAAAAAATTCTGAGCAACGCATGTTAATTTTTAATTATGATGAATTCTTATAATGTTTACCTATTTTCCGCCCAAAATCCAAAATTAATCGACACATGTTTCGCCTCTCAACGAAGCATCCTCAGGATAGCTAACCAGAACTGAATTATCGAATGAGTCGGCTTTGAGCAGCAATGAGTTAATTCGCTGCTGGTTAGCTGGCCGAGTTTGATCTCCGGGACATCCTGTGGATGCCTCGTTGAGAGGCGAAACACATGTCGATTAGTTTTGGAATATATTATAAGAATTCATCACATGAAATGGATTTTCGCAAATTAGCACCTGAGTTTATACAATAGATTTTTAAATATGCTAATTTTTATATTATTTTTGATATCATTCTGAATAACATATCATGAATAGGACGAATAGTAATGGTCGATTGTACTTTCAGGTGTACCAGAGAACTCAAAAAGCCTACAAATCTAATACATCTTTTCTGTTGTTTGGTTACAAGCATTTTGGTATACAATTGTGTCGTTTGGTCGCCCTCATATAAATGTTCATGTGGATCACATAGAAAGGGTACAGAGATCTTTTCTGCGAGTCTTGTCCTATCGGTTAAATGTTGGTCCGTTAGTTAAATTCAATAAAGTTAGGCTAAACTAATTTCATTTATTGTCTTTAGAAAACAGCGAAAAATTTATGATTTAATTACTGTGGACAAAATTATACACTCTGTCACAGATTCTCCTGTACTACTGTCCTTTATAAATTTTAACACTAATTCGTCCTCCAAAAACTTTTATAATTATAAATAGCATAAATTATGCTATTTATAATTATATATAAAAGTTGAAAGCATAAATTATAATTTATGCTTTCAAGAACAACACCTCTTACTACGATCCGGTCAGCCGTATGTGTCGCCTGTACGAGTATAATGAATTTCTTTATCGACCGTCTGCTAATATTGATGTTTTTAATAACCTACTAAGAACTTTTGCATCTAAACTAAAGGCTCATTATATCCATGGGAATATTTAGGGTTCACATAAATGTCATAGATTGTTTTTATTCGTTGTGTTTATTTTTTTACTTGTGTTCTTTTTTTGTTATGTCTTTTTTATTTGTATATATATATTATATAATATGTTTAGTGTTATCACATTCACTTTTATATTCTTTTTTTGAACATGTTTGCACAATTGAAGTGGAACGCCGTTTGCTCTATTCATATCAGTTTGCATGGCTGCATTTCATTTTGTGAGGTATTGTTGCTGTGTTCTGTATTTTGTGTCTAATACGTAAATAACTAGGTGGACCAAAACTGTAACTATATAGATAGGGTCACAAGCAAAACGAAAAAGATACAGACCAAGGGCTCGATGGCCAGATGAACTGTTTAAAGCAACAAATAATAAAGATTGGATAAACATAGCCCAAAACAGAAAAACCTGGGAAATACTGGAGGAGACCTTCACCCAAAAATGATCTCGAACTACAAGACTATTGTAAAACACATTCCATGATTTATTTTATTTTCTGTATTTTTTGGGTCATGCCTAGATGTTAACTTAATGTAGAGATTGTTGACGAAAAGCGGTACGTCCACGGCCTGAGTGCTATTCAGGCACCTACCTGTATCACGATAACATCTCCAGAGCCGGCAAATTACATTTCTATGAATACCGAAATGCCTGGTAATATTAGCTAGAATGTTTTCCAATTCAAGCATTTCTTCATTTTTTGTATCTTTTTTTCGACTATGAAGGTGACAAATAAGGATACGGCCCACTAGATGTTAAACGGTTACCGTATACTATGGACGCCTGCAACACTAGGACTATCTCTTGCGCATTGCCGTTGAAATCGAACCATGCGTGACCATTTCGGTTCCAAAGTGTGAGGAAATCCCTGCCGATGGCAAACGCTGTGATGGTAGAAGATGGCCGTGGGCATCATGCCAAACAATTCCTCTGAACACTGCCCGTTATACAAACGGTAGAACACACACAGGGACGCGAAGTCTCTCCTCAAACTTAAGTGCAACAACAACTCAACAAGTCTCCCAGCTCGCCTTTGAATTGAGTCAAAAGGAGCAAGTTGGTATACACATGTTCCTGCCCATAGGTAACAGCAGGACTCCATATGGGAGCGAACCGGCGACTTATATAATAATAGCCTCTGTTCCGAAGTGAAGTACCGCTTCGCCCTGTTGCTTTTTGGACGCCAGCCTGACTTTGTCTTCCAAATGACTTCGGAATTGAATGTCGCGAGAAATGTTGACACCAAGGATCGCAATACTTTGGGGGAGCTCGCAAGACGCTCGCCGATTCGAAACGGAACGAAATAAAGTTTTGCTTTGGTAATTGTCTTTGTCCTAATCTGCTGCCTAAGAGTGCCATACGCGGCGCTTACTCGTTTGTCGTGGTGAATTGGCTCATGCGCAGATCACTTAAGTCCGTACGAGACAGTGGTCTGATGAGCCAAATGGCGCATCCACTGAGATGGAATATTCGTCCGGACGTGTGGTCAGCAGAAGGTCCAGCAACGAGCTCGTATGGCTCTATATTTGGTATTCTTGTCGGAGAACGGACCAGTTGCAACAATCCATATCACCAAGAATCACCATCGTATTCGTACGTTACAGAAGTTTTTCAGTCGAAAAATAAATAAAAGGAAATGAATTCCAATTTTTTTATTTTATAATAAATAAGAAATGCCGTTAAATCTGATTAAATAATGTTTTAATTTATGATAATAAGTAGAAAAATCAAAGGCTTCAATGTTTTTAGTCATAATTTATAAAAAAAAAACTGTCGGCACTTATTTGCTTATTAGGATTTGCTATTTAAAGTAGATTCAATATTCTAAAACGGCTTATAACAAAGAAAAAACATGTTATTCTTAAAAATGCCAAAATATTCTGTTTTTTAATTTTTTTTTATGTGTATATCAAAGAGAATTTAAAATTACTAGTGTGTATTTTACAGTTGCCAGTACGAATCTTGAGTTTGGGGAAAATCGGAAAACAGTGAGTGTTCGGATACACATTTACCGACAAAATTATTGTGAAATACTGACGAAATTATTATCCGTAAAATTAACAGACTCAGAATAATTACGTTTCATATCATATTTATATGTTTACACATGTATTTTTAAGAGACTTTTGAGGTTCCGCATCCAAAATGGGGGAAAAAATATTAATTAACAATGTATATTTTGGTTTCATTTTACAAATTCTTTTTTCAAATTTTTCTTTTTAACTGCTAGTGTATCGAAAATTTACGCAGAACCTTATGTTACTGTGTATCCGATACCCTCTTGGACGGCTTATTATATCTCCCTTACTTCATAATAAAGTTTTAGTTTATCGATCGCTGAATATGTATAGGTAGTTAAAGCATTAAAATTTTTAACCATTATGCACATAAATTATATTATGTATGTATAATATTGTTGCAGGCCAACACATCATACGTTATGTACATATCTATGTGTGAATATATTCGCACATCATATCTATCTTCTAGAAATAAAATGAAATTTTTATTTTTAAAACCCTTTATCTTTGTATTTACAAAAATAGCGCTATTACTAAAGACAGGCAAAATATATCAAAGAGTGAAAAATGGGAAAAATGTGTATAGTATTATGTAATAAAAATGACGGTTACTTGTATACGGCTGTCTTTGTCACATATACCTATATTTATATAATATTGCGTCGACGACAATACGTTCCACTCGAGAGGGATTTCTGTGAATTCTACCTGACATATGTTTCGTAGCGACAACAGATATATCGGTAAGAATTCCTTCAATGTTCACAAAATTTCCACTATACTGTCTGTTACGTCGTCTTACTACACAACGTTGTGATAATACGAGTATGCCATGAAAATATTCAATCCGCGTAGTTCAAATTAACAACTTTTTAAGGCAAGGAAATGGAAGTTTTAACGGAAGAGATCTCAATTTTTCTAAGTAATTGTAAAACGTATGAAAGTCATATAATTTGGTTTCTTTGTATGGTTTGGTCTGATTCTTCATTTCGTTGACTTAATTTTGTCAGTTGTGTAACAAGATTGGTTAACTTTTGTAACTGAAAAAAAAAATATCAAAGGAACCTCTTTCAAAACAGAGATTTACATTTTTCGGACTAACGGAACCGATTTATGCCTCTAAATTATCTGCGTAGATTAATCTAAACACACACTTTAAAATGGGAGTTGGATTTTTAAAAATTAATTATGGTTTTTAATACAAACAAAAATAACCGTTTTTTGGTATTTTTCGTAAGCCAACGCGTGCACGTTTGTATGGTGCAGAAGGTCTATTTTAGATTAAATTATTATTTATTACTGCGTCACCTTAATGCTTAGGTTGTTATTTTTTTTAATCGACTTCAAAAAAAGAGGAGGTGCTCAATTTGTCTGTATGTTGTTTTTTTTTTGTATGTTTGTTACCTCATAACTCCATCATTTATGAACCGATTTCGAAAATTCTTTTTTCGTTTGGTAGGTATTACTTCAGAGGTAGTCATTCAAATTTAACCATTCAGCCATTCAAATTTCACCGGTATTGGAGCTTGGACTTCGAAGAGACACTAAATAGCTCGAACTGGTTGTAACCTTTATTTATATTGATGATTCTTTTGTACATCGTTGCGGTCCGGAATTAGAAACAAGTTAATTGCAGACCTGCCTTAGATATTTATATAGGTCAAGATCACTCAAAAGGGAGAAATAAAATTTTTTTATTAAAAAAAATTAAACCACCTTCAAAAAAAAACATTGAAAAGTATAAAATAACTATCCTTTACTAATCAAAACTCAAGTACAATTAAAATAACTTTATAAATACGATACACATACCTATATAATTAAAGACAGTTATTGAAGTCGGTGCCAAATCAATGTGCACCAACAGAAAGTCTATTAGTTTGGTTGGTTTGGTAAGTACTCTAAGAAACGAAAATTTTTTCACGGTCCTCGAACTAAAAGATGTACAATATTATACACACATTCACATTTACATAAGTATAATTAAAAAGCGATATGAATGAAGACAGCAAAAGAGAGAGTAATTTAAGCTTTTTCTAATTTGAAATGGGATACATTCAAACCGTCTAAAAATTTTAATAAAATTGCTATTAATTGCTATATAAAAATATAACGTCAATCAATTAAATGTTACTCCTTCAATAAAATATACTACATATATATTTGAAAAAATTATAGACGCAATAAAATAATCGTAACGCCATTAAAAAAAAAAAAGAATCATTGAAATTATTAGATATTGCTATGAAATTTAATAAAAGTTTCTATAAAATAAATGAATAAACTTGACAAGTTGTCAAACTGTCATGCTGACAATAATGTCAATACAATAATAATGAATTTCACGAACATCTCGTTACAGTTCGAACTTGGCTACCACTAATAAAAAGAAGAAGAATCACTTTTAGATAGACGACTTTGGAATGGTTAGTGTACTTCCTGTGTATAAGACGATTAAGGGAGGTGGGAAAGAATTAACATTCTGGTAAGGAGGGCAAATTACGAAAGTTTATGTAAGTGTAAGTTAGTAAGTATAAAGTGTTTTTATAAAGCGGATTTTGTTGGTGTTGAAAAAAGAAGTTATTTCCTGTAATGGAAATCCGCCATATTGGATTTATGATGACGTCACATATATAGAAACCTTTCCCTGCGTATTTTGTTTCATTTGATACCTATATTGTTGCAGGTCTTGTAAAAAGTTATTTTCTATTATGGAACATTCGCCATATAGAATTTATGATGACGTTACATTTACAGAAACCTTCCCCTGCGTATTTTATTTCATTTGATACCCATACCGTTGGTCTTGAAAAAAGTTATTTTCTGTTATGGAACATCCGCCATATTGTATTTATGATGACGTCACATATACAGAAACCTTCCCCTGCGTATTCCATTTCATATAATACACATATTATTGGTGTTGAACAAAAAAGTTATTTCCTATCGTGGAACATCCGCCATATTGGGTTTATGTTGACGTCACATATTACATACATATCACATTTTATAAGAAACAAAGTAGCCTACGTTTGTTTTCGGGCACGTACTATCTCTGTACCACATTTCATCATAATCGGTTCAGCGGCGGACATTTCCCCTATAAAGTTTCATCCCCCTTTTTACCCCTTTAGGACTAGATTTTTGATAAAAAAGAAATCTATGTTTTTTAATAGAAAAGGGTTTCTCTGTACCAAATTTAATCTTAATCGGTTCAGCGGTTCAGCATTTCCCATACAAAGTTTCATCCCCCTTTTCGCCGTTTTAGGGGTAGATTTTTGAAAAAAAAAAGTGGCCTATGTCTGTTCCCTGGTGTCAAACTATCTCCATGCCAAATTTCATAAAAATCGATGCTGCGGTTTAGCCGTGAAAACGTACCAGATAGACAGACTTTCGCATTTACATTATAAGTATGGATAGTATGTATGTTATTTTTTCTATTTTTTTCTATATCTATTATTTTAAATGATTGCATTTTTTTTATTGGCAATAATAAGTTTATAGCGACTTAAAATTTTTTAAAACTAAAATCATTTTAATGAAAGAGTAACATTTTATTGTATAACATTATATTTGATTAGAAATTCATAGCAATTTTGTCTATATTTTCACCAATTTTGAAATGCCATTAAATGCATCCCTTAAAGTTTCAGTGATTAAAGTCGTACAAAATTTTATAGCGAAACTGTTAATTTTGAAGTTTATCTCATTTAGTGGATAAAAATAGTAAATTTATTGCGGAGACCATTAACTTTAAAGTATCATTTATATCAAAACAGCAAAACAGAGAAAAAAATTAATTGCTACTTATAGATAGAATTACTAATTCTATTTATAACTCCGTTACATATATCCCATTAGAAATTACACTTTTTATAAGACTGGGTGGCTTGCAACAAATATTTAAATTCGATTTAAGGATTTGACATGCACCAACCATTATATAGTTGGTGCATGCGAGATGACAGTTCCTTAAGTTATTTGAATCATTTTTTCATTTCATCATTGATCATTTGAATTTGGTGGAAGTCATTTTTTAGTAGATAGTTTTCTTAAAATATTGAGTAATATAAAAAATAAATATGTATTTTCTTTTATTAACCGCTTTTATAATTTACTGTTGCCTGATTTTATCGCCACGTTTCACCGTTTAGGGATGCGAAATGTATGCAGTTGTATGAAGATGCCATTAAATTTCCGTCGACGATAACGTCCACGGCGTTACGTTATCGTCGACGGAAAAAGCGTCTTTTTCCACTGCATAATAGGGAAGCAATCGTGGACGATAAAATCGTTCAAAGGTAAATTACAAAAGCGTCGATTAACAGCAGTAAGGAGTCAGAGGGTGTGTAATATAGGGTAGGTTTTTTTTTTAATTTCATATAAGTGGCTATGCAGGTCCTACCAGACCTGTATCACTGGGACCAAAATTGATCTATTGTGATCGCCACTGTGTCTTAGTTTTACTCCCAGTGAATTATAGAGTAGGTTAGTATATGTAGTATAGGGTATGTAGTAGTATGTTAGTGCAGTAGAATTAGATTATCGATTTACATTAATTGTGGTACTAATGATTTTTGGCACATCGATAGAGTTATGTCTGTGTATGATTACCTTAAATTCGCAACCAATTTGGAAGTGCGGAAAATGGTGAAAATTGAGAAAATCTTGGATTTTTGAATTATTCCTAAACAAAAATTGTGGTACTAGTTGCGAGAATACCACGTGTTTGGAGTACGAATACCTACCTACTCAAGCAATTTGGAGCAGTTGCGACATACGGAACATACCTAAATTTAAAAAAAGTGATTTTTCATTTTTATCTCCTAGGCAAAATTTGTGGTACTAGTTGCGAACTCATCGGACACTTGTTTTAACTTAATATACTTAGTTTTAAATTTGTAACCGGTTGCAACCTGCGGAACCCTAAAAAAATACTTTTTTCAAAATTCTACTTCCAGCAAAATTAGTGGTCAATATTATTGCTTATATCACATTTATAGGTAGTATTCCAACTGCTTTGTGATCGCAACCTCTGAAAACACTACGGAACCTAGTCTATTTTGAAAATGAAATATACGTTTATTACGCATATTTCGAGGGGAATGCGAGCGGCGCGGGAGACAGGGTACGGCTCGAGCGACTACGACTCGCCGTGCCGTTCATTCATACATTGTTAAATATTAACGCATTAGCAAGCTATTATTCCAAATTGAAAATAGACGGACGTAGACCCAAAAGTCGGAATGGTGGAGTGTTTTCTTTTTATAATTATGAGAAATAGGTAATAATTTTATCTTAACAACTTTTGACAGTAGAAAAAAAATTACACTGATTAGTTTTCGTTAAAAAAAATAGGCAGTCATTAAGGACTGCCGACAGAGGTGAAAACCTAAAATTATGAAATAATGTAAAAATTTATGTCCAGTCAGACTATTATACATTTTCAATTCAAATTACTTTTGTTTTCAAATATTCCTACGTTTTCTACCTGAAATTTCGTTAGTATTTGCTAATAAACCCTAAATTTAGAATGAAAGTCAATTTGCTTAACTATGTTTCAATTGAACATCTAAGGCTTTTTTGGAAATTTTTCAGTCTAAAATTTTTTTAATATAAGGTAATAAACAATAACTTTGCATTAGTAACCATATTTCTGAAAATTTAATATGTAAATTTAAAATTGTTATAAAATTTAATAGATTTTTTAATTTTAATATCTACGAGGAAAATATTATCGAACACATAGAAATTTATTTTACCACGCTAGTGAAATAACTCTCTATATAAATAGTATAGCAGAGGTCAAATATAAAAAGAAAGAATAAATATCATGTCGTGACGCGAACTCATAAAATTTTACTCGTTCAAAATTTAATTTAAATTTGGAATTATAAGTACAATAAAAGACATCGATATTCACACTGAAATCATAGGTATTAAAAATCGATTTTATAGGTAAAGATTTAATAAAAAAATCGATTAAGGTTAATGACTTTGGGTTCTACTTCTTCTTTGTTTTTGTATTATTGATGTCCTAGCTGTACCCGCGACTTCTTCCGCGTGGAAAAATTTTCCGTGACTTTTCCGAGTTTGTGTTTCTTTTTCACCCCTTTATGGGTAGGTTTTTCATAAAAAGTAGCCTTTGTGTTTTCCTTTAAAAAAGTCTATCATTGTCTTAAACATCGTAATCGATTCACCGGTTTAACATTTCCCACACAAAGTTTTATCCCCGTTTCCATTCCGTTATGAAAAGATTTTTGATAAACGAAGCAGCCTATGTTCGACTCCCGGTTTCAAATTAGATAGTTTGAAGTTCGATTCGATTTCTATTTCAAGTTCGATTTTGATGGCACGGAGATCCATGCCATCAAAATCGAACTGGCGGTTTAGCCGTGAAAACGTAACAGACAGACAGACATACTTTTGCAAGAATAATACTTATTATTGTGAGATAGTATGGATCGTATAGCATACTATGTACATTTTAATGTACATTTTATGTTTAAGAAAAAATATTATTTTCGTAATCTGCACAGGGAGCAATTTCAAAAATGACACCCATATCATTTTAATAAAAGAATAATGTCCTCCATCCTGGATTATAAGATCAACGTCATTTTCGTAATATACACCCCGAAAATCCTTAAAAATGACGCCTATATCAATTTACTGAATATAGTAATGTCTGCCATTTCAGATTTGAAAATAGACTTTTGTAAGCAGTACTCCGAGAAACCTCGAAAATGATACCCATGTCATATCATTTAAAAAAATTAACATGCATTATTAATTATGACAAAGACATCGATTTTTTTAATTATGACAAAGACATCGATTTGAAAATAGACGTCTTTGTCATAATTAGTTCCCCGAAGAACCTAGAAATTTCACCCATTATCACTTTATACAAAAAAATAATTTCGGCCGAGTACCCAGCATGTGTTGCAATGACGCACGTGCGCAAATCACATAATATACAGAAACATTCTCCTGTGTTGTCCATTACATTGGATACCGATACTATAGAAAATCTTAAACAAAAAGTCACTTCCTTTCGCGTAGCATCCGCTATATTGAATTTATGATGACGTCACATGTTCAGTAACCTTCCTTTGCGTCTTCTATTTCATTTGATACCTATATTGTTGGTGTTGAACAAAAAAGTTAGCCATATTGGATTTATGATGACGTCACATATACAAAAACCTTCTTCTGTGTATTTCTTATCATTTGATACCCATATTGATGGAGGTTTATTTATTTATTTATTTATTTAGGTCTTGAAAAAAGTTATTTCCTATTGTGGATCATCCGCCATATTGGCATATCATATTGTATATGATGACGTCACATATACAAAAACCATATCATTTTTTCAATCACAAAATTTTTTGAAAAAATAGCCTACATTTGCTTTCGGGCAATTACTGTCTCTGTACCAAATATCATCATAATCGGTAAAGCGGTTTAGCATTTCCCATACAAAGTTTCATCCCCCTCAGGGATAGATTTAAAAAAAAAGATAGCCTATGTCCGTCCTCTGATGTCAAACTATCTATCGGTCCGGTGGTTTAACAGTGAAATCGCAGACTTTCGTATTTATAATATTAGTATGGATGTAGATAATTTTTTATTTATTTCGATTCAGACAAAACATAACGCCGTCTCAGTTTTATTTCCAAATATATTTTCATTGTACGTACTACATTTTCATTGTACATACATATACGAAAAAAGCACTTCTTACCGGTGACGTGTAGCACGGTGGTCTGTGAAGTTTCGATTTCTTTTAATCTTTTGATTGAGTGGGTCGATTTCGATAAAATAGACACTATATGTTACTCAGATAGAAGGTTCATTTTTTTCAGAAATTAGATTTTTAATTCAATAAGTGGTATATGCGTGATGTGATTACAAATGAAGACAGTCTACGATTTCATTACGTGTATAGATTATTCAAAAAAATTTGATGCAAGTGGACTCTGTTTCAATTAATTTTATTTCAAGCTGACTTGCTGGACGTAAATTAATTATTACTAAATTTTGCATATTGAAAGATGTATAAAAACATAACAAAAATAAACGTAAACTAAAATGAATATACACGTATACATACATACATATCTTCACGTTGTATCCCTAACGGGGTAGTCAGAGCGGACGGAGCGCCATGCTTCGCGATCGATACATACTTCTTTAGCTTCCTCAAATACGTGTATAAAAAGAGTTCATTGTTATTTTAAATGATGCTTCTTTAAGCTCTGTAAAAACGTTAGACTTTAGTTAGGACAATAAATCCTTTTTTTTTTAAATCACTGTCCTGTATAGTCAGTAAAATACAGATAAGGTGAATTTTTGTTAAAACAAAAAAAAAAACTAAATTATTTTTCTAAAAAAAGAAGACATAAAAAGTCTTTTGTTTAAGCAGTACTCATCATTCACCGACATCCCGTCTTAACTAAATTTTTATTGGAATATATTTCCAATAAAAATTTAGTTAAGACGGGATTTCAAATATTAAAAACAGTTATCATACGCAACGCTAATTTCAACGCTAGTCCCGTCCCGTACCTGTATCGCCCGCCGCGCGCCGCCCGCATACCCCTCGCAAGACTCGTAATTATACGTACTTTTTATTTACAAAATAGACTAGGTTCCGTAGTGTTTTCAGAGGTTGCGATCACAAAGCAGTTGGAATACTACCTATAAATGTGATATAAGCAATAATATTGACTACACTAATTTTGCTGGAAGTAGAATTTTGAAAAAAGTATTTTTTTAGGGTTCTGTAGGTCGCAATCGGTTGCAAATTTAAAACTAAGTATATTAAGTTAAAACAAGTGTCCGATAAGTTCGCAACTGGTACCACAAATTTTGCCTAGGAGATAAAAATGAAAAATCACTTTTTTTAAATTTAGGTATGTTCCGTATGTCGCAACCGCTCCAAATTGCTTGAGTAGGTAGGTATTCGTACTCCAAACACGTGGTATTCTCGCAACTAGTACCACAATTTTTGTTTTGGAATTATTCAAAAATCCAAGATTTTCTCAATTTTTACCATTTTCCGCACTTCCAAATCGGTTGCGAATTTAAGGTAATCATACACAGACATAGCTCTATGGAAGTGCCAAAAATCATTAGTACCACAATTAATGCAAAATCAAGCCTTATTTTGAGCTAATTCTACTGGACTATGTACAATGTGCGGTGTGTTGCAGAGGCGTGGGGCGCGGCGCGTGGCGGCGGCGCGGGCGCGGGCGGCGCCATGACGCTGCCGGCACCATGACGCTGCCGCCGCCCGCGCGCCCCGCGCACCTGGCCGCGCACCGCGCCATGCGCTACTACCGCATCTGGATCTACGCGTGCAACGGCGCGCTGCTCCTGGGCGCGCTAGCCTTTTGCGCGGCGGCCGGCCGCGCTCTCGCCGATTACCGTCGTACACTCGTGCCTGGCCTTGGGGCCGCACAGCCCGGATTTCTTTACGGATACGCGGCATTGCCCGCTCAAGCTGGTCTATTGCAACTGCTCGGCTGCCTTGCAGCTCTACGTCTTTCTGAACGCATGCTGAACGCTTACTGGTTGGCTCTCCTCGCGTTACTTGTCGGCGACGCTGCGATTGGCGTCTACTGGGCATTCCGTTTTGAACGTGTTTGTCGAGAGCTACGGCCTCAATTACGAATCCGTCTCGCGAGGGAATACGATTCCGACGTTGAATTTTCCGAAGCTTGGGATCGTCTTCAGAGAGAACAAAGGTGCTGTGGTGTAACTGGTCCCTCCGACTTCGCCGCGTTCAACCGTACTACGCTGCCACCGAGTTGCTGTCGTATTCCCGCGCACACACCTGCTGTTACACCGGCACTACTTGCCGCCACTACAGCAACTTCGATCGCACCTTACACGCCAGTACATTGTGCACCCCACACTGCCGCTTGTGCGGAGCGTCTACTAATCTGGTTAAGACGGACAGCGGACGCTTTATTCGTGTTAGGATACTGCGTTATAGCATTTTTAAAACTGTGCTTCCTTGGTATTCTCCGATACGAAATAAAAGAGATGATTCAAAAAATTAGGATATTACGCACCGAACTTGGCGCTGGTGAATTACTTGAAGGTAGTCCGTTGCACGGTGGACCTCTATCACAAACAATAATAGTGAACGCCATTAATGCTAATGGTGGTGTCCGTGCGCATGGGGGCAGTCCAGAGCGAGTGAGTGAGCGAGAGGCTCTACTAGGGCGTGCCTCAGAGCCCTGTTCACGACGTGGTACTCATGACGAGCCACTTGGACCCAAAACCGTAAACGGCAACAACAATTGCGAGATGCGTGAGCTTGCGCGAGGTGAGTACCGGCCACTTGCGGCTGACAGTGCAGCAACTCGGATCTGACTAAGATGTTACCTGGAGCGGTTATTTGGGCGACGCTGGCGCTCGTTCCCAGCCGCCGGTTGCGAGACGGAAGCGCTACCTTTACCACTGCGGTCCAATTATGCGCTTCGGCCTGGAGCTCGCGTTCGTCTCGACCGACGCCGCCACACGCGCTCCGAGTTTGAGTTATAAGCCGAACGTGTGAAAGAACCTTCACCGCTGCAGCCGCTTCATCGCTGCTGTCAATTGTGTATTTTGTATACCGAAACTAGATTCGGTTGAGACTATATTTGTGTTATATTTTAGTGGTAGTTCAGTCCGGATGGTTCTACGACGCAAATCAGTGTTACAGTGTTGCGTATTCGAGGAGCTGATTGATTATTTGTGAGATTTGAACGATACGTGATAGAGAGAGTGTAATTAGACAAAGTGATTTTGACTCCACGAGCAAAGCTTGTGTTTAGTTCCTACGCTTGACAGTTTAGAATATTGATTGGTAACCTTTTCGTTTTAATAAGTACCTACCATATCTAGTGAATTTTTAAAAAAAGACACTAAGATTAAGAATGAAGAGAGAAAAGCGAATGCCCAAATCACAAGGGCTACGATGTATGGAAATGGCCTGTTAAGTCTTGAGTATCATCATCATAAAATGTTGTATCCGTTTATTGTAGATAAGAAGTATTAACAATATAATTTATTTGCCATCATAGTAGTACATTAATTACTGTTCATCCGTATAGCAATTTTATAACACTATGTACACTTACTTTTTTCTGTTACAATTACCTAATAATTTCTAATTCATGGTTTAAAGACAATAAAGTTTAAATTCACATAACATAATACATATAGCGCCGGGGATAATGGCAAAATCAACTAACTGCTATTTTTTTCAGTTTCTCGCTATAATTATGTTTGACTCAGCGTTTCATTTTGCCAAATTTTTTATGCAAATCAAGTTAATGTTTATATTTAGCACGTAACTATTTCAAACTTAAATAATCATAGAACACCCTAAAACATATCACTGACATTATTTAATTATTAAGGTGATTTTTATAGCAAACCATCTATATGCATAATTTGAATTTTTTTGGACTAAATATATTATAGTTGGTTTTGCCTTCTACCCGGGCGATCGACAAATTTATTGATTTTTAAAATATAACGACCATTTGAGACTCCGCCAGAGCTATACGTTTTGATATGAGACAAACTACACAATTTTTCTATTACTACTGACCAATTCCTGAAGGTTTGACTAGATACACTTCTATAGAATTTAGTTTATCTATACTTACATGTACTTGAAAAGTTTTATATCCTTTTATAATGTGCACGAGTATTCTGAACAGAATTTGTAGAAAATTCCAGAACTTTCCACAGCTTTAGTTAACGACACGCAATTTACTTAAGGATTTGTTTTCTAAAGTAGAGTCATGTGGGGCAGGTGAGTCGCATTTTTTTTTTGAATCATTCTAATATTAGAAATTTCAAGTGTAGTAAATTATATACAGTCATTTATTAAGTCTTTATTAATTGACTATCCAAGAGAAAATTAAATTCAAGTTTACTTCATCTAATTCTCGTAGAAAAGAAACATATAAACTTATCCAAATGCGCAAACTTACTCCAATATGTGGGTAAGTCTAACTATAAATTAAATGTTATTTATTCCTTGAGTTGATCGTGTGTAACAACAACGCATCTGTTTGAAGTCTTCCGTTTGTAAATTCGAGGCATACATATTTTTAAATTGTGAAACCTACTATAAATCTGACACAATACATTACACACTATTTACGTGGAAATATTTTAATACGGTCAAAACAAATACGTTTACTGATTCATATACAAATACGCGCATACCTACACGACAAGCTTAGTTTAGTTCGCTCAAAATTGTGCTATTTTTATCAAGTTTTGTAATGTTACATATTTAACTAGACAACATGACATACATATTATTACAAAAGTACCTAATGAATACTCCAACACATGTATGAAAGTTTTCAAATAAAAAATTACAAAAATCGTGTTATTTTATATCATAATTTCATTTATTAACGTTGACGAACAAAGCAACCGAGCCCGACAATTCAGCCTTTTGTCCAACGTTGAGAGAAGCATCGAAATGGATGGATTTAAAATTTTTAATATTAAATGTTTAGTCCGAAATATTTAGTCTCTGCTCACTTACCCATTACGCGCATCTGTCCCTCATGACTCTACCCTAGTCTTTGCTTTACACGTCGGCAGAAATAGAGCAACATCCAATCAAGACAAAATATAACTAATACAGAGTAGTGTCAATCGCTGTATAGGTACTGTGCTCTCATACTGCATACTTGTTTTTTTAATTGTAAATACGATTAAATATAATTTGTACATGTGTAGGAGTAAATTATGCATGGACAGATTAACAATCATAGTACTGATACGAGCTTAAACGATGTAGTGCCTACAATTAAATATGCTTATAAAACATTAAAAAGCGATACATTTCATATATCATCTTTGTTTTATGGCAGAGGAATTTAAAATGATTCGTACGACAGTTATTATCATAAAATTTTTTGGTGGTACTAATCCTGACAAAATAAAACAGATAAGATCACTGTGGGGTCGGGTTCGGAAATGTCCCCTTGGAAGTAAAAGTTCATCTGAAATATCACTGCGGGTGTGGCCTTCTCGAACACGGGAAATTTTTATTTTTATGGGGACATTGCTGAATGCGACCCTGAAATTGAGATTTCCGCTATGCAAACAATACAATAATTTCATGTGGTAGAAAGAGTAGATAAATTTAAATGGCTGTGTCAGACTAAGGTGAAACCTTTCAATTCTGTGTGTAAATTGTGTAACTACTCAACTACAGAAAGTCGCGCAGTGACGACCGCGTGAAGTCTGAAGGTAATTGTTGCACCTACTTGTTGTACGATTTATCCAATGTTTAAAATAAATACATACATATTTGTACTTATTACGAAGTAACTTTAGAGATATATTGTAACTATGACGAGTATGAAATTATTATGTTCGCTTAGAGTATAATATTTTGTGAATTTATGCAGAAAAATAGTTTTTTAATATTGTTGTCACATAAATGTACCAATCTTATTAAAATTTGTATATTCGGAAAGTTGAATAATTTGTAGCTAGGATCCAATCTAAAATCCTGCATTTCTTCCAAATAAAACTGTTAAACAACATGTGCCTTGGCTTATGAGATCATATAACTGATGTTATGTTTCTTGTAACTAAATAACTATAAATTAAATGAAACTATAAAACTCGTCCCTGATGTGCTGCCTGCAGTTTTGACAGTTTTAGTTGTTACTTGGATGTTATTATGCTTGTAGTCGTCGTCAACTTGCACATTCATTTATGCAGTTATTAATATATTTAGTATTATTATTATTTAAAATTGTAATTTTAAATAATAAATTTAAATATAATATATCCGCGACGAACAAAATTTGTCGAGACTAACATTTAATGAAGGTTTGTAAATTCTGTAATTACAATAATAAAATGAAAAACATGTGTAATAATAGATTGTCAAAGAATTACATAACATTATTGTGAAAACTTTAAAAATTGATGCCACTAACTAACATTGTACGTAATCTTTTGAATTTTCAACTGCCGATTCTATGCAATATTTGTTGTTTTTTTTTTTCAACTAAGTTCGTACGGCCACTTATCCAAACGGAAGCAGGCATTCATACTTCTACTAAATACACTTTTTTATTATACGTTATGAATATTTTTATTATTATTCTAGGGTTGTTACAACTTTCCGAAGGTACGCACTAGGCGACTGAGAGCTAATATTATCATAATAAATGCATTAAATAAAGAATTTGTTAAAAATTTTTGGTTTTATTTGTTTGTACCTAGTAATGAGGTAAGAACTTTGAATGCTAATGCAAAACCTTTTCTCACAGTTATCCGCAGTGGAACAAAATCAAACCTTAATTGTATGGTATCTAAACAATTAGTACCCAAGTAGTAATGTTGGATGTATATAAGAATTGTTATTCGAAAGTGGACTGTATTTGTTATAAGTGCGAGAAGTAGGTCGATCCGTTGCCAAAAGCCGGTGAGCAAGAATCTCCACTAACCTTAAGCTCCACGTAGTCTCCAACGGGAAACCAGCCTTCTTATTGCGCACGGCACAACACGGAGACGAGCGAAATGTGGTATTTACTTTCACACTCCGAATTAATGAATTGTTAAGCACAAGACGATCAGCACGGCTGACGATGCTTGTTTTTGATATTTACAGCGTAGTAGCAAGGCGGAACGTCCGTCCTCGCATAAAGCGCGTGGCGAGTCTCTTACGTCGTTGACAGGCATGTCACTCAAAGTCAGTGGAGATATTTCGACTTACCCACCAACCATATTATGGCAAAGATCGAACATACCCCCCACCGAAATCATTGTAATGATTTCTTTGAAGTGTTTATGTGTAAATGTTGTAAGCAATATACTATGATTTATCTATCTAAAAAAATAAAATAAAATGCAAGCTCATACTAAACAATGAATAAGAGTACTAAAATATATTATTAAGTATGTTGTAAACAATATATATAACAAAAAAAATACCTAACTTAATCAGTAAAACTATACTTGTTATTGTAAAAGAATGACAATAATAATTAATTTGTATAAGGTAAAGGACAAATTTTGTTAACAGGTCGTTTGTACAGACCATTTTGCATACGTATGGTGACCACACGAACGATACCGTCAACACCCGGATGAATCACTTCGACTCTGCCTAAGGGCCAGTTTAACGGTCGAGAAAGGTCAGATTTCATTAAAACTAAATTGCCTACTTTAACGTTGGGTGGTGATAAATACCATTTTGCTCTCTGCTGGAGAGTATGAAGGTAATCATTTGACCAACGTTTCCAAAATGATTGTGAGGCCTTCTGGATGGATTGCCAGCGGGACAATCTATTCAGAGGAAAATCCTCGAAGTTATGCTCAGGTACGGATAAAGAAACTTTGACCAACTAAAAAATGTCCTGCAGTTAAAATTTCAAATTCGTTAGGATTGTCTGAAAGTGAACATAACGGACGCGAGTTCATTATCGCCTCAATTTTACAAAATAATGTTGATAACTCTTCAAATGTAAGAGACCTATCACCTACCACACGTACTATGTGATATTTCGCAGATTTAATTCCTGCCTCCCACAGCCCACCCATTGAAGGGGCACTTGGAGCATTAAATCGCCAATCAATTTGACGAGATGCTAACTCGTTATGAATCTTTTCCCGATTTTTTGAATCGTGATAACAAGTTGACACTACTTTTAAATGCTTTGCAGCCGCGACAAAATTCGTACCGCAGTCTGAGTATAGACAACTGCACAGACCACGACGAGCAACAAAACGATCAAAAGCAGCCAGAAAACAGTCACAGGACAAGTCTGTCAGTGCTTCTAAATGGACTGCTTTCGTAACAAACACAACACAAATAAACACAAATAGGCTTTGTACACCTTGGCATTGCGTCGTAGACTCTCTTTTACAAAAAAGGGACCTCCTATGTCACAACCAACGTGGTTAAAAACTTTGTCTGGTTTCAAACGCGATGAAGGCAGTGTTGTATACTCGTCGGCCGACATTTGAAACAACTTATGCACCTAGAAAGAACCGAACGAATTATAGAACGGGCACTTACTATCCAATACTTTTTACATAATATACCTTGCAACGTGCAAGGACCTACATGTAAATATAACTTATGAAAATGTTCTATAATTAATCCAGTAGTATGACATTTCTTAGATAGTAAGAGAAGGTGCTTTGTGGCAAAAGGTAGGTCAGATTGTAAAATTCTACCCCCCACCCTGAGAAAATCGTTTGAATCAATAAAGGGCGATAATTTACGCAATGAAGCTACATATTTATCTTTACACAAAGATTTAATTTCTGAATAAAAGTGATTTGCTTGTATTATATGAATAATTGTATCGTGACTTTGATTTAATTCTAAAGTGCTAAGTGGTCCGTGTAAACGATCTACGGATTTTAATTTTAAGTTATTTACAAATCTATGACACCAAGCAATCGCACGTTGTAATTTGTAAAAAGACGAGTACTTATTAAAAACATTTTCGAGTTCATTACTAAAAATTTTATTCGACGAAGTAAATTTAAAAGTATCATTTTTAGATTTAAACTCAGGAATCGCATCGTTATTTTTAATAAAATATGAAGTCGTAGGCCAATTCTTAGGAATATCGTAAAGCCAAGGCGGACCGCGAAACCACTCTACAGCACCATCAATAAGCTGCGAAGGCAAGGCGCCGCGTGAGCAAAGATCGGCCGCGTTATTTTCACTGATCACATGATACCAACAGTTCGGTGGCACTACGTCGGTTACTTGACTGACGCGACTTGAGATGAAAGTTTTTAATTTATATGCTGGAGTCTGAAGCCACGATAAAACTACACTTGAGTCGCTCAAGGCCACAATAGAAAATTTAAAATCTTTTACATTTTGTACGACAAAATGTACGATTTTAGAAAGCAGCACGGCTGCCATCAGGTCCAATCTAGGTATTGAGAGCGGTTTGATAGGCGCGACTATTGACTTACTCGTCAATAATCTAACCTTCACATTACCAAGGCTATCAGAACTGCGAAAATATAAACATGCCGCATAACCCCGTGAAGATGCATCACAAAATGCAATTAATTGCACATTTACAAATTGAGGTATTAATACATGACGTTCAATTCGTAATTCAGATAATGACTTTAAATCTAAAATGAATTTATTCCATTTATTAAGTATATCAAGCGGTAAACGTTCGTCCCAATCAACACTGAGTTTCCATAAATCTTGCATAATACATTTAGCTAAGAAAGTACATGGTGCAATAAAACCAACGGGATCAAATATACTTGCTAATAATTTTAATACAGACCGCTTCGTACAGTCACTATCAGTTAAATTATAATTAAATGAAAAACTATCACACCCGGGTAACCACATCAAACCTAAAACATTTACAGACGATAACGTATCGTCTTGAAAATTAAGCGTTGTAACTTGATCGGAATGCATTCTTATTAATAATTCTGGACGATTACTTGCCCATTTGCGCAAATCAAAACCTCCACTTTTCAAAAGCGCAATCAGCTCATCCTGTAGGGTACAGGCCTCGTCAATTGTTGAGCATGACCAAAGTAAGTCATCGATATAAAACCCATCGAGAAGAAAGCTTGAGGCAAGCGGATATTTTGACTGTTCATCGCAAGCCAATTGATGTAATGTTCGAACAGCTATGTAAGGAGCACTTCGAAGGCCATAGGTATTAGTTTTAAGCTCATAAATTTTAATCGGCTCCTCCGGAGAATTACGCCAAAGTATATGTTGATAAATACGTTCGGAAGGATTAATAAGAACGGCTCGATACATTTTTGACACATCCGCAGTCAAACACATGTCGTATAAACGAAACCGAGTTATAATTTTAACTGTCTGGATGTAATTTTCTACCTATTAAAAGTGTATCGTTTAATGATACGCCATTGCTGGTTTTTGATGAACCATTAAACACAACACGCAATGGAGTCGTAGTACTAGCTGGTCGTAAGACAGCATGATGTGGTATTATGTACCTGGAATATTCATGACCTTGATAAAGCTCCATGTGTCCAAGTGACTCATACTCCTTCATGAAATCTACATAGGCTTGTTGAAGAGTAGGCGTACGCGCGAGTCGGCGTTCAACGTGTACAAATTGCCTTAATGCTGAATTATACGAATCACTTAGTGGTTCGCGATCTGGATTTAATAAAATCGGTGAAACGTAACGACCGGTCTTATCGCGATAATGATTCTCATTAAATATTTTTTCAGCTATTTCATCTAACGGACTTAATGGAATATTGCACGGCAAAGATTCCACTTCCCAAAACGCCTTTAAAATATTATTCGTAACATCTTCCTCTACAGTGTACGACACTAATGACGTCGTAGTCGTTATGTTAGAATTACTACGAGTCTGAATTTCTAATTTACCGGTTATAACGTAACCGAAAACACTACTTAAAGCGGCAGGTATAGGCTGTTTAAAAACTAATTTCTTGCCGTCATAAATCTGAGGAAAAATATCATCAGCCAAAAGAATATCTATTGGAGAACGCTTATAAAAATATGGATCCGCTAACAGTAAATTACTATATTCCTTAACGACTTCAAAAGGAATCTGTTCCGTAGGTAAATCGGACGTAATTTTTTGTAAAATAACTGCGTCAGTATTAAAACTTGGGCTTTCACTATGTTTAGGCCGAATACAGCACGATGTCATACCATAATTTTTAATATTTCCTCCTGCTAATCCAAAAATATTAAAAGTAAACGAAACGAAAATGCGTTGAGATAAACCCAAGCGCTGTAAAAAATCAAGAGAAATAAAATTATTCTGTGCACCAGAATATATAAGTACACGACAGAGCTGATAATTACCAAACGCATCTAACACACGAAGAATAGCAGTCCCTAATACGACCGTGTAAAATCGATTTTGCGATGACGCGTAGCAACTACTCGTAGAGATGGAGTTGGTCGGCTGCGCGAGCGGCGCGCGCGGCGGCGCACTCGTAGATGGGGAGTTTTTGTCATTCATATCTGTATGCAACAATGAGTGATGTGGCCGTGATGATGAATGAATGATCAAGAACTTTTATATGATTATGAATAAATGACATAAGTTGAGAAAATGTAGGTAATTTTGTTTGATCCATTTTTTGTTCAAACAATTTTCTGGTGTGCGGGTCAAGATTGGTCAAGAGCCCGTAATGCAATATGACATAATAAATAATTACTTAAATTATCAATGTTTAGAGCTTCAATCGCTTTATAAGAATGATCAAATGTTTCTAGAAATATATTTAAATGGTTAGAAGATTCCTTATGTATCGTCGAAAAATTTAACATTTTGTCTAAATATCTACCAACCAACATTCGATTGTCCTGATATTTATCAAGTAAGGCCTGCCACACTAAATCATAATTGTTAGCCGTAATAAGAACACTTTTTACAATATTTAATACGGAACCCTTTGTACATGACAGTAAATAGTGAAATTTATCAATTTTGGGAATACTTTCTTTACTATGTATCAACGAACAAAATGTTTCGTAAAAAGTAGGAAATTGTTCAATATTACCGTCAAAACTATAAAGATTTATTTCAGGTAGACGTGAACGTGATTCATATATTGGCGAGGAAATATGAACCTTACTCTCATCGCTTTTAGGGTTAATCTTGGATACACATAACTTAATTTGAAAATAGAATTCATCAAGACATTCGAGTTCTTGATTTCGAAATGATGCATCGGAATTATATTGAATTTCTAAAGAATAAATTTCGTAAATACTTTTTTCAAAAGTTTGCCTAAGAGAATCAAGTTCTGAAGCCCGCAACAAAAATAACGCTTCAGTCGGGTTTTGACAATTCTTTTGACATATCATAAATCTTTTGTACTTGTTCAAAAATTCTTTCCTTCTTTTTTATCAATATATCTAACTCTTTTGGTAATTCTTCAAGCTTTCTTTCTGTATATTTTTCACGGACTTCAACACGCTTTTTCGTTGCCATTTTATAACAATTACAAAAGTAGGTAGTTCAAACGAAACAAGAAATATCTTATACAAATTAATTGGATAAGTTACAATAACGAATATTTTAAATAAATAACAATACATATACCTATACGATAGAATATATATAATTGTCTAATATGAACATATATGGAGTTCGGCTCGGAGGCCAGAAAAAATGTTGGATGTAAGAATTGTTTTTCGAAAGTGGACTGTATTTGTTATGAGTGCGAGAAGTAGGTCGATCCGTTGCCAAAAGCCGGTGAGCAAGAATCTCCACTAACCTTAAGCTCCACGTAGTCTCCAACGGGAAACCAGCCTTCTTATTGCGCACGGCACAACACGGAGACGAGCGAAATGTGGTATTTACTTTCACACTCCGAATTAATGAAATGTTAAGCACAAGACGATCAGCACGGCTGACGATGCTTGTTTTTGATATTTAGTAGTAGTAGCGTAGTAGCAAGGCGGAACGTCCGTCCTCGCATAAAGCGCGTGGCGAGTCTCTTACGTCGTTGACAGGCAAGTCACTCAAAGTCAGTGGAGATATTTCGACTTACCCACCAACCATGTTATGGCAAAGATCGAACAACTAAGTACCTACCTATTTGCTACGAAATGTGGTAGCGTTTTTTCTTTTTGTAATTGCGACATAAGTAACACATTTCAAGTGGTTTAATTTTACAGTGGAATTAGCGAAACGTTTAACTTAATTACGTAGAATAATGCCACGAACTGATAAATTCCATAACTTATTTAACGACATACTTAACGTTGTATTTGTAAAGATTGATATTGAGAACCCAACAATAGATAAGAATTAATTTAAGAAAAAGGTTACTTCGCTATTTTTTAAGTTAAATAACACGCAATCTATATTTGTATTTATCTTCTGTATATAGTACTACATAATATAAACACTCATTACTCACCTGAATGAATTCTTCGGTAACTCTGTACGTTCTGTCAATATTTGCTCCACCAATTACTAGCACCTCTACATTCATAGCTGTCTTCTCAGGGATTGCAGCAGACGTACGGAGATCGTTTGTTACAACGCTAGTCTCTTCTCGGCGTACATTACATGCTGTATGAAAATTTCTTGATAGGTCGGGTGAACATTTTCTTTTGCCCTTTGGAACTTCGATATTAAAAGCGTTTCCAAAATTGTTAACGTTCTTTAATTTGTTAAACTCGATAGCAATACTGGCGCCGACTTTCGCGTTGTTCTTTATTAGGGCGATGTCTGGGAGTCGTTAAAGAAAGAAATTGTGGCAATTACCTTCACTAGGCATCTACTATCATTTTAAGACCGTTGGCGTTTCTACACCCTTAATTTATGACTAAATTACACAGCTGCGAGCAGACCGAATTCTAATTAAGCATTTTAATGGGATCGTAATTAATTTTTATGTTCTAAAATTTTATTCGAATATTAGAAAAGGAAACACTAGCTGATTAAATTTATTCTTGTTTATTAAAATAAAGCCTTTTGCAAAACAGTTTGATAATTTTAATTATTTTGATTACAGTACATGCAACGATTCAAATTCTATTATTAGAATATCTTACAAGCATATAGGGGGTCAGAGATATTTTTTATAAAATAATTTATTTATATTTTAATATAAAAATATTAAAAGGATACTAGCAGTGAGAGAAGAACCATCGGTGACCTTGGCTATTGAAGCCAATATGTACGGAGTTACATTTTTACCATAGATTTTTTTCTTGTTTGCTTCGTTCAAAGCAGATTGAATAGCATTTTCAATTACTGTTTCTGTAATTAAATTACAAAAATGAAGTTATGTGTAAATTATTAACTATTTCAATATCTACCGTTTATACAAATATTGAATACCAATAATAATAATAATAATAGATACAAAAGGTGATTGTTATTATTATGTCCATTAAATAAAATAATTTGGGAACATGAAAAAGTTTGGTTTTTCTGTTCCGTATCCGTACATCACATGAAAATATTTTGTTTCTTACCATCCATAGCATATTTTTTTGGTATCGGTACGGCGACAACTATGCCAGACTGTAGTTGCACAGTGTGTGCAGCGTGTAATATGCGTGCGGCATGTTCCGCATTTAATACGTGGTGAGGAGCTTGATAACCAGAATTTACTGTATAGAAAGCTGGGAATTCGGTCGATTTGCCAAATGCGCACACGCATACACCTTGAGTTTCCTATAAAGAAAAAAAAACGTGTCAGGTTACAATGGTAACGTTTGATGTACCTATTAACATCTGTATTTGTTAAATTATCCGGAAATTATAAACAGAAGAAAAATCATAATCATTTTTTTATATTCCATAGATAAATTACCAGTCAATTATATTATAAATAAATTGATAATATAATTGACTGTAAATTGTAAATTGATATCGCTTGCACTACCACTACATTAGCGTTTCACCCAGTCGCCCATTATATTTTTCATAGGCCGATTGAGGCATGGCCTTCAACTTCTTTAGCGAATTATTTTAAGGCTTGAATCGACACAAATTGCCTTCTTCGAAGAGATCATATTAGATTTAGAATCAAGAACTCTGACGAGATTAGTCAGGTGAGTACGGTACTTGGTTGATGACATTTATTTATGTGATGAATTTATAAAATCTTCAGCTATTTTCCGCTCAAACTCCAAAATTCCGAACACTGATTCGGTGCTGGTTATAGCTGACCAAGTCTGATCTCTGGAATATCCTGAGGATGCTCCGTTGAGAGGCGAAACACATGCCCATTGGTAGTTTTTGTAGTTTGAGCGGAAAATTGCTAAAGATTTTACGAATTCATCACATAAAATGGATTTCCGACTTGTAACACCTGAGTCTATACAAGACATTTATTCAGTTGTTTCGAAGAAATCTTGCATAATAACTTATCTTTCATAATAACGGTGTAAAATTCATGAATTGTACTCGCGCTAACGTTTCATGATGCCTAAATAATATTCCCTTTTCACCGTTCGTCCGTCTAGTCTAGAAGGATGTGTAGTGAACAGCACCGCAGTAATCGAAGAAAATTGTCACCATAACTCGATTTCTGAGCAATTATATCGTGTTTTTTTTGGATTTAGGCTCGTTTTCGCGGCGTGATTCCGTAGATTGTTGACTTGTTTGTATGCTGTGCTCGTAAACTTATGTCTCACCGCCGTTATGTGTTTTACAAAGGTGTGGTCTGTTGGTAGACCTGTTCTCAGTGTTCGTTTGGACCAAAATTTAGCACTTTCGCAACCTATTTGAGTCATAGTCGTTGAAAGTCAATTAAACAAGGTTATTCAATATCAGTTTTCGGCCTTTTTTAACTTCTTTTCTCTATTTTTTTTATTTTCAAAATAGGAAAGAACTTAAAAATATGATTAACAAAAACTGCAGCTCTAAACAAACTGAATCGAGACAGATCTCGTGCAAACGCGCTGTACTCAGTGCGATGCTACTAACTGTAGAACAAAATTATGTTACACGCGTTTTTTAATGAGACAATCCGGATATTTTTTACACAGAGTAATATTAAATGGTAATCCCAAAAAAATACCTATTTTAGACAATTAAACCAATCTCGTGGTCTCAAACTAATACTAGGTTTTTACTGTGGATATCATACAACGAAATGTGAGAGGTCTTAGTAACAAGCCAGACTTCAAGACGATTTAGATAAGTATACATTTTCTTTTGTGTGGGCGGGAATCGAGCCCAGAACCCTGCTCAAACTGTCATAGAGATCGCATATACATACATACAGAAGCATAATTTCAATGAATAAGATTTTTTTTTAAATTTCAGGCACTAGTTTTCCTGTAACAGTTGTTCTCAAAGTATTATAACCACTATTTTGTGAACAGCCAATCCTTATCTTTCAAAAATACCTTTACTTCGCTGTAATTTTCTCGGCATCAGTTTTTTTGCATGCAATATTTAATTTTTGAAATTACCGTCTGTGTTGAAAGAGTCTATTCCATATTATTAATATGGAATATTAATAAATTTTATTAAATTTACAAATAATATGTTGAGGTTTGCTTCAATTAATGATAAGGAAAATATGTAACAGATAATATACCAAATATTCGAGAGTCTTGCCAATGTCGAGTATAGATTTAACACCACTGCACACGACGAGGGTATTATTGCGTCCGAGCTCATTTAGATCGGCAGATATGTCTAATGTGTTCTCTCCTTCTCGATGCACACCACCTATAAAATATAATAAATTGACTAAATGTGTAAGGATTACCTGTCTAAAGATTATACTCGTATAAGAAAGTACTTATATTAGAGAAAATATATCAATAAAAATATACATATTTCTTTCTTAAGAAACTATTTTCATCATACGTATCTACGACGTACCTATAATTTATGACTTTAGTTAGCTAAATGTGAGTACCTATACCTACATGCGAAAATTCAGGGGTGGAAATAATATTCTTTGGCTGATAACTGATGACAATCTCGTCGAAAATACAACATGTTACGAGATCCTTAGATTTCAGAGCGTGAATATAATAAAATGAGATAAAAGTATTTTGCCTGCGTTTCTACAGTAAAATAAAATTTTTACGACACAATACAGTTCTTAATTGATTTTCGTCACTATTTTCTCAATCAAATGTTTTTCTGTTAAGTTTACTCGGCAGATCAACTTAAACTTTGTATATAGATATAGGTACTACATATGGATACAGACACATAGAAACATACATATAAGGCGTGAAATACATACAGTATGTATAAATAATCAACTCTATACATTATTCCTAGAGTTATTAAATATACTGGATGCTTTTAATTATATATTATACATTTGTGTGCTCATTCAAAACCGGATTAAAATGTCAAAATTATCTTTCATTATCATAACTGGACAATCGATTTGTTTGTTACTTCTTTTTGAACGAGATTTACTCGAAGTCGTATTACTAAGAGCATCCTACTAATATTATAAACGCGAATGTTTGTGAGATGAACTCTTTCATGCAAAAACTACTCAATGGCTTTTGATGAAACTACAATAATATAAGTCATATATCAGAATAATACATAGGTTATACTTTATAAAGATATTGTATGTTTTTAAATTTCACGTGAAAGAATTGGCGGGCAAAAGCTTGTAATCATATAAATGTAAACCTATGTGCATATTTATTTCGGCAATATGACTTAAATTTTTTAAAACAAATAATCTTTCAAATGCACGTATTTAATTAAAATAATGGCAAAGTGAATTCGATCCCCCACGATCGACATTATGTGGTTATGCAGCATTGAAGAGGTCCCATGACGCTACGGAATTCGTTAATTAAATTGTCCATTCACGAACGCGCTCCGACCGCTAAATGAGAGCTACGTGAAAGAACGATGAATTCATTTCAAAATTCATACTTTTCGCTCAAAATTAATGGATATTCAGATACAATCAAACAAGAACGAGCAAACAGGCAATTGATGTATTAAATACTCTCAAAGTTCAAACTTCAGATCAAAAAAGTACATACTTAGATGGAGTAAGAGAACCTCAAAAGTGAAGCATTCGTAAGTCGGTGATTTCACCTACTTAAAGATATTGTATAGATTCAGGTGTTACTTTGCGGAAATCCATCGCATATGATAAATTCCTAAAATCTTTAGCTATCTTCCGCTCAAACTCTAAAAATCACAAATCGACACGTGTTTCGCCTCTCAACGAAGCATCCTCAGGATATACCAGAGATAGAATTCGGCCACCTAACCAGCACCGAATATTCGGATATTTGGGATATTTATTGGACCGAATATTTGGATTCGGTGCCGTGTCGAACACGTGTCGATTTGTGATTTTTAGAGTTTGAGCGGAAGATAGCTAAAGATTTTAGGAATTTATCACATTTCACCTACTTGTTAAGTCATTCTACTAATAGTAGTCACATGTGACGGTTTTTGAATGAATTTGAAATAGATATTTAATAATAGGTAATTTTTTCGAATTACCCATTATTTTGTAAACGAAATGGTATTGCAATAGAGATTGGTTTTATTTCATTTTATTTTTTTTATAAAAGAGAGGGCAAACGAGCAATCACGTCACATGATGGAGAGTAACCAACTGCCGCCTATGGACACCCGCAAGATCCGGAGAATCACGGGTGCGTTGCCGGCCTTTAGGGAAATAGGGAAAGGAGGGAAATGAGGATGGATATGAATAAAATATATACATAATATATGAATGAAGATGAAATGAATCTATTGTGCAAAGTATTTTATGCTAATTGTAACCCTATTTAAATTTGTTGTCTTCGCTCGTTTTGTATGAAAGACTGGGAAAACTCAACCTACGTATATGTATATTATTTTTTAATTTTATGCACAATGTACATGGATACATACGTAATAATAAAATTTACAATTAATTTCAATACAATACAATGTAATCAACGCTTAATGTAATTTTAAAGTGGTGTTTTCGACAACATTTTTAAATAGTTCAAACATTTTTTATTTTCCAAGCCTTCAAGATATGATTTTATGTGCCTCTACGCTGTGTTCATTCCAGATGGGAAATAGTGTGAACTTATTATGTATGTAAGTATATTAAATATGTATTTACCTATACCGCCAGTAACAAATATCGGTATTTCAGCCAGTTGAGTCACAATTATAGTGCCTGCAACAGTGGTGGCACCATCCAATTTTCCAGCCACTATAGGAGGCAGATCTCTTCTTGATGCTTTCACCACACCCTTGGCTTGCGCCAAGTACTGGAGCTGATCATTACTTAAACCTACTGTGATTTGACCTTTTAGTATAGCTATTGTGGCTGGAACTGCGCCCTGTAAAATAACAAGTATAAGTAAACCAGTCTTTTAGTATATATAAAAAAGATAAAAAAGAAAGATATAGATAAAAACGAAGGTACTCAAAAAGAGGCTATAATTTCGCTCAGATTCAACCTTCTCGAACTACTCACACGTCCACTATTTCCCGTGGGCCACGATATTTCGCATATTTTTATTAGACAAGCAAAAATATAAAACCAAATTTCAACATAAAATCTTACGGCCGACCCGTCAAGTTTATTAACTGTCTCTTATTTATTAACCGCAGACTACATGTGGCCTGTAGGTACAGGTCACATGCAATCTGCGGACTGTAGGTCCAGTCTGGTTGCATTACACCCATGATTAGCTAGATTGATAATGGTATTACTCAGTTTTTATATATGTTACGTTGTTTTTATCTTCAAAGTCAAAAGCCAAAGTCAAATCAATTTATTCAATTAAACCCAATTACAAGGTATTTTTGAACGTCAAATCTACTTTAGTTCGGTTCAAATAGAAAACCTGGACACTGAGAAGAACCGACAAGAAACTCAGTCAGGTATCATTTTTTCAACTTCATTTTACAAAAGGTTTATTAAAATACAATATTTTCATTATCCAGTAAACGCATGTGCAGAGAACATCATTCCCAGACTATTGTTTTATCTTCAATGAAATCGTTTATTTTATAGTATGATTGTCTAGTCAATGTACGTATTATAACCAATCTAAATTTATTCTCTGTTAATTGAGTAATTTCTTGAGGAATTTTATTATAAAAACGAATACAGTTACCTAAAAATGAAACATTTGACTTATGTAATTTAAATTTTGGAATAACAAATTTATCACGAACTCGAGTTACCATACCATCCATATCGCCATTCTTTTTAAACTGATCTATATTTTTTCTCGTATACATAATAATTTCAAAGATGTATAAGGAGAGCAAGGTGAGGACATTAACGTCTTTAAAACGATCTTTAAGCGATTCTCGTGCATTCATCCTGTAGATGGCACGTATTGCTCTTTTTTGTAAAATAAATCTTATACATATTTACATAATTGAAAGAAGGAAATAACAAGCAATTATTAATGAGGGGTCACGATAGTGCTCCCATCAAGTCGATCTAGCGATCGCCACCGGGAATCCTTTTCTCGAAGCAGCTCGAAGCATTTTAACATTTCTATATCTCTGTTAAAAATCCCAGAGAAAGCCTAAAAATTACGTAAGATTTTATACGTATTTAACTCTGCATAATTTCTTAATCTACTAGTTTCTAATAAATATAATTTGGAAAATATCCGTTGTCAATGTTTCGCTATTTCATTACATAATTACATTATTATTTTATAAAAATTTTAAGCTACTTCTAAAAGACCTACGAATTTGATATTTGGGTCGTAGTATTTAGGCAGAAAATAAAGAAAAATGTCTGCAATAATGAGTTTTTTTTAATGTAAAATTAATTATCGCGCAATTATTTATTTGCGGTTAGTGCAATAACTAAGGATGCATACAAAGCTGTAAAGAAACTCATTTATAAGCTACAAAAACAAGTTGGTTCACGAAGACGTTAAATAAATGTCCAAAAACAGTAGACGCCAACACGTGCTTTTTAAGATGCATTTAACGTCCAGACTTGCATGTATATAATCGATATATCGAAACAATAAAGAAAGAAAAACAAAGATAGATAGACAGATAGCAGTTATCGTACAAGGAAAGGAACCATAAGAAGAAAAGACGAATTGCCCATAATAGGAAATAATACTTCATTAAAAACATTCCTTAAAAATTATGCCAGACTTCGCAGCGCTTTCTCCGTTAAAAGTTGTAAGATTCCGAGAAGATCCGAATTAGCAAATTAATCGATAGTTGTCTTAAATAAACAATACATTATACGTATAAATAGCACTTTATGACTGTTTGTGATATTATAAATACTTAACCCAATTTAGTTTTATTTAAAATTATTACTTGTACTTTTTGAAATTGGGAATCAGGAAGTATAAGGATATACTGTACTGTGAGATTACTTGATTGCAGAGGAGCAGATGAATATATTATTAAAATTTTAATGACATTAATTTCTCATCGAAGTGAATCCTAATGCCACGCGATTGCCTAGATCCTAGACCAAAACTTTCAAATTTTAAATAAAACAAAATTGGGGGTTATCAATTATTCTTTATTTTACCTGTATATAGTTTTAAGACAACTGATTAGTAATTTGCTAACCTCATAGTCAAAGCTAGTGGTTAGCTGAAACGCTGACTTGGCTGTTTTCGAGTTCTCGAAACTTTTTAGGTCGAATGTGTTGCGAGACAGCATAATTTTTTATATGAATGTTTTGGACAGGATAAATTGTACGGTAATAACGGTACACCTACCTACATTTGTGATTTGATTGTTACCTAATAATTTCAATATTCTGTGTGTAGAATGTGAACTAAATTTTATATGCGTATAAAGGCTGATATCGTGAGTAATCCAATTTGACTAAATGTTATTGTTGCTGCAATTAATAAAGATTGCGAAGGAGTTCACGCTAGTGTTTTAGTATTTTGAAAAAAAGGGCAGAAAAAAGCGTTTGCTGGATCACACTTTTTCATTCTTTTCTTTATAATAGTCGATCGACGGCTTACATTGTCGTGAAAATTTTGTGGGTAATATTTCATTTAATTTTTCATTTTGTGTGTAAATTACCTGTTGTCTTATTATGTCTTCAACTTGTACAGCCGTTTCCAAATTCTGTGGATAAGGCATTCCATGCGTAATGATAGTGGATTCAAGGGCGACTATCGGCTTGCCTTCCTTTTTAGCCTCGAAAACCTCTTTGGAATAAATAAGGGGGTGGGAGGCGCTGTAGCTTCTCAAGTGGCAACTATACGCCATTCGCAAAGCGCTCGAAGTAAGTTTCGTTAGATACGCCATCTTGCTGCTATAAATAGACCGTTTATTATAGCCGTTTTACATCACATCATTACTGAGTTTATCTATACTTACTAAACTACATTCATATTAAAAGGATAAGATGAAAGTTTGCTCGCGATTTAGAAAGATCGGTATCATTGGAACCTTGAGTAATACATAATTTATATACTTTCGGTTCACTAACGCCGTAGCACCTATAAGCTTTTAACGTGAACGACATTATACAGCACATCGAACTACACATCGAACGCTATATAGATAAGTACTAATAATATTATAAAGAGGGAACTTTTTTTTTGTGGTAATATCAGAAAGCACTGACCTTATTTAGCGAAACCTTCGCTGGGCATTTTTTTCCTTAGAAATAAAATAAAGATTGCGTTTTATGTCAGACACAGCCGTAGGCGAAACCTACGTGCTATACCTATACCTACATATGTATGTATACGTACATATATTTAACAAACAAGGGATATATTTTCTAATTCTCATGCGGTTCTTATTGTATGTATATGCATAATATTATAGGTACCATAATCTATACTAACATTATAAAGAGAAAAAAATGATGTTTGTATGTAATGAATAAACTCAAAAATTAGTCAACCCATTTCAAAAATTCTTTCACAATATTATCAGCGAGTAACATGAGCTGTATTTTATTTCCAAAAAAATTTCTACTCGTGCGAAGCCGGGCGTCTAATAAATAGAAAGTATAACAGGTGATGAAATTTACGTCTGTATATGTGAAAACTGAATTTACTTGAATGTCGTTCTTTTAAAAGAGGTTTTGTACCATTCCTGTAAAAAAGAATGTCCACATCTTTTGTGAAAATTCAGTTTCGTATACCTACCATATATTACCTGTAGGTAATAGGCTCATAAAATATGTGAATGTAGGTACCTATATGACATTGAAAAATAGATATTACTTGGTCTAATACGATATTATATGATATACAAAAAATCAGTACCATATTATCAAATATCATAAGAGCTGGGCCGAAATATGACAACTATTGTTTCGTTTCACCTCGATCAAACAGATAAACAGTTTTTCGGGCTCCATGTATATCGACATATGAAGATACATTAAATCTTTTGCTAAGTCCACATGCACGTACATGCTAGACGATTTTGAGTTGTTCGTTCGAGCAAGATAGAACGTATAGACGTCATGTCTTAAGATATTTTATAACTTATTCACAATAAGTTTTAAGACATGACGGTCTATAAGTTCGATCTTGCTCGAACGAACTCAAAACCGTCAAGCATAATACCTGCGTGTGGACTTAGTATTACGATATTAATACAACATAAGTTACCTATGTCAAAATGTCCAACACTATTTGTATTACCTTGTAATGAGTACATTTCATTATCGTAATAGATATCTTCGAAAATATATCTGTAGACGAGAAAACAGTACTACAGATATGTATTGATACAGTAGCTAATAATAATCAAGAAATTCTGTGTAGAATATATATTATACAAATTAATAAGAGATGGTATCTTTCATCAATATTTGTTGATCACGAACGCTGCTAGTATGCATTAGCAATATCAATTTCATTAAGTTAGAGGAATCTTTGTCGTCCGAAAGCATTAACGTAGGCATTAAGCGCCAAAGCTCAGTCAATCAACAGCCATGCCAGGTTGACGGCTGTGCGGATATAACACTCGCCTGGAACTTTGATGAAGGCTATCGGGATTTGCAAACAGGGCATAATAATCAACCTTCCTCTTTAGCTACGCACGAGTTAGAAATCTAGCTATGACAGGTTTATAAAATTCTGTTAAGGAATTATTTCAGGTTATTTTTGAAGTATGAACATTATGCTATGTATGTAGCTACATATATAGCATAATGTTTATACGATACAGCTATATAGTAATTATAGAACATAGCACATTCATTTCTGAATGTTTCATACCAATATTAATGAAATTCCATCTAAAATAAAAGTATCACGAGAAAATTGTTAGCTTTAATGAAATAAATGCGTAATAAGTATTAATCAGTAGAAAATAATCGGTATCGGTATACGTAGCATGATATTGTGCAATGAGAGTGGCTAGGAGGGTTGGAGCTCGTACATTTTGTAGTTATCAAATTGATCTTTACATGGTATATTTACATGGTAAATATTTAAAGGATTTAGACATTTAAATCGCATAAGGAAACATATTGTATTGTTTTTGGATGAATTAATAACAGTTTTACGAATCTACAATTAATTATCGTTCTTCAAAATAACTATGTTATGAATAAAAAATTAATTTAACAAACACGTGAAACGTATCCATGTGCATTGTGTTTTATTGTTACATATTTACCTACACATTATATACACATTACATACACACAATAAAATGAGATGGTGTCCGGACCTGGCGAGTTATTCACAAACGTCGGAAACTCAACTTTCCGTATCCGACAGGAAACTTTTCGATGATTTTGTCTATACGCGATTCACAAATCTGAAATCATATATATATCATATTATATATAGTAGTATTCACAAATCCAAGCCATCTGATTGAATTTATGCTTTCCGACTATCGGCCTTTCCGTCACGGAATGTTTCCGACGTTTGTGAATAATCCCCTGGTGTCTTACGACCTACACACAACAACCCTATGTTATGTATCGCGGCAAGCTTCATCAACATTATCGCGACAAAATCCATCAAAAACATCGAAGTTTCGGTGATAAAATTAAATTTAAAATAAAACTATATGTTAGTGATATCTAGCACAAAAACTAAGAACTACTTCGTTTGTTACAATTTGAAATGTACATTGATAACAATTAGATGTTTTAAGAGTTGTTTTAAATCGGTTCAGCCGTTTCGGAGATTAGCCCGCACAAACAAACAGCCAAAAAGACAGACAAAAATCCTAAAAGAGGATTTTTTTTACGTGCAAATAACGACATAAGTTTAGGAAAAAATTTCAAAGGTATTAAATGAACACGTACCTATTGCGAATTTGTTCCATTTTCAATTTTTCGGTTGAATTCGTATGTCATTATTTTTTTATTTTATTCTTTTTTACACATATTTTAGGAGGTTTTAAACGGTTTCTTAATTTTATCAATACTAAAAACACTCTTTTTACCCTTTTAGAGGTTGATATTTCAATATCGGAAAGTAAGTGCATACATATCTTCACGCTATATCCCTAACGGGGTAGTCGGAGAGGACGGAGCGCCAAGCGTGGCAGTACCTTACGTACTTCTTTCGCTTACTCAAATCTCATCATTCTTCGCACACATTTTCTCCTAGGTAAGCGAGTGCTTTTGAAATTTACTTCAGCTAACACTCTGGCTATTTGATCATCATAAGTGAGCCTTAGTCTTCCTTGGGTTACCACTCGCTTAGAGCAAAAAGTCATTACAATGTCTATGTGGTTAGAACTGCATCTCTATTCTACTTCTCCAGTAGAGTAAATGTTACCAGTATACTTTAAAAATAAACTATTAATGCTTATTTCGTTATGAGTTCATGTAGACTTAACTTCGTAAGCCTTTGTTAGACTTTCTTAGTATTAGTAAAGATAAATATACTTGTAGAATTAATTTTTGTAATAAATAAAAATCAGTAGTAGTCAGTAATCGACTCTCTTTAAATAAAGCCATACTTTTTATTTTTAAAAACCTTTTCCAGGTCCGTCGCGTTTTGACTATCTTTTAATTGGCATTTTCTGTTTTAACTAAATAATAATGAAGATTGTTTCAACCGACTACATTATATTTATATCATGTAGACAGCATATTTAGAATAACGTTGAAAATTTCAATAAATAATGCAATAAAAGATCGCTTGGCCTGTTGCTGTGGTGGTTAGTACGTCTATCTTCCAAGCTGAGTGTCCCGGGTTTGATTCCCGACCAAGAAAACTTGAAAAATTGCAATTGAATTGTCTCAGAGTCGAGACATTATTGAGCGCTAGTTCGTTGTGCATAACATAGTCAGAAAAGCCTAGATATTTCTTTATTATTATTGTATGCAACATTTACAAGAAATTCTAACTGTACAAAGCTAGCTGAACGGTAGTTATACACAACAATTCTGAGACATACAACATTACATAGAAGCTACATAGTAACAAAAGTCGTTGGCAAAGTACCTACAGACCTACAGGAATATTGCAGTGTAACCGGGAATATCGGCATAACTTCGCCGCAGTGACGGACTAACAGGGGGGCGGAAGGGGTGACTCACCCCGAGCTTCTGGTCACGGGGGTCCTCCAAATGTCGACAATTTCTTTTGATTAAATTACTTAAGTAAGAAGCAGTTTGGCGATCCTTTGCAAAAGGTTATGGTTATAGCACAGGTAAAAAAAATGCATAATTGAGTCAAATAAAATATTTAGCACAATAAGTTCATTTCGTCTAGTAAGACATTCTGTTCTGATATAATTTATTTACAAAAAAAATGTGGAAATATATGATTTATTACAAGTAACCTTCACATATATATAAAAAAAAAGCTTAAGAGTATTTCTCACAATTCGAAAATTCCAATATTGTGTAAAGACTATTGGAATCTCTAAAACCAATATGTGAGTGTTGTATATAAGTTTACCCGAAATGAGGGGTAACTTTGGAGATTCATTATTAAATATTTGTTTTAAATTAGGGACTGCTGAATATTGTACTTAATTTACTGCTACATACAATACATTTAACTTTTTCTTATACATACATACATATCTTCACGCTGTATCCCTAGCGTGGTAGTCAGAGAGGACGGAGCGCCAAGTGTCCCGGTCCTTACATATTTCTTTCGCTTCCTCAAATCTTATCATTCTCCTAACACATTTTCGCCTAGGTATGCGAGTGCTTTTGACATTTCCGTCTGCTAACACTCTGGCTATTTAATTCTCATAAGTCAGCCTTGGTCTTCCTTGGCTTCTTTTACCACTCACTATCATTTATCAGTCTTTCATCACTCATGCTTTCAATGTGCAAGACCATCGGAGTTCAGTAAAATGAAGATACCTACGACACATGTGAATTAACAACACGTTTACAGAAAATAAATACGTACTATGTTGTTTGTTGCTGAATAGTATTTTATCTTCCTCATCCATATCGATATTCTATGTATGTGTATGTAAATCATCATCATCATCAGCCTATATACATCCCACTGCTGGGTACGGGGTACAGACCTGCTCTCATGTAAGCTAATTACAATTATTTGCTAGATCCTATTATAGTTATATATAGAAACTTCATTTTTTATATTAAGATTATTTATTCATTTTTTACGAAATGTTGGTATCTATTTTAATAAGGTTTTGTTAATGGTTCCCTTTTTAATATAAACTTTTTTGTTGAAAGTGCAATTAAAAGAAAAGTAACCATGAAGACAAATCAAACGAGCTCAAACACGATGGATTTATCATGTGTAGTTATTCCTATATTATGCAAAATTGGTTGAGAGGAACTGGTTTACACTTGAAAGATATGAACCAAACATACACACTCGTACATACAAAGTGAACTGAATAAAAAGCTTGTAAAAATACATCAACTTGTAAGACCGGGGGCGTCATTCAATTTTGCCGCTCCGAACCCCTACAGGCTTAGTCCGCCACTGCTTCGCCGTCACCTGGCAACCAAAGTCGTTTATAAGAACAACCATTTCAACACAATTGTCATATTTCCTATTTTATGTCGCAGCTTTTTTCATTTCTTTACTTTTAATAGACTTATTTCGTGTTTTTTACAACATCTTTCATAATATAAAATATTGATTATTTTTGAGTAAGTACCATAACACCTTCTTTTTGGATCAATTTTAAATAACTATTAGTGTTAATTTAGCAGATGTTTATAATTTCACGATTGATTTTACGTAAGTAGTTTACCAGAATTGTAATAGGTAATAAAACGAAATTGTTCATAGATAAATAAATATCTGTAAAATCAAAATGGCTTGGGGTCTTCCGAAGCTGCCGGGACTGACATTCCCAGATCCTACCAAGACACAGTTTCATATGAAAAGCTCCTTACGTTACTACCAAGGACATAGATTTCCGGATACACTCCTACGAGGGCCAGGCGGAAGTCCAACAGACGTTGACAGTAACGCGTTCGCTCTACCAGATGATTCGGTCAAGTAAGTGTTTTTTTTAGTGTCACGGGAAAATCTTCGAAAGATATGGGGGTAGAGATTGAGTTATGTAGGACATCCACTCTCTAAAACATCTGCAGTGATTGTCGTAGGCACAATCATGTTGGGGCAGCCTGAGGTCTCTTATGCACTTTTGTTCCCATTAACAAACTAACACACCAGTACACCCTAGTAAAGTGGCGAAGCACGTTTCGGGAAGGGTTAAGCGACCCTCTCCAGCACCAGGTCATTGTTACAGCAGTATAGAGATTACATGTGTAGCAGTATAGAGAATACATGTCTTTCTTGGTTTTTGGGGTTCCTGAAGTGGATGATCGGAGCCCTCACTTCGACTGCCCGTAATCACCAAGGCCCCACTTTATTCGTCTACACCGTAGTCTAATTTTTTCTCAGATGAAGTCGAAGTCTAAAATGAGAAAAATCAAAAGAAAACTACGCTGTCTATATTGATATAAGCTCAACTGTTAATCCCTAAGTATGGCTTATTTGACATTTGTTTGTATCTTCTATGAGTATTATTAAAATATAGTATTTAAAGTAATAGTAACAATCAAATTTAATATAGATACGCTGTAACAGGGTTGCACGTCAGTATTATTGTAAAATGAAGAAAGGAATATTTAGATAGATAGTTCGAGCACATGGAAAGAATGAATGACGAAAGATTGACGAAGAAAACCTATAGAGTGAAAGTGAATGATAGCGGAAGCCAAGGATGACCAAGGCTGACTTATGAAGATCAAATAGCCAGAGTGTTAGCTTATGGAAACGTCAAAAGCACCCGGATACCTAGGCGAAAATATGTGAAGAGAATGATGAGATTCGAGGAGGCGAAAGGTGTATGTATGGACCGCGAAGCTTGGCGCTCCGTCCTCTCTAGGTAACTACCCCGATAGCGATACAGTTTGAAGAGGGGTATGTATGTATGTATGCATGTATGTATATAATATTTATCATTTCAATAAACTTCATTTGGACTAAGTATGTTACTGTTATACTTGTTGGACCTGATAGATTAATTTGTAGGCCCAAAATCCGTAATTTTCATTGACGTCGACCGAAATAGTTGCAATAACATGTATAGTGAAATAACCTCTTAAAAATGTTCCTAAATTAGATAATATATGATAATGCATTTATGTTATATATGTAATTGTTATTGAATATTAACATTTTTAGTTATGATCCATCACTGACATACGGAAGAGTAAAGCAGCCAGCCTTGCCAGCTGTTATCCCCCATTGGGTTCACTACGATAAACGTTGTTTGAATTTCACTGCGTTTTTCAAACAACCTGTCTACGAAAGCCCAGACGAAGCGTACAGAGTGCGCGTTGTAAATATCATTTATTTTCTAGAAGATGATACTATGACTGTAATGGAGCCTAAAGTCAAGGTAAGATAGTGGTTAATTTTCGTACAGAGTTTTGACAAGGTTGTGCGTGCATTGTCTTATTTAACATGTAATATATAAATATAGCACACTAGTTGATAGCTGTACTCACCCGCTTTGCTGGACATGTTTAAAGTTAACCTATATTTCAAGTCAAAACCCCATCTATACGTATGAAAAATTTTATTTTTATCGGACTTGTAGTTAATTAGTTATAAGAAAACAAACGTACAGAACTTTACAGATTTATATTTAAAACGTAATGAAAACTAAATACACATATAATTTATATTTTATGTTTCGTTTACAATTCTTTAAAAAAAGATATGATATTCACATTTTTATATTTTGGAAAAACACATTATTGTATCTATTTTTAACCAACTGACAGCGGGACCTGAATTGACCTAAAATCAAGTTAAAGTAAGATAATGTGATAAAAATGAGACAGCGCACAGAATACGAAGTTATGTAATACACAGTGTGGTAGAGCTGAATGAAAATATTATAGTAAATATCAAGGAACTAAAGCGTAAATAGTTTGAGGTTAGAACATATTTTTTAAATAGAATGAGTGAAGATTCGAAAATCAAAATTCACATCACAAAGCAAAATTAAGTGGAAGAAACTGGAAGTGGTAGAACACTGAATGAAGCTGAGCTTGTGTTACGATGATTAACCTAAGTGTCAATGGAGACGCAGGCCGCACAGGCTAGGCAGGGCATTACAAATTTTTGTACATCTTACATGTATGATCGTATATAACCACACAATTATGTACGGCGGGGCATAGAGACGTAGTAAATCAGTCTGTTCTGTGTGCAACTGTGTCGCTTATGCGATCTGCGTCACTGTATACGCCTAAACTTAGATAGTTTGAGTGACGACGTTAGCACCGAGGGATCTAAGCATCTAAGTCAGCCATTCCCAAAGTGGGCGATAACACCCCTTGTGGGTGCTGCAGGCCTAAAGGGGGACAGTAAGAGACCCAGAAAAAAATGAGGGCGTTGTGCAGAGGCCTGGGGGGTGATTTGTAATTTCATTTAGCTACGAGGCATCTTAGACAACGATTGCATGAGCTCTCGACTCAGTAGACAAAATAAGTTTGGGAACCAGTGATCTAAGTCATCTTGACGTTCCCATAAATGTCAAGAGCGCGGCTACATCCGTCGGCGTAAATGCGTAAAGATGATAAGGTTTCAGAAAACGTTAAAGCTCTCACTGTGCAGTTTACGATACTTGGTATTCTTTCTCGTACATACATGTGGCCTCAAGCCCACACATATATATGGCATATATATTACATATGTATACCAATAACATACATGTACATAGGTACGAATACACACATACCTCTATGATTGTATCCCTAACGGGATAGTCAGACAGGACAGAGTGCCGAGCATCGTGATCATTACATTAAGTCCTATTTTCGCCTCTTCACATCTCATTGTTCTCCTCACATACTTTGGTCTACATATGAATATTTTTAGCAATTTTCATATCAGTAGATACATAATATGTAGGGTACTTCAAATTTTTTTTCTGGAGATTATTATATCACTATTTTTTAAATCATTTATAAATTCGTAGATATATTTCCATGTAATAATAGGTCTTTACCTATGAAGTTGCCGTCCTACAATAAAGTCAACAACGACGAATTAAAGGCGATAGTGGGAGCTGATGGTACTCAATCTACTGCTGAGTTAGAAGCAGCTTTCGATGTTAGCATCAAAACAATATTGGTCCATTTGCGTCAAATTGGCAAGGTAAAAAAGTTTGATAAGTGGGTGCCGCATGATATGAACGATCGCCAGCGCGACGAACGCGTTGAAGTATGCCTTGCGTTACTTAATAGACACAGAAATGAAGAGATTTTGAACCGGATTGTCACTTGCGATGAAAAATGGATACTTTTTGACAATCGTAAGCGGTCATCATGTTGGTAAGACCCTGGTTCAGCACCTAGGCAATGCCCCAAACGAAAACTTACCCCTAGAAAAGTGATGGTTACTGTTTGGTGATCTAGTGCCGGTGTAATTCATCTTTTTACCGCTTTTTACCAATGGCACGAGCATTACTGCGGATGTGTACTGTGAGGAACTGGACACAATGATGGAAAAGCTCGCAAATCTCCGGCCAGCTTTGGTTAAGCGGTCGGCCCCGCTGCTGCTGCACGACAATGTTCGACTTCACACAGCACAACAGACGGTCTCTAAGCTACAAGAGCTAGGGTTGGAAGCTTTGCGTCATCCACCGTACTCACCAGACCTTGCGCCGACTTCTACATTTTCCAAAATTTGGACAACTTCTTGGCAGGTAAAAAGTTCTATACCCAAGAGGCAGTACAAAATGGCTTTGAAGAGTTTGTTGTCTCCCGTACACCTGACTTTTTCAAGAATGGGCATTGAAAAATGATCACTGTGCTGGCAGAGATGCATCGATAGCGTGGGTGCATACTTTGATTAATAGAAATAAAAAAAATATATATAAAAAAAAGACTAATTTTTTGTATACTAAACGGCAATTTCATAGGTAAAGACCTAATATTATTATTTTATTTGTTGTCATAAAGTATGGTCATAAAAGCTTTTTAGGGTTAGATTGCTTTGAGAATATTAGGTTCAGGAAAAAGTATCTAATTTAACTTAATTTATCTAATGAACAACATGAAATTGATTATCTTAGTTGAGGAAATTGCGACGGCAGACGATCCAAAAAGGAAAAAGTAATCTCTGTTAATGGTCCATTTCTATACTAATGACATAATTAGTCTTGGCCACAACACAACCGGCAAGATCCACACAAAGAATTTGTCTTGTCCAGTGGTCAGCATTAACTACGCTATATAAAATTAAATAAGAAAGAGATTATTTCTTTTAATTTTGTTTCCAAATGGGTACTTTTATTCGTTCGTTTTTCTTATAAAATATGCGATGTAGTGTTTTTTAAACACAAATCTACTACGTGTTACGCAGTGGCAATATTAAATGTACGTATTGTGTCTCCATATTTATGTTATTTCTTCTTTAACTACTTATTATTCAGAGCATGTACACAGAACATCGCGTGTTTTGTTAAACAAAATACTTTCAACTTTTACCAGGCCTATCAATTTGAAATGAATGAACATCACGTTTTAAATAAGGAGGTACCTAAAGGAAATTATGAGGAAACATTTTGTAAATCGTGGTCATTTTCTTTTTGAAGAACGGAACATCTATTCCTTGACTGTTTATTTTTATTAATATTTCGATCTGTTTCGTACTTAAATTATAGATCGTATTTATGTACTCGTAATACTTTGTTAATATGTAGGTATGTGGTTCATAATAAAAAGAATCGAAAAACAACTTTTAAGGATGCAAAAACACTTACAAATCTAGGCGAAAATGTGTAAGTGAATGATGAGAATTGAGGAGGTGTTTGGCGCTCCGCAGGCTTATTACGTAACGTGCAGTCAGCATGCGACATACAAATATCGCGCGATATCTGCTGTCAAAACGAGAATTTGTGTAATGTAATTTGTATAGTGGCGCTAAATCTACCGCGAAAAGTACATTTTATCGGTCATAAAATAATAGATACGCAATCGCCATACATGATTTTATTACAATTAGTCACCGGTCGCGCATTGATCGAATGGCTGTCGCTGTCTGCAAATTTTTAGGAAATACCCCGCCGTTCTCTCTGACTACGCCGTTACGGATACAGCGTGAATCCTCACGCTGTATCCCTAACGGCTAATTTTTATACACACGTATATATATATATGTCGGAAAAGACACGGGGCAATTCGTGCTTTTGCAACTCTGCCATGAGAAATAGGTACCTAATCTTACAAGAGGCGAACTACTCCATAAAATACAACGTTAAGACAAAGTTAATGTGCAAAAGACAGAAAACTCTTTGTAACAATTATTACGTAGGTAATTGGAAATTTAATAATGGCAAACGATCCGTCGGAGAAATGCTATCGCACCGGCCACCGTAGTCTAACAGACTGTGCGCCGGCCCCGACGTTCCGTTAGCGCGTCATCGGAAGTCGCGCTTTGCCATAGTATATAGTCAAATGAGTGCCTTTTATTATTTCCACCGACATATACATACATATCCAGTAAATATAAAATATAATAAAATTCAGTAACACATTTTACGTCGTTTTATAACCATGAACTAATAATATCCTACTTAACTATTTCTCATGATCACAATGATAAAATATTTACTAATGTATGTACATATGTATGTAGCATGTACCTAGGCATATTATAATTATGTATTATAAAGGAGGTAAAATCATGTGTTCGTTTGTTGGCGGTAATCTCTGGAAATACTGAACAGATTTCAAAAATTCTTTCACACGTAAGAAGCTATATTGTACGTGTCTAATATAGGCTATATTTTATTTGGAATACTATCCCGCGCGGGTAAAATATCAAACAATAATAAAATTCGATGTGTTTGCACATTGAATCGAATTCTCTATCTACGACACTTAAAAATGCTTACTTCTGCAACATTCAATATTTAAAACTTATTTAAAATGTGGAGAAATTAATTTTATTAGGTAATAAATTGTCGTTGCTCATGAAAAATGAATTCAATATTATGTAAGACTGCTATTTTATATCTCATCGTGACGGTCATGGGTTGTGCTGGGTGTACCGCTAGAGGCATTTCGCAATTGTATTCTCTTTATCTTTTCTCTCTCAGAAACGCTACGAAAAATGCGCCATTCTTCTCAATAATAACGAGATGAACAATGCCGTCTGTCAGTCACTGAGAATTTTTTACCCTATCGTATCTTTTTAATTTGAATACTTGTCATTTGGATTAAATGCTATTAAAAAGTCCTTAAGCTATTCTTCCTAGCTAAGGAGATTAATAACGTCACTAATGCATCCGTGCTTTCCTCAAAATTAAGCTTAGGGGTTTTTTGCTCTGTAGTAATCCTAAAGTTGAGATTTGTGTAGCTTTAGAATCACTTGTATGTATATCTGTCGAACACAGTATCCTCGGCCGGTGAGCCACGTTTGCGTATATTTTACTTCATCCAATTTATACTTTAGGCTAAGGTTACCACTATTGGACCACTTAACTTCGAACTGACATAACGTCTGAAATATGGTATGCATGAAAGGGTAAGGTGATCTATGAATTTAATAGACTTTCTTCAAAGTACTCGCATGTGACATTTCAGATTTTTTGGCATAAGCATAATGGGATATAATAGAAAAACTGGTCAAGCAATTATTGCTTTCTTTGGGCCTCTGCCTCTTTGATTGTACCAGTCAGTTGCTGTCATTTGACTTAGGAAATATTCGCAACTGGTCCATTCAAGGCACTTACTGGAATTTAAGCATATAAAAGTTGAAATAGGAACATCAATCAATATTAAATTCTTAATCTGATGTCTTAAATTTCAACTAAATTTAAATATTATTTGAATAAATAAATAAGCCGTGCTGTTTAATAATAATTTCATTAAAAAACCTTACGAAGTTGGAGTTATATGATAAAGTATGTACATTAAATTTTATGTCGGGAGCACGTGAAACACAGTGACGCACATCTTTCGTAAATGAAGCTCACGAGTCACGACGATATTGGCGATAGATAGCGTTTCCGCTCCACAAATGATTTTTAGAATAATTCGTTACTGAAAAATGCAAGAGGTCCAATCAAAGCGCTGCTATGATCGCAACTTTGCCCTATACTTATATACATATAGACATGTTTTCCCAATTTCATTCTTCCATATAATTAAATGGTAATGTAAATATTAGGTTTATTTGTTTAATAATGTGATACTTCCAGTCAAAAGTAGAATAATTATCATCATGTAGGTGCTTCTATTAAACAAAGAAACCTGTAGTTCACAATTACATAGACTTACACGTATGTAGTTAGCAATTGTTCGCGAAACTGAAATGTAGCAAGCAAATGATCATCCATTTGTCCCGATTTGAATGCATTATGCGTGTACAAGTCTTTGTTCCGTGCAGCCATACGCCAGTCTATCCGCCTGGGAGTAATAGTCTGTACTATTCTTTTATATTTCAATCGTTTAAATAGAGGATTACGTAAAAGTCTGTGCAAGGCTAGTGATAACTACTGTTTTAATTTTAGAAAATCGTTTCCTGTGTTTATTAATTTCTAGTTATCGCCACTTTTTATTTAACGTAGTCTCATAAGGCAATTGACTATAAATTGTCCAGTTTTTAGACCTTCAAAGGTATTCCGTAGTTATGATAAAATAGTATAAATTTAGTATGTATATAGTTTTAAAGGCATGCAAACTCGGCAATGGTAAATCGCTTTACTTGCGAGATACGTATTTTAAGACTAAACGAGATAACAATTTATTTATTGCAGAATTCCGGTCTATGGCAAGGCCGTTTAGTAAAACGTGAGAAAATACCAAAAAACGATATGGGCGAATATTGGCACTGGAAGGATCTAGATGTCGGCAAAGATATTTGTATTTATGGAAAAGTTTTCCATACAGTTTCCTGTGATCTTTTTACTAAAGTAAGTAATTATGAGAATAATATAAAATGCATATACCATAGATGTGCAGTATTATAATTTATAATACATACATATAGCTATGTAAATTATAAACTAATTGAGCTGTGTAAACGTTTAAACTTTTGCGTTACATTATAAATATCTAAAAACTCTTTCCTTAAAGGCCGGCAACGCACCCGTGATTCCCTGGACATTGCGGGTGTCCATGGGCGGCGGTGATCACTTTCCGTCAGGTGACACGTTTGCTCGTTTGCCCCCTCTGATATAAAAAAAAAGTTGGGCACGCCGAAGGATGTTTAGCCGTTGCAAACACCGGTGTCTACAAAAAACACTGAAAAGTATAAAATAACTATCCTTTACTAATCAAAACTCAAATACAAAAATACCTATATAATTAAATTTGCAAGTTACTGAAGTCAGTGCCAAGGTTAATACATTTTCTATTTTTGCACATTGATTTGCCACCGACTTCAATAACTGTCAAACTTAATTTTACAGTATTTTAACGTCGGACATCATTATAAAGGCGTCAATTGGTTATTTGTGTGAAATTGTATTGGTCAGTTTCGTTTACAAAAATGGTGAAGCACTAATTGGATTGTCGTGGCCGAAGTAAGTAAATATTATTTTACTTGCAGTATTATTTACAATCCTTTTTTGTCTATATTGCAGTTAGTATAATATACTTTGTGTTACAGTAATTATTTCATATATAAACACTTGACCATCTGCAAATCATTTCATTGAGTTTGGGAGCACAAAACAGTGACGTTTCGCGTTCTATTTAACTTTTTTATTATTATCCATTTCACAGGTAGGTACTTTTTGTGGTAATTTTAATTTGATTATAGCATAATTATACAATGGTTTTGTTTTTAGGGCTGGAATTAAATACAGAGTTGATACTTCAACTACCTTAAGATGGTAACGACTCTGAAATTGAGGATTTAGCCGATGATGATAATGAGGATATTACCCGTGAGCCCATAGCAGTTCGTATCTTCATTCCTTTATTTCAAAACGTGGTATATGAAACTATTGATCACGTGTGTTCTAACGCCAGTAACTCGTTTCCTGTAGTTTGACCTGTAGTCCGCAAAAAAACTAAAGATTGTAACGATATTTAACCGAATATAGCCAGCAATCGACTCACATCTTCAATCAGAAGGCAATCAAAAGGCCGAAAAACTGTCTCATCTGCTTCGTCCATGTTTCATCTATCACTCAGGAAAGAAAGACCGCCTCAAAACTCTAAAGCTTAAATGCAAGAGATCGCTTTCGAACAAGAATAACATCATTATTCAGGACATGACCCAGCACTACAAATCAGATCTTTCATGTCTATTTTCTGGATGCTTTTTTTTTGCACTAATAATTACTGTCTACGGAATTATTTGACATCATACCCACGGCCACATTCTACCGTCGCACCTCTCTCTGCTAACGGGGCAATCCTCCACACAACCAAAAACATCCCAAAACCAATCATCCCAAAACGGTCGCGCACTGTACTAATGTTTCAAAGGAGCTTTCTCCTTCGAAGACTGAGGGTGTGCATGAGCTCCCTATCACGGTTTTCTCAAGAGACTGCAGCATGAAGTTCTTTAAAAAGTCTTGTAATTGTTCTTACTGGGTCGGCAATGCGCAAGTAATACCCCTAGTATTACCCCTAATATTACAGGCACCCATTATTGGCCACGATAACCGCTTGACATCAGACGTGCTGTATACTTATTTGCCTTGCCATCTTGCTGGTATAAAAAGATAACTGCGACTTCATATGTATTGAAGACAAGATATAATTGATATTGATTTCTAAAAAATATCACGAGATCGTTTCAAGAACTTATGCTCCATCTACAATTAGTTCGTTATGAAACACCCCCAAAGGGCTACATTAATGCACTATGGAAAGGTCAGTCAATAATATTCAATCGAGTGAAAATGTGAATTGTGTGAAAATGTGAATTGTGCTCCTAAATGTAATATTATTACATTTCCAAATCCTAATTATTACACTTAAGAATATAGTGTTCATTACATATAGCAACGAAATTAGTCTTAAAAAATTTTTTTCAGTCATCGGAATCGCTTATATAAATATTAATAACAATAAATAATCATATGATAATACGTTAAATTTTGGTTTATTTTTTAGCAATTTACAATAGACGAATACAGACTGACAGCGCAAGATTGTATGACGCTCTTTCCCGAAAAGTGGGAGGGGAGAAGATTTTTTCTACATTTTTTTTTAAATTGTATGTTGTCCAAGTATCTCAAAGCCAAACTTAAAATTACAAATTTCAGAAATAAAAACTTCAGCCGGAAAAGGCTACAGAGAAATGTTCGATTTTCAGTGAAACGCGGTGTCAAGTATGCGATACATGTTCTTGCTTGTATCGCATGGGATGGGCCTGTTAGTTTTAAAATATTTCTTGAAATCTATTGTTCATTAATTCCAGTTGACGTGAGATGGTTATGCGATGGTTATGAGATGAGTGATTGAAAAAAAGATATCAAAAAAAAATATCAAAGAAACCTCTTTTAAAACAGATATTTACATTTTTCGGAGCAACGGGACCGATTTGTATTTCTAAATATTCTGTATAATTAATAAAAATAGTTATAGTTTTTAAAATAAACGAAAATAACTGTTTTTTTCGTATTTTTCGTAAGCTAGCGCGTGTACGTTTGCATAGAACAGAAGGTCTATTTTAGATTAAATTATTGTTTATCAATGCGTCGCCTTCAACATATTGACGACACTTGAAAAAGGTTTGAAAATGATCTATTTCTCATAGTTCGCATAATGAATCAACATAATTATGTAGAGAAGTACTCGTAGATAGGTTTTTTTGATGTTTTTTTATTTTAAATTAAATTGGTATTTAATTTTATTCAAAAAATGTCCGTGGGTATCAGAATACTTGCCATAAAATTTTTGATTGATATTTAAATAAAATAACCAATAATAGTAGATACTGAAACTTACAACACCGACAGTTTCACTCCAGTGCCCAAGTATATCCTTGAACTTTGGACTTGCGTTTGTCATAATCATAACAGGCCAATAACATGAGCTCAGCAATAAACACAGTTTCTTATATAGAAAATTATTTTGTAATGTAAGAAAAATTATTGCATTTTCATATTCTGCCAAATGCTAATACAAAATATTCAAAATATTACTACAGATTAAAAATTACTATCCTACCTACTTAATCGATAAATGTGAAATTCTAACCTAACTTTTAATACTTTGTAAAAACCTTTACGAAATGGACAATGGAAGTAATATTAAAAGATCTTACAGTGTGTAATTTTAAAATAGTGTAAATAACAAAAAGAACTTACTTAGAATATGATATTTATGAACACACCAATTGAGGATGCACGTAAACAGTTGCGATACTATATTTAGATCACACACAGAATGTTGTGGATAGCTGGAACTAGCATAGCAGCGTGTTTAAATTAAAGAGGTCACTGATAAATGGGTAGTTTGTAATTTTTTGGCCATTATGTCATTAAATACAATATAATTCTTTTTTGTAATGAATCCATTCTATCATCATGTTTAATAGCTGTAATTCATTTTTATTATTAACTAATTTTGTGTTATTATTTTGTAAAAATGAAGAAAGGTATGCTTAGATGTTCGGGCACATAGAAAGAATGAGAGATGAACGATGGACGAAAAAAATCTACGAAGCGAAAGTGAGTGGTAGCAGAAGCCAAGAAAGAACAAGGCTGACTTACGGAGCTCAAATAGCCACAGTGTTAACTGACGGAAATATCAAAAACGAGAAGAGAGAGGAAAAAAGTGAGAAATTTGAGGAGGTGAAAGAAGGACCGCGATGCTTGGCGCTCCATACTCTTTGCTCTGAGTACTCTGTTAGAGATAAAACTTGAAGATTGTTGTGTTGTTGTTGTTTATTTACTAAATAATAGTTGAGAATTGAATAAGCGAGTTAGTCTTTATTATACAAATGTTTATTAGACGAGAGATTTAGGTAAAGAGTAGTTACAATGTCTGTGTTAGTATTATCGAACTTAAAGTGGCAACGTGTTAGAAACAGTGATCCCATTAATCAATCACTGCCAGACCTGCAATGACGAGACGAACTTTTTTTTTAGTTTTTTAATCAAGGTTATCTAAATGTTAACGTTAGTTGCTACTTTTGTAGTGCTTTAATTTTTTTTTAAATGGAAGAATTTGTTATAACCTCATTACATTTAAGTCTTTCATTCTCATTTCTTATTACATTTCTATCTTTCCTCTTGACATCTCTGTCTTTTAACATCAAAGTATGTTTATTGTATTATAACCTATATAATATATCTAAGTATTTATTTACACGTACTGTGTATCTATACTACTACTATTATAAAGAGCTAAACATTGTTTGTTTGTATATAATGGATAAACTCAAAAACGACTCAACCGATTTCAAAAATTCTTTCACTTGTAGAAAGCTACATTATCACATCAGCGAGTAACATGGGCTGTATTTTATTTTCTATTTATACATATATATTTAGAAAACAGGGCGGGTCGCTAGTGTAAAATATGTGTACATTTGTACGTACAAACATATATTTTTACTACCTATATGTATTTCACTAAACAGAGTTCAAAGCATTTTAATTACCAGTATTACATTCTTGTTTTTATTTCAATTATACGGTAGTATTTAGTACTACACTACTTCATAGCTAGATTTTGTGACAATTTAGTTCAAATGTATTCTAGTGTTATGGAATACTAAAGGATACAGTGAATAGAATAGTAGCAAGTACTATGTTAGCGAAAAAGGGAGTAATGAGAGTCATATAAGCAAGAATTCAAATAAAAGCTTATTTCCTAATAAAATCTTTATTACAATCGCATAATAACAAAGTTTACTTCAGCTATAGATGTTTTGGCAATAGGGAAATAGCGATAAGTATTTTAAAAAAGAACCAAGCTTTGACCCTCATTACACCACAAAACAGAAAGAGTACAGAAGTAAAACTCATGTATACTTCATTTTTTATACCTACTCTTGGGCGTAGTGTAAGGGTTGTCAAAAGTGTAATGGAGAAATTTTTATTAATGCTATGTATAGTATTACAAATATGACGTAATTTTTCAAATATAAGTAGAACGTGTAGTAGTGTGTAGTATAATGCATGCTTTTGTTTAACTTAATACGTTCATATGTGTCTGTCTTTTCGGTTAAAATTATGTCAATTTCGAACTACCTTCCGATATCGGATTAAAATGTAGCTTCGGTGACAACGTTTGCCTAATATTATATTACCATGGAACTGGTTTGATTTTGAAGCCGGAAAGTTGCCATATAAACTCTTCAACTTACCAAGATAGTCTCGTCGTGTTTTTATGAAGTTCACTGCTGGACGTAGGCCTCCCAAATAAAACCTTGACACAAAAATATGATTTTTATTATACGCGTTCGATAATGTTGTTTAATTAACTTTCAGAAATAATTGTAACAGATATAGAACTAACCATATATTATATGTAGTCACTAATTTATTACGATATACAAAATTTCTGCAATTAAAATACTATAAATTAGAGACAATCGCGCTCACACTGCTCCGAGATGATCCGAGATTACGTGTCGTGTCGTGTACGTGTTGCTTGAGCGCACTTTGTATGGAATTTAACTTCTGTTACTCTCTCTGTTTTGTGATTAAACAGAAGTGGGGCCAATTATGGTCACCCTGTCGATAATCAGAGTAAAACAAAATCTAACACATGTGACAAAAATAACCTTTGCCCCAAACACTTACTGTATCTCGTTGTCTTTTCTAAATCCACTACATATAAGACATTATATAGTTTTAATACCAAAACCTATCTAACAGAAATATTATTTGTGATCATAAATGCACTCAACCAATTACGTCCAGTCATTCTCGAAAATTTGTTTAAATGCTTCAAATGTATTTTTTCAGTACAGGTATTTAATTGTCACTTTTCTTGTAATACAATTAGCAGTACATCCATAAAAAAAATTGGCCATTAGAATTAAAGAAGTATGTCGTCCAAGATGTCATCCCAAGTTCCAAATTCTTTTGTCTTTTGTTGACTTGAAAATGGAATGCCGATAGTTTTAGCTGCTTTTCATATGGAGTGACGTTCTTGTTCAATAAACTGCAGAGCGCCCACAACTGCATCAATGAGAAAAAAGTAAAAAAAAATAGAAATGATTGTTGAAGTCTAAATTGTACATTTCGAATGTCAGACTATACATAAAATCTTAATATGAAATTCGACACCTACTGTTTGCTTTGCTTCGACTATTTACATCGAAGAGGAGTACGAACGAAACACGACTGTCATTTCGAAGTGCAGGCGACTGCTAGCGCGAGTCGTTCACAACACATGGTCATACAGAATGAAGTGGAGACTTCGATCACAACTAAAAAACTAGACACACAACGCTCCAAAAATATCCGAACTAAATGCGCACTCAAATGAGTATTTGAGTGCACTTCTGTTTTTATAATAGTATTCGAAAACGCTAACAGTGAACATGTCAAAGTGCTCCTTCGAAAATTACCTAGAATATAGGTTTCTTCTACATTTTAAATTTACATTATAAAATTATTAAACTGACCTCGATTAGTTAATACGATTTTCTTATTTAATCTTTAGAATAGAAAAATTATTTATAACGAAATATATAGTGATGTCTCGTAATTCTGCTTTTTGGCGCAAATTTTTAAGTCATAATTTAATTTGGGTTTTTAAATTATTGTACATATTTTAAAATTGTTTTTATAATGTACGTTTACATACGACTTAACTTTTACGATCTACTAATAAAATAAATACATGCCAGTTTGTTATTATTATTATTATTATATAGCCTACAATGTAGTCCTATTTTGCAATAGTATGTTGTCTGTTCAATTCCTATTACCATGATATCTAAACTATGTTTAGTCATTTTACTAATTCCACTGTTAAGTTCAATCGTAGCAGTAATGTGTAAAAGATGGAAAATAAAACTTAATAATCTATTTCCCTTAAAATTCAAAACGCGGTTTCATTGCAATAACAGCAATAATGCGAAACGAATAGCCACCGTAAAACCTTCGAATGGGTTTTAGAATAAAGCCGAAAGAGAGTTTGTGGGGCTTAAAGAAATGTGTTTATTACTACAGGAACAGTGGGACCGTCTCGCAAGTTATTGCCCACACTGACCCAACCATAAACTAAAACACGTCCATTATGTTCTGTGCGCGCAATTTCTTTTATAGACTTGCTTTATATTTGGCGCTAATCCTAATTAATTGAGATTATAGATGCTTTTAAGAACAATAATGGTGTTCATATTTTGGTCAAAGTCGTTCTTAATTTTTATTAATTAAATTAAGAATGATGTAATGACGCAACTCTTTAGACGAAGTAAAACTAGAGGTATTAATAAAGATGAAAAATAAAGGATAAATGATCACGATGAATTCACTGTCAAATTTGCATCTCAACTACTTTGATCAAAATGAATTTCATATCTATTTTCTATATAAAACTGAGAATTTATTTGTATGTTTGTCCTCTATGCGTTCCTAAACCATTTGTGACGAAACTTTGGTGAATTGTTCTGCGTACCTAAGCCCGTGAAGATTTCTGAATTCTTTAATTTAGTAAATAATAAGTTCGACCATATCTCCAAATTTAGGAGACATTTAAAGTGGCTTCCCATCCGTTTAAGTAGGAATATGCATATTGTTTCCTTACTCTATAGCGTTTTGTATTCTTCATCGTCGCTATTTTACCCCAAGGAGCGGTTTCATTTTTTATGTTCAGCTGGAACTTTATGTCGTACTCATTTAACTACTTCTCTTTAAACGTCACATACCAAAGATTTCTAATTCCTTTACCGTACATGCCGTTAAACTATGGAATGATCTTGCCTCCCGCAATCGCGAGAGTCGATCGTTAGCAGGCTTTAAACGAGCGATTAAGGAGCATTACATGTGAATTCACAATAGGCATATTTACTGGAGTGTATATTTTATGACATGGTGTATATTAAGTACATGTTTGTAAATGTATACTTCTCTGTTGTTATGTATAATATATGTATTGTGTATACATATTTCTGTTGTTTTATTTTATATTAATATTTAAATTGTATGTTCAGTAACTATGAGGGCTGTGACATGGCTACCATGGCTATGACCTTATGACATCTCTCGGACCCAGTATCACGATTACTATTCTGTCAGTGACAGCCTATTTCCTATGGCAGTTGACAGCGGATCGTAAAAGTGTCATGTTCGGGTCTCCTGGGTGTTTATTATGCTTTCTCTTTTACTCTTATTTTTGTTATCTTTTCATTCTTCTTCATGTATATTGCTTTGTAATGACACCACAAAGTACTTTATTATATAGAGAACAAACTCTGGGCCTCAAATGGGTAACTGCATAACTATTGCCATCTGTAATCCAACGTTGGAACTACCAATGTAAATATATAAAATATAGGTATATGCTTTATTTCAGATATTTAATGGGAAATAAATAAAACTTTATTTTAAATGGAAGTAATTGGAACTTTATTACAATAATTACAAGCAGTGTTCTTCAAAAAATTCTTTCTGCTGGTACCTTCATGATGATAAAGAATACTGCGGAATATTTTCTATTTGGTAGATAACATGTTAATGCCGTAGCACTGTCGTTCACATCTCATATCTATTACTACATTCACGAACTGTTTAAACTAATTATCTACGTGATATTATACTCATTGCAATTACGCTTACATAGGACAAGAGAGAAAAAAAGAAAATAAATAATGATAACGACAATAGATAACAATCTATTTTATGCTTTCAAACGACGATCACATACTACTAATGTACTAGCGTCAGACAGGAATCTTGAAGGCGAAGAAAATAGAAAATAATGTTACGACATGGTTACGGGGGGGGAGATGCGATACACTAGACGCGGCCATTTTCGGTGTAATTAATACTTTCGATGATTTTTAAATCGTTTCATGGAACATGACATTATGTGAAAAAAACTATACTACTTTTACTTCATTACGCTTCGCAAAATATGTCGTTTTATACCGGTAGGAAATGCAACGAAAAATCCGCCACATTAAATCTAGCCAAGGACGGAATTGTACCGATTTCATAAGTAAATATAATTTTTCAGAATCGTATCACAAAATCGATTTACGTTTACCGAACTCATCATAACGTATTTCCATTCATTCGAATATGTTGCAATAACTTGTTCATCATTCTAGAAAGTTATATCATAATGTTTGTCATACAATAATAAACCTTGAATTGGTTTAAATTCGTACCTTAATAGTTTTTAATTGCCGAATTGTACAAATTGTGACGTAAACGCATTCCCTAATGAGACTATATTTTTAGGTCATTTAATTATAGACGCGTTACAAACAAAATTACAATTCTAGTGTATCGGACTCGCAGCTAAGAATATTTTCATAGCGTTATGGAGTTTTTCTGTGAATATACCAGCCTGTGACCACGACGAATTTTCAGTGTTGCCAAGAAAAGTAAAAAATATACATAAAAAAACCTCAAGTTAATATTATCTTATTGCTGAACTCGTACATCGAGTTCAGCAATAATTCACAAAATATTTTTCATAATAATTAATTATTATAATTATAATTACTTTCGATTGCAATGAAAAAATATTTTTTATTTGTAACCTACGCTGCCATCTATAATGGAAAGTTGAAAGTGAAACAATTTAATTTGACTAAATTAAAAATCAAACGAGATCGTAGATTTAGAACACATTCAGTGTTGTTCCTAATTTAGTATGGTTGTTATTCTGTTATTACCTCGTTCATAGTCTGAGATTAATCGCACTGAATGACACGTAAATATTCTATGCTTGCGTGTGTAATATTGTCAATGTTTTAGTTCGAGGATCGCATAAAATTGTTTGTTTATTAGTGGGGCAGTTCTACCTCAGTATATAGAAGTCTTTATTATATATACATGATATAAAAAAGCATGAGGTGAATTTACTTATAAACAGTAATTTGTGTAAAGCGCGCAACACGAATGTTTGTCGAATTAGTTCGACGGATTAGGACTTTGATGTTGATGTAAATGCGGTGTTACATTTTTTTTTAATTATTGAAGAATCGGCAACTATAACATATACTATAGCTATAACTATAGCTATAACTAACTATAACTATAGCTTAGGCCAATCGTATCATTGAAAAATCACTATTTAATGGAGTTTAAAAGTTCTTGAAAAACGCGAAAACTTCGTTTGCGCATATGTAATTATCCAAATACTTACCTACACAGTACTCTAATGCACAGAATACTATCTATGACTTTCATACTCTTAAAACTTCTAAAAGCACAGAATAGAAAATGTAACACTTCTCCCTTTCCCACCAAGCAGTGTTACACTAAATCAAATTAATATAATCATGGCAAATATTCCATAGTTATGAATGAGTAGCACCAGTAGCACTTTTGAATAAAATATAAAAACTTATGTCATATTTTCTTCATAATCTCTAAAATAAGAACTGCTTAAGCTAGAATTGGACAAGTGATCATAGGCGTGGGCATTTTGTGAAACACCATAAATTCATGAAATGTCCATCGAGTACCTACCTAAAATATCGTTCAATACAAAATGTTTGTCGATTCACTCAGCCATAGTTAGACATATCGATTCTGACAAATTCAAAGTATCTCTTCATCAACAAATACTAACTTCTAAAATGTAGAGGTCCATAATAATTTCTTTCACATTGCGCTTGAATTTCGTCTCACTTGCATAGTTCTTGGAGCTCTGTTCACAGCTCGGCACTATTTACGTCAATTAATTTTTACTAAAATTTTTTTGGTACTATATTCAATTTGCGTCGTGTATTCGTATTTTGTTTCCTATTGTCTTCATTCTATACACGTAAATCAATCAGAAAGTTTGCAGATTGTGCCGTTAGTGCTGTAAATTGAAACTGTTTTACTCAGCCAAAATCATGACGTGGTTAACTATTCAATATGTGGAATATCGACAAACGCATTACACTCATCAATCTACCCGATTTTCTCATAGAGCATAATATATGATGACTAGATGAGCTCATTTTATTAAATATAATAATTACTGTGTTACTCTATTACACGACTATTATTCTATCATCACAATATAGTTATACTGTGACATAACATAACATAACTTCACGCTGTATCCCCAACGGGGTAGTCAGAGAGGACGGAGCGCCAGGAGTCGCGGTCCTTACACACCTCTTTCGCTTCCTCAAATCTCATCATTCTCCTCACACATTTTCGCCTAGGTATGCGAGTGCTTTTATACTGTGACATCACCACAGAAATAATAGTAATAGGGTGATCACTGAGCAACTGTAATAAAAAATTGTTATTGCTTATCGCTGAGTTAAAAGCATAACCACCTATTTAGTCAATTTTAGTCCAAAAAAGTCAGTTTAGTGTCTGTCATATGCGTTGGAGCGTATTCTATGATTTTTAAAATTTCAAAGCGTTACATGTTAAATATTGACATTCATAACTTGATATTATGTACAAAATATTAATCAAAATGAAATCCGGAGTCGAATGACATAATTATAGAAAAATGGTAATTGGTTTTGCCTTTAACCCGGCGTTATCTTGCTTGTCAAGTAGGTATACAAACTGTGAGTGACAAGGAGGGCACGATACGTTACTTAATATTTGTATGACAACTCAAGTAATTACGCCGAGTCATGATGACAATGTCATAGTACATTAATTCTATATATTCTATAGCTATGTTCTGTACTTCCACTCTCGTACCTACTACAAAAATATCTAAACGTTTAAAATTATAAAATGAAACAATTTTGAAGTTATCAAAGTTTTCTTGTTAAGGAATTATCAGATAAATGCTATTGTAACCGACAATTATAGATAATACTCGTATGTCCCAAGCATTTTACAATACATTAAAATTTTAAAATATTTGCTTACCTACTCATTATTCACTGTTTAGAACTAACTTTATGGCTTGGGGTAGGTGAAGTAAAATTAGAAAAATAATAACATAAGTAGTACAAAATGAAACATTCACAAGGTTACATATTCTTCATGATATCTTTACAATCCCGTAATGTAATAAAGTATGACTTGAATGCCCATGTACCATAAGATCAGATAGGGTAAGAAGAATGCAATTGCACGCGCAGGTTGTGGTAGGGGTTTGATAGCATATACAAATGTATGCACGGCACGGCCAATAGTGTAGATGCGGAACAGGAACGTCGCCCACCCGGCCGCAGGTGATGTCGTGATGTATAACGCACCGAGTATCCAAAAGGCTGGTATATTTTCCAAATCGTTGAGATGGGCTCGGCGAATACGTTCAATGTCAGGGTCGTCAAACTTTACTTTTCCTTTACTTAGTTTCGTATCTTCTGGATTTGCGAATACGCCCTTAGCCATACGTGTCATTCCTGTTAAACTCGATAATGCTAACAACTTCAGAGCCAAGATAGCAGAATACACAATGTAAGATTGTACGACCGGGTTATCCAAACTAATAACAGCCATTGTAACGAATGTTTACACCTAACGCACGAGTTGCCTGTATACCGGTTTCGACGCGAATGAAATGAACGAACAGCGAACCATAACAATATAATTTGTGACATCTGGGTACGGTTAACCTCTATGAACCAATGAGCAGTGAGTAGTAACAGATTACATCACAATATTGTATACTTACATTTTGTATTTTGTCGATTCATGCATTAATAAGTATAATATTTTGTTTATAAGAAGTCCGTAAATAAGTAGATATTTATTTTTTACACAGTGACTAAACAATAATTCTAGTGTTACCAGTTATTAAAAATATCACTGAATTTGATGAGAAATAGATATATTACAAAATTATGCATATATGCTTACAATTTAGGTTAATATGACATATGATATATTCCTACAAAGTTTTGGTTTTACTGTATGTTCTTTATTTATTTCTGTTTCGTCACAGTACAGTATGTGTAATATTTATTTCAAAGTAGAAATTTTCATGTACCATGGGTAATTTTAACTTAAGTGCCTACTCATAATGCGCAGCAATGTGATGTTTGCATAGGTTCGATGGTTTGTATGCGATTGCTTGTGATTAACATTTTTGGAACACAGCGGACTATGTTCCAAATGGAATTGCTTTTAGTGAAATTATGCAACACAACATTCGAGAAAGACATTTTGCGATATTGTCGGCGTATATTTTACGATACTTTTTTAATGAGAAAACAAGATTTTAAGTATTTAATGATAATAAGGGATTTAATATAAATTGGTTTTGGCGTTAATATTTAATATTTATTTCAACATATACTTACCTATATTATTTACAGCTATCATATAATAGCCGAGGCTGTAGCCGAAGTAATTATTATTCTGCTATTATTTTGTATATTTGTTTAAGTTGTATGTTATATATATTACAGTATAATACGAGTACGACACAACGTAGATGTAATATCGGCAAAATTCATAAATATATAGTGTCACTCCCGATTGAATGCAAGTTCAAAATCACCAATGCTTATTAGTTACTGCTTTAGGAGAAAATAATTTTTACGCAACCGCAATAGCGATTTTTATGGGTTGTGTAAATTGGAAGTGGTAGGTTTTTATGAATTTTGCCGATGTTACATCAGTGTCTAAGTTGTGTCGTGCTATACCCAAATAACGATCATTTTGTGATCATGACTGAAAATATGTTATACTTTAGGTTTATATAAATTATAGTCAGACACAATTACAATAGTTAATTCATTCTGGTTACCTACATATAGTTTATATTTTGTCACTGTGTCAGGTGTCCCACCGCGTAAGAATTGAAATTATTCTTAAATTTATTAATATAAGAGAGGGAGGGTAATGAAACCGGAAGTTCAAATGAATCTAGAAATGATTCCATTCCAATAGTCCAATCAAATACTAGTCGAAATGGAAACGGAAATGTCGGTGGTGATGGTGATGATGTAGGTGTCGTGCGGTGTCACTCTTGTAGACAAAATAAGCAATGAAGAGATACGCATTATGAGAGGGTTGCACGACAGTATTATTGTAAAAATGAAGAAAGGAATGCTTAGATGTTTCGGGCATATAGAAAGAATGAGTGATGAAAGACTGACGAAGAAAATCTACAGAGCGAAAGTGAGTGGTAAAAGAAGCCATGGAAGACCAAGGCTAACTTACGAAGATCAAATAGTCAGAGGGTTATAGGTGAAGGAAAAGTCGAAAGCACTTGCATACCTAAGCGAAAGTGTGCGAGGAGAATGTTGAGATTTGAGGAAGCGAAAGAAGTCTATAAGGACCACGACGCTTGTGGCTCTCCCGACTACCCCGTTAGGGATACGGCGTGAAGATATGTACGGCTAAATTTTTGACATAATGTTTCGTAGATGTGTTTTAAACAGCCACGTAAAAGTTTAACAACCTAGCCTTCCGGGTTCGCACGCTAGCATTTTTCGTTACTTTTTATTTTTATTTAACTTTCAGTAAAATTGATTAAAACGCAAATTAATGGAAACAAAAAATAAAGAAAGAACGCCATTGAAAGATTAAAGTCGTGGATTAAAAAATAAAAATGCTAAAAACTTGTTTTGAACAATATAGGTATCTATTTATCTGAAAAGAACTTATGTAGATCGTTCACAAAACAAAAGTTAAAAAATAACAAAATAATTATTACGATTTGAGGACGTTTTCAACAAATTCCTAAAAAGATATAGAAGCAATTTCACATAAAATCTTACGTTCTATTCTTTTTACTTTGAATTTTTTTGTCTATGACTTACCGTTGGAGTGATTTAGAAAACAATGCTCTTTTTACTTGCTATTTTATTTCGGGCGAATTTGGGAAGTAAGGATGGCTTGCACCAACTATTTAAACTCTATTTATGGCTTTGACATCTCCCTTGCACTAACTATTTAATAGTTGGTGCAAGCGAGATGACAGTTCCTTAATAATTAATAAATAATTATAAAATAATTGGTACAAGCCTCTCAGTGTGATAAAATTCTACATGCATGCTAAAAAAACATTTATGAACATTATATAAAAATTTCGATCTTCGATTTTGACCGTTATTTGATTGAATTACTAAGTACTATACTCAACTTGCATAATCATATACACGTCGATTTGTATTAGTAAAAGATACCGCCCCCGGGTGGGCTCGAACCACCAACCTTTCGGTTAACAGCCGAACGCGCTAGCCAATTGCGCCACGGAGGCCAACGAGTGAGAATGCGAAATTATATAATTCATAATTATTTCCGTTACGAATTATATATTATTTTTTTTTGTCGTACTAGTCTGGAAAAGAGAAAAACAATTTACCTATGTAGCAGCTGCCTATCTTTCCGCCGCACAGGCCCGTAACATTTGGACACGGATTAAGGTTTATCGTAAGAAACTAGAACGGACGATGGGCCAACCAATCACTATCTGATTTCGCTTTGTTGTCTGTGAACATAAGTATTTAGAAGAAGTTACAATAGGGTTTGATTTTGTTATGTCTGCCACACCGAAAGGATGTGGCGTGAAGTTACGAACACAATACCTACCATTCCTTTTTATTATTACACGTTCAGTTTTGTATAATAATTAAGTATATATCATATGACGGTACTTAAAAATGGGCTTCAGACCTTCTTTTAGTCAATGCATTACACGATCAGCCCGATGTCAATCTGATCGGACTTATCGACTGAACTGACGTGAAATTAAATGTATAATATTGATCTAACATAAGAGAATTAAAACATGTTTACATATTAGAGAGTATAAAAACATACAATGATTTGAATGTTCTAGGTTCGATTCTCAGCAAAGTCAATTTAGCGATCACAATTTTCTAAGTAGTCTTGGCGCTTGGGTGCACCGGTGCATGTTTGTACACCGGTGTACAAATTTAAATTTCTTTCGTAATCCTGCTCCACTCATTGTTTCTAGGAATGGTTAGAATCTCAGGGTGTGGAACTGTCTAAAGAAGAAGACCTGCCAGTTGACGAATATGCGCAGAAAGAACGGTGGAAATCTGTTCAACCTCCAAAAAAATCTAACGCACGTGATGATCCTTTAAGACGGTTCTTGGAGTACGATGGAAAAGTGCTTTCGTAAGTATGACGGTGTCATTTTTATTTTATCGACTGTTAATATTAATTACTTGTTATGATTTTTACTGAATTTTGTATGATACTATTACACAGATTATTTCGTTGTTGCTGTGATATGAGATATCATGATGATAACCTATGTAATGTACCTATACACTATACTTATGAATACGTTGTGCTATAAACTATAAATAACACCCATAAATAAATCTAAATTGTGATAGTTTTTATACTTTTTGTACGCGATGACCGAATAAAATACTATTTAAGTATTAACTCTATATTTTCGACAACCTCTCACGTTTCGATCACAAAATAGACTGCTCTAATTTTGGTTTGCTTCTATTATGAAACCTCTTATTCTTCTTATTCACAATTTGCAAGTCTCATTTACGAAGAATAGAAAGTCATTAATACAATTAATGAAATTAAAGTCAGTATTCAAAACAATATCTTACAGATAGGTAGTTACACAATAGTTGACAAGTACAACGTTAATCATTATTAATGGTAACTATGTTACCTACAATAGTCAATCTAATAAATATACCTAACATTTTATTGTACGTAATTTACCAATATACAAGGTTATTTAGAAAGAATGTGTAAATGCGAAAGGGTATTAAAGTACCCATGACAACAGAAAATTTGTATTCTAAAACTTCGCCAAAAATCAATAGTTATAGTGTAACACCTCAGTTTAAAAAAATAAAGATGTGGCAACCCTAATATCAGCGTTTTTACGTCCGAGTAAACATTTGGAATCACAGATTAATTAGTTTCTAACGTAAATTTGGAATGTAGGACGTAACGATAGGGTTATACATTTTTTTTTGTTATATTTTTTTGTATGGATAACAAAATAAACGTCTCCCGTAATTATTATATCTGCAATATCGCAGCCAACATTGACACGTCGAAGCCCTGGTGGATTTATACCCTCTTTCACAATAACCTTGTAGATATGAATACCTACTTTTATCTTAAGAACTGCTATTGTCGCTCGTAATCTAAGTAACTATTATGCAGTGATTATTTAGGCATGAATAGTTTTTGTTTGTAACTCTTATGTCATTAACAAGTTTAACAAAATCTATATTATTAAAATAGAGTTTAATAACTAATAAATAGGTAGAGATTTATTCGTTAACTAAATTATTTGGTAACAATGCTGCTGCACCAGCCATGACTCTACTCAGTCTGCTAACTAACATTTGTATACCTTTCCTCTAGAGAAAAGTGTTCAAGTATACCCATTAAAAAAGTCTAAGCAACATCCGTAAATTTGAATTTTTGAACGATTTTCAGATCAAGTTCAAGGATTGTATTAATAGTCTTCACTTCCATGAAGTGTATTTATGTAATGATGGTGAAATGCCTTACAACATTTTTTTGTATTATTTGAACTTTTTTATAATTTATGCTTTCCAATAATAAGAGTAAAAAATTACACGAAAAAACGTCCTAACTGTCTATCAAATGGTATCCAATTATGCAGCAAACGTAAAAGGTTACTCCTATGGAAATACAGAATATCGAAGAATCCATTAGACAAAAATCTGTATAAGAATTACGAAAAAAGGTACAGAAAAATAATTAAATTAACACAAAAATCACAAAATGACTATAAAATATTGACCTCGAGTAATAAGTCCAATGCTACATGGAATACATAAACAGTAGTAAAAAACTAAATTTTCCTACAGAGTATGTAACACGAATAAACGTAATGGAATGTATATTACCGATGCTGCACAAAGTGGAAATAGTGGATTTTTTTAATGATTATTTCGTTGATAAAGTACAATCATCGAGTAATATTAACAATTCTAAGTCCAATCATATCGTATATCGTATTTTTAACTCTCCTAACTATTTCTTTATGAAGCCAACGCATCCAGATGAAATATGTACAATTATAAAAAAACCTCAAGTAGTGTGCCTCAAGGTAGTGTTGTAGGACCTTTACTTTTTATTATTTACATAAATAATTTGCCTTATGCTTCAAACAATCACACGATTTTAATCGCTGATGACTGTACTGTAATTTACAATAACGAAAATGAGATTATATGAAGTCTTAAAGAAATAACAGAATGGTTAGAAAATAATCACTTAAGTACGTATAAATCTGGATGGGACAAAAATTATGAACTTTACACAAACGAATCACTGGCTACTTAATACTAATAGAATTTTTAGGATCGTTCATTAACAATAATATGAAATGGCAGACAAATGTGGACTTTGTATGTAATAAAATATTCCAATTCTCATATGCGTTACGGAGGCTAAGCCAAACAGTAAAAAATAAGTCCTTATTGGTTGCGTATCAGAGTCTTGTTACTTCGAGGCTGAGGTATGGGATCCTTTTCTGGGGAAACACTGCTATGTCGATAAAGTCTTCAGAGTACAAAAGAGATGTATACGAGGGATGTGTAACCTCAATATCACTGTGAAAGGAACGCCAATATTACTTTAAAATGACTTATTCTTTGCTTCGAACATCACACGATATAACATCTCGATATAACACCTTAATTTTAAGAGTAATTCATTATTATAGAATAATCACTCACCTTGGAAATCTTACAACACTTCGTTAACACTTTGTCTTTCTGTACTTTGTTACACTTAATACTAAGACATCACTTTCCGTTAACCTCTTGTGGAGAGGACTTGCTCTAATAGAATGTCTAGTCGTGTGATCTCTTCTATAACGTTAACTCTGCAATTCCCACCACTGTGGGAATTGACCAACGGCGATAAACCGGTGTTGTCATGTTAATGTAGCGCTATTTTAGTAGGTTAATTAGGTAGTGTTGCCATTTAAGACTTGCGAAATAGGAAAATAGTAGTTATATGAGGGGTGACGCTAACAACTGACAAATATCAAAAATATTTTAAACAACTAAAATTACTTACAATGCCGTCATTATATATAATGAAAGTTGCAATGTTCGTTAAGTGTAACTAATTTATTTCCGATGGTTCGTGCAGGCAGACGACTAAGTAAAATATATGTTAGACCAAGAAAGACAGAATTATATAATAAAAGTGTGTTTGGAATGGCAAGTACAATTTATAATAAACTGTAAACTACCCTATCATCGTGGGTAGACGACATAATGACATATCAATATTTAAAAACAAAATGTATGATTATTTAAATGAGAAAACATATTATTCAATAAATGAATTTTTGACATAATTCATTGATTATAAATATTGCAACAGATTATGTACATATTCCAATTTCAATAAATTGGAATTTTTTTTTCTTTACTTATTATTTTTACTTTTTGACATTTAATTATTGACATTTGCAGTAAAGGCAACGCATTGATAAACAATAATTTAATCTAAAATAGACCTTCTGCTCTATGCAATTGCAAACGCGCACGCGCTAGCTTACGATAAATACCAAAAAACAGTTATTTTCCTTTATTTTAAAAACTATAATTAATTTTAAAGTATCCAACGGACATCTTGAAAGATATGTTTAGATTAAACTATACAGAAAATTAGAAACATAAATCGGTCCCGTTACTACGAAAAACGTAAATCTCTGTTTTAAAAGAAGTTTCTTTGATATATTTTTTTGTTACAAAAGTTAACCAATCGTATATCGCAACTGTCGTAATGAAGTCAATGAAATGAAGAATCAGGATACAAAATTTCACTGTCATACGTTTTGTAGGCACTTTCAAATTTCCAATGCGTCGCCTTAAATATATAACTTAAATTAATTTTATAGTACTTTTAGTCAGACATGGCCTGTTGTTTCGACTTTTTTGACGTGTGTAGTTTGAATTAATCTTGTTTTGTCTGTCTCACGCTTTGATCACCAATAAAGAACTAGATTCACATTCTTCTGTAAAATCTAAACAAATTATTGTCCGAATTGACGTATATATTTTTAATATGGTATAATATTATCGATAATATTGAGTTAATCTAAAGTAGACCTTACTGTCAAATCATAAGGTTATGAAAGCTCGTAAACGATTCTTGCAATATTTCGTCGACATTATTATAACTTTTAATGGAAATTAAATATTTCATAATATATGTATACTAAAAAAGGTTTCGGCATCTTATCTTAATATTCGACTTACTTTTGGAATCCTAAATTATTGTTTCCCCTATTTATGTGGGTGAAACCGTGGGGCATGGCTGTTATGTATATAACTAAATAGATTCTTTAGTCACTTATTATCCATTACATAAATATTCAATATCGTCCCTTACTAGCTCCTTAAGTATTTTATTACAGCGATATTGGAATTCTAGTGTCTCCAGACAGTCACAGCATATTAAATGCTGTCATGCTTTCGTGTAGTGAGTAAATATCTCCAAGGAAAAAAGTGATGACAAAAAAGTTTTGTGTGTGTCGTAGTCCAGTCGTAGAATTAGGCAGATCATGACCTGTTTGGATATTTCATGAAACATTGCCATTTCATGAAATGATCTATTTGTAATATTGTATTTGTAATTTGTAATATTGTAAAGGCGACGTATTAGCGGTTAAAATATGAAATTGCCGTTTCGTGCTGAAAAACTAAAATAATATTTTTTTTATAGGGTGAAATATATTTATTTAATCAAAATATTTACCCTCGTTGTTTATACATTGTTGCCATTAAATCGGAAGATGATTTAAACCTTTGCGATAGAACTCTGGGGATCTGAACTCCACAAACTGCGTGAAGGCATTATGTACAGCTTCCTGGGAAGAAAATTTATTTCCAGGCAAAAAATTGTCCAAATCGCCAAAAAAATGGTAGTCGGTTGGGGCGAGGTCCGACGAGTATGCAGGAGGACGACGGATGGTTTCTAACTGCAGGTCTTGTAGTGTTAAAACCTTTCCTCGAGCAGTGTCACGTCTTGCGTTATCATGAAGCAATAATGGGAAAGATCGATTGACAAGTCGGAGCTGTTTTGCTGCGAGTTTCGCCATTATTGTTCGGAGTTCTGCACAGTAGACATCTATTGTGATTGCTTGACCGGATCTGAGGAAGCTATATTCAATTACACCATGAAGTGACTACCAAATAGTTACCATCACCTTTCTATGGGTAAGCTTCGCATTAGAACATCGGCGTGGTGTTTGACCTGGGGTCAGACATTGCGTTGTTTGCTTGCGATTATCGCAGTTAATCCCTTTTCGTCACACGTCACAACTTGGTCCAAAATCCCTTCATTTCTGTAACGGCTTAATAAAGTAAGGCAAGATTCAACGGCGCTGTTCTCTGCAGATCAGATTTTTTATTATTATCGAATTACTGCAAATGGGTCAATATTGTAGGTAGTTTCATACAGATCGGGTTCCATCATAATTAATGATTAAACGAACTTACCTGTACGTGAAGTTCTATCATAATTATACGAAGTGCATCGTCCGAAGAGATTAGTAACCTGTAAAAGCCTTAAATACATGTAGTAACACGTACGTTACACCACTTTTGCACTGTATGTTTAGAGACCTTTGCTTCTTTTTTTTTAGTTTATTACTTGTTACCTCCGCTGCTCGTTTCCTCATTAGTTTAGAGTGCTAAGTCTCCACGTTTTGACATTCCTCCAGCGATCCTTTGTTACTAATCTCTTCAGACGATGCACTTCGTATAATTATGATAGAACTTCACGTACAGGTAAGTTCGTTTAATCATTAATTATACTCGTGCATCGTCTTCGAGATTAGTAACCTGTAAAAGCCTTAAACACATGTAGATGTTGAGAGTCGGCTGGCAGAATGTCAATCCGAATAATTTTTTGTGTGTTAATTATTGAATACGGCTTTACTCACGTGTAATCGGTATAGGTACCGACTAGTTTCGGACCTATTGGAGGTCCATCATCAGGGTGAGTGGGATGAGTTCGCGGCCGCGCCCCGTCTCGCACTGCGCGCCTGAGCTCGCAACGCGCGGCTTGACAGGGTGGGGTGCGCGGGGTGCGCCGGCGATGGTGACGAACTCCGCGAGACCGATGCGTCTACGTCAATATTGGTGTTTACGGGCGCACAAAATGTACTCACGATGTCCGCTACATACTCGTCAGCAATATCGTTCTTATACCGCGTCGTGTTTATCAACACGGGTTTCCAAGTAAGCGGCAGAGCCCATCCTTTGTCTCTATTAAAATTAGGCCGGCGGTCGATTTCGATGGCTTCAAGGAGCTTGCGTGATACAAAGTTCTTTTCACGAGCCAACACTTTCACCTTATCGAACCTAATATAATGTGACGTGTCGGAGTTGAGGGCGTGTTCTGCCACCGCCGAGGTGTTGCTGTCCATTTTACGCATACTGCGGATGTGCTCGGTGAGCCTCGTATTGATGTTGCGTCCCGTTTCTCCAATGTAGCTTTTGCCGCAATCGCATGGAATTTCGTAGACGCCAGGGCTATCTAGAGGGTCCCGATCCTTAGGCGATCGTAGAAGACTTCTAATCTGTGTCATGGGGCGGAAAATTGTCCTGATGCTATATCTATCTGATGATGGACCTCCAATAGGTCCGAAACTAGTCGGTACCTATACCGATTACACGTAAGTAAAGCCGTATTCAATAATTAGTGCGTTAATAATGTCTCACGAAAGTTTTAATAATTTTTGTGTGTTCATCAAAAAGAAGCATATAACAATCAATCATTTATTTTAACAACACAAATGTGACATTAGGTTTGGAACCACTATTAAACTTAATCAATAGGTACTAACTAATTACTATATTATATTAATTACAGATCAGATAGCCCAGCCGTCGCGAGTGCTATATCAGCATGATTAATAATCACTCGGTTGTAGAATTTTCCGAAAGTGTTGGAGCTACCACTCCAGCCCGCGGTGATGCGAATCAGATCAACGGACACCCCACATTTATGTGCTTTGGAGGTAGCAGCGTATCGTGTACCGTGCGCGGAAAACATGGAAGCGTCAATCCCACTGTCTTTCAGGACAGCTTTAATCCATCGGCTTAAAGATTGTGTTGTTGTTAGTTTATGAGGTTTTTTGAAAAGGTTTACGTTGTCTCCTCGTAACGATTCTGTTTTGTTTATGTATGTAATTAAAGTTTTGCAAGGGCATATCTCGACTTTTGTCTCAAAGAAGGGTAAAGTCAGGATAGGTTGTGTTGTACCTGCTCTAGAGGTTTTAACATGATCGGGTATTTCTATTACGATTTTAGTAGGAAAACTATTTATGTTGCGAATATCAATTTTTGTCATTGTTTGCATACGATGTACAGTAGCAAGGGCAAGCAGACTGGCACGTGATAAAGCTCTCGATCTCGTGATTTCATATCTGGCTGACCGAGAACAAAAAGTGAGTGTAAATGGGGTTACATCTGACGGTTCTAAATTAAAGATGGGCGTTCCCCAAGGATTAATTTGGGACCGTTCCTATTTTTGGTTTACATTAATGATCTTCCATTTATGATTAAAGACCTTTGTGAAATAATATTATTTGCTGATGACACATCATTATTATTTAAAGTTAACAGAAAAGACATAGATATTAGCGGACAGAATAGGACCTTGGCGGATGTCTCGAGATGGTTCGCTGCCAATAATTTACTACTGAATGTACAAAAAACCAATTGTGTTAAGTTTTCCCTATCCAATGTACCCAAAATCCATAATGGACTGGAACTGGATGGGAAACAATTAGAATTAATGAAATCAGCTACTTTTCTTGGTTTAACAGTAGACAATAAGTTACAGTGGGCGGACCACATCGGGACTTTATCTAATAAGCTCAGTTCGGCAATATATGCTATTAGGCGCATTAGACAGTTGACAGGTGGTGGCTGGTGTATTTCGCATATTTCCATAGCCTTATGTCTTATGGTCTGCTACTGTGGGGATCAGCGGCGCATATGAAATCTATCTTTATTTTACAAAAGAGGGCAATACGTACCATCTACAGTATGAACGCACGAGAGTCGCTGAGAGATCATTTTAAAGACATTGATGTACTCACCTTACCCTCGTTATACATCTATGAAAACATAAGGTACACTAGAAAAAATTTAGATCTATTTCAAAAGAAAGGCGTTGTTAATGGTATGGAAACTCGTGGTCGTGGTCAGCTAGTTATTCCTAAATTTAAATTACAAAAGTCAAGTGGTTCATTTTTGGGTAACTGTTCGTTTTTATAATAAAATTCCTCAAGAAATTACTCAACTAACGGAAAAGAGATTTAAACTTGTCATTAAACGCACACTGATTGGAAAAGCATACTACAAAATTAGCGATTTCATTGAAGACACAACAATAGACTGGAAGTGATCCTCTCTGCATATGCATTTACTGGCTTTATAAATATTGTATTTTTAAATAACTGTTGTAGAATGATGTTGAAAAAATGATACCTGACTGAGTTTCTTGTCGGTTCTTCTCAGTATTCAGGTTTCCTTTTTGAACCGAACTAAAATAGATTTGACGTTCAAAAATACCTTGCATTTGGGTTTACTTGAATAAATTGATTTGACTTTGACTTTGACATTTCTTCGTTAAATTCTATAGTGACAGATTTTCGTTTGGAAAGTGTTGACCTAGGAAATTTTGTATGAGAGAAGTGTCCCACGTCATACTGTATTTAAGCCGTGGTGGACGAAGTCGATATACTCCCCTGAAAAATCTTGTGATCCGATCGTCTTTAGACATGTATGGTCTTAGTATTAGGCCCAGGGCGGATCTACACGAGTTTAGTGTACCGTACTGGTTGCCCTGGTTATATAGTTCAACAAGAAAATATAAGATGGTAGGGATTGACGCTTCATACAAGTCAGTGTTACTGTTTGAGCAAAAATGGAACCATTTCCGGAGAGCTGTCCTATTGTCTAATCGAGTTACTTGATATAGAAGCCAGCATAATTTCTATTGCCGATGGTGGTATCCTACGTCGCAGCAACGCTCTCCGCATAATACCCCTGCAAACAGGGTAAGATTGTTTTGCATGTTCCGGTTGCTGGAATGTGAGATGATAACATTTTCATCAGGTTTAAATTTTAACATTTTCGACACAAGGAGGCGTTGAAATATGGGGAACCAAGGCTGTGTGGGCCATTTAGGTGCGAAAACGATTTCTGATGCTCCATCTGATATAATTTTTCTTAGGGTTTTAAGTATGATAGCAAGAAGAGGGACAGCATAAAAATATATTTTTGACCATTTTATCGTAAACGCATTTATCGCAAACGCGTCTGGATCGCGGTGCCATGGTACGTAGTGAACACATTTTTTGTTGATTCTACTTTCGAATAAATCGAGTTGTGGATGGCTAAACTTATTAACTATCTCTTGTAAACAGTATCTACCAGTTCCCATTCTATATCCGGGTGTGTTCGGCGAGACTCTGCATCTGCAATTTCATTTTCTGCTGATTTTATGTTAAGACGCATATATAAAGATATTACGAGATTCGCACCATTGCCATACATCTTTGGTAACTTCTGTGAGATGCGGATATTGATTGCCGCCCATCCGGTTTATGTATGCAATTGCCATAGAGTTGCCGACACGAAGAAGGATTTGACAGTTGCTAAATTTTTAAGCAAATATTTTAAGACCAAAGAATGCCGCAAGGAGTTCTAAATAATTTATATGTTTTTTTCTCTCCTCTTAGAGCCAGCGACCACAGACCGCTGGCTCTATCATTACCGCATGCGGCCCCCCATCCCGTAGTTGAGGCGTCAGTATATATTTCTGTACGGTATTCGAGGATACGCATCCTTCGAATCAAGATTTGCCATGAAACAGCCTTTTGTTACCGACTTTATCGCAGTTCTTAAATTTTCTAATTTGAAATGATCAGTTTTAATAAATTTGTTAAGTGATTTTAGATTTAGTATAAACCTCACTTTGCCATTCGGTTTGAGTCGCAGAAAAATGTTTGAGATAAATTGACAATTACACGGGTCGTATTCGGATATTGCTCCTATGTCGAGTAATTGTTTGATCTCTTTATTAAAATGAACTTTCTCGGTTTGTGTATGTGATACATCACAATAAAATGTTCGGACAACCGGTTTATGGAACTGTAATTTGTATCTCTTGACTCACGACAGTATAGTTTGGTCATCGGTGATGAGTACCTTGAGTATAAAAAGAAGACAGTTGCCTAGCGTGCTTTACGGGATTTATCGACGGCAGATGAGTTTCGATGGATGCTTCGATGTTTTCGGCGAGTTTGCGTTCGTCGTGGGCCTGGCACAGGCGGGGGAGCTGCATCGCGGCTCCGCTATACGCGCTGCGGTTTTCGCGCTGGGGCCGGGCTTTTCCAGTTTAAATTGTTCATCGACGAGGGAAACGTTTTTGGTTTGGACTGCGGTTTGGTTTTCAGTTCGCTGCCTGATTTTGTCACTGCCTTAGCTGATTTCAAGACTTCGGGAAAATATTCCCTGAATAAATACTTGTCAATCTTGGTATCTGTCATATGATCCTTCCGCTCTTTTTTAATAGAGAATATAGCGATGTTACGTCTGGTGACAGACTCCGCATGTTGAGCACACAGAATGTGGCATACGTCCGTCAGCTGTTTGAGCCGCTCATTATCTTTATTCTTTTTCTCGAGTTCTTTGGTAAAGCAAGCAAGCTGTTTTTGACGAGCGTCGATATCCTTGTCTCTCTTTTAGACAGTCTCTGTAACTGCGGCCGTGTTCAGCAAGGGGGCCCCGATGTGAGCGCTGTTAGCCGGCTCGAGATATCGTTCGTTACGCTCTTTGCGCGTTTTTTTTTTTTAATCTAGAGGTGGCAATATGTTGTATTCTTGAGGCCAGTTCTTTATGTATGTCTGTTCCATATTCTACAACCGTGGAGGGGAAGAATTTTTAAGAGTTCAGGGTCGACATCCTCGACAGAAGGGTTGTTCAGAGCAGTTTGTTCGTCAGTTCCCCTAGCTGGGTCTATTTGTATCGCCTTTCCTAATTCTATAGGAGACTGAGTCTTCGTGAAAGGATTTTCTAAATCTGAGGGATATTCAACCAGTTCGTTATTTGATGAGACTTCGTCTGGCACCGGTGCTTGTGGGCTGTCCAACAACGCCTCGATTGAAAACCAATTTACAGTCTTACTATGGATAGAACTCATGGACATACGAATTTCTCAACGGAAATGATACAGACCCTAATCAAAGTCTATATAATTTATATACTGTATTGTTTCACTTTTTTTTTAATTCTTGGGTAAGTCCCAAAAACTTCCCTGATATATTGGAAAACAAAGTATGCTGCAAGACAGTCCCAAAAAACTGCTCTGATTGGCTACAGATTAACACGGGTCAGTCCCTGAAACTGCCCTGAGTTAATTAAGTTACCTTACGATACGGCCCCTTGAACCGCTCTGATAGGTATTATGTAACACATAAGAAACGTATGATGCATTTTAACATTTAATAAGTAAAGTTAAAAAATTATCATAACGAAGTGGGTAGTTTTTCTTTTCTTTCAATAACTCGCACGCGCTTCATCCGTCAACCGGGTACATAAACTTGCGAAATAACAAAATGTAATGTGTCACATGCATAACCTACCTGAATCATTTTCTGTCGTTCTAGGTGTTGGATCGCGGAATTTACTTCTATTCCTACTCCAGCGGGAACGTTTTAAACGTTTCTTTAACTTCTTTATTTTCCAATTTAAGTGCTCCGACTCGTCGGAATATCTTCACACTTTCTTTTTGGCATTATAACACTTTTATCATTTTAACTTTATAAAAATTGAATAATTCGAGTAAGCAGTGTTGAGTGGTGGCGCACTGTAACGTGAATGAGGAAACGAGCAGCGGGGGTAACAAGTAACAAACTAAAAAAAAAAGAGGCAAAGGTCTCTAAACATACAGTGCAAAAGTGGTGTAACGTAGGTGTTACGTGTACTACATGTATTTAAGGCTTTTACAGGTTACTAATCTCTTCGGACGATGCACGAGTATAATCTTCAATTCATCGTTATTTACCTTAGTGGCTGGAAGTTTCAGTAAAAACTTCGACTAACTAAAACCTTTGAACCAAAAATGCACGGCGTGTTCGTTAGCCGTATCCTCTCCAAACACAGCGTTGACATTACGAGTAGTTTCTGCTGCGTTAATACCACGTCGGAACTCGCATGCGAACATTACTCTGATTTTAATTGTAAAATATTTTCAAAATATCGTTAGAAGACTCTCGTTTGATCGATTTTTGGGTTTTACCCCTAAAGAATCGATTTTTATTGTGTAGGCCGCGGTATGGAAATTTTTTAGAGAGTAAAAGGAGGCGTTAACAAAAAGTGAAGCGTAACGTTTTACGTCATTTTTAAATCCAAATCTGCGAATATTATTTTTTTGGATAAATCGTAATTATAATTATAATAATTCTTAACAAATATATATATATTTTTATTATTGGAAATTACTAATACATAAATTTTTTGTGTAATCGTAATACTTAACATATTTTATGGCGGATCTATAACTATTTATCGATATCATTAGCTAGTTTATGTGTCTGCGTTACATCTCTAATTGAGCGTCTGTGCAAACTTCGTGGAAACTTCATTGTCTATGATCAGAAACTTCAAAAACTACCTAATTAGTTTGCTTGAAAGTAGACCTTATGCCTGACTAAGTAAAGATAGTTTCCATGTGGCATCTTTGTGATGTTGAGCGTACTAAAATGCGCGTTTAACTGAAGTAAGCGGAGACCGAAGTGCACATTACAGGGCTTACTAGTGGCATGCGGGACACGCCCACTTGAGCTTTCTATACGTTTTTTCTGTTCTGAGCATAATACAGATCACAATATTTTTATTTAATTTCTTGTAAACGTAAAATTATTTTATATAGATATGATAAGTTATCATATCATGGCTTCTTTCTGTCTTCTATACCACTTAACCACGCCACATATTTACATTTCGCCAGTTTTCACGTCAACAAACCAATTTTATTTGCGTCGGCTTACTGTCACTGAGCGCACGGTAGACTATGTAGCGCGTATTGTGGCTTTTAGCCCCGCTCACTGTATTGAGGTTTGTGTCATATTTTGAAATGAATGCGAGTTCCTTAGTATTTCCGAATTCGTTGCCTTTTTTAGTAAAGCAAGAGAGACCCGAGTACAGATACCTAGTCCCCTGGGAGTAAGAGTAGATTGCTATTACCCAATAAATCACCTGCGTTGGTCGCCCTCAGGGCGTTGCCAAAGAGCTGATATCTTCTAAGAAACGCATCGGAGTCCCTCTAGCGCTGTGCTGAAACACTTCTCGGGCGGGCAGTGAGAGAACCCCTCTGCTCCCTCGCGGTGCCAAGACAATACGGACACCACACGCGCTGTCGTCCTCCTCGAGATCGCATGAATGCACGATCGGAGTCCCCCCAAACCGATAGGTCCCTTCAGTTTCCTCTTAGTTCTTACGGCATCGGCAAGCGGCAAACGCCGTAGCCTTAATCTTTGGTGTGGGCTACAAGGCTGACCATATTATGACCTAGCTGGGTATAAATTAAAACACTTTTACGCTGTAGGCAGTTCCATGTCTCCAAGTTATGTTCACACAAGTTGGCTACATAAAAATAGACATTGTATGTACCAAAAAAATTTATTAATAAACTAATAATAATAAATTGAAGAAGAAGTTTTATGTAAGTCAGACTATTGCACATTGCACGTAATTTTTTTTTACCAGTATTTCGAACGTCTTACAGAATTGATGTTCCCGACTATAATAGTCAAACGATTTGTCTTAAGCGGTGTAGCGAGTATTAGTTAGCCATTTCAGGAAATGATGGCGTTTCACAATATGTTTAGGCAAATTATGTTCTGGCCAATTGTACCATTGTACGACTACATATTATACTTATATACATATACTTACATGTATATCAACTTCGCAGTCGCAGACCGCAAGCTCTAGTCGATAACGGCTTAAGCACTAAGCGAGAAGCAACATCTGTTCCCCTTTATTTCCTGACAACTTCACTTATACTCATAGTATTATAGTTAGCAGTTAGACGAATAACAGTGAAGTTATTTACCTAACTACTGTATTTTTTTATGAGTCTCGCTTTTAGTATTTTAGTATCTTGGGTTCCTCATAATTTCAGTAGACACCTACGTCAATTCCTTATTTCTATTGTTTTCTCTATTTAAAGACGAGAAATCAATATTAATACTCCATACTCCAATAGTATTATTATACAATAGTAATTAATACTCTAACTGTATAATTATGTGTCATGTATATTTTTCAACATATTTGTATCTACCCAAGAGTATTTTTTGAGGTTTAATCTATTAATAGCACTTGCCGATAAGAATCACCAATGCTTATAATAGGAATGAACTCTAGATACTTTAAGAATATAAAAATATAAGGAATGCTGAATATACTTATTTATTTCACTACGAATGTACCCATCAGTATCGTTTTCATCTGATAATTCACCCGATATTGTTTATTTAAATCATACTTAACACATCCCTGGATCGCCAATAATAAATGACTTCGATCCCATAGTGGAGTTCTATTACAAAATCACAGAGGTTCCGCTACAGCGCTATTGGAGCACTCTCTTGTTGAGATCCCTATTTTTTCACACCTTTTATTCGTCTTCATTGTTGTAGTAAGTAAATATGCCAACAAAAAGTGAAGCTTAATCCTATTTTTTTCTTTATAGCTTCGATGTTCTATGGGATGACGAAAATACGGAATGTGGCGAACTACGACTTTACAAACTCTTATATTTCTTACAGGACGATACCATTGCGATTAAGGTAATTTTAGAATTTCTATACAATTACGTAATTATGTATCTACATAATAATAAAATTTTATTATCGACAATGAAATTCTAATCAACAGCGTAACACAAAATTAATTTCAATATATTTTAAACTGATTACACAGTATCATTAGAAAAACACAATCTTCACTTTTTGATAAAGAGTAATTAAGTATGTAGGTACTTCAAAAATAGAGATTCTTCGGCAAGTATTTCTTTATTGAGTGTATATGTTACGCGATACTTCCCTGATTGTGAACCGATTTTTGATTCTTTTTTGTTCGAAAGGTAATTAGTTAATCAATTTAATTAGAATCTGACGATCAAGTACTATTAAACAGAAAAAACTCCTCTACGGTTTATATATTGAATGATCTTTTTATTTAATGTTTCGTTCTAGAATGTAAAACAGTTTGTTGTAGTCTACCCTAGATATTTAGATAGATCAAGGTCACTCAAAAGAGAAAATTAAAAGCTTTTAAGAAAAAATTAAACAGTACTTCAAAGTAAAAACACTGCGAACTACAAACCAATAATTGTCCATTTACTAATGAAAATTCAAGTACATAAATAACTTCATGAATACATACATACATATCTATAAGCTGTATCCCTAATAGGGTAGCCAGAGAGGACGGAGCGCCAAGTTTCGCGGACCTTTAATACTTCTTTCGCCTCTTTAAATTTCATAACCTCTTCACACATTTTCGCCTACGTATACGAATAATTTAGACATATCCGTCAGCTAACACTCTGGCTATTTGTATATGTTTACCCGCGCAGGTCATAGGCGTCAGCCAAGGCATAAAATAATTTAAAAATTACTGGTACCTCAGCTAATAAAAGATGCGCTAGCGCTTAACAGCCTCCCACTATTTATTTTTGCTCTTCGGTGTGCAAGGCCAAATACTTGTAAGTTGCATTGTTAATACTCTTTCCGTACCCAATGAGAAATGGTGTAATATACATATAATGCCGTATTTTATCATCATTTTTGCGCTTATTATTTACTTAAAGTGGAAAAACGTTCGATGAAAATGATAATTTTGAGGTCCAATTTAAATACGCGCGAAAACCTTGGAAAATCAGAGCAATGAATATTTATTGGGGATCTCGAGGCAGGGCGCACTCCAATTACGAACCTCAATAAAAATTCCTCTCTGCCCGCGTCGACGTGTATATTACTATACCCAACGACAATAAATAATAAATAACGTCTGCGTAACATGTCTCCTTTAAACTTTATAAAACTTATTTACAGGAGATACATGACGGACGAGGAGGAAAAGACCCGTTCCCTTTACTTCTAAAGAAAACTAAGCTACCTAAAAAATGGAAAGAAAAACCCGGTGAGTCTTTTTTATCTTAAAACTAAGCAAAATCGTATCACGTAAAAGATATAATGTAAGTACTTTATAAGCTCTTTATGATGCAATAGATACTAATATATATATAATTATATATATTATATATATATATCTATAACCATATTATAATACTACGTGTAGCTTACAAAACGACGAGGATTATATTATCGCTACTCGAGAACTAAATGCCTCACAAAAAACCTTTCGTAATGGCCTTTCAATGACGCTTGTTAGGCTCGCGCGAAAATTCCGATAAAAAATGAACGTGGAAAAAATATGTGTTCTATTGCGAGCAGGAGAAAATCGAATACTTTTTCTTATAATGGTTCAATCAGAATAAGAAGCTCTCACGTAGATTATGAAGATGTTTCTTATTGATTATGTTGTGTCCACCTTAAATTATATTTATAACTATTCGTTCATATAAATTATATGGATGAGATGAAGTTATTTTCATATGTATTTATTGATATGTCACATACAGGTGTTCAGGAAAGCTTTTCTCAAACTAAATCTGATGGTAGTTATGTTTAGCCTCTGTCACATACCTTATACTTATATATACTTATAAAATAGTCTCGATTATTCCCATTATCACAATTTTGTAAAAAATTGAAAATGTGTGAGAAGAATGATGAGATGTGAGGAAGCGAGAGAGGTATGTAAGGATCGCGACTCCTGGTGCTCCGTCCTCTCTTACTACCCCGTTGGGTATACAGCGTGAGGATATGTATGTATGCATGTATCACAATTTTATATATTTTCTTTTATGAATCTCCTACTATTATCAATTTATTTCACTGCGATTTATTCAAGAACATTCGAATAAAGTTATAACTTTTTTTAATGATTGTAGTAGTATTATGTTTTCTAAATAACTGATTTAATGTAGATTTATAAAAAAAAAACTAAAATGCGGACAGCTAAAAATCTGAAACTTTAAAATTGATTACTGAGATTATTTTTCGATATATTTTATTTTTATGACAGAGCACGATTAAAGCTATTGACAGACTTAGTTTGGCGAGAGAGTTCTGAAACACTGTATTTCTTTTATTATTATAAAAACTAAAAACAATTCCTGGTCGCATATTTTTGGTCGAGATAAACTTCGAAACTATTATTAGATAAATGTTTACCTATTTTATAACCATTTTGTTCTTCGAGTTTATCGATTTTATAAAGAAGTAAGTAAACTACATACCTACTTATTACTTACTTCTTTTAAAAAAATGTAAGTAAATAATTCCATAACGGATTTTTAAATAAAGGAGCTATTTATTTACTGTGTTGTTCAAAGCTGATTAAAAAACTCATGTAAATTTAATATTGTAGGAGCACCGCATTACAAACCTTTGTAAACAGCGCCTTTTTATCCAGTTGCAATAATTCTTAATCTCTATGGAAAGTAAGTTGAAGCGTCTTAACTTTTCAAACTTCCACTGTTTAATCTCCTTAAAAGCGGACTATTAATACAGTATCAAGCAAATATTCTATCTTGTTGTATATTCTGCTGCTATTATGTATATAATAATAGAAGATATTTTCAAATCTGTTATCTTTCTTCCAAAATAAAATAAATACATTTTTGTATACATAAACAGACAAATAATTGCTAAGAAAATAAATGTTGTTAAAAAATGCAAATATGCCAAAAGAAAACATATTCTTATATCAAAAAGAAGTAAGCATTGCGAAACTACCTTGCTGCAAAAAAAGCTGTGCTATGAATGATTCTGTGAAAGAGACATACAAGCTGCAGCAAGCAGAAAAGAAAACATTAGTAAAAGACAATTGTGAAAAATATAGTGTGGGATGAGATGATAAAAAGATGTCGGACAACTTTGACTAAAACCGAATTATTTTGGAATAATGAAAATAAGTAAAAATCCCCACTTCCGCGACCACTTCGGTACTTAATTACGAAGTACTAAAGTGGTCCGATACCTTGCACAATTAATAGTGTGTTCGAAAAAAAAACAATCTGCTGACTAACAAAAAAAGTATTCTATAACGATGAAGAAAATATTATAGAGAGCTGTATGAGTGTCGACACTATCTCTCATACCGAGAGTGACCTTTTTGAATTGCCACAGTTGGTTCAGAGACTGAAAGAAGTTATCAGTATAAAGGAGATTGAGAAATCGATAAAAGGTTTGAAATGTGAAAATAATGAGGTAACTGCTGAGATGATCCAGTACGGTGATCCTAGAATCTAGGAAACTTGTTCGTAAACTGCGCCTTTGCTGGTAGAAGGTGACGTTCCGGAGGAGTGACGCATCGCTGTCATAGTAAGTACTACGACTTAAAGGGAAAGGTAACCATCATTCACGGTTACCTTAGCAAGTTAAGTCAACTTACCAATGCATTGACAGAGCGCATGAAAAGTGTTTCGCAAAAGTATTATAATTGCGGTACGCCTAAGGCAGTTAGACAGTTCCAAATAAAAGGTCCTGGATCGAGTCCGTAATCCGTAATCGAGTGAGTGATAATCTGAATTCAGTAGAAATGCGATATATACAAAATTAATTTCAATGTATTTTAAACGACGTCACTCTCGCAGACGCAATAAGCAATAAAGAGACACACAGTGTGGTAAAGTTGGATGACAGGCCTGGGAATAAGGCTATAGTGTTCCCCGCTTGTCGTAAGAGGCGACTAAAGAGGCCCCCGGGATCGCAGCCGATCGGAGTGGGGGCTACAATCATCCTTCCACATGAGTCCGAAAAGGACGACAGCGCGTGTGGTCCGCGCTGTCGTAGCACTGCTAGAATGCAGGAGGGGCTTTGTAACTGCCTCCTCCGAAAAGTGTGCTGCTGCACAGCGCGAAAGGAGATCCTGGAGTCCCTCGACAACGCGCCGATGACGACCACGGATCACCATCAGGTTTTAGTGGTACTCAATCTAGAAGTCAAATGGTTCATTTTTGGGCAACTGCGTACGTTTTTATAATAAAATTCCTCAAGATATTACTCATCTCAATTCACGAATAAGAGATTTAAACTTTTTCACTAATTGAAAAACTTTTGACAACAGACAAGAGTGAGAAGTCAGTGGACGACTCTCTCAAACACAATCTACCCAAAGAAAATGTCTCAGATATAACAGTGGCTCATTGTTCAGAGAACAGATTGCCATGACGCAGGATATATAATAAAAAAAAATAAAAGAAAAAGTATACTACAAAATTAGCGACTTCATTAAAGACCAAGTAAATAGTCTGGGAATAATCTTTTCTGCACATAAACTTACTGGTTTCATTAATATTGTATTTTATAGCTATCGTAGAACAGTGTCGGTTCTACTGTGTCCAGGTTTTCTTTTTGAACTGAACTAAAGTAGATTTGACGTTCAAAAATACATTGCAAATGGGTTTACTTTAATAAATTGATTTGACTTTGACTGAGAAGAGTCCCACATGCCCTCCCCGCCGTCCCCCTAGCGGGACAGGGATGCATAAAGACCCTGGCGTAAAAAGAAAAAAGGTTTTAAGGACAGTGTCATAATAAAAAGCAGAATAGGAATACTTGGAAATTTCGGGCACTTAGAAAAAAAGAGTGATAAATGTCTCCCGATGAAAACGTATAAAACAAAGTGGATGGTAGCAGAAGCCAAGAAAGACCAAGGCTAACTTAAATAGATTATATAGCCAGAGTGCTAGCTGACGGAAATGTTGAAAAAGTACTCGTATAACCTGGCGAGAGAACTCGTATAAGCGTCTGACAAAAATGATGAGGATTTAGGAGGCGAAAGAAGATGTAAGCACCGCGATGCATTACATCCTCCCGAAATACTTCGTAAGCGATACAGTGCGAGCATGTGCGTTATATTTTATATATTAATGTATTTCTATTGAACATTTTTTATATGTACGCAATTATCTATGTATGTAGCTTTAATAAAAGTAAAGATCAAATGAATTTACCGCGTATTTGAGCTTTTTAAAGATTACATTTCATAAATCCATGGGATGTAAATAAACATCGTTTATATATTCAGAGAAGCTTCCATTAATTAATATTCCCGGAAATTATCATCTGAACATGAAACTCTCGTCTAATCTCTATCTTAAATGTCAGTAAGTAAGTACTTCAAATAGTGATATTATGTATATTGCGTAGGCTAAACAATAATGTAGTCTAAACTTTAGACTACATACAGTAAAAGTTCAAGTCTACTCATGAGAATCAAGGCTCGAGAGAAAACGTATGCGACGTTATTAGATAAATATTATTTGTTGACCAATGAATCTTTAGACAGATTCAAGAGCTTATCCATATTAATGCATCAACAATCAATTCGATATTGTAAGAATATACAATATCGAATTGTATATTCTTACAATATCGAATCGTAAGTAAATTAAATGTAAATTAAAAAAATCGTTGTTTTATATGACATCCCTCTCTTTTGAGGATCGTCAAACGGTGGTATTTGCATCAACCACATAGTGTAAAACAAATATTAAAATATGGCTGTATTATTTCGAGATGCCATTACTAAGGTAATCTTATTCACTATGTGGGCATTTTAAAAACACATTAAACATTAAGCTGGTAGGTATCGACTGTAAATGAAAAAAAAAATGATATTGGTTTTTTTTTGCGAGAAAAGTATTCAAACCAGTTTTATGAAATTATGATATATTTACAAAAAACTGCGCCTTTGCTTCCTGGTATAACCTGGTATAACCAAATAATTGTTCTCTACACATTAATAATTTATCTAAATACTATTGACTAATGTTTCTAGTATCATAGTATTATATGTTATAGTATTAATAACTATTGATTAATGTTTCTAGTATCTTTTCCATCGATTGTCATGGAAACAACTGAAGAAGAGGTAACAGAATATTATGCACCGCGAGATCTCATCGTTGGCGAAACAGTATTTGTGTTTGGAAGACGTTTCTTGCTGTACGATTGCGACAACTTCACCAAGAAATATTATAGGTTAGAAGTATAAATTATAACATTATTTTACAATATGAAACAATTCATTTCTAAATAGCTTCTTTACTGCGTTATTTACGAAATCATACCATTCATCAAAACTATTATTACTTACATATTATTTGCTTATTGATGATCTATTCTATACATATATAAACAACGTCTCTCTGTCAGTTTGTTTGTGTGCTAATAGATCGAGAACCACTGCTTCAATTTAAATGATTGCTTTTTTAGTATGAAAATACATTATCTGGCCAGATTTTAGAGTACATTTGGTTTTCGAGTTACAAAGAGCGCGCTCGAGCGCACAAACTAACAGAAGGACAAACAGACGTTGCGTTTTATAAAATGTGTAGATGAATGAATGGATGATGGCTAGGTGGATGGCTGGATGGGAAGATAGGTAGATGGGTGCATGGATGATGGACGGATGGATAATCGAATAAAACTTAATATAAAAAAATAGCAATAAGTACCTACACAGTACAGGAGAGCGGAGTACAGTTAGTTATCGATAACGACTTATTGCTAGAAGTGCCGTAAAAGTGTAATTTATTTCACCTTAATGTACTACACCTGTTATTGTACTTATTTCCAAAAACGGAAATGTCAAAAGCGCTTTTATATCTAGGCGCAAATGTGTAAAGAGAATAATGAGATTTGAGGAGGTGAAGGAAATATGTAAAGACCGGGAAGCTTGGGGCTCCGTCCTCTCTGACTACCCCGTTGGGGATTCAACGTGCTATGCATGTATGTATTTACAAAAACAATATACGGGAACGAAAAATTGAGCCGATTGTAAAGTTACATTTATAATTACTACACATGATTTATCACTCAACTGACTTAACATTACTTATGTCATAAAATTTTATATGTGCTCAGAACATTGAAATGTTATTGGATATCACTAGGAGGTATATAATCTCACATATTTCCTTAATTATTTCCTGTATTCATTAAATATTTTTATTTTCACTACGTCACTTGTGACTACAGTTAAAGTTAGAAACATACTATGTACTATATGTATGTATATATATATTACAGTTTGTAATGATTTCATGGAAATCAATGGTATAACATTCAGTACATAAATATCACATGTTGAGATTTCCCTGTACCACATACATGCAATCTTAAATTTCAGGTTTATCTATCTACATTTTACTCAATCGAATCATTCCGGAGTCACAATTTTTTAATATGTCACGGGAATCTTTTTATTTCCCGGAAGAAAAACTATCCTGAATATTGACCCAAGCTATAAGCTGTCATTATGCCGAGTTTCATTTCATTCTGTGAAATCGTCGCCGCGTGGTGTCCACAACTGTGCACATACTTTACAGACTAAAACTCAAAAAAACTATTATTTGACCTTCATTTTTTATTACGATTATTACTTTTTTAATATTTCATTTACAAATATACATAGATTTATTATAATAAGTATATACAAGGTTAATGTGAAAGGGGGTATAAATCCGCGGGGGTTTGAACGTGTCACTGTTGACTGTTATATTGCACATGTAATTATAACGGGATACGTATATTTTTGTATTTGTTATTTTCCATACAAAAAAAAAACATTCATTAAAATAAGAAAAAATGTACAACACTGTCATTATACCCTATATTCCAAAGGTTTGCTAGCGACGTAAAAACGCTAATATTAGAGTTGCCTTACTTTCATTTTTTTTAACTTTGAGGTTTTACGCTAGAAGTATTGACTTTTGGCGAAGTTGTAAAACGCAAGGTTTTCGTTGTCATGGGCACTTTAATACCCTTTCGTATTTACCCATCCTTTCGAAATAACCTTGTATATAGATAGAATATTTGGGTACATGTATATTGTATATACGTCTCAATATTCTGTCTACATCATAACGTTGGGAAAATAAGTTATAAACAAGCTATTAATTTTATTCGTGAATAAGGAAATATTGTTTGTGGAACAGGACTATGTTGAATATGGATCAGCCGGCCCGTATAGAAGTGCATCATGAAACTAAAAAAGAATTTCCCAAGGTAAACATGCATGATTATTTTGAAATTTTGACCGCAAATACAATTTTTCTCAGTGATTAAACAACATATGAAAGTGATTTGGTAACCTGATTCTTTAGTTAATTGACGTCATTTTGCCAGTTGCGTTACCCGATTGGTTAAATTTCTTATGAAAAAGAAATCAAAGAAATCTCTGATAAAACAGATTACTACAGTAAGGCATTGGTGTTAAATGACAAGAAGACACTGAAATAATAATTAAGAAAGAATTAAAGACTAAGTAAATTTTGTAATTCTTGCATGTATTGCATATATGTAGCAAAAATAAGTACAGCGGGGTTATTCACAAACGTCGGAAACTCGACTTTCCGTATCCGACAGGAAACTTTTCGATGATTTTGTCTAAACGCAATTCACAAATCCGAAACCTTTCCGAAACAACATGATTTGACAGTTCATTTCAGGACGAAACCTTCGGATGCTTCCGACGACTTTTTAGTGTCGAAAACGTTTCCGAGACGAGCAAATTAATGTAATATGTGTATAATCGATGACGTCTGTCGTCAAAAATCTAGACAAATTGCGTGCGCGTATGTAATCTAGATTTCTAGACAAATTTCGTGCCCTTTTTAAATGCATGCCTAAGGATTAATTTGCCTTATATTTTTATAACATTTTATTAGTTACGCAATCAATAGCTAAACATTGTTTGAGGTATTTGAGGTATTTTTAGAAACAACAACAATCAAAAATAAAAACGCTATTGTACTTTCTATTGTAGTTATTATTAATTTTTACTAAGCGACATCTAGTATAATTTATTTGAACTTGTTGAACGCACAGACGATAAGCACAGACAGTATAATCCGTATTTATAAAGCCCGTTTAGTTCTTCGAATGTGAGTAAAATTATTTACAAAAATGTTTAATCTTAAAAAAGACTAAGTAATTTCCTTGTCTAAGTTGTTTCTCTGTCTGTTTAAAATGATATTTTACCAAATACATTGTGATTGCCAAAATGTCATACGTTTAAACCACACTAATATTTTCTACCAAAACGAATAGAATTTCTACCATTTTGTAACATGGTTCATAAATGCATTTTCTTTCGGATTCGTTAAGTCCTTTCCGATGAGATTCCGATAGAGTTTGTGAATAACATTTTCCAATCCATCGGATTGAATTTATGCTTTCCGACGATCGGCCCTTTCCGCCACGGAAAGTTTTCGAAGCGTTGTGAATAAGGGGGCAGAACTACTGACGAAGCGAAAGCCAAGGGATTTCTTCGGTATTTCTATCTACAAAGATCAAATAGCGCGAATGTTTTCTAACTGGAATGTAAAAAAAAAAATTTCATATTTCGACGAACATGTGTGAAGAGAATGATGACAGTGACTGTGTGATTCATTTCCTCTCAAAAAGTATTGTTACCTAGTAGAATTAGTACTAATCCTAGTGTATTGTAAAAAATTGTAAATCTTTGTGAGTGTGAAAATTATACTTAAATTTGACGTAATAAATGAGTTAATACCGTGATGCCTTACTATAATAAAAAAAATGGATATTTTTAATAAAATACCCATTTTTATGGGTAAAATGAAAAAAAATTGGTATTTTAATAAAATACCCATTTTTTATTACAAATGCTTGATTACAGAGATTATTTTTTAAAGAACAGTAAAGAATATTATTAAAACAATAAAGAATATTATTAGTTCTTAAATAATTGCTAATCCAATGAAATGAATTTCCAAAATTTCTTTATTAGCAGGTACCTACATGGTATAATATACATGGGTTTTTTATACCATGTAGGCAACATGGAATAAAAAACCCGTGTGCATCTTTCAGTCAGTATCACTGCGACATTGTTTTGCTGAGGAAAATTCAATATTTATATTCATAAATTATTTTTTCCACGATGTTCGCTATAATTTTTGATTGAAAGTATTTAAAAGGCTAAAAGAAATATTTTAGGAAGGTTTCAGATATTTTTTGCAGTTTAGAATCTAATGGGGGATGCGTTACTTAATTTTATATTTAATTTCTGAATTTTATACGTAATTTTATAACTAGCACATTAAATCTTAAAAAAAATAACAGTTAAAAAATAATACGTAAGATAAGAGTGCGTTCGCACGAGAGTTAAAAAGAGCCTTGTGTAAAAAGCGTCGTCAGGATTTAGTCTTCAATATTCATATGAGCGTCGGAAAAAATTACTTTGTTTCAATATTTTTCTAAAGGCGACCGCGTGATTAATTTAGCTGAAATTCCCGCATTAGCTATTTATATACTGTTTCTTCAACGTCTGTTATTAGTTTTTTGATGTCCATGATAAGTTCGACCGCACATGGGAAAAATAATTAACTCGATCCAAAGCGTTAAAAATATTTCACGCTATAATGTTTAAAACGCTCCCGTGCGAAAGTAGATACGCTAATATGTAACTACAACATAATATTATTATTAAACATTGCTTATTTTCAATCCGTCCAAAAGTCATAAAAAAAAAGTATTTTCTATAATTGCGTCTGTGCTATGTGCATGTTGTGTACGTGTTTTCTTTGTGGGAGTGTGGAAAAATTAAGTAAAATCAGACACATTGATAAGCTAACGCAATGTAGCGGATTTTCAGTGTCCATTTTGAGCTTTCTAAACGGATTTGCGGGGTTATTCACAACACTTCGAAAACTTTCCGTGGCGGAATGGACCGAGCGTCGGATAGCAAAAATTCCATCCGACGAATTGGAAAAGGCTATTAACAAACTCTATCGGAATCTTATCGGAACAGACTTAACGAATCCGAAAGGAAATGCATTTATGAACCATGTTACAAAATGGTAGAAATTGTATTCGTTTTGGTAGAAAATATTAGTGTTTAAAGGTATGACATTTTGACAATCACAATGTATTCGGTAAAATATCATAAATAATAATTACGAAAAAAAATTACGTCTTTTTTAAGAATAAACATTTTTTGTAAATTATTTTACTTACATTCGAAGAACAAAACGGTCTTTATAAATACGAATCATACTGCCTACAACAGCGTTTTTATTTTTGATTGTTGTAGTGTTCCTAAAAATACCTCAAACAATGTTTAGCTATGGATTGCGTAACTAATAAGATATGTTATAAAAATAAAAATTTAATCCTTAGGCATTTATTTAAAAATGGCACGAAATTTGTCTAGAAGTCTAGATTACAAACGCGCACGCAATTTGTCTAGATTTTTGACGACAGACGTCATCGATTATACACTATATACATATATGAGAACCGACGTCTTGGTGATGCCAGTGCCTGGTACAAGTTATTAGCGTAATCTTTTTCTTATGATTTAAACGTAATCTAACTTATCGACAATAATTGTTTTCCAAAATTATTAATTCACTTGTCTCAGAAACGTTTTCGACACTAAAAAGTCGTCGGAAGCATCCGAAGAGATTCGTCCCGAAATGAACTGTCAAATCATTTCGTTTCGGATAGGTTTCGGATTTGTGAATAACGTGTAGACAAAATCATCGAAATGCTTCCTGTCGGATACGGAAGTTGAGTTTCCGACGTTCGTGAAGGCCCGTTGGGCCTTTAGTCAATATTGACCATGTGGAAAAAAGAAAAAATAATACAAGTAGTGTTGATAGGTACTAAGTTCTATCTTAAGCATACGTATTATATATTTTCTAGATCCTTCCCCCACATATTGGTATTGGAACTCCGGAAGACTCGCTGCAGTCCTGCTTTGGATTGATACCTAAACCTCCTTATAAAGACATTATTAAGTACAACTTAAATGCTAGCAAGGTAAAACCTAAATAAGTAAAAACAAACACTATTTCAAGAGTATTTGATTAAACTACTAATACTCTATAGGCATTGAGGTATATGTACTACGTACTAGAGAAGCTGTTCTCAACAAAACTGTTGCCCGACTTTTGAAAGGGTTTAAGCTAAAGTTCGCTCTAGCGCTGAGGAAATGATTGTGTCATCTAGCCAAACATTTAAGCATGTAGCGCTGAATCGCAAATAGTGTACAGTTTTCTCGCGACGACAAAGTCGTAAGGTCGCTTACGCGTTTCGTCTAACTTAGCGTGACAATATGGCTCAGTTATATGGTGGCACTTCACATGGCTATTTGTGTTCGCTATTGGATGTTTAAACATTTGGCAGCAGAAGGAAATGTGTTCACCAAAACTATGGACGTGTTTCAACTTGCAGCGGGATTTTATTATTTAAATGCATGTAACTGTTACATGCAGTGCGTGAAACAATACAAAGTAGTGAAAAGACCATGGAGAGCAAGGCGCTGGTGGATGCTGATTATGCGTAAAAATTTACATTGTCAATAATTGTTCCAGTTCGCGCTCACAACACAGACACAAAATACTGCACGGTCATACAGATCCACGGCGTGTGCGCTTCTGAATATGGCCATTGTGTAGACGGTTTATTTGCGTATTTGCCTATTTGACCCCTTTGATGTGCGTCGAGAAACCTACAAGCGCACGGTAACGCGTATTTGGTATTGGCCATATTTTTGTCAAATAGGCAAATAAGGCCAATACTTTGTCAAATGTACTGTCCACACGTGGTAATTGTTTGCCAAATACGCAAATACAAATAGCCATGTGAAGTGCCACATATAGATTTTACATTACAGAACGGACATAGTTTTGTACCTACTAAACGTCATTAGAATTCACATTTTGTTTCGTAAATAATTGTTCATTAAATTAAAAATTCGTAAATTTTGGAATACGCGTTTATTCATGATGAAATATGTTTAGGTTAATTTAAAAACAAATTACATAGAAATATTTTGCTGAATTATAAGTTCACACTTCGATTTGATTTCTCGTATTTATTAACACCGCTCGGTACACGCACACAAGCTATGACAGTTGAAGCCACACTAAGTAAGGTGTACGGACTGCAGTACAGTTGAGTTGAACAAAGCGAGTGTTCGGACCGCGTAATCTAGTACATATAGATCAATGCTTATAGGTAATTGTTGTAATGATAAACGTCTTTGAAACATCAGATTTGTTCAATAAAGTGTTGATACATAATAAATACCACAACATTCAAATCTTTACGTCTTCTACAATAACGAGATCTCACGAGATGATCCATATTATTATTACCTAAATGTTTATAATCTCCACGGTGAACCGCAACCCCGCTGATTTTTTTTTTAAAGTTAATATCCAACAATAAATTTTACATAAAGCACCAGGTTGATACACTTCGTCTTCATGTAGGTATAGATGCATATATAAGGTATCTATATAAGTATGTACATCTACTTAGTAAGTAAGCAAAGCTACTGGATTTCTCAATTTACAAATCCTTCGTCGACTCTATTAAAGTTGCCGTTCTATAAAGAGATGCAGTCTAAAAGTTGTTCAACTTCTTGTATCTCTTGGACCTATTTATGTGTCCTTCTTTCTTTTCATATATTTCATAACGAATTATATAATTCAGATTAACATAGAATAGTTTCTACAGAAGTTTAATTGCGTTCTTTATTTGCATTTATATTACTTTATTATATTCGACATTTTCAATCAATAAAAATAATACAGCTCTTTAATTAAACTTTATTTTTAAAGTATTAATTTGAATATTTTATCAAAAATTAACGATTTCTAAAATTAATAAATTATTAATAAATATTCAAGATATTATTATTATATTGTATATTTTGCATAGTATCTCCGCTACTTATGCGAGCTAGATTGGATTCACCCTGAGGACAAAGGACGGCAATTCGTGTTATCATACAGCTTAGCCGATGGCACTATTAAGATTGGCGAAATCCCCCGTCGAAATTCCGGAATAAGGGAAGGAAAATTCTTAAAATCGATGCGCTTGCCGCTACCTGATTCAGATCCGAACTTCCCCACTTATTTCACACCTGATAAGTTTTATATTGGTAAGTTAAAATTCTTTCATTTAAAGTTTTTCAGTAGAAATATTTGTTTAATATCTTAACTTTGGACAAAATTACATCGAGAACATGAAATACCTATCTTCGAGAATCGAGAGCAAGGAAAAGATTTTTCGTCTACATTTCTATAAATGCTATAGTCTGTCTTGTTGGCTTTCGCAGCTAAGCCGCTGGACCGATTATGATGAAATCTAGAATAGAGATTATATTAGACCCAGTCCCAGCCTGTAAAGACATAGGTTACTTTTTCTTTAATTCCGCGTGGCGAAGTTGCGGACAAAAACGAGTAATCTATATAAATAAAAACATAAACGTTCATTTGTTCGAAATCTTAAGTCCCCGAAAGTTCTACAGTCTACAACTCTACACCATGGAGCACTAGGTTGAGTGCTCCATGGTGTAGAGTTTGAGATTTTGACACAACTTTGCATTCAAATACTCGCGTGTTTTTATATACCTATTATATCTAAAACTAATAGGTATACCTAATACCTAATACACTAACCGACCCATAGAAACGTGTGGCTCAGTTTTGGTACCAGATTTATATTTTCTTTAGTAAAAGCCACTGGCCATGTGACTTTTTGTCGCCACTCCTATCACAATCACTTGTATTTACCTAGGCTTAGTATAGGCAATTGATAATTCTCTGCATGTATTTAAATACCAATACCAAGAACTAATTTCTAAATCAAATGCTCTCTAAATTCGCCGTCTCCGTAAATCTGCTGCCCTTAAGCCGCGGCCTATACGGCCTATTGGCAAAACTAGAACTGCACAGCTAGTTTATTATAAAAATGTATATAACTATCTAATGCGTAGCCGAGCAACTTGTTTGTATTTTGCGTAGCGTTATTCAATTTGAAAAAGCCTGGTTAGCCTGTGATGGACAAACATATAAATTACAAATTAACTTGATTGTTATCCTTAATTGACTGCTTTGTGCGCATTAGTAGGCAGCGTGACTATATCTAACTCAACCAAAATGGCCATCCACAATGCGGTGTTAGTGCTGACATTATTGTACGGTAGCGAGGCTTGGGTATGCCTGAATCGAGTTAAAGTAAGATAAATGCAATAGAAATGCGATCTCTTAGAAATATGTGCAGAGTCATTCTTCCGGACAAAATAAGCGATGAAAAGATATGCAGTATGATAGGGTTGCACAACAGTGTTATTGTAAAAATGAAGAAAGAAATATTTAGATGGTTCGGGCACAGAAAGAATAAGCGATGAATGACTGATGAAGAAAATCTATAGCTACAGAGCAAAAGCTAGTGGTAGCGGACACTAAGAAAGTCCGAGTCTTGACTTGTGAAGATCAAATAGACAGTGTTAGTTAACGGAAATGTCAAAAACATTGGCATACCTAGGCCAAAGTGTACGAGGAGCATTATGAGATTTGATGAGGTGAAAGAAATATGTAAGGACCGCGATACTTGATGATCTGTCCTCTCTGACTAGCCCGTTAGGGAAACAGCGTGAGGATATGTATACATATATGTATGTAAGATAGTGGCTCATCCAAATTGGGTGATTGAGACCATTATTGAAGAGAGTCTGGTCTTTGGAATATCCCGAGGATGCTTAGTTAACAGACGAAGCGAGTGTCGATTCGCGAGTTTGTAATTTTGGACGGAGGATAACTAAAAATTATTAGAATTCATCACACGAAATGTTAAATAAACAATGTAAAATGACCAGAATTGTAAATCAGTTAAAAACATCGGAGACTCCGCACGCAATATTTTATGTTATCGATTTGTCTGACTATGCTTGGCATTCCACTCTCTCTGACTAGCAACTCTCTTTAGGGATACAGCGTGAAGATATGTTAACTTGACTATGAAAGTAAAATAAACATAAAATAAAAATCGCTCAAATGCATCGTCTCGGGCATAGAGGAGCACGAGATTTATATAATGGTTTTCTGAACTTGACTTCTGAAATTGTATAAGACCTAGTTTTGGCTACATACATCTTTCCTTAAACTTTAAATAAGGCTTTAATGAGGAGTAGGGGGTCTAAGATAACAAACTTAAACAATAACTAGATAATTGTAATATAGGTGCGGTAATTCCTGTATTCAAGCACAGGTTCAAGATAACCGGATGTGATCTGTTCGTGTATCGCTACATGAGCTCTAATCCTGAGAAGTTTCCACAAGAGGTGATCGATAACGTACGCAATTACCATATGCGTGAAGGGAACCTTAAAGATGAACTTGAGGTAATTTGGCATCCTACCAATATCCATAGAATGACTACATGGCTTCGACATAAACTGGAACATTTACAATGTTGCTACAATGCAATAAATTCGTACTCATGCTTTATATTCATAGTTATTTTTTCCACTAACCAATAAATACATCAGTAGATAATCTTCAGAAGATTACATCCCGTAACACACAGGCGCTGAGACAATTTAGAAAAGTTTGTTTTCAAAATATTCCTGCCTGGAACTCTAACCAGAGACCCTTAGATTAGAACACAAATGAATAAATTACTGCAAGGGCCAGTCATCCTAAGTCATAATATTTTTTTAATATAAAACCCCAAATAGTCACACATATTTAGGTATATGACATCTATTTTAACTATAATGAGTATAGGTTTGACTTCAGTCTTGCCTGATGGAGAGCAATGACGAGGTTCGAATTTTTATCACGTTTATACCCAGGAGATACTTACTCACTCTTGCCTTTGAAAATGCCCAAGTTGTATACGACTGAGGAAACACTATACTGAAAGGGTGTACCAGAACTTAGCAGTACTCATTATAAAAAAAACAAATAACATCGTGCGCATGAGATTTCCACGACGCGCCCGACATACAGGGATAAAAACACTGACTGCGCCTAGAAGTTCTATTGTAGAAACAACAAAGGAAACAGTGGATTTAAATCGTGTAATTCAATCTCACACTCACCAAAGTATATCCTAACCAAAGCTTTCGAAAAATCTAAGGGAGACAGCAACTGCCTCCCTGTGCCTTTTGATTGGCTAACTCCAGATATCTGTAGCATAGTACAAAGAGGTCTCCTGTAGACAATTTACGTCGAAACCTGTATTGACGGTTGCTAAGTGATTATATTCCAGGATGCTAGGTTTATTATTTAATCCTACATATTCCGTGATTTTTATCCCAAGCTTTAATCTATCGGCTACCGTCTTCGGGTATCGGCTGAACGTTTACAAGCTGTTGCAAACGGGGTACGAGACTGGCGGTTAGGGAAAGACGTGGTGTGTAAGGACAGGAGATAAGTCAGGAGCACAATTTTTGCAGTACACTCACTAAAAAAGGAACGATACAGAGAATGGCTAGCTGAATGCTGCAAAGGCTGAATGGCATGGCTTACGGCTTCATTAACATCTAGCACTAGAGGTGTTTTAAGCATCTAGCTCTTTTTGGACAAATATTTCAGTGAGGTGACGTTAATGGTGGTGTTCCTGTAGCTTCCAGAGGCGAATTCTTCGCAAAATGAAGAGCAAATCAATTTGCTTTTTCTTGTTGTATAAACCTGTGACCCAGAGTTTAGGCAATGGCAAGGCGTTTAGTGACGGACGACAAAAATTCCCTATAGACAAAGTGTCAATCTAGAAAACGAAATTCTCTAAATTATCTTTGCCGAGTGTCACTGGGAACTCCCCAAATTCGTTGTGTGGTACCTACTCATATGTCGCGCTTAGTTTAGCTATGGCTACCATACAGTAGATGACATTGCCTAGCGCTAAGAGTGACAAAGACGGAACTTATCGCCAGTCTGTTTCTACTGAAGTTTAAAAATAAATAACTCTTGTTTTTCATTGTATTTCAAATATTTTTTCAGTTTTCTTCATTACTAAACCTATCTTTTACCAGATCGTTAAGAAATTGTCATCTATTTTATTGGTTGTAAAAGTCTATTTATTTAATGCAATTAAATATTATTGATACAATATTTTATTACATGACACAATATTTATTTATATTATAACTATTGAATTTGTTATATTCAATATATATTATATATTGATAAGTATATTATCAAACATTTTTTCATGCCACCACAATTCACTGTGTAATTATAAGTACTGAGTGTTTACTCGTAACCTCAGATTTGTATAAAAATTTGTATAAATAATAACTAATAGAACTATTTACCTGATTAGTGATTATAGTATAATAACAATTCAACTTTGATTAACAAAGTTCAAATAAAGGTACCTATAACGGTAATGTAGGTTACGATACGATATTGGTCAATATTGTATTTAAACTTGATCCGCGGGGTTATTACCTAAAAATATGCAGACAGCGACAGCCACGCGATCTCTACGGAACCGGTGACTAATTGTAATAAAAAATTGATATCATGTATGACGATTGCATATCTATTACCCTATGACCGTAAAATGCACTTTTCATGGTTCATTTAGCGACACTATACAAATTACATTACAAAATTCTCATTTTGACAGCAGATATCGCGCGATATTGGCTGTCGCATGCTGTCTGCAAGTTACGTAATAAGGGTGCCGGATCGCGGAGTCGATGAGCCCATGGGGCTCCTGACACTTTAGAAGTGACTTTATGGGACCAAATTTATTTGAAATCCTATTAATGAAAATTAATTATAAATTGTCAGAGCTTAAAACGTCAATAAAAGTATCAATTCACATAATAAATAAGAATCAAGGTGGTATCAAAACGTCTCAAAGTCGACAAACGGGTCATCATTTTGTTCTGCATTTCAACCGTAATATGGTTCAAAGGGCCTCAACGCTTATTTTTTCTAGCGAATTGTAAATTGTAACACTTAACCTCGACATCATACGCCTCGAAGTCACTTAGATGCTGCTTTGACCTTATCTCGAATTTGCGTGAGTGTCTCGTCTTAACAATGGGCTAAATAAAATTGACCAAAAATAATTAGATTAAAAAAAATGTAGATATTAGTCATAAGTATACAATTTAATTTCTTTTAAAATGTTATAATATTATTTAAGATGGCAGTTCGTGAGGAGCACGATGCGGAAACACGTGCGCAACTCGCTAAGATCGGTCAAGCGGCTGTAGCAGAACCAAATGCGATGGAGCGCTGTTTGACAGCGCTTAATGTGGTCGAAGGTAGCGCTACACCGCCTCGACCACCCACCCCACCGCAGACCACTGAGAGAATATCATATGAAGACAGTTTACGTATCACAAGACAGAGGTAGATTTATTTATGTCATTGTTCATTAATAATTAGGTACTTATTAAACTATTCTATAGAATATGCAACCTATACAATATACATGCTGTGTTAGAAAAGAAAAACATTCATTATTTAAAATAAGTAATTCATCATATTTCGTTTACGACAAAGCTGTACGTGTATTAAACTGTATGTATTAAGAGACCGCCTGTGCAGACTTTAGTGTGTTTGGTGTGAAATGGATTTCGATATCTAAGAAGACTTAGAGTTGGTTATTTAGATACATACAACTTCGCGACGCTTGGCGCTCCGGTTTTTCTGACTACCCCGTTAGGGATACGGCGTGAAGATATGTATGTATGTATACAAATTCAACTCTTTATCTTGAAATCCTTTAAACGTGGAAACATGGTCGTTCTACTTATTAATTTGTATCATCATACAATAGTAGTCGTCGATTAATAATAATAGTAATAGTTGTCGATTGCCCAATCGAACGAAGTTGACCGCACGAGCGTAGCGAGTTCGCTCGAATGGGCAATCGACAACACCGCATGAGTTGCAGATACTATTTTTTATTACTAATGCAGAGACAATTTCGGTACAAAGAAAAATTATAGAAAGTAATAATTTTATTATTATTTATTATTAAATTAATCTAAAACTTCGAAATCAAGATGTTCTTTATCTTTCACACTGATGTCAATGGGTACTTAAATCGATTGTTTTTTTTTTATAGATATTCATGTTAGATTATTTTTTTAATTCGTGAATTTGCGCGTTACAAGTAAACTTGTCGCACTCAAATTGTAAAATGAGAAAATAGCTACTTATCAACCGCAAAAATGTGCGTTTAGATACTGTTTATCCCGCATGAGTAATAAAAATTAATAAGTAGACCTTAGATCTATTTTAAAAATGAAATATTATTTGTTGCTAAGTGCAAAACTTGAGAACGACTGGATCGATTTGGCAAATTCTTACACGTTTGAATAGTCCGAGTAAGGTTTCTATGGAAAGTAAATTGGAAAGATAGCCCGGAAAATTGAGAAATTCGGGGAAAACTGAGTGATTTTTTATGGGGATTATATTGAGGATTTATGTATGAACTCGAAACCATATCTAATTATGAAAAATATATGTAATAAGTATTATACGAGCAATATTTGTATACTATACATATATTGTACATTACATGTTTGTAATCACGTTCTCGAAAACGGCTTTCGATGTTTACAATATAGGGGTTTACGGGTGCGAAAAATCGATCTATCTAGGTCTCAATTTTGGGAAAATTCGTTATTTCCGTGTTTTCACACACTTAAAGCTTCTTAACTCTAAACTACTTCAAAAAATAATATAAAATAGCCTTTATTTCTGTCTACGTTACGATTTTATGTGTATATATAATATATATACGCCTACATGTATACATATAACATATTTACACTACACAAATACAAATATTTCATATATTGATTACATTGCATGTATATGTAGCACTTTTTTCCCTTTCTCTTCTTTTGTTAAGTAGTCGCCTCTTTAACGTAGGCCTCCCCCAGTCTCTTCCATTCTTCTCTGTCTCTAACTTTTCTCATTCAAAACGGCCCACAGTTTTGTTTAAATACATCCTCCCAGCGTCTTTTGGGCCTTCCTTTATTTCTTTGCCCGTCACGAGGTATCCATTCCATTACTTTCTTTGTCCATCGATCGTTTTCCATTTTACACACATCTGCCCATTTCTAATTCAAATTTCTAACTACTTTCAATATATCTTTGACTTTCGTCCTTTTCCTTATTTCCTCTCTCGATATTCTGACCGATAATTTAATTCTTAACACGCTTCTCTCCATTCTTCTTTGTTGTATTGCCAGTTTCGCTTCATTTTGTTTTCGTAATGCCCATGACTGACACCCTATATGCTATGCATGGAAGGATTGCTACCTCATATAATTTTCTTTTTATATTTATATTCATCTCTTTATTTTTCATAATCTCTTTTAAGCTCCAATATTTTCTCCACGAAATAGCTATTCTTCTGTGTGTTTCTTTTTCTATTTGAACATCAAATGAAATTGATTAGCCTAAATATACCTACTCCTTCACGAACTCTATCGTTTTTTCTTCTACTTTTATAATTTTCTCTTCTCCATTGGTTAGAATTTTTGTTTTCGAAACGTTTATTGACTATTATTGACTCTAAACTACTAAACTCTTTTAATTTCGTGACAAAGTTTAGCTTTTCAATAGCAGTGGCTAGAGCGCACCATCTACCACGTCAAAATGCGGGTTACAAATCCTGCAATGTGGTCAGACCTTTTATTTATTTTTTTGATATACAATCAACGAGCAAGACTTGGTCGCTTGGTATACACATATAATACCTACTGAGTCACAGCAACGCGTGGCCGGGTACAGCTACTTGAAATTAAAAATAAGTCAAAACTAAATTAAGCAGAACTGGCAAAAAAAGGAAGTAGGCATTAAACTTGATCTTTTTGACTTAGGTGAGGTCTAAGTCAGAAATAAGCAAAACTAAGTTGAAAAATGAAGTGGGCATTAAAATGAATAACGTGTCTAGAGTTGCTCATATCCCATAGCTACTAGCTCCTCAGATTCAGCGAGTCACAGAAGGAGAAAAAAAGACTCCACTAGACTCTTACTAGACTCCTCTTTTATTCCACAGTAAACCAACTTGCGACAATCTTGTGCCATTGAAAGGCATACTTAAATCAAGTTCCGCGCGCGACGACCACCAGAAAGTGGTGTGTTTCACCGGTCCTGCTGCAGATGAACACCGAGAGCCTGTTACGAAACATATCACATACCCGCCTGGACAGCAGCCACACTTCAATGAAGAAGAAGACTTCTGTGATAGATATAAGGATCCCGTAATATATATCAATTTATACGATATTATTATTGTTGTAACTCTGTTAAGTGTGATATATATAATACTAATATAATACAGTGTGAATATATATATGTAATTGTTTCGTGGTATGCATAATAGAGGACAATGAGCCAGGCTCAGGATATAAAAATTATACCATCTTGTATGTAAGGCCGTCAGCCTTCATCTAACCATGTAATGTACCACCTCAGTTCATTCATTTTCACAGGGAGCCAACAGACCTGTAATATTTTGTTAGAACTATGGGAACCTTCTTTGCCAGATGGCAAAGAATACTAAGTATTGTATGTGTCATTTGTGATTAAATTCACAGGTTTATCTGCAACTTTTTTTTGTTTAATCTCAACTTTATTGAGATCGTGTAAATAGAAAAAAAACTAGGTAGGTATAGTTAGTACCTACAGCGTGAAAAGCATGTAAATTTTTTATTCTACTGCAAGGACAGATTTAATTATTTAAAACAAATGAAAAAAAAATGATAATACTTACCATAGAATTGTTACTATACCCACTAGGTGATACGTTACATACTTAACCTATAATAGATTACAGGCACAATCTTGTGGCCTTGCTCTCGCTAAGAAGAAATGTAGCCTACCTGTATTACATTCAAAACATGAAGGTAGGTAATATGAAAGTTAAATGAAAACATTCTAGTTATTTCAAACACTTTTTTTTTTCTTTACTAAATAAAACCAAATGACTGACAGCCTAATATACTATTAAGATAGAAGCATGTAATTTGGAAGATATAGTCCTGACGAAATGTACAGGTGCATTAGGAAATGGTTTTTGGAAATACGAACCCATAAAGGGTAAAATATGAGACATGAAATTAAACATTTTTTTCTTTTGACACAGAAAGGATTTTACAATTATTTAGTCTAGTTCTATACGTCTCATTATCATGCGGTAAGAATTAGAAAAGATAAATAAGAATATAATAAGAATTTCATCAAACGTCTGCCTTTTAGGACGCAAAAGAACGTGCAGAGCGTCGCGCCCGTGACGAATGTGCGTACGAGATTATACCGAGTGCGCAGATGGTCAGTGCAATCACTGATGAGAAAGATGACAGACCACAATTGCCAGGCTACCTCGGAACGTACGGAATCGATTGCAAAGAAGTAAGTACAATAAGTAGGCAAATATTATAATGTTATAGAAAATATAATATTAAATATTATAGCGATAAAACTGGGTGTGCTAGAGCAGTATCAACTCTTTCTTTTTGACCGTATACAATGTAGAGCAGCTGTAACGTTATAACGCACATCTTGTTTCATCATCTCATTTTATAATATAATCTTGTATTGTAGTATAACAAAAGAAAAGAAAATTATATTCTAATAAGCAAATATAATAGTTTACAAATATAAAATTAGTTAGCACAATAATGGAGATAGATAAATTTGTTTTCGTGTTAAAAAACTGTAGCTAAAATGCGAGTGTTCTGGGCGACAGTACTTTTCCTCTCGGTCGCTATGCGCCGATGTACTTAGTCGTTCTACCCGCACTTGATTTAAATTCCGCGCGAGATGTGATAAAAAGAGAATGTATTCACGGTGGTCACATTGATATTGTTGTTTTGTTCTTGTATAAGCCATTATTTAAAATTGAACCGAAGTTGAATAATCAATACGTAATATATCAGTTGTTTGTTTATTGCTTTTCCGCGTACGTAATTTACGTGAGAAAGTTACTAATATTTATCACCTCATTTTGTTGGGGTCCTCCGTACGGGTTCACGAGTGCCCCGACACCTGCTCCGTTGGATATATTTATTCCTTGGCGAAGCGTGCCACTTGGGAAACCACCTGTTGATACTACGCGACTCCAGCACATACCAGCCTGCTGCCGGCATCACTTGGTCGTTGGTCAAAACAACGAAATATTCTTTGTGTAAATAACACTAACAATACGTCCTTAAAACTATTGCACAATGTAAGCAAGCCCCTACATCGAATTACAATTTATTTATACCAATCGACAAGGGATATATGTTTTTACCATAACAAGGTTAATCTGAAAGGGGGTATAAATTCGCGGGGGTTTCAACGTGTTACTGTTAACTGTTATATTGCAGATGCAATATTTATGGGATAGGTTTATTTTGTTTTCTTACAAAAAAAAACATTAATTGAATAAGAAAAAATGTACAACACGGTCGTTATGGCCTATATTCCCAAGGTTTGCTAGGACGTAAACGCTAATATTAGGGTTGCCTCATCTTTATTTTTTTTTAACTTTGACTTTGATTGACTTTTGGCGAAGATGAAGAACGCAAGTTTTTCGTTGTCATGAGTACTTTAATATCCTTTCATATTTACCCATCCTTTAGAAATAACCTTGTATATACATATACATTTCCAGATTCCGAGTAGCTTTCACCACTTCAATTCTGTAAACCCAGATTCCAGATTATATGCGACTACCGCCGGATGCTTACGAGAAGGCGAAAAAGCACCGTCGTGAAGTGCCCGAGATATCGCCAGAAGCGACGCGCGTGGCAGGCTTCCCGCGCGAGCGGCCGCCCCCGCCCGGCGAGTGCGGCCGCGCGCCGCCCGCGCCCCCCGCGGGGCCCTGCGCTCCGCCGCTACCGGAGGACGTCGCCTTCGCGTGTCCGCACGTCGAACCGCAAATGCCATGTTGCAATCCAGACAACACAGAATAATGAATTCAACACGTCGCACCTATACGACTTGATTACACGTAACGAGTATGGGGGCGAGACAGTGCACTCGCTTGAGTCTGTAACCACATGACCGAGTGCTGAGAGCTGAGAGAGAGACCGTTTTTTTTTTTTGTTTCTGAGAGGCAAAATCAAATCCCTACGGACCCCCAGCCGGAGTCTACGCCGACGCCGAGTGACGGACTTGTACCGACTAAACAAAACCCCTCTTTGCTGTTAGCCCTAGTGGCTTTTACAGCGTCACAGGTAGCGTTGGGGCGAGCGCTAAAGCCGCCCTGAAGATGGTCGACCGCCTGAGGGTTCCTCCAGCCGAGGGATACCTCGTATGGAGGGCGGGCCTCCGGCTCAAGGCGTCGCCAGGGGAGTTTTCCGCATCTGCATACATCTTATCGGGGGAGAGACAGTCACTCGGACCTTATTCTATTTACTAGACCGAATGCCCACCCCCGCGCTTCCCCGCACTGACGCGTTAGCGCGCTCGGCACGTGTAAACACGCACTCGCGATGCGTATTCGGCACTCGGTAGGTACTCGCCTTGTCGTTCGCTGCGTTTCTTGCGTTTTTAATACTATTGTATTTTCTTCAAGTTCTTGAACTGACTGACTGACTCGGTGCAAAGTTAAAAAATATGTGTAAACACTCACTTGTTCATATCACGTTCTCGGCCTCGTAATATCTTGCTGTCTCGCTAATGCACTCTTTACGTGTAATCAAGACATTAGAATGAAACAGTAACTGACCTAATTCAAAATTTTCTATTCTGTTCAGCCAAGCCAACAAAAATGATGAAAGGTTTTTCACAAATACATTTTTAAATATTCTCGCGATGTGTAGGTAATGGGGCAGACAGCTAGGTAAATTGGTATCTAGACAGTAAGTTATGTTTATTATTATAATTCAAAATTTTGTATTAGGTCAGTTTCATTCTAAAGGCACGTGTTTTTTTAGAAATAATGTTAGCAGTTACAATGCGAGCCGTTACTTTTATACTTTTTGATTTTTGGTACTTTACAATACGTAATATTAAAAAATTATGTGGATAAGTAGGTACATATTATATAAATAAAAGAAAAATTATAAATAAAGTATTTATTACATTTAACTAAATAACAGAGAATTATAATAGTATGAAATGAAAGGAATGTAAGAAATCATATTTACAACTATCAATCTGTATCATGGGACAATAAAAAGCATTATCTTACCTAAATTAAAAACAAAGTAATTGTATTGTAATACTTAAAATAAATACAAAGCAAAACCAAATTAAAAACAAAAAATATATAGCCAACGAGATATCATGTACACGTAAGTGAAATAATACATTACCACATGAAATACTTAAGTGTTTATTTGCACCACTTATTTTGTCGATGTAAACTGTTTATAAAATGTAATAAACCATGTAATTCATTATTATGTACATAATTCACAAATAATATTCACAACAAAGCTTACTTAGACGAGGTATATTATCACAAGAACTATTATAGCTAAAGTAACAAACATGCCACCAAACAGCACATATTTGTCTTGAGAAACCCTTCTTTCTATAAGCGAAATCGTTGCGTTTGAAAGTCCTAATGTGTTCGCCAAATCGATCAGTCTCTTGTGAGCGCCTTTCAGAGTTTCTCGATTATATCTCAGTGTCTCGAGAATATTTGAACCTGAAATCAATCACAAAGCACTTTCACTAAACTTACTAAGCAACAAGTGAATTATATAAATTATGGTTCTTTCGGATAACGTACTTATCGAAGAAAAAATTGGTAACATATTCTGCAAAAATTCGCTTACGGTGGATGTAATTAAAAAATGACGAATGGTGAAATTAAATGAAATAATGAATTTACATTAAGACAAAAATTAACATTGTGTCAGTTACATGCGTCAGTACTGGTGCCCTAAACTGACTCACACTGTTTACATAGATAGAGTTGTGGTTATTTATTCACGGTGCCTGCACGTCAGTACGAAATAAAGAGCAGGTACTTATAACCGGCAGAAGATGCGAGTATAATATTACAAAATAGAATTCCTTTCAACAATTTTCGTTTGCACAGAAAAGAGTAACCAATTTCTAACTGTTGCCGAATCTAACGAACGCATAACAATTTGAATTGAACTTATAACTTTATTTGCAAGAGTAATTAGCAGAGTATTACTTGCTGTAATACTCTATTACTTGCTGTTACCAAAATAAGAAATTAAAATAATCTACGAGTACATTTATGCTGCTTACCAGTGTACCTGCGCAAACCGTATCTACTACGCCCAAATTGTGCCAATAAGTTTGCCGGTATCTATAAGCGATAGGCTAGCCCATGCTAGCCACATAAGTGCCTGATTACGCTTTGCCGTCTGTAAGCCAAGCCCTCATACTGATTGCAAGCAGTGATGTTAAGATGTGATGATGTTATGACTTAATGCTCTGTTCAGCCCCAATGAGAAATGGCAAGGCGTTATGTAAATTAAGCCTTGTAACTGTAAGGCCATGTAAAATATTTTTTATGCAAAAATCAGAACATATTCACTAATAACCAATTAACATGTGCTAATTGTCTATAAAGTAAACAAAAAAACGGATTAACGAAAAGGTGAGATCTATTAACAATACCCTCGTAAAATCTTTCGTTTTAATTAAAGAATTCATGAATATATTTACGTATAGCATTAAGATATTAATAGCATTAAAGCGCAGATTATATTGATTTTAGTACTGCAAGTGACAAGTAATGTGAATGTTATTGAATGATACTGCTTTTTAAATATTAATGCGTTTTATTAATGTTAAAAAGAATACATGATTATTGTCCTAGATCTAAAATGAGAGTGTCCGTCCTACACGCGTGTAGTCCTCGACGACCTTGAGCATCGAGCCTTAGGGGTGTGGCCATACGTTTTACGCTACGACATCCGCGACGCAATACTCCGCAATAAAACAGCCTGCATGGCATGATCCGCCGCCTAGCGGCAATTTTTGACATTCACACTTACTGACTTATGCAATTTAAGACTCATAAAATTACGATTTGAGAAATTCGTCATGTTAATATTTGTTATCAAATAGAAATAAATATTATTTGTTAAATACGAATAAAATAAAACATATTTAATAACTAATAAGGGATGCATTTATAAATATTATTTTACAATTGGTAAAAAGAATAATATTCATGGCTTGGTAAGAATCATTCTAAACATTTTTAAACCCATGACACAGCGTGGGTTTCTGTACACTCACATATCATCATATTCAAAAGATTCAATTTGGCCGTCTACAAAATGAAAATTATTTAACACCACGAGTTTTAGTTCACTTCCTTACCAACCAGAAAATATGCCTATTTCTCACGATTTCCCTTGCCTTGATTCTGAGGATTCGTGGCTTCCACTTCTCTCATACACTGATTCAGCTGATAAGCCACCTGAATTTGTAGATTTTAGGACATTGGTATTATTTGGGTGATTCATATCTACTGTTTAGAAAAGTCACTTGTGATGAGAGATCTTTGAGTTTGTTATCATCGATGCTCTCTATTGCCAGTTTCGTATGAGTGGATTTAGCATTTACATAATTCATTATTAATTGCTATTACTTGTGTTTCTATTTCTGATTGCATTTGTTTCTTTTTTAAAAAATGAAAAGAAATTTAGTCATAAAACCATTTATTTTTCTTAGAAAATTAAAAAAAGGAAGGCAATAATTGTCGTTTGTGTTACTTTACTGAACAGCATTTTTTATCGTATGTATAATATTAAACGCCATTAGGTTAGGAAGTGAAGTCTTTAATTTTTACAGCAAAATTATCGCAACCGCCATAAACTACTTTAAAACGTAATATTTTTAATAAATAGTGATACTAATACATAATAACTGCAATACATGAGATTCGTACGAAGTTTCATTATTGTAAATGGTCTCGTTATGAAGAAATTTAAAAAAAAAACGTTCTCTTGTTAAATTACATTTTTGTCGCTTACAATAAGACGGCGGTAAGGGCTCGATATATAGCGATAAATGTCATTTTTATTGGTTTCTACTAATTTGAAAGTGCTTTCAAATGTACTATAACTTTCGGTAGGTATTTACACAAAACTACAATACCACTATAACTAGTCCTTGCAACAAGCAGGACTTCCGACAAAGGCGAAGTTTATTAGGTACGTATTGTTTCAATAATTCAATTGTTATTATACGATTTCAATATATCTAGTAGTATATTACTGCACAGACATATTACATATATATTTAGAACATTATCAACAGCCGATAAAAAAATTGTCTTGAAATTAAAATTTTTAATAAAAAATGCGTGCAGCGACCGAGTCCAGATTTGAACTCACAACATAAGAAATATTCTCGAAAAGATAAGAGATGCATTGTCAATTGAGCCAAAGATACGTTGACGTCATACGCCATATAATCTTGTATTTAAAGCGCTACGAGGCATGCCTTTTAAGTTTTGTCGTTTGAAGAAAAAAACACAACTAGAACCTTATAGTACTTTTTATTGTTTTTCAAAGTATTCACCGCGTAGCTTATACACTTTTCCATTCGCTCAAACCAGTTATTATAACATTTATTCCACTCTAAAGTGGGGGTGTTCAAAATGGCTGGCTTGAAAGCGTCGACTGCTTCTTCACCGGACTGGAATCTTTGACCACGAAGACTTTTCTTAATTTTAGGAAATGTAAAGAAATCGTTAGGGCTTAGGTCAGGACTGTATGGAGGATGGTCAAGAATTTCTACTTTTTCCTGCTTCAAATACTCAATCGTTTGACGAGCGCTGTGTGAGCTTGCGTTGTCGTGGTGCAGGATGATGCGTCGCTTTGAGTTAGATTTTCGAAGTTTGGCGATGACTTGTGGTAAACAAACTGTGGTATACCACTCTGCGTTAACCATTCTACGATCTTCAAGTGCAATAGTCGCAACATGGCCGGTTTTTCCAACAAACGTGGCCACCATCTTCTTTGAAGTGCTTCGAGAACGAACAACTTTAGTCGGCTTTGGCTCGTCTTGAAAGACCCAGATTGTAGATTGTTGTTTGGAATCAGGATCGTAGGCATAGATCCAAGATTCGTCACCACTGATGATGTCGTAGACGTGATTCGACTCTCCTCGGTTGAACCTTTGCAGAGTTTTCTTACACCATCTGACGCGGGCCGCCTTGTGATCGTCGGAAAGCAGATGCGGTATCCAACGGCAAACTAGCTTTCTCACACCAAGCGCTTCATGCAAGATCTTCTGAATGGTTGTCCCTGAGATGCCTAATAGAGCCTCTATCTCTCGATACGTCACATGACGATCTTCGAGAATTAGTTGTCTCACAGCAATGATGTTATCTTCAGTGAAGGCGGATTTTGGGCGTCCTTCGCGAGATTTGTCACTAACACTAGTATGTCCACGCTGGAATTCTAAATACCAGCGTTCGTCAGTCCGCAGACATGGGGCTTCATCACTGAACACAGATGTTCCACGCTGGAATTCTAAATACCAGCGTTCGACAGTCCGCAGACATGGGGCTTCATCACTGAACACAGATGTTAGCTCTTCAAAACACTGAAGCCGTGTCAGGTCTCTTCTAAAGTTGTAGAAAATTATTGCACGAACATTTTCCTTAGAAAGATTCATTTTCGTACGTAACCTGACAGATTCCAATCGACGCTGTGACTAAACAATAGCATTAATCCTAATACTTTCAACTTTTTTGAGATTCAAAATTTAAACACATTCGAATATAGAACAGTTCCAAATTCAAAATTGCCGGGAAATATGGAAACGACAGAACTTAAAAGGTATGCCTAGTATGAGCAACAATACGCGATGTCTACATAATTTTATACAATTTGGTTGCGTTTTAAATCTATGAGAAATGTTCTATCCCAAAGGTGTATGAAAGAGTTTAGCTTCAATATAAGAGACGATTATAATTTCAAAATTCAAGAGAAACAAATGACGCACGCACATTTAGCAACACGCCACAGCGATCACTGACACTGTCGAGTTGCATAGATGTGAAAGAGCAGGAACAACGTGACAACGCTCAAAATGAAATGACTTAAGAAAAAAACAATAAACCATGTATTTTCTTCTAACTATTGAATTAATCGAAAATGTGAATTGTCCAAACCTTTTTTAATAAAACATATATTTGCCGAATTTTATTAAAATATGTTAACGACGAAAGAGATTTTTTCCCCATAAATTTTGTTCCGAGGTTACTTTGGGTTTTTTTTTTATCAAGGAAATTTACTTTAAATGCCATTTTGAATTTTTGGTTGATTATAAATCATAAAATTATAAATTTTATTAAAATGTGTAAACGACGAAACAGATTTTTTCCCCATAAATTCTGTTCAGAGGTTACTTTGGGATTTTTTTTATCAAGAAAATTTACTTTAAAAAATTTTGAATTTCTGGTTGATTATAAATATAATGTATATTCACATATATTTTTTTTAACACCTTTGATTGCGTGGTTATTGGTAAAAGTTTACCGAAATGAGACCTGTTTGCGACACTACGCGCCTTAAAAGAATGAATAGCGTTAAGATACGAATTGACTGGCCCGTTGGCGTAGTAGCAGAGCATGTTTTCCAAGCCGAGGTCTCGGGTTCGATTCTCGGTCAGGTCAATTTAGGAAACAACCTTTCTAAATCAGTTAATAGTCTGGGTGTTTTTGGGAGCTCCCCCAGTTCGTTGTGTGGTACTCATAGTACAAGCCTAGTACTTAGTTTGAGGTCACATGATTTGTGTTATTGTCTAGAGCAGCGGTTCTCAAACCTTTTTGGCAACGGAACCCTTTTAGAACACCTAAATATGTTAGATCCTTGAGATAAAAAATTATGGTTTTATGTATGAATATTCTAAGTTTAATAAAAATCATACAAATTTAGATATTTTGTACAAGTTATAAAGTACTGTATTGATGTCATTGTAAAATGAAATTCTTTCCTTTTAATGTGAGGCATGAACTTGTTTTTATTTTTCACCTCATTTTCAGCTAATATATGTGATTCAGAGAATATATAGGTTTATACTTTACGGGAAAAATGTAGTGAAAATAGATCTTATAAATTTCGTGAAATTACGTTCAGAAGTTGACTTTATGTGTGATGGGTGTTCTTATAATGATGTTGATAATTTTTAGGTATTATTTTGATATGAATTTGATGATATTAAATATTTTTTACTTTATATAATATTATTTTGACGGAGCCCTCGTAGAGGACTTACGGAGCCCTGGGGCTCTGCGGAGCACACTTTGAGTATGGCTGGTCTAGGGTACTTATTGTTATTACATAGTCTAGTCATATGCTTCGTTCAGACATAATGATACATTTCCTTTGTTAACGGACTAAAAAAAATGAGGTTTGCAATTCGTCGGAATCTATTTTGACCGACTTCAAAAAAGGAGAAAGTTCTCAATTCGGTTGTTTAAATATCTTTTTTTTATGTTTGTTACCTCATAACTCCGTTATTTATGAACCGATTTGGAAAATTCTTTTTATATTTGACTGGATACACTTCCAGATTGGTGTCATTTAAATTTCACTGATATTAGAGCTTGAGTTTCGAAGATACACCAAATAACACCAAATAACGCGAACTGGTTATAACCTTTATTTATTTATGATTGACGATGATTCTCTTGTATGTCATTTGTTAATTATCGTTATCCCCACATAGTATAATGGTTAGTAGGGAGAAGGTATAAATTACCTGTGATATAATAAATTCGAGTCAGTGACGTAGATAAAGCTGAACTCTTGGCCGACACTCTGGAGGCCCCATGCTCACCTAGCTCTCAGCCTGTAGATCAGAACCATTTAGACATGGTCAATCGCGATGTAGGCTTTCTACCGCCCGTGACCGCCCCTTGTCAACTCAGACCCTCGACGGTTGACGAGGTTCAGCAAAGCTCTCAAACCTAGAAAAGCCCCCGGTAGAGACGGCATCTTTAACCGAGTAGTGAAACTGTTTTCGATGCGTCTTCTCGCACTGTTGGTAGCTATCATTAATGCCGCCATGGCGAACCGCGTCTTTCCAGCCGCCTGGAAGGCAGCGATCGTCATCAGAATCCCGAAACCGGGTAAACCCCGCAAAAGCCCCATTAGCTATCGTCCCATCAATCCCCTTAGCGTGCTAAGGAAAATTTACGAACGGGTCCTTCTGCCTCGTCTTAAAGCCCACATAGACACTTCCGGTTTCCTCATAGATGAGCAATTTGGCTTTCGAGCTAAATACTCGTGTATACAACAAGTGCACCGCCTCACGGATACAATACATTCTGGAGGGCCTTAACCGCCCGAGTCACTACATAGGCACGGGGGCCCCTTTCTTCAATGTAGCAAAGGCATTCGACAAAGTCTGACACACCGGGCTGGTGTACGATCTCGTACGCATAGTGTCGTCGAAGGGGTTCTCTCCTCTCCCCGCACCATCAGGGCAAGTCGGTGACTCAGTGCCAAATCAACGTGCAACAACAAAAAATCTATTAGTTTTGTAGGCTTGGCAACGACTTCAGTAACTGTCAAATTTAATTGTATGAGTATTGATATCGTATTTTACAAAGTTATTTTTGTACTTTAGGTTTGATTAATAAAGGATAGTTATTATGTACTTTTTAGTGTTTTTTTTTGAAGTCGGTTTAATTCTTTTTTTTTTTTTTTGCATCTTCACTGCATTTCTCTGCCATTTGTGCAACTTTTTGTTGTTTTTATATTTAAAAGGGTATATATCCAGGGTGGTCCCATAGTAGTTAATATCTGAAAATGGAGTTCACAAAAAATCTTTTCGGAAGTTTAGGGATATATTTTGAAAATCCTTTTATTTAATGTTCCGTTTCAGAATTAAAAAAGCCTTGCTGTAGACGTACCGTAGATATTTTTATTTTGAACAAAGTCAATCAAAGGGGAAAAATAATTAACAAATTAGACATCAAAATAAAAAAACTAAACAAAATAATTTTCCTATATCTACTAATCAAAACTCAAGTACAAAAATAAATTCATAATTACGATATTTATATTTATTTTTGTACTTGAATTTTGATGAGTAAAGGAAAATTTTTATTTATCAGCGTTTTTATTTTAAAGTCGATTTAAATTTTTTCTGAAAAAATTATTTTGTAAAAAAGGTTATCGAAATGTGTAGCGCTTAGTAGACTTCTGTAGTATTGGTTATTTATTTATTATTTATTAATATATCGCCAACCCAGACGATCAACACAAGGTTATATTGTTGTCATTGGAAGATTACGTAAACTTTGATTTAACTCGCATTACGCGGTATAAAGTGTAAAGTCCGCCCTCAGCAATTTGTTCATATTAATACAAGGAATACAAGTACCTATTCGGTATTCAAGTTTTATAATTATGTAAAGCAGGTAATCTGACTTGAAATTATAATTTATCATTATAACCATTTAGTCCAGAACCTATCCATCCATATCTCAATTGATTTGTCTCTAAAACATGCATCTACCGACAAATCTGGTTTAAAATATTTATATATTTATTTTCGTAATTCAAAAATTATATATAATGAAAACTGTATTTAAACTATTCTCACAGTGTTGTTTCAATTTTAGTTATAAAAACCTACTTTTAAGTCATCCTTGAGTTTTGCATATACAAATGTATTAATATTAATGCAATTAATTTTCGAGAGAAATATAAAATCATCTTATTTCCATAGACGTAGCTTAGAATTAGTGACTTGTTCATAGATTTTACTTGTCCCAATTTTATAAATTGTCAGGAAAACTGAGTAGGTCAGAGGTGGGTGTACTTAATAATGAAATTCTAATTCTAATGGAATGACACCGTCCATTCTTTTAGTTGACGGTTGAAAGAAAATTTTAAATAAATATTATGAAAGAACCCCACATTTCCCGTTATGAATATTTACCTGAGTTTGTTCTTGTGATTATAAAACTACTTGGTTTTTAAGTCCAATAACATTAAAACATGATCCCATAGATGAACTGACTCACAGTGGCCTAGACAAGTTGACTCAATTGTTTTGTCACGTTGACTCAATTGTTTTGTCACGTTGACTCAATTGTCGTAAACGCTAGTTTTTTTTTTTTATGATAATTAGGTCCAGTAGTAGAATAGAATTACAAACAACAAGTAATCCAGCGCAACGAATTTTAAATTGGCAGTCAAACGTTATTAAATTTATATTCAATCAAACGAAATTTTCTAAAAAAGGTGTTCGAAATATGTAGCGCTTAGTAGACTTCTGTAGTATTGATACCTATATCACCAACCCAGACGAATAACACAAGGTTATATTGCGTTTTTCACCGTGAAGTCGGTGAAAACCGCCGTATAAAATGTAGCCAAGTTGTACTTTTGACGAGCAATGAAAGCCAGTAAGCGGTTCTTTTGTACGAGCGGTCACCACTTGTGTAGCCCCTCAGATAACTATTAAATAATAAGAAACATGAACGTCTATTTCGGTCTAGGTCGGGTCAAATTAGAAAATGAACTTTTCTAGATTGTCTCGGGTCTGAGTGTACTGGGAGACGCCCCCAGGAGTCGTCGTCTGGTTCTCATAGCACAGGGAATACCCTAGTTTGAGATCAGATGATTGGTGTGTATTTTCTGGCGCATTATTATTATTTAATCTCTGTGCTGCAGTGATATCGAACTGACCAAGGAACACATTATGTGACAAAATAGCTTGTTTTCTAAACTGACCCAGCCGAGGTCGGATACAGGATTTCTAAGACCTGTTTTCTTAAATGATACAGCGAAACAGTTTTAATCAATATATAAGATGATTTCTATGTTTTTATCATTATACTACGTCAAATAAGGTACAGATATGATAAATGAGGTTCTATTAAATGCCTACAATATATTGTTGTAAGAATTACAGTAAGCAATTAACATAACAAGTTTTAATTTACGATCAACTCCACGAAACTTGCCGTCACAATAATATAGCTTTACTACCAAGGTTAAAAAAATATGCAGGAAAAAATCGAATCTGTAAATTATAATAAGTATTAACTATGCTGATAGCAACCAGTTTTAGGAAATGTTTTAATCATTTTGTTTTAGCTTTACGCAAATAGAACACTGAATGTTGTTGCATTCGTCCCAGCAACTTGTTCACTAACGATAATTGATTACAGAAATAATTATTATTTCTTGTCACAATAGTGATGTAGAACGGAAGGCGCTAATAACAAAATACCGCGCGTGGTGACTTTAACATAGCCGAGACTTGTTTCCAATGTACCTGATAAATAAAACATAAAATGTTTGATACTTTGCCCTGCAGTCTTTGGCTTGACTAGGTCATTATATACAGTACGACATCTATTTCTTTTATTATTTATTTGTGAACAATACAGTCATCTTCTCGTAGTGCATTTAAAAGGACTAGTGAGGAATTTGGCGAGATTAAATAATTATTTAATCTATAATCATTTTAAATCAGAATGTGGTGAGTACTAATGCGTTTTTTTTTATCATTAGGTTTTTATATTTTTTTTTTACTTTAAGTATACTTAGTAATCAACGGTTACTACTAATTACGAATTATAAATAAATTGCATGTATTATTTATGAGTGACGTTCTTTATTAAGAACCTGCACTGCGTACAAAATAGCAATATTATTACCTACGTAAATATTTGTTTTATATTTTTGTATAATAATTACAATCTGAAAAATGTTACTTACAACAATTTTACGTTTTTTATAGAATACCTATCTATTGATATACAATGCGTTTTCAAATATGCAATTGTTTATTATTTAACTCATTACCAAATACAGGTTGTTTTTAAACTCAATACGTGTAGATCTCGTAATGCCGTGAACGATTTCTGGTTCTCTTAGCGGGGTTAAATGTATATGTGCGTAATCCCGGTGGGTTAATACATGACATAGAAACGACCTGTCACGAGCTCACGAACGCGAAAAGTCGTCCTTAGCTCCTTTCAAATTGCATTTAGTGTTATATCCAAAAAAATGGACTAGGTGGGTAAAATGACTTCATTGCCTATCAGTGCGTTTGTTACCAATCGCCTTTCCAATAACTGTCTATTTCGCAGTAATTATTTGAAGTAGAATTTGAACGATATCTTCTGTAATTGAACCATCTCTACCTGTCAATTACAACTGTTTTTCTTAAATGGACGTAAAATATTTGGTTTCGGTTTCGCATGCTGGAAATTAATTGAACTGAAAATGAAGGAATGAACACTTCTGCGAATAAAATCGAGCTTTAAACTTTTGATATTGAAAATCTAGCTGGAATGTTCTGCAAAACCGCAATTTTGTAATGTAAAAATAAAAAATCTATACTTAATTATGTTTTAAAAAATGATACCGAATGCTTAAATTTATGTAAGTATACTATAGTATAAGAATGTTTTTAAAAGCTGTTGCAAAAAGTATAATAATTTCTAAATAAAGGTACTACTACGCCGTATTGTTATGTGCTGTAGTTTCATGCTGAATAACGAGCGGGGTTAGCGGGAAATTCAAACTAATTTCCCGCTAACCCCGGACAATATATTATTATATTAATATATATTCGAAACAATATTTCGAAGCGAACTTTTCTAAACCTCAAGTCCTCAAGTATGTGGTTCATTGTTGTGTAGTAAAAGCTTAATACTTATTTCCATTTTTTTATTATAAGTGTTTCATTCCGAAATTGGAAACAAAGAACACTTATGGAATTATCTCGGTGGCTGTTTGTCTGTTACAACAGTTTTCCTCAGAGACAGTTTAACGCAAACAGCTCTTTTACATAATGAAACGGTTGAAGCAGTTATAGCAGGAAGTGCACAAAGAACTTCAAAAGTCAAGTTTTTACTTTAGTGGTTAATTTTGAGAGCTTAAGAACCTAAGAATCTTCCTATGAAGACCAATGTAAGCAAACTCTTTCTTCACCCCCTGCCCTGCAGTCACAGCAATGAGTTTGATTTTTGCAGTTGCGTTTTCATCATATTTTAGCGCGAAGTCTCAAAATTTGTTTTTATATATAAATGTAATTTTCAAGAAAACTACATCATTATCAATTAAAAAACTGGTTCGAGAGATTTGTGATATAATTATTACCTATCCATTGTAGTAAAAATCATTATAAAATCCTGTAGTTTCGTTTCCTGTAACTGAATTTTTAAAATTGATGTATTACTCAGAAAAATCGGAAAAAAACGATAATAAGGTGCAGTGCAGTACATTTTGTAGAAAAATTATCAAGATTGCATTATGATAGCTGCTGCTTTTACATGAAGAGAAAGCTCTACGACAAACAAAGACCATGAAATGACACCTATAGTATATTTCATTTACTTTAGACGAAACCAGAGCCATGGCTACCGCAGAGATAGCAGGGCAATGCCAATAACAGTAGGTATACGCTGAAAATGATTATGATATGATCAAAAACCATAATATGTAATAAAGAAACTACATACTTTTCTTTGTATGAAAATAAAAGAAAAATATGATAACTTAATACCTGTATGCAGCATTTCATCGACATTTTGATGTGAATTTTGTAAGGAACCTTGCTCCTGGGCTAGATAATCAACAGTAATTGATGTGTGGTCATTGCCAAATCGACGACTTAATAACTGTTCTCTCTCTGTCCTCTCTCTTTCACGTCTAAGTCTCGTATTTCGAGCATTTGTAAGAGAAGCCTGTAATAATAAATATTTTGAATTATTTATTGAATATTCAGACTTACTGTTATTAACAATTAGTACCTGGGCCACTGAGATTTGCTCAGTTATTTAGATTTGATTGTATTTATATCAAAAAACAAAAAAATCTGACCACATTGCAGGATTCGAACCCGCGCACTTGAGTGTAGGAGCGTGGTAGACCTACGCTCTAGCCACTGTGATATTGAGAAGGTAAACTTTATTGCGAAATTATTAATGATATTACGCTTAGCAATCTTATTTCGCGAGCAAGTTAATTGTATGAAAACATCGGAGAAAACGAACTTTTACAGAATTGAGATTTAGATAGATCGATATTTCGCCCCCATAAATCTCTGTTGTAAATTTCATCGAAATCGATAGAGCCGTTTTCAAGAACGCGATTACAAATACGTATATACAAATATTGCTTGTATAAGGACAATAGTAGTTAGTATACAAAACAATAATAGTACAGGATGCCTGGGCGACCGAGCTTTGTTTAGATCAAAAAAAAGTCTAACAATGCAGAATTAGAGACCGGCACTTCGCTCGTAATATTACTCGTATTATATTATAGGATAGGACAATATGTACAATGTACATACTCATGCATAAAACCATGCCCACTTGAGGTAGAGATCAGTGCCCAGAACATATGGCAAGTGGATGCTAATAATGACAGAATATTGGACCATTCAAGTTCCTTATAATAACTCATAAGCCATATTATCCTTTGTCCAACAATATGCATAGAAAGATAAGTGACTGGCACATACTATTTTCTTTTCTCTCCTAGACCAGCATGAAAACAATAAAAGTAAATAAATACACATGATACATACTGCATATTTTAAAAAAGATAAGTTTTCACAATTAATGCGAATCTCTTCTACTAATGCAAATATATTTTCATATAAGTATCTATCAGTAAATATTGTTTACTACTAATATGAATCCTTACTCATGACTCCAACCCACATTACTCATGATTGTGTTTTAGTACAAAATGTAGTAACTGAAAATTAAACATTTTTTGTTATAAATTTAGATATTATATAATATACTAATGAGCCACCCCGTCTTCACCCAGGTGGAAAGTTGAATGTTTGTTGTTGAATGTTTTTTTTATTGATATTTTCATAAAAAAATACCATCAAAATTTCCGAGGTTTTCTATGGATTTTTCAAAAATTTTCTTCCATACAAACCTTGCCCTGACAATTACAAACACAACAAAAAAGAAATCGGCCAAATCGGTCAAGCCTTTCTCAAGTGATGCTCCGTCATACATGTGGCAACTGATTTTTATTTATATAAATTGTACTATAATAAAGACTTGTAATCGTAATTTATTAAAGAAAAATGTTAATCTTGTTAAAGTGTAAAGGAAATGTCAAAAGCACTCGCATACTACCCCGTATGTACAAGGGACTACCCCGTTGGGGATACAGCGTGAAGTTATGTTATGTTATGTTTTATATATAATAATGTACATGCATATCAAGGCAATATAATTATTATTATAATGTGCAGTATCATACTCTCGGACAAGATGAGCAATAAAGAGACATGTAATATGACAAGATTTTGTTGTAAAAATGCAGAAAGAAATACTTCAATGTTATGCAATCCTATCATACTACATATCGTTTTACTTATTTTGTCCCCAAGGGTAAAACCGCACATATTTATAAAACATTGTATTTCTACTGCATTTAGGTTAAAAAAAATTCACCGAATTTGTCATTTAAAGTTTGTGTGTAGGTAAACTTTATTATGATTTCACATTCTGGTATTCATTCATCTTTCAACTATAGCAAAACTGCTACTTATAATGTTTGTAAAAAGACTATCTTATAATATTTTACAATATAACAAATTTTAAAAAGCATTACCTATATCGATCTTGCTCAATAATAATTAAACATAATTTCATTTAAATCTGCTTACCGATAAACGTCGCCTCTGTTATTTTTTTATACTTTTAAGGTAAATATTGTTTAAGTGAGGAAAGGAAAGTCACTAGAAATGGTTTAGAGGGTGCTAATAAAAAAGAGATGGGTCGGTGCATTCATTCAAAGAAGTTAGAATATTTTTTATTTTACATGTTATCTTTTTTGACTACCCCGTTAGGAATACAGCATGAGGATATGTATATATGTATGTATCTTTTTAAATGTGTTAAATTAATTGTGTAAATTTTTTATCATCGGAACTAACAGTACATATAACGAATAAAATTCAAACTGTTGACAATTTCTTTTTCCAGTGCTGCTAGTGACTAGAGACTGTCTCTTTTTTAACTTGTGTGGGTGTTTTGAGCTATGTCAGTATTCACCATCACTACAGATACATGCACGTAATTATGTGAAACACAGTGTTAGAAAAGCTTTGAGTGTGCAAATCAAGCCTTCCTTCGCGTTTGTCTCTCGGGTGAGCGGTCATGTGGCATTTTTGTCGCATTTTGATAAAGCCGAACACTAAACTTTTGAACATATGATTTTATTGCAATTTATTTATTTTTTTACTTTATTTAATTAGCAAATTGTCAGGTTAGACCATGTCTATTGCTCTATATGGAATGTACACCACTGGTGGATGGCTATTGCTGAGCTGAGTTAAATATATTCATACTGCCTACTAATGCGGCCAAGGCACCATTTACTTTATTGCCTATCTTTGGTGCTACCCGTATCCCGTATGGATGTATATTTAATATGAAATTAATCTTTATGACATGACCTGTAGGTTTCATAGACATAAGTAGTATTGAAGATAAAAGATATGAATAATAAAGAGAATGAAATGTTTAGAAGTTCAAAATTTTATATAGGTCCATGAATATTGATAGTAAAAAAAATATTAAAAAAATATTTTTATATAAGGTGATGACAGACTGGTGAAAACAGAACATGAAGTTGGCATTTTATTTAGATTTTCTATTTTCTGTGTTCTTGGGAGTTATAAAATACAAATGCGATAGGATATACATGTTAGTTCTGTGCAAGTGTTAAAAATTGAAAAGTTTGAATAAATATAGACAACTAAAGTTTTCATATTCTTACAAATAGTCCTTTTTAAATCCAGTAAACTACTTTTACTGGAGTGTTAGGGACTTAGTAATAAGAAGACAAACATTTTATGTGAGAGATGCACCACTTGTTCACTTCGGAATGGCAGAAATGTTTCTAATAAATGTGAAACAAGTTGCCAGTATATAAGAGAGAAGATGATGATATGCTTATTGAACTTCTTTTTTTTTAAATTTAATATTGATATTAAAAAGGATATTAGACAGAGGCAAGCAATAACACGACAGTGATCGCACATGAACAAATACCTGTATATGTTTGTTGTCGTATTTCAATTGGTCTACTCTCATCTTAGCCAATGGCCTTTGATTGATAGGTGTTTTGAACACAAAAATATCCAATTTTTCACAGTTCCTGCAATTTTAAGACATTATTAAGAATAAGTCAAAGTACCAGTTAGAATTAATAAAAACAGTATGTAGAATCAAATTTATTTCGTGTCATGTTAATTATTAATACAACAACATGTATAATTTTTTATTAATTAATTATTCTAGAAGAAACTTACGCACTGATAGCGTTAATGTTTGATTGGATTGCATCTTCAATTCCATCATAATTGTTGGGACTTTTTTCTAATTTATGAAATAAATCTGTCGTTTCTTGTATAAGTTGGTTTGTTTGATGATATAAAGCTTCCATAGTTATCTTAAATTCCTCTAACAAAAACAAATATTTATGACATCACAAAATTACAATTACAACAATCAAGTTAATCGCCTCTATGCTGATCAAGATAAACCTCCCAACGCGACAAGAGAATGTCAATGTCAACTTCAGTTTTGTTTTCTTTTATATATATTTCTTAAGGCATCGGTAACAAGACCATCAGCCTAATGACGTAACTTTTAAAGAAATATTAACTAACCCTAACACTCCTCCAGTAAAGTGATAGTAGGCTTTACTGAAGTTAAAAAGGACTTCTTGGAAGAGCGCGAAAACTTCAGCTACACATATTTATTTAGATGTCCTCCATTCTTTTCACTTACACGGACTTTAAAACACAATATACTATCACTGTTGAACTTTAAAACTCCGAAAAATATGAAAAATAGAAAATCTAAATAAAATGACAACCTCACTTCTCCCGTTCCCGCCAAAAAGTCCCTTCAGTTTTGTATGTGAGAGACGTGGCATTTAGTGTAGTGATTACTAAAGCGTAGTGATTATATTCTCTTTGGTTCAGTCAATTTAGTAGCGATAAATTGCAAAATCGATTTTTTCGAGCGAAGTAAACGATTTTTAATTCAATCTGAAATCTGAGTAGATACATCTAATCGATTCTAGAATCCGTCGATTCGGATTACGACATTACAATAATTCGACATTACAATAACAAAAAACCAGTAATCGACAACATTACTTATTAAAGTCGCGTGTGGAAAATATTTAAACAATCTCAATACATATTTATTTTTAAAAATAGTAAGAACAATTATTTATTTTTCATATACACATGTATAATATCTTAACGCTGTTTCTCTAACAGGATAGTCAGAGAGAACGGAGCGCCAAGATTAGCAATTCTTGCATACTTCTGATTTTATTTTTTATGATTTCTTAAAAATATTTAATTAATAATATTTAAAGATATCTTTAAATTGAACGCAAAAATGGTACAAAAAGAAAGATACCTAACGTTGATAAGTCTTCTGCGGCTAGAATTAATTTGTCAAATAACTATTCGTCACTATTTCGGTTCTTCTGAATGGGAACGAGTTAGATATATTGAGACGGAAAAGAAATACCTAGCTAGAACTGGATTCTATGACATGGAAGTCAACACGAAATTGAGGCATCATGATCCGAATTCTAGTTACTTTAAGCTATTAGACAGATCCCTGGGAGCAATAACTCATGCTTTACTTCAACAAAATGAAGTTTTTAAAAGCAATTTACAGTTATTAAATGACTGGCGTTGTACATCAGAGATCCAGTTGGATGCTAATACTTTGTTTGAAAAGATTAACACAAACTTTTCGGATAAATCTGCTTACATGAAAATAACCGAACCTGCGACCATCGTGACCTAATTGCGACAGACTGAACCTAGAACTGAACACTTCACTTAATTATCTGTACTGTTCTGAACGAACACTGAATATTGGACTTTTTGGTGGAAACGGGAAAAACGAGGTTGTCGTTTTATTTACATTTTCTATTTTTTACATTTCTGGGAGTTTTAAAGAACAAAAGTGATAGTATATTGTGTTTTAAAGTTCTATGTAAGTGAAAAGAATGGTATTCCATTCTTTTCATTCATTCCAGTCTAAATAAACATGCATGTAGCTGAAGTTCTCGCACTCTTCTAAGAAAGTTCAGTAAAGTCTACCATCACTTTACTGGAGGAACAGCGGACGGACACTGCCTAGAAAAATTGAAATTTTGAAAAATTACAAATTTTAAAAACCGAACCCAAAATAAAAACGATTTTAGTTCTTAGCAATACTTACTACTACTAATCTTAGCGATTCTCTAACGCAAATTAGTCAAATTCACTTCTGAATCCGCAGTGAGATTCTCAACTGTGATTTGAGACAAGAAGAAAGTTGACAGAGATACTAGCGCCGCCTCGATGAGTGGCGGCGGCGAGTTGTACTATCGTAAATGAATTTTATGAAGTTTCGCTAAATATAACAATCTAATCTAAATAAACGTGTTTTATTTAACGTAATTATTTATTTATTTTTATTTATTTATTTATTTTTGGGAAACATACAATATAAAAACACTTATAATTTCAAAACAATACAATAATACATACATCAGATAAGTTTCCACTAATTACTAATATTAAATACTAAATGGAGCTATCTCAGCGAATTAAAATATTTACCCGACTACAATTTAAAATCATTAATTATTATTAATCATTAATTTAAAATCATTAATCCATACTTTACTATTTTAACCATTATCATTTAAGTAGTAATCATCAAATTTAAAAGCTGTTTCTTAAAAGAGCTTATTTTTTCATGGAATATGTCAATCTGACAATACTTTTTATTATAATTTAGACAGGCACGATGTAGAAATATATTACTTGTATAATTACACTTACAAATGGGCACATGGAATAATGACTGATTTCGTGAATTCAACCGAGGACATCTAAAATTCATACTACCCAAAAGAAAGGGACAATATTCTAATATTGTTAACTATCTTGTAAAGAAATATATCTGATCTCTTTGGTGTCGACGAGTTACTAACGGAGATATTTTTTCTGCAATTGATTCAGAATAGTCAGTCCTAAATTGTAAATGCTTCAAAAACTTCTGCAATCTCTCTATGTTGCTAATATAAACATTATATTGGAGATTCCAAACTGTCGACGCGGATTCAGAATGGATCGTTCAAATGAGTTAAAAATTAAGACAAGAGTCAAGCAGCTTTTAAACTCCCTGCCAATTCTCAAAATGAATCCGAGCATCTTGTAAGTCTTACAGGTAATATGATCAAAATGATGAGAAAAAGTTAATTTGCTATCGAGAAAAACTCCCAGATCTTTAACCGTAGTTAGCGGAATACTCTAGTTAGCGGAATATCTTTTAAATTATATTCAAAAAGTAAAGGTTTTGTTTTTCTCGTAAACGTTATAATATTACATTTGGATATATTCAAGCAAAGAAGATTTCTATAACAATAATCACATAATTTTTCGAGATCGCTCTGCAGTAACATACAATCAAGGCGTGTTTTAACTGTTCTGAAAATTTTCAAATCATCGGCGTATAGCAGTACTATACAGTTTTCAAAATATATGACTATGTCACTAATGTACAAATTAAACAACAAAGGGCCAAGGTGGGAGCCCTGAGGTACACCCGAAGTAACTGGGACAAATGTAGAACTATACCCCTTTATGGATACAGCCTGACTGCGATTTCTCAAATACGATTCAAGCCAACGTCAGGTCGCCGTGTATACCGATCAACCTAAGTTTCTTAACTAATAAGCAATGGAAAATTTTATCAAAGACTTTGGAGTAGTCAGTATACACGACGTTCACCTGTCCCCCGTTATCAATCGCCATAGCCAATCTATGCGTAAACTCACATAGATTAGTCTCCGCCGATCTTCCACCAATAAACCCGTGCTGTTGTTCTATTATAATAGGTTTTAAAACCGGATATAATTTATCATAAACAATTTTCTCAAACAATTTAGGAATAACGTTTAACTTAGAAATCGGTCTATAATTTTGGACAAGTTGCCTGTCACCCGATTTGTGAACAGGAGTAACAAAGCACTGCTTCCACATTAAAGGTAAAAAACCCGTTTTCAATGACAAATCGAATAGCACAAAAAGAGATCGAGCAAGAGTTTTGTGACAAGATCTTAAAAACAATGAGGGGATTCCATCTGGGCCAGCATACTCATCAATATCAAGATTCTTCAAATATTTTATAACCGAATCCATTGTTAAATCGATAGAACTTATGGACACTGTTTCAGAATATATACACTCAACTGCCGGGGAGCCATTAAAAGCATTCTGTGAATCAGATTCAAATGACATCTGAAAATAATCATTGAAAAGGTTACAAATCTCGATTCCATCAGACGAACCAACCCCATTAAAGTACATAGTATCAGGCAGATCAGCCGACGCTCTCTTAGACTTTACAAAATGCCAAAATGCTCTACTGTTTCGCCCGATATCATCCTCAGCTTTACGAATAAACGTCTCATAGCACTCTCTTTGCACTCGCTTTTGACGATCACGTAAACACTTAAAGGTATCACAATTGCTAGCCCTTCTATACGTTTTTCATTTCTTGTGATATTTATGTTTTTCCTTTATAATTTTTATTAATGCTTCTGAAAACCACCGAGGATAACGAGTCCCGAATGATTTTCTAGCAGGTACATATTTAGAAATTATCGAGTTTATTAAATTCATAAAATTTATATGTCGCCTTCTCTATATTGGCGGTATCAAGAACACCAATCCAGTCAATCCGAGCTCTCTCTTCATTTATCTTTTCATAGTCAGCCTTATGAAAGACCCGAACCAAATGTGATGGAGAGCGAAGAGAACGAGAAAAAGTCACATATGCACTAATACACAAAGCTGGATGATGAGAGTCCTCACTGACCAAAGGTTCATTGCAACGACCGACGCGACGGTACACTTTACTCCACCAATAACTAAATCTAATTGCCTGTTATTCAAATTGGATACCAGGTTATATTGATTAAAGTTAGTGAAGTTAAGGAAATTATGCATCATTCTGACTAATACGTCATTGTCATCGTAACTGATAACGTTGCTAGAACAAAATTCTAGGTTAGACCAAATAGCAGTGGTTATATTAAAGTCTCCAATCATCAAGTAGGAACTATTGGACTCATTCATATAGGTGTCCGAAACTGAATCCAAAAAAGTGCTAATAGTATCCGACTGCTGACGGCTGTGTGGAAAGTAACAACAAATTAAGTGTAGCCTGTTCAAGCATGAGACAGCATCTAGCTTAAGTATGACCTCAACGACATCAGCAGTGGCGTCCGAAAATACTAAAGGCTTAGAGGATATAACAGAGAGCTCACGCCGGACGGCTATGATAACCCCACCACCGAACCGATCCCCCCTTGCTGAATAATCGCGATCGCAGCGGCATACATTATACCGACTATCAAATAACTCTGCATCATAAATTCTGGGAAGCAACCAGGTCTTGCTTAAGCAAATAATATCATAATCAACCGAAATTATATTTCTATAAAAAATGTTCGTTTTGGTACGCAGACCACGAACATTTTGATAATAAATAGAGAGATTAGCCATAAATTAAAACTAAAAAGCAATAATGGTATTTAAAAACAAAACTTATACAGTGAATGAAACAAATCAGTGTGTTGAAACATTTACAAATCAGACCCACCAGCACTATAATCACCACAAACTACCCTAGAGACCTGAAATGTTTACGAATTTCTAAGCGAACCATTCTGTCAAGGTTAGAGGAATGAGACGTAAGCGGGCGGCAAGGTAACGTTACGTACTAAACGAAATAGTGATGTACTCGTAGATATTGTATATATCGATAAATACAAGAATTATTTTCATAAGCTTATTTTAAAAATAGAATATATATATAATCAAAACAAGATTCTTTATTTCGAAACAAAAAAATCAAAAATTTAGAATAGAAATGCAAATCAAATTCGTTTGGGTAGTACGTGTTTCTCCTAATGTAGAACTTTTTAACAAAAAATTAAATTGAGAAAAAACGAAACTGAAAAGCTTTGATGGTAGAACCACCCAACCTTTCGTCTGTATGTATTTTTTTAACCAACTTTAAAAAAAGGGAGATTCTATGTGCGTCTGTATGTTTTTTTATGTATGTTCACCAATAACCTCATCATTTGTGTACAGATTTAAAATTTTTTTTTTTTGTTTGATATACTTCCGAGGTGGTCCCATTTAAATTGCACTGGTATTGTAAGCTTGGCCTTTGAAGATACACGAAATAATAATTACTAATTACAAGCTTTATTTATATTATTTATATATTTATATTGATGATACATTTTTATATCATTTCGTTCTATAATTAGAAAAGTAGTTAGTTGTAGACCCATCCTATATATTTATTTAGACCAAGGTCACTCAAATGGGAGAAATAAAAAAAATTGAGAAAAAATTTAAACCTACTAGAAATAAACACTGAAAAGTATAAAATAACTATCCTTTACTAATTACTAATTACTTAAAAAACTCAAATATAAAAAAAATATACTTTATACATACGATATAAATACGTATATAATTAAATTTGCTAGAGTGTTAGCCGACGAAAATGTCAAAAGCACTCGCATACCTAGGCAAAAATATGTGAGGAGAATGATGAGATTTGAAGAAGCGAAAGAAGTATGTAAGGACCGCGACACTTGGCGCTCCGTCCATCTGACTACCCTGTTAGGGATATGGTGTGAAGATTGTATATATGTACATAATTAAATTTGACGGTTATTAAAGTGGGTTCCAAATTACTGTGCCACAACAGAAAGTCTATTAGTTTGGGAGGCTTGCATCGATTTCAGTAACTGTCGAATTTAATTATATAGGTATTTGTATCGTATGTATAAAGTATTTTTTTTTGTATTTGAGTTTTGATTAGTAAAGAATAGTTATTTTGTACTTTTCACTGTTTTTTTTAAGTCGGTTAAATTGTATTCTTAAATTTTTTCCGAATTAAAAATTTCGAGATATACTCTATCCAATAAAAGAGAATCATCAAAATCAGACTACTCTGTAAAAAGCTACGCATGATCGTATACAAAAAAAATATGCACCGACTTGAGAACCTCCATCATTTTTTCGTCGGTTGAAAAAAGAACGGTGACATCTTTTTAATGATAACTGTGTTTTTTTAATAGAAAAGGTGTATCTCTGTACCAAATTACATCTTAATCCATACAGCGGTTAAAAATTTCCCATACAAAGTTTCATCCCCTTTTCACTCCTCAAGGGGTAGATTTTTGGAAAAAAAAGTATGTTTTTTAATAGAAAAGGTTTTATCTATGTACTATAATAAATTTCGTCATAATCAGTTCAGAGGTTAAAAATTTCCCATACAAAGTTTCATCCCCTTATTCACCCCTTTAGGAGTAGATTTTTGAAAAATAAAGTAGCATATGTTTACCCCCTGGTGTCAAACTATGTCCATGCTAAATTTTATTAAAATCGGTACGGCGTTATAGCCGTGAAAACCAAGCAGACAGACGGACAGACAGACAGACAGACAGAGAGACTCGCATTTATAATATTAGTATGGATATGGATAGTATGGATATGGATTATAGAATTATATAATTATATATAATATTATATAATAATATATTATATAATTACATGTCATATATATTATATATTATATTATTATATAGTATGGATAGTATGGTTGGAACTAGGTATATAATTTCAAAGAGTGGTAGTCATTATAAATTCTCAAAATTAATGGAAAATATATTGATATATCGATACGTTTTTTCGCGTCCTTACTTACACGTGCCATCTTGCAAGAGTGAGGACGCAACATGTAATTATAGCTTGTTAGACAAGGACAAACGCTGACTCAAAGCTACCAGCGACCAGTATAATGAGAGCTCTGTATTTTTTTTGATATAAATTTTTATTATTAATTTTATACTTACCGATGAAACGTGATATTATCCTTTTTGAAACTATTTTTACGAGTGTCACTACCACACCACTTTACAGCGCAATTTGGCATTGTTTACTTAATTTATACTATATTTTTTAAAACAATTAGACACAGGTCACGAATCTGCTTTCTGGTTATTACTAAAGGAGCGCGCGTTTGTGTTTGAAGTTATATGAGCGTTTGTGCGTATCGATGGCAGAAAACGGTGCCCTTTCATTTTTTGTCTTTAGGCTAATTTGTCTGTGATAATCACGCAAAGAGAGCAGATACTTATCACACCAGTCATTAAAGTATTAAATACAATACAGTCCTCAAGGACTCCAACGTAAAAGCACCCATATGTAATACAAGCATCCAATGATAAAAAAAACAAACAAAACCATGAACATTGTACAGAGAATTAATACAGCCTGTAAATAAGGTATACAGCAATAAAGATCTTACTCTATTTTTTTTAAATCATCAAAGTTAGATGTGTATAACGGAACTTATATCAGAGCGATGCGCCGCAATAGAACAATTCTTAACCCATACATAAGCAAAATTATTCTCCTTAGCTTTATCCCTAGCACGCTGTAGAAGCAACTTGTTAGTTCTAGTTAAGTGATCATTGAAATATATATTAGAATTATTACCACTAAATCCAAAATCAGAAGCTTTTAATTAAGTTTTCTAGCTCTACTTAGAAAATCATTCTTTCTATAACATGCCAAGAACCGTATAACTATAGGTTTTATTTTATTTTTAGCATCACTATTCTTAAGCAACACGTGTAACAAAGTCCAAGTCATTGTCAGTATTTAATGGGAAGTCAAGACGTTCACATATTGTTTTTAGAATTTTTACCAAATTTTCACGCTTCTTTTCTGGAATACCGTAGATTTCTACATTTGAAAGCCTTGACCACTGTTCCTGATTGTTTTTTTCAATCTCGTTTTTTTTCAGCGTCGTTTTAAGCTTACCAACCTCCTTTTTCAATGAGACCAACGTCTTTATATCATTTTCCATATAGTCAATACGTTTGAGAAGGTTCTCACATTGGTTATTTATGAAAGAGATGCTCTTCTTAAAACTTGCTATCTCATCTTTGAGTGGTTTCAATTGAGATGATATGGTAGTTGCCATTGTCGAATTTAGCTTTAACCACAACTTATCAAACTCAATGGCTATGATTTCCCAAACTTGATCACACGTAACAGATGATGAAGCATCGAGTATATCAATAGACGACGTAAACTTAGCTGTGATATCCGTACGAATAGCAACACTCTTAGAATCATGATTCGGTGAAGTCTTAGATAGATCGACGGTGTAAGAAACTGGTGGAAAGCCTGGCAACAAATCAGTAGGCGATGAGGAGGTGGTACCCTTACTCATGCTCTCCGGACTGCCGCTGCTGTCACTCGGTTGGGCGTTACTGTTAGACCGCACTGGGGTATTGTCATTTATAACCTGCCTTGGGTCACCGAGCAAACATTCCGGACATACCCAGTTCCTTTTAGATGCATTAGATATTTGTCTCCTTTTATTAGATGGAAATATGCATGGATTGTGAAAATTATTTTTGCATTTGGAACAAGTCAACATCCCCGTGGCTCCATCTGTGGTGGCTTTACAGCAGGCAAACTTCATCGTAGAAATTATTTTGTTAAAATAATAAATAATCAATTTTCGAGTTTTATTTTAGAAAATAAATTACACAACTTACTTGGTGAAGCTCGAACTCGCGTCGCTTGCGTATTACGAAGTGTTTAACCACTATACCACGCAGTCTTATAATATTTTGACGAAATTAAAGTACTGTTGGGAGCTGGACCGTATTTGTTCTCAATAATAAGGTAGTTAGAAAATGTTTTTGATATTCACTAACACAATTTGTCATAAAAGGCCAAAAAGTTTTTTGTTTTTCCTATTTTACACTAATATTCTTTAATTTCAAGAATGTCTTCTATTGCTAGACTCACAGATGATTATTGTTAGTTTATAAATGGGTCTTAACTATAAAAGTACTGATCATTAGTTTTTTCTAAGAGAAACTTTTACGCACAAAATTTCCACTTTTTCTTGAGAAATATTTATACGAACTCGTTAAAAGCAATGAACCCAACACATCAGACGATAAATTGCACAAGTAAACAACAATGCACAGAAAAACAACAAAAATTACCACTTTTCATTAATTTTAATGTGGAGCTATAAACTCAGTTTCAACTCTCCGTCTCAACGGAGTCCGTCTCAACTGATTATCTCAGAAGAAGTTAAAATACTCTAAGACGAAATGTCGACTGAGATGTTTAATCTTAAAGCAATCTCCGACAAACTCGCATCTAAGATCACTTCACTTCGCTCCTAGAATGTTTGGTTTAGAGAATTCCATTTGAAGATCAAGTGAGTTCGAATGCGAAATGGGGTGAATTGACGAGCGAGTCTCGCTTTGGGTGATTCAAATTTTTACAGAATTGCATGGCAGGTCATAACCGCTGCTAGTTATAATTTAGTTGGGAGCGCATTTAACACCAACTGCGCGAAATCATAATTAAATTACGTTTTCATGCTGGCTGTGTTGCGCACGTACTCAACTTAATTTGCTGTTCTGTTTCCATATATTACATAGTACTCTGTGGTCATAACCAATTTGGTGTCTATTTGTACATTTCGGCAATTGAATTTGATTCACAAAAGTGTTTTAGTTTAATTTTTACGCATGTTTTAGATTATTTTAGTGCATGGTGTATATATCCATAGAATCCCATCGCTATCGTGTTTCACGACTGTCCTTAGTCTTACATATTTGGAACTTTTTATTTTAGTGTTTATTATGAGTGATTTGTGTCTTTCGTTACTATAAATACATAAATGCATAAATACTGTTTTTACCATGTTTTTACTATAAAGTTAATTTTAGTACAGACTGCATCTAAAGGTTTTATTTAGTTTCAATTCTAATTTTTAAATTATTTTTCTTGCTTTTTAATTTATTGTTTTGCTTACTGTTTGTCTATTTGTATTGAATGAATAAAAATACATTGAACGTTTTTCGGAACGGTAGGTTGGTACACGAAATTGTTTTTTCTGTTTTGGTATTGATTTGCGGTCTAACAGAAATTGTTGTTTTAAATGCCATCTCTTAAAACGTAGTAATTATATTCTCTTTGTGGAGGAGTTTTACCATAACCACTGAATCACTACGCATGAACGTAACAGTCAAACAGGACTGTAGACTATCAAAAATGATAAATGCAAAAATGGAACTTATGGCATTTAATTAAGATTCATTTTTGGCTATCGACATAGATGCCATTTGTCCCTTTCTAATACTTGCCATGCGATCGAAAGATGATCTTTTGGTAGTAATTATTTCACCATTCCAAAGACAATTTGACAGACTACAGGCTTATTATAATTTGGATACGTGTTTTTATGTTAAACCTATAAACGTACAAATTTATTAATATTTATAACAGAAACTTATTGTTCAAAACTGTCTATTATTATTCTTCATAGTTAGAATGGTAACCCTGTCAATTAGACGTTTAAATAAATTCGTTGGTTATTTACATGACGACAGCCATTGCTCATTATCGATTTTGTTTTATAATTCTCTGTAATTGTATGGTGCCTATTATAAAATGGTGAAAAAGTGTTGCATAAAAACATATAAAAGCAAATCATATGGTATTTGTAGTTATATCCTTTCACGGATAAGCTAAAACATGCTAAAGCTTTAGATTTAATGAAAAGGGTGACCATAAGATAGATAAACCATGGATGTACTACACGGATACATACATACATGCATATCTTCACGCCGTAACGGGGTAGTCAGAGAGGACGGAGCGCCAAGCGTAGTGATCCTTACATACTTCTTTCGCTTCCTCAAATCTCATCATTCTCCTCACATCTTTTCTCCTAGGTATGCGACTGCTTTTGACATTTCCGTCGGCTAACACTCTTGCTACTGGATCCTCATAAGTCAGACTTGGGTCTTTTTTGGCTCCTTTTACCACTCACTTTCGCTCTACAGATTTTCTTCGTCAGTCTTTCATCAGTCATTCTTTCCATATGCCCGAACCATCTTAACATTCCTTTCTTTATTTTTACAATAACACTATCGTGCAACCCTGTCATACTGCGTATCTTTTCATTGCTTATTTTGTCCATAAGGTTGTTTACGCAAATACGTCCATGGTAAATAACATGTAAGTATTAAGAAGTCAATTTTACTTATATGTATGTATTTACTCATGCATGTGTATATGTAACTAAAAGAAAAACCCTCCGTGTTCAAAAGAAAGAGAAAGAACTAACAGACTGTAACCAAGACTTATCACGACGTATCATTCACAATGTTCCTCCATGTTTTTTTTTTCTCTTTGTTTTGGCTTCGCAGATTGCATTTAGCCATTGACCAAGTAATATGAGTCGAAAGTAAGGGAAACGAAGTTTCCCGCCCTTTTTTCAAGAAACAATGTTCTTCTTCTTTCTTTCTTCATAGCATGGCGTGTAGACCAGCGCATTTGCCAATGTCACGTATCAATAAGTAGAATCACAAGTAAATTCGTTTTTTCCTATAGTAAAACCCCTCCAGTAAAGTGATAGTAAGCTTTACTGAAGTTTCAAAGGACTTCTTGAAAGAGCGCGAGAACTTCAGCTACACATGTTTATTTAGATCTACTCCATTCCTTCCACTTACACGGAAATTTAAAATACAATATACTATCACTGTTGTACTTTAAAACTCCTAAAAATGTAAAAAATGGAAAATCTAAATAAAATGACAACATCACTTCTCCCGTTCCCGCCAAAAAGTCCTCCATGTTTTAAATAAAAATATTTGATAATTCCACAGATCTACTACTAATAGATATTGTGTTGATGTGGCCACTATAATCTTTCTCGCTTTGACGAACTATGTTTGCAAATCGGCCTTTGATGTCACAAAAAAAATTATATTAATTTTTCACTCGAAAAGTTCAAAAATAATTTAAAAACTTAAAAGGTACTAAAGAACGAAGATTTGTTTGGTTCTTATATCTATCAGAGGCAACAGTTTAACAGTCTTCAAACATCGAGCATACTGATAGAGATAAAATATGTGTATTCCCATTCTTTTCTATTATAGGCTTACTTAGGCTAACAATTCGCGACGTGTGAAAGACGATATTTATTAGTGATTAATCTGTGGATATTTCAGTTATCCAATGTAATAAATGTATTATGGTCACCTAGTTAGACAGTAATAAAAAGCCTCTGTATTAAACATTTTGCTTAGCTCGCATTGTAACCGCGAGTGCTAAGTCCTGTTAGAGTAGTAAGTCCATGTCACTACGTTTACCTTAACAGACTATATTATACTACTTATTACTACAATACGTGACGTTGGCAAATGCACTTATCTGCTCTATGGTTATCTGTGCGTCATGCCATGAAGAAAAAAAACACTGAACGTTCGCTGAAAAACGCTTTCTCTTTTGTTCATGGTTGATCATGTCTTACTAATTTGTGGCATAGAGAAAAATTTGTGTATTCATGTACTTGCGTATCGGTGTGCGTGACTTGTGCCTGTAATTAATTGTGTTTCTTACTACTTTTTTTATTAAGAACTTAGTTTTGTGTGTTATTCAGTGAATGATTAGAGAATCAGTTTACGATCATAATGGGTGACGCGTGTCAAGCATGCCTGACGAGGGTGCCTCATGCAACGCTCATAGCTACCATTATGTGCTGCTTGGGCGTGGGGGTCTTCTGTGGCACAATGTATCGAGGCTCTGCCCTATCTATACTTATGTTTGATGAAGTGTTTCATTTCCGCCTCATATGGATAGAAGCTTTACAGATGATATTTATCGTCGGTAGTGCTTGTATGGCCGCATTAGGCTTCATGCTGTTGTGTTTAGGTTGCTTGACAACAGGTGCTACTAGACAGAAAGTCTATAGAGCTTGGAGAGCTCGAGTCGGTGGAAGAATATCATGCGCTATTTTCATGATAATCACATACATTCTTACGTTCATATGGATTCTATTGTTGGGATTTCTAGTCATCACTACATTCCTATTCACAATATTTTGGAAACTGTGCTCTAAGCCTAAGAATAGCGATTCTTCAACTTGCATTGATTTCACACAGTTTGACTTTATGTTCCCATCTACAGTCAAACAAGAAGATATGAAAGTTTGTGAACCTCACAAGATAAAATTATTTTGCAAGGATTATGTTGAAAAAGCTGAATTTATGTTCATTTTAGCCATGGTCTCATGCATACTAGTGATTTTGAGTCTAGTTCATTATTTGATGTGCTTGTCTGCAAATTATGCACATATTAGAGATCATGAGAAATTCCAGGAACTTCAAGAGTTACAGTATCTTACAAATCCTGACCTGCATGCCTCAAAAGATCGTTTCTAGTATATGGCTCGCGCACCACTTTTGCGCTCCCTAGAGGCCTCGACTAAAATGTGACACAGTTGATAAATAAATCCTTGTATTTAAATAGTGTTCACTGACAAACATTTTGCAATTGAAAGACTGATATTCAGTGAATTTAAGATTTTAGCATACAACGGTATTACTGTATAATAAGATTTTTGTGTTTTACATCCCCTACATATCTAAAATGTACTTGTAATTTTAATATTACAAATGCTTGTGAATGAACCTCCGATAGGTACTATTTCTTGTTGTACCTTTGACTGAACTGTTTTTTTGTATTTTTGTCCATATTCTACATTCCTTTACTAGTTGTAGGTATTCATTATATCTTTAATGAAAACTATGTATTTATATTATTTAAAAGGTGCTTTTCTGATTATTCATTTCCTTATATACATTATTAATCAAGTTAAAATGTTTATTTAATCCTTAGCCTTTACTTAAGCTTATGAATTACTGTGAATGAAACCTTTAGATACTGTTATTGACTAGTACACCACCTAAATAAAAACCATGCTTTACAATAAAATGCACTCAACACATAGAGGCAATGTATATAAAATTATTAATTTTTGTATAACATACATAATTAACTTTTACTGACAAATAGGTACATATTATACATTTTTGTTTACAATTAGACATATACATACAAGTAGGTATACATTTTGTTTATTCTACAAATTATGTAGTAATAACATTAGTTTAACTTTCCTCTATGTATATGGTTTTGTAAATTATATCATTTCATTGAAAAGGATTAATTTCTATTGTTATGTTCTAATGAAGTCTGAGAATGTACAGTAATGTGTTCATTATAATGTCTTGTAAAATTGGCACTGGCATTTTGTAGTATACGCAATGCATTTTCCTTTAAAACAAGTTCACAAATATAAAATAGTGTCTATTATTAAAAGGCATGGTCCTGAAAGTCACTAATTGCTGATAGCTTAAGGAGACATTGTCAAGACAATAAAAATGATTTAAAATCTTACAGCCTGTGACACCTAAAAATCAGACATAATAAAAATAGCCTATTCAATAAAATGCATTGCAAAAGGAATTTTTCAGTATTAGTTATTTTATCATGTTGCACTTTTATAACTAGAAACTAGTTAATAATTATGTAATACCTAAATTTTTTATTAAATATATCTTTGTTTTATAAAATAAAATATGATTTGTTTCATTAATTTACAAACAATTTTGATTTATATTATAATTTGTTTGAAATATAAAAATTGTCCATGGTATAAAACATTTGGCTGCAAAACATTAATAATTACAGATTACATATGCACCTACATGTATTAGGTATATAAGCCAATTAGTGGATTTAAAGTAATCCTTGTCATCTAATGGTAGTGCAGGTCAATTACACATTAGTTCAATGTGTATTGTGTTTTAAGTATAATATGCAATATGAGAATAGTTTGTCGAGAGCATGTTGAGTATGATGATATTATGATGCTTGGAATGTTGGCTATTTGTTATATATTTTATAGCTTTAAATTTCAAAATCGAGGTCCATTTCATTTTTAATCTATCTCGATTATAAATGAAATGTTATATTTTTTATATTAGATGAATATAAAAAAAATTATATTTTTATATTTGTTCTATTCATCCACAGGATACATAGTGTAAAATGTCTACATTTACACCAGCCATTCCCAAAGTGGGCGATAACGCCCCCTTGTGGGCGCTGCTGGCCTAAAGTGTAAGAGACCCAGAAAAATGGGGGCGTTGTGTAGAGGCCTGGGGGGCGATTTGTAATTTCATTTAGCTAGGACGCATCTTAGACAACGACTGCATGAGCTCTCGACTCAGTAGACAAAATAAGTTTGGGAACCAGTGATTTACACAATCACAATACTTTATTTGTGGATGAATTCTTCACTATTGATGACCAAATGCACTATAGAGTATTGTTTACCTAACCACTCATTTTTTAAGGTACACATTTGCTAGAATCATTTTTGAAATCATAATAGGATTAAAGATTTTTATGACCACTTAATACCTAAACCCGTTTCAAATATGTAAAATATTGGGTCCTTACATATGAAATTGGTGTTTTGTACGGGAGGAATATAAAGTCAATTTTTTTTTTGTAAAATATATTTAATAAATTAAAGTATGCACCGTTGTTATCTATGCACTTTTGCCATCTCATAGGTAGTTCATTGATCCCTTTACTAAAAAAACCATGGGGGCGAGAATCAATAAACTCTTTGAAGGCGGTTTCGACTGCCGCATCAGAGTTGAATTTTTTTTCCTTGTAAGAAGTTGTCCAAATTCCGGAAAAAATGATAATCTGTTGGAGCAAGGTCCGGGGAGTACGGTGGATGTCGCAGACATTCCAATTGTAGCTCATCTAACTTAGTGGTTGTTTGTTGTGCAGTGTGTGGTCTTGCGTTGTCGTGAAGCAGCAGTGGCCTAGAGCGATTGATCAATCTCGGTTGTTTAGTAGCTAGTTCTTCCTTCATGGTTTGCAGTTGCTGACAATAGATATCTGCCGTAATCGTTTGGCCAGTTTTTAGAAAGCTGTAGTGAACGACACCGGCGCTAGTCCACCAAACACTTACAAGTAACTTTTTCTGGGTCAATTTTCGTTTAGGGCAGGATTTGGCTGGGTCTCCAGGGTTCAGCCATTGCAACGAGCGCTTCCGATTATCGTACAGTATCCACTTTTCATCACAAGTAATGATTCGATTTAAAATCCCTTCATTATTGTGTCGGTTGAGCAAAGTAACACAGCAGTCGACGCGTGTTTGCAAGTTCGATTCACTCAATTCATGAGGTACCCATCGTTCAAGTTTTTTTACTTTCCCGATTTGCTTCAAGTGGATTAATACAGTTTTGTCACTTATCCCGAAGCCTGCAGCTATCTCTGAAGTGCTTTGTGATGGATCCGCTTCCACAATAGCCTTGAATTCTTCATTTTCCACTTTGGTCTCCGGCCGTCCACGGGGTTGGTTCTGAAGGTCGAAATTTCCAGAACAAAAACGTTGAAACCAAAAACGTGCCGTGCTTTCTTTTGCGACACCAGCGCCGTACACATCATTAATCCTTCGAGCTGTTTCTGCAGCACTAGTGCCACGGTAGAACTCGTACTCGTAAATATACCTATGAATATACCGATATTTCATGTTTTCCATTGTGCGGTAATAAGCGACGCCAAAGAAAAAAATAATGAGGAAAACAACAAATGAATGACTGTTTTCAAAACTCAAATGTACCAGCTAAATGAATTTATAAATTTGAATTTGGAATTCTTAACCAAAGAGGAGATATTTCAGATCAAAGTGGTCAGTACGACAAAACGCTAATTTCATATGTAAGGACCCAATACTTTGTAATGATTCAAATGAAATACTAACTTGAATAAAAAAATGTGGACATACAGGTTGTAAGCTAAGTTAAGGCAAACTAACTTCCTTTCATTTCATATTCAGTTGACTTACTTGACTTAGAAAATCTCAATTTAAATTTTGTACCTAGAATACATCTAAGAAAATAGCATCAAATTAAGATGGTCCGGCTGTTCTAAAAAGACTAAAAAATTAACTAAATCTCTACATGTAGATTAGTTATCAGTTTATGTTTATTTGCGTTTTATCAATTGCTCTACCTACTCAATTTAAATTTTCACTCGCATACTATGTTTACATCTATTTACCACGTTCCTCTGATGGTTCACCTCCAGCATTATGGTCATTTATTATATGCTTTGTTTACGCTAGTAACTAATTAATCTGTGGCTTTGGACACAATACATTCAACGCCCGAGATAGCCCTCCTTCCTACCAGAGATTGTTTTTATTTGTTTTACCTCTATACTTGATACTTTTCTCGGGCTCGTTTTTGCAAATCGATGTCCAGTGCGCCTATTTGGAGTACAGGTAGGACGGTAGACGGCCACTCCTTTGCACTCCGGCAAAACATGGCTTTGATAGGGGATTTACAGATTGTGCTCTTAACGTATTGCGCACACATACTCTTGTTAACAATCAATGAAAGTTATATTTAAAAATTGGTTTAAACAGTGACGTATTTTAAGAATTGAGCCTTTGTATATATAGGTAAGGTTTGCCGCCCCATAAATTATCAAAAAAAAGGAAAAATGTTTTAATAATGAAAAAGGTCATACGAAAGAATTACCATTTAATAAATATTTTACATCTTTTTGGATATTTACACATTAAGAATGGCTGGCTATTCGGCATTCGCCGCCACTCCCCATGGCCATGGGTAATACGTACTGGGATTGAAGTAATCTTGTTATTTCGTCATACTGTCAGAACATCCGAAAGTATATCCTTTAACATCTGACGATTATCGCATTTGGGGCTAAAAAAATATCCACACATTCAATTAGAAACACTATTGTGAATCCTAGCGGCCTTTGATTTTGAATATCTAGGTATTTAAGTCTTCCGAGAATGTGCCAGTTCCAGTACCTACCTAACTCCGTTTTAGAGCCGTCTGTAAATATTTGGAGTTCTCTAGATACAAGTGACTCCTCCAGCCTTCTCATGGAGCTGAATTCTGTATTTTTATCGAAATCATAAATTAAAGAATTCGCAATCCTATTATTATAGAAGAGAAGAGTATTTTCTCAATTACCTGAAAATTGCCATGTGTGGGATTTCGATGGTTTCGATGTTTTTCCAAAGATATAAATAAACTGTTAAGTCTAATCGCTGCTTTTGTTGCTTCCTACGGATTATACAGGGTGTATATGAAAACGGGACAGTTACTTTAATGGATGAAAGGGTATAACTTTAGTATGTAGTTACAAAAAGAATTATCGAAAAAAACGTATCCGTTTAAGAGTTATGACCGTTTTAATTTTCAAGTGTTATCCCCACCATTTCTCGTAAAATTGGGTTGATCGTGTACAGTTACAGATTTCAAATCTTACGTTTTTTTTTATTTTGTAATAATTTCATCCGTTACTGAAATACAGCCTGAAAACCATTTTCGAAAATAATGCGTATACCCCAATGGGGGGTTTGTGATCGAAGTTTATCGCATTCAATTTTTAAATTAATGTAGATCAAAAGCTCATTTCAAGATAGAGGCGGCTTCGGTTACACGAACATAATAATGGGTCATTGAAATTTTTCACATTTTTCCGATATTTTTCCATTTTTGAAATTTTTTCGAATTGTTTCCCAAATTTGACTAACTAAATGAATCGAAAACGGCTAGCAGTGGCGGAGTCTTGTTGTTGATTTATTGCTCATCAAGTTTGAAATGTAATTGTTGAATAAATAGAGCATATTTTGCTGTACAGCGCGGATTCTAGAACGCGGTCATAGCGCGGCTACCGCGTTGTATCGGCGCGAAGAAATTCGTTTCAAATAAACGCGGCCTAAAAGCCACTTAATTTTTATCTGTAATAAATTAAATAATAACAATCTACATAATTAAAATTAACTGTGGAGTAACTAATGTGAGTATATTGTTTTATAATCAAAAGGCGACAACGCGATCGATGCTACTCCATGATGTGTTGCCGATATTTTTATTTTCTATCTATCTTATATCTATACAAGCGAAATACCGCACACTGACTAACGTACTCATCACAAGATCTCCGAAGCTGTAGCTCCGATTGAACTTGAACTTGAACTTGAAATTTAGTATAGGTACCTTTCGCGGTGTATACACTCACTGAGAACGGAAGTTTCAAGTCTTGTCCAAAATGGCTCTGATACCCGAGTGAAGCCGGGGCGGGTCGCTCGTATGTATATATAGGCGTTTGTCAAAGACAGACAGGCACAGTGTTCGGACTAACATTGTGACAAATATATTTAAGAATACTGAAGCTTAAAATTAATGGTTTCATTTCATGAAGATACAAGATAACGTCCAATTGTCCATGTTAACTAACTATACATCTGTGCAAAAATAGTACAAGTTTGTATTGGGTCAAAACTTCTTGAGCCGATGCTGATAGTAAGTAATAATGGTTATGGCTAAGTATGGGTGGTTATTATGGGTATGATAATGAATTGAGTGTGAAAATAAGTCTAAGGGTTTTAAAACCCTTAGACTTATTTTTACACTCAATTCATTATCATAGATTTTATGACATTTTCTTAACTAGGAACAAGCATAGGACTTATACCTATTCATCTTTGGCCAATTCTGGAAAATCTTTAAATTGTATAAAAATATATACCTACACTAAGTAGTCTCAGAACTTATTTAAACAGAACGCTAACAAAAGAATAATGAAGTATATTCTTTATTACTGTAACTTAGACATTAATCCACCCTCTATCAATATCAATATTATAGAATAAGTATAGAGATAATGTTCGAGATGGACGCTCTGATTTACGGTAGTAAACTAATTAATCTGTGGTTTGGTTATGGCAACTGCGAAACATCACGTTGGTCATATTAATCAGCCGCCTTTCATAAAGACAAAATGTCATTAAAGGACTTTGGATATAACAGTGTTTAAATTGTCCTTATCGATATCCTCCTCTATCAGTCTTTATGTTTCTTCTCTATGGTCTTTATAGTTAGCATTCGCACTATTTTCTGAAAGTCAGAATTACTCCTAAGGTAGGCATATATACCATTATACACTATCTGATTTTTTTTATACATGCCATTGTGCCCCGTGTATTACCGTAGTAAAGTATTCCAACGGATATATATAAAAAAAGACGAATACATTTACTAATAAAACTATTAAACTTATTTAAAAATCATGTACAATATCGATTACTGAAAAGTATAACTAAACGTTGGCATTTTTTTTATGTAATAAAAACATATCTACCCTCGTCATACGCCAACGGTTAAATGGCGAGTGGTGCAGTTAAAAGTTTACAACTGTTGTATTCACACAACACTACATCTTTAAACATGTATAGGTCATGGGATGTGACACGCGAATGTCCTTTTCGGATATTGAATTACGGGGTTGCACGACAGTGTAATTGTAACAATGAAGAAGGGAATGCTTGGATAGTTCGGGCACATAGGAAGAGATGAAACACTGACGAAGAAAATCTACACAGCGAAAGAGAGTTGTAAAAAAAGCCAGGGAAGACCGGGGCTTACTTACGAACATCAAATGTCAAAAAAACTGGCATACTTAGGCGAAAACGTGTGAGGAGAATGATGTGATTTAAGGAAGCGAAAGAAATACTTATGTAAGGACCGTGACGCTTAGCGCTCCGTCCTCTCGGACTACCCCATTAGGGATACAGTGTGGAGATACTCGTATGTATGTATGTGTGATGGTGTATGAAAATGCCCCTTGCCCTTACATCAATGCGTAGCACCGCCTAAAAATTTTGAATTTGTTTGTTAAAAAATGAGACCAATTCTTATCCCTAAAAAACCATTAGAAATAAAATGTACCTACTCATTTCGTTTTTACAGATTAGGTTAAGTATTAACCAAACTATTGAAGGTGAGTGGTACTTATACCAATAAGTACATTATTGTATGTTTACATACGTATGTACAACGTCCGCTATATTTAAGTGTTAAGTAAGTAAAATAATGTACACGTATAGTATATTTAAATACCTACCTCTCTAATGCATTTGTATCATTTAATTAACACTGGTCACTCATGCCACTATATCTATCAAATATTTGGTACATATACAGCTTAAATTATAGTTTTTGTGTTAGCATGATAACAGTGCCCTAGTGGCCTACAATGAACAGACATGTATATAATCAATATTAATATAAAGATATATTAATATAAAATACACAACTCAATATTAATATAAAGAAAACAATACATATAAGTATATTCAAAAAGTAATATGACTATACTTCGAATTTTACAATAACTGAGACATTTAAAAATTTTAATACACGTACCACAGATTAATTAGTTACTAACGTAAAGTGGTACTAAAAGCAACACATTGTGATTGTGTGATTCAAATATTTTAAATAACAGAATTGGAGAACCATTATATACCTAATAATCGCTATTATAAGGCACTCATTCGTCATTGAATAGGATGTAAACGTGTGTCACCGTCATAAGTCATCGAATAAACAAGTTAATCTCGAGTTTCCCAGGATGATTTCCACGATTTTGGACAGTGTATATACAATGTCATATTTACGGTGCGACTCACTGTGAAATACCTATGTAGACATGTAGAATAAGTATATAGCTCAAAGCTAAAATTATGTACGCATTCACAGATCTAACATAAGATCCTGAATGGATAAAATTTGAAAAATGTGCTAATTCTGTAATACACTTTATAAGTTTATTAGGTACATTATTAAACACTTAAAACAAATATTCTTTATCAGTCACCCATTTATATAAGAAATAACTAAATAAGAATGTGCCTGGAGTTCTTTACAATAAATATTAAAATAACTATTACAAGACTGGCCCATTGCGTTGGCGCGGTGGCAGCGTATGTCTTCCAAGCGGTCAAGTCAATTTAGGATACAAACTTTTCTAAATTGGCTTGGAGTCGATGTTATTGGGAGATCCCTTAGTTCGTTGTATTTAGTACAAATTATTATTTTCAAAATTTATTTCAAAATTCTTTTAATTTTAAATTTATTTTAATTTACAGTACGAATCAAATTCTGGCCTTCCTTCTTCTACCTTCGCCTTAGAATACAGACATACTAATTCGGCATCAATGATCCGAAATCGCAAGCCAGTAAATAAACAAAAAAGAACGGAAAAGTCATTGGCATTCAGTGCCAGGTTATTGTGCCAGTTGTACACACTGAACCTTCATTTCGCTCACGGTCGTTTTCTTGCATTTCCTTTTAAATTTCGATTATTTCAAAATAACTTTAGTAATTAGTACTTGCCTATACTCGCTAGCACTATGTGTTATACCTACCAAAGGAAGTTGTCTTTTGACCATGTTCGATTTCCGTTGAACAGAGGAAAATCAACAAACAAAGATCTACGATTTCTTATTCAGAACACATTGTGTGATCTCTGATCAATGTCTGATTCTAAAGGACATTAAATTCGTTTGTTTAAGGTGACGCATTGATAAACAATAATTTAATCCAAAATAGACCTTCTGGTCTATACAAAAATGCGTGCGCTAGCTTACGAGAAACTAGTTATTTTTGTTTATTTTAAAAACTATAATTAATTCAAAAAAATTCCAACTGTCACTTTGAATAATATGTTTAGATTAAAACTGTACAGAAAATTTTGAAACATAAATCGGTCCCGTGACTCCTAAAAATGTAAATCTCTGTTTTAAAAGAGGTTTCTTTGATAATTTTTTTTGTGATACAAAAGTTAACCAATCGTCTATCGCAACTGTGAAAATAAATTCAATGAAATGAAGAATGAGATTACCACGTATCATTTTCATACGTTTTGTAGTCACTTAGAAAAATTGAGATCCCTGCCGTCAAAATTTCCAATGCGTCGCCTTAATACGAGTAAAGGCGTCTTGGATAATAATTATAATGTAGGAAAAAATGTAAATATAACTACTTAAAAGTCAAAAAACTAAAAGCCGACTACGGATTTATTGTTTATTTATATTTTATTGTTAATTATATAAAATGTTGTACTAGTAGGTAATAAAATGTTGTACTAGTATGGTTAATACATTGAAATATTATATCTTGCTATATTGTAAAATATTAATTGACGACACATAAAATTGTGTTGTTCTGTATAGTCATTGACAAAAAAGTTAATTTCAATGAAGCTATGAACAGAAGTTACAGAATTTTTATTTACTTATACTGTGGATATGTCGCAGCCAACTTGTTGAAATAGCCGTTCAATTGCACGGCTGTCCCTTTCACTGAGCAACGCTATTCAACCACATCATGGCGTTTAAAACGTTTGATATCACACCGTGGCGGTAGTTTCGTTTTGTTTACAAGATGGCGTCAACAGCTAGTGTTTTTTGATCGTTGAAAGTTATTGTTTTATCGGGAAATAATGGAGAAATAATGGAGTTACCTATGAGCGATTCGAGTGAATTAAAATTTAAACAAAATTCTTATAGGGCGGACTGTTCTACCCCGCTTCGCCGGCCTCTGCCACAGCACGCTCGCTTCGCTCGCTCGGCTCGCGTGTTGTGGTTGGTACTGAAGTACCTATATTATGTTCCTGTATTATATTCATAGTACGTGATAACATTGTCGTTATAAAAGCATAAGACAATGATGTGAAAAATTTAACTTAGAATATCGATAAATGTATTACTCTCATCTACTGATACGACTTTATACTGGGCACACCATGATTTGACGACTAATCAGACGGTTTCATGAAATGACGACGTTAATGAAATGCCCCAGTCTATCATAATCTGCTCAATTCTATGACCATCTACGCCTGCAACGAGACGTACAAAAACGGCAAAGGAGTAATATATAGATATAGTGATTGGTTACTAACCCATCACGTACATAGATCCCTTATAAACACAGTCCCTCGGGGTAACTAATAAATCTGTGCCTTAGGTACCTTTTATACCCTGAAAGATTTACCCAGAAAGATATACCCAGTTTATATATTCTATGTTTCCTTTACTTATAAATAAATAATACAGAAATCGTAAACTTTAAATATTTAATGCTTATATTATCTACACATATACAACAAATATACCACATAAGCGTTAATTTTCACATAACACATTGTCATTACTTAGGTGTTCAGACAAATATTTGATTACAATAAAGAAATAGACCTAGGCGAAAATGCGTGAGGAGAATGACGAGATTAAAGGAAGTGAAAGAAGTATATATAAGGACCGCGAGGCTTAGTGCTCCATCTTTTCTGAGTACCCCGTTAAGGATACAGCATGAACATATGTATATATGTATAATTCCGAGTATATAAATAGACCTATTACTCATAATCAGCTGTAATTCGGTAACGTATATGTAATTTGTTTAGTGTTCACTAATCTCCTACAAATACAATACAAGCGCGATTTCGGGCTGATCTTACTAAACTACTTCGATCACAAATAAAAGACCTACAAAATACAAACCTACAAAGGTCACAGCTCATTAGAGCGCATCCCGGTATCCGACCGACACCGCCTCGTCGCTCCACTGTCTCCACAAGTGGACGCCGTGTTGTCAACTGGTAAATGTCGCGTGGTCAACTAGTGGACATCGCGTGGTTCGCGAATAGACGAGTAGTTCGTCAGTTTTTTATTCATTTTCGACACGTTTGAAGGAACGGTTGGGAATGAAGAGTGGAAAAGCGGTGTGATGCCGGCGCATCGTCTTCGTGCGTGAACAGCGCGCGGTCTACGCGGGCCCCCTGCGTTGGCAGCGGGTGGTCACCGAGTGGTTCACTCGCCGGCCTTGCGTGGACAGCTTGCGCGTCAGGCGGTCCGGTGACGTTACGAAGTTGATAAGTGAGCGCATGTCCATAGTAGTCCATATAAAGAATACTAACTGCGCGAGGCGAGGCGGTGCTGCGATCTGGTGCCGGGTGGCTCTAATGAGCTGTGACCTTAAACAGTACTATTAGTACCTTTCTGTTACAAGAAAAACAAATGACCGAATACTCAAAAGGTAATCAAATCTCTCTTCAAGTAGTCTTCTTTAAAATTGATCGTAGTAGAATTTAACTGGTACTTATACTGAAAGCTGAATTAACATAGAGTAATGGTCCATTTACTAATGTTTTGTCAACGTGTCTACAATGGCAATATTCAAAATATGTCTATCTTTGGGTCTCGCACAATATTTATCGATATAAACTGCGTTTCACGCAGCAAATTTTTAAATGTTTTCTTTTTGTAATCTTAAATTGGAATTATGGTAAATGATATAAACCATAAAATATTGTGTAAAAAGCCACAAGACATTTACGTCTGCTTTTCTATTGTACGTGTTAAATAAATAATGTAATATAGGATTTAAATTATATTTGATCTTAATAACAAACCTACGAATGGAAGGGAATGGAATTTTTTCTGATGTCTCGCGTCATATTTCAATTTTGATTTGTTAATAATTTACTTTTGTCTGAATCAATAATTACAAAATGGATTGTAAGAACAAAGGAGGGTGTAATTTATTACATAACCATAATTTATTACATAACAAATTATCAAAAGCAAGTAATTTATTATACGCACGATGTCATCGGGGACTTAAATTGGTAAAATATATGTCTGGACAACTTTTTAAAAAATCATGCTTTTTAGGCATAATGTAGCATTAAATAAGGAAACTAATGCTATGATAATTAGAAAAAAGCAAAGAGTGTGACTTCAAATAGCCGAAAACTTTAATTCTTCAACTACCAATGGAAGGCGAACGGCCGCTCAACTAAAAATCTTGTATGATAATTTAAAGTAAAGGATGAGAAAAAGATTGGCACAATCAAATGTAAGTTATAATCATAACTACTAATATCGAAATATAAATCGCAATTAAAATTACTGAGAACTACTTACAGCAAATTTATAATTTTGGTTCAAGCGACATTAAACTTGATGATTAGAGTTCGTAAAATTTTGCTGGGCCATCAAATTTGTATTTGTAATTGTTTCAGTATGAGAAAATGACGAATTAAGACTTGATCTAAGATCAAATACTTAATTAGCCTTTGAGTATTCGGCCCTTAATGTTTAATTAATAAAAACTTAATAAATATTTTTAAAACAAAGGTTTTATCATATTTACCTCTGTAGTTTTAATCACCTTTAAATGTAAGGTTTTTGTTATTGCTATTATTATAATTTCAGAAAAGAAGTATTCAGTAAGAGAGCAGTATTTCCGCCAAAAACTGGGAAATTCTAAGGTAGAAACAAGATATATGATTCAAAAACAGAATTGGGAATAAAATTTATACAAACTCCATTGCAATTATGGAGTGGCGAAAACGAAGTGGTTGCTGAAATTTTATAAATTTGTGAAATAATATCATGCTAAAGTTTATTTTACGTTTTTATAAAAATAATAATCTCACTATGATCTTAATATTACCTAAGTATAATTCTAGTGACATTCTAACCCAAAATGATTCATTCTTTCATTTTTCAGGTAATGAAGATTGAAAATATTTAAATATATTAATATAATAATAGTCTCTGTATCATGTATCATGTATCTACATGATTATAATACAAAAATGAAACATTTTATCAATTGCAATAATAAATATTTATTACTGAATTTCTTGAATATACTTATAATTATTATTTAATGTTCTTTATGATCCATCTTATACCTCTGGCTCAAAAGTAAGGTCTTCTTGAATCTTTTTAACTACTTATTAATCATCAATCCTTATTAATCAATCAATCAATATTATAAACTCGCATTATTGTGAGGATGGATGAATGTTTGTTACTCTTTAAGCAAAAATTACTGAACAAATGTTGATGAAACTACAATAGTATAGCTTATACATAGTCTCGAGTTTCTAAATACCAATTTCCGCACGTGTCATACAACATTTTTCAACACATTTGCGAGAAAACAGTACAATAGGTAATAAAACAGACTTTTTCATTAGACTATTTTTAATAGTAAATAAGTTATACAGATAGGTCACTACTCTTAGAAATTATTAGTAAAATTTGAACAATTATTGAAATTCAGTGAAATTTGGTGATTTGGAAGCTTAACTGACTGACTGACATTATTCCTATTCCATTATTTTGCATTATTGGCGCGGTTCCACAGCATTATTTTATATTTATAGTTAGACTTTGATATCTTGTCGCCTATTTCAATTTTATTGTGCACCGAGTCTTCAATATAACCCTCTGCAAAAATATTAGAGCGCCATCCTCCGTGGCGTTTCAATGCAATGATATCAGCTCCGGAATTCGCTAGTAATGTTGCAGAGGTTTTTCTAAAGCTGTGACCGGTACAAACTATCCGGATTTTCCAATTTCAAAAACGTGGCTATTTCTTTTTGTACACTACCGGCCAACGAGTTACCGCATGCATTTACCGTTTTGGTACTTCTGAAAGAATCTATTACTCTTTGCGTTTGTAATTCTTAGAGCTTGATACTTCTTGACAATTGCGTAAAACCCACCATGTTTGGGAGCGTACGAGGGATTTTGGTTTTTGTGTCAGGTATCTTGACAAGCAATAAGTTCCCATGGTTTTCGATATCGCTCACATTTATGTTGGCTAGTTCTTGTCGTTTGTACGCCCCAGATATACCTACCAAAAATTAATATAGCCTGTAATAAAATACAACTAATTTAAGTATGCTTTATGTAGTTCTATACACGTAAATGACCAAAATAACTATCAAATATAGATACCTACCTACTAAATTAAGCATTACCTAAAGTATTATACCAAATAAGTATGTAAGTGTCTGCAAAAAGGTTTAAAGTAAAGAAAAGTTTTAAAAACGTACCTTAGTTACTAAATATTTTTCATCTGTTTTCTACGTTAGCTGCAGTAAATACTTTTGAGATTTCTTGCTTGTATAGCCATCTGACTGTCGTTTTAAAAATACATGTAAGTAAATTTTATGTATTTTGTTAAATGGATGTCATTATTGGTTTTTAGAGTGCTTTTTAACATCGAATATATGGACCACATTGAGGATGGCTTATACTTCACACGTAATTCATTGAAATAAGCCATTATAACATTTTGAGAGAATACATTCGTCTACTCGTTTGTGAAAACCAACTTACCGCACTAATATCATAAATATTACGGAAATTAAAAAAAATCGTAAAGGATACGCACGGCGCTATACAACGGAGTATGCGGTAAAACAGGTACTTAGGTGAGAGTACGGTGCGTAATTTTTAACATTCAAATAATGTATACAGGCTTCGTAAATGCATTTTTTGAGCAAATGTGTTGAAAAATACTACTCTGTCAAGAAAGGACCGAGAAAACATCAATAATACACGAAATGTTACTTATTCATCCAAATTTATTTAATCACCTTCAAAGTATGCTCCTTCAGAAACGATACACTTACGACAACGAATAATCCAATTATCAAAACATGTTTAAACGCTTTTTTCGGAATTGAGTTCAGTGCTCGCCGCGAATTCTCCTTTATGTCTTCTACCGAATGAAAACGGGTGCCACGAATTGGTAATTTGAGTTTAGGAAAAAGAAAGAAGTCGGCTGGAGCCATATCTGGTGAATAAGGTGGTTGCTCGATGGTATTTGTTGAGTTTTTGGTCAAAAATTCGTTCACGATGATGGCCTTGTGCGAGGGCGCATTATCGTGGTGCAAAATCCAAGAATTTTCTTTCCGCAAATCTGGCCTTTTTCGTCGAATTTGCTCTCTTAAACGCCGCATAACGCCCAAATAATACTCTTTATTTACCGTTTGACCAACTTTTTGATCAACTTTGGCGTGGTTTTTTCGGTTTCGGTTCAGTTGGAAGGCACCACTCCGAAGCTTGTTGACTAGTTTGCATGTCAAACTCGTAAACCCACGTCTCGTCACCAGTAACAATGCGTTTCATGAATGTTGGGTCGGAATTGACTCGTTCTAGCATGTCCTCAGCGACTCTTATGCGATTGTGTTTTTGAAGAAAATTCAGGTCTTTTGGGACTAGCCGAGCGGCAACATGTTTCATACCCAAGTGATTATTTAAAATGGTACGGATCGACTCGTGAGACACAGAAAGTTTGGCGGCTATCTCTCTCAAACTTGAATGAGGATTTTCAGTCCCTATTTCCTTCAATTTTGCGATGTTAACTTCAGTTGCAGACGTTGATGGCCTACCAGAGCGAGGCAAATCTTCCATCACATCTCGACCGCTTTAGAACGCTTTGTACCACTCATAAGCACGTGTTTTTGATAGAGTCGATTCACCGTAAGCCTTCTGTAACATTTTCAGTGACTCCGAACACGAAATTCCATTGGCGATGCAAAATTTAAGACACTCTTTGTTCGATGTTTATGTCCATTACGGAATTTGCAACTATAACTAAAAACAGCACTGTATTTAATCTAAATAGCAGATGCAACTCAAACTCCGCGCCAAAATGGGAAACAGTTGTGCCAATCTAACAACAACCAAAAAAAAAATTGAAGTTGGAACCATAAACAAATCATCCATTCCCGATACTTTCTTGACTGAATGTATATTACTTGCTTTTCATAATTTCCAGCAACGTCTTTTTTGGTTGTGTAACCTCCTTTTTCTTAATTTCCATTTTGTAATTATCAACTCAGACAAAAGTAAATTATTAACAAATCAAAATTCAAATTTGACGCGAAACATCAGAATAAACCGTTCCGTTTGAGTGTGTTAATAAGATCAAATAGGTATAATTTAAATCCTATATTAAATTATTTATTTAACTTGCACAATAGAAAAAACAGACGTAAATGTCATAAGTGGCTTTTTACACAATATTTTATGGTTTATATTATTTTCCATAAATGTAATTTAAGATTACAAAAAGAAAACATTTAAAAATTTGCTGCCTGAAACGCATTTTATATCGATAAGACCCAAGACCCTGTGATAGACATATTTTGAATATTGCCATTGTTTGTCAACAATGGCAATATTCAAAATTAATAGGCAATAGTTGACGAAGCATTAGTAAATGGACCATTACTCTATGTTAATTGAGCTTTCAGTATACCAGTTAAATTCTACCTACAATCACTTTTAATAAAGACTACTTGAAGAGAGATTTGATTACCTTTTGAGTACCCGGTCGTTAACGAGATAATGGTAGATTAGATTTGATGTTCATCAAATTTTGATGGGCCATCAAATTCGTATTTGACTATTGGTTCAGTATAAGATAATGACGAATTAAGACTTGATCGAAGATCAAATAATACTTAATTAGTCTATGAGTATTCGGCCGTTGGGTATTATCACTTCTCTATCTCTAAATATTATAAACCAGTCGCTGTTTTCGTCTGTCTGTTTTTCTGATAACTTTTTCTAAACCACACAACGGATTTTGCTACGGTTTTCACTATCACTTATAGAATTTTTTCCGGTAGGTTTATATGTACAATACATGTATATTATAGTAGAGAAAAGCCGAGAGTTTCAATTATTTGTAAATATGTGGCAAAATATATTTTTGGGGGCTAACATTGCTAATGCTGGCTAAACCTTACGAGATAGATCAAAATAATGTACTATGGAATTACATATCTTAAAAAGGTCTACAGAATATTCACTAATGGTATATGTCTATCTCCTAAGAATAACCCACAGTAATCATTTTTATCTTTTACATATTACTAAAAAATGACGGGTTATTTACGTAGCTATTTTGAACAATAAGTATTAATCCTTATCCAATTAAATACGTTAGATAAGTTGTGCATTTAATGTAGATCAAAATTTCCCTGTACAGGATACCATTAAAATGAATATCTTAGCAGATATCACAGATTTAAAATTATTAATCGCTCGTAGCGAAACGGAATCCGTTTGTGTTGTCTAATGAAAAACAGCTATAAATATTGTATATAAAGACATTCTACAGTTATACAACCTACGTCACACACGGTACAACCGTGCGAAGCCGGCGCGGGTCGCTAGTTCTATTATAATTATCATAATTTAAAAGAAATGAATCAGTCGATAAGAAGCGTTTTTCAGTCAATCTTGGACGCTTTTTTTACAATAAATACATGTAAGTAAACAAAGCAATGTTTTCTAACTTAAATCATATAAACGACACCATGGGCAAATGTAATTGTAAGGATGACAGAAGAAATCGTTTTGGGAAATTTGTATACGGAGTCGTATTTTAACAGTGCGAACAATTTCATGTCTTAATTTTTTTATAGCTCACAATTATTTTAGTGGCATTTCGAAGGTGGCATTATATTATATTAAATTAGTGTAGTTTTAATGAAGTTGTTTTTATTGTTACCAGCATTTTTGTGGTCATTTTTTTAATCGTAAAGTGCTTTTAAATTCATCCTTTAAAAAATTGTGACTGTAGCCTGTAGGTATAATATGCACGGATATGATTTCTATTACAAAACTTATAATCGAAGATGTGTGCTTTAACAAAAAATAAATGTATATTAAATAGTTACGTATTTACTACATAATATATGTTATAGGTATGCGCTGTTCCTTGAAGTACTTTTCGACATTCATAACATTTTTTAGACCAAATTATATTCAACCTCAAAGTCTACACAAGTAATAGTATCATGGACAACAACTGGTGAATTTGTATCTATAATGTAAAACTAAAAAAAAATAATATTTAGTTGCAAACAAGTCGAAAGTCACAAAGATGGTCGTTGATTCCGTTCGCTTGTCTCAATGTCATACACCTTTGAGGTGATTTGTACTACCTACGTTTTCCAATTTCAACTTTAATTCATCAGCCATAAAGTCTACGTCCTCGAATATTACAACACCAAACGATCAATGATGCAGGCTCGATACAAACTTGAAACAGAAATCAGTTCACTGCCATGTGTGGTAGCGAAACGTATACCTATCAATAGTGAATATTATGTACGTGCCATGGTAAGCTTTTAAGCTTTTTATATTTCCTAATTTCTAAATGAAATACAACATCAGTATACACTACGATAAAGTCTTAATGGACTTGTATATGTAGTCAGTGTACTCTATAATAGACAGTATGATATCATTGATAGAACATAGGCATATTTTTTTATAATGAAAATTGATTATTGTTTCTAATAACAGTTAACACAACTCACAGTCTTGGATTTATTTGCAACTATTATTATAAAATGATATTGCAGTTATAAAAAAAATGTTACTGCAGTTTATTCAAAGATTTAAGTGTAAAAGACGGGCAAACAAACAAATAACCCTTACATTTATACGCATATTAAGTAGGTACGTAAAATTATTTATTTAATTAATTAATTTAAACTTAATTTTAAGTGGAGGTTATTTGCACTTAAAATAAACAAAAAAATAAACAACAATTAATGTTGTTTATTTTGGTAAATAGTTTATACTTATATTTATAGAATAAAATGGGTAGGTACATTAGAGTACTTTTCATTTCAGGAATTTAATTGTAATATTGTCATGATATTTTCGATAACTCATTCACTAATTGAAAATTCACTAAATGTCTGACTGTCAGATGTACAAACTTATATTATACAGTACTTGTACCGTGACAGTACCAACCAAAACAAAGTTGCTTCACTACATACTCGATGCTTTTAAAAGGATTTCATATTTATGTTGTTATAGAAATTTATATTTCCTATACTTAAATACGTACATACATACACATCTTCACGCTGTATAGCTAACGGGGCAGTCAGAGAGGACGGAGCGCCAAGCGTCGCGGTCCTTACTAGGTACCTACTTCTTTCGCTTCCTCAAATATCATCATTCTCCTCATACATTTTCGGCCTAGGTATGCGAGTGCTTTTGACACTTCCGATATTGACTCTGGCTGTTTGATCTTCGTAAGTCAGCCTTGGTCAAACATTTGGTTAAATATGTTGCCTCAAATACTATATAAGCACTAGTTTAGTGCTTCCAGTCTGAAGTAGGCAGATAGGTACTGTTGGATACCATACTACGAACTAAAGGAGTACCTAGCGTCGAACTCGAATAGATCGAGAATCGAACACGGGACCCTCAGCTTTCAGTCAACGATGCCGATAAGACGCTCCTTTATGTTTTTGATTAAAAAAATGTCAATGCTTCAAACAAAAGATATTTTCAAACATTATATAATACATACTTTGAATTTAAAATTCACGATGCCCAACTGTCCCAGCCCAACTTATTTGAAGTGGACATAAAATCTTATGTGTAACGGCCGAATACTCAAACGGTAATCAAATCTCTCTTCAAGTAAAGTCTTCATTAAAATTGATCGTAGGTTAAATATAACTGGTATACTGAAAGCTCAATTAACATAAACTAATGGCCCATTTACTAATGCCTTGTCAACGTGTCAACAATGGCAATATTCAAAATATTTCTGTCAAATTTGGGTCTTGCACAATACTTATCGATATGAACTGCGTTTCACGCAGTAAATTTTTAAATGTTTTCTATTTGTAATCCTAAATCGGATTTATGGAAAATAATAGGAATTATTAAATATTGTGTAAAAAGCCACTTATCACATTTACGTCTGTTTTTTCTATTTCGCAAATTAAACAAGAAATTTAATATTAGGTTTAAATTACAACTGATCTTATTAACAAACCTTCAAACGGAACGGTTTTTTCTGATGTCACGCGTCATATTTGAATTTTGATTTGTTAACAATTTGTTTTCGTCTGAATCGATAATTACAAAATGGATAGTAAGAAAAAAAGAGGATGTAATTTATTACACTGCCTATGAAAAACACATGTTGCTGGAAATTATAAAAAAGCGAGTAATTTGTTATATACCTACACGATTTCATCGGGGACTCAAGTTTGAGTTGAGGGAGTATTCGGCCGTAAGTCTATTATTGGGTCCTTACATATGAAATTAGCGTTTTGTCGTACTGACCACTTTGATCTGAAATATCTCCTCCTCTTTGGTTAAGAATTCCAAATTCAAATTTATAAATTCATTTAGCTGGTACATTTGAGTATTGAAAACAGTCATCCATTTGTTTTTTCCTCATTACTTTTTTCTTTGGCGTTGATTATTACCGCACAATGGAAAACATGAAATATCGGTATATTTACGAGTACGAGTTCTACCGTGGCACCAGTGCTGCAGAAACAGCTCGAAGGATTAATGATGTGTACGGCGCTGGTGTGGCAAAAGAAAGCACGGTACGTTTTTGGTTTCAACGTTTTCGTTCTGGAAATTTCGACCTTCAGAACCAACCCCGTGGACGGCCGGAGATCAAAGTGGAAAATGAAGAATTAAAGGCTATTGTGGAAGCGGATCCATCACAAAGAACTTCAGAGATAGCTGCAGGCTTTGGAGTAAGTGACAAAACTGTATTAATCCACTTGAAGCAAATCGGAAAAGTAAAAAAACTTGAACGATGGGTACCTCATGAATTGAGTGAATCGAACTTGCAAACACGCGTCGACTGCTGTGTTACTTTGCTCAATCGACACAATAATGAAGGGATTTTAAATCGAATCATTACTTGTGATGAAAAGTGGATACTGTACGATTATCGGAAGCGCTCGTCGCAATGGCTGAACCCTGGAGACCCAGCCAAATCCTGCCCTAAACGAAAATTGACTCAGAAAAAGTTACTTGTGAGTGTTTGGTGGACTAGCGCCAGTGTCGTTCACTACAGCTTTCTAAAATCTGGCCAAACTATTACGGCAGATATCTATTGTCAGCAACTGCAAACCATGAAGGAAGAACTAGCTGCTAAACAACCGAGATTGGTCAATCGCTCTAGGCCACTGCTGCTTCACGACAACGCAAGACCACACACTGCACAACAAACAACCACTAAGTTAGATGAGCTACAATTGGAATGTCTGCGACATCCACCGTACTCCCCGGACCTTGCTCCAACAGATTACCATTTTTTCCGGAATTTGGACAACTTCTTACAAGGAAAAAAATTCATCTCGGATGCGGCAGTCCAAACCGCTTTCAAAGAGTTTATTGATTCTTGCCCCCATGGTTTTTTTAGTAAAGGGATCAATGAACTACCTATGAGATGGCAAAAGTGCATAGATAACAACGGTGCATACTTTGGTTAATTAAATATAATTTACAAAAAAAAATTGACTTTATATTCCTCCCGTACAAAACGCCAATTTCATATGTAAGGACCAATATTTAAGATAATAATTAGGTTTAAGTTTGTAAATATTAACGCTTAGATAATTATGTATGTGATTTATATTTGATGTGTATAAAATAATAATAATATCTTAATAATTTACCGCATTTATGTGAAGGGAAATTATAATATATACATACAATAATACATATCTTCGCGCTGTATCCCTAACGGGGTTGTCAGAGAGGACGGAGCGCCAAGCTGCGCAGTCTTTACATACTTCTTTCGCTTCCTCAAATCTCATCATTCTCCTCACATATGTACCTCCGCTTAGGTAAGCGAGTGCTTTTAACATTTCCTTCAACTCATGGACGACGACGACCTCGATGGTGGCTTAGACGTTGGACCCAAGCGCGGAAGGTTCCGGGTTCGATTCCCAGTCGTGTCAATTTAGGAAACGAACTTTTCTAGATTGTCTCGGGTCTGGGTGTACTGGGAGACGCCCCCAGTAATCGTCGTCTGATTCTCATAGCACAGGGAATAAACTAGTTTGAGATCGGATGATTGGTGTGTATTGTCTACAAAAAAAAATCCATGATCAGGTCAGGTCGACTAATACTCTGGCTATTTGATCTTCTTAAGTCAGCTTTGGTCTTCCTTGGCCTCTGCTACCACTCACTTTCGCTCTGTAGATTTTCTTCGTCAGTCTTTCATCACTCATTTTTTCCACGTAGCCTCTATGGCCCTTCTATGTATGTATGCGGAAATATAATGATTCCACAATCTACATGTCAATCACCATAATTGCAGACAGTAGATATACATTTTAAGAAATAATATAACAGTAAAAATAAAAGAAATATAATTATTTGGATAACAGGACTTAAAAATATTTAAAATTGGTATTACATTATTCAGACATCACAATATTAGTATTATCGTCTACATTATGTTCTAATTATGACTGATAACATATGTTTTGACGGCTTATACTATAGCCATGAAAGATAATAAATAATAATATATTGTGGTGAAGGCTCTGAAACTTTGAACATACAACCTTTGAATTATATACGGAGTTCGTGTTTACGTAAAATGAACATGAATACTTAGTTATAATATCGTTATTGTTATACTGGATAACGTGTTAATGACTTTAAATAAATAAAATAAATAACATAATAATTCCGGTGTATAGTTACAATACAACGATATGTCGCTCATTAATATTTCTAATAACAATCTTATTTCAAAATATGTTATGCATATAGTTCGAAGTTTATTCGGGAATGCTACTACAATTATTAAGTTGTTTGTATGAGCCGATTGTACTTAAAATTCGTATAAAGATTGCAGTTTTCATTTAAATAATCTGAAAGAACGAAATTATCTTTATAACAGAACATATATCTCTGTTCCTACCTTTCTACCCGTTTATATGGATGCACCAAACGGTTTCCATATATGAATATTGCCTAAAGTATTTCTATTCATATTGTATCGTATTTTGTGATGTTAGTGAAGGTAATTTATGCGACTACGTAACGATACAGTTTCAATAAGAATGACATTATAAACGTCAATACACTCGAGCTCGCGCCTCGCGGGACATCTATTTGTCTTCGTTGCGTATGTGGAAAAGTTTTTTTTATAGATGTGAGCATGAACTTGCTTCGATGGAACAAAAACAGTGATGAAAAGAACCACAAAGTGGAAATCCCTTAGTTGATCCGCGTACGAACTCTTCGAGACATGATTCAGTCATTTGTGTACCTCCGCAACGATCGCGTCTGCCCCACGACAGGTATGCGCTTTAAAACATTAAACTAATGAATTTCAATTTAATTATTTCAAATCGTTATTTAAAATGTTGTTTACAATTAATTTTGATCGGGTCAATCACTGGTCGGAGTGATAATTCGTGTCCTCTACTGATAAACGTTTTAACTACGGAGATGTTAACGGCTGTCGTTTTGTTGCATTGTTAATAAATACATTTTAACAAATGTTCATAAATAAGTGAGTTACTGTGTGATTCACACGTGTCTTTCAACTCTATTAATATTATCAAATTGAAATAATTTATAATGTTATAATAATTTATAACAATATTATAGAATTATTATAAGCATAAGTACCTACATTCCATAAAAATATTTTAATTTATTTACGCTGGGTGCAAAGTCATGTCGTTCAGACGAAAACTATCTTTTAAAACGAAAACTCAGTTGGAAAGTGTTGAAAATTCGCCGTCCCCAGTGTCACCTGATTGTACACAGAATGGAAATTCAAAGTTGTCGACAATTGAACAAGAGGCTGGAACAATATTGTCGGAAAATGTCGAAACTACTGCAACGACCGAACAGTCCAGGGTAACAGTGTCGCAAGATACTGTAGATACAAACAGCGAATTGAATAACAGTTTGGGCCATAATGTTTCGAAAAATGAATCGGCTGTAGAAATACAAAAAGAGCTTCCGGATTCTGAAGATAAAGAGTGAGTAGACAATCATTGTCAGCGGAACAGGAGACAAAAACTTGTTTAGACTTATACATACTCCTATGTATGTACATATTATTATTAAAGTACTATGCTTAAACGATATTTATTTTTTGATACTTAGAGTAAAACAATTACTATAATTAATACGACCGCTTAACGTTTTTAAAAGTATTGCGTTTCTAAGTACTTAATTATAGAGTTAATCATTACATTTTTCGCTATGTAATAACAAAGAGACTGCTTCACAACATTCCCTTTTCTTATAACTGAACTTAGGGTTAGAAATTTAATCTAAAACGTTTATTGAATGCAATTTTAAAATATGCACAGCAGAAAATAATGTAAAAAAGTAATAATTCAATCAATAGTTTTTTCAGTTCGATCAAATTTAAATATAATTTGCTATTACTTTTATCAATTCGACAGTCTTGGTAATCTATATGTATTAGTCGTAAATCCTAAATGAGTACATGCTTTGCTATCATTATGAATTAATGATTTAATTACAACAGTCCTATTTAGTAACGATGTGGAATATTTTTCTGTTATTGTGTAACACTTATCTCTTGTAAGTCCATTATCGTGAAATATACGTAACTAGTAATAATATAGCTATTTAATAATAGATATTGGAAATCACGTTGAGAAATAGTGCATACATACTATACATATTATCATCATGCCGTATTGCTAAAGGGGTAGACAGAGAGGACGCGTTTACCTCATATATCATATCTCAATAGGCATACTGGAGGCCTACTAAAAACATTAATAATAATATAATTAGAATAATAGTATTGTCTTCCACTGGAAAATTCTATATTTTGCGTTTTAAAACGATCAACAGAATAGGACTATTACATATAATATAAGTTCTATTGCTATAATTCAAAACAAAAAATACCAAGGATTAGGTATTGGACTATTATGTAGATATAGTTACAACATAATAATTATCATAACTTATCATAATATCTTTTTGCAATAATTTTCAAATTGGTTTTCATAATTATATTAATATTATTTCGTTTTAAATTTATCTAATTACGATATCTAAATATAATGTTATACCTAAATCAAAGCAAATTATGTTCATTCTAAGAAGTTGATACCTACTTCTAATTTCTGAATAACAACAACAAACATTGAATTAAACCCATAATAATATGTAGATATTATTTATTTATTTTTATTTAACAATTTATTGCATAAAAGAACACACAAAAACAAAGATACGTACATAGAGAAAAAAGAGTAAAAGATATCGCTTATTTCTATAAGAAATTTCTCTCAGCGGACCCGTGAAAGAGACATCATATAAAAAAGAAAGAGTTACTATTAATTTTATTTATTCAAATATTGTCTGTGGTAGGTACTTAGTTAATATTACGTATAATGAAAACAAAACCTCAAAAACATTTGAATTGAAACTATTTAGGCATCACTATAATATTTTCTGTGGTACATTTTTTTATCTCTTCATGGCGTGGTGCACATATTAGCGCATTTGCCAATGTCACGTATTAATAAGTTGAATCGCTGATGAATTAAACAGTTAGGCAATGCAATGCACACGTCACAGTATTGTTAGAATTAGTTTTTTCTTCTTATCGTAAAATTCCTCCAGTAAAGTGATAGTAGGCTTTACTGAAGTTATAAAGGACATCTTGAAAGAGCGCGAGAATTTCAGTTACACATGCTTATTTGGACCTACTCCATTCTTTTCACTTATACAGAACTTTAAAACACAATATACTATCACTTTTGTACCTTAAAACTCCCAAAAATGTAAAAAATAGAAACATAATGACAACCTCACTTCTCCCGTTCCCGCCTAAAATCGTGGTAGGTACTTAGTTACTATTACATTGTAGTGATGCCTTTGTAGTTTTGATTTAGTATCAATAATGCTATTAAGTTTTTAAAGTAATTTGGAATGCAAGTATTTAAATATGGTAGATAACAAAGGTCACCTTGAGTCGTCCAATTAACAAGATATATCACGTTAAAAAATAATATTCCGATTTTATGACAGTTTGTATGTATGTGTTTGGCTGAATTAATAATGTGTGGGTTTCGTGCTAAGAATTCAAGATATACAAGTAATGTACCTACTTAATACAAGAAATAATTGCCTATTTGAATGCAAGGAAGACACTTATCGAGGATAATACTGTCGCTAAAAGTTCAAGGTAATGAGTATTTATCAATACTTTAATAGGATAATGTTAAAAATAACATTGAGCTCCCCTACAAACAATTAATTTTTTTTCTTTATACGAGGAATAATTTTAAAAACCTAAATGCTTTTCGCAAATGACTCATTTCAAATGAACCTTTAATACAAATATTGTTCTTGTAGCTAAATAGTACCTATGTTGTACCTACCCTCCTTCTGAAATATTATTTGTATAGATATGTTACTGTGAATGTACGAAGTTAAGTGTATGTTAAGATATTATATTAATAATTATAAATATGTACTATTACTATTGTATAAACAAACAATCTCCGAAACAACCGATGAATGTTCCTATTTTTAACCGACTTCAAAAAAAGGAGGTTTTCAATTCGACTGTATGTTTTTTTTTGTATCTACCAAACTAATAAATTTCTGTTGTTGCACATTGATTTGGCACCGTCTTCAGTAACTGTCAAATTTAATTATGTAGGTATGTGTATCGTACTTATAAAGTTATTTTTATTGTACTTGAGTTTTGATTAGTAAAAGATAGTTATTTTGTACTTTTCAGTGTTTTTTTTTTGAAGGTGGTTTAATTTTTTTTCTCAAATTTTTTTTATTCTTTTCGTGACGATTTCGTTCAAATTCCAGTGTTATCTTTACCATTATGACTATGATTGATTTAGATGAGTTATGAATGAATTAAAAAACTTATACTCGCTACATTCGCACAAAAAGAAGTTCTGGTCAGATATAAAATTAGGACACAAATTGTTACTTTAAAAGAATTCATAAATAGTTAGAAATTGTTTCTTAATCAAACTGAAGAATATTGCTAGTAGGTAATCACTAATCAACGTGCACATAGTTATTATCAATGCTGTGTTAACATAACGGGTTAACATTCACGTAATTTGTTAATAGTTATATCTAAGATTCACCGAATCGTTTTGTATATACATATTATGTATTTTAAACATTTACCCAAGTACCGGAAAATGACTGAACGTAAAGGTTAATTAAACAATTTCGTACTTACATTATCGTCTATCGAAATTGGTGATTGTCGATATAAACTGATTGGTGGTACATCTTAATATACACTAATATGGAATATTCACAGTAACATATACATAGTATACACTCATCAAGTGTCTAGGGATCAAGTACGTTTTAGAGTATCGCCGCAATTGAGGATTATTATTTTAATTTTTTTGTATCGTTATTGATCCTTTTTAGTGATTTTTACTATTTCAATAAAGAATTTTCTTTAAATTTTGATTAAAAATAAAAAATGAACTGTCAATCAGGATTCCTATAAAAGTGTGTAATAGCGTTTTTACAAAACCATTACAATTTCTGCATAGGAACTGAAAAAAATTGCATCGATATGGAGCGACAACATCATTTGACACGAGATCATGAGAGCCGTCGGAATGTTGCAAGCTGGTTCCAGGAAACGTACTGTGGCTGTTGCTCTTGGCACTACACAGAGCGTCATAAGCCGTATCTGGACACGCTATCGTATCACGGGCAGCGTGGCCGAGCGACATCGAAGACGATCTCGCATACCACTCGCAGACAGGACCGGTACATCCAAAATATTGCTCGACGGAATCGTACTATGACCGCCATGATGTTGGCTACGAGGCTTCACAGCTCTTTAGGCTTGTTGATAAGCGACCAAACCATCCGAAATCGTTTACGTGAAGTGAGTCTGCGTTCACGAAGGCCGCTGAGTTCTGCCTATAGCACACTGCATTCGTAGGGCCCGTTTACAATGGGCTCGCGAGCACAGAAATTGGAAGGAAGAAGACTAGCGTTGTGTTTGCTTTTCCAATGAATCTCGTTTCGGTATGAGGCCGGATACAAGACGTACTCGAGTTTGGAGGACCTTGAAATTTTGTCAGGAAGTTCATACATATGGAGGGGGAACAATAATGGTTTGGGCCGGTATTTGGATCGGTGGAAGAACCGATCTTATTTGGATCAGAGGCAACCTCAATGCTCAGATTTATGCGGCGAGGATTGTTTCAGACGTGATCATTCCTTTGCGAAGCCGGTTGGACTAATGCACGACAATGCACGTCCACACACGGCTAGAGCCGTAAACACGTGCTCTTGCCGACACTCGCATCAACGTTCTGCCGTGGCCTGCTCAATCGCCAGACCTCAACCCAATTGAGCACGCATGGGATATGCTTCAAAGAAGAGCTCTGTCGAGTATGGATGCCATGCATACCCCACAACAACTTTTTGACTTGTTAGAAAGAATGTGGGCGGCCATTCCTGTGATTTTGATGAACTTATTTTAAGCGTGCCAAATCTCTGTGATTGTGTAATTCGTGTCAATGGTGGAAACACAGATTATTAATTTTTTTATCTTTACAATAAAAATTTAAAAAATCCTCATTTTTGCCTTTTTTTGCCATTTAATTGACAACATTAACTTAGGTTAATTTTCCACAATTCGCAAAATTCTGTACATCTCTTTCAAAAACCAGAACTTTAGTTTTATTCACATTCATATTCAATCCTTTCACTTCATAGTCTTCTTTCATGCACGTAACTAGTGACTGCAACTCCACTTCTGATGCATAGCACAGCATCGTCAGCGTACAAAAGGCAGATTATCACTGTACCATCACATATCATACCACTTATACTACTTCTTAATATCTGGAGGCAACTGTCCAAATACAGCACGAATAGCCAGGCATACATCACGCAGCCCTGTTTGACGTCTGATCAGATTTCGAACCAGGGCGACATGCCATCATCTATCCTTATACAGGCTACATGACCTCGATATAATGACCTCACAGCCTGCAGTAAAGGGCCCTCCATATTCAGGCAGAAGACTACAGTTTCTTTCGCATTACTCTATCGAAAGCTTTTTTAAGATCCACGAAAGCGCAGAAATCTCTCTGACCTATGGCTAGAAACTTTTCAACGATAACGCGAAGCGAGAAAATCTGATCCATACAACCCCTACCGTTCCTAAAACCACCTTGCGCTTTCCACAAATATCTTTCAAAAACATCTTTCATACGTTCAGTCAATGCCTTGGTATAGACTTTACTTGCTAGGCTGACCAAGCTAATGGCCGCATAGTACGCACAGTCTAAATGAGATTCTTTCCCTTTATAGAGAGGTACTATGACTGCGGTGCGCCAATCTTCTGGCACCTCTTCCATCTGCCAACAAAGGTTGCACAGTGCACAGAAAGTATCCCAAATCCTAAGACCATCATACTTGGTCATCTCAGCAGTCATCTCATCATTTCCCACAGCCTTTCCACATTTCAGACTTCTTATAACTTTTTCAATGTCTTTCATACTAATGGCATCCTGGCATCCTCCAGTCTCTAACCCGAGTGTGGCAACTCATTGGAATCGCTCTCAGTATCAGAGACGGTGTCGCCACTCTCATACAGTTCTCCATAGTATTCACTCTATTGCTGCAGAACATCTTTTTTATTTGTTAGGGGGTGGTTTTCTTTCAAACGCACTTTATTCATTCTGCAAGGTACCGGAACACTTCGGTACTTACGTACTTCTTTCCAAAATAATATGAAATTTTCCTCAAAGTTGTCCGACATCTCATTTTCATCTAACACCCTACACCTTTCACGCTTCTCTTTCACTAGTGCCTTCGTTTCTGCTTTCTGCAGCTTATAGATGTCTTTCATCAAATTCTTCATACCACAGTCATTTTTAGTAGCAAGGTAATCTCGCCATGCTTTCTTCTTCTTATACACAGACACTTTCATCTGATCATTCCACCACACATCACGCTTTTTACCGTTCCCAATCTTATTCGTTCCACACACTTCTTTCGCAGCCTCAATCACACTATCCCTAAGGTTCTGCCAACATTCTCACTCATCACTTTCAATCTATCATTAAGCTTACCGAATACTATTCCCTTTCATATTCATTCCCGGTGATCGCGTCTTGCAGTTTCCAACTCTTGATGCGACAGACCGCTGCAGGTTTGGACGCTACGCGATATCGCCACGCTGCAAACAGACCCGTTATTCTACTTACCACTAGTAAGTGATCCGTTCCCAAATCGGCTCCTCTGTGTGTGTCCATGAAATGCTTTTTGAGCCGGCTGTCCACCAGGAATAAATCAATCATACTCCTTTCATCCTTCCTTTCCTATGTGTACTGATGAATCCTTTTGTGCTTAAATATGATATTAGCAACAAAAATATAATTTTCTTCCAAACACAGTCCTAACACAATCCTACCAGCATAATTCACTCTCTTATCGCCATACTTGCCTAGGACAGAAACAAATCCTGTTCGAGCTGTTCCGACCCATCCATTGATGTCTCCACACACTATAATTTTCTCATTCTCTTCAACCGTCGCTAGAACTTCTCTAACATTCTCCGAAAACTGCTCTAGCTCGCCTAAACCGACAAAGGACACTGAGGCATACACCACTAAAACAAATATCCTAGTCAACCCTGTCTTGAGACGCACCCAGTGCAGTCTCACACGTACTTATACTCAGTTACACAATTAACCAAACGAGAGAACAGTAAGACGCCTACCCCTTTGCATCCGCTTTCTTCTTGTGGTACCCCTGACCACAAAACGATGCCCTCTCCAGGCAAGAAGGCAAGTTGACTGACCTTTCGCTTGATTTCACTGAAATATAACACAGTCAATCTTCTTTCTTCCGTAATATCAAACACTTCATTCATCTTCTCTTCGATCTTACCACTCCACGCGGCTATTCTGCACTCCTCCCCACTTCCCGCCGCGAGGTGCTCAGCGTGTTGGGTGGCAGTCCCCACCGCTGAACTGCACTCTGCTCACACCAGCGGGGACAAACCAGTGTACGACGCTTTCAGAGTACGCCCTAACTCTCTTGCATACATTGTCCCCCATGATGTGCACAGGAATGGAATTGCAGCCCTGAAAATGGTTGGCAGGAGTCGCAACGAGCACGCTTCCTCAATTGATCCCCATACCTACATTAGTTATCTACATACAAACATACCATACATACATTAGTTATCTACCTACAAAATAATTCGAAGTTTACAAAGATGAGGAGTATATTTAGTTTGAGTTACTGACGTAATGTTTGTATTTAAGTCTAGTGATATTTTTATTCTTCAATTTATAGGAGTCTCCAGTTTGCTTATATTCGTTGTATGGTTTGAAGTACACAAACTTTTTTAAATTTAAGTTTGTTATAAGTACAAAAAAGTTGGTGAGCATCTAAAGTATAAATATAACGATTACGGACATTACTATTTACGAATTTTATTTTTTATTACTCGTTCTTGTCATATGTTACCGACTCATCCTTTTTTTTGTGGATATTTTTTTGTATAAGTCTAGTCTCAGTAATATAAGCGTTTTGGAGAACTCTTATTCTTTCTCTTACAATGAGAACGAATAGAGGACTTCTTGAAAAAGTACTATATCTGAAACTAGTACCGAGTGTTATTCTGACATAAGTTCATTATTCTTGACTTATACAGAAACTATTGCAACTATCGTGACAGAGGTACGACAATTCGACAGAATTAAGTAAATATAGCACGAATTCTACGTAATATATTCCTTACAAAATTATATATATAAATAAAATTTAACCAAATTAAAAAATCGTTATAAAGGAAAGATATACGATTATTATTCCATACTTCCGATACCTTTTATTATTGCTGATCGTTAATAACTGCATTAAATTGTCATTAAACTAAATTTCGTTATATCACAATTAACTAAAAAGAATTACGACAAAAACTATGACTAACGCTCTTTGATTGTTGTTTTGGATAATTTGGATGTTTGTCGCAAAACAGGAATCAAACAAATATTATTTTTGATTATTTTTGCGTAAAATTTTTCGAGTTGGATACTGATAGACATGGCCATTCTGCAAATAAGTATTTTTTTGTTCTTTTTGTAATTAAAGAACAAAGTCGAGATCTATACTAACTATATAAATCAGCTACATATATCTAATTCAAAAGTCAATATCTTAAATGTTATAATATTTTATTATATATCAGTATTGTTATAACTTTCGACATAATTGTGACATGTTTGTAATTATCTCTATCTTTATCTCTCTTCCGCCTCGACAGTTAGTTTATGTTATAGTATAGGCTCTGCCACCTACCAGTTCACGTCTACGATCTACCTACGTCTACGACTCTGCTAATTAATCAAGTATATAAAACGTAGTAACTTTGTAGTCTACCTTAATTCATTCGGTGTTTTATTTGTGCACAGGTCGCTCGCTATACCGGACGGTTTGGCTATGGACCCGCTAGCACCGACGGCGCTGGCGGTTTCCACAGAGTTCATGGACCGATTGGGCAGCGGTCTGACCTTGCTCAGAGATCATAGCAAGAAAGTTCAGAAGGTACGCAATCAGTGATATTTCCTCATTAATACTTAAATGTAATGATTATTGGTATTTTCCGGGTTATACATTGCCTTAAACATTTTTCCTTGTATTTTAGTAAACATACAGAATGCAATGTATATGTAATGAATGATGTACGTACGTGTGCTTTCACCTACAAATTAGTTTTTTTGACATATAGGTAACTACATATTTTTCACATAAAATGTTTTTTAGGTTTATCATAAATAATTCAAATGAACACACGTAATATGCCATAACAATATTTTCTGTTCTACAGTATGTGTGGAAAAACAGAAACTTCGACGTATTGAAAAAATCATTCAAATCAGTGGTTAATATTGTGTTAGTTGAAACGAAAGACTTACCAGATGGACCTGCAACTGGATCTAATGGACTCTACTGTAAATTCAAGTTAGTATAATCCAAATCTGTTTACGGTCCACGACTTCGCTCGCACTCAATCTATTTTTTTAATAAAATAATTAACCGCTGTTGTGCGATCGAAGTAGGAAATATAATGTACCTAATATAATATCTTTGTGTGTTTTAGTAATATTATCATAAAATAATGCGTGTTTAAATGGATTTTTAAGCAATCAATTAGGTACAACTAAAATAGGAAAATCACAAAAGTCATTGTATTAATAAATACCTAAGTGATGAAAAACCTAACATTTTTTTTTCTTAGTGTCCAGCCAACATCCTATCAATATTCTCTAGAAATTCTTTTGTGACAAATATTAAATATCGTTAACTCGTTTTCTGAAACTATCTCAAAAGTATATATGCATGATGTAAACATATTGTAGTTTTCTTTATAAATAATAAATAATTCAATGATATTGAAAAGTGTACGTTTCTTTGTACTCGAGAAGTGATGATGCGTCTCTGACGTTAAGGCTTTGAAAACTACCTCTCTCGTCTAAAAAATGTACCTTTGACCACGACCGTATTGTCTCGGGTTATTCACAAACATCGGAAACTTTCCGTGGCGGAAAGGTCGATCGTCGAAAAGCATAAATTCAATCCGACGGCTTGGATTTGTGAATACGACTATATATGATATGGTATATATATAATATAAATATAATACAATTTCGGATTTGTGAATCGCGTATAGACAAAATCATCGAATAGTTTCCTGTCGGATACGGAAAGTTGAGTTTCCGACGTTTCTGAATAACCCCGCTTATCTCTTAACATTTAATCATTACTTTTTTCTCATGTTTAATTCATATTCCATCAATTGTAGATTAGGTACAGAAACTCACAAATCCAAACAAGTACCAAAGACTAAAGCAACGTGGTGTGAGAGATTCAACCTCTACTTATACGACGATAGTAATTTAGAAGTCACAGTATGGCACAAAGGCAAGCAGAAAAACTTTATGGGCAGGTGAGTTTGTCTAATATCACATAATTACGAACGGATTCTGTACATCTATCTATAAGATAATATGTTAGAGAATTATTTTCATGTAAAAGAACAATCCGTATTATAAGTTATAAGTTATAACGTACAAATTACATGTGCATGAACATTTCGAAAATGAAGGATTAACGGTGTAAAGAGTAGGTCAGACTAACGGATTCATCAGACGCTTGAATTAATGGTGTTGTTACGACACTAAATACAGCATAATCTTTTCAAATCAAATGCTATTTCTATTTTCCATAAAAAGTGTGCGTATTAATGGATGTAAACAAAGGTAGGTAGCCTAATAATAAAAACATAGAGATTTAGATTATAGCACTTTACATGTACAAATCAGGTTTTTAGTTAATGTGTAATTGACTTAATATTGATCTATCTACGTATATCATACGTGGCGGCAGCTGATCATTGTAAGGTAATAAAATTTCAAGGTTAATGAAAAAAAATTGCCTTAATATATGTACGTACTTGCGAGTTAATAGGCAAATCATAAAAACATAGTTGTCGTAAACATTACGAAGATTAAATTTTATATTTCATATTCCCATTCTGTTTTTCTAGTTAGGTACTCTGTGTCCAGCGTTGTGTCTGCCCTTTATCGAATTTTTATGTGTCTTGAACATGGAGCACTCAACCTATAGAGCAGCAATGTCATTTATTTTGTATGAAAACAAATTATGTCTATGGTAAACACTATTGCAGTTACTGGCGTTCTGTTTCATAGTTTGATTTTTTACTGTTTTTGCCATAACACCGAATAGAGCAATATAGGTTATGTACTGCTTAATGCGAGCGAGAGTTGATACTTGTTAGCGTAAATAAACTGAGCAGTGGTGAATAAAATGGTTCGATATTTCATCTCTATAGGTCGAGTGCTCTGTAAAGGTACATGCCTACATACCTTCCAAGATACATACATATTTAATTAGCTAAAAATTTATTATTACTTTAGCGCCGTGAAATAAAATAATATTTAGATGAAAATTACTTTAAGAATACTGACCATAAATGTTTAAAAAGTTTACTACAGACGGGATCAGCTTACTTTATATCCTGGGTAAATAGCAAAAACACTGCGTCACCTAAATATCGTAACAAACATTTCAGATGTGTGATTGATCTAAATCAACTGGAAAAGGAAAAGACACACGACTTGTGGCAGGAGTTGGAATGTGGATATGGATCATTACACCTGCTAGTCACAATGAGTGGAACTGCTAGACCTGTCAATGTAGACAATGTGCTCACCACCAACGGTGTGCACCACACGTTGCCTGATGAAGATAAATATGTGAGTAACATTTGTATTCCGTGTACTATCTACTATTAACAATCGTAGTTTACGTAAATTATATTACTCAATCACCAAACTCGTTCGTGTTAATTAGATATGTTAATCTTAAAGTGAAATTACACATTCTTGTCTATGTCGTTAAATGGTAAATGGAATTATTGAAATGCTTCAGATCAATGACGTATTTTAAGGATTTTCGCCTTAGACCTGTAAAGTTTGCCACCCCATAAATTAAAAATAAACCCTTTCAATAATAAAAAAGACCGTAGAAAATAATAAATACCATTTAATAAATATGTATTCGCATTTTCAAATACGCTACTGCTTTAGATAAAATTGTATGTATTAATTAACGGAAAAGTTAAAAACTCTCACATCTCAAAGCATAAATAAATGTGTCACAAGTATAATCTTTAAATATCGTTACGCGAAAGATATTATGTACATTCTTTCCATGTAAGCCTATAACCATGTAATCGAACATAAGCTATTCAAGTAAATCTCATAATTATAAAATAGAATAAAAAAGCTTGTATCTTTAAGTTGTAGAGTTTTAGAGTTATTTATAAAGTCTATATTTTAAGTAAATTTACTTGAAACGTAAAGTCTATAACTTAAAGATAAAAATAAAAATATAGTAGTTACTAAGTTTTTATTGTTATCCAATTAGAAAATTATAATTAAACCATAGTTCTAAAATAACTGTTACTAAATAGGTTTGCACTCGCAATAGATTTATGTTTTAAAATTGATTGATTCAATACTTTATGTAAGAAGGTACAGTAATTAAAAAGAATATGAAGTCAATATTTGCTACTTTTAATCAAAACCATAAATACTCGTGCTTTGTCAAATTTTAATATTATTAATTCTAATATTGACGTAGATACTTACATCACGAAAACATAAAAACTGCTAGAAATATAATATAGGTACGTCAATAAAAAAACTACCTAACAGCAACCGATAATAGTCATCACCTGTACAAATACTTTAGGTACGCCGTACATGAATACTTGAATATTAACTAATAAACAAAAAATAAACAAGTACCTACACATCGTAACCTTTATCTTAAAAATATTGAGTAAATACTAGTCTCTTTTTAGTAACTACGTCATTTGTTTAATTTATAATTTCGTGATTACCATCATCATTATACACTCGTTAACTCGTCCACTGTTAACATAAGCCTCTCCCATGGTCTAATATAATGTTAATTCATGTATGATTTAAGTAGGTAAAGCTATAACACAGTATCTTATACAATCTAATTTCATGCAGTTATGGTATCGCCTCGACAACAGTTGGAGTGAGGTTGGTCAGTTATCAGTGACTGTACACGGAGCCAAGGGTATTTCGGCACTATGTCTCAGTGGAAAAACTGACGCTTATTGCGTGTTAGAGTTAGACAATTCCAGGGTTCAGACCCATACAGTACGGGGCACCACTGAACCAAATTGGAATAAAACTTATAAATTGTGAGTACAAATTGTATTACAAATTATTTTCTCAAAATGTAATCTTAAATTCACCTATTGCAATTAATTATACAATTTATTATTATTATAACGCATAAGAAAATAAATTGAGAATCGAAAATGATGGTTTATTTTACAGTGGAGTCCATGATATTACTTCTACATTAGACATTACAGTATATGATGAATCTATTATAACTTCTAAGAAAGGCGAAACTCTTGGAAAAATTACGATACCGTTATTGAGAATTATCAACGACGAAAAAAAATGGTATGCTCTCAAAGACCGCACGAAAAAATCTAGTGCCAAAGGAAACAGTCCAAGAATTTTACTGGAAATGTCTATCGCTTGGAATCCGGTAATATTTTTGTTTTCAAATTCGACCATTATTAGATATGTACATACATAAATGAGATAATCGAAACTAATTACAGATTTATTAATTTCAGATAAAAGCCTCTATACGGGTATTAAGTCCAAAAGAAACTAAATATATGCAGAAGCCACCAAAATTTGACATTCCTCTAATATACAGCAATTTAAAATTCATGAGGGACATTTTCAATCTTCTATACATTGGTAACGAATATTACAAGTAAGGACCCGTTATCATTATTTTATGTTAATCTTCATTCTATGTTAATAAAATTATAATATGAGAACTATTTAAAATAATTGTCAAAGTTTTGAAGACTCCATTTCTTGATTTACATTCGTTCATCCATTTTATATAAACAATTATTTCCAGACGTTTGTTTGAATGGGAGAACCGCGAGAGGTCTTTGATAGCTCTAAGCGCATGGCTGGTATTTTGGTACTTCTTCAGATTTTGGATGACACCTCTTGTTTTACTAGTGCCTTTCGTCTACAACTGGATAGGGCACCAAAATAACGGTAAGTTTAACAAACATTATCGACGTCATTCATAATAATAATAGCGGTTAATAACAATCTTACTGTAGAGAATATGTTATATTTGAATATAGAATATACCATATATTGCGTAAATAGTTTCATGAAGATTAACTTTTTTTAAACCATATAGGCCTCTCTCTTCTAGACGTTTCCACAATATGTAATCGTGTGCTTTCTTCATATTATCCTCAGTATCATCATACCTATTGCCTTTTTAATATTGTCATCCCATCCTCGGCATTTCCTTTCTTTTCTTCTTTCTCAACGTAACGTAACTGTTACGTTTTTGACCCGTTTATCTTTCTTAATTTTTATCACATGCTCTGCCCATTTTCACTTTATTTTCTTAATGCAATATATTATAATTTAATGCTTAAAGCGGATAAAGCGGATAGACAGTCAACTTGGTAAGCCAACTTGACCACATTAGCTTCCTGCGTAGCCCGGACCGATACACCCCTTATATAGAGGACGTTATTTAAATTACTTATTTTATTAATGTAATCCTTCAAATACCACAGAACTGTTCTACGAACCATTATCATCCGTCCACACTAGACTGGATGTAGGCCTCTTCCAAGTTACCAACTTGTATTTTTCAAACACGTATCTTGTACTAATATCGAAATAGACATAATGTTTGTTCTTTGCTCATTTCATTCGGCCCAAACTGGTTCACAAATAAGTAGATAAAAAATCCATGACCTTGCCATTGAAACTGTTGTCAGAAGATATGCAATTAGAATTCGAAATAATTTTCATTCAAAATACATACATATATACATACAAAATTCAATTTTTGTAACATTACCCCAGCAATAATAAAAATATTCGAGTTTCTTGTCGGTTCTTACCTTCTTACGGTGTATAGGATTTTTTCGAACAGATTTAACCTTTAAAAATGTCTTGAATACGGTTTACTTGTTTTTAAATGTTTTGAATTTGATATCTTTAATCCTATGACCGTGTTACGTAACAACAACGTTAATTAGGAGTGTGTGTGGAGTATAATAAATTTATTTGTAAATAAATCAAGTTTTGAATTGTTTCGTATGTATATGTTTTTTTATTTATATACTGTTATTCTTTTATTTTATTAAGATGTATAGAATATAAATATGGCATAGAGACATACTGTAATAGTTATGATATTAGTTCGGTAAGTTAGTTTTTACAAACGAAAACAACAAACTTACAAACGAGTAGACGAATGTAAGCCCGAGACGAAATCGAGGGCTTACTATAGTCACGAGTTTGTAATTACCAATTTCCGCACGTGTGTCATACAACGTTTTTCAACACATTTGCGAGAAAACAGTACAATAGGTAATGTAACAGACTTTTTCATTAGACTATTTTTAATAGCAAATAAGAAATTATACAGATAGGTCACTACTCTTGGAAATTAATAGTAAGAACAATTATTGAAATTCCGTGAAATTCGGTGCTTTGGAGGCTTAACTGACTGACTGACATTATTAATTTCACACGTATTATGTTGAACGGGAGAATGTGGCGTAAACGTCGGCGACGACGGCGGTGACGGCGGTGAGGGCGGTGGCGGCAGAGCTTGCCGCGGCCGCGGCGGTGGGTGGACGTTTTCGCGTGAGGTAGAAGGCCGCGGTTCCACAACATTATTTATATCTATAGACTTTGATATCTTGTCGCATTTCAATTTCATTGTCCACAGTCTTCAATATAACCCTCTGCAACATTATTAGAGCGCCATCCTCCGTGACGCTTCAGTATAATGATATCGGCTCCAGAATTCGCTAGTAATGTTTCAGAGGTTCTTCTAAAGCTGTGATCGGTATAACTAGCCAGATTTTCCATTTCAAGAACATGGCTATTTCTTTTGATACACTACCGATTTTGTTAACGCCAACGACTTGCCGCATGCCTTTACCGTTTTGGTACTTCTGAAAGACTCTGTTACTCTTTGCATTTGTAATTCTTAGAGCTTGATACTTCTTGACAATTGCGTAAAATTTACCATGTATGGTGAATGTACGAGGGATTTAGGTTTTTGTGTCAGGTATCTTGACAAGCAATAAGTTCCCATAGTTTTCGATGTCGCTCACATTTATATTGGCTAATTCTTGTAGTCTGCACGCTCCAGATATGCCAAAAATTAATATAGACTGTAATAAAATAATACAAGTAATTTAAGTATGCTTTATGTAGTTCTATAAAGGTGAATGACCAAATTAACTATCAAATATAGGTACCTACCTACTAAATTAAGCATTGCCTAAACTATTATAGCAAATAAGTTTGTAAGTGTCTACAAAAAGGTTTAAAGTAAAGAAAAGTTTTAAAACCTTAACCTTAGGTACTAAATATTTTTCATTTGGCGAGCCATTAAGTAATTTTTCTACGTTAGCTGCAGTGAATACTTTTGATTTCTTGCTTGTATAGCTGACTGTCGTTTCAAAAATACAAGTAATTTTATGTATTTTGTTAAATCGATGTCATTATTGATTTTTAGAGTGCATTTTAACATCGAATGTGTTAACCACATTGAGGACGGCTTATACTTCTTTTTTTTTATATCAGAGGAGGCAAACGAGCAAGCGTGTCACCTGATGGAAAGTGATCACCGTCGCCCGTGGACACCCGCAACTTTGCTTGTAATTCATTGAAATAAGCCATCAAAACCCTTTCAGAGAATGATTGAGTATTTCTTCGAGTCTTCCATGATATAAAATTATCGTAAATCGTTAAATAGCGTTCTCGCGACTTTGGCGACAAGAGGCCATCTTCTGCAATTTGTGCCTCAGTCAAGATATCAGGTGGAGTAGATTCTATATTAATATCGGATTCCTCGCTTGAACTCATATTATTATTTTGTCTATAAATATCAGTCGGAAAGTCGCAACAATCTTTGACGTTTCTAATATGAAAATGGCGAGCATTGGCAAATGGCGCCATGTGCGCGTTTTGAAAATTAGAAGTACATCTTTCGTCTCGTTTTCTCTTCAGTATTAAACTGAGATGAACGTATTGAGCAAAAGCGCTTCCAAGGAGGTTTGATCATTCAGCCTATTTATTCTCGTAATGTGAAACTCCTTGGTGGAGTTCTTATATATTTTTTATGGAAATTTAAAAAACCCGTAAAGAATACGAACGGCGGTATACAACGGAGTGTGCGGTAAAACAGGTATTTAGGTGAGAGTACCTATTTTACCGCACATTTCGTTGTATGGTGCGTAATTTTAACTTTTGAACAATGTATACAGGCTTCGTAAATGCATTTTTTGAGCAAATGTGTTGAAAAATAATTTTATCGCAATAAATTGGTATTCAAATATACAGTACGAATAAATGTTTGGCACATTCGTACTGTGGTTAATGCGTCTGCTTTTTGAATCGCGGGTCCCGGGTCCAATCTCGGCCAGTATATTTAGGAAACACATTTTCTTAAATTGTCTTGGAGTCTTAGTATTACTGTGTGCTCCTTGAGTTCATTGTGATATCCAGTCTGAATAGCTTTGAGTCGCGCACTTGGTGTCATTATCAGAAGTATCTATTGTTATATAATAGTATTATTATTATCTACTGTAACTACTTAAGTTGTTTTTTTAATTTCATCTCTATCTCGTTACCTTGCTTTTTTAAACTCTTAAATAGTGCAGAGCATGTACACATGTGTGTATAATATTATGTATATCTATGGTCAGCTATGGTCTTTATAGATATACATATTTATATTCTAATCAAAAAGACTCATTTTTATTTTTTTTAATTTCAGGCACCAACACCATAGTGTCTATTTACCATTCAGAGGATGAAATGACGGACGACGATTATTTAGATAATCATAAGGTATGGTAAATTAATTCATACAATAATTTTGTTACTACTCCAATAATACTTATATTATTAAGCTAATCATAATGCTTTATATTTAGGTACTATTTAAATATATTCCCAAAGCAGAAATGCTACATATAATACCTTGGGATTCGGGAATTCATGTTTTGTTCAAAATGTATCTTTATTTGATTTTATGTGGAAAAGGAAACGTGTATTCCTCTACTCAAAAGCAGCCTAGAATAGATTATTTCGCTGCTAAATATTATACTGCCTTCGTACTTTGGTATGCTTTTGGTTTTGTATAAATTTGTTCCCAGTAAAATAACGTATCAACATGTTATCATAATAATAATATTAAATACCTACTTCAACATGAAAATAATTTTACATATAAAAGACATAAACGCAGGCACAGTAATTAATTTCTGAACATATTTTGTTTTTAAATTGCGAAATTATTTAGAATTGTTTTCAGGAGAACAAAACGATAAAAAATCGACTGTATGGACTACAAGATCTTACATTTACAATCAATAATAGCATAGACTACATCGTGTCGCTAATTGAAAGACTTATAAAGTACGTCCAGTTTGAATTTTACAAATTTTATACATAATACTGAAATTATTTTAAAATTTTAATATTTTGTTTTATTTTTACAGCTTAGCAAATTTCACGGTGCCTTACTTAAGTTATCTCGCAATGATAATTTTGGTATTAGCCTCTGTAACTCTGTACCTGATTCCTGTAAATTACCTATTTATGGTTTTAGGTACGTGCGCATATCTATATAGACAGACTTTTTAATTTCAACGTAAAACTAGTAACTGACTGGTCTATTGGCTCAATGATTACTGCACAATGCAAATGTATACCACTGCACCCAAGAGACTTTCAAATCTAGGGTGATTTCAATTAGAGAATGGAATATTTCGAAGTTGTCTTGAGAGTCTGGGTGGGTAAATAGAGTTTTCCATTGCATGACCCATCTAGACGTTATTTATTTATTTATTCATCACGTACGGTAGTTATTTAAGAAATTTGACTTTAGTATCAAATAATACAAACTTAAAAGATATTACAGTTTTAAATGAGGAAATAGTAACAATAATGATAAATACGCCAGACAATACACACCAATCATCTGGCTTCAAACTAGAGCATTCCCTGTGTTATGAAAAGGAGACGATAACTACTAGGGGCATTTCCTAGTACACCCAGACTCGAGACAATCTGGAAGAGTTCGTTTCCTAATTTTACCTGACCAGGAATTGAACCAAAAACCTTCCACGTTTGGATGCAACACCTTAACTACTGCGCCATAAAGGTCAAGGTCGCCATACTCATTCCGTTATATGTTCTTATAGATATAAATATTTGGTTTATTATCATTTATCATATTAATATTTACCATTATGATGTTGTTACAGGTCTATATAAATTTACACGCAAGACATTGAACCCTGAAAGAGTTCCTAACAACGACTTACTGGACTTTTTATCACGTGTTCCTGATGAAGAGGTTGTGGTAAGGAACATAAAATGCGTCTTTATTATTTATAGCTAGCAGCAAATTATTTATAAAAAAAATATATATATAAACTAATGCCTAAAACTGAAAATAAGAAAATGGTTGTAACAAAATAAACGCACTGACTAATTCTAAGTGCGTTGTTGTCTCTCCATAGAATTTGAAATATCGTCGTAAAGCGATGTTTCAAAATTATTTTTATTTACAGAAAGAATGGCGGGAACTGAAAGTTCCTGAGCCTAACATTTCAAGGTCAAGCTCAATGAAAAGAAGATAGTTCAAGATTAGCATATCGGTGATAGTAATAGATTAATTTATATTTTCTACGTTAGTTAGTGCCATATTGCAGCTAAGGGAAGTGATCTGAGGTATTTTTAAGTTTATTATGTGCCTGTATAGATATAACATCAAATGTGATTAAAATTTAAAATAAACTAATTTTCGTACTGTTACAATGACTTTATTTAATGTTAACATTAAAAACAATTATCTAACTGTATATGAAATTTCGGAGCACTTTTGTAATGAATATAAATTATAGACACCTTTTTAACCACTTACTGAAAAACGCTCTTCAGGTAAATTCTTATGTAAGACCCTGATAGTTTGATTTCTTAACTTAAAACCCCTTCGTTCATGACTTTCATATACATATGCCCAGTCGCAGACTAGGTTTAAGGCGAACTGGACCTATGAAGGCCTTTTTTTTTGTATTCTGAGAGGGCAAAAAAATCCCTACGGACACTCAGCCGGACACTACGCCGACTAAATAGTGTCGGACCGACTAAAAAAACCTCTATATGCTGTTAGCCCTAGTGGCTTTCACCGGTCGCGTTGGGGCGAGTGCTAAAGGCACCCTACCAGATGGTCAACCGCCTAGGGGTTCCTCCAGCCGAGGGATACCTCGTATGGAGGGCGGACCTCGGCTCAAGGCGTCGCCAGGGGAGAATTACGGCTGCCACAAATTAGAGGCGACCAATTTATACGGCGCGGTGTCTGCTCGTCAACAATACAATGTGAAAAAATAGTGCGGGTAGAGGAGGCGTGGTGGGGTGACATAATATTTCGAGAACGCCGCTCCATACGCCTCTCGCGTACATACACAGCCCTCAACCCGCAACCATCAACCACAGCGATAGTGCGAGCGACAGTGTTTTCATAGCTATTGCAGAAAGTGGACAATCATTACAAAATTAGACGTAGATTCGAGTAACACTGTAGCTCTTAAACATAATATTTTAAAATTTAATTTAATAGGTTTATAAGCTAATTGTCAGTGATTATTTGAGTTTTTTCATTACGTTTTTATATGTATATAATATAATATATATTGATATTATAACTTAATGGTGTTATAACATATTTGTAACCAATATCCTGCCGGTGACTTACATCAGATCACTTTTATAATTACCTCTGGTGAAACTGAATCATGTCAACCTATACTCAAATAGCTGAAGCGCAGAAGGCCTTAGAAACTACACTGTCTCAAAGATTGGCTGAATTTGAGACACAATTAAAAGCCGCTTCTCCGCAGTTGGATCTCAAACAGTTGACTAAAGATTTTCAAGATTTCAAACATCAAATGTGGAATATAATGAACCTCATAAAGCAACAGTTAAATGACCTGAAACTAACAGTGGATGTGTTGGAGATGCGACATCGTAGGAAGTTTGTTTTGATCAATGGTGTTGAAGAAGTTCAAAAAGAGGATACTCCTACTTTGGTCACTACTCTATTTCAAAAACATTTGCAAATGTCTCCTCCCATTCAGGTATGTCGCAGGCTGGGGGCTTTTAGTGAAGGTAGGAACAGGCCTATAATCGTAGAATTTTCCAATTATGTTGATAAAACCACTATTTGGAAGAACAAATCCAAGTTTAAAGGTACATCGTTGGTCGTACATGAATTTTTAACACATTCAAGGCAATCTTTGTATAGTTCTGCACGAAAACATTTTGGCTTGGAGAATGTTTGGACGGTAGAAGGTAATATTCATATCAAGCTTCCTGATGGTAATCGCCATAGAATTGTATCACTACCAGAACTCGAAAGACTTATCTCCCAGAACAATAAAGGCATGAAAAACGCACCTCAAGAAAAATCAGACTCTAATGTCGCTGCAGTTAAGATGGATAATACTCGGGCGAAGCGAATGATGAAAAGGAAATAGTGATTTGGTATTCGAATAGAAGACTCAAGGTTTTAAGTTTTTAACATTTTTTTTTTTTTTTCATCAAAATTTCATTTGTGACAATATTCTTTGTTCATGCTTTTGCTGGATATTCCGGGTGCCTAATTTTAGGAACTATTGATACAGAAATTAAGTTAAGTTTTTTCTGACAATGCTTTTATAGGGGTATAATACTGAATGTTTATTTTTATGTATTCCTTTATCTGCCTACATATGTTATTCTTCTTCAAAATGTAAATTATTCGACAATTGGGTTAATCTTAGCAAGTTGGCAATTATTATTCAAAGAGAATTTGTAAGCAATGTGTATATTTATTAGCTATTTCACGTTGATATCTAAGTATCAATAACTAATACACAGTGGGTACCTATACTTTAAGTTCAAGTCCGGTTCAGTCTAATTTTATTGTTTATCTATGGCCTCCCTATAGCATTTTCTTAATTCTTATACTTAAGTAACTGATTATTTAATAGAGTACTCTTTATATTACCTACAAATCTATATGTTTTTTATCTATGATTAAATATTTTGAAGCAAAAAGAAACTATAGGTTGAACACAGCTCGTCTAGATCCTGTTTTTAGGCTATTTAAGGGACATAAAATTACCGTACACTGCTGTCATTTAGTATTACGTCTAGTTATATGGGTATTCTAGTTTCGTTGTGCTTATGTATTTTGCCTTGATTGTGTATGTAGCTTCGTCCTAATATTGCTTGTTATTTTGTCACTGTTTTTTCTGCATACATCACGTGTAAAGTTTATGTTCTACACTTCAATACACATTGTCACACTCATCCAAAGGTCACAACATAATGCTGAATAGGTGGGATTGAAGGAATATGTTTTCAAATTGTAATATACAATCTTGGTATTATACTAGCCTATCAATTTACATTTTTAACAAGGTTTATGTCGTTTTCATGTGAATAGCAAGCATACAAGTAGTACATTATATTGGTTATTTGCTCGGAAACTATATACATAGTGTATGTTTTTAATATAGCAAGGTGAAATGACGTTTTAAACTGTAATGAGTAATGTAGGTAGATTGTTAAATTGAATTGTCGTGATGTCAACTTTTTCTTTTTTCTTTTTTTATGTGTACGCAAGTGACAGTTTGGTAAAGGCATCACAGGCAAGAGATGTGATGTTCTTTGTATACATCCACAATGTACTCGATGCGCTTTATTGGTTAATAAATAGGTTACAAGATTAAATTTAAATTTAAAACTACGGGGAATTGATCTTTAATACATAACTTTAGTTATTTTGTACTTTGTTATATGTATACCTAATATGTGACTAACATAGAATATCTGTGCTAGCATTATGTTTACAGTTAAGTTCACTGCGATTACTCTATGTGAACATTCTTTAACAGTCATCCGGCGGGTATAATATGTAATTTAGATATTTGTGTAGATCTAAAAGTTATAGTCGCGTTTATTTATTCAAATTTAAGTGATTTATATAGTATATTTAGATTTAGATATTTATATATTTTTTATATCGTTTATATATATATATATTTATTTATTATTTTTTTTTTTCGCCGTTTTGAATATTTATTTAGTTATTTTACATAATAAATTCCTCTATATAATTTGTGTATTTATGTCGGATTACGATTCATTTTATTATGCTCTCAATAATTCTCGTCTTTCTGTTTCTCTCGATAAGTCTAAATCTGACATTTTTACATCCTCGGACCTATCAATTACACAATTAAACTTTCATAATTATACTAAGTATTTTAATGTGTGCCACCTTAATGCACAAAGCATTCCTAGTCACTACACTGAATTACTCGACACTTTTACTTCGTCTTCCGTTCATGCAATTCTTATTTCTGAGAGCTGGTTAAAACCTTCGCTAAACTCCACATCTTACAGTCTTTCGGGATTCGTTCTTTTACGTAATGACCGTGTGGGTAGGTGCGGTGGAGGAGTTGCAGTTTATCTCCGCAGTGATCTGCCTTTCAAGATTTTGGAGGCTTCTCCCTCTGATTGCCCCGGCTCGCCGGAGTATTTGTTTTTGGAAGTGGTTGTTGGAGGAGTCAGAGTGGTTTTGGGAGTAGTCTATTGCCCTCCTTCTATTGACTATTTACCTAAATTGGAAGGGGTACTTGAGGGCATTAGTTCTGAACGCGCGCATCACATAGTCATGGGTGACTTCAACACTGATCTACAAAAAGATACTCCTTTGTCCCGCAAATTCCGATCTTTGATTGATTCTGTTCAGTTTTCACTTCTCCCCTTAGAGCCCACTCATCACAATATCGATACTTCCGACACATGGATTGACCATATGCTCGTATCCTCTCCCGAGTACGTAATTAGTCACGGCCAAGTACTTGCTCCTGGTTTTTCTCGACATGACATTCTTTTCCTTTCTTATAAAATTAAATCCCCTAAGTTGCAACCGAAGATAACATTTTCGCGGAGTTTTGCTAAACTCGATATTGACAAGTTGCTAACCGATGCGTCAAAGTTGAACTGGACGACAATCTGTGAGGCCACCACTATCGATGAGAAAGTTTCTTTATTAAACATAATGATCTTACAGCTTTTCGATGTTCATGCTCCGATTCGAGCAATAAGAGTAAAACGTCCTCCAGCACCATGGATCACACCGGGGGTAAGAACAGCAATGAGCAAACGGGATCGTTCGTTTCGGCAATTTAAAAGAGAACGCTGTGAAAGGACTTGGCTTATCTATAAAAGTGCTCGGAATAGCTGCAATCAGATCGTGAGAGCCGCTAAGCGCCGATTCATTCACGACAACATTTTGGCGTCTTCATCGTCTAATACGTGGAAGTTTCTCAAATCTCTTGGACTGGGCGGCACTAGGTCTGACTCTGACTTTGTTAACAACTCTTCCTTTTCGCTAAACGATTTAAATCATCATTTTACGTCAACACAAGTGTTGAATGGAGCAGCTAAGTCAAAAGCTGTTAATAATATTGCTTCCTTAGCCTCGCCTACTTGTCACACTTTCTCATTCTCACCTGTGAGTTCGGAGATGATTCACAAGATCTTGAAGACTGTCAAGACTAGGGCTGTCGGTCGGGACGAGGTGAGTCGAAGTATGATACTCTATCTAATTGATTATATTCTGCCAATACTTACTCACATCATAAATTATTCATTAGCAGAAGGGGTTTTTCCCGATGTCTGGCGTAATGCTTTTGTCCTACCTCTTCCTAAATCCTTATCAGCTTTCTAAACTGGATCACCAAACCACACCCCCTGTTGTTTTTAACAAAAACCATATTCCCTACTGCTCCTGTGTAAAAGATTTAGGCCTGATTGTTGATGAAACTCTGAGTTGGAGGCCCTTGGTGGTGGAGATCAGTCGTAAAGTCACTGTCACTCTCAGAAATTTATATCGCTTTAAGAACTTTTTACCCACGAAAACTAAGACTCTGCTGATACAGACTCTAGTCTTACCACTGATTGACTATGCGGACATTTGTTGTACTAACATTAACCAAGATCTTCTCAACAAATTGGATCGCCTCCTTAATAACTGCATTCGTTTCATTTTTGGACTGCGTAAATACGATCACATATCCCAATATCGTCGACATCTTAAATGGCTAACTATACGTCAGCGTCGTAACCTACGGATTCTTTGCACGCTTTATTCCATTTTAAATGATCCACTGGCGCCAGAATACCTAAAATCAAGAGTTCGACTTCGGAGTACAATCCATGATTGTAATCTTCGGTCATCTGACAGCCTCTTGCTCCATATGCCGGCTCATCGAACTAGCTTCATGTCTGATTCATTTGTTGTTCAAGCTATCAGAATCTGGAATGCCCTTCCCTTTGACATCATGAATGCTCCGAGCAAGTCAACTTTTAAGATGAAAGTTAAAGACCATCTGCTCAAACTGATCAGCTGATGATTATTATCTGTTATATTTCTTATGTTGTAATGTATTATTATGTTGTATCCTAATCTTATTTATTATACTATCTTTTCAATTTTTTTGTGCACTTGGGTGTGTACTTGTACGCATACATAAATATGTATGGAGGGTTTCTTGTGTATATGTGTATTTGTATGTATGTATATGTGTATGTATGTATATGTGGATGTATGTATATATGTATGTATGTATGTATATATGTATGTGTATGATTATCTATATGTATGGTATATACGTATTGTAGTTATTTTTCGGTGACTTTATTGTACCGCTACTTATTTCTCTGACAGTAAAGCTCAGGTTGACTGGTAGAGAATGCCATTAGGCATTAAGTCCGCCTATTGTATACATTATGTACAATGAAGAATAAATAAATAAAAATAAATAAAATAAATAAAAATTAGCAGAAATTAAAGGCGGCTGATATTAAGTGGCCTATTAGGGCGGCTAAGATTACTAGTCCGCCCCTGAACATATCAGTAGGGATGTATCCAGGTGTTGTAGTATAAAAACAGGATTCATCAATAGGCAAATCACGTAAAACTACTTACTAATAAAACTATTACACAACAAAATATTTTTATTTATATCCAAAAAATCTTTTTCGGTTTTTCGACACATCTACTATCGTAGGTACTGTACGTACAAGATGTACTCATACTTTCAAATAATCTAGAGACTAGAGGGGACACTTACTCTCCTCTGCTCTCCCATGAATACTCCCATACACAGCGTACACGTGTAATATGTACAAGATTCGCTCTTTGACTTCGAGCGAAACTGATTTATTCCTCTGAGAAAACATATGAGAAGAATGATGAGGATTGAAGAAGCGAAAAAGTAATTATGTAATGATCGCTTTAACCGGTGCTCTATCTTTCCTGCATTTCTGGCCCGTTAGGGACATGACTCAAAGATACACACTATGATTGAAACGACGTGGTTTATTACAAGAAGTACTCGTTTATATTAGGTTATTTACATAAGGCACTTAGACAGACATTACAAAATCAGAAATACTTATAAAATCAATGGATCAACAACATATTGTTTTTTATAAATAATAAGTCTGTGATCTCTCTGTCTCTGTACCAGCGGACATTTTCCTGTAGATGTTTTTACTTGAAGTTCTTCTCCGTTGATTTGGTTCCGGCACATTTAACTCCTTCCAATCTCTCTGCAAAACAATAATAAATTTTATTAAAAATTACATATTAAAAAAACAAAGTCAATTAGACAACTGTTTCATGTAAACATTACCAATAGTTCATTGTCGGGTAATCTGGATATAAAATCTAATAAGTCGTTGTTCAAAATTCTCTCCGGATACACATGTTTTCGCGAAAATTTGTAGACGCCTACGAAAAATATATGTTAAAATTATGTACATACATATATCATTCAAAAATATCCAATTAACTACAGCAGAACAAAAAGATAAAACAACGGTAATTTTATTTTAGGGATGAAATTGTATTATTTTTTTTAAATGCGTATTTAATATATTTATGATGATTGAAATTAATTGTGTCTATGTTGTATTTTACTTACCTAAAGCCATTAACAAAAAGTTGATTGGGATATAATATAAAACAAACGATAATATGATCAGCAAAATTATCGCTAAATAACTCAGAAATGGTATCTTAAAACTCACCAAACTGAAACAAAAAAATAATGGAACAGATAGATATGTACATATTATGTATCGGATACTTTTATACTTATAATATTTTAAATTTAAACCTCGTTTCGACTCACTTGTACATTTTTTCCACCAATGACGCTATAAATTCTACACCATTTGTTATAGTAAGTGTTAGTTCTTGTAATCCTTGTATTCTTCCTGTCAAGCTTTTGTCATACTGAAAATAAATCACCACTAATTTAGGTAGGCACATCGCCATAAAAAGATAATTCGAAATCTAGTGATAACATACGTAAAATAATTTTAGTTTCTGAATTGCCCGACCCTATGAGATTGTCAACACGGTTGGCCTATAAATTATACTTACGTAAATATACCCAGTTATAGTATCATAACTGTATATGTTTCTATATAATCTTATTACACGTTGGGATACATTTAATGGCACTTCAAAATTGGTGAAAATATCGACAAAATTGCTATGAATTGCTATTAAAAAATATAATGTTATACAATTCAATGTTACTCCTTGATTAAAATTATATTAGATTTAAAAAAATTTAAGACGCTATAAAATAAGTATTGCCAATAATTTTTTTATTTATTTTATAGAAAATAACATTTTCTATAAAATAAATAAAAAATTTCGGCGCAGTGAATGGAGTTGGTGCAATTGCGGTACGTCTCTTCCTAACTCCTGGAAATAACTCGAAAATACACCTGCTAGTACCAACAGCAAAAGGTGAAAAGAGATTGAAGGATATAGAGATGTTTCACTGTACAATTTTTCAACTTCAACTATCTCCGTATATAGAGTGCGGACTCCTATTTCAATACTGCTCTTGCAAATGACTCGGAAATGCGCCTACTAGTATATATGAGATTGCTATTCTATGTATATATCTACCAACAGCAAAAGATGAAAAGAGATAGAGGATTATACAGATGTTTCGATATTTAATTTCTTAACTTCAACTATCTCTTTACAGTGCGGACTCCTGTTTCAATACTGCTCTTGGAAATAACTCAGAAATACACCTACTAGTCTATACTTACTATATAAATCTCCAGCGTCTGTCTGTAATTTCAATTTTATTGTCAAATTTTGTGATAGATCGTTTTATGACTAACTGAGTTCGATTCTATAATTTTTAAAATTTTTGTCTGTCTGTCTGTCTGTATGTCCTTTTATAACTGAACAATGGCTTGACCGATCTTGATAAAAATCGGTACGTAGTAGAAACATGTGATTGCGCTCATGATAGGCTTCTTATTTTTTTAGAATATCTACCCCTAAAAGAGCGAACAGGGGGATGAAACTTTGTATGGGAAATGGTAAACCACTGAACCGATTATGATGAAATTTGGCAGGGAGATAGTTTAACATCACGGAACGGACATAGGTATTTTTTTATCAAAACCTATCTCTAAGACGGTGAAAAGGGGGATGTAACTTTGTATGCGAAGTGAGAGACTTCTTTTTATTAAAAATACATAGGCTACTTTTTTTTTATCAAAAATCTGTGAAAAGGGAGACGGGAAGGAGGGGGGACGAAACTTTGTACGGGAAATGCTAAACCGCTGAACTGATTATGATGTAGTATGGATATAGTTATTGTTATTATTAGTTATGGTTATAATTAGTGTTATTGTAAAAATGAAGAAAGGAATGCTTGGATGGTTCTTCGGGCACATAGAAAGAATGAGTGATGAAAAACTGACGAAGAAAATCTACAGAGCGAAAGTAAAGTGGTAAAAGAAGCCAAGGAAGATCAAGCCTGACTAATGACGATCAAATAGCCAGAGTTTTAGTCCACGGAAATGTAAAAAGCACTCGCATATCTAGGCGAAAATGTGTGAGGACAATAATGAGATTTGAGGAAGCGAAAGACGTATGTAAGCCCAGCGGTGTAAGGACCGCGACGCTTGGCGTTCCGTCCTCTCTGATCTCCGTTAGGGATACAGTGTGAAGATATGTATGTATGGATATAGTTTGACACCTGGGAACGCACATAGGCTAAACTACCCTTAAAAGGGTGAAAAGGGGAATGAAATTTTTTATGGGAAATGATAAATCGCTGAACCGATTACGATCAAATTTAGCAGGAAGATAGTTTGACATCAGAAAAAGGGAATGAGCTACTTTTTTTATCAAAAATTTACCCCTAAGAGGGTGAAAATGGCGATGAAACTTTATGTGGGAAACGCTAAATCTTGGTAATGATATAAATTCACACACAATGACTTCGATTCCACCATTTTTAAAATTTTTGTCTGTCCGTCTGTCTGCATGTCCTTTTATAACTGAAGAATAGCTTGACTGATCTTGATAAAAATCAGTGCATAGTAAGAAAATGTGAATGTGCTCATGGTAGACTTATCTTATCTTTTTAGAAAATCTACTTCTAAAGGGGTGAAAAGGGGGATGAAAATTTGTAAGGGAAATGGTAAACCGCTGAACCGATTATGATGAAGTTTGGCAGGAATATGGTTTGACATCAGAAAACGGGCATGGGCTACATTTTTACAGATTCTTTTTGTATGGGAATTATTAAAAAAATTTACCCTTAAGAGGTTGAAAAAGGGGATGAAACTTATTATGGAAAAGGTTAAATCTTGGTAAGGGTAAAATTTTCTTGGTTACACGTTAAAACTTGGTAAGGATAAAAGACTTTTTTTTATCAAAATTACATAAACTACTTTTTTTATAAAAATCTGTGAAAAGGGGGACGGGAGGGAGGGGGATGAAACTCTGTACGGGAAATGCTAAACCGCTGAACTGATTGTGATGTAGCATGGATATAATTTTACACATAAGAACGGACATAAGCCACTTTTTTATCAAAAACTACCTGTAAGGGGGTGAAAAGGGGGATAAAACTTTGATGGGAAATGCTGAACCGCGGAAACAATTATGATGTTTGTTACAGAGATAGTATGTGTCCGGAGACAGACATAGGCTTAAACGTAGACTTTTTTTCAGAAACTATCTTTAAACATACCATACACATTTACATATAATTTAATCTAATCTGGGAAAGCCACGAAAAAATTTTCCGCGCAGACGAAGTCGCGGGTACAGCTAGTATACTATATAACATATAACATTGCTATATATAGATATACCCACAGCAAAAGATGAAAAGAGATGGAGGATTGTAGATATGTTTGGAGATTATTTCTCGACTTCAACTATCTCCTTAGAGTGCGGACTCCTATTTCAATACTGCTCCTGGATATAACTCGGAATTACACCTACTTGTTTATATAAGATTGCTATATATTAAGATATACCAACAGCAAAAGATGAAAAGAGGTAGAGGATTATAGAGATGTTTCGAAATTAAATTTTTCGACTTCAACTATCTCTTTAGAGTGCGGACTCCTGTTTCAATGCTGCTCCATGTACATAGCGGATTCCGATCTGGATCTCGCCGGCCGCTGCCGTGGCACAATCGCTTCGCTCGCTCGGCTCGCGCGTTGTGGTAAAAAGACCTAACCTCGCCTAACCAAAAAAAACATTATAAATATCTTATCTCTTGACACCAAGAGATGGCCCTAGTTGTCCCGTCAGCGCCGGTTTAATTTATTCTTTTTTGATATGTGGGTAATTTTGTGTGTGAATTGAGTTGTAATAGAGAAGTCTAAGAAAGTGTCGGTCGCTTTGTGATGAGAAAAAGGGAAAGTTTTTGGAAACTTGCTTGTAAATCTCAATTATCTTATTTCTTTTGAAGCTAAAGGAAGTTCAGCCGTGTCGTGTTTACATGTCATGTTATGTTTGCCGACTGGAATTGGTATTTAATTGTTTTGCATTATATTGTTGCTATATAATTCTTGAAGTGGTAGGCAAAGAAGTTAGGAAGATGATAAGTGAATCTATCTTCCGTTTTGTGGCTTTACGGCGCCAGAAGCCACCTCCGACTTCCACCACCCTGAAGACTAACGGACATTAAAAGTATTGAGCCTCTCTTATTTGTACAATTTTGTCGATGTCAGCGCAGTTCCCGGCACGTTTGTTACCCTGCCTAAATTATAAAAAGCCCAGCACGCGCAGTGGTCGTGCCTGGAGCTGTACGGCTTAGTGAAACAATCTAAACTTTAGCCTGCATTCTTTATGATTTCCTCCCAAGCATTTATTATCACCATTAACATCACATTAAAGTTTCAATGATTGAAGTTGTAACCAAAATTTTATTGTGAAAACTGTTAATTTTGAAGTTTAGGTACCATTTTTTTATAGCAAAGACCACGAAGATGTTATATATATCAAAAGTAGTAAATTTATAGAGAAAAATTTCAATTTTAAATATTGAGATTTGTAGATAAAATTACTAATTTTATAAGTTCCATTATATTATTATATAATATGATATATCAAAGAAGTGTTACTAAGTCGATAGTTTTACTTACGACCTAAGCACTTAGTATTAATAGATTCCAAATACGGTGCAAAGAAGTTTCTGCAAAAAAACTTAATATATTTATTAAAAAAATATAAATCCATAGAAACCACAATAGAAAATCTCAAAAACCGATCAAAATCAATTCCATTTATATCTTATTACAATATACATAAGTCGTTGATGCATCTGTTAGTTATCCTGTAATTTCTGATCGACTTAACCGATTAAGGTCATATTCCCACAATATAATTATGGTTCAAGCTATGCAAGAATCCGATAGATGGTGCTGTAGTCAAGTTGCTAACGAATTCGACATATACTATAACACAAGTAAAACCGCCGAACACAACTAGTATAGACAAAATTTTGACTAACTCATCATAGCCTAGCTCAAATCGCTAAGGACAGAAATTTGAAACTTGAAGAGCGAGATGGTCGTATATCGAAAATATCGTTTATAAGAGAGAATTTCTCGAAATTTAATCCCCAAGGGGTGAAAGGAGTTGTCTATATGGGAAAAAAATATTTTATGGTCAAAACTTGGAATTTGATATTAATGCCACGTGCGTTTATTGTCTACGAGAGCAAAGCCGCGGGCAGAAAGCTAGTATATAGTTTTTAGCAAACTTTTTACCTTGTCATTGTTGTGTTCAGCAACATCGTCAACACTGCTGTAGCCTCTCATGAAAGACCTCTCACTCTCATCTGAAATGATTGTTTAAAGTTTCATTATACATATAAGCACTTATGTTGTATATGTTGTATGTAGTGGAGTATCAATTATATACAGGTACTAAATCAGAATGTTATTCAAAAGACAATTTTTAATACAAAAATTTTAATGCAAAAATATCTTTTTGTGTTGCTCTGATATGTACCGGGGGGTTATTCACAAATGTCGGAAACTTTCCATGGCGGAAAGGTCGATCGTCGAAAAGCATAAATTCAATCCAAAGGCTTAGATTTGCGAATACGCCTATAGACAAAATCATCGAAAAATTTCCTGTCGGTTACGGAAAATTGAGTTTTCGACGTTTGTGAATAACTGACTGATTAAACAAATAATCTCAAAAACTACTTAAACTAGAATCGTCAAATTTGGTCTGACGATAGTTTGTGTAATGTAGGAACGAGTTTACATTTTTTTTTTTTAAATTTTACATTTTAAGAGATAAAGGGGAGTTGGACTTTATTTGAAACTTTTATATGGAACGAAATACGCTATAAAATTGAGTAAGTACAAATATTGCTTATTAAAAATAATGAGACAAGTGTTTCACATTTTCATAGATTTCACAAAGGGGGGTTTGAACATTCAGTGTGCATTTTAACCTGTGACATCAACTGAATACGGTACTTAATATTTCTACTTAGGTAAGAGTAAGTATTATGTGATTTTTGTGTAGATTTAAACATTTTACTAGCAATAAGGTAACTTCAAATTGTAATAGATTTCTTAGCATTATACTATTTTTATCAGTCAGTTGCTCTATTTAAAGAAGCATAAAGACGAACACTGATCTTATAAGAGACAACTGGGTATACAGGAAAAATACTGGCCAACCTATATTTATTACATGTAGGTACATTTTTGAACCAAATTGTAATTACTTACGTTGGTGTCTTCGGCTAAGCCAAAATACAGCGAAGGGAACCAATAAAATGAGTGGTAAAGTCCAAATTTTGAAATAGTACCAGAAGAATATCCATAGTGAAACAGCCATAAACGACAATTCCGTATTTTCCCACTCAAATAAGCGCCTGTATAATATGGAAAGATATACTGATAATTTTATTATTAAATAAAATAATATGATGGTTATTATACAAATATAAAAAGATATACTCCGCGTCGCGTAATTCAAAAGTAAGCAACTGAAATATCACAGCCAGTGAACTACCAATTGGCCAATAGAGGAAAATTGATGTTTACGAATGTCTAAAGATTGCAGAGAAACTTAGCTTACATAAATTTAATGCAAATTGTGTTTTCTTTATGTTAAAAAAAATGACAAACTGATTAAATAATAGACAGGAGATATATGAATATATAGTAATTATAAACTGTTTCAAGAGTATAGCGTAAATAACTAATAAAATTAAAAATATCCTGAAAAAGTACATGCGTGAACTAAAATACTAAGCACAACATTTAGTTAGAAGATTAAATTGCTTCAAAGTAAAGTCTTGGAGCGAGGGTTACCTATTCCCTTTAATCTCTGGCCCATTATCGCAACGAAATTTCTGGCCTCAGAACATCAGGGTCCATTCGTTTCTAAGGCAACCGAAACTGAGTCGTGTTTGAATTTATTTATAATGTTTAGATAAGATTGGCCGCCGATGTTGCAGCTGAGCCTCCTTTGCGTATGAAACAGATAAAAGATGGTGTAAAAGTACTTTCACAGGTAGCATCCAAAATTAGACATCATCCTTTCTGCCAAGGTACCATTGTTAAGCCATCCAGGTTCTTTTCATCAGAATAACTGGGCCGACGGTTTCAAAAAGCAAGGAATATTGGCAGATACTAGCGCTTTGTAGATGACGTGCATTCCGAACGTGTTACCACAGAAATCTCTCTGAACAGCGTAGAAGATCTACTGTGTATGGTTAAAAGCCTACATGTGGTCCACAGATATTGCAACCCAACCGAAGTACGACAACCACCCGTCAACAGTGTGGAGATGGAAGCACACGAAATCACACTCCAGTTTGAGAAGTGGAGACCACCTTTAACGTAGTTAACTCTACTCCGATCGCTTTCATTGGTCGCTTTCAATGGTCCCCACGACCGAAAGTAGCCTTCATAGCTGTTTGAAAGATATGATATCCAGTTGGGTTGAACATGTAGTTACTTGTGATGAATTCTCAATCAGAAGTATTCACCCCAAAATCTAACCTCTGCAGCCGAGGGAATAAAGTTAAATTGTCTTCTACGTTTATTTTTCCACTTATAATTCCCTCGTCAAGGTACCACAAATTGAAGGGAGATTAGAGCTCACATATGACGTTATGGATGGTCAAATTAAAAACTAAAGGACCCAAAAGGTCACCTTGCTGTGCGCCCGCCTATGACGTCATCCATAAAAGAGGTTGTAAACACGCCTGAAAGAGAAAAGTTACAATAACGGAATTTTGTTCCTTAGGTCAGAATATTGTCTTTTTCCAGTTTTTCAAGGCTGTGGAATGCAATACTGTCCAATGTTCCCAAAATTCCGAGGAGTAATAGTGAAGGCACATGTGTGGCGTGGATAGTAACCTTACAAGCTCGCAACTATGGCGAGTACAACTAAATTTCTCTGCAATTTTATTACATAATTAGCCAATATTACCAGGAAATCAATAATTTCTAATACATAAATTTTAAAATACATAATAACATAAATTAAAAGTTAACAGGAAATCAATAATTTCTAATACATAAATTTTAAAACTATTTACTTAAAAGTTTCGTTTACATCTTCACAGAAACGGAAAGTGTCTCTCACAAATTCTAAGTTGTTGTAAACAAGACGAACGTCGAACTTTGGCGAGCTTTTTATATATTTTACTTCTTTAGGCCGAAACAGTCTCAGGACAGCCTTCACCTAAAAATAAATAATCGTTTAATATAGATACATTGCCGAATACGAATATATGTATGTATATACGTATGGATGAATGATTTTTCGTATAAAAAAAAGATGTACATAACATTATAAAATCAATCAATTAACTTTTTAATGTACCAATCTAAAATGTATAATAAGCGTAGAAATAGGAAGCATATTATAAGACAAATAAAATAGATCCTACTTATAGTCCCTACTTCTACAATAAAAAGCAACTTTCAACTTACTGGATTCCAAACTACGGACATCTCCAAGAGAACTCTTGGGCAATTCCCTTTGGCGCTATTCCTTTTATTTCGGTCTTTCAATGCGTACCATCGCATCTCTCCGTTGCGCATCCTAAGCAATGGAATCGACAATTTTCCTAATGATTCTGTTCTTAATGATAAGCTGTCGTATATTTTAAGGTCTAGCGCAGACGTAACATCGTATACGTTGCTGAAATATTTATTAAAATGTTAATTTTTAATAAACTTTGATTTTTCTGTTATCTACAGTGTGTACAATACAAATAAGTAAAAGCCCTTAATTACTGAAGTAATTATGTAGAATAATATTAAATAAGTAAAAATGTAATTATATTCAGCTAACTGTTGCTCGCGACTTCGTTCCTATAGAACTTTTCTTTTTCTATTCAAAGTTCGACATCTCTTTTTACTCTCTTGCAGGTTAATTTGCACATAGTAAACGCATTTCTCTTACAAACGTTTTATTATTATTAAACTTTCCAGTGATATTTTTTTCTTACTATAACTTTGGGAATTTTTGGGTGAGCAAAAGTTCATGTTTCTAGACTTAACATATCCAAATTTGAACTGTGCGACATATGTCAGTCAGCAAATAAGAAAATGTCTTCTCTTCTTCAATAAACGTAATAATTTGGAGATGTCATTAAACAATAAAAAGCATCATGATATCTTTATATTCGTCTTTTATCATAAATTCACACGCAATGTCACAGTAAGGTCACACCCAAGTAAAATCGATGTTTCGAATCGAAGTTTAAAAAATAATGAGATGAGGTACGTTGCACGAAAAATATTTAACTTCTGTATAAAATTTACTTATTAAAATATAAAAAAAGGTAACTTACAATATATAACTTTTGTTCCACAGTGGTTCTGCACTACTTTTTGCGCTATGAGTCTGTATTTTTTCATTATCTAATTCCAATGTGCAATATGCATTAGGTTTGCCACTTAAACCTTTCGCTGCAACCACTCTCACACAAAGTTGACCAACTAATCGCCAATCGTTCTTTAAGTTGTACCATGCCTTAAAAGACATTATGTGTAAATATTATGGAAAGATAAAAAAAAATTTATTATCGATTAAAAACATGACTGAGCAAGAAAATAAATAATGTTACGGTTAGGAATCGGACTACCTACCTATCTGTCTTTCCCTAGACGTAATAAAAACATTATTTGTTTTATGGAAGCGACTAAATAAACTCAAAGCAATATTTACTACTTAGAGTTTGACTTCTGTGAATGTTTTTATAATTAGTAAAAAGGAACCTTCCTTTTTGCAAATTATAAAAACAACTGGGTTTGCTGGGTAACGTATTGACTAATAGATTATTAATTTGCAGATATACCGCCACTCATAGCAGTCTAACTCTACTAAATATTGTTTTGAAATTATTTAATCGCTTCCCTAGATCAAACAATATTTTTATTACGGCCAGGGGAGGTCAGAGGGGTAGGTACTCCGTTTTGCTTAAGGAATCAGCTTGATGTTTATGTATCTGTCCGTCTGTGTTAGCCATTTTTCTCGGAGACTGTTTAACATAAACTGCTTCGGAACAGGATAATGCGGAACAGTTATAGTGTAGTTAAGGAGTAATTCACTCACATAACAGACGTTATAACTTAAAAACTTGATTTTTCACTTTTGAGAGTTAGTTCCAGGAGTTTTTAGTTAATACGTAACACGTTACTTTGAGTTAACACTTTTATCTTAATAAATATCGCTTAGAAATATTTGAAAAATCATTAACATTGAGAATATGGTTTACATTGAAGCAAATGGTCTAGATTACATTATAATGGATACATTTTTCACATGTCAAAGATAGCTTCACGACAAACTTTGTTTTACTGTCGACAGCGTTTTTTTTACATAGAGAGGAAGGTGTATGACAAGCTTTGTTTTGCAGTTGGCAGTTGATGACAACTGAGTTGACGAAACTCTATTTGCTCAAGTAGGTGTAGTACTTGCGTTTGGGCGGTTTTCTTTTAAGTTATAATATAGTTGTTATAATATAGTGTTGTAATAAGTATGTACGTAGGCAGGTAGTTAATAATGACATCAATATTGGTACATAAATGAAAAAAATAAATTATTTTTCTAAATTCGAATTATCTGTTTGAAAATTTCGAAACGTGATAAAGTACGTGTATGAAAAAGATTATCTACTTGCTTATTGGCTTTCTATTAGCTCTCATAACCTAAATGTGCAGACAGCTGGAGCAGAAAATGTGTAGCTGTGACAATTTTGATAGATAATAGCGAAACGCGGACATGAACATCTCAGAATAAAATAACTTTACTAACAAATCTTTTTCTTATATTGTGCTCGTCAAAATTCACCAAGCTGTCCAGATTTGCAGAAGTATTCGAAACATTCCGAATAACACACATCGTCACCGATAAATGAATGAATCCATAGCCACCATCTAAAGGCTGCCACAACTCATGGGTCCGTTCTTTTTCCAGCTTGGATAAGTCTAAAATGCAACTATTTTAAATCAATTAGTAGATATAGATAGAGGTAGATAGCGTAAAATAGAAACAAGTACTCGACAAATTATTATTACCTGCCCATGAAATTTTTGAGCTTTCCTCTATCCCACAATGAAAGTCTCAGTAGACAATCTTTGTACAGATGTAATTTAAATTGTTCTCGCCATTGAGGATGATGTGTGTGTACCACAGATTTAGATTTAAACAATTCGGGACCCAAACTAGTGTATACAATGAAAGAAAATTAAAAATGGAGATATAGTATATAATACCTACATGTGACAAAAATAAAAATAAACATAGATACAGGTGTATAGTATATTAGTGTCTTTGAAATTATTGGCATCCTTATAATTCATTTTATCACATAGCAGAGGCATCTATCTACTTATTTACGTTATTATACAACAGCAACAAAGCCTTGTCTGTACACTGTAAATCTTTTTGAAAAATGCTTTGATTGAAATAGGCATTTTGGACTATTTTGATTTCGAATATTCCTCTTTAAATTCTAAAAGATCGAGTTTTCGATCATCGCCATTTTAACCAGTAATCGAAAAAGTATCGACTATGTTATCAAAGTCTCGTTACCTATAGTTGTCTACATACCTATAGCACAGATTAATTAGTTTACTACCGTAAACCTATAGTATCTATAGTAGTAGACAAAGACGTGCAAAATAGTTTATTAAATGTATTTAAATACAAAATGTAAATGCTTAGTTATTTTTTTATTTCAAATACAAATACAAAATAGGTATTTTCAAAATACTTTCAAATAAAATATACTTATTTCACTGATTTTAACACTAGTTTTGTTCGAAGAGTTCTTCTTTCATGTTCCGTCTCTTTGACTTGCAATGTTCGCATTATTGTTGGCAACATTTAGAACGGGTACGTTCTTAAATAAAGTAATAATGAAGTTAAAATAAAAAATACGAAATATGAATTAAAAAAAATTAACAAAACCGTTTTGTATTTTACAAATACTAAATATTTATGTAGATTATTTCAAATAAAATACAAAATGTATTTTGAAAAAAGTATTTCAAATGCAAAATAAAAATAGGTATTTTGCATTTTGTATTAGCATTTTAAATAGATGTATTTCAAATAAATCACATCTCTGGTAGTAGATAGTATCGAGTACAAAAATACTTGGTACCTATCATTAGTGCAGTAGAATTAGATTATCAATTTACATTAATTGTGGTACTAATGTTTTTTGGCACATCGATAGAGTATGTCTGTGTATGATTACCTTAAATTCGCAACCGATTTGGAAGTGTGGAAAATGGTGAAAATTGAGAAAATCTTGGATTTTTGAATAATTCCAAAACACAAATTGTGGTACTAGTTGCGAGAATACCACGTGTTTGGAGTACGAATACCTACCTACTCAAGCAATTTGGAGCGCTTGCAACCATACGGAACATACCTAAATTTAAAAAAGTGATTTTTCGTCTTTATCTCCTAGGCAAAATTTGTGGTACTAGTTGTGAACTCATCGGACACTTGTTTTAGCTTAATATACTTAGTTTTAAATTTACAACCGGTTGCGGCCTTCGGAACCCTAAAAAAAGACTTTTCAAAATTTTACTTCCAGCAAAATTAGTGTAATCAATATTATTGCTTATATCATATTTATAGGTCGTATTCCAACTGCATTGTGATCGCAACCTCTGAAACCACTACGGGACATAGTTATTTTGTAAATTAAATATACGCTTGTTACGCATATTTCGAGGAGAATGCGAGCGGCGCGGGAGACAGGGTACGGCTCGAGCGACTACGACTCGCCGTGCGGTTCATTTATACATTGTTAAATATTAACGTATTAGCAAGCTATTATTCCGAATTGAAAATAGATGGACGTAGACCCAAAAGTCGGAATGGTGGAGTGTTTTCTTTTTATAATTATGAGAAATAGATAATAATTTTATCTTAACAACTTTTGACAGTAGAAAAAAAATTACACCGATTAGTTTTCGTTAAAAAAAAATAGGCAGTCATTAAGGACTGCCGACAGAAATGAAAACCTAAAATTATGAAATAATGTAAAAAATTATGTCCAGTCAGACTATTATACATTTTCAATTCAAATTACATTTATTTTCAAATATTCCTACGTATATTTTTCTACCTGAAATTTCGTTAGTATTTGCTAATAAACCCTAAATTTGAAATGAAAGTCAGTTTGCATAACTAGGTTGAATTGAATATCTAAGGCTTTTTTGCAAATTTTTTAGTCTAAAATTAGTATAATATAAGGTAATAAACAATAACTTTGCATTAGTAACCATATTTCTGAAAATTTAATTTATAAATTTAAAATTGTTATAAAATTTAATAGATTTTTTAATTTTAATATCCACGAGGAAAATATTATCGAACACATAGAAATTTGTTTTACCACGCTAGTGAAATAACTCATAAGCATAATGCAATAAAAAGAAAGAATAAATATAATGTCGTGACGCGAACTCATAATATTTTACTCATTCAAAATTTAATTTAAATTTGGAGTTCTAAGTACAATGAAAGACATCGATATTCACACTGAAATCATAGGTATTAAAAATCGATTTTATAGGTAAAGATCCAATAAAAAAATCGATTAAGGTTAATGACTTTGGGTTCTACTTCTTCTTTGTTTTTGTATTATTGATGTTCTAGCTGTACCCGCGACTTCTTCCGCGTGGAAAATTTTTCCGTGACTTTTCCGAGTTAGTGTTTCTTTTTCACTCCTTTATGGGTAGATTTTTCATAAAAAGTAGCCTTTGTGTTTTCCTTTAAAAAAGTCTATCATTGTCTTAAACATCGCAATCGATTCACCGGTTTAGCATTACCCACACAAAGTTTTATCCCCGTTTCCATCCCGTTATGAAAAGATTTTTGATAAACGGAGCAGCCTATGTTCGACTCCCGGTTTCAAACTAGATAGTTTGAAGTTCGATTCGATTTCGATTTCCAGTTAGATTTTGATGCCACGGAGATCCATGCCATCAAAATCGAACCGGCGGTTTAGCCGTGAAAACATAACAGACCGACAGACATACTTTTGCAAGAATAATACTTATTATTATGAGATAGTATGGATCGTATAGCATACTATGTACATTTTAATGTACATTTCATGTTTAAGAAAAAATATTATTTTCTGCACCGGGAGCAACTTCAAAAATGACACCCACATCATTTTACTAAAAGAATAATGTCCTCCATCTTGGATTTTAAGATCAACGTCATTTTCGTAATCTACACCCCGAAACACCTTAAAAATGACGCCTATATCAATTTATTGAATATAGTAATGTCTGCCATTTCAAATTTCAAAATAGACTTTTGTAAGCAGTACTCCGAGAAACCTCGAAAATGATACGCATGTCATATCATTTTAAAAAATTAACATGCATTATTAGTTTTTTTTAATTATGACAAAGACGTCGATTTGAAAATAGACGTCTTTGTCATAATTAGTTCCCCGAAGAACCTAGAAATTTCACCCATTATCACTTTATACAAAAAATTAATTTCGGCCGAGTACCCAGCATGTGTTGCAATGCCGCACGTGCGCAGATCACATAATATACAGAAACCTTCTCCTGTGTTGTCCATTACATTGGATACCGAAACTATAGAAGATCTTAAACAAAAAGTCACTTCCTTCCGCGTAGCATCCATATTGGATTTATGATGACGTCACATATATAAAAACCTTCTTCTGTGTATTTCTTATCATTTGATACCCATATTGATGGAGGTCTTGAAAAAAAGTTTTTTCCTATTGTGGATCATCCGCCATATTGGCATATCATATTGTATATGATGACGTCACATATACAAAAATCATATCATTTTTTCAATCACAATTTTTTTTGAAAAAATAGCTTACATTTGCTTTCGGGCAATTACTATCTCCCTTATATCCCTAACGGGGTGGGTAGTCAGAGCGGACGGAGCGCCACGCTTCGCGATCGATAGATACTTCTTTAGCTTCCTCAAATACGCGTATAAAAAGAGTTAATTGTTATTTTAAATGATGCTTCTTTAAGCTCTGTAAAAACGTTAGACTGTAAAAACACTGTCCTGTATAGTCAGTAAAATACAGATTCGCTGAATTTTTGTTAAAACAAATAAAATCTAAATTATTTTTCGAAAAAAAAAGAAGACATAGAAAGTCTTTTGTTTAAGCAGTACTCATCGCTCACCGACATCCCGTCTTAACTAAATTTTTATTGGAATATATTTTCAATAAAAATTTAGTTAAGACGGGATTTCAAATATTAAAAACAGTTACTCGTATCATACGCAACGGTAATTTCAACGCTAGTCCCGTACCTGTATCGCCCGCCGCGCGCCGCCCGCATTCCCCTCGCAAGACTCGTAATTATACCGAGAATCCGATAGAGTTTGTGAATAGTATTTTCCAATCTGTCGGATTGAATTTATGCTTTCCGACGATCGGCCCTTTCCGCCACGGAAAGTTTTCAAAGCAGTTGGAATACGACCTATAAATGTGATGTAAGCAATAATATTGACTACACTAATTTCGATGGAAGTAAAATTTAAAAAAAAGTCCTTTTTAGGGTTCCGTAGGCCACAACCGGTTGCAAATTTAAAACTAAGTATATTAAGCTAAAACAAGTGTCCGATGAGTTCGCGACTAGTACCACAAATTTTGCCTAGGAGATAAAGACGAAAAATCACTTTTTTTAAATTAGGTATGTTTCGTATGTCGCAACCGCTCCAAATTGCTTGAGTAGGTAGGTATTCGTACTCCAAACACGTGGTATTCTCGCAACTAGTACCACAATTTTTGTTTTGGAATTATTCAAAAATCCAAGACTTTCTCAATTTTCACCATTTTCCGCACTTCCAAATCGGTTGCGAATTTAAGGTAATCATACACAGACATACTCTATCGATGTGCCAAAAAACATTAGTACCACAATTAATGTAAATTGATAATCTAATTCTACTGCACTAATGATAGGTACCAAGTATTTTTGTACTCGATACTATCTACTACCAGAGATGTGATTTATTTCAAATACATCTATTTAAAATGCTAATACAAAATGCAAAATACCTATTTTTATTTTGCATTTGAAATACTTTTTTCAAAATACAATTAATGCAAAATCATGCCTTATTTTGAGCTAATTAGGTATCGATTTTTTACACGCTTTAAATTATTTAGAGATACAATCGCTCGCGAATTCGTCTCGTGCGCTTTTTTTGCACCCACTGTCAAGTAGTCGAATTGCAATGTAAATTAGGTACCTAGAATTTCAGAACTTGTAGCCAATAATTTCAAAGTCACTTATACGACGAGAATTTTAAACTTTTTTCATTTATTTATGTGGTACCGAATCTTGCAGTGAAGACTATGATCGGAGCCGTCGTCAGGTGCGTCAGGAAGACCTCTTGCTTCTACTAGAATAACATGCACAATAGTATTCCAACTTCTTCTATAACTATATTTTATATTTGTTTTTTCTACGTCCTAGAACGAATAAGATAGGCGTACTTATTTAAAATTCTAATATCAAAAGAAACCTCCACCGGTTTTCCCGATATTCGAGATTTGTAACCAGGGTGGTTATTCACAAACGTCGGAAACTTAACTTGCCGTATCTGACAGGAAACTTTTCGATGATTTTGTCTATACGCGATTCACAAATCTGAAATTGTATTATATTTATATTATATATATATATATCATGTTATATGTAGTCGTATTAACAAATCCAAGCTGTCGGATTGAATTTATGCTTTTCGACGATCGGCCTTTCCGCCACGGAAAGTTTCCAACGTTTGTGAATAACCCCCTGCAATAATAGGCAAAGCAAACAATTAATTAAAAATAACATAATTTTATAACCTTATCGTCATTCGTCAGTACAACAAAACCATCAAAACTGTCCGTAATGTATTTAATATGTTCTGTTGATGGCATGGATTCTAACAATGAAGTTTTACTCTTTTTGCCCTTACCGACCACGAGACTACCTAATGAACTTGTACGCCATCTATGGAGAAAAATTTGAAGTGAATAAAATTACGGTATTTTAGTCAATAAAAAAATATGAAAACCAGCAAAAAAATCAATAAAAAATATGTTCACAAGATATTTTATGAATTTAAAAATATTGTACATACGTATCCTCACGCTATATCCCTAGTATAGCTCAGTAAAAATACGATTTAAAAAACAATAATTCGTAGTAAGACATTTTTTTCTATAATTGAAGTACCCATGTCATTTTAAGATAGGTACTATATTTACCATATTTACGAATCCACCACTTAGGCCCGCATATTGAAAAAAAATGCAAATGTTAAAATAATGCTTTATATTTTCGGCATAAACTTTTCGGCATAAATTATTGGTTTTTTTAATTATGTGTTTGTATTTTTTATTAAGTAATTAATGTAAAAACGACTATACAATAGAAATTTTTAATTTAAGTTTTATTTCATGCTTTTTAAACACTACAATCTACACTCTATCCCACATTCACGCATATACTTTCCGGGACGATACACGAAATTGCGACATGAAATCTATCTATATCCTATTCATAGAGACCATTTCAATGAGCCTAAACATGATACCTCTACTGTAAGTGGCGAAGAGTTGGATATCCTGCTGACTTTAGATGATGCTGTAACATATGATCAAGGTTATTGTGACATTATTGAAGTCACAATATACTAAATTTCACATCGATTAGACTAATAGAAGATGCTCGCGTTCCTTTAAAAACTAAAAAAGAGCTGATATTCTTCAAATGACTGAACCGATTTTAATAAAACATGTCTAGAACCACTGCTAGAAAATGCAGACACTAGCCACGTGCATGAAAGAAGATTGTGAAGTAAAAGAATTGAAAATGAATGTGAACAAAACTAAGGTTCTGGTGTTTGAAAGAGAAGCGGTACAAACGAAATGTGTGATTTGTGTAAATGGAAAATATCTAGAACAAGTGAATGAAATTGTATATCTGGGGAGTGTGTTTTTGAGGGATGGAAGATGTGAGTTGTATGTGGAGAGACGGGTGGCAGCTGGCAATAAAGTGAACGGTGTAGTCCGCATTAGTGGGTAGTGTGAACATATCTAACACTGCTAAAATGGCCATCCACAATGCAGTGTTGGTGCCAACTTTGTTGTACGGTAGTGAGGCCTGCCCGAATATGCCCGAAATCGAGTGAAAGTATGATAAATGCTGTGGAGATGCGGTCTCTCAGAAATATGTGCGGTGTCACGCTTGTGGACAGGATAAGCAATGATGAGATACGCAGTGTGATGGGGTTGCACAACAGTGTTATTGTAAAAATGAAGAAAGGAATGCTTAGATGGTTCGGGCACTTGGAAAGAATGAGTGATGAAAGACTGACGAAGAAAATCTGCAGAGCGAAAGTGAGTAGTAAAAGAAGCCAAGGAAGACCAAGGCTGACTTATGAAGATCAAATAGCCAGAGTGTTAGGAGACGGAAATGTCAAAAGCACTCGCATACCTAGGCGAAAATGTGTGAAGAGAATGACGAGATTTGAGGAAGCGAAAGTGGTGTGTAAGGACCGCGAGTCCTGGCGCTCCGTCCTCTCTGACTACCCCGTTGGGGATACAGCGTGAAGATATGTTATGTTATGTTACGTTTGATTCCTTGCATATTGCTAAACGAACCTTAGCGAGGGTACTAAATCGATAAGTAGGCATTAGAATCTCATATCGCCCTCTACTTGCGATGGATGGTCTAAACTCCAACCCTAACATATTGTTACGAGCTGAGGGTAATAAAATGCCGGTTAAGGGTGCAAAGAGTTTATTTTCCTTCGTACAAGCAGATGTCAAGAACACGCGAATTTAATTACGGCAGTTCCTAATCTTCGTAGTCGCCCCCGAAGTAAGTACTCGAGTAGTAGTCACCGAAGGTACACGCTTCAGTCAATAACAACGTTGCCGAATCGCAGAGTTGTTCTATCCAAGGTCGTCGCAGTAGTCGTCGTAGTGGTCTATGTAATTCGCCTTGATGTCGCCTCGATATGTCACTTCGATTGATAGTTGAGAAACACTGACTCAGCGGCGGACACGGAGCTCTATTTATAGTCCGATAAAAAGGAGGTGGAAACTTCTAGTTAATTACGCTCGCTAACAATAATTGGACATTGTTCTCGACGCCGCCTGTTTGCATGAGTCATAGGTATATGACACGTCATCGCTTGGGAATATTCGACGTGCAACTTTGTTCTTCTTTCTTAATTTGACTTATACCATTCGATAGTAGACCTTAAACCTAGCAATGCGTTTTTAGGTCATAACTCTGCAAAGCCTAGGTCTCGAGATATAAGCACTAAAAGTTACGTCTCTAGTTCCATTAAAAATCGACCTTATTCCTTACGCATAAGGTCCAACCGTAACAATATCCAACCCCCTGTTTACACCTATATATTATACATACTGCTGTTGTAATTATTTTTTATAATTTATAATTATTAATAAAATAGTAATAATTGTACTCACAATTTCTTAGATTTTGGTTTACTACGAAGAACTATCGCATTGCTATTGTCGATGGATTCCGTAGAATTGTAATCATCGTGAATAATATTATTGTATTCAATTATTTCCTTTATTTCTGCCATCACTTGTAATATGTGTATGTGTACGCGTATGTATACGTGCCTATTATAGCTTAACTACTTGTAGAATAATTGTTTTGCTTTATTAAAAAAATAAATATGTTGTAATATGATAACACCTAATCATTAGGAATTTATCAATTGATAATATTGCCCACATACTTATATACATACTCAACTTGTTGCGAGAGAATCATGATAATAATATTATCTAGAGTAATCAATAATTTGTCCCAGATTGACTATCCCGTTTTTATTGCTTATCAATACAGATAGCTACTCACCTACTTTATATGCACTTACCAAGAATGAAATTCTTCTAATAATTTAATAAAATAATTATTTAAGTACTGGAAACTCGTTTCAGACTTAGAGAAATATTTCTGCTATTTTCACATAAAAAAGTGGTGTACGTATATCTGATGAAAATCAAATAAAGTGATAGTAGCTAGTCTTTACTGGAGTTAAAAAAGACTTCTTGGAAAACGCGAAAACTTCAGTTGTCACATTTATTTATTCAAACTTTCCTATTCTTAACACTCGCTTAGTATTTTAATAATAATAAACTATAACTCGCAAAAAAAAGAAATAGAAAATCTAAATAAATTACCGGCTTCACAACTTCTGCCGTCAAAAGCATGTATGTATAGTTCTTTTGTGATTTTTTTTTGCTTTTGTTCATTTTAGCGAACTACAAAATACGTGTTTATATTCCAAGAAGCAGTTAATTCATAAATTGAATTTTTTTCTCTGAAAATACATTATATAATAGCAGTGCCGTAGCGTGGATGTCAGCCGCCCGAGGCCGCTGCTATACATACTATACATACATATATATATATATATATGATATTATTTGTAACCTGTACAATACACAATAATGATGACTGTTCTTGCCGAAAAGTTCTTTAGTTTTACTGTATATTGTAGTCTTTTATATTGAAATACCTAAATAAGAGGGCGGCAAAATTTTCTTCGAATATATATATATATATATATCTCGGCCATGCGGGTTGTTCACAAACGTCGGAAACTCAACTTTCCGTATCCGACAGGAAACTTTTCGATGATTTTGTATATACGCTATTCACAAATCCGAAATCGTATTATATTTATATTATTTATATATCATATTATAGATAGTCGTATTCACAAATCCAAGCCGTCGGATTGAATTTATGCTTTTCGACGATCGGACTTTCCGCCACGGAAAGCTTCCGACGTTTGTGAATTGGTCCCCCCTTGGTCTCAAGTAAACCGTAAGTAAGTAAACCGTTTGCTTGAACCACGGTCGATGCAACTCAGCTGAAACGTACTACTAGTCGGGTGACTTTAAAAAAAGTTATTTAATCCTTTTTCGATTATGTTTTAACATCCAACGTTGAATTCTTCAAAATTTTTAATTATGCTTTCAGTTTTATTTCAATCTTTTTAGAGAGTATGTTAAGTACGTTACTATCTACATCCCACTAACATTAAAAATGTCAAAATCTTTTTTTTTTTAATAAAAAGCACCCCCTGGTGGTCTACAGCCGTAAAACATGTTTAAGAATGTCCTCTGTGAACACTATTCAATAAATGATAGAAGTCATTCTCGCTAATTTGTCTGTGTTCTCGCTGAATATTAGTCATAAACAATCCAAGCACAAAATAAAATACGAGGAATCCCTGCAAGTCAGTACAGACGGTGTTGCCAGTCGCTACAATGAGCAAGAGAAAGGGGATTCTGCGATTTCGTCATAGTTTAAGTAATGAAAAATTCCTTGCTCATTTCAATCGGTCCAAATCATAGGTTTGACAAATATATGGAATGGTTCAAATATTTACAAGATAATCGTATTATTATTATTTATTGTGAAATATTGTCGTCCCCCTAAAGGTGCCGCCCGGGGCGGCGGCGAGCCGCCCCTGCCGCCCCCACTATGCTACGACACTGCTTATACCTATATCTGCTGTGTATGCTTTGTGATGAGTTGACCTCTCGCTGTATCGCCATCGAAGACAACACGAACATAGTTTCAGTTTTGGTCATAGTTTTGACAGATTTGCTGCCTAAACCGAAAGTTTACTTGGGCACTAGAATAAATAATCACTGGTCATTAGGGTTGCCAGCTCTCCCAATGAATATTTCGGTATTTAATGGGAAAAAATCGGGACGGGCAAAATAAAACCGAGACCTCTCGAAAAACATTTTTAATTATAGTAAGTATATTATTAATCATAAACAAGACGTAAAATACCCACTGGAAATTTAAACAACAACTCAGAATGCGGACAATCAATGAACTACTTACTGGGTACATACAATACGTTTAGTTTCTAACCCCTCGCATTGCATTTGGTCACTCAAGTTACAAATCAGTAGGCTTAGAGTACATTTTGTCAGTAGTTACTCGTACTTATTCCCTCGGCGAGGTGACGACACGACACGGGAGCGTGGTAATTTGGAAACAATAATAGCGAAACTGGCGGGTTAATAAAATAAAATAATTGTATACGTTATAAATCGGGACAGACACAGGGGCACTAAATCCGGACAACATCCCGATTAAATCGGAACAGTCAGCAAGCCTACTGGAGGCTTATTCACAAACGTCGGAAACTTTCCGTGGCGGGAAGGCCTATCGTGGGAAAGTATAAATTCAATCCGACAGCTTAGATTTGTGATATATACTATAATATATAATATATATTTATAATATAAATATAATATGATTTGATACGATATGCGTGCTATAGGGCCACCAGCTTGGTCAGCTTAGCAAGTAAAGTCTATACCAAAGTATTGATTGAACCTATGAAAGATGTTTCTGAAAGATATTTGTGGGAAGCGCAAGATGGTTTTAGGAACGGTAAGGGTCGTATGGATCGGATTTTCTCGCTTCGCGTTATCGCGGGGAAGTTTCTGGCCATAGGTCAGTAAGTTTTCTGCGCTTTCGTGGATCTAGAAAAAGCATTTGATAGAGTAGTGTGAAAGAAACTGTGGAGTCTTCAGTCTGAATATGGCGTGGAGGGCCCCTTACTGCAGACTGTAACTGCAGGCTGCTGTAACCCTTACTGCAGGTCATTATATCGAGGCCATAGCGCCTGTGTAAGGTTAGATGGTGACATGTCGCCCTGGTTCGAAGTCTGTTCAGGCGTCAGACAGGGCTGCGTGAAGTCTGCCTGGCTTTTCGTGCTTTATTTGGACAGTAGCCTCCAGACATTGAAAGATAGTACGAGTGGTATGATAAGTGATGGTACAGTGGTAAACTGCCTATTGTACGCTGACGACGCTATGCTTATAGCACCATCAGAAGCTGCAGACAGTTGCAGTTGCAGTTGCAGACACAAGTTACGTCCATGAAAGAAGACTGAAGTGAAAGGATTGAATATGAATGTGAATAAAACTAAGGTTCTGGTGTTTGAAAGAATATTGTATATTTAGGGAATTTTTCAAAATAAAACAAATACGTTGCACTACGCGTTTACTCGATGGCAACAGACTGACATAGAAAAAACTGCTACCTGCAATTTCAATTATTACCATTATATTCAAATACTTACATCTGTATATACTACAATGCCCTCCACCGCTAATTTATAAAACATTTCTTTTTTTTCCATATTTACAAAATTATAACTTATAATTAACATCCTTAGTTCTAGTAGATATCGGCGAGTAATCTTTTCATCGTAACGAGACCTCTCATCGGTCTCGAAACGAGATTCCGCGTCCGAAGGGGATGCTAGTTCGACTGTCTGCACATTTTCGTCCTCCGACCTATTTGCATCCAATGGTGGCGTTGAAAGTGTAATATTATCACGATCCATAGAAACATCATTAACATGATCTTCAGAATTTTCACTAATCGGAAGCGGAATCACACTATTTCCCATACGACCCAAAATGCTCATTGTATTATCCTGAGAGTTCTCTATTGTATCTTTTCCCTTATAGGGTAGTAGCTGATCTATATGTTTTTTTAACCTCAATATTTGACTGGAATATATACAATGAATATTCTCGAACCAATTTTCCTTTTTATAAATCCAGTTTTCCACGTATGTTTCATGCCGTTATCATAATAACATTTTGTGAGTACTTTATCATTACAATTAAAATGTATCTTACGACATCCACCATACTGTTTATGCTGTAAGATCTGTTTCGAAGACACATTATTCTTTGCTGCGGACGCAAGTGACTCGGCTGACGGCAAACCGTGATTCCCTGAGTCATTGACGTCATCATCACTGCTTCGCAACAGATCGAGTCGACAACGCAACTTACGACCCAGCATCAGTTGGGCCGGTGAAAACCCGTTTGTGCAGTGTATGGAATTTCTATAATCGAATAAAAATTTATACATTTTATTTTTAATTACATTTAACTGCGATTTTCGTTTAAAATTATTTTAATGCCTTTTTTTATAATTTTTACAGTATTTTCTGCCTGACCGTTTGATGCTGCATGGTAGGGAGAAATGATTACGTGAACAAAAATTTGTAGCATTATCCGTTACTAAAGTTTGCACCAACACGAATCTACTAAACATATCACTCAACTTCGTGCTAATTGCTTCACTATTCGTATTAGTCATTGAATAACATTCGACCCATTTTGAATGGGCATCTACTGCGACCAGATTTTGCTGCCTTCCAATGAAAACATATCGAGATGTACGCGTTGCCACGGTTTATGGAGGTATGTATGGCGGTGAGCGAGGCGGACTACTACGAAGTGTAATACATATTGTACAAGAACCGATTGTTTTTTCAATGTGTTTGTCAATATTAGGCCAACACATGCGTGCTCGGACCTCCGTTTTTGTTTTTACAACCCCAAAAAGCGAATTATGTAATTCATTTAACAATTGTTCGCGAAATTTTGTTGGAATAACTACTTATGTCTTTGTAAAACACAACCATTTTCCACGCATAATTCAAAACGACTTGTAAAATATGGTTTTATTTCCGGATCAGATATTTTCGAAGGACAACCGTTTTTAATAAAATCTTTAACTTTCTTCAATATTGTGTCCTTTTCGATATCTATCTGAATATCTTTTACAGTGATCGGCTTCAGTACTACATCTGTAATTATAATTTATAAATAAAATCTTATCCGTGTCTTCATATGTCGTTTCGTTATTACTCAATACCGATTCTGTAGCACGTGACAAAAAATCTGCTACATTTTTTTCACTTTTTACATATTCAATATTAAAATTATATGCTGATAAAAATAAGGCGTATCTTTGGAGACGGTTGGTCGCTAATTCGGGTATCCCTCTTTTATTTCCAAAAATCGTAACTAAAGGTTTGTGATCGGTTCTTAAAATGAACGGAATGCTACGGCCATAGAGATAATGATGAAACTTTTTAATATCAAATATAATAGATGTGGCGTCTTTCTGTATTTGTGCATAATTATGTTCGGCCGCTGTAAGCGACCGCGAAGCGTACACAATAGCTCGCTCACCGCCGTCCGGCTGCCGCTGCGCTAGCACCGCGCCTGGCCCCGCCGGACCCGCGTCCGCTATTACTATCGTAGGATACTCGGGGTTATAATGGGCTAAAACACACTCCGATGCCAATGCTTGTTTAGTTTTATTAAACGAATCTTTTTGTGCTTCAATCCAGTGCCATTTCTGCTCTTGTTTTAGTAATAAATGTAGTGGACTCATTAAACTAGAAGCATTTGGTACAAAACATCTGTAATAATTTACCATACCTAAAAATGACTTTAATTCAGTGACTTTCTTGGGATCCTTGCAATTTAAAATGGCTTCCACTTTACGTTAAGACTTATGTAAACCATGTTTGTCAATGACGAACCCTAAGTATTCCACTGATTCTTTAAATAACTCATATTTATTTTATTTTAATCGCAACCCGGCATCTTCTAGTCTGCTTAGTACTTGCTCAAGTCTCTGCAAATGAATTTCTTTTGATAGTGCTGTTACCAAAATATCGTCCAAAAAAATACAAGTACCCTCAATACTCAACAGTAACTGCTCCATCGTCTTTTGACAAATGAAAGGAGCATTCGCTAAACCAAAAACTAACCGATTGTAGCAAAATAAACCTTTGTGCGTGTTTATACGTAAACTTTTTGGAGTCGTCCAAAACCAATTGGTTATATGTTCTAGAGAGATCTAATTTTGAAAACTCAGCGCCACCATGAAGTTTCGAAAACAAGTCCTCTATTCTAGGTAACGGGTAGTTATCCATAAGCAACACTTTATTTAAAGCCACGGAATAATCGCCGCATATTTTAATATCACCGTCGGCGCGTAAAATCGGTACTATAGGCGTAGCGATATCAGAAGATCAATTTTTTCCAAAATTCCTAAATCTAGCAACCGTTTTAATTCATTTTCAACTTTAGACCTTAACTCTAAAGGCACTGGGCGTGGCTTAAAAAACTTTATTTCGGCATCGAGCTTAATTTTTAAATTTATTTTATATTTATTAAACTTTCCTAACTCGTCTGTAAATAATTTAGAATATTTCTCTTGTAAGTAGCATATAAGATCAGTGCTATTTAAATTTTTACAATCTGCCTGACTCAATTGTAAATTAAAAATACTGATGAAATCACGACCTAGCAACGTCGGTTGTTTTATTTGTGTTTCGATCACATACAACTTCATGTTTTGTGTACGGCATTCGTAAGTAACCGGTAAAAACAAATAACCTGACGGTGCAATTTTACTGCCATTGTAACAATTTAATACGATATTACTTTTCTGTAAATCATAATATGATCTGAAATACTTTTAATAAATATCAGCTGGCAACACGGAGACAGCACTACCGCTATCTATCTTACATAAAATGCTTTCGTTACCTATCGAGACTCGAGACGATCTGTCGCATCGGTTTGCCGGCGACACATTTAATATTGAATAAATTAAAATCATTACCGTCCGCTGAGTCGCTCCCGTTCGCAATTAACAGGTTATTATTTTTTATATGCGCTTTACACATTCGTTGCAAATGGCCCTTCCTATTGCATTTACGACATATAAAACTTTCAAAACGACACTGTTCCTTCGCATGAGACTTATAACCACACACTTCACAACACTTGTCACTGTATGCCGCTGTGCCTCCGCCGGTGCCGGCGCCGGCGCGCAGCCGGCTCGAGTCGTGCGCTGGTGCCACCGCCGCCGCTGCCGCCTCCTCGCAGTTGTTCGTGGCCAGCGCGGCCCCACTGCGCGCTCTCAGGACCGCCGCCCTAGCACAACGCACAGCCTGTACTATTTCCAGCTATTTTCAGTTATGCTATTTTCAGCGAACGAACATGTTTTTACCCGAAAATGAGTATCCAACCTCTGCACCAATTCCGTGTATTCCACTTTATCCAAATCAGTAGGGAAGGTTCCTTGCGATTCGATAAGTATCCTCCACCAACGCAGTCAATAACAGGGCTCGTCGTCTCACACCCGATTTGTCCGTGTCTTCGTTAATATTGTTTGCTGTGCAATATTGACTGAAACGACTTTTAAAACTACACCACTCCTGTATGCGATGGTCAAAGTTGAGGCTGTTGTCGAGCATTGCACTACCACTTAACGCCATTGTATTAATTACAATTTTTTTTTCTCCTCGTCGCCAAAATATTGTAATTTAGGGATTTTTTCAAAATAAAACAAATACGTTACACTACGCGTTTACTCAATGCCAACAGACTGACAGAGAAAACTGCTACCTACAATTTCAATTATAACCATTATATTCAAATACCTACATCTGTATATACTACAGAAAGAGAAGATGTACAGACAAAGTGTGATATATGGGTAAATGGAAAATGTTCTTCAACAAGTGAACGAAATTGTATATCTGGGGATTGCGTTTTCGAGGGATGGAAAATGTGAGTTGGATGTGGAGAGACGAGTAGCAGCCGGCAATAAAGTGAACGGTGCTCTGTCCACATTAGTAGGCAGTATGAATCTACCTAACTTAGCCAAAAGGGCCATAAACAATGCGGTGTTGGTGCCAACTTTATTTTACTATAGTAAGCTCAGGATATGTCTGAAATCGAGTGAAAGTAAGATAAATGCAGTAGAAATGCGATCTTTTAGAAATATGTGCGGTGTCACCCTTGCGGACGAAATAAGCAATGAAGAGATACGTAGTATGACAGGGTTACACGACAGTATTGTAAGAATAAAGAAAGGAAAGCTAAAATGGTTCGGGCACATGGATAGAATGAGTAATGAAAGACTGACGAAGAATATCTTTTATCTATAGAGCGAAAGTGAGCGGTAAAAGAAGCCAAGGAAGACCAAGGCTAACTTATGGAGATCAAATAACAGAGTGTTAGCCGACGGAAATTTCAAAAGCACTCGGGTACCTAAGCGAAAATGTGTGAGGAGAATGATGGAGATTTAAAGAAGCGAAACAAGTATGTAAGGAACGCTACGCTTGGCACTCCGTCCTCTCTGACTACCGCGTTAGGGATACGGCGTGAAGATATGTAGGTATGTATGTAATGCGATTTCGGATTTGTGAATCGCTTAAAGACAAAATCGTCGAAAAATTTCCTATCGGATACGGAAAGTTGAGTTTCAGACGCTTTGAATAACCCCGCTGGTTAATTATTCCGTCCATTAACCTCGTCGTGAGTCGTCATAAGTCGTGACTCGTGATCGTGAGTCGCGACGTTGTACAAGCCCTTAGGAAAAGTCACGGGAAAAACGAAATAAAAGAATATTTACGAAAGTAATAGCTAAATATAAATTTATGTACAAGCCGCTCGCCCCGGTGTCGTTCAATAGGTGTTTACATTGGGTCCTTACATATGAAATTGGCGTTTTGTACGGGAGGAATATAAAGTCAATTTTTTTTTGTAAAATATATTTAATTAATCAAAGTATGCACCGTTATTATCTATGCACTTTTGCCATCTCATAGGTAGTTCATTGATCCCTTTACTAAAAAAACCATGGGGGCAAGAATCAATAAACTCTTTGAAAGCGGTTTGGACTGCCGCATCTGAGATGAATTTTTTTCCTTGTAAGAAGTTGTCCAAATTCCGGAAAAAATGGTAATCTGTTGGAGCAAGGTCCGGGGAGTACGGTGGATGTCGCAGACATTCCAGTTGTAGCTCATCTACTTAGTGGTTGTTTGTTGTGCAGTGTGTAATCTTGCGTTGTCGTGAAGCAGCAGTGGCCTAGAGCGATTGACCAATCTCGGTTGTTTAGCAGCTAGTTCTTCCTTCATGGTTTGCAGTTGCTGACAATAGATATCTGCCGTAATCGTTTGGCCAGATTTTAGAAAGCTGTAGTGAACGACACCGGCCCTAGTCCACCAAACACTCACAAGTAACTTTTTCTGAATCAATTTTCGTTTAGGGCAGGATTTGGCTGGGTCTCCAGGGTTCAGCCATTGCGACGAGCGCTTCCGATTATCGTACAGTATCCACTTTTCATCACAAGTAATGATTCGATTTAAAATCCCTTCATTATTGTGTCGGTTGAGCAAAGTAACACAGCAGTCGACGCGTGTTTGCAAGTTCGATTCACTCAATTCATGAGGTACCCATCGTTCAAGTTTTTTTACTTTCCCGATTTGCTTCAAGTGGATTAATACAGTTTTGTCACTTACTCCGAAGCCTGCAGCTATCTCTGAAGTTCTTTGTGATGGATCCGCTTCCACAATAGCCTTTAATTCTTCATTTTCCACTTTGATCAACGGCCGTCCACGGGGTTGGTTCTGAAGGTCGAAATTTCCAGAACGAAAACGTTGAAACCAAAAACGTACCGTGCTTTCTTTTGCCACACCAGCGCCGTACACATCATTAATCCTTCGAGCTGTTTCTGCAGCACTGGTGCCACATGTTTTCCATTGTGCGGTAATAAGCGACGCCAAAGAAAAAAATAATGAGGAAAAAACAAATGGATGACTGTTTTCAATATTCAAATGTACCAGCTAAATGAATTTATAAATTTGAATTTGGAATTCTTAACCAAAGAGGAGATATTTCAGATCAAAGTGGTCAGTACGACAAAACGCTAATTTCATATGTAAGGACCCAATAATATAAATGTTGCCGTGACTAAAAAAATCTGTTTATCTCCATTTTTGATTCCTAAGTGCTAGGTTTAAAAAATACTGATATAGGTATTAAAACATATATATATGTTTCATTGTTTTCGATTCCGAGAGTATTCATACCACATTTCAAGCTTTCAAGCAAAAGTCGAAAACTAATTTCTTAACACACACGTGACATTCTGCGTTTCAATTCCTCGGTTCATATTAAAGCAGTAACTGGCCTAAATCGTACTTCGTACAGAATGCTGGTTTTGACTTTCAGTATATAATAAAGTACTTTGTGGTTTTGACTTTATATCATAGTTTCCGAAGAATCGGTACTTATTGAAATTGAATATAATTTTGTGCAAATAAAGTCTCAAAGTAACACTGACTTATTTTCAGACCAACAATCCCATGGCATAAAATTAATTAAACAGTTTTACTGTTGAATCAATGCTTTGCGATTAAATGGCAAAAATAATCAAGCATTTTTTTTGTTGAAAAAAGGTTGGAAATTGGAATTTGGAAAACTTGCTTCTGAATTGTAATAGCTAGAGCCACCTATCGCTGAGTAAGCAAATCTATCAAATGTAAGTAAAGTAGTTTTATATTCTTGCCACATGGAGCGCTTCAAGTTGGCGTCTAGCGTCTATTTTCATTCGTTTCACTGTCACCATCACCAGTCAATTTTTGTACATGGCGCTAGTGTTATGTCAATAGTCTTTCAATTTTTATATAGGTTATGAAGTAATTTATACTTTTAAACATATTATTGTATGTATATTACTTTGTGTCAGTGTAGTGTTTATTTATAGTGAAAATGGAGAATAGAAAAGATTCTCTGAGTGCTTTGAAACTTTGCCGTTTTTGTTTAACTCAAGAAGGAGCTCTGAGTAGCTTGTATGACAGAACTAAAGTCTCCAAAAATGCAGTTACTTTGCCCCTAAAAATTTTGTCCAGCGTTTCTATAGAGGTATTGCTAAATTATTAAATATTTTGTTGTATGTAATTGTAATCCAAACTTAGTTATTGTGTAACGCCACCTTCAACAATGAGTATATTTTAGTTCCTATGTATGTACTGTAAGGATATTTGTGGTATTATATTTCTTAAATTAATAACAGTGTACTCATAAAACTTTCTGTAAAGTATTTAACAGCTTATAAGTAATTTTTATATACCAATTCAATCCTAAATTTTGTAAATGTTTTCCTGTAAAAATGTTTGTTTCCATTACAATACACGCCATTTTATAGATGTCGCTTTCATATTCTAAGCGCGGAAGCGCCACCTACCGTTTACAACATTGCAATGTATTTATAATTTTATAATATTGAATTTGAAATAATATAAATAAGATGTTGATGCTTTTAAAATACAGGTATTCCCTTCAGACAAAATGCCATGTTTCATATGTAGCCGTTGCAAATTCTTTATGGAGCTATGCTATGAGTATAAACAGATATGTCGACAAGCTGATGAGACTATCTTGCAATATGTTCAAAAGGGAACTTCTTTGGAAACTGTTATCTGGCCGCCGTCACTTGTTAAAGTAAGAATATTGTTTTATTATGAGAAATAATGAATAACAATAATATTGTTTTGATTTATTATTATTGTTATAAATATATGAATAATAATGTATCCACATTTTAGTTATTTCATTACGGAGCCAAAAATTCTACAGATATTGGAATAGTGAAAACAATATTAGAAGGTGGGGCAACTGTTCAAGTTACATCTCAAGAAATATCTGATGACGATGAAGATGAGGATGATGAAAATGTTTACAACATTAAGGTGAAACTCAAAAATAAGAAACTTGTACATAATTAATTTAGATTCAAAATTTATAACACTAATGCCAAAAGAATTATGTCATAAATTTGAAGCCTTTGTTGTCTGTGTGTCTGTATGTCTCTCTACGACATCATACCTCTCAAGCATTTAAAACAGTTTGCATGTGTTTTATTCTTTGAAAGCTGCAGTTGAATATTCTTAGCTATGTTTAGTTGAAATCGTTCCAGCCATTCATTCACCTCTAAGGGTAGCTTGCGCCAACTATGTAAGCTTGAGTTAAGGAACTTGCTTCTCGCATGCACCTATATTAAATAGTTGGTACAACCGAGATGTCAGTTTTTAAATCGAGCTTAAATAGTTGGTGCAAGCTATATTATATATTTTGTATATATATATATATAATATATTTTTTGTATCTAACAATTTCGGCATTTTCAAGTTTTTGGTCGTGTGAGATTTCCATTAAATTAGTAAAATTGGCAAAAAATTTTTTTAATGCGGATCGACTCCAGTTTTATGTATGCATCATTTCATTGTATCGGAAGAAAAAAATCTGGACAGCAGAAGTTGGTCAAATTTAATGAAAATTTTTCATGCAATAGATGAATTCAATGTACTACATTATAGTCAATTTACTCGGAAACAATTCATTCAAAGTGACAAAAACTTTTGTATGCTAAAAAAGTGTTCCATATTTAAATTTCGTGTAAGATGTAACGACATGAAATTCAGCTATGGACTTCGATCACAAATAAAAAACTAGATACACAATCAACACTCCGAAATCCAAATAGTTTTAATATAATTTGAAAAAGCTAACAGCGAACATGTCAAATTGCTCCTTCAAAAATTGTAAAAACAACACATCTAGAATGCTAAAAAAAGCGAGAGATTCTTATTTTTGGCAAATAATTAACAGTATTTTATTGAGGTGTTCATTATTTCGTAATAATAATACGTTACATAGCTCTTTTTTATTAAATTTGTAATTTGGAATAAAATATTTTCCAAATGACATGGTCTTAACACCATTAAGTTTAAAAACACGAATAAGAAGTTTAAACCCATACTACCGCATTCACGTCTAATTTACTCGGGTTATACTTTTATTTCTGTTCTGATTAATAGTCGATTTTTTAATATTATAGGTACAATTTTTAAATACATTTTCGATACTGAAAATTAAAGAATGTAAAAAAGGATTTACTGTACTTAATTATGAATTTATGAATACTGTAAATTGAGCCTATTATTATTTTTCTCATAATAAAAAACAATATTAACTTTTCTCCACTGACCGTACCTTGTACTTCATACAAGCCCAAAAGTCCGGCTCGCTTTACTGAAATGATCAGTGAAGAATAATTTATAAATAAGTATCAACTTTAAAGTTTATCAAACGGTTTTAAAAATACTCCTGAATTACTTGTCAAACGAAAATAAAGGAAGAAAACAGGTACTTAACCTCAAGTGGCGACCTGACAAGGAGCCAACAGACACTAACAACCTCTCAAGACATAATCAGAATTCAGAATTAGTTGTCTCTCTCTCACATGCTAGCTCGCAGTCAAATCTTGTCAGCATGTTTAAAAATCTGTCTTTCGTACTGCACTTCGTACAGGTTCATGGTAAAATACACACAGTATGTAAGAATCAAATGTGAATAGCGTCCAATACGATTCAACTTTATTCTTTATTATTTATTTGTTGTCTTCATTATATTTATGTTTATTTGTTTAACTCTTAAGTCAAAGATTTTTATAAATATTAAACGTACACGAAACAGTAGTATCTCGTTTGTCTGTTCTTTCTATTACATTAGATAATTAAGAAACTAAAACCAAAACCTTTTTTTATAATTATTTTAAATTCTTTAATTGTTAATTATAAAAGTTATGATTTCTAGACAATCACGATGTATTTGTCTAGAAATATCATGACATAGATTTTAAATGTATTATGTGAATTATACTTTAAGCCCGAAGCATAAGATTGAATTTTAAATATTTTATTTTTAAGAAACTTCGTTTCTATAGCAAACAAGAGTCTTTAACGAGCTTTTACAACCTTATGTTTTGCCGGTATGGTTTACTTTAGATTAATACAACGTCAATTCGGACTACAATTTGTTTAAAATTTTACAGAAGATTGTAAATCTAGTTCTTTATTTATCATCATGGAACACTTTAAATGAATTGTTCTTCAGTAAAGCGACTAGGATTTAACGTTATATGAAAAAACTTTTCATTAAAGACCAACTTTTTCTGTCCAGAGTTATTTTGACCGATACGATGAAATGACGCTTACGTGAAACTGAATCGATTTGTATTATGCAGAACATACAAATTTTTTTGAACAACTCACGCTTGACCAAAAAATTTATAATGCCAAAATTGTTTTCGCAAATGGGACCGAATGGTCTCTAAGACGATTCCTTTCCTTCTATGAATTCGAACTTCCCCATGCTGTATTGTATGAAAAAATATTTTATTTTTGGCCAACTTTTACTGTTCAGATTTTTTTTCTCCGATACAGTGAAATGATGCGTACTTGTAACAGAGTCGATGTACATTAAAAAAAAAATTGCCAATTGTACTAATTTTTAAGGACATCTCATGCTTTACCAAAAAATTGACAGTACCAAAATTATTGTCATAAAAAAAGACCAAATGATTCCTGGACGGTTCCCCTGTGTCTCTTATTCGAATTTCTCCATTCTGACCCAGTTAAAAAAAACACTGTAGGTATATTAATTAGCTAATTGCACTGTTAAGGTATGAGAATATGTCTCTCAGAGAGCAGATAATTGTCAAATATATTTATTTGTTGCTTTTTAAGGATACCTGATAAGTAATTATTTTTCGATATTTTTAATTTGACTTTTTGAAGCACTATCGTAATTATACATACATACATATCTTCACGCTGTATCCCTAACGGGGTAGTCAGAGAAAACGGAGCGCCAAGAGTCGCGGTCCTTACATACTTCTTTCGCTTCCTCAAATTTCATAATTCTCCTCCTTTATCGGAATAATAAATAGGTATAATGCATTTTCTCAAACTCAATCTAGTATATGGTTTTTCATTCATTCAGGTCAGTTGAATTTTCTGAGTGCAATAAAATGTAATATGTATATGACATTGAGTTAAAAAATCAAATTAAATTGTAAATTAATAAATTTTTCCTTGAATATTCAGATAGGAGATGGCACTGAGGAAGATTCCAAAGCCACTTGCATCAAAGTCGTTACTAGTAAAGAGAAGATTGGGAAAAGCCAAAATACTAAGCAAAGTGGTAAAGGTAAGTACTACAGTATTGCAATAGTTTTAATTTTATTTCAAATATTTTGTTGTCAGTTGATTATGTTCGACCTCAGATGAGCGTGTGTTCATAGCTTTATCCAAATATGTTTTTATATACCAGTCTTGTAAACTTATAATAAATGATAATTTATTTTGTTGGCAATTTATTATTCAATGGCTTACGTATTCGAAAGGAAATATTACCCCTCATAATAAGACAATTATTTGCTCTCATTTACTACATATGACAACTTTATGGCATATTTTTATTTAAAAAGGTAAGATTGTCCATTTCGTTTCTTCAACTTGGAAACTAGTTTTCACTAATCTCTTGTCAAGAAATTACCTCATGTATTAGAGTGCATGTGTAAGTTCTGATACAGAATCTGACGATGTGATGAAGAAAACGGAATCTGCATATACACCTGAGAATGGATGCTGGGCATGCAACCAATGTGACTGCACTTATCCATTACAACAATTGTTAGAACTTCATAAAAAACAGAAACACAGAGAGAGAACTGCCCAATGTGACGAGTGCGACGCGTAAGTTGTAATTCTCAACTTTTATTTAGTTAATGTTTATATTTTAATTTCATTGTAAATTTAATTTAAATTGTTGCAGAAAATTTTTCACAAAGTATGATTTACTGATACACCAATTGACACATTCCAATGAGACACCCTTTCAATGTGCTGCTTGTCACTTAAAATTCAAAAGACTTGTTTTATTAAGACGTCACGAACGGGTAATTGATTTTTCCTTTATCAAATAACTATATTTCTTGCAAAGGTAAATATTTTTTAACTCAATACTTGGTTGTAGGTAATGCATGCAGATTTACTCCTACATGCATGTGGTTTTTGTCCTGATGCATTTCTTTCTGCTGGCGAATTAGAAACTCATCAGAGACAACATATTCACTATATAAAACGACCATATGCATGTAAACTCTGCGATAAAAAGTAAGTAGCTTTTTGTATTAAATATGATTTAGTTACAAATATTTTTTGCCAATATTTCATCTAATATTTTTACTTTTCTCTCTTATGTGTAATTCATGTCATACTCTCAGAATCTATTTATTTTTTAAGTACATATATTCACTTTACATAAGTATTGTTTATATTCATTACATTTAGTTATATCGTTATATGATTAATTATAAAATTAACAATTTTACCTAGATATTTGCCGTCATCTCTACTTCAAGTAAAGACCAGCAATGAGTACATTAAATATTTAGACCGACTCCTTCTGACTCCCTATGACAGCCAGAGTTAGACACGACCTGTTTTATCCCTAATCCTCCGCTCATTCTTATTTTAGTTTCAGCTAAAGTCAGATGAGAGCCTGAAATTCTGTAATGTGTAAAAAATGTATCTATCCATCTTATCCCCTGACGTTTAACAGGAAGAACATATTAATATGATTTATTATTGGAATTTATATTGTATTACATTAAAAAAAACGTCTGTTCCTTATATTATCCTTTTACAAAACAGTTTGTATTTATGACTATTTAAATTCCGCTGTTTATATTTTTTACTTTTAATTTAATTTTAATCACTTGTATTACCTAAGTAGTACTCTTTTATTTGATGACATTAAATATTTTCCTCATTCACTTAGGCAGTCACATTTTGTTACAGATTCCGCGCCAGAGCCACGCTACAAAGACACAGAGAAGTAATACACGAGCAAAAACTTTCATATGTTTGCGAGTATTGCCCTCAGCGTGAGTCTACAAGAAGATTCCCTCTATAAAACACATTTTTTATGTACTTTATTATTTGAAAGCTATGAACATACGCAATTTTAGGTTTATATTCCGCTTAAAATAATTGTAATCATGTGACAAGTATAGTACTTTCGTTTTCAGGATTTTCAACAGTGTCCAAATTAACAAGGCACGTTCGTACGCACGCTGGTGAGAGATCCTATCCCTGTAAACATTGCAATAAATGTTTCACGAAGTCACATCACTATACAAGGTAACACTATGTATATTGACAGAATAAAATTCTGTTGAATATAATATTTTTCATCAATTAACCAAATTATTTTCTTTTAGTTCATTGTCATTTGACATTGTAATTATAAGTTATTATGTATGTATTTTTTAAAATCAGATTACTATACAAATTGTATTAATGAAATATATTTATTATCGTTATTGATTTTGTCTATAATTAAAAAACGAAAACTCGTCACATTTTAACAAGACATTTTAATATTTAGCCAAATCTATACTCCATTCTATATAAATCCGTAGATTTCTGTTTGTTTTCTTATAACTAAATACGCATTAGATTTAAATTTCTCATAAGCAGGAAACTGACTTAAAATATAAGACACAGCGATATAGGTGGGTACACCTTGTATTATGTCATAATATACAGATTACTAATTTTATGGCCTTATGCTAAGCACTGAGCTTGTACTATGAAAAACAAAGAAGAGATGGTGTTATGAAATTCATAGCTTGTACTATGAGCACCACACACTAATTGGGAGAACACTTTAACATCAGCACTACAAAACAATGCATTTGGATCCAGACTCCGAACCAAAGTTTCTTTCCTAAATTTTACATACCTCTTTGTCATAACTTTTTTTTGGCGAACCGAATTAAACTTACAGATATACCTTATATATATACTTTAACATGGCATGATCATGATCCTAGGACTTAAGAGGCAAAAACGTAAACCCCTACGTTTGAGGATTATGTATCATCCAGCTGGTTGATGAACTTTTTAGACATTTGCGTCAGAAGCACCAAGAGACTATGAGAACATCACACGGCCCGTTCGGTCAGTTCTACCAGTACCCGTGCGAGCAGTGTGACGACAGTTTCGCTACACAGGACGAACTTATCTACCACTCGGCCATACACGCCACACAGAATCTCACATGCCCTCTATGCCAGGAGAAGTTTGAGAACGTTGACGCCGTCACCGTGCACATAAAGACACACGTCAATGGTATGTACTAATTGTATCTTTAGTAGTGCTACATGAAATTATGTAGGCATAACTGTGTAATTCCTTTGGAATAGTTTTGTTTATCTGTATTTTATTTTAGCATGGATATGAATCATAATTTAAAAACTGAGTTACAGTAAAACACAAATGATATGGCGCTTCGTTCGCGCAAACATGAAAAGACGACCGACGAAAATATCCGAAACGCTAAATCAATTTTATAATCAATCTCATGCAGCAGTCATAAGGTGGAAAATTATTGCATTCACTTCGCTCATTAAGTTTATTAATAAATTTGAATAATATTTTTATGCCAAAAAACACAACTACGTTTTTGCAATCAAAATAATGACTTGGAAGTTACAGTTATCTAATCAGTAACGGACAGTAAAAGCTTATAAAATCAAAAATTTAAATGAAATAAAATATTTATTTTATTAAACGACACATGTTTATGTGAAGACAAAACTAAGAAATTATTTAAATGTAAATCGTTAAATTTCTGTCGATTGTCATTTTAAAGGACGTCCTCTTTTTAATGAGGACAATTAATTAAAAAAAGTCTTAATTTGCCACTAAGAAGTGTAACCCCAAAAAAACCGCGTGCAGTCACAATGACGTCTGACGGCCGACTGAAAGACGCGTCGTCAGCCTAATCAATCAATTAATGGCGGCATAGATTTTAACGCGCATTGATGTAGCCTCAAGATGTAGCTAACTGATTAGTCCATCCATTTGGCGCGCCTTTAAAAATTTGTCAACTGCGCAGGTACATCGTTAAGTCATATGTGTAGTACTGTACATTGCTGTTCCTAGCAGATGTTGATTTGATCATTAATCTTATAAAATAATATATGATCAAGTACGAGTGTAACTTGCGCGCAGAGAATAGCATAATAAAGTGATAATTTTGTAAAATTATTTCTATAAATTCACATTCTTGTTCTACCCAAAATTTCGCTGTTTTCACCGTTCGATGGTCCGGCGTAACGTACCACTAATAACACTGCTTTTTTGTTATATACACAAAACCATGAAATATGCACGTATAACATTAATATTATCCAATATAGTACAGCATTGAAAAAATTGACATCAATATTAACATTAATATTATCCAATATAGCACAGTATTGAAAAAATTGAGGTTATATGTCAAGCGTTTTGTTTTTAATTTGTAGTGTTACCTAAAGGTTGCCTATGTTCCTAGATCGAATTAGTATTATAAATCAGTACCAGTATCAATCAGTATCAATATCAGTATCAATATGACAGGACTCATAAGAAACATAAGACAGAATAATAACAGAAGAATATTATGCCAAGTCTACCAAACTGTTGTTTGGTACTGACTTTCTGTTGTTTCACATTGATTTGGCACCGACTTCAATAAATCTCAAATTTGAATATGTATATAGATATATGTATCGTATTTATAAAGTTGTTTAAATTGTACTTGAGTTTTGATTCGTAAAGGATTAGTTTGTACTTTTCAGTGTTCTTTTTTTGAAGGCGGTTTAATTTTTTTCTTAATTTTTTTTATTTCTCCCTTTTGATAGATCTTGACATAAATAAATATCTAGGGCAGGTCTGCAATTTACTTCTTTCTAATTCTGGAGCGCAACGATATACAAGAGAATCATCAATATAAAAAAGATTATAACCACGTCTAATTATTAGTGTATCTTCGAAGCCCAAGCTCCAATACCGGTGAAATTAAAGTGGGACCACCTCTGAAGTATGACCTAACAAACAAACAAAAATTCGAAATCGGTTCCTAAATGATGGAGTTATGAAATAACAAACATACAAAAAAAAAACAAAAAAAACATAAAACCCTCCACCTTATTTGAAGTCGGTTAAAAAAGTAAAATATTATCTAAATTGCTAATGATTAGGTAATACATAAAAATTATTGAAAAAAGTAATTATTTAGGAATTATGTTTGTAGAAAATCTAATGTCAATTATGTTATTATTATAGGTACAGAGTTCATGTGCGATCTTTGCGAGTTAGTTTTCACATCAAAGGAAAAACTCGATAACCATCTTAGTATAGCTCATGAAGAAGAACTGCAAGCTGAACATGTAAGTGTGAATATAAGCTTTTATTAAAATATTATTTTCCTTTATTTGAATGAAAATATATATTTCTAATAACTTTAATTATAATAATCTTGAATATTTGCATTGGGACGTACCAAGAGAATTCTTTGTAAGAATAATTCAATTTTTTATTGTGAAATGTAGTTTTGCTTTTGCTACTCTGCATATGGTCTATTTATGTACACATTAATAACCATAGCCATAGAGATTACTCAGTTGACAGCATGTAGTCTAAATGTATTGTTATTTAAAGATAAATTAACATTCATAGACGCTGATAGATGAATCTTCGATGGAAATGGAAGCGGAGGACGAAGATGACGATACATCTATTAATGGTAATTACAATTGCATAACTGAATACCTACTGTATACTTAAAATTAAATTTTCAATTATCCATATTGGTTAGGGTGTCCCAAGCTTAAAAGGAAAAAATTTTATACACATACCCTCTTGCTTTTTACAGTCCGGACATAGCTTCTTGTGTCCGGGCGGAGAAGTACACGACGTAACAAACATTGTTCCTGTTGCTCCTCAACAGTAATCAACCAAACTACGGAAGCCATGCATCAACTTGACGGTTCTTTCTGCTGTATCGTTCACTACTCTAAACATTAAGACTGTCTTTTTAGCTTGAAGAAACAAAGCATTACTCGCCCATGTCGAAGAAACTTCGTCTAGAAAACTATCATCAATTTTCAAACGAGAGAACAATGTCTTGCTTTCGGTTGATATAAAATCATTAATTTTATTCTCTGAAACACAAATATGTGAATCATAAATAATTTTTGATGAATTAGACTGCTGGTAAATACAATTAGGCACACACGACACTAATAAATCCAACGTACTATACAATGAACCACAAAGTTATTCCTTCGATGGAATGTATCATTTTTCATGGGTCGAGAAATTTCCCACTAGTTATACTTTTATCTCAAGGTCTACGTCATCATCAAATAGCGAAAAAGCTGCTGCTTCATCAGACAAATGCCATAAATGTTGATTAAACTGCTTTCTTAATTATCTATTTTTTTAATTTTATCTATTTCATAAGATTCCAATGACTTCAAAAGCACAAATTCTTGCAGGGTGCTTTAACTGCTAATATGCATCGAAAACACGGTTTGACGTAGATTATCACAATAAATAAACAGACGTCTAACTACCTTGGTGTTGTTAGTCTCATCTGAGAACTGAGTAATGATATTTTAGGGAATAAATTGCTCTAGCCATCCATTGAGCTTGGTGCATGGCACCCGGAGGTCTGATTTTAAATTTTCTGTTTGTATCTCTACCTAAAAATATTACAGAAAGCTCTATTAACTCTAAATAGTTATCTCTGGCAATTATGCTGGTTAGTTCAGCGCGGTAAAATTAAAGCAATTTTTCAATCACAGAAGTGGTTAGACACGATTCTATCTTTTATCTTTAGCATTATATTTTAAGGGGATCGATTTTTCCCAATGATTTAAACTCGTTAAGAGTGGAATGCCAAGGTTTATGGTCACTTGTTTTATTTTTATTTCTAAAAAGCTTTTCAACACCAATTCATAAACGTGATGGCGGCAAGCAAAAATAAGTATTTCTCTATCAAGCTTGTGCTCAAGGAGCACACAGTCTCCATTCCAGTCTAATATTGGTTTCCAAACAGCTTGTGCCTGTTCTTTGCCCGTAGATATATATGTATAGAGATCTATTTCAAGGAAGTTTCGAAGCTGTCGCTTGATGTTTGGCATCACCTATTATGTATAATATATCTTTCTTTGACCTATGTGATTTCAACGACATGTTTACCAATAAAAAAATACATATATAACTGTATAAATATGTGTATAAATTATAAGCTCATTTAGACGTAGGCGCGCGCGCTCAAGGTATCGAGTACTGACAAGTTCAGATGCAAGTCCGCACGGGTTGCAGTGGTTTAAATTGCACTAAACTTTATTTACATTCGTTTTAACATAAAACAAATATAGTTGGAGGGTATGTGTTAAAAAAAATAACTCATTTTTTTTGGGACTTATTGGTAGGTATATTAAAAGTAGAGAAAAAACTATATGAAGAAGAATAATAAAATTAGCGGAAGCCAAAACTTTTTGTCCGTTTGTTTATCTATTTGTACACGCTTCACCCAAAACCCAAAAACTACTCACAAAATGAAAAGATTTTTTCGCAATCGCCAATAAGTTATGTTTTGTCGTAAATCAATCTGAGCTCGATTTAGCTAAGCTGCACCTGTAACTATTGACTATATAAACAATATCATATAAGGCTACAATAGATGGCGCTAATAGGGAATATGCATGTGATTCAAATGCCCTCATATATTTTTTGATACAATCTTTGATATTTAGACCAAGAATCAAAATGGAGCGTTCGCTTTAAGAGCGTGTCCTTACAGTGTCATTTTTTATTTATAGACTTAGTTTCTAGACTTTTACTAATGTGCGTGATGAGATATGGGTCACAGTACAACGATATACAGCTGAACATGACTTATTTTTATTTCTGTGAATACTAGTAGCTAAAACATTTACGGGTATTTTCCAAATAAATATTTCATGAGCGACTCATAAGCCTTGCGAGGTTGCCATACTTACAATAGCTAACTGTTTTACTCGTGGTAACGCTCAATGAGATAGAATGATACGCGAAAATTAATTTCACACACGGTGATAAGAGCGGCAACTTATTATGGCCCCGTCCATTTCTTCTTGGTCCGAGATTGGCATAGACAATGACATAAAGTAAAGCGACCGGCGTTTAAACTGTCCAAATAAATCCGTTTGCTATTTTTAACTATGTTTTTATGTAGTAAATATAGGTTTATAGAAGCCAGATATTTTTTTATTATTATTTAACGATGTAAGCCATCGATTAAAAATATAAAAAAGTACATGCATATTTTCTATTAATGAGCACTTGAGCGAAGCTAGAACGGGTTACCAGTTAAAAAATAATTTCATTGTCCTTCCAATGTTTCTCTCCGTTTTACAGTCAAAGAAGAATATGACCACATGTTGGTGGAAATAAAGAAACCCGACGATTTTATGGTAAGGGACTTCATTTGTTGTCATCTTAACATTTTATTAAACTAGACCTAGTTTACCAAATTATTTAATTCTATATTCTGTAACAACCTTTGAAAGTTACATAGTAAGGGTTGTATAAGGGCACAGATTAATAAGGGTAAGGGCTATAAGGCCTCTGACCTAATATCGAACTACCACATGGCAATAGCTGGTTCCAATTAGAATAAGTGCCTCCCGAGGCACAATTCATTTAATTCGATTTAAAACACTATTGCCAATTTCGTGTATTGTCCATCATTTTTACAGGTCACAAATTCACAAAGTGAAGACAAAAACATGAACACAAATTCTGAAGGTAATAATAACATAATTTTCACATTGTTATGTATTAATTACTCATATGGGAACTAGACTATTAAAATTATTAAATGGAAATTCTCAGAAAGCGAAGTTGAGATGACTGAAGACAATATGCTCCTTGAAAAGGAATCCAAATCACCAGTAGTGAAGTCGCCAGTCAAGGCGATTCCAGCTGCCACATTCACAAAATTGGCTGCAGTGAAAACAGCTGAAAAAAGCAATGAAAGTCAGGTACGTGGGTACTATGGCTCACAAGTATCACAAGACAATATTACAAGTTAGAGACTTAGTTTTGTGTGAAGTTAATGTATTTTTTTTATTTCTGTCACAGACTGCAAGTATATTGCGGAAAGCTGAAGAAATAAAACGTAAAGTTAATCAGACTCAAACTCTGAATACTCAAGCTAGTAAGTAAAAAATAAAACGAATATAGTTTTTTAAGTGTAACTTAAAAAACTTTCTATAAAATATAAAACTCTGTTTAACTAATGTAATAATTATTTATTGTAATTTTTATAAATGTCGTGAAGATATTATTACTTACGTAACATTGCTCTTTATAAAATGTACCTACAAAATTAACACGTATTTTTTCTTAAAGCAGATAAAAACGCAAAGTCAACTAAAGTGGACAGTTCTAACACTGGTGGAGCAAGCGACAAATCTTTGCGTTTATTAGAAAAAGAGCTGCAAGACTTAAAGAGGGTATACTGTCACTTGTTATTATTTTTACAATATACGATGCATGTGTTAATATTTTTTACATTCTACATGTAAATCCTTATTACAGACGAACAGTCGTAACGAAGCTGTTAAAACTCCCATGAAGACTGAATTGTTGAAAACCAGACGACCTCAAATTCACACATCAACACCTAAACCGAGGTATAAAATAAGATTGAATGAATGGAGGCATCAATTTACATAAACTGTGTCCCAAAGTTATCGGCAATCGATAACACCACACGAGTTACAGATACTGTTTTTTATTACTAATGCGGAGATAATTTCGGTACAAAGAAAAATTATAGAAAGTAATAACTTTGTTATTATATTATTCTAAAACTTCCAAATCAAGATTTTCTTCATCTTTCACGCCGATGTCAATGGGTACTAAAATCGATTGTTTTTTTTTTAGATATTCATTTTATATTCTTTTTTTAAATTGTGTATTTGCGTGTGCCAAGCAAAATTTGCGTGCGACAAGTAAACTCGTCGCACTCAAATTGTAAAATGCGAAAATAGCTACTTATCAACCGCAAAAATGTGCGTTTAGATACTGTTTATCCCGCATGAGTAATAAAAACATATAAAACGACAGATGGCGCTTACCGGCATACTATTTTGAACAAAATTATATTCTTTGTTGTTATAGGTTTATAATATAGCGAGTAGCAATTTTGCTACCGTTGAAATAATTTTTAAAGTAATTCCAGTGAATAAATAATGTAAAATTAAATCACATTAACATTATTTATTGATGATTTTGGTGAGTTTTCTTTTTGTCTACCCTACTGAAAATGTATGTGCACGTCACTGCCCAGCAGTGCCACCTGTCAAGTCCAATTGTGTATCTAAACCATCCAGGGACCCACTCAATCACACAAAAAATTTCATCAAAATCAGCTGGATACGTTTAGGAGGAGATCAGTGACGAACACACGTACAGAAGACTGATATATTATACTAGCTGACGGCCGCGACTTCGTCCGCGTTTTTTATTTTTTAAATAGCCTATATCCTTCCTCAGCATTCAAACTATATAGCAAATTTCATCGCAATCGAATGAACGGTATGACAGGCCATGAAATACGAACAAACAAACATTGATTTTTATATATATTATATACTAGCTAATGCTCGCGACCACGTCCGTGTTTTTTATTTTTAAAATAGCCTATGTCCTTCCTCAAATGCCATAAATTCAAATGCCACGATTCAAAATGCCATAAAAAACGAACAAATAAATAAACAGACATTGAATTTTATATGTTAGATATAAAGATAGTTAACACATTATGAATAAATAGAATCCAAATGAAAATATTCACAAATATTTTTAACAGAATAAAGGAAAATATTGAAGAAAAGAAGTTACAACAGTCGTCGAAGCTACCAGCTACAGAAAAGAAGCCGATCGAGAGACGCGCGGTCACCAAAGAAAACAAAGAGCCAAAAGACGTTAAGGACGCTACGAACAACGTTAAAGAAGAAAAGGAGATCAAAGAAAAAGATATACCAAAGGTAACGGGGACCTTTTATATAATTCTATATAACTTAAACCCTGAATATAAAACGACATAAATGAATAATTTTGAAAATACCAGTGAGTTCTTTAATTTAATTTTAATCCAATGTAAATATATTTTATTTCGAGATTTTAGTTTTGTTTTTAAAGGCAACGAAGTTTAGTTGAACTTCTATATAAATAAAAATGAAATGTTGTTCATTGCTAAGTGCAAAACTTGAGAACGGCTGGACCGATTTGGCAATTTTTTTACATTTTCGTAATAGTATGAGCAAGGTTTTTAGGGAAAGAAAAATTGGAAAAGTTTCCCAAAAAATTGGAAAATTCGAGATAAACTGAGTGATTTTTTCTGTAGGATTTTTATACGAACTCGAAATCTCTAACTCGGTAATAATAATAATAATAATAAAATACCTATTGAGACTATATCCTTCCACAGCAACAGCAACGCGTGTCCAAGCATAGTTAGTTTTAAATATTTTAATGCAGACCGATAAGTAATTATTTACTTTTCTTATTTATCAATTCAAGGAATGTTATTCTTTTATGTTTACATAATAATAAAACTTGCAGAACGTGAAGAACGGAACTAATGCTAGTGATAAGAGTGGAACTGAAGAAACTGTCCGCCGGTCAACGCGACCGTCGAAAATTAAAGATTATGCAAAAATGATACGGGACAGGTAAACTGACATGCAAAGTATTTAATTCAACTTATTCCAGTTTATTTTAGACTAATAACGTAGAAAACCCGCGTCTAGCGACACATTTGAGTGATAAGGGCAACTTTTTGTTTTAGTTATATATAATTTATATTATATTATATATTTATAGTTATAATTTAGTTATATTTACAATTTTACAGTGAATAAAATTTTACACTAAAAATTGACATAATTCATTACAAAAGTAATAATATATATATAGATAAGGATAATGTTATTATTTCTTATATAATAGTATAAATTAAACACCAATCGTAGCCAATGTAATATGATACTGAAACTGGCAAGCAGCTTCAAATTCTGCTATTAGATGCGCTATGGATCTTCTTATTCTGAAACTTCTAATTGAAACTTTTGTTATCTATGTGAATATTTTTTAAGGTCACAAGATGATAATGATGATGATTCCGATGATACTAACGACGAAGAGTACAAGGAAGTAGAAAAAACTCCAGAGGTACAAACAACATGTAATTTACTAACACAAATATAACATTAGTACTTATAGGTATCATAACTTATACTCTTGTTACAGAGTACATTACAAAATCTATAGAAACTTTATTGAATGACGGACGCTTTATAAGATTCGCTAAATCTATACTAAAACATTATAAAGAAAAAAAGGGATTGTTTGTTTATAACGGATAAACTCAAAAACTACTTAACCGATTTCAGAAATTCTTTCACCTGTAGAAAGCTATATTAGCAGTGAGTATCATGGGCTTCTTAAATAAAGTGCTACTGTTGTATTTCAGCCCCGTAAACCAAGACGGGCCAGTACAAAACCGATTCCAAAACCAATACCAGTAGCCATTCCTACGGCGACACCAAGAAAACGTGGGCGACCACGTAAAAATGAAATCAAAGAACTGTAAGTTATCTCAAGTTTTATATTCATAGCTGTAACATTTAGGCCACAGTTTCACACTCCATCTATTAGTCTACGTGGTTATGTTGATTATGCTGTTCTCATCACGTTTCACGCTTAACTTAACGTGAAGGGTCGATTGCTTATTATACTATAGACTGTCAAGAAAATTTTTTTTTAATATTGTGTTAGTGTCGCGACTTTATACTATGGGAAAATATCGACTTAGTATTAAACTATTTTGATTTATATTCCGTGGAAAAGTGGTAACAACAATGAAACCAAAATGAAGAGATAATTGTTACATAGCTATTATGTATTGTGATATATATAATTGAACAACAAGAAATAGAAATTCGAATAACACATTACATTTAAAATTAATTATAAATTTACTATTTCAGATTTTAATAATAATATACAATTTATAATTTATAGTTTCAGCAATTTCCCTAGTAACCATTAACGATTTATTGTAATCTTTATAATTTCGTTCTGTCCGTCTGTCTGTGCGTAAGTCCCTGCCATTTATTTATCTTGAAGATATCGGCATTATGCAGATGAAATTTGGAAAGCAAGTGTATAAACTGCTACACAGTGAAATTAAAAAAAATAATTAAGGATGGGTCTCTATACATGTCACTGAGAGATAAAAAAAAATTTCCAGTGCACATAAGCGCTTGGGCTATCTATAGATAGATCTACAAAAATATAAAAAAGGATTCAAAGTGACTTTTTTTAAGTCAATAGTAGATAAGATATGAGTTTTCAACGACGTAAGAAGTGTGTCCTTCTCCTCTAACTTTTTAAGTATAGGATGCGAAATTCTAAAAAAATCGAGATAGTAGAACTTAAAAAAGACTCAACGAAAATTAGTTTCAGTAAGATATGTTGTGCAGTTTTTGAGATATATAGATTGCACGCTCAGCTACCCCGGAAATAACTTTGTTATACACATTGTCATACTGTCATTGAGAAATGGCCGATTAAACAAATATCGTTCAACTCGTCTACGGAAATCTTCACCGTGCGTGGTCGGTCGGTTTTTTATACTGTTTTATTTGTTTTTATAGCTTACAATTATTTTATAATGTCATTATATTTTTTTAAATTAGTATATAAATAAATATATAAAACAGGGCTAAGATTATTCTCCTCTTATGACTAGTTTATGTTTTGGTATGGCGTTACATTACTGTATTTTTTAATATTGTTTTGCAGCCCTAGTAAAATTAAAAAAGAGTCTCACGATGAAAATGCTGAAGAACAAAGTAAAACTAAATTAGACGAGAGCATCAGAACTCAGGAAACCTCAGCCGAAGCGAAGTCAGCCGATGACAATAAGAATACTGATATTGATGCTAACGACTTGGTAAAGCCTTTGTAAATAATTAATTTTGTCGTGTTACAATAAATCTATTTTTAACTCAACATTTACATCGTTGTTCCAGGATGGGAATACAGCTATGAATGCAGACCAAAAATTGCCTGCTGGTGTATTAGTCTCTCCTACAGGACAGACTCTAAAAAAAGTACCCATAAGAGCATTACCGCCAGGTGTTAAGCCGCTACCTCTACCAGTCAACGCCAGACGTAAGTTACTTACTCTATTGTTAAGAGACTGTCTATGCAGTCTTTGGTGTGTTTGGTGACCTGGATCTGGAAGCTGATATAGGTATTTGGATGTATACAACTTCAACTCTTTATTTTAAAATCTCGATAAATAAAATGTGACTGTTAAAATGAACCTTATTGTTGACGTCATAGGTCGGGTGATTGAAGGACAAATTTAGTTGTGCTGGAGTTCATAGGCAGGCTCTTAGTTTGAAATTACACAATATTATGATAAATCTCGGTGCCCACATATATGTAAGGGGATTAGGGGGTAAGAGGTCATCCGTAATTTACGTCGTATGTTAAAGAAGTAGGTAACCTGTAAAATTTTAAAATAACGAGCATAATGTTATTTTGGATGAACCCGAAAAAGAATGAGAATTATTTTAATAAGAGAATGAAGCGAATGAGATATAATATAAGGATCGCGATTTTCAGCACTCCGTTACATAAGTATATATTTTATGTCACGTATAAGTATTTCAACATGTATAGGTATTTTCGATCACAAATAAAGAACTAGATTCACAATCTTCTGTAAAATTTTAAACAAATTATTGTCCGAATTGACATATACATTTTTAATATCGTATAGTATTATCGGTAATATTGTACTGATCTAAAGTAGACCATACCGTCAAAACATAAGATTGTAAAAGCTCGTAAAAGATTTGCTCGACATAGAAACGAAGTTTGTTAAAAATAGTATATTTAAAATTCCACTTATGCTTCGTGTTTAAAGTATGATTCACGTAATAATTTAAATCGCTTTTTACGTCATTTTGATTTGTTACGTGAACATGATGAGGATAGAAAATATTAAAATTATAATGCTAGACAAAGAACAGAATGTTGCACGTCGTATTCAGACGCAATTTAGGAATATAGAAAAGTTGGGAGCATTATTATGCAATTATTGATATTTTTTTATTTTCAAATTAGAAATTATAAGCGAGTTGTTATTGAATATATATCATGATTGTCTAGAACTCATAACTTTTAGGAATAACATTTAAAGAATTTAAAATCATTTTTAAAAAAGGTTTTGGTTTTAGTTTATTAATTATCTAAAGTAATAGAAAGAGAGACAAACGAGGTACTACTGTTTTGTGTACGTTTAGTATTTATAAAAGTCCTTGATTGAAGATTTAAACAAATAAATAAGTATAATGAAGACACACAAACAAATAAATAATAAAGAATAAAGTGGAATTGTATTGAACGCTATTCATTCACATTTGATTCTTATGATGCACATTATGATTATGATCATTTGATGCACATTAAGACGCGGTACCAGCGTCTGAACTGTATTTTTGAGGGGGTGAAGGCGGGGCGAAGTATTCCCCTCCACGCGGGGGCACGCGTCTCACCGTGTACAGCGGGTTTGTCATGACAGTGCGGCGTGTTGAAAATAGAATTTATTTAAACACATAATATGCCACAGTGTAGTAATTATTGTGTAGAATCATACGTGAATTTTCCATAAAGTTAATATACCTAGCGGGAATTCTTAATCCATACTATAGTATCCATACTATTATCCGTAGGTACATATGCAAAAATCTGTCTGTCTGTCTGGTACGTTTTCACTGCTAAACCACCGGACTAATTTTTATGAAATTTGGCAAGGAGATAGTTTGACACCAATGGACGGACATAGGCTACTTTTTTTTTAATCTATGAACCGATTAAGATGAAATTGGATACTGACATAAACCTTTTCCATTAAAAACATAGAAAAAAATCTACCCCTAAAGAAGTGAAAACGGTGATGAAAGTTTGTAGAGAAAATGCTAAACCGCTGAACCGATTATGATGAAATACATCACAATCGGTTCAGCGGTTTACAGAGATACTTAGCGGAAATACAGAGACAGTATGTGTCCAAAAACAAACGTAGGCTACTTTAAAAATGACATTTGGTTTTATATATATGTGACGTCGTCATGAATCCAATATGGCGGATCCGGCATATTAGGAAATAACTTTTTTGTTCAACACCAACAATATGGGTATCAAATGAATAAGGAATACGCAGGGGAAGGTTTCTGTATATGTGACTCATCATAAATCCAATATGGCGGATGTTCCACAATAAGATATAACTTTTTGTTCAACACCCACAATATGGGTATCAAATGAAATGGAATACGCAGGGGAAAGTTTCTGTATATGTGAAGTAATTCATAAATCCAATACGGAGGATTCCAACCAACACCAACAACATGGGTATCAAATAAAATGGAATATACGCAGGGGAAGGTTTCTGTATATATGACGTCATCATAAACCCAATATGGCAAATGTACCGCAGTAGAAAATAAGTTTTTTGTTCAACACAATATGAGTATTAAATAGAATACGCAAAGGAAGGTTTCTGGATCTTAAGTGACGTGCGGTATTTCAACACATGCTGTGCACTTGGCGGACATACATTTTTTGAATAAAGAGAATGGGTGGTAATGAAAAATAAAGTAGGCTACACATTAGTTTTCCTACACATACTATTTCTGTACCAAATTTCATCATAATCTATTCAAGGCTTTAGGATTTCCCATACAATATTTCATCTCCCTTTTCACTCTCTCAGCCTATGTCCGTCCCTACGTGTAAAACCAATCTTCATGGCAAATTTCATCAAAATCGGTCTGGCGGTTTAAACATGAAAATATACCCGACAGATAGACAAATTTTCGCATTTTTAATATTATAGTCCGTGAGATTTAATAGGTCGGATTTGACATCTGTCACATGGCTGCGACTAGTTATGGGACCAAACAAATATGTCTCGATTATTTTTCGATTCTAACGAAAATCGATACCATTGTTTAATAACATAATAAAATCATAATATTTCACTTATGATTATTAGTTTGTTAGCTACATAGTACGTTTGTTGAGATATGGTATTTGTTACAGTAAAACATATTTAAGTATATGAATAAACTTAATTCGATATATTTATTTTTTGGGACTAATATATAAAAAACTTCCTCAAAATAAAGGCAGACTGTAATATTGGTGAAAAATAAATATTTAATCATTTTCTGAGCTTGGATCCATGTCCGTAGAGCTATCTTCGTCTCCCACTATTATGATTAATTCATTTTCAATTAAATTGTCTATTCTGACGTCTCTTTCAAAGTATTCTTTTATTATTTTTATTGTTTTCTCCACCACCTTAGCCCAGTCATCCTTTGATATTTGATTACATGCTTCTGTCAGTAAATTCATCAAAAAAACAATACAGAACTAAAATTATTTAAAAAATATAATAATATCTTAATTTTAAATTATTCGATTATTACGACATTTCAATCGATTATCGATTTCGTTTGGTAACGAAACGATTGCAAATGGTAGCAGTACTAGAGCAATACGCCTCGTGATATAACATTGTAACAACGTCCATTTAGAAAATTCTTTTGAAGATATATAACGAAATATCTGTGTTTTTAACTAAAAGAAATCAAAGTTAGTAGTTTTGTGTAATGATCAGTAGTGGGAAAAATAAATAACGTTTATTTATTCAGCATTAACGTAATTGAATTTGTATTAGATATCAGGAACGTTGATACAAAGTTATAGCGGCATGAAAATTAAGAAACGTCAAATCCGACCTATTAAATCTCACGGACTAAAGTATGGATTATGAACGTATACGTTAGCATTATGCTATACTTCTTTTTTTCTACACTGTGACATTTTTTCTTGCAGTAAAATGTTTTGCAAATACATATTGCCAGCAATTATTATTGATAGTATTAAATAATCGATTAAAATTATTGTAGTTTACAATTTTCCATATTATGTTATATCGTGATATTGACATAAATTAATATTCTTGGATAATTTCAGTTATTTATTATATACTGTTATATATAGTACTGTTTATTAATTTAATATTTTTGATTCCTCTAATTCAATGATAACTGAATTGTCAATTTCATAAAATTACTCGATTATATGCGAACTATTTTTCGCGAATAATGTAATCGAGCTGGCTGCCAGCCAGCACGTGAAAGAGACAATTGATTAATCTGATTACGTCTTGAGAGGTTGTTAGTGTCTGTTGGCTGGTTGTTGCCACTGATTGGTCCCGACTGGGGGTTAAGTACCTGTTTTCTTTCGTTATTTCCGTTTGACAAGTAACACACGGGTATTTTTAAAACCGTTTGATAAATTTTTAAGTTGATACTAATTCCTCATTTATTCTTCACTGAGCATTTCAATAAGGCGAACCGAGCAAAAGCTCGGCTCGCCTTTTGGGATTGTACGAAGTATAAGGTACGGTCAGTGGAGAAAAACTATATTGGTTTTTTTTATGAGAAATATTACTATGGTCAATTAACAGTGTCCAGAAATTCATAATTAACTACAGAAAATCCTTTTTTACAATCTTTAATTTTCAGTACCGAAAATATATTAAGAAAATGTTACCTGTAATATTAAAAATTCGACTATTAATCAGAACAGAAATACAGGTATAACCCGAGTAAATTAGACGTCAATGCGGTAGTATGATTTTAAACTTTTTATTCATGAATTTATACTTAATGTTGTTAAGGTCATGTCATTTAGAAAATATAATTATCAATTTAATAAAAAAAGAGCTATATAACGTTTTATTATTACGAAATAATGAACACCTCAATAAAATAATATTAATTATTTGTCAAAAATAAGAATCTCCAGCTTTTTTTAGCATTCTAGATGTGTTGTTTTTACAATTTTTGAAGGAGCAATTTGTCATATTCGTTATTAGCTTTTTAAATATTACTAAAACAATGTGCATTCAAATACTCATTTGAGTGCACATTTGGATCGGCCGTTTTTGGAGCGTTAATTGTGTATCTAGTTTTTTATTTGTTATCGAAGATAGGTATCCATTATAAATATATGTATATTCATTCAAAAAGAAAATTAAGTCAGAACTATGGAACATTTCGCAAGTTATTCTTTTGTTTCAGCTATGGGTCCCGGTGAGTTTTGCGAAATGCAAATTGGCAAGAAAGTTGTTAAAGTACAGAAAATCGTTATGACAAAGGCCGAAGTGGAAGCGATGGCTAAAAAAGGACTCGTCGAAATGAAGGTTTGTAAATCAGTTACTATTTAAAGTAATCATTATATAACTGAGTTATATTTGTCTTGATTTAGATTATAATTGAATGGTTACTAGCTTTTCTCTACGGCTTCACTGGCAAATGGTAACCTATATAGTTGTAACTAGAGATACAAGTAATTTGTGTTGATTTGTCCATAAGTTATCGCGTGACAGAAAAACAAATTCTTCATATGTCTGGCATGTTTTTATTTTATTTATTTTTTATAGCTCTTCATCTTTCTGTGTGTCATTATACCACATTAAAACATTTTTTCTTGTAAGTATTGTTACGAGCTGCGGGTAATAGGATGCCGGTTAAGGTTGCAAAGAGTTTATTTTCCTTCGTACAAGCAGATGTCAAGAACACGCGAACTTAAATTACGGCGCTCCCTAGTCTTCGTAGTCGCCCTCGAAGTAGGTACTCGTTTAGTAGTCACCGAAGATACACGCTTCACTGAATAACAACGTTCCCGAATCGCAGTTCTTCTATCCAAAGTCGTCGTAGTGGTCTATGTAATTCGCCTTAATGTCGCCTCGATGTATCGCTTCGATCGATAGTTGAGAAACACTGACTCGGCGGCGGAGCTCTATTTATAGTCGGATAAAAACGAGGGTGGAACTTTCTAGTTAATTACGCTCGCTGACAGTAATTCGACATTGTTCTCGACGCCGCCTGTTTGCATGAGTCATAGGTATATGACACGTCATCGCTCGGGAATAGTCGATGTGCAACTTTGTTCTTCTTTCTTAATTTGACTTATACCATTCGATAGTAGACCTTAAACCTAGCAATGCGTTTTTAGGTCATAACTCTGCAAAGCCTAGGTCTCGAGATATAAGCACTAAAAGTTACGTTTCTAGTTCCATTAAAAATTGACCTTATTCCTTACGCATAAGGTCCAACCGTAACAATATATTGATACTGTAAGGACTTTGTAAGCATGAAAGAAAAGACGGATCAGCAGTTTTGTGTGCAAGCTAGAAGTATGCGAGCGTTGACGGTAGTTACTGCGCGCTGACCGTTCGATATGAACGCGATCGTTATTGGGGTTTAATTCGAAAAATAAAAATTCAGAAACCACGAAATTCCGATCTTTCTTTATTTCTGCCAGTCATTCCCAGTGCAACTCACACGAACTTAATTATAACTTGAAAAATTATACTTGACCTATTTAAAAAAAAATTATATTTATAGGATGGAACAATGGTACTGAAACAAGGCATCAAAATACCTACAGCAGATTCAGTTACACTCAAATCCACGCTAGTCGGAGAAGGTTGGTTGATCTCTGTATTTACAAATATTATATATAATTTATATAATTATGTACTAAGATTAACGTATATTACTAACTATATTATATATAATTATGTACTAAGATTAACGTATATTACTTAACACATCTTTTCTTAAAATTGTTCGCAAGTAACCATGCACTACTAGCATACTATTTCAGCAGTATACTTTTTAAACATGAAACTTGGAAAGCCTTTAAGCTAGTAACGAATTCAGTTTCTGTTGTGAACATTACAGAAAGGAAATAATATTTAAAGATATGCTAACAAAGCCACCATAAATATTTTCTTATAAATGTAAAAAAGGATTGCGAGCGTCGCCTATTGAATCAGTGAAACTATTTAGGCACCAGAATAAAAATGTGCAATTTGTTGTGGTGAGACTGACCGATCGGCGTATGTGTGAAGACATGCGTGCGTAAGGCACACATGTATTTACAGGAATGCTGTCTTTGAGTGCGTTTCTATTGAATTACGCGACACGAAGGCTTATTTTTTTTATGTCAATGTGTCATTTTATTACAAACTTACCAATGGCTTCACTCGTGTGGAATTAACAAATGATAGCACAGGTTTTGGCCAGAGGTGCACTCATTTCGATATCGATTCATTCAGTAATTTAAACAGAACATTTTGTTTTATGTAATTAATATCGAGTTTTTGTTGCATCAAAAATAACAAACATTTATTCTGTTACAGAGACAATCGGAAAAGAATCTCCTATTAAAAAAGATAAACCAGCACCTATGAGATGTGATCTAGGTGAACAAGCGTAATTTATCATTAATTATTAGTAAACACATTTTTAGTTCATTAGATATACATACATACGTATTAAATAGTAATGAAAACCAAAATTACATTGGCTTGAATTGATATGAACACAATCTGAATATTATAAGTTGTTTGACTTTAGGTACTGATAAGAAACATGAAACCAAGTTTGTTAATCTAATAATAATTTCTAGTATGTAGAATCAAATGTAGTATTTACCTTTTAGTAAAATAAAATTTATCTTTTATAAATTGTGAAATCTTAGCATATACAGTTTCTGTTTAGCGTTTTCTCTAAATTTAAAAATTAATGTATATACCATAATTGTACCAACACGGTACTATTGTAAGACGGCACATTATCTACTGTATATAGTTTTCGTATCATAAGATATGTTTATTTTGTTTTGAAATAACAAATATAAATAAAAAGTGTATCATATTTTTGGTTTTTATTGTTACTTAAATACTGCTTCATAAAAAAATGATAATGATTTAACACAAACAATTCTTTAAATGCTAACTAACGAATAACAAAGATGACGGCTATAAACGCTATAATTACTTCTAGCGAGTAAAATCTGCCTGAAATATTAGGCGGATATAGACTTTCGCGTTGCATTATAAAATATTTAAAAAACGGGAAATTAACGGGAAAATAGTTAGCTTGAGACCACAGCCGATGCAACTCTGTCGTAATGTTAAGCCGAAATAAAAGCTAATGGCGTTAAATTCCTGTATTTTAGATATTTAATGTATAGACTCATGCGTTCTCTCCTTGCGGAAATCTATTTCATGTAATAAAATCCTAAAATCTTTAGCTATTTTCCGCTCAAACTATAGAAACCACCAATATACACGTGTTTCTCTTAACGAAACATCCTCAAGATATTCCAGATATCAGATTCGGTCAGCTGGATTCGGTGCTGGTTAGCTGACCGAGTCTGATCTCTGGAATATCCTGAGTCCTGAGGTTGCTTCGTTGAGAAGCAAAACACGTGTCAATTTGTAGTTTTTCGAAATTGAGCGAAAAATAGCTAAATATTTTAGGAATTCATCACATTTTATATTATGCAGATTTCTGTATCTTTTTCTTTGTTTGTTATTGGCTATCGTCGTCACATCGTTACATACTAGCGACGCATTTTCTTAACAAGTACGTAATTAATCGTATACATACGAGTATATATACAACAAATAAGTACTATAGGGATAGTCAAAGAGGATGGACCACCCATGCCATACATATTTCGCCTCCTTAAACGCTTTCGCCGAGGTTTCACAAACGAGCTTTCGACATTTTCGTCAGCTAAAACTGCCTATTTAATTTTCATGTTTTGGTCTTCCTTGATTTCTGCTACCACTTATTTTCGCTATGGAGATTTTCTTCGTTAATCATTGATCACTCATTCTTTCTATGTGTCTAAACCATGTTTCCTTTCGTTTCTATTGTATTCCCTTCGACATTTTTATTTTATTATAACTTTGTCATACTGCATATATGTATCTTCGTTGTTTATTCTGTTCGCGAGGGTTGCACGCTGTACACATTTCTGAGAGATCGTATTTCCAATACATTTATCTTACTTTCACTCGATTTGAGCCATATCCAGGCCTCACTACCGTATAATAAAGTTGTCATTAACACCGCATCGTGGATGGCTATTTTCGCAGATTTAGATATATTTACACTGCTTGTGTGAACTGTGCGATCTTTGCTGTTATAAGGGAGGACTGGCCCACTACCGTCATAATACCTACCACTTTATAAAGGTTCTCAATCTCGTATGGACATGGACTGTGCATACTATGTAGCTATCAGCTTGTTAAAAAAGGTATTTTGGAAGGCACAAGGCGGATTTAGGAATGGTAGGGGTTGTATGGATTGGATTTCCTCGCTCAATTGTGGAAAGTATGATAAAGTGCGATAGAAAATGCGGAGTCTGTTGCCTGAATATGGTGTGAGGCTGAGGGGTCCCTTACTGCGGGCTATTATTATGTCATGGTCACAGAGCATAAGGGTAGATGGTGTTATGTCGCCCTGAGTCGAAGATTAATCAGGCTTTATACATGGGTGCATGATGTCTGCCTGGCTATACGTAATACGTGCTATATTTGGAGAATTGTCTTCAAAAATTTAATGGGGATATGAATGGTGGTACAGTAGTAAATGTCTTCTATATGCTAATGAAGTTATGATTATAGCGCCAACGGAAGCAGAATTGCAGACTTGTCACGTGCATGATAAAAAAATGAGAAGTGAAAGGAGTGAATGTGAACAAAACTAAGGTTTTGGTGTTTAAAGAAATGTTTCGACGAAGTATGAAATGTGAGTAAATGGAAAATGTACAGAATAATGACTGAAACTGTATATATTTGTAGTGTGTTTTCGAGGAAAGGAAGATGTGAGCTAGATGTGGAGGGGTGGGTTGTAGCTGGCAATAAAGTTAACGATGCTCTGCCCGCATTAGTAGGGAGTGTGAATATATCTAACTCAGCCAAAATGGCCTTACAGAAAGCGACGTTGGTTCCAACTTTATTGTACAGTAGTGAGGGCTAGATGTGCCCGAAATTGCGTGAAGGTAAGATAAATGCAGTAGAAATGGGATCTTCCAGAAGTATGTGCGGTGTCGCCTTGCGGACAAAAGCAATGAAAAGATCGCAGTCTGACAGGGTTGCACGATAATGTTATAGTGAAAATGAAGAAAAGAATACTTAGATGATATGGGCAAATAGCAAGAATGAGTGATGAAAGACTGACGAAGAAAATCTGCAGAGCAAAAGTGAGTGATAAAAGAAGCCAAGGAAGACCAGGGCTGATTTATAAAGATCAAATAGCTAGAGTATTAGCAGACGGAAATGTCGAAAGCACTTGCATACCTAGACGAAAATGTGTGAGGAGAATGACGAGATTTGAGGAAGCGAAAGAAGAATGCAAGGACCGCGACACTTGGCGCTTCGTCCTCTCTGATTACTCGATGCATGCTTAACATTGCGAATACTATTGAACGGGATAATACTTTTCCATTTCAATCTTATATTGCTCAGAAAATGCAATTGAAGAAGTGCGACAAGTCAAAGATAGAGATCTTAAAGGACCTGATGCAGCACACGCTTCTTCTCGTTAAAAGTTTGTCTTTTACAAGCACATGGTGACAAAATAGGGCGCTTATTCTTTTTTTCTTGGTTATTCTTATCTATTTCCTTTGCTTTATTGACTCTTTAGCTTTAGATTGCGGTTCCACTGGTGAGGTGACCGATGTGGCTGCTTTGGCTGATGTGTAGCAATGTGTGATTTGGGATATCATCAGTACCAACAGAGATGCAGACAACTTTTGTTCTTATTTTTATAGTAGGAAGCCAAAATTTGATTTGCGAAGTGGTCGTTGTGTCGCATGGAGTCATACATTATCAATATCAATAACATACAAGATCGTCGCTATCATTACAGTTGCATAATGCTTTTCTGTATTTTTGAAAGAGATGGAAGCTCAATTTGCGAGGTAGCTGATAATTATATCGTGTGAATGACTCGGGAAATTCTATTGGTGGTGTGCACGTCTTTCTTCCTTTTAACTATTTTTACAGGAGTAACTCAATTTGCAAGGCGGTTGACGTCACTGTCCGGGCTTATGCGTTGCGTAACAACTTCAGAGCTCGTCACTAACAGCGGAGTAAAGGACAGACTGCTGAATTTTTTTTTTTCAGGAGGTTGAGACTCAATTTGTTAGGTCGCTAACGTGTTTTTCAGGCCTGTAATGTAACGTGAATTATTTGAGAAATCGTCACTACTTTTTAGTTGAAATCGAGACTTAATTTGCGAGGCAGCTGATATATGTCGCCAGAAGTTGCTGCTCCTTCTCTGTTATACTTGGATGTTTCATTAATTTAAGATTTTATATTTGCTGATGAACATTCACAGGAATTCATATATAAATCTTGGAGCAGACTACAAATTACTTCTAAAGTTCGGTGTGAGTACGTGATGAATTCTTACAATGTTTAGCAATCTTCCGGCCAAAATTTCAATCTTGTTAATTTTGTCTACGAACACTACGAAGCATTATCAAGATTCCAAGAGATCAGACTGTGTCAGATAACTAGCACCGATTAGATTTTGAACGAAAGATTGCTAGAAATTATAAGAATTCATCACACGAAATGGATTTCCGCAAAGTAACATGCTAACTTGTTTTGCAATTCTATATTTTTGGGAACGTGTTCATTTGACGCACGTTTAACCTAAACACTGTATCTAATAACTGCCATTGACGCTGTTATAACAAGACACTGCAATTAAAGTAGTTGTGTTTTGTCGTGTCAGTTCTCATATGTATTTTTCGATACAGTATTTTGTGTTTGTAATAACTTCGTCTAGATTGTCTAGCTCAAGAAAATATGAATAATAAAAATATAGGGGTAAGAGAAACGTAATAAGCACTGTTAAATCAAAACACTGTATCTTAACTTACAGTGTATTGGATTTACACGTCACTACAGTGGTGTACTTTCCGTACACACAGACACTGTCTAAGTGTCTACCCAAAAATTGCAACCAAAAATTTCAAAATATCTGCAGAACATTGATAGCTCAAAACGCTAATAGTTAAGAGATACTAAATAACCAATACCACCATACCAGGACTGGAATAAGAAATTGTCTACAGTTTGAATCTTATTGGTTAATGGTTATAACTCGGACTAAGTATCACATTGGACGGAGTATTTGCTCTGAAAACGTGTCCTTAGTGTCCTTTTTGCTGAACATAACGTATTTTTATTTTTGTAAATACTAAATAGTACCGAAAATACTTATTATTTACGAGTATTTTGCAAATAATTATATCATGACCGACCCATAAGCTGACAAAATACACTGACAGCAGCAGGTTGCCATATTTACTGTAGCTACTGTTTTACTCGTGGTTATAATCAATGAGATAGACAAAGACAGAATAATTCGATTGAAACACGATGGTAAGAGCGGCAACTTATTATCCATCCATTATGTTTCTCGTTCCGAGGGATGTAACTTAGAATCCAAGGTTATAATGTGATACCGTTAGATCGAAAGTTTTAACACAAAAAAAAAATTACATATACCTTCATATCTTCATTAAAAAAATATCGACAACTAGCTATTGCCCACGTTTTTTACAAAATAAATAATTCAGAAATCTTCAGGAACGTACGCAGAACAACTCACCAAAGTTTCGTCACAGTCAGATGAACGGTTTAGGAACGCATAGAGGACAAACATACAAACATTCATTTTTATAATATACTAGCGGAACCTGGCCACACTTCGCTGTGGTTCAGTCAGTTTTTGAGTTTTGTGGGCACAAACGTACGGAAGCTAAATTTTTATATATATAGAATAGCTGTACCCGCGACTTCGTCTGGGCGGAAAATTTCCGTGGCTTTCCCGGATGAGGTTAGATTACATATAAGTACCATACATGTATGCAATATTATGATGAAAGGGGGTATAAATCCGCCGGAGTTTCAACGTGTTACTGTTGACTATTATACTACACGTAATGATTACGGGATACATTTATTTTGTTTTTCATACAAAAAAGAAATATTCATTTAAAATGAAAAAATGTACAACCCTTCATTACGCCCTATATTGCAAAGGTAACATAAAAACGCTGATATTAGGGTTGCCTCACTTTTATTTTTTTTGTAACTGAGGTGTTGCACTAGAAATGTTGACTATTGGCGAAGTTGTAAAACGCAAGTTTTTCGTTGCCATGAGTAGTTTAACACCCTTTCATATTTACCTATCCCTTCAAATAACCTTGTATATGTACAAAGATTGTTTTTTGGAGAAAAGTGAACGTCTGCCTCCGGCCACATACTGTTTCTATATCAAATTTCATAATTGGTTCTGCGGTACAGCGTTTCCCATTCAAAGTTTCATCACCCTTTTCACCCCTTAGGGAAAACTTTTTGATAAAAAAGTAGCCTATCTACGTAACAACTTTTATCAAGATCGATCAAACCGTTTTTGAGTTATAAAAAGACAGACAGATAGAATTTTTAAAAATTTTAAAAATATTAGATTTTCAGCTTGAAACTTGAACATTTCTCTTAACAATTTCTTTCGTCTTATTTTTCTGATTTTTAACAATTATTGTATGTTTATTTTTCCAACCGATTTTTAAAAAAAAATTAAATTCACTGGGCAAGTGCAATGGACAGTATGACTCGAAATTCTTCATGTGAAGGTAGGCCTGTGTCCCAGCCATAGAAACTTGTATACGATAATATTAGTGGAAAAACCACAAATTTTATTAACTTTAAATGGAAATAGAAAATTTCAAAACAATGACGGCCGGTAACACAGACATAATAAATTGTACTTTTACTTTTTGGCCATTATGTTTTACATTGGTTTTACATATAAATGTTAGACGGCCGAATAAGTACTCAACTAAAAGCGGAACACATTTGGTTTTCGGCCACTGATGTTTGAATCTTATATTTTACGTAAAATATGTATTATTGTCGTGGTCGAAAACTAACTTGCTAATTCAATTGATCTAAACTGCACCCATTCCCAAAGTGGGCGATAACGCCCCCTGTGGGCGCTGCAGGCCTAAAGGGGGGCGGTAAGAGACCCAGAAAAAAAATGGGGGCGTTGTGTAGATGCCTGGGGGGTGATTTGTAATTTCATTTAGCTAGGAGGCATCTTAGACAACGACTGCATGAGCACTCGACTCAGTAGACAAAATAAGTTTGGGAACCTAGAATCTAAAGGAATTCACAACTCTAAAAGAAAATAAATTACTCTAAGCTTTAATTGCATAGAGTTAAAAGTTATTTTCTGTTCCTTATGCTAGTATTATAATGCTGTCCGACCACCCGGCCGAAAACCAGAATTACCAAAGATATATTATTTCGGTATCCGACCACCTCGAATTTTAAATATGCATCAAATAATTAATGAAAAATTAAGTGTATTTTTAGGGTTTTAAGAAAGTAATAAACTTACTTTTGTGTAAGTACGACTCCCGAAACAACTTGAAACTTGCCGTGCAATTTTGATCTCGTCACTAATTTTTATGCACTTCCAGACACAATTTGTGTGCGCGGATACGGGCTCTAACCTAAATTGAACAGCTATTAGTGTCTAATCTTTCTACCTTCGGTATTCTATTATAATAGGGCTAGAAGATTAAAGTTTATCCACGTATAAATTTGACAGTATGAAAAGAACTACAACCACTATTATTTCATTTTGAAATGAAAGAGGCAGTCAATTGGTCGAATACTAGAGCCGGCCGCGAGACCGTCGCAATGACCCTAATTGCTTTTTTTGGCACCAAATCGACGTTTAATCACGACACTTTATCCTGGAAATAAGCCTTTTTAAACGCTCTTTTCAGTAAAAAGGAAGAAATTTATGACATTTCCACAACAGCAGTATTCAATAAGAATACGTACTTGATCTCAACATAATTTTAGAAATTGTTAGAACTCGTCGAAACAATGTTAATATGACGTCAAAGTAGCGCGTCTTAGGATTTCCTTGTAAACTGACATCGTAGAATGGTTATTGTAAGATATTATAAAATAAATATGAAAATATGCAATACCAATATTCATGAATAGAAATCGAGTCATCTATCCTTTTAGTAGGAGATAATTTAGCCTAGCATACCATTGTACCATGTACATTATTTCAGTCTAAAATCACACAAAATATGTTCTTAAGTCTCTAATTCATAAAACAAAACTAAATTTAAACAAACTTACCCTCAATATAAAAATCACTAATCACTTTTTCCCGCGCGTTTTAAATTCTACGGCAATTTTTTTACGCAGCGCATTAATATAGTGCTCTAACAATAAGACGAGGCCCCTGTCTGCGATGGTTTGTGGTCGAATAAAGCGTGTGGAGGGTATGGCTCAAATATAAAAATCATTTTTTTCGATCATCCACGCGCAAGATACCTAAGTTAAAATCGAGTCATCTCTCCCACTGGGGCAATACTCCCGGAGTTACCCTATTTCGCACAAAAATTTCAAAGGGCTCTTAACCTATTAAAGAAAGTTTAATTGACGAGTATCAAAAAAAACAAGTGGCTTTACCGCCTTTCGCCCAAACTATAATATCTTTACGGTTACGGTTTTAAACTTTACATAATTTTTTTTGTATAATTATTGAATATATTGTTACGAGCTGAGGGTAATAAGATGCCGGTTAAGGGTGCAAAGAGTTTATTTTTCTTCGTCCAAGCAGATGTCAAGAACACGCGAACTTAATTACAGCGGTTCCTAGTCTTCGTAGTCGCCCCTCGAAGTAGGTACCGAAGTAGGTACTCGCGTAGTAGTTACCGAAGGTAGTCGCTTCACACACAAACAACGTTCCCAAATCGCAGAAGTCTTCCATCCAAAGTCGTCGCAGTAGTCGTCGTAGTGGTCTTCGTAATTCGCCTTGATCAATAGTTGAAAAAGAAACTGACTCAGCGGCGGACTTGGAGCTCTATTTAAAGTCCGATAAGAATAAGGGTGGAAACTTCTAGAGCAAACCCGAATGCTAGTAATAATAACTCATAGAAATAAAAGGGGTGGAACTTTCTAGTTAATTACGCTCGCTAACAATAATTCGGCATTGTTCTAAGACGCCGCCTGTTTGCAGTCATAGGTAGGTATATTAAACGTCATCGCTCCGGAATTTTCGAAGTACAACTTTGTTCTTCTTTCTTATTTTTCTTATACCATTCGATACCTTAAACCTAGCAATGGATTTTTAGGTCATAACTCTGCGAAGCCTGGGTCTCGAGATATAAGTTAAAGTCACGTGTTTAGCTCCATTTAAGAGTCGACCTTATTCCTTAGACATAATGTCCAACCGTAACAATGTTAACTTTAATTAAATTTTCTTTGTTGTTGAAGCTTTATAATATAGTTTTTTTTTACGAAAATGACAAGTAGATTTTTTATAGCAGTATACCTACCACTATTATACTATGTTAATGCTGCAAACAGACTGCAACAGACCCTTATTATAAAGCGGCTTGCTCATTTTAAATAGCTTGTCTATTTAGGTACTTTTGTCTCAATATACTGCTTTTAAGTCTGCTATACACCGGGCTCGATCATGCTTCTCTCAGTCATCCTTCATCCTGCTTTTTACAACGTGTACTGACGAATCTTTATGTGCTTAAATATAGTGTTAACAACAAAGAAGTTATTTTTAGCACAAGTTTAGATATAGCCCTAGCACAAGCTTACCTATATCTTGTTTGTGCGGTACAGCTCCAGGCACGACCACTGCGTGAGCTGGGTCCTTCATAATTTCGGCAGGGTACCAAACGTGCCGGGAACTGCGCTGACATCGACCGCGATACGCGGCGCCAATAAACAAAATTGTACAAATAACAGATGGTAAATAAATACCTTTAATGTCCGTTAGTCTTCAAGGTGGTGGAAGTCGGAGTTGGCTTCCGGCGCCGTAAAGCCACATAACGGAAGATAGATCCACTTATCACCTTCCTAACCTCTTAGCCTACTACTTCAAGTATTATAATATTAACAATATAATGCAAAACAATTAAATACCAATTCCACTCGGCGAACACAACATAACATGATTGTAAACACGGCACGGCAGAATTTCTTTCATCTTCAAAACAAAAAAAGATAATTGAGATTTACAACCAATATTCCAAAAACTTCCCCTTTTTCTTATCACAAAGCGACCGACGCTTCTTTTTTTAGACTTCTCCATTACAATACTCAATTCACACACAAAATTACCCACATACCAAAAAATAATAAAATAAACTGGCGCTGACGGCACAACTAGCGCCATCTCTTGGTATCGAAGGACAATAGAAATAATAATAATAATAATATATTTATTTACGCCATATACATATGTAGTTATAACAATACAAGTAAAATTACAATTTGTTATTACGTGGCTGTTATTAAAGTCGCTTGTAACAATCGATATTACTGGTGCTTAAACTAGGAAGTCTTGTATTTTAAGCATCAGTCATCTCCCTCTTTCAGTACAATTTTAGCCATAATAATATTATATTAGTTGATTAACAATAAAAATTAAAAATATTGCAACATCAATCTGGAAATGCATACGGTGTGTGTAACTATATAATAATCAGCACTTATATGTGACTGTGGAATTGTGCACGTGTTTTGGAATGTGTGGGAATGTGTTAGTGTGTGAGTGTGGTGGTGTATGTGTGTATGGTGTGAGTGTGATGGTGTGTGTGCGTGTATGGTGTGAGTGTGATGATGTGTGCGAGTGTATTGTGCAATTGTTATTGTGTATTGAAAAAGTTAAACAATAAAATAAAGTACATGCATATCTTGTCCTGCTAGATTAAATTAAAAGGAGAAAGAAATAAGAAAAAGTAATATTGGTGAAAGTAATATAATAGTTAAGGATAAAGATAAATAAAATAAATAAACCATAATATTACCTATACTTGGACCCATTGTCTAGACTCTCTTCTAATACTTGTGCCATGCCTTTCATGTAATTTTATTAAGCAGTTGTTCTGTTTGTATATGATTCAATGTAGATAACCAACCTTTAACCTTCTCCTTTGCTTTGCTTGTTGTAAATGATCTGATATCAATTATTCTATTAATTTTATTGTAAAGGAATGGACCCATAACTGAAAACGCTTTTGCGGCAAAGGATAATATAATAATAGTATAATAATAATAGTATAATAATAATAGTATATTATAATAATAAAAATTCCTAACCTTGTTCGAGTTGATCCGAACCATTCTTTCATATCTCTACATACTATTATAATTCTTGTATTGACTTTTTGGTGGGAACGCGAGAAGTGAGGTGTCATTTTATTTATATTTTCTATTTTTTACATTTTTGGCACTGATAGTGTTTTAAAGTTCTGTTTAAGTGAAAACAATGGAGTAGGTCTAAATAAACATATGTAGCTGAAGTTCTCGCGCTCTTCTAAGAAGTCCTATAAAATTTCAGTAAAGTCTACTATCACTTTACTGGAGGAGTTTTACGATAACGATTCTACTTATTTAAATACGTGACAATGGGAAATGCGCTAATCTGTGCGCCATGTCATGAAGAAAGAAAAAAAAAATATTGTATTGAGTCTTGAATCGCACCCAGTGCTGTGCCCAGTGCTGTCTTGGGCATAGAGAAAATTATATATAACACTTACACAACTCTGCTTAGACTTAGTTACTCAAATAACCAAACGAGAGTACGATAAAACGCCTTCTCTTTGGTATCCCGTTCTTGTGGTATTCTTGCGATCTTCTGCTTGCCTTCATCAGGCAGATCCATAAGTTCTCTGCCCTTTCGTTAGTTTCACTTATATATAATAAATCCAATTGTCTCTCCTTCATAATGTTCTAGGGTTTGTTGTTTGTGTTACAACCACGAACTTATTAAACCACAACTACTAGGAGGGACAATAAATAAAACACCGTACTTCCACACTTTATATTCTTTGATCTATTCTGACCCGATAATAATCATTAATACATTAACTAGTTATATATATTACTCTTGGATATAACAATACATAACAGATTATCAATCGGCATCCTTGATTTTCTACGTTATTTAACTTATTTTAATAGCCCTAGTGCAAATCACAAATCATAAATCCAAATCTAAACCATCGAAATCCAAATCACACAATTTTATTTAATAACCAACATAATTTTACTACAATTACAATATAAAACATTAGTAGAGTTGCCAATATAATTGAAATAATAATAATGTATAATAATTAGTTTGAAAACATTACTTAACTAGGTGCTCCGGGCTCCAATCCAAAAGGAGAATAATCACCCACGTTTTTCTCCAAAACAACCGATCTTCTGCTTCGCCAATCGTCGACTGACTGCCCGCGTAACTATTTTATAAAAATTGGCATCAAATTGTCATGCAACCGGTAATGACGTCACACTCTTTGCTTATTTCCGTTTGATTTATCACATTTGTGTAATAGAAGTATGGTAGGTAAAATAGCCCGTGGACAGTAGGTAAATTGACTATAATTACGTACATACGCACATCAAAAAAAGTTCGCGTTCACTTGGAAAACCTAAGATATGTATTTTATAGTTATGATAAAATATCATATGTACAGAAAGCTTTTTAATAATGCTATCTTGTTTAAATACGTAACATTTGTACTACAAAATAAATTAATATTTTTTGTATTTTTGAATAAAATGAAGTCAAGCACTACTATGACACAATGAAAAGAAAAAATAAATCCATTTATTCATTTTTAAAAGTAATTTTTTATCAAAGCTCCTCCTCTCGAACACATGCAGAAATCCTTCTGGGTATGTTTAAGATCAAGTTATCAAGTTATCCACTCTTGCGGTAGCCTGTTCCATTCTTGAATGGCGGCTTCTCTGATCTCTGACAGGGTCTGTGGGGATAGCTGACGATTCCAAACAGCTGGCTTAAGAGCATCCCATGCGTGCCCGATCAGGTTTAAGGCCCATCTAGTCGTGAGTTGTTGTACTCTCAGAGAGCGGTGTTCACTCGTTCAGCTAGATGTACAGGCAAATTATCATCGACAAACATGAACCGATGTCCGTAATTTGTTCTAAATAGTCTAATAATTCCGTCGATAAAGGCCGTTTTGCACAAATTTGCCGACATGGAACCTTGGTATGGAATCAAAGGCGTTCCAGCTCCAATCATTATTCCACCCCAAAACGACATTGATTTGCCGTCTTTTTGAACGATTCCAGTGGCAGTTCTTTGTCTTTTCGAGTCTCCAGGCTTTCTCTAGACACGGTCACGTCGATTATTTAGGTTGAGTACTCGAAACCCGGATGGCTTTCGTCAACGAAAAGGCAATTTTCCCACATCTCTTCGTCCTCATTTTCTTCACTTTGACGCTGCCTTAACCATTGTAATCTGCGTTGTCGTCTTTACCGTGTGTGCGGCGGTGCTCTTCAGACCTCATTGCTTGTAATCCAAACTGTCGTAAGCAATTCCGAATTGTTAGTGGTAATTTCACGTCCGGTGGCGACTAACAACTGCCATGTGATCTGGGGGTTATTCACAAACGTTGGAAACATTCCGTGACGGAACGGCCGATCGTCGGAAAGCATAAATTCAATCCGATTGCTTGGATTTGTGAATACGACTATATATAATATGATATATATATAATATAAATATAATACGATTTCAGATTTGTGACTCGCGTATAGACAAAATCATCGAAAAGTTTTCTGTCGGATACGGAAAGTTGAGTTTCCGACGTTTGTGAATAACCCGCTGGTACCTCTGCAACGTAGTTATGACGCAGGTTTGAGAGACAAAGACTGTGCACTATTTCTTTCGTAGAGTAATTGAGGTATATGTACTATGTAGATCAATGCGTAGAGTAATGTTTTTCACTCAAAGTTATTATTATTGCTCACAAAACTTCCGATAATCCTTGAGGCATTTTGAAATTAAAAACAACAACATTTCAGTTACATAGGTACTCCGACTAAAATATCTTTAAAAGAAGCAGAAACAAGAATAAGGGTAAAAAACATTGACTTCGTTTTTATATGAAAAAACAGAAGTTTTACGATTATTTTGTTTTAATGACATATTAAACAAAGAACAAATGCTAAAAAATAAAATTAAAAACTTTCAGTGTAAAAAAATAATGTCAGTTTTTTTTTATGTGTGTATAGTACATACCGTACCGTAATACCGTATAGTATATACGGTATCCACAAGACTGATGAAATACCATGGAAATACCTACTCAATATCACTTTCCGAATCCGTTGATCACCAATTACGATAATGCAATGCATGTTAGTTCTTCTATTGAACAACAGATGTCACTATAGTCTCACAAATCGTAGCATTTCCCGCCAATCGACGAGCCCTTGAGGCGGCTTGTTCAAATCCAAATTCAAATGACATCAAAGACGCGACATTACCGGCCGCGGTTCCTGTGCTTAAACAGATACGATTTTTCGTTTCCATAAAATATATATTAAATAATATTCGATTCGATAAAATAAATAACATTAATAATTAATAAAATAAAAAGTGTAAAGTGCGAATTATTGTGATATTTAATTAAAAAGAAGAACTTTTAATTATTTATACTTTCCAACGGTTCTGATTTATATTTACGTAAGTATATGTTATACTTTCCTTTCTTTCGTGAATTATTTCTATGCAAATATCTACTAAAAAAATACAAAATAAATTTTTTATTGCTGTATGCGCGTATAAATATGTACGAATTATTTTGTTTATATTTGTATAGATAATTTCTTTCACATGTTTCAAATGTTAGTAAAATCAAGCTTTCCCGTACAAAGCGATTTTTAAAACAAAACACAGTGGATCTATTATAATAAACCGTCTGTAAGAAATTCTCTAAGTTATCGTATAAATTGCATTAAAATCTATTGCATTGTTGAAAATAACCAAATGCACAAACAGACAGACAGAAATAATGACATGTTTTTATTCACCTATTTATATAGAATACATATTCTCAGTACTTTAACGTAACAAATGGCTAAAAACCAATTGCCAATTTCAAAATCATTTAACAAACTCACAACAAAATGTGATAATTTTTTTGTTTTTTATTCAATATTTTAACCATAAATCGTTTAACTAAAATACCAGTGCATTGTAACCTAGACCTCGTTTTTATAGTGTTTAATATTTGTAGTAGTTATCATTTAGCAGGTCAGTAGTGATAAGTCTGCTTCATTATAGTTTTTCGTAATTGATAAATTGGATAAGATAAGATGCTATCACGTATAATGACTAAAAATTGAGATGATAAATTGAAATAAACTTAAATTATACAGAACCTTAAGTACTGCATCCTTACTGATCTGGGAAAAAAAAATATAAAACGTGCTAGCTTATATCTGCACTAGTTTTAAAAATCGGCCAAATAATCATCTAATATTAGGGCTCTTATTATAACTTATAGGCGCTTTTCGGTGCATGATATAATAGGTTTTGTTTCGCCTTGATGCTCTGTCCATTCTCAATGAAGGATGGTGTGACGTAATTTAAAATACAAGTTTATTTACGTTAAGGTTTTAAATGCCTTTATGAATTAAAGATTGCGAAAATAATAATCGATAAAGTACCTACTACTTAATATGTGTCAGATAATAATAGCATCTGATGGTAATGTCTCTTGTGTTAAATTACTAACAATATGTTCTTCGTATCGCTTTGATGTTTCGTGGATTTATACATAAAAGTAGGTTTTACTGTTGTTTTAAGGACTCTATTTTTAAAGTTATTTGTGTCGAAGTAAAAGCTATCCTGTAGTTATCTATTTATATCAAAAGTAATAGTGATGTATCACTTGCCATGACGTAGTAGGTATGTTATCTATATAGCTTTTTGGCATTGAGATATGAAAATTACATAATTGATAATAAAAATATTGTCAACAGAGCTCGTTATATTTCAACTCTTGTAGTAGTTATCGAACAAATGTTAATAAACTTCGTAACCAAAAGTCGCTAAGCAATTTAGCACGAAAAAGGCGGATATCAACTGCCTACCATTCCACGAAGTGCTAACTTTATTAAAAAGAATATTATATTTGTACGCTCGCTTCCTCCACGTGAATTTAAAATAATAGCTCAATGCAGCCTAGGTAGGTAATTGTTAGATAAATTATAGAATAAAGATCACACAGAATCGAAAATAAAATATCCATCATACCTATATATCATACCTAACAAAAACATTTCTTCTTTATAATAAATGCTACATTACGAGAAAAATTTGAATATGTTTACTTAATACTTGTTCATGAGACTCTCATTACATGTACTACAAGGACTCGAAACTATTTTTGACAATAACAAAAAAAGTAATTACTAAGTAAACACTTCGTTTATACTTAGCTACAAGTGAGCACTAGTAAACGTTTGAGAAAATATCGGAATAATACTTATATATCTACAGATACTTTAAAATAAGAAATTACTTTTGCTGAAGTATACATACACTAATTATAAGTAAAAAGTGCGATGATGTCAAAAGAAAAACAGTAAAACTTTATTCATAAATAAATTAAAACTAACCATTGAGAAACTCTTAGTGTTACAGTAACACTACAGTTCTTATGATGCATATCTATATACATATTATGTAAAGAAAATGGTTTTCTTTGTCACGCAATCACATGAAAACTACTGAACGTATCGGTATGGGACTGCGACCATTCGACGCGGAGTCGTTTGTAGATGGTTTTAGGCTATTTATTTTTTGAATTTCATACACTCTTCACCATTTTTCAAACAAGAATCTACTATAGGTATAAAATTTTCATTTACGTCCAGCGAAACGGGCGGGTATAGGCTTGTATTTATTTATATTATATCCATCTCAAGTCAGTAATAGGCAAATAAACTCGTTTTCTTTAGTAAACCAATATTGTGTTAGTTTAACATATGACAACACTAATTGCACGTCTGTTCAATAATGATTGACCATGGCACGCAACCAGCTTCACTAGAATAGAACAACAACTGTGCCTATGATTACCTAGTAGCTAGTCATGAATTCATCGACGTTAACTCTACACCCGTAGCGAATCGTCACATTCACGGAGATCATGCTGTTGTAACGTCATGGTTAGTGACCTAGAAATATAGCCAGTAGTCGACGATTTTCATTATCCAAAATGTAATTAGTAGATAGAAAACATGCCATTTTTAATATACAAACCTTATAAATCTCATTATGCACAAATGTGAACTACGCAAATCCCTTAAATATCAGCTTATATTTAGTTTGCTAACCGTACGTAAATCAGACACTATCTGAAATGATTGTAGTCTTATTTACTCATATAAATAAAACAGTCACATAGGATAACCAGAAAGCAAAACTAAAAAAAGGAAAACTCGGAATTTTTTTTAATTTGTGACGCGTTATAGATATGAAAAAAATTCGTACATATAATATAGACAAAACTAATTTTATCATCGGCCTTATTTCTATTATCATTTTATATCTAAATTAGGTGTCAATTAGAAATACTGGTCGAATTATCACTTCAGCACTAATACAAAACGTTTTTCTGTTTGTTCAGTGGTCACTTTAGTCCACTATCCCTGGTACTAATTCAGGTTAGGCTCATAGACCAATAGACAATCAAAAGTCAGAACCTGATGAGCTCTACCATGGCAGACCAACTGATAAATAATTTTCCAACCAATAAATAATCCTATAATAGTTGTAGGATCTTTGTTGGTTAAAAAATATTGCTTATAAATAGCGCAAGAATTGAAGTTCATTCGATAGATTTGGTTTTCAAAAAGGCCCCAATCCGATTGTGAACAAAACCCCTACTTGGCTAAAAACGGCCTTGGTCACATTGGTTGATGTTAATTAAGATACATAATTTTTTTTTTAGTTAATAATTTGGTTTTTAAAAATTACCGACAAAATACGGGTTTACTGTAACGATTCCGTATCCACTGAAGCGAGTTTTAGATTACGTGGTAAATATATCTTCAAGCTCAACTAATTAATACAATTATGTGCAGAGATAATTCAATTTTTTATGGACAGGAAAACTTAACGTGTTAAAAAATTGTCTAAATTAAAAAAATACCACGTTTTTTAACTCTTCTTCTACGTAACATTGTAAAAAAATTTTTCGGTCTTTCTCCAGTACAGGCATGTCAAAGAAAAAGCAAATAATTAATGGAAATAAGAATTTTTGCTAAAATCGTATAATAAGACGGATACCACACGCTACGAAACGCGATATGTAAATGCGGACCGGATATCCGGCGATGTATACTAAGCACCACCATTACCAATTTATAAGCTGACCTTGAAGTTATTTACACGAAGAAGGAAATGAAAACTAAACGCAACTTTTTACATTTACTTTGATTTTTACACGACAAAATGTATCCAGTTCAACTTTACCACCATTAAATCGATTAACTAAAAAAAGAATAACTCTGATCACTCTTTGATTTATTTTTGGTCTCTCCGTATAAATGTTATCGTGAAATTCACTGATGCTGGCCGATCAGTTTATTTGATATACTAATTTATTATTTATTAAGAATAATATGACATGACCATATGACTATAGCACAGTATTTTTATTTTAATATTTTAGGTTCGTAAGACTGTGACTGTAGGTTCTGTTCCAACCCAGGGTCCGTTTAGGAAATGAACATTTCTAAATAGATCCATAGATATTATCTGATACTGCCCCAGTTTTTTGTTTGACTCTGAAACAACAAACTGGGGAATTAATCAATGTTGATGAGAACCATAGTAGAAGTTTAGGAAGTAGGTACAGAGTTTCAGTTTGGGATCATAAGAATTAATGCGGAGGCGTGGAGCATTATTATTGTTGTACTAATTTCTGCCCACAATTTTGTTTGCAAGTAGGTAATATATATGTATATAAATATTAATACCTTAAATAAAATTCAGTCTTACGAGAGGTGCTGCCGCTGCTGCAGCACCTCGTAATACCCGTGCTGCTCCGCAGCATTGTGTTAATAATATAATTCAAAAATAACGCTCTTGTATGATGAGTAATTGTAACCTAACCTAAGTTCAGTGTTGGGCAAAATGTAATTGTAAAAACAATTACAATTAAAAATTATAATTGTAAAATGTAATTGTGAACACATTTTGTATGGCAAACAATTAACAGTTACAATTATAAAATGTAATTGTAATTGTTTTTATAATTACTTTTCCCAACACTGCCTAAGTTGAATACAAAAATTGGAAGTCGTTTTGGAGATATAGAGAAAGAAAGCTATGAAAAAATAAGAAATGTACAGGAGGAACTCGCGTTTGAGTATAACTTGAGAAGGGTGTAAGTTAGGTGATTTCCAATGCTTGATGACAAATCTGCGTATCAATTTTCATTAAAAAAAATTAAGTTAATCGGTTGGATTGACCGCGCGGACTCGTAATACATATCATATTTTTTTTTAATATGTAGAATAATACTTTCAAGGTTTAGCGACGCTTGGATATAGAGGTATTAAAAATCTGATGTAAGGTACCTGCGGGTATTAAGGTCTAGCTAAGGAAGATTTGAAATTAAATGACAAATAACCAATATAATCAACAGACTTTAATAATAATTAGTCTAAAAGTTCAATTACTATAACATATCAAGAGAAAATGGCATTTTTACCATAAACAAAAACAAAATTAATCATTTTTGAAAACCTTGCCAATAGGCCTTATTTTACTATGGTAGGGTAATAAAGCGTACAGCTCTAATATACTTCAATAATCAAGCTACGCGTTATACATTTAATACTTGAGATCAATAATTGCATAAACGTAGCAATTACATTAAAAATTATTCAAAAAATCTGTAATTTTCTCCCCATAATAATCATTTATTTGAGTAAATGCTCGTTCTATAGGCATCGTGATCGTAGACACTAAAACTAACGATTGTTCAATCAGCATTAAATTACACACACTTGTTTACATTTGTAAAACCTCGAAAATTATATAAAATACATTATGAAACAAATAAAATTTGATTCATGATGTAGGACGAAAATAAAGTCTATGTTTAATTAGGTAGGCCTTAATAGACGGCGACTATGTATGTAAGAGAAACTAAATTAAAAATATTTGAAGCACAGTACGTTATTCAAGTATTTATTATAAAAAATCTTAAAATGATTAAGTACTTTAATGCAAATTTATACAGATAAGTGAAACATGACGATCAATACTTGCGACTGATTCGTACAGATTTTTATTATTCGTACCGCGCGGTCGTCTCTCGCAATGTATGATACAATCCTGGAGACGGGAAGGGGGGTATTTCGCGTTTGTAAACTCATAAAGATATCTTCGTGTGTTAGGCGTCTGTGAGTGTTGCCTTGAGCGGGAGCGCTCATTGTAAAGACGATTTTACTCGCATAGGCCTTATTAGACGACAGGCCTTATTATCCGCAGGTACCTTAGTTATGTTATTGGGTCTTAATGCTGTTAATTTACAATTATTCGCATTGACACATACTCAGTCAACATGTAGAAATCCCCACACTCATCACCATAACACTCAATAAACATTTACATGTAAATAAAAAGAAAATGCACAACGTGTAATTGAGTACTTATTGCTCTAGTCCTCACACTAGGGATACCTGTGTCGTGGGGTACTAGTACAATTCACAATATCGTCTTCACTGTGTACATACTCATGTCAAATCGGAAAAACAGAAAAATTTAATACGAGTAAGGTCAATCTATAATCAAAATTGCTTTCCACAGTTAAGTACTAAATTTTAACCGATGATGTGCTTACACACTATCCTAGACGCATAACTTTTGGTTAACCTTTCCTTTCTTTTTTTTCGAGGTTAAGGCGCTCCCCCAGGCAAACAGGCAAACGTACAGAACACCACATACTAGAATTCGTAAAATTCTTCATGTAATCTAGTAATTATTGATTTTACTAATGAAAAAAGGGTCTTTTGAAAAAATTAAAATGGTCAAGTTTTATATCATAAAACTATCTATACATTAGTTTATCGCAAGAAAATATAACTAAAAATATATATTCTATTTATGAAGTAAATGCACGTATTTCTAATTTTTAGGCTTTCTTTTGAATACAGATTTTATATTGCATTTTATATATAACTGAAAAATATGAGACAGCAAAAGTGTTGCTAAAATGTCGAAGATTATAACAATATTTTTATTATTTTTTATATATATTCAAATAACGAGAAGATAGCCTCTAAAACGAGCAAAAAAACAGTATTTGAGTAGGGGAAGCGCCTTAACGAATTAAGCGTATATTGTCTAAGCAAAGTAGACACAAAGTACTTTGTGGTAGACACTATACGCATAACTTTTTCAACGGAAAAGAAAGGTGCTATAAGTTTGTCTCTGTCGCTCTGAATGGTAAAGTAGTGCTAGTACTTTACCATTCACCACATACTAAAGTATATTTAATACCGGGTTTCTTAAAATCTTTGTTTACAAGTATTTTTTAGTATCGCATGTTAATGTTCACTCCTTTCCTCTATACTTGATTTGCAATGACTAGTTCATTATTTCAACGTTATCAAAGGGCGAATACATCGACATAACACCATAAAACACTTATTAATTGTTAAAATAATTATCACTATAACAATTGCTTTTCACGCTAGGACGATCTTGCACGCGATGTTCTCTGTTGAAATATAATTTTATGCTTGCTATAAAGTAAAAATATTTAGTCATGTAGTACCTCATATAAAAACTTATTATTAGGTACGTGATGATGCATATTGGAATTTTCTACAAACTGTACAAACACGAACGCGACATCATGAAAGATTTACTTATACGAAAACTAGAAATGCTAGATGATTGAGACGGTAAAATGCTATCACCTAACAAACTATTCAGCGACTTTTATTTTTATCTGCTGTACCAATCCAACAAATTGTAACATTTTTTTTCCTATTGTACCTTTTTTATGAGCTTAGAGGTTGTCAGAGAAATTAGTTGTAGAACTGGCAAGTTAAAAATTTAAATATGTTTTTTGGAAGAATAGAAGAGAATTTTGAAGAATACGAGTAGAAAGAAAACAAAAGCGTGGATTAGAAGGAAGGATGTGATGGAGGGAGGACAAGATTTTTTTTCCTTTAAATGATATTCTATTTGATTATAAAAACAAAGATGATATAACGAGTTCAGTAAAAGTCGGAAAAATTGACATGATTTGAAGAAAATAATCAAGGCAAAAATTCCATAACCAAAAATGGTAAATAATTACTATTAAAACAGTATATATGTTTATTTTGTCACCTCGCCGAGACATATCTAATAAGAGTGTCGAGATTTATGTAGAAGATTAAAGAATTATGAAAAGGTGGTTTAAAATTTGAAGAGATAGTTCGAGAGTGAGAGTGAAATGTGGAACAATAATATCTAATATAAGATATAAGCTAATAGTTAGTGTTTTTTATCATATGTAAATTATAATTTAAAAGGTGAATGTAAAAGGTATTTATATTTAATTTTATAAACTCCACACCACACCATTCACACCCACTTTTTATACTTTTCTGTTGTTTTTTCATTTTAAAATTAATATTGTTTTACTTTTTAAATTTCATTATATATATATCCCTTTTCAAAAAAAAGAATTTTATTTTAAAAATTTCCAATAGTTTCAAAATTTATTTTATCCATTCCCTTTTCGTGGCATCCGGGTGGGAATGGCATAACATATATATTAGTAGGTATTAAAATAATAAATCGTATAGCGTCATAGACATCAAACAAATGTTTCAAAGATATATGTTATGTCCAAAGGTGGGCATTAACTCGTTAATCCGTTAGTCGTTAATTAACGAAGTTAACAATTTGATAAACGAATTAACTTTTAAGTTACCTTCAAAAAATGGTAACGCTCTTGTTCCGTTCCGTTAAACTGAACTTCCGTTAATTTTAGTCCGTTACATTGGTTATTTGTTGACATGTTATTTTTTTGTTTGAATTACACGCGGTGCTACTCTCGTACGGTCGGCGAGTCGAATGGTCGATAATATATTATGCGAAATGCGCGTGCGAGTGTGATGCATTTAAAACTGTTATGCTAGACATTGCGTGGGTGTGAGCAGGAACGCTAGAGTTGGTGTGGAGTTGTCGAAAATGTTTATAAATGGCAACATACACCTAATGCTAAATTATGATAAATAATGCCTACTTCTTCATAATACTTCATTCCTTATGACAGACTGATTACCGAGGAATACGACCCATACGTCGAAAATCATCTGCAAGACTTCGAACATATGAGATCTCTGCCAATAGACGACTTACATTAGCACCTAACAAAAGTAACGATCGAATCATTGAATAGTGTGACACCTGCCGATATAAATTTCAAGCACAAGAAATTAATAGATGACACAGCTCAACTCGTAGAGAAACGCCATCAGATAAGGCTGGATAATCAGACCTATACTCCAGAATATCTGGCTTTACTTAATGATATTCGTCAAAAGCTGAAAGAAGATTTGTAACAATACCAGGAAGAGACTTTTTTAGGAGACATTGTACGAAAGTAAATTAGCATTCTCTGGATCGCAGAGCGAGAGATCCAGGCCACCTGTTACTAATGTCGGTTCAGAGGAATTTCCTGCCGTGTCTGTGGAAGAAATACAGCTAGCTCTGAGCCAAATAAAAAAACATAACATCTCCAGACCGAGATAACATCATACTCGAGATGTTGAAGCTAGGATCAGAGGCGCTATGGAGAGCTCTAACATTACTGTTTACAAACTGCATATTAAACCGCAAAGTGCCTGAGGTGTGGCACAACGCAGTGATAATTGTGTTCTACAAGAAAGGGGACATTCAAAAAAACAAAAGTGTTTAATCAGTGTCCTGACAGTTTTCACGAATGAAATGGAGACAGCAACTCTCACCGAAAGGTCTGCAGAGAGAATCCGAGTTACACAGAGGGCGATGAAGCTACTGATGCTTGGAATAACGCTCATACATCAAAAGGAATGAGTGGATCAAGCAAAACACGAAAGCGAGACGAGGTAGAGGAGAAGAAGAAGCCAGAAGTGGAGATGGGCAGGGTGCATTGCCAGGATGGACTACGGTCGATGGGCGAAAAAGACTTTGGAGTGGTAACTCCGCACTGACACCCGCGTGAAAGTTATTCGGTCTTCTAGAATTTCGACATGGATGAAAATGTTGAATATATTGAGATATAAATAAAAGACGTGCTGTCGCTAACTCATGTATTTCTCAACTAACTTATTTTTTGACATTCAAAATTACCATAATATTATAAGTAGCAATTATGATTGTAAGAATTAATCACGAATATTGACAATAGTTAACACGTGGAAGAGATAGACCATCTCGGAGATAGGTGGATGACATCTGACAACAGGCGGGCACGAACTGGAAGAAAGTGCCGAGAGACAGACAGGCGTAGAAAGAAAGAAATTAAAGAAAAAGAGTAGGCCCACATCCAAAGACGTGCGCATCAAGAGTAGTCTATATAGATAGAGATTCATATTACTTTATCTTAAGAGCTAAATAAATGTGTATTTAATTGTTCAATCTACATTACCTATAATAATTAATCTATCGTCTTATTTTGTCTTATTTCATCATATTCCAACCCAAAACCAGTATTAATTTTGGATGGTTAACTTTTAACGGTTAACTTTAACGTGTGTTAAATTTTCGAAAATTTAGCGCTTTAACGATTATCGAAGTTAACTTTTTAATTAACGAATTAACAATTAACAAAGTTTACTTTTTGATTAACTGTGCCCACCTATGGTTATGTCGCTGGCTCTCGAATGTAGTTTTTAACCAACTTGAAAAAAAGGAGGAAGTTTTATGTTTGTCTGTACGTTTGTTTTTAACTAACAGTAAGTAGTTCGTCAATGAGAGGAATCTCTTTTTCTATAGCCTATTATTCCTGTTAAATAATGAATAAATGATTATTAAATATACCTCTATGTTTCGTTGATCTGTTAATGTAAAAAATAATCTTTATCGTCACGTTTAGTTCGTCTGTTAGCGATCGTGTAACTTATGAACGACTCGACTAATTGAGGTCATATTTCCACAATATATTTATTTTGTCGAGTCGAGACGAAGGTTCATAGCTGTGATAGGATCCCATAGGTAGCGTTGTAGTCAGGTTATTAAAAAGTTCTAAGTTTATAGTGGATGGAACCGAGGGCACAGCTAGTGTGAATCTATAATATAAATATTTTCTCAACTCGTTACATATTGTTACAATTAAAGATTTTTCAAAGCAACCTTGACATTAGAAACGGAACCAGTTTCCAGTAAAGACTGTAACAAAAAATATAAGCTAATACTTGTAATTATTGAATCATGATTCACTTCGATACGCTTCTTAAGTCTATCTATGTCGCTGTGTAATTGTCTTATTACTCATTCGCATCTACTACACAAGATTAATTGTACACACTTACGTATTTACCTACTCGTCTCTTTTCAAATTTTTTTATACTCACACATATAATAGTGCTTATTACAAAACAAACCGTTGTCTGTTTATTTGTTTTCTTTTCTTTCACGCAAAAATTACTAAATAAAATACCGGCGATTTCCAAGTCAGCAGGAGCCGCGGCCAGCACTCTGCCGAGAACTTGAAGCAGCGTAAATATGCTACTCTCTGTGAGAGTTTCATATTTACTTCAATACTTTGGGTCCCGAAGCCTCGAAGCCCATCAACTGGTTTCTGATATTTGTAAGACTGGTCGAGGCTTCGGGAGACCGTCGGGCTGGCAGCCTCTTCCGCCAACGAATCAGTTTGGCTATTCAAAGTAATGCTGCCAGTCTGCTGGGCACCTTAAGCAATGACAGCTTTCTAAGTGGTAATTTTGAAGAAGTCTATTATTTAAAATAATGTGTAGTTTTAAGTTTGTAAATATTAACGTATGTATGTACCTTTTTGTTATTAATAAAGTATTAGTTAACAAAAAATTAAATTAAATCAAATGCATAATTACAGAATGATTCATCTTAGATTAAATTATCGTATAATACCAATATCTGCAATCTGACCAAAACATAGATTTGTCAGTAGGTTCATACGCAGTATACCACGGGAGCGTTTTATTATTTAATATTTCTATAATAAATATTTTTATAATATTTCTATTTCCGGGTAAATGCTCGAAAAGAAAAGCACATTACACATCGATTGGAATTCTAATTTCCTATCGATCCGACGCGCGACGTCTTATTCACTGTTAATACATTGTTGTTTATTTTTATGACAAAAACAAATATGTTAATGATGTCTGGCTGTAGTTAACCAAATAATAAAAATTTTATTCACTTAATAATTATTCTAACTTGATAAAGAGATGAATGAAATATGAATATATCATATTTTCATAATACAATAACAAAAATGTATATAATAACAATCGATAAAGAAAAGCACAGATACTTATATTTAAGAAGTTGCATAAATAACACCTATAACAGTAAATTCATTTTAATCACAAATTGTGATTAATTGTTTCCGTATATTACCTACTTATTTCTAACAGAATTTGGTGAACGTAAAATTTTGATACTTACTCAATATTGAAATATTGGATATAGTACTAATTACAGCCTTAGATTCAAATTATTAAATTGGTCTACATGATAGCGTCAATGACTCATTCATAACATTTGAAAATCATCTATAAATAAATACCACTCTATGTAGGTCGTAGTTATATTAGGTATGTTAAAAGAAACAATATTTTTTATAAATACATTACGTCACTTAATGGGATTACAACATTCCCATTTTTAAATGTAGTATAACAGCGGGTGTCATCTTCTAACAATATCTATTTATATATCTGAGGTGTCTATTGTAGGAATTTAAAGGTTTAATAAGGTTAAAAAAATAAAAGATACTGAATTTAAACCGATTTATATTTCAGAAAATCTTGCAAGCAAGATGAAATAGCAGTAACTGTCTTTGAACTCATTGCCGCAGTAAGAGGCCTATTATTGTGTTTTCTTTTGCCAAGCTATTGCCTTCGATTTAGGATCATTTAGAATGAATTCAAGGAATTAAAATGAAATATTTCAAGTTGTTTGCTAGTTTTTCTTAAATACGTAGTCGGGTTTTAGTTTTATGACTTATACATTTTTATCTATACGCTTTTATAATACGACAATGAAAAATATTGTTCTACATCATCTCTAACCGCTATGGAACAACTGGCAGAGTTTCTATCTACATGCACATCATGATGGGCTTTGATATACTCTAACCTCTCCTATATTTTCTCTAAAGATGTAATTATTTTTATTGTGTCGGTGTAAACAAATTGATTTTAAGCATAAAATAATATTATGAAGCATTTGTCCAATTTCCCATTCGGAATAGACAGTCCATCGAGACGTCTAGGAATGAGAATTATGGTAAATAGAAAAAAAATATTATATTATCATAATTTATTTCATATTAAGTACATAAAAAGTATTTGAGTATTTGTATTTAAGTGTATATTCAGAAAGGTTTCGCATTACACATACCAAGATGATTACCTAATATACTTGTTATCACTTGTTATACACAATGTGTGCATACCTACTGTGATGGTACTGTGAAGGTATACAAAATGTTAAATGTAGTACAAGTTCAATACAATCAACGATATTTTCTTTTTCATCTTATTTCTGTGTAGAAAGCGTGCCGGAGCAACAAAAAATTAATGGAAGTCTAACTTAAGCTCTATCTCGCTCTAATGCGTATGGATAGACGAAGACAAATTCAAAGCTTTTTCCTTACAAAGTGACTGAGTCATGGAGACTCACGAAGCGTAACCCCATCATTTTCCTTCTCAAGTTCTTAGCATGCAATTATGTTGGTGCGAGAAGGCACGATCACGTGTTCTATGAAGGTGCCTACACACTATGGCACATCTGCCAGGTTCATTCCGCGCGGGTATGTTGCTGCGCGCCGCGCTGGTGAGAATGGGCCGCCGCGCATATCATACAAAAAACTGTGGAACATCATTTCGGTTGTGACAGTCGTTTTAAACCCTAATGTTGTGCACTGTGTTTATAATTAATTTTAAAATAAATTAAGCAAAATCTTCATCGCGACCGGGGTATTTATTTCAATTTGTAAAAAAAGAAGGAGATTTTGGGTGCGGCTAAGTTTTCAATGCAGAAAGTGGTAGGACGGTACAGTCATGACAGAAAATTATGAAAACGATTCGTTATCGGCGTTTGCACAACAGTATGTTCTTTGATTTAATCTCATTTTCGTGAAAGTTTTCTATAAGGAGCAGCACGGCTTTGTTAACGCAATCAATTGCGTGTTGCGTTTGCGTTGCGTGTTAACTGCCGGCATATCCCGGCAGCTAAGCCGGCGATTTGTTTATTGTAACGTACCCGCCGGGCGACTGCCGGCATCGTGTGTAGGAGCCTTTAAACTCAATTATTAATCTCTGGAAACAAAAAACTTACGAAGTAATTGACATTATGTACGCCTAAAGTCTTTGACAGCAGCCTCCGACTATCCGCTTCTATTACAATCTCTACTAATGATATAATGTAATATAAATTATTTCTAGGTAGGTGTGTAGGTATGTAGGGACCAGGTAGGTAGGTGTATGTGTATCACTCACACACATCTCAAACATGACTGACATGACATTCCGGCGAGTCTGATAGGTTATTGACGTCGTAATTTCATCAATTCAGATATCGTAAATTCAATACGGCGGATGCCCCAAGGTGGTAGATGTTTTTATAATAGCAGTTCCGCTTAAATATAGTCAAGGATATGGTCAGCCAAAACATATGTAAATAAATGCTCTGTTAGACTTGCTTCACAATATTTTAAAACATTAAAATAATAAAACCATGGTAATTAAAATTTTTAAAATATATTCACCACGACTTTAAAAATGTAACAAAAATTGACAGCAAAACAGTTCGCATAAACAATGTACATAGTCATACATTTTATTTAGTCTAAACATGGACCAATATTTGCATATCACACAAGGACCATTTTCTAAGTAGGAGAGACCAGGGTCAAAAGTTACAATTTTTATTCGGTATTATATTTCTGAAATATCAGACTAATAAAGAGACGAATAATTATAAGATCAGAAAAATAGTTATTTGGGTTCATTTGGGTATTAGTTCTGTATTTGGATGTCAGCGACGAATAGGAAACCCATAATTGTCATCGAAATCAATGAGTAAAAATTGGTACGAGTGACCACTATCCGTGGTCTATTGTACCATGAAATAAAAACAAAAAACTCTAATAATGTTCATCTTTGTTATTATTTATTATTGTATTATATTTCTACATACCATACGAACTTACATTTTTGTAACTTAAACAAGCCTCATATAGAAATAAGTAAGTATAAAACACATTTTGTCTGACTTACAACCGTGACAAAACTAATTACCTATATAAAGTTTTTGCAATTACATCGGGAAATTGATGTATAAATAAAACTATTGCGGTACATGGTTCAAGTAGATTAACTAAAAAAGAAGAGAAATGAAAAGAAAAGAATTTGTATGAAAAGAAAGGTGGTACTATTGACCCTATGGTAGAACTGACCCCTTAATTCATATTTGTGCTTACATGAAGTAACAATCAACATTATGGCACAATTTTAGAATTTACAATTTTACTTCAGATATTGGTATGTGAAGTTTGACGAATTAGTCGAAAACCGAAAAACTTGGTTTTACTAGTGTTACAAACAAGAAACTCAAAAACTCTTATTCCCAGTAAATATCTATAGTCAGTTTTCATTCGAAAATACGCGTATAATTAAAATCTTTACATACGTACTACACATCAAGTACGCATCATTGAATCGTTGATTATTTCAATATTTTTATTACATTGTGTACCCAATATAATTTGCAACATAAAAAAATAAAAAATCCTAAATGACACAAGTAAAACCGGATATAGATCATAGTAAGCTCGAGGTCATTAGTAACCAAGGGTCAATTGTAGTGCTACAATCGTACCCGTAAAATATGTCACTATTGCCCCTAAGTGGCCAGTTTGAAATAATTATAAAATAAAAACTGTTCTCGTGAATGTAAACTTATTTAATACCTGTACAATAGCATCTCAGAACTATGATCATTCATTTTAAAAACTGCATTTGTTTTTAATAAACATAGGTACAACACAACATAAATGAAGAGAAAATATGGTAAGTCGTATTTACTTTTGAGCTACAAAATAAAAACGGGTCCGAACTTATTAGACGCCTAGTTGGTCAAGTACACAGTCAGTGGTCAAGTGTTCACGCTTTTAGATATTGTATTTTCAGAGTTATAGCCATTGGTACTACTGCCCCGTGCTACTTTTGACCCCGATCCCCCTATCCATAATTTTTTTACACTGCGCCATTACCTACGTTATGTATAAAACGCTAGCAACAAAAGAGATAGAATAGGTAACGCCTACTGTAGTGAGAGTGAGATAAGCTGTCATTGTTTGTATAGTTTCAAATTGTTTCGACTCTACTCGGTGCCGCTCCACAATATCACGATTAGAGTCAAAGGTCCATGAATCCATGAGCAACAGACAAAATCATATAAATATTATAGATGGTCCTCTCTCGCTGCCTATTCCATTGGAGCAATCGTCTTCATAACATTCTGTATTATAAAATTGATATTATTTGTGGTCCAATGGAGACCTCCGACTTCCACATGTAATCTCATTGCTTCCACTATAATCCATGACTATAGACTATACTCTACCATATCATATAATGATATAACTTTCATTAGATTAGGCAACACTATCATCATGCTTTCAATTTTTTGCATCTCGTTCACCAGTACCTGTGAGCGCAGGTTTTTATGTAATTACCATTTTCTGTCTTACATAAAATAATTGTTAGCTAATATTATAAAAAACGTATTTTGGCGGCACTGTATGAATAAATTTATAAATAACTATAAAACCCAATGATTAATTTAAAACAGCGAAAACTTGGGGGAGCGCCCTCCGCGCTTCCCCGCTACGCAGCTCGCTACGACGGCCTGTAGGGTCAAGTGGCGGTGGAGGGTAGTTTTAGCCGGTTCGAGCCCGGCACTACCCGGTCGCGCCCGACGTTCTCTCGTGAGGCGTCGGAGGCGGTTGGGTGCTCGTTCGGAGTTTCTTCCCTTCCGATAAACAAAAAAAAAAAAAAACAGCGAAAAAAAAATTAAAACAGCAATTATTTGGTTTACTTAAAATCTTTTTACCCTCACGGCATGAATTTTTTATTATAATACGAGAAGGCGAAAGAAGTATGTAAGGACCGCGATTTCTTAAAGTGAAACTTTTTTGGAATTTGATTAATATCGAAAACATCAGCTAATTTTGATTAATGCCAAAAATGGGAATAATTTGGAGTCCCATCAAGAATAATTTAAAAATATCTACGACCAAGTGTTAAATTTTCATAATGAGCATAGAATTGATCCTATAGATAGATACCTATCACTATATCGTTATACTCTAATATCGTTAAGAGTGATACATCCATGCTAATCTATATATTAATACACGAAGCGAAAACTTTGGTTTCCTTTTTAAGAAAATTGCGCGGACGGAGTTGAACACATACTCGTATACATAATCTCATTGGATCAAACAGTTCTACAGAGAAGAGCTTGTCGCCAAAGAGCTTATACTTATTATAAGCTTATATTTACGGTTGAATTTTGACCACAGGGCGACCTCTAGTATCTGGTAGTTACACGAGGAGTGATCCAAAAGCAATGATAAATTACTTCCTATATGAGCAGTCAGAGAGCTGCTCATATAAGCAGTTAAACAGAAAACACGAATATGGAGAAAAATAAAATAAGACTTGTCATCAAATACCTCTGCTTAAAAAAAATGTCTTCGAAAGATGTACACGCCGAGTTGGTGAAAACATAGAAGGACTCTACCCTTCCATATTCTACAGTTGCCCGCTGGTGCGAGAGGTTTAAGCTGGGCAGAACATGCACTGAAGTCGAACATCGCGAAGGACAACGTCCCATACGGAAGTAAACGTAAAGATAACGAAGAAATTGTAGCCGAGCGAGGAATGACCATCAGATATGCTGTTGAGATTACAGAAATCTTTAAAGAATTTTCAGTGACGAACTTCATATGAAAAAGTGTCCGCACGTATCGTACCGAAAATGTTAACCGACGAACACAAGAAAAAGGGTCTTATCACTTCAAGGATTAATCTTAAAATATAGCGAGCTGACCTGGCAACACATTTGTCTCTGTTGGTGATCATGGACGAGACTTGGATCCTGAGATTTCTGAGACCAGACAACGGTCGACGAGTTGACCGTCCTTACCGACACCAAGAAATTCAAAATAAAAGGTTATAGCGTCAGTTTTTTTAGGTTGCTAAAGAAATCATAACTGTTTATTGTTTATTTGCGAAACCAACAAATTTCCACAGATTGCATATATATAATATACAAAATAATTCAATAACAGGTTTCAGAATGTAAATTAGAGAGGTCATTAGCTAAACAGTTGTTTTTCTATTTCAAATAAAATAAAAACATTTAGCTACAGCGCAATTGTATATCAAAAAAAGAGGAGACACCAGTGAAATGGTAGATTACATTGAAAATGGAGCCACTGTTACGAGTCCTTACTATGCAGAACAAATAAAAAGATTGCGGGAAACCGTCAAAAGAAGCGAGCCAAACTGCGAGCCGGTGTCCTGATTTATCAGGATGACGCATCCGCACACGAGGTCAAGTCGCGATGACTGCCATTCAACAAGCAGTGTTCGAACTGCTCGAATACCCACCTTTATATTAGCAAAAATTTTAAAATGGTAGCGAAGTAATGGTCGCTGTAGTCTTAATAATGTTAAAGATATTGAATTTTTTTCAATAGGTATTCAGGCACTAAAATAACAATGGCTTGAATGACTTGTTAGGAGACTATGATGAAAAAAAAAAATTTCACGCGCCCCACGATTTTTTAAACGGTTTTTTAGCCTAATCAATGCCCTAAATTGACGAGGAGAGTAGTGTGATGACTGGTACCTAGGACCTACCTAATTATTTTTTAGCTTTTAGGTCATTATTTACGTCATTATTACCTTTCTTTTCAATAATAAAAACTTAAAAAAATTTTTTTACTTATTTTTTTATTTTCAAGTTTTTAGTTTTTATTTCGCTACTTAATGTTTCTCATTCTATTTAGTGTATAGACTGTCTAAACTCTATAATCCGCCATGCACTGTGTTCTACTTGTAAAGCTCTTTCATACAAATGTGAAATCTGCCATTTTGTACCGGCGGCCATCTTAGGTTTGAAATTTTCCACAATGGACTGTATTTTACGAGTTAAGTCTTTTCATTTGATACCCATATTGAGGGAGGTTGTGAAAAAATATGTAATCACCATTTTGTGGCGGTGGCCACCTTGGATTTACAATGATACTGAATATACATAATTATATTATCATCAGAACGTGTGGCCAAAGGTGTGTGTCAAATTTCAGATCAATCTGTCAACAGGAAGAGGGTAACCTTTCAATTACTAGATTTGACCCAGACCGCACAAGCTTAATAAAACCATTTAATAAACTTAATTTGAACTCATGTTCGCGTAGTTTTTTATATTCGTTATCATTATTTTTGGATTAGCCCTGGTATATATATCATTTCTACTCAGTGAATAGTATTAAAGTTCAATTAAAAAAATGCACTTGGCTGTTACTTGTTATGGATGTAGCATCTTTATTACATATTGAATCATCTGATAAACTCACTTATTAGATGTTATCAAGCATATTGTAAATTATAGTATTTTGCGTTATTTACAACGCCGATAACCACGAAATGTCGATGTAATTTACAACAAAAACACAGAAAAAGTATCGTCTGGAAATCCAGCTTACTTGGCATTAATAATTTAGGTTATTACTAATAATTACACATTTATGTGTGTGTTAGTACCTAATCTAATAACACTATCAATCTGTGTCGATTTCACCTTACATGCTTAGATATATTTTTTTAGATTAGAATTTGATATATTAATTTGATTGTTATTTTTATAGACAGGTAACAAAACTCTATCTTCTCCGACTATCTCGTTAGAGATACAGAGCGAAAAAATTAATTACAGACAATATTTCTCAGATACTTTTACTTACGGGCTTAAAACAAGAAAGACTCCGAATCGCCTATTATGTTAGTGAAACGCTGCGAAGTTTTACTAGAACTAAAAGCATACACACTGCATTCACTAAACATATCACCGATTTAACTTTCAATTTTGACTACTTATACCTTCGATCACAAATAAAGAACTAGATTCACAATCTTCTCTAAAATCTAAGCAAATTATTGTTCTAGTTGACATATATATTTTAATATCGTATAGCACTATCGATTATTGTGTTAATCTAAAGTAGACCTTACCGTCAAAGCATAAGGTTGTAAAAGCTCGTAAAAGATACTTGCATGACACGAAAGGATATTTGTTATAAATAATTATTTAAAATTCAATCTTACGCTTCGTGCTTAAAGTATAATTCATGTGATACATTTGAATCGCTATTTAAGTCATTTTGATTTTTTACGTGAACGTGACGAGGATAAGATATATACAGATTATAATGCTAGACAAGGAACAAAATGTTGCACGTCAGGCAATGATGTATTCAGAGGCAATTTAGAAACAGAAAACTTGGGAGTTTCATTATATGCAAATTATTCATATATATTTTTCGAGTGGGAAATTATAAGCGAGTTGTTATTGAATGTATCGTGTTTGTTCTCATTAGAAAGACACAGACAAACGAAATACAACCGTTTCGTGTACGTTTAGTGTTTATAAAAGTCCTCAACTGAAGAGTTATACAAAGAAATACATAAATGTAATAACATACACAAATAAATAAACATAATGCAGAATAAAGTTGAATCGCGTTGTACGCTATTCACATTTCATTCTTACATACTGTGTGCATTTTACTATGAATCTCTACAAAGTGCAGTAGAAAAGCCGAATTTTTAAACAAGCTTACAAAGCTTGGTTGCAAGCCAGCGTATGAAACCGAGACAACTGATTACTCTGATTATGTCTTCATCTCTCAAGATATAATGTTAGTAATCAGTTGTCTCGTCTAGCATCTGTTGACTGGCTGTTGCCATTGTTTGTCGCGACTTGGGGTTAAGAATCTGTTTTTTTCTGCTATTTTCGTTTGACAAGTCATTTTACAGAAATTTTTAAACCCGTTTGATTTGCTTTAAAGTTGATACCTATTCATCATTTATTCTTCACAGAGCATTTCAGTAAGGCGAGCCGGGCTTTTGGCTTGTTTGGCCGAGCTTTTGAGGTGCAGCTAGTGGAGGAAAGCTATACTTTTTTAATTATGAGAAAAATGTTACTATGGTTAATTTACAATGTTGATAAGGTTCATAATTAGGTACAGCAAATCTTTTTTACAATTTTTAATTTTCAGTACCGAAAATTTATTTAAAAAATAAGTATCTATGAGATTAAAAATTCGACTCTATTATTCAGAACAGAAATAAAAGTATAACTCGAGTAAATTAGATGTGATTTTATACTTAATGGTGTTAGTAAGGTCATGTCATTTATAAAATATAATTACAAATTTAATAAAAAGGAGCTATTTAACGTATTTTATTACGAAATAATAAACACGTCAGTAAAATGATATTAATTATTTGCAAAAATTAAGAATTTCCGGCTTTTTTTAGCATTCTAAATGTGTTGTTTTTACAAATTTTTTGTTGTTAGCTTTTTCAAATATTAGTAAACGAATGTGCACTCATATACTAATTTGAGTACACATTTGGATCGGACGTTTTTGGAGCGTTGCTGGTGCATCTTATTTTTTATTTGTGATCGAAGACATACATATTAGGTCTTTACCTATGAAATTGCCGTTTAGTATACAAAAAGTTAAAGTATTTTTTTATTTCTAATCAAAGTATGCACCCATGCTATCAATGCATCTCTGCCAGCGCAGTGGTCATTTTTCAATGCCCTTCTTGAAGAAGTCAGGTGTACGGGAGGCAGCAAACTCTTCAAAGGCATTTTGTACTGCCTCTCGGGTTTTTTCCTGCCAAGAAGTTGTCCAAATTTTGGAAAAAGTAGAAGACCTTGCGCCGACATGTCTGACAAGTACGATAGATGACCCGAAACTTCCAACCGTAGTACCCGAAACTTCCTAGTCTTGTAACTTAGAGACGATCTGTTGTGCTGTGTGAGGTCGAGCGTTGTCGTGCAGTAGCAGCGGGGACGAGCGATTAACCAAGGCTGACCGGAGATTTGAGAGCTTCTCCATCATTGTGTCCAGTTCCTCACAGTACACATCCACAGTAATGCTCGTGCCATTTGGTAAGAAGCTGTAATGAATTACACCGGCACTAGAACACCAAACAGTAACCATCACTTTTCTAGGGGTAAAGTTTTCGTTTGGGGCATTGCCTAGGTGCTGAACCAGGGTCTAACCAACATGATGACCGCTTACGATTGTCAAAAAGAATTCATTTTTCATCGCAAATGACAATGTGGTTCAAAAACTCTTCGTTTCTGTGTCTATTAAGCAACGCGAGGCCTCAACCTCAACGCGTTCGTCGCGCTGGCGATCGTTCATTTCATGCGGCACCCACTTATCAAGCTTTTTTACCTCGCCAATTTGACGCAAATGGACCAATATTGTTTTGATGTTAACATCGAAAGCTGCTGCTAAGACAGCAGTAGATTGAGTATCGTCAGCTTCCACTATCGCCTTTACTTCGTTGTTGTTGACTTTATTGTAGAACGGCAACTTCATGGGTAAATACCTATTATAAATAATGACTATTCGCAGATACAGCAAAAGATTATATAATCTTAGTTAAGATTATATAATCTTTGTTTGAGTATATAAGATTAGTATATACTAATTCTGACTGCATTAGACTACTTCTATCTGACTACCTCCTACCTACCTACCTACTATCTCTGACTACCTCCATTCCACTACATTCGACACGACCGCTTGACGCCTATCTGACAACTACTTCATAAAGACTTAAAAGTCAGACTCTCGTGCACAACCACATTATTTTATTGCCACACTTGATTTTGAAGTATTACAAAATTATTACGGATGGCTAATATTGATGTGACTAAAATGTTTGTGAAGCTAACAGAACAAAAACACTTGATTTGTTTTAGATTTAGTGAAATGATGGGAGGCCGGCTTATATATTACGATATACAGGTAGTCCTCGACTTACGTCGTTTCGATTTACGTCGTTTCAAGTTACGTCGAACAATGTTTTGACACTATTCCTCAAGCATACGTCATTTGTTTCGATTTCCGGCATAGGAGAATTCACTTGTCTTGTTGAAATTTTTGAAGAAAATGATCCTAATTTTAAGAGAAGTTTCAACGTTAATAACAAAATTTGTGCAGCATATCAGTGTTACCAAGATCTGTATGATAGCAAGAAGAAAGAAGCGAAGCAATCTAGAATTGATAGTTTCTTTAAGCCAAAAGTTTAATTTATTATTTTTCATTACATATTTTGATTACATATTAAAGTTTTATAATTATTATTAAAATTAATAACACACAAATACCAAAAATAACTAGCAATTTCATAAGTGCATATATAATTATTTTAAGAACTTACTTTTGATAATAAAGTATGTATATCCTTTGTTATAAATGCAGTTTTTTTTTTAATTTCGAGTCCGTGTGGATCCTAACCCTTGAGTTTTACATGTAAACATATGAAAAAATATGTCTCGACTTACGTCGTTTCGATTTACGTCGCGTATTTCAAGAACCTAACATGCCGTAAGTACGAGGACTGCCTGTACATTAAATGTATGCGTAAAACTCGTATGATTCGAAGTCAAACATTCTAAATTCGTGTTTGTGAACAGGCCTACTAGTAGCGTGTCCAACGCACCAGCGCCACAGAAGCAGCGCAAACCTAAAAACTTCACATCTAACTAACGCGAGTATTTTTTTAATATTCGTGCAATCGTGCATAATCTGCACAGACACGGGCCGACCGTTAGATATGAATTTGCTTATAGAAAATATACGTCTGTAATTGTATGTAATGATATTTTTTGTCCATGGTTTGTGCTAGTAAGCGCTGGCCACTCAGACCAAGAGCTGGCCATGTTACGTGTTTGTAGATGTAAATGCTTCTTTACTACTGAAATCCGTGAGGACAGTTTTTTACGACCGTCCGTGGGTAGGCAAAGAATATGAAATAAAGAAAAACACATTTACGTAGCTAAACATTGTAGACGTAAATACAATAATTCCGTATAATAGTTAGAAATTTGTAGAAGGTTAGAAGTAAATAAATTAGTAATTGTGATTAGATAATATCAAACTTAATGTATATAATATTTACTTACAAAATTCTTACAAAGACACTAAGTAGAATTTATTATTGACGACGTGTTAGCGTCGCGACGTTTATTTAAGCCAGGTAATCAGTTACTGTTGACATTCTGTCATACACATCAGGTAGATATAGTAGCATAATGAAATGTGGTAAAAAGATTTAAAAATGAGTAGAAGGCTCATAATTCCTCATAATTGTAAATGTTAATAAAAAATTCTAAATATAAGTAATTATATTGACGTCGTACAGAGTTACGTTTTATGATAATAAAAGACTATCGACAACAATATTAATCCTTTGTTAAGCAAACATCGTACCAACCAGTGCCAGTGACAGACCCTCAAACCGAAGGGACAGCAATAAATACCTAGTTGGAAACAAAACTACTCCGGACCTTGTGGTTTCACAATAATAGCGGTTTATTTGTAGAACCTTTTATCATCTACAATTAAAACTACGCATTAATCATTTTAAACATTTTATGCCAATAAATAAGATTTTTATTCGGTACCACAATTAGCTTTAATTTTGTTCTGGAAAATAATCAAGCTTCTGATCTACTGCTACACTTTGTGAGCGGTATTGTGAATGCATTTTAATGTTTTTTCGTACCTGTTAAATTATTAAAATCCGGTAAAATTATGTTTCTTTAAACTGCACATTATGTACTTATGTTATCTTGCGTATAATAAAACACAATGTAAATAAGTATAAAGATGTAGGTATATCTATATCCTCAATATACATTATCCTCTTTGTAGTTAGGTAGGCTAATAAAAACAATCATAATGATGATATGATTTAAAAAATACTTATCTGAAATATTTGACTAGCCAATATCGTAATAATTTTCTATTTATAGGGATGACAGTAACAAATACATTGAGGCCGATGTAAGCATGTCACGTCAGATAGGTGCGCCTTCCCTGAGGGAAGTAGACTATTACCTCATTGCCATTTGAGTCCATTACCAACACCACTCGAGCTGGTCAACTAACTTGCAAAATTACGCCAGTATATGACATGACGCCCACATTTACTGCATCAGTCACCTACATGACTACATCTACATCTAAGATCTATCGTTCAATTTCCGAACACAGAACTAATTAAACGGATCTAATAATAATTTCTGTAATTACTACCGATCCACTTCGTTGAGTTCATATTATTTTCTAACTTTAGAACATAGGTAAGTATCTCATATTTTTCCTTTTTTCGTCAAAGGCTTAAGTAAATAGTATTATTTTCAATTACCTCACATAATGTCATTAATTATTAGATAGTAGCTATAGTAGGTAGTATGTAACAAAATTTTTCGAATTTGCTAGGTATATCCTTATTGGGGTCGTCTTGCAATGGTCTATCGTAGTATGGTACAATTTCTAACTATCTAGTATCTACCTATTGACCTCCTAGTATTGACCTAATGTCATTTCCCTATGACTAGATACTGAGATATGAGCATGAGTTATCGTGATAAGATTTCATTTTAGAAGTTCAACGCTGTTTTAACTCTACATGAACCTCTACATTGGACTAGGAACTAGAAAATGAAAAGTATGGAATATGCCAGCTGCATCCTTCTAAGCAGAACATAAATGCCGTCTAAGGGATATTAAAGATTTTCAACATACTTATAAAAAGAAACTTAAGTACTTATATGATTCCAAGTTCTATTTGTAAACCCAATATTGCCAAAATTAGTGCCAATGTGTAATTTTGTTAAGCCCTGATACTGCAATAAACTCTATTCTTCCTAGTCGATATTGGAATTATGTACCTATGATGTATAAAAATACGACCCAAACACGTACCTACCTGGGACGTATTTGATATTTACATAAAAATGAAACCAAAGTTGATGTGAAACAACCAAATTAACATCGTAATTTTCTTTTTATAAAAGTAGTGTTGCCACCCGTATTTCATAATAAAGTATTTTAGGTACGTTATTTCTGAAAAACGTACTTTATACTATATAAAAGCAATAAAGTACATGAAAATTCATGAAACTAGTTTATTTTTTTACTTAGTTTGACTTTTTAAGGATTTATTATATTGTTTTCTCAAAGAAACAGCGTTAGGCTACTTTTACGTTACGAATCGCATCGTTAAAAGAACTGATTTCATTTTTGAACGCAACCTAAAACGTCAGTGCCAATTAGATCACCTACAAACTGGCAAACAGTTTTTCAAAGTAGCAACAAGAAACACATTCTCACGAAAAAAAGTTGCACGTCCAATAAAGTGATTAATTATTTTTTTTCTATGCGTTGTACTTTATTTTTTACCTTATAAAAGTAAATATATTTTATTTGTTTAAAAAGAAATGTGGTAACCCTATATAAAAGCCACATACTTTACAATCAAGTAACCTAGGAATTCAAGTAACCGTTCGCACGTGGTTCGCACGCATCGCATACCAAAAACATTATATCGTACCTACTTATAGGAATCTACTAAAATGGTCACATTAGGTAGCAATCGCAGCAATAATCACAACTTACACAAAGTAGTTACACAAGTATCGAGATTAATGAATCAAGTTAATTTACATGGAAAAGATATGAGACAATCTACATTATTTTTTCCATTTGTAATAATAAAAAATTACGCGTTATTATTTTGCATAAGTCTGCAAATATAACAGTTACTTATATTATTGGTAATTGTTTCCGGTGTTATTAGTGGATTACATTATTGATTGATACTTAGGTTCGTTTTGTGTAAAATTACGTAATTATTTCCGCAATAGGCAAGATGTGTAGGTATCTACACATCTTGCCTTTTGCGGCAAACTTGAACGATGAATTACGTATAAAAAGGTAGTTAGATGAATAACGTATATTATGTTTATGGTACTTCTTTGACTGAGGTTGGTATGTACGTCATTATTTGGTCGTCGTGGAATAATTACTATCCTAAGGGTCAATTTGTAAAAATAAATTTTTACAACAAAATGTTGTCATTCCATGACTCCATATTGACTGATGTACCTACCACTCCTGTGTTGTAATGTCGTTTCATTGTTATAACATTTTTATTGATTAATTTTATCTTAAAAGATAAATTTACTTTAGAAGAATGTAATGACGCCAGCGCCACTGCGCCCGTCAAAACCATTAAAAATAAACTTTTTCTCCAAACAAATTACATAGTGATAATGCCCACTTTGATAAGATATCGTGTGTATACTCTTAATACAAGTCAAAATATTAAATCGGTCATTTTTGGACAAAACTAGCGCAAATTATAGCAATTGATCCTCAGAAAATAGTTCCCGAGGATCAAGCAAATTGAAGAGATTATGGTATACAATGTCTTGAAATACTGTAACTTTCTGCACTCTCTGATTGTTATATTAACGTTGTGACCAATACAAGATTATATCTGTATTAAAACCTTTATGAGTGTGCTAAACATTTATTCTGTGACCGCAACCTCAGATGTATCAGTACTACTGCCAAAAAAACGCAAAACAATATTCACTCGCAGGCGTTTTAATAAAAAAAAAATTGTCAATAATATGCGACATTTAGGTACGTACTTCAAATAAAATACTATTATACCAGATTTTACACTTTTATAACCAAACTATAAAAAAAAAATAATGGCATATTAGCAACTGTCTGCCATGCCTATATGCGCTCTTGCCCTTAGACTTTATTTATTTACATTTGAAACAGAATTAAAACTAATAGTACCTACATAATATATAAGTCTACGACTGCCTCTCTGAAGCAGGTAAGTATTTTAGCAAACTTCGGTTGTTATAGTGAGAATGAGTGAACCTTGTGTGAACTAAGAATAAAATAAAATGACATATATGTAATGCTTATTAAATATCTTTTTTTCGAATGAATATGAATAAAACCAAATCAAACCGTCAAATACTTTGTAGTAAAATACCATTACTACTTACCTATAACAAGTTTGTGCGTGTGTAAAGTTATCCTTGGCCTTATAATTCTAATCATACTTTTTAACTGTATAATAACAACAACCGTATGACAATGACAATGAAAACATAAAAATAAATATTCATTTTAATCAATACACGTCATATTTGTTTAGGTACCTACCAATGCTTTTTGTTGTAACCCCGTTCTAAAAGAAAAACTACAGCCAGTTATTGTGATGTAAATAGTTGTTTGTGACTAATATTTGTGACTATTTATAATTTCTTGACTCGGGAGTTTATAAATTTACGTTATTTACGTAAACGCAAACTAAAAAAATGCAGTTTGGTTTATTATATGCGTGTAGTTCGTATAATACACGCATTGAAGTGTCTTCGAGAAAACGATATTAATTCGCTGATCGCGCTGCTGGCGCGATCTTCGTTGCGTTGACACATTACATATACGTTATTGTTTGAATATTGTGTTATATGTACATATGGGTATATTATGTTGCGGCATATTGCAACAATAGTTCTAAATGATTTGGTACATTGGTATTTTTGCTCAGTATACGAGTTATTCAAGGTTTGGTGTAATGACAATGTGTCGTTCCATAACGTATATCATAAACCTGTTGTTACGATCATGTCTGGTGTCGATTACTTACAATGTCTATTGCCCTCCATAATGCATCAGAGCTATAGGCATCGGTCTACGCTATAGGGATCTTGAAAAATAACTACTTTATAAGTTCATTAAACATACCTCTGAAAACTATTATCCAGAATACTACGTAGACAATCTCTGGAATAACGAAAATCTAAAAATTCATTCAATATAATAATGCAACACTTTTATTTAACGTGACTTCATTCTCATAAAGATGTAGTTCGGAGCCTAAATAATAAACGGTAATTTAGACCTATACAAACAAACGTTTCTTGTTTTTAATTTGAAACTGAGTAGGAACATTATTGTTTAAGTAAATCACATTACCTCAATCATATTTAAATATTTCTATTTGTAATATTTTTTCTTTATATAAAATTTAAATAGGTTTAAAAACACTTCCTTGATTCAAAAAATCCTTATTTGTCCATTTACATAACCATTGCCAAAATAATAAACGAGACACAGGTCTTCGTCCACCTTGAGGAAAAATCTTCTTTAATGCTGCATCGCTCAGAATCAAGTGACATTATAACTGGTTTTATGAATTTTTTTGCTCGACCTCGAACGCAGGGTAATGATGGTGCCTAGCTCGGTGTGTCAAGTTTAAGCTGACATGAAAACACTGGTTAGTTACTTATTCAATGTGAAAGCACCGCTAATCGGTTCCCATGTCTTTTTTTGCCTAGCGGCTAACTCAGTAGGAGACAACATGGTTTTCGACAGTTACCTATACCATATGAATTTATTAAAACAAAGATTCTATTTTTTCTATACCATTTTCGGCAACATTTTTTAATATGCCGCTCGTATCTACCAACTCGTCAGTCGTCACCTAATGATGTAACTAATCGTAACGTGAATATAATTTTTATTTTTACAATCAAACTATTCAATAAACACACAGTATGAATACTTAATTTTAATTGTATAAGAACTTACATACTTATTGTAATTATATGTAAAAATATGTTGTTATAAATTACTTTCAAATTCTGTATATTATCCATACATGTGAACATGTTTTACATTATGATTATGTCTATTGTATTAGCTTGTACCTATCCATAAGTAAGGATAAAAATTTAAAGGCAACAGTTTTCGAAATAATGTCAATAGAAATCGATGAAAATATTAGAAACTTTTGTGAGAGGGTATTGTCAAGTACCTACGAAATAAATGCGTTGTATTATGTACTTATGAATTATGATCTCTGAAGCAAAACCTTCAATAACCATATTATAATCACAATCAAAAAATAATATATATTTAAATGAAACGTAATGCTGTTGCTCTCTGGATTTCATTCACAGAAAATTACCATTTTGCAATACGTATTGTTTTGAACACGTTTTGAGATAGATATTTCAACTGCTTTAATAACCGATAATTTAGTAAGGATTCTTGTGTTAATATGAGCTTATCAACTATTCTTATTCATTTTTACAGTTCCAAACCACAAAAGGAAAAAGTCGAATTGCCTATAGTATCATTGCACTTTGTTGTTTGTCTGTTCGTCTACTAAGACCCTTTTACTCAGGATTGGGAAGATCGGGTAGTCAAATTTAATGTTAAATACTAAGGTCTATCCACGGTCCGTTGGAGGTGTAATAATTGAAGCTCTTGAAACAACGCAATCAAACGATACGACTATGTATGTCACATAATTTGATACTCGCAAAGTCTATCACTCGCAAAAACCTGTAGGCAACTTCTCGCTCGCTACACAATCATGAAATTTGGCAAGAAGTAGGTCTCCCAGAAAAAAAGGAAAGGAAAAGAACGTAAAGGATAAAGCCCGGAAATCATTAAATTAGCTACATCCTTACTGCTCGTAGTTTTCTAGATCTCTTTCTCTCTCTCTCATAGGTTTCTCGTAGATCGTTTTTATGATAGTGCTCTATCATAAAAACGATAAATACATAAAATATATATGTCGATTTTAGTGTCAATGTGGTGAAAACTCTAGAGTAAAATAACAAACAATAAAAACGAGATAAGCGTGGGTTGGGCTTGCGTTAAATATCCCGAACTGAATGAGAGAAAACTCGCTTATTTTGATACTTATATAAGTACCTACATAACATAAATATACAATATTGTTTGTGATACGGAGCCTTTACCTGTCTCGAGTACGACTCGCACTCAGTCTGAGTTTTTTACCCTATATTTTATTAGAATCTGGGATTAGAACTTTTTTATTTATTTATTATTGATTACCTACGTCAACTTGCTTTGTGAGGACTAAATACATTACATTTTTCATATAAAGTTTGTACGTGCCTTGATATAAAATAATTACTTAGGTACAAACAAGATTTTTCGAAGAATACTATTTATTATTTTTCTAAACAATTGTAATTTAAAAATAGAATAAATACTTCCGTGTATAGTTTAATAACAAAAAGTATCTTAAAGGTAGGTAAGTACTGTGTTCTTCGCTGCATAAATGTATTGATAGAAGATCGGCAGATAAATATATTCGTGATAAATGACTATGAAAGTAGCCAATATTTTTTCATTGATAATAATTTTATATGTGTTTACAGTGTACGTATTAAACCTTGAACTTCCTTGGCCTAATGTTTTTCACTGTCAATAACACTGTCGTTAGCACTGTAATGCCACTTATATTAGGGTGTTTCAACTTTAACATGTTTTTGATTGACAAACCCCTGTTGTTTACTATCCTTTATTTTGAAATCGACAACCATTATCTCCCTTCTAGAAAGTACTGAAAACATTGACATTGCGTGTGTTTGTTCTGAATATACCTATATTATTTATTAACTACAAAACTTCAAATGAGTAGCTCGAAGAAAGGAGATGCCAAAGGGTCTCCCTGTCTCACGGTCTCACTGTCCTCTCGTTTGGTTAATTATGTAACTGAGTACAAGAATATAAGCCCGAGACTGCTCTGGGTGCGTCTCAAGACAGCGTTGACGAGGATTTTTGTTTTTGTGGTATATGCCCTAGTGTCCTCTATCGGTTTGAGCGAGCTAGAGCAGTTTTGGGAGAATGTTAGGGAAGTTCTAGAGACGGTTGTAGAGTATGAGAGAATTATAGGGTGTAGAGATATGAATGGATGGGCACAGCTCGAACAGGATTCGAGTCTGTTCTAGGCAAGAGATAAGAGAGTGAAAGATGCTGGTAGGATTGTGTTAGGACTGTGTATGAAAAATGATCTTTTTGTTGCTAATACCTTATTTAAGCACAAAAGAATCAGTACATGTGGGAAAGGAAGGATGAAAGGAGTATGATTGATTTATTCGTGGTGGACAGCCGTCTCAAAAAACAGGTTATGGACACGAGAAACGCACAGAGAAGCCGATCTGGGAACGGACCACTTTCTAGTGGTAACTAGAATAAGGGTCTGTTTGCAGCGTGGCGATGCCGCGTAGCGTCCAAACCTACAGTGGTCTGTCGCATCAAGAGCTGGAAACTGCAAGATGCGACTACCAGGAATAAATATTAAAGGGTAGTATCCGGTAAGCTTGACGATAGACTGAAAGTGTCGAGCGAGGATGTTGAAGAATGTTGGCAGAACCTTAGAAATAGTTTGATCGAAGCTGCGAAAGAAGTATGTGGAACGAACATGATTGGGAATGGTAAAAAGCGTGATGTATGTAATAAAAAATTGGTATCATGTATGACAATTGCGTGTCTATAAAATGAACTTTTCACAGTAGATTTAGCTCCGCTATACAAATTACGTTACACAAATTCTCGTTATGTTTGGCTGTTGCATGCCGTCTGCTAGTGAGATAATAAGCGTGCCGGACTGTCAGCCCCGCCGGACTAGAGAATAAGGCTACAGTATTCCCTATTCATCGTTAGAAGCGCTTAAGAAACATTTTTGTCCATACGATCCCAACCAGGACGATAGCGCGTAAGGTCCGCGTTGTCGTAGCACTGTGAAAGCGTTAGGGCGCCGTGTTACTGGCACCCCGAAAAGTGCTTCGGCACAGCGAGAGCGAGACTCCAGTGCGTTCCGTAAGAGATTCCGGAGCTCCTCTATAACGCACCGAGAACAACTACCGTAGAAGTTTAGTAGGTAAAAGCCTCCACATAACCCAGAATCTCGCCCAATTCTCCTGCATGATCAAAAAAATAGACACGGGGCCACAAACACAATACTATTTATCAGCGGACGCATTAACATACGTTTTCTATAAACATTAGCAAACGTAATAAATACCGTCGGATCTCTACTCGTGTCCCTACTTTACAATTAAAAAATCTTTCAAGTACGTGCCATGCAATTCTGATAGGCGCAGTACACCTAGTGTGGACTTATAATTAAGTAATCAAATGGATATCTAATAAATGTGAACGATTGAAATGTTGTATCTTTTTAGTTTCTAAAGTCAGTTTTGTTTGTGTATTTTTACAAATCACAATATGTTATTTTTTAAATATTTAAAGAATAATCGCAACAACTAGTATCAGTATGCTTTTTATTCGCTAAAGTGATCTCGAAACAAATACTGTAGAATTACGCGTGAGTAGATTATTATCATTAAGTATGTTGTTTCAGTACAGTATCGTACTCAAAGATGGTTAACAAACCTACCTAAATCAAAAGTAAACACTAGCTTACTTCCACCTAATAAGAACATAATCCACAACAGAAAGAATGTTATCTTGAAAGTGTCAGTTTTGTAGAGGTACTTACATGTATATTATACGTATGCATATATTATATAATTTAAAACACAGTAGTACTTGTACCACAGATAGTAATTTTTGTGTTGTCCCCCATTTTCCAAATATTAGGTCATAAAAACCAACAGAATTCTACTTATCTATTATCACAGATTAATGAGTTATTGCGTAAAGTATTATAGATAATATGTATAGGTAGGTAGTTAGGTACGTGTACATACTCGTACTTAAACGTAAATTGTGATTTCTTCGAAATGCGTATCTTATATTGCGCACAGTTCTCATGCAAAGAAATAAAAGCAACGCATGTTAACTGTCATATAACAACTGTTCTAGATTTTATTGATGTTTTGTAAATTAAAATTTTTATTCAACTAACTACAAAACTAAAATGAAAACTAACTATAAGAGCACTTAACAAACGAGAAATTCCTATCAGCTCCCATTCATACATCTATATGTTTATTTAGCCAATGTTTCCAGTTGTGTATTCGGAGATTAATTAAACTAAATACTTAATTTAAGCAATTATTTTATTTATATGCTATAAACACTTAAATTCATTCGCAAATTTAAAATCATTAATATCATTAACTATGAGTAAAAGGGTGCATAACGGAGGATAGGAATGATATTTACATGAATACTACATAACTGCACACAATTGCTCATTTTGGATTTCAAGATGCTAGACTCTTCTAGCAACAAATACTTAGATTTAAATAAGGTACCTGCGGGTATTAAGGCCTAGCTAAGGAAGATTTGAAATTAAATGAAAAGTAACCAATATAATCAACAGACTTTAGTAATAATTAGTTTAAAAGTTCAATTACTATAAAATATAGGTAAAGGGAAAATTACATTTTTTGTCATAAACAAAATTAAATATTATTGAAAACCTTGCCAATAGGCTTTATTTTACTATGGTAGGGTAATAAAGCCTAAAGCTCGAATATACTTAAATAATCAAACTACGCGTTGTACATTTAATACTTGAGATCAATAATTGCATAAACGCAGCAATTACATTAAAAATTATTAAAACATTTGTAATTTTCTCCCCATAACAACCATTTATTTGAGCAAATACTCGTTCTACAGGTAACGTGGTCGTCGACACTAAAACGAACGATTTTTCAATTAGCATTAAATTACACACTACTTGTTAACATTCGTAAAACTTCGAAATTCGGTTGTCTCTCGCAATGTATGATACAATCCTGGAGACGAGAAGAGGGGTATTCCGCGTTTGTAAACTCATAAAGATATCTTCGTGTGTTAGGTGTCTGTGAGTGTTGCCTTGAGCGGGAGCGCCCATTGTAAATACGATTTTACTCACATAGGCCTTATTAGACGACAGGCCTACCTTACATCAAAACGGAACCACTTGTTGATAAGTTGCTGCTAGTCCATCGCCTTCGCCCAAGTTCGCTGTACGGCTATTACCATTGCCCATGACCCAATGTACAATTGTACAATAATATTAGGCCTGCCATCAAAGACATAAAAGTCGGCTCGCCCCCTACACACCCAAACTGAAGCATTAAATAAGAGCTAATTAGCACCAATGTGCTCAATTTACACCGATATGTTGTTATTATTGTATGTCAACCTGTCTTACAAAAAGTGTTGTTTATAATTAAAAAATAGCAAAATCTTCAATTATCATCATAGGCGTGCTGGTTTAAGCTCAGTAATTTACAAGGATGTTAATTAGTACGTCGTTGTAAATTATTGAGTGAACATAAAATTACATAACATTTTCTGATTTTGCTAAGAAAAAATTAACGTATTCAAATACGAACTATCCAATTTCTAGTATCTAATAGCAAGACAAAAATAATATTAAAAAAAAACTCGCAGAGCAGTAAAGCCGTTTTCATAAAGTTTTTCAAAATAGGGATATTTTGCACTTCGTTAAACATTTTTTTTTGTATGCAATTTTTATTACTATGGGAACAAACAAACTTCTATAAATATAATACTGGTAAAGAATTGTCAGATCATATGTTTTTCATTGTGAATCTTTTCAGTGTTAACTGATTTTTAACCCGCCTTACTGTGTATATAAGCAAAGCCTTTACTCTGCCTTTTAGCCAACTTCTACAGCCTATGCGGAAAGATATGGTATACCGCTGGCCCATTCTGTTTTCGTTTCTCTCTTAGATCAGCATGGAAGTACGGTATCTGTATGTTTACGTTTACAGAATGACCAATTGTTAAAAATTAATTTTCCCAAACTTTTATTATTTTCATAACACTGTAAATAAAAATAAGAAATATACTCTGAAATTTTTAAAAAATTTTTAAAAGAATAATGAATTCCTTTGTGTGAAACATATGCGTATATTATTATCTCTATAAAATATTAGTAAACATAAATATTTTGTATTAATATATTTTTGTGATATCTACGTTTATATTTTAGCATAGTTTCACTCCGCTGTTTCACCCGCGTGGATTACTATTTCAAATAAAATTTAGCCCAATTAGACATGGATAATGTAGCTTAGAAATGTAAGAATTTTTGAAATAGGTTCAGCAGTTCCAAAGATTAGCTCCAACATACAAACAAATACACAATTTAACCTCTGTATAATATACATGTAAGTATAGATGACACCTATACAGCGTTTTACTTATAAGTTATATTTGTAATAATCATTTATGTCTTTGTCACTCGGTCATGGTGAACATGCATTGGGCATATACAATAGTATAGTAGGTAAGTGTCTCACGACGTTATTATTCTAAAAATACATGAACAGCACCAAGACTTATATTGATCAACAAGAGAAATAAGAACATATTCTTAATTTAACTATCGACTTTTATAATACAGTAAGATTAAATAAATTTAATCCTAAACCTAAACCACCATCGTTTTTACTTATATACATACCTATGGCATTTTTTAAAATAATTCTCGTCCTCTTGTAAAAAAAATATTTAGTCTTGAGCAAGTTTGACTCAAGCGTTTCGTACTATAATATTTATAAAATCGTTTTAGTTTCCGCGTCGTATGATTTTTATAAAAAATCAACGGTAACTAACTGACGGACGCTTGAGCGATCCTAAAAGGATTCCAATTTTCCCTTTGACGTTTTATCTACATAGGTTCATTTTGCGGGACACCAAAAATTACAATGTAGAAAATTATTTATGATGACTTGACTTTGTTAGCTTTGACATAAAATATACATAAAATGTCTTCGGTAGCGTATTCCAATATACAATAGTTGTTAACCTAATTGAATAAATGGGAACACGGAAAGTGACGAAGACCTCTTCATACTAAATTGCCAATAGACATTTTTGTTGCGCTATTAGATCCTGCCACTGAAGTACAGTAAAATCCGTTTATTATCTACTCTACCTATATTGACCAACCGCTTAATATTATATATTGTATAAAATTCTTTATAACAAAGTTCGAATGTAATGACTTCATTTATAGTTCACCTTCGTTTATTTCGGTGACCCAAGTGATTTTTGATAAATCACAAAAAAAAATGACATCGCGACGTGTAGCATTTACCATTGAAGAGAAAAGTGCAAATATATGCAGACTAGAAAATTGGAAATTAAACTCATCTCTCGCAAAGGAATTTGGGGTTAGTCATTCAACAATATCAATGATTTCAAAAACAAGAACCAGATTAAGGAATCGGTCAAATCGAATGTTTTGAAAGCGAAGAGGCTTCGAAAATCACGACAGCTTTGATCACGACACGACAGGACAAATGTAGATCAAGCGTTAATTCAGTGGTTTCACATCAAACAAAGGAATATCTATCAGCGGCTCTATATGTTACAGAAAAAGGCAAATATTTTTGCCTCATATTTTGGTATTTTCAACTTAAATTGTTTTGCGAGCTCAGTAGGTCGTTTTAGTTACTTTTTCTCTCTATTAAACTAATTACCTAACAAAAACAGGAAATTGTCTATTTCCAAAGGCTATGCTTTATATAACGTCCGCTCAGTATGTTTGTCACTTCCCTTCGATGTCATTATAAACAGATTCTACTGTATTCGAACACACACATAGGTCATGCCGTTTGCAATTGGGGGTGTACAGATGCCATTTTTATTAGCCCAAAGGCTAACAGGAAGAAACGTAAAACTTTATAAGGTTACTACATTTCGCTAAATAAAGTATGAATGACTTAAAGTACATTATAGAAGTTTCAGATAATATAAGCTCTATCTTTTGACCAACTTTTATGACCTGCGCGGGCAGGTAAGTAGTTGATACGCTTTATATCAACTCTATCGTCTCTAGCCTAACAAAAGTAGGTATTATAGTTACCAGCAGAATTACCTATTTACGAATGAACGAATTCCACTTTCTCAATGCATCTTACGAAGAAATTGAGTAACAATTTATTTGTACTTGCATGATTTTTAAAATGTCTACAAATTATAGGTCGTAGCACTTATTATTTGTTGACTACCACAAAACTTGCAAATTATTACACTAATGAGATCTTTTTGATACTTTAGCCCGACCTATTTTCAATGTTTTGAATAAACCTTATGATCACGACATACATTAACAAATATGTAGTTAAAATTCAACCTAAAAATTGAACTACAAAATCACAATCAAACAAAACATGATTAACATGTTATCAAAGGCCTATAAAGGTTCCGGAAACTGTTTTCTGACTCCCGTGTATCTATTATCATATCCGTGGTCACAATACGCGATGTAGGCGTCACGATACACTCTGGAATCAAGTTAATTAGTACAATTTCACGTCCGGCAATCACAAACTCATTTCCCCATTACGCTATTACGCTGGGTATTTGAATTATTGCTGAGCCACCCCAACTCTTTGTTACAACGAGTGTGGATCATAGAACCTGTTTGAGCTCAAGAACTCGTCAGTGAAATATGTAAATGGAATAACAAAACGAGTGTTATCTGATTTAACAAACCATCAAACCGTAACGTAACTCCGTTACAAATTTTGGACTTGTTAAATTACATGTATTTATTTATACCTCAATAATATGATAATAGCTTGAACTTACTTATTACTTTCCTTATTTTAATAGCCCAACCACCCGCTCACTCCACATATTAAGGAACTAAGAAATTCTTATAGGAATAATTTGTAGGTATTACTTAGTTAACCCAGGAGTGAATGTTATTCCGTGTTCTGTCCCACAACCTTTCGATATATCCAAATATTTTAGGTAAAATAATAAGTTACAGAATCAATTTTCAGCGATATACCCAAATATTGTATTTGTAATTTTTTATTACATTTTTACTTCTAGAACAATGGGCGAGCTAGGAACGAAAGTCGGTCTAGATGAGTTAGCCGGTGGTGCAGTTGGACTCAGTAAGGCACTGCTCGCAGAGTTCATTGGTAAGAAATTCAATTTTACTTCTTGAGTTCTTAAAAACTGTTTCAGATAATAAAGAAAAGAAGATAAGAAAAGTTAAAACAATTTGAATTTAGAATGAAAAAAATATAAGTTTAAATTAGATATTTTTATGTACTTACTTAATCATGTCGTATGTTATAGGTAATTTACTTCTGAACCTTTTTGGATGCGGAGCATGCGTAAATATTTCCCAAGGTGCCAACGCTGCCCCAAACATCGTCCTCGTCGCTTTGGCGTTTGGTCTTGCCGTTTTCGCTATTGTATCAGTAAGCTCTTGTGTATATTTTAGTTCAAGGAAAGGTACCATAGCAGTAAAGGATAGAACTTCTTAATACCTTCTAAATATTTCGAAGCATAATTTATTGTAGAACATAAAAATACATAATGTTATTACACGTAAGACGCACATTGCTCATATTTGTGTTTTGTTTTAAACAAATTGTAACAGCAATAATTGATATGTTGTTAAACCACATATAAATTCATTGAGAATATTATAGATGCTCAAAATATTCTACATAATGTGTATTTCATACTATAGGTTTATTAGTATAGTTATAGTAAATACTTTATAGCATAGTATATAACCTGAGATAAAAAAAGTATACACTTTGTAATGTATCATTTATTGCTATGGAACTTACTTTTAACTTTTTGTGTATTATTTTAACTTTAAATAGTTTTATCTTACAATGTTGTTCGTTTTTAGGCAATAGGTCACATATCTGGCGGTCACGTGAACCCAGCAGTCACCATAGGCCTAGCATCTACTGGTCGCGTTAAACTAGTAAGAGCTGTATTGTACGTGATCGCTCAGTGCGCCGGTGCAGCTGCTGGGTCGGGTTTACTAAAGACTCTTACCCCTGACCGCGCTGCTGGAAAACTAGGTGTCACAGGTCTAGGAACCGAGGTGACCCAATTGCAAGGTTTCGGAATAGAGTTCTTCCTTGGCTTCGTATTGGTTTTCGTCGTTTGTGGGGTAAGAAAATACGTGACAAATCATATGCTATTTTTGAAATCAAACATCGCTGTATTCGAAATCTATTGAATGGATTTTAACAAGAGTTTCAACTTTAATTTAAAAGAGTTATAGAAAAAGTGCTAAGCAATAGACACTGAAATGTTACTCACGGTAATAAATAGTCCTTACCCATGATTTATTTAAATCACGTAGGTAGATACTGACGATTTACTTTACTTGTAAATAATATTATGTTCATGAGCTTAATTAGTGTAGAAGTTCTGTTAACAATTATTTTTTGACTAGGTCGTAGATGTAGGCTATTGCCAATTCTGTGATATAAGTACTTAAATACTTTTATATCAGTACCTAAGCTCAATTTTATTATATTAATTAGCGAAAAAGTTATATTTCCCAAGGTGCCAACGCTGCCCCAAACATTGTCCTCATCGCTTTGGCAATGGCCATAACTTTTATTTGTTATTATTATCTTTTATTGTACCTAACATTTTATAAGAATTTTGATTATGCCAAATTATACGTAGGTCCTGTACTTGCTATTAGGTAAGTAGGTATTTTTCAACACATTTGCTCAAAAAATACATTTACGAAGCCTGTATATATTGAATGAAATGCAAGAAGTGCAAAAAAAAAATAGTTTTAATAAAAATAAATAAGTAACAAATATATCTTTGTCTATTTTTAACTTTAATTTCCATAAAATACTACATTTATTTAAGTGTACCTAATATATTTTTTTGTAGCTTATTCTGAAAAATACTACATATAATAACACAAAAAAATGTTAACAATCCTAGGCCTATTGGACTTTTATTTTGTTTTTGTAATTATTAGGTACTTTGGATTACATACATTAAATGGTCCTATATTAATATACGAAATAGGAATTTCATACGCATGTAGATCTGTTAAATTAAAAGTAGGTAACCAAAAGATATTTTAAAGGGATGCATTCAATGGCATCTCAAAATTGGTGAAAATATATACAAAATTGCTATGAATTGCTATTAAAAAATATAATCTTATACAATAAAATGTTACTCCTTCATTAAAAAGATATTAGCATAAAAAAAAATAAGTGATTCTATAAAATATTTATATTTAAAAATACCGTTTTACTTTCCCACATCGAAACATGATCGAAACCTACTACCCACATTTTATACATTTATATATATTGTCACAAGTTTACTAAAACAGCGGCTCCTAAAGTGGAACCCAAGGGTTTCGTGTAAAAGATACTAGGGTTCCGCGAGTATTATATTGGTTATTAAATCGTTGGAATATTTTGGCTATCGTCATTTGTAGCGACATTATTTTTTGTGCGGAACTTGATCCATAAGCACATATTGATTAATTACCACTGAACAATTTTTATCTATGGTAGGTCCTACACAATAAAATGCTAGATTTCAGACCTATTAATAGTATTTATAAGAAGCAGTAAACCAATTTCATTCATTACATTAATCTTTATTTCAAATATTTGTAATAAAGGATTTATATTCTTATTTTAAATTGCACTAAGTAGGTATTTTTTGATTGTTATAGTTTGCTACTAGGTGCCATAAATTGTCATAATTTATTGAGTGTTCCATGGTCTTAAAAGTTTAAGAACCCCTGTACTAAAAAATAGGTAACTATTAGGGTTGCCACTTTTTTGTTGAACAAATAAAGTACAGTTTCTACAGTAAGTACAACGTATGAAAATCAAGTATTACTTTACTGGACTTACTACTATTTTTTCATATTTTCTCAATTTTGTAGCTATTTTAGTGATATAGTAGCGTTCAAGTGTCAAAAATGTAATCTGTGCCCGTTATCATTTATCGATACGATCCGTGCCGTTACATGCAAAAATTACTTAATATTTCTGTTTCTTTAATAAATAATAAAATAAAATCTTAAAAAGTCAAAGTAAAAAAGTATTTTCACGTACTTTATTGCTTCCACAAAGTATAAAGTACGTTTGTACTAAATAAACTTACAATACTTTATTATAAAGTACGGGTGGCAATCCTAGTCACATGGTGATTGAAGCAGAGGCTTTTAAATATTATGTTGTCGTTTATGTTACACGTAAAGAAGATTAAAGAAATAAAATAATATCTTGCTCATCATAGCAATGTTCGCTCGTATAATTTACGTTTCTCGAATTATTTATAAGTAGGTACATAGATTTACAAAATAGTAGACATACGTTTCTTTATGTATTTCATGTAGGTAGGTACTTATTTTAGTCAAGTGCCTACCTAAATATTTCAGGTATTACCTACTCTTATCAAGAAAATGAAAAAGTGGGACAAAAGTACCTAATAAGTAGGTATATTTAAATATTATGTAATGATAATATACATTTTGACAGTTTATCTAGTACTACAAATCGCATGTCGTGTCACTATTTAGTTGTAAGTTTCCCCACAAACATTTTTTATTTGCGAAAAACCTCATAAAAATTATCATAATCAATAAATAACATAGCTGTTAGGGGAACGTTTCACTCAGTGTTTTTAATAATAGTGTCACGTAGGGTTTGTCCTCACTAACGCACAATGGGAAACCAAGCGTTACACAAAACAATTTATTTAGCGTGTCGAATAGGTACTTACTTAGAATAGGTACCATATTCCGTGCCAAAAGATCTCAGAAAGCAATAAGTACTTACCTAGTTTTAATAACATTTAATTTTGGATTCGTTTCTGTAAAGATCAAAGGAAATTATTATTTAAATTTAAATCATACGTTCAAACGAAGCCAAATAATTTTTATTGACGTACTTACCGTAAGTACCTACTTACATAATATTGTCACAGATCAATTAGTTACTATATTATAAGTACCTAATAAAATAACTACATTATAATAAAATAATTATTTATGTATTTTTTATAAAAGAGGACAGCGGGGCTATTCACAAACGTCGGAAACTCAACTTTCCGTATCCGACAGGAAACTTTTCGATGATTTTGTCTATACGCGATTTACAAATCCGAAATCGTATTATATTTATATTATATGTATATCATATTATACATAGTCGTATTGACAAATCCAAGCTGTCGGATTGAATTTATCCTTTTCGACGATCGGCTTTTCCGCCACGGAAAGTATCGTTTGTGAATAACCCCAGATTTCATTAGATAGATACTTATACTTAATTCTTCTTTTAATTTTTATAATACAGCGTACCTATCTACTAGCCCGATTACTCATTCTCACATAAATAACTAGACCGATTTTGATGAAACTATACATAAGTGCCTACTAGTCTTTAAGCTCCTCCAAAAATAATGCACTAAATAATAATAACTTTACTTCATATTATAAATTATAATTTTGTGGTTTTGCGCTTTGCAGCATCTGTAGAGGTATCTCTTAAAGACTAGACGTAATATGTGATTCTAACATATTATGATGTTTAGTTAGCCAGTAATAGGTACATACCTAGGTAACGCGAGTCACTCATGGTAAAAAAAAGCTATTGGTATATACCTATACTTACTACAAAAAATAGTTATGCAAAAAAATGCCAGAAAGGGTCAAAATAAATTCATTAATATTTTAGGTATGCGACCCGAACAAACCCGACAGCAAATCGACAGCACCCTTAGCCATCGGCCTGACAGTAACTCTCGGACATCTACTAGCCGTAGACTACACGGGTTCCGCCATGAACCCGGCCAGGTCGTTCGGATCGGCACTCGTCGCCAACGACTGGACCGACCACTGGGTGAGTCGAGTGATTGAGTATACAACATACGATACTAGTATACTATGTTTATGTACGATATCTACCTGATTTAAATTATCAACTCATATGCACATGTCTATTATACAACATATTGCTACAAAAATAAAAAAATCTTTTCAAATTAATTTTAGTAGCGGAAACCGAAGAAATAATATTACTTTCAATCAAATACAATTTTATGCATAACGTAATTTAACACCAATTCCTATTCGGAATGAATCACGGAACAAAAAAACGACTGGAGTTAGGATACCGAACTGTTATTATTGTAGGAAAACTACTGAGGGGTGAATAGATTTCAAAAACTTCTATTAACTGAGGTTGTGACCGAGGTAGACCCGTAAGAAACAAACATTTTTAAGCAACAGTCGACATTGACTACATTGCACACACAAACAATAAATAATTATACAAAGGCAACAAGAGTAAAAGAGAAAGCACAATGGTCGTCGGGGACATGGGTACATCTACGTGGAAAGAAATTCCCCATGTTTTATCGTTCGTCAAGTATCATGCTATCAACTTGCCAAAGAGCGAAGCTTGTCAGTGCTGTGAATTAAGTAGATACTCAAGCGGGTCAGTAAAATAGTGTGATTAATATTTACAAAATTACGTAAAGACTTATTTTATATTAAATTAAAGACTATACAAAAGAGAGAAATACGTGTAAATTGTTACATACGAAGTAAATTAATACGTCTTTGTAAATTACTAAACTTAAACCACGCATATTCTACTTATATATATCTATATTTTATATCCTACTAATTCCTACTAATCCTACTAATATTATAAACGCGAATGTTTGTGAGGATAGATGTATGGATGTTTGTTATTCTTCCACGCAAAAACTACTCAATGGATTTTAATGAAACTACAATAATATAGCTCCTACATCAGAATAACACAGGCTAAAATTTATAAAGATGCGTCTTTGAACTTCACGCGAACGAAGTGGAGGGAAAAAGCTAGTGTATAGTAATGCTTTTACTAATTTCTAATTTTAAACAATCTTATAAGACTTATAGTACGTAGGGAGCGTCCGCCTTAGTTTACGTGAAGTCCTAGCTTTGTACACCGTGAGCATCACGCCTATATTACGCCTTCGTAGCTTCGTTTATAATTCGTTTATTCGTACCTACCTCTATACGACGTACTACTATTCACACATAATATAAACAGTAGCGAAAGAGGCCTCATTATTTCCACACAACTTTCCATTCGGAACAATCCGTAATCTATTTATACGGGTCGAAACGTCACATCAAGGTATAAACTTACCATCCGTACAATATACCCATATCAAACAGTATTGATAGTATAGACCGCGTTCGAGCGCTCCGGGCGAGATTTTATTGAGCGCCCTTATTCAATTACTTTTCTTGATCGATTAGATTCGCGAGATACAAAAAGCCGGTATATGGACCATAATCGGTATACTCGTAAATACCAATTAGCACGAGGATAAACGTAGTCACCGTAATATCTCGTATACATATCTTCACGCTGTATCCGTACCAGGGTAGTCAAAGAGGACGGAGCGCTAAGCGTCGCGGTCCTTACATACTTCTTTCGCTTCCTCAAATCTCGTCATTCTCCTCAGACACTTTCGCCTAGGTATGCGAGTGCTTTTGACATTTCCGTCGGCTAACGCTCTGGCTATTTGATTTATTAAGTCACCCTTGGTGTTCCTTGGCTTCTTGTATACCACTCGCTTTCGCTCTGTAAATTTTCGTCAGTCTTTCATCACTCATTCTTTCTATATGCCCGAACCATCCAAGCATTCCTTTCTTCATTTTTACAATATCACTGTCGTGCAACCCTGTCATACTGCGTATCTCTTAATTGCTTATTTTGGCCGCAAGGGTGATACCGCACATATTTGTAAGAGATCGCATTTCTACCGCATTTATCTTTCATTCGATTTCAGATATATCCCAAAGCGCGAGGCTTTTACCGTAAAATAAAGTTAGAACCAATATCGCATTGTGTATGGCCATTTTGGTTGTGTTAGATAATATTCACACTGCCGACTAATGCTGAAAGAGCATTGTTCACTTTATTGCCAGCTGCTACCCGTCTCTCCACATCCAACTCACATCTTCCATCCCTCGAAAACGCACTCCCCAGATATATAATTTCGTTCACTCGTTCTAGACATTCCGTTTACTCATATTTCACACTTTGTCTGTCTTCTCTTTCAAACACGAGAGCCTTAATTTTGTTCACATTCATATTCAATCCTTTCACTTCAGTCTTCGTTCATGCACGTAACTAGTATCTGCAACTCCGCTTCTGATGGTGCTATATTTCATATACCCTCATTAACTTCACGTTCGTCGAGTTGGTTAAGATCGCATAAGTTGGGTGAGTAAGATCCACTAATAACGCTTTGAGCAATTTTATAGACATAGTAAGTAGATATTACTGAATTTGAGGTCACATAAAATGACGTTGTCTACGAATTATACAGAAATACCATACGTACATCATATATTTATTATTTTTATATTATCTATTATATTATACAATATTTATTGAGTATCTTTCTGCATGTTATTCATTCCATAGGTATACTGGGCGGGACCGATAGCCGGTGGAGTGGCGGGCGCATTGCTGTACGTGCACGGGTTCTCGGCGCCACCGACGCACGAGATCACACCGCCGCGGTACAGGGCTGTCGCGGCCGATGAGAAAGAGGTTATTAGCAATGCAATGTGATAATTTTTTTTGTATAAATTGTAATATGTATAGTGTCAAATAAGGGAGTTAAGTATAGGTAGTACTTACTAACCTATTAAATAATGATTTAGAAACAAACATACATACATATGTTCACGCTGTATCCCTATAAAAAAAATTAGATCTCAAGCACAGCTACGACGACACTTAGTGTACGTATAAGGTATCCTGCCAGTGACCTTCAGCCGGCACAGTGCATCCAATAAGATTGGTGCAATTACATTTAAAAAAAATGACGAGTGATTTATGTGACATACATTGGGACAAAATACGAGACCACTTCGGTTACAATAAGGTGTGTATGTGTGTATGCCGAGTGCGGCGGTGAGAGTCAGTGCGCGAGCAAGGTCCCTAAGCCTAGGCATTCTGCTGATTGTCCGTTCTACACACCGCACGGCTCTTGCATCCATAAATAAGAAATAACAATGTATTATAGGAAAATTCAAATGCTTGCATCCACCGCGCTCGCCCCCACACATCGCCACAAGCGCTATTACGAACACATAATACGTATTTCTATTCGTGGTTAGTATATATGTCGCTGCCAACTAGCTTAATTAGCCCTTCAGTTAACAGCCTAGTCTTTTTACTAAACCGCGCCGTTCAATTAGTGGCCTGAATGATTTTCAGGCCACTAGTTTCAGCCGATTCAGCCGATGCGTCTATTACAACCTTTAGTGAACGGGCTTATGTTTAGACCCTTTGATTATTTATTTACTTAGGCTACTCATACAATAAGGTGACCATGTGATGCAAAAAGGATGGAATATCTGACATTAGTAATTGTTTTTGTTAAGTAAATTATTTTATAACGTATTCTTTTAATTTAATAATCAATTTGCAACAATAGTAGCGGTCATTTATTATTTAGTAATCATGAGATCAAATAACGTAACTTATTAATAACAAAGTACATATTATGTAATTAAGTGACTATCTTAGGATAACTTACAAAATAAAAATTAAATGAATATTATTATAATCTTTATTTCACAAAAATATCATTCAGGCCGCTAGTTGAACGGCTCCGTTTAGTAAAAAGGCTAGACTGTTGAGACATATATATTCTTTGAGTCAACTTAGCTTAAATAGCTTACTTAGTAGTACTTATTATTTTTTTAATAAAATATTTTTTTACTAAAGAATTTCATATCTATGCTGGAAACATTTAATGTCTAGGTAATTAATTTAATTGTAATTCTTAAAAGCTGACTATATTATCAGTCCCTATATTTCCTAAATCCACGGCGATTGGCGATTGCATGTTTGGACTAACATCCCTCCAAATATGAGCAACGAGATCTCAGCACCACCTGAAAAACTGAATAGGTGTACCTAGGTACACTGTGGCTAATTTAGTTTAGATATTTGACCTACATACATATTATTATAATACCTATGTTAATTTGTGATGTGAAGAACCTACAGTGGTAGCCTAGTCCTTAGTTTGCGGTCAAACAATTTGTGTACTTAATTGCCTGGGGTACTGTTATTATTATTATGTGGAAAAAGCAATTAAATGCATTTAAAACTCGTTTATTTACAAGCGTGCTGGACGCCCAGCGCCAACTGCCTGGACTGTCGAACAGAGTGTAAGCGAACAATTAAAATTTTAATTAACGAATGTTTATTAACTACCTATTTTTTTAGTAGATAACTTTCTAGACTAGTTAATGTGTTTAAAGTCATTTAGCATGCTATGGAACGAGAAATTCTCGAAGTTTCTATGAACCTCTAACTACTTAAAGGATCAAATCTCAAATGCAGTGTCAGTAGAGATTCAAAATAACCGAGAAAGCTGAAGCGAGAGTAGACTGGTCGGTCACAATGCACTTGGGCAAACATAGTGTAGGACAGCTGTAGGTTGGAGAATGTACTTGAGCAAACGTAGTGTAGAATAACTTTAAGATAGAGAATGTACTTGAGCAAGTGTAGGATAGTCATTCTATTCGCTCTGCGTTCCACCCATCTGCTGTGAGGGTTGATGGTTCCGAAATGCGGTGACAGATTCAAAATAACGGAGAAAACTAAAGTCGAAGTAGACTGTCACATCTGTCGAAGAATCTATGCGAGATGGAGCGACAAATTTGCGTGTGATAGCTGATAATTAGTCAAAGATTGGGCTCAGTGATGTCCATTGGAGAGTAGATTTATGTCCAGTGGACTACCACATGGTCTTACACAACAGTTAATAGGAATTAAAAGTACAAATTCACTAATCACAAGAACTTTTACTTTTTGATACTTAGTGGAAACTCTAGGAAGACGCGGGCTAAACTACATGGTCTAATATTTTTATGTTAATAAAGTTCATTTTACTTTGAAATAAATATAAAACATAAAAATACTCTGAGGGAGACGGCGAAATGATGAAGCATTTATAAGCTATAAAAAGAAGTTACAAGTAGAACATGGCACAAGCACAAGAGATACCTATACTCATATTTGCAATTAAAGTACGAATGCTATTTAGAACGGGCAGTTTCGTTCATCAGTGTGACTCTTACTAAATAAGGTAATTTCTCCGTAGCTGAAGCGCCTAGACGGGGGCAAAGTGGACGACTTGGCCTGAAGCCGCGAGTGGCGCGGCCCGGAGACTCCGCCGCGTCTGTCACGCCGCACCACGCAAAATAACCACATATTATGAGCACCGAGCGCTAAAGTATACCCTTACCGTAACTAACGCGTGTTCACTTCATTAGAGTTAGGTATATGAGCATCAATTGTCATCATCACAGCAAGTACAGAGTGGAAACAGGGTCTCAGGATCATAATCTACCCAACGCGAGGCTATATGGATATATATAAGTACTTCATTCGTTTGTCAAATATCCTGTCAATTCTCTTATTGACTTTCAAATTATTGTTACATGACAATTTTTTTATATCTAAGGATATTAGTTACCTATGTATATGCCTCAAATAATAGGTATGACCTTCTGAATCTGAATCCTAGATTGTGCGTAGTCGTAATTATATTGATCATTTTACAAAATGTAATAACATTATAACATAAACATAACATTAACATAAACATTATAATGTAATAACTTACCTGACTAGATTATTATTATAAGATTATACCTATACTTACTTGTTCAGGGAGATTATTTTAAATATAGAATAACTGCGAATCATATTATTATACCTGTATAAGCATCATTTATATCTGTGGAATATGTATAATAATAGGTACTTAGTACTTACCTAAGTACATACAAAATGTTATGAGTTCGAATATCTGCAGTCTAGGTAGATACCTGTTTGAATAACGTTTTTTAAAATAATAACAAAACTCGCCTTGATGTGGCCATGATCTGACGAATCGATGTAATGTTAAAAGCCTTCACAGTACATTATTTTTACTTGCAATCTCACATAAAAAAGCATATTCAATATTAATCTCTATACCTATGTTGTTCTTTCTTTTATAGATATATGAATAAGTATATGATCCATGCACAAGTGTCACTGTCACAATCTATACACACAACAAAAACTGAAATGAAGAACGGTTAATCGTCACAGAACACTGTTTAGCAGCCGGAAGATGGTAAATTCTCACCTCAATAGCGTCAGAGTTGTTCTGTGTCAGTTCAATTGTCATAAATTAATATTTAAAGCAAATAAATTGTAAACTATATGTACATTTACCATAATTACATACATACATATCCTCACGCTATATCCCTAACGGAATAGCCAGAGTATCGAGTGCCAAGCGTCACGGTCCCTACATAATTCTTTCGCCTCCGCAAATCTCATCATGCTCCTCAATACACTTTCGCCTAGTAGATATGCGCATGCTTTTGACATAATTACATTTACTACAATGGCATAAACATGGCCTACCTATGTGTAATTGACATACCTATGTCTATACACTATAATGTAATGATTAAAATAAAAATATATACATATACAGAACTATGACTGCCTTTATATTGTTTACGATTTGGTGTTCCATATTTTAAACAAAACTATTCCAAATTTAAATAACTAAAATTCTTAAAAACCATAATACATTTTGATTTTGACAATGATACGAATATTAATGATTCAGATATTTAAACACGCCCCAAGTTTAAACATGGTACTAATAATATTAATTATTCTGCCTAAAACCCAGTGTGATGCACGTTATTGTAATATTAAATTAATGTTTCAACAGTTTTATCCTCTTCCAAAATGTTTGAACTTATTATTGGAGATTGTATTTTAATATTTCATTATAAGTAGATAAGATAATATAAGTAATTGTTTAAGAAATGTCTATTTTATTACTTATACAAAACTTTACTCAGCTTTACTTGTGTGTACCTAAGTGTAATATTAAAAATTGCTATATTTGTTACTATTGCGTAATGTATGTGCATAATGAAAGCTATATTGTGTTCAACAATACATTTGATCTATTTATTTGTACTCATTGGCGAGGAATGTGAGTAAATAATAATTAAAATACTATTAAATTTTCAATAAAAATTTTATTTAGATTGATTTGTTGTTTCTATACATTTTTCATTTTTGTTAACCCTAACGATTTCATAGTTGTAACACACATATAAGTAGAAATGTAATCGAAGATTAACCAGGGGCGTAATAACATGTGGTTGCGGTGGCACACCGCATAATATTGTCACTTGAACCTGCCAGTGCCACTGAATCTCACGATGCGGTGCCGCAAGGTCGCAAATAAATATACATTAGCAAATTATCAATACTCTCGCATCAATTCTGAATAAAGCCGCATTCATTAATATATTATATCTTTGTGATTCATTAGCCCCTTGGTACGGTGGTTAATTGATCTACCTTCCAAACATACGATACGAGGCTCAATTCCTGGCCAAGTCTATTTAGCAAAAATAACTTTTCTAAATTGTATTAGGAGTTGGGTGTTATGGCAAGCTCCTGAGTTTGTTACGTAAAAAACAATATCAGTAATGAAACAACCAGTTGTTAGAAAAGTTACTATTGCACATAAACTTACCGATATTTACAAGAAAATATCTCAAAACACTGAAAATTATAAGAAAAACATTTCAGTCTTAAGACAAATCTTTGGACTAGCGATTCACTGGATTAACAGAACCGACAGTGAAAGACAACGTCGACAGGAAGTCTTATAACATTATCTGTGATGAAAATCACAACACTGTACATTACAACAACATTATACATTACATAATATATCTTATAAGCTATCAGCAAACATGTTTAAAAAAAATTAAATATTTTCCACACGGACTTAACGAACTGTATTTACTTTTGCACTTTTACATTCATATTCTTACGAAAGCAAACAAACACTGTCCACTATACATATTTAACATTTCCTTATTAAAACTTAACACCGAGTGACTGACGAACAAAACACAACTTAAACTAGTGGGTCTAAAAGCATGAAATTTTGCACTAGAGCTCCTTAAATAAGTAGGTGGGCTAGTAGTGAGTATAAATCAAAATTTTTTAAAATTATATTATGGGGATAAAAGTTCATTCTTTTGAAGTTAAAAATCTGGAATTTCGTATTTAGATTTCTATTTATTCATTTATTGATATTTATAGCACACACAAACATTACAACAGAAAAATGCGTACAGAAAAGGTACAGCTTATTTCTAAAAGAAATTTCTTCCAGTAAACCCGCGAGAGTGACAAATTTAAAGTAGAAAAGATATTGTGTGTACTTGCTATAAAGTTCTACATATTTATACACACACATTAATATTTCCATGTCGTCAAATACATATGCATATACATGTCCATAAAATACAATAACATAAATTACATACATATACTATATGTACACAAATACAATACATACTATATATTATTATATAGAGTAAATAAACATACTTTTAACGTACACTTTTCATATAGTGCTCCTAACAGCATGCTCGAAACAAACAACGGCCTGGCTTTTCCGAATGTGAGAAGCAAAATAGATTAGATGGCATTTAGGCTTTTGTTTCTCGCAGGGAACGAGTAAAAGAAACGGCATGAGCAGAACAGGTTACAGCGGCACACAGTTACTTATTCACTCATCACCTACCTTATCGAAATCCATAAAGGAATATGTAGTCAGTATGAAATATAGTTTAGATATCATTGTCTTTAACAAACATTGATTCCTGAAAGACTTTGAACGTTCATTTCATACATTGAACCATCTGAAAATTGAACGCGGTAAAGTGCCGGCAGGATTACTTTTAAGAAGGTGCATTATACAAATTATAGTAGCGCGGAAAACTTCAATCTACAATCTTGCGTTGTAATAGTTGATCGATTTCGCGGCAAAATAGTGGCCACTCGTGCGGCGTGCTCCGTCATGTTTTATCAGTTATGAATAAGTAGTAAGCTATATTCTAATAATTGCTATAGCAAATAAAATTAATTGCACGATATACTTTTCTGTGCAAACGAACTATAGAAAAGAATTACATTTTTGGAAACACTATACTCATGCGGGTATTTCAATAGGCGTTTCTATAACGCATCTTCTAGATTTCTATAATTTTTTATTATATTTCATGGCAGGAGGCATGACAGGATACTATAAGTGGTTATTATAATACTATATACTATATTTTTAATTGCATACTATTTAAATTCCATGAGATTATACAGGTTCATAGATTCAATAATAACATTTTGATATGAATTAGGGTTCATAACTAATTACATGCAAATCATTTTTATATATGAATAAACCAATAAACGATAAAGGTGATTCTATAAATAATACTACATATTTACTTATTACAATTTAAGATAGGTTAAGCGAAGAACCAGAGAAAAAGTACTTTAGTTCGAAGGTAGAGCGATACTCCACAATTTTTTGCTGCTATATAGGAAACATTTTTCATGTGGTTAACGCCAAGGAGCAAAATGTAATCATAAAACCAATTTACATAATAAATAGCTACAGATACCTCGTGTTTACAATCAGAGTGCCATTTAATATGAAGTAATTTACATTTAGCTTACCTTCCTAAGTACCTACATTAAAACTGCCACTATTGTACTTCATAAAATAAACATAGTTACGGTGTACTTACAACCTCCGATTAGATTACATATAACTTAATACAACACAATTTTAAACTTAGTATATTTGTTCGACACTTCACTTCTTGATTCATAATACCAAACTAAATTACAGTTTATTAAATATTTCGATAGTTAAGTATCATTTAAAATACTAATAAATTATAATGCATAAACTATGTCTGTGTATGGTATGTTATGTATAATGCAGATATGATATTAAATCGTATTTAAGATTATGTGTAGTTTTAAGTTTGTAAATATTAACATATGTATGTACTTTTTGTTAATGTAAATAAAGATTTTTTAGATCATAAAAAAAAAATCGTTTGCTAAAAATACAATATCAATATTGATATCATGTATATGACATAAAAACAGCTTATATTATACAATAACTCGATGCATTGTACTCAATAGTGCAAGTAACTTTAAATTGAAAGAAAAAATGAAGTCACAATTGTAAGTTATGTTTTTAAATCGAAACAAAGTCAAACAAAGTGCAAGACTTGAGCTTATAAATCGATAGTACAGCTTATAAGAAAATATTTTCAACCATAGAAAAACTCTTGCACTCTGACACCACCTCTCCTTTTCTATATCTGTACAACATTCAATAATTGGCTACGATCTTTCGTAGCCAAGTATTGACAAAAATCGTCGGTACACGCGTCAGATACGTTCACTAGTCTCGATAATGTGCAGCGTACTTACCCGCGTAAGTATATGTTTTGTCCTATTTACATGTACTGCTTGCGACTGTTTCTATGTACATATTATCCGTGTCAGAATATTTAATTTCTAATTTTTAAATTACTGATGACGACTAAGGACGTTTTTTCATTGGCCGACACGATAACGATAATATTGTAGCCGACACACGAGAAAAATACCGATATTATCTCGAAGCTTTTTGATTCAATAACACGGTAACGATACCGATGACGATAAAACAGAACTTTCATGCCTCATTGACAAACATTACGCGATCGAGATCAGTGTGTTAACTGTACTTATTCAATATGGCAGACGACAAATTACATTTATTATATCTGTTTTACTAACGTCGCAATAAAAGAAAAATTATTAAACAGTTTTGCTTACAACCAATAGTTAAAGTTAAATACGTTGAAGGGACTTATTTGAAAGTAATTTTGAATATTTAATCAAACTAAACAATCCGCACGTTGATCAGTTCAATGGAGCGATCCTTGAGCGTAAGACAGATTAGCGAGGAGGGAGGTGACGTTGAACGCACACATACACCACTGTGTAATTACGTCACATATCCTTGATTTTATCGAAACGATTCCATGGGGGGCGGACGTGGTACCGAGATGTCGTCGCCGATAACCTGTTGGCGACGATAAATCGGTATCGCGTCGTTAGTGAAAAAGCGTTATAGGTAGCTCCATAGATTTCAGTGCCCCGATATCGGTGTCAGCATCGGCGACGATATCGTTATCATGGCGGCCAACGAAAAAACGCTCTAAATTTGATAAAGATCTGCGCTACACTCGTCCAATTCCTCCACAGCCTCGACAATGTGGAGTGTATGTTAAAATAAATATGACCAGTACTTTATCTATCTACTTGTATTGCCTGTGACTGATTCTATGTATTATAATATTACACTAACTTTTAACTCGGCGTAAGTACACTGAGTTTACACGGCTCGTAACATTTTAGGGCGTGTATATTTCCCAGAAATATTATGCAATGTTGCCGCACTTCTCAGTAGTTGGAGCTAACAATCCCTGCACTTCGTTTACCGCCATTCGTTCGTGTTACGCCTGCGCAGGTGGATAGACGTGGCCAAAAGAGAGAAAGGGTAAATATAACCCAACCATACACATGACGTAATTTCGTGACATATTATCAAACATTTTTATCTGATTGTGATTTATAATAAAGATATCACTTAGAAGTGTCGTCTTAGGTTAGATTTTTATTAGATTTATTTTTAAATATTTTGTTGCTATAAAACGAAACAGTGATTATTTTGTTGATTTTTATACCCTTTTAGTACATATTTCATTAAAAAAATATTTTATGGTAAATTAGTAGAAGTTTACCTAAAATTCCTCAAATAAGAATGATTTCATCAAATCATAGCTACCATTTCTTGAAATCCCTTTATACATATATCACAATTACATTCATTTTTAATAGGGGTCATTATGACCCAACCCGACACTCGGTGTTACAATTTTCCACTCCACTGACGCCAGTTGAACTGATTATTAGCATTAGTCCAGTTGCAGTCAAAACCTTATTAATGGCTATTGGAGTGTTACTAAGAATATGTACATAATTGTGTGAGGATATTTGATCGCAGTCAATTAATGAAAGAAAAACAAAGTAAAATCTAAAATGTAGATCAAACCTAAAGACTACCAACCAATTTCATCATACCCTTCATACATATATATAAGACAGTAAGTCTACAACATTTGACAAAACTGAAATATCCCCGTATGTAATAAAAATAATAAATACCTATGTGAACCTTTATAATTATTATTTTACTAAAAAATTCAATTCAATTCAATAATTAATCCCTGCAGTTAGGAGTTAAGTAATCAGATATGAATGAGGGTTCAAATCTTCTCTTAAATAGCTCTAAATTAATATTTCATCTGTTAAATTATTTATATATACAAGTTACTTCCATTGTCAAACAATGTTTCACTTTAAGCTATTTTATACTACAAGTCATCGTACCACACATCGTCATTAAAAAATATACCTATATAAAAATAATACACGTCTACAAATTGTTAAGTGTTGCTTTTTGTCTTGTAGAAGTACTAAAATATTGGTAATCGTTTATAGAATTCATAACCTTTTTCTTTACTACACTTATCATAGTTTAAATGCACTTATAATGAATAATGATTTTAAACTTTACATCATCATCTAATTCATATATGATTTGTAATCTGCTAATGTATTATATTTATTACAAATACTTTACATCATACGCACATAATTGTTCTAATATTAGAAATAGTGCGATTATCTTGATACATCACAATAAATCTATATAAACGCGAAATACCACTCACTCATTGACTGAACCATCACTGAACCATTGACTGAAATCTCGAAAACCATGAAACAAAGATCACAAAATTTGGTCTGGTCTTGATATTTGTGTCACAGATTAATTAGTTTACTACCGTAAACAGATGGTCAGTGGCATAGAGACAAACTGTCCCACATTAAAACTGGCAACGCAACTGGCTAGAAGGTATTACTAGATGCCACTGACATTGAAATTTAATAAAAGGTTTTTCATTTTTATAATTGAAATTAACACATAAAATGTGCGTAAATCTAAAAGTATTCCGTTCTAAATACCAATACAAACTATATTTTTGGATACATTTGCAATTACAAAAGAATTACTTTATGTTCACATTCTACCGATACTGGTAGTGACATCTTTCATTGTTCTTAGTGTACCGTGAAATCTAATGTATGTCGCTGATACCACATGGTTGTGTAATATAGAGAAAATTTACATTTCAAGGGGAAGAAGGGATGTTCAACTTTGTATGAACTTACACGATACTTAAAATATTAATTATTAAAAATAATAAGATGCATGTTGCACATTTGTGTAAAATTCCACTCGCAACGGGTCCCCAATTTTGTGTGGGGGGTGTTGAAGTTTGTATGAAACTGCTTCTCTGTTACATGTTCACTGCTGTACCCATTTTGATGAAATTTAAAATGGAGTACATACTGCTTTTTTTTAATTCCATGCGGAGTCAGTCGCGGACAATAACTAGTGTCCCTATATAAACTTAAAACATTTCTGTTTATCGTGTGGTATTCGAGTTTTGAATAGTACTGAATCTGCACGATACTGTGTCGACATAAGAGGAGTATAGCCCATTACCTGTTACAACAAAATTAAATTGAGATGCGCCTTAAAAAGGTTTTTTTGTATGACTTAATGTGTTAAACATAATCTTTCATGAACTTACATTGTATACTAAATACAATAATCCTAAGAAGAAAAGTGATAAAAAATAATATGACTATTTTTTATCACTCTTCTTTGGAAATTGTGATTACTTAATATTTTTTTTCACTTGTCTATAGCTTAAGAAAAATAAGTAATCATAATTCGTCGTAATTTGTCACAATAAAACAATTTTTATAATCAAAAAACACTATTTAAGTAAAGTTTACCTGGGAGAAGTATTGTATGCATTTGTGTCTTTCATGGAAATGTGTTTCGTCTGCAGACAGTGTGACCGGGCATCCGGGACAGCGGAACGTCCATCGAGATGTTACCTGAAAAAATAGATACTGAAAGATATCACTGTGTAAAACTCATGAGTATATTCATATTAAGACATTGGCCATTGACAGTCAGCACAAAAACACGTCTTTTTATAATGTATTTTGAAAATAACATATTTATTTTAAAAAAATTGCAGTATTAAAATTTTCTCATTCTTATGGATTATTTGCACAGTACTTGTTATACTGTACATAATAATTTTATAACCTCAAAACAACAAAAATAAGCAAATTAAAAATGGTAAAAGCTTCTCCTGTTTCTGCAAAACCTCAACTAAACTTCTAAGTTAATATTTTTTGTCCGATTCTCCCTTGAGAGGGAAGGCAAAGGGATCTATACCCATACAGCCGATGTCTTTAGTTAAAATATAAATAAGTATATTCTTCATATTGTCGTAAATGTCGACGTAATACATTTTAACTTTTTTGCAGTTTCTAGCGAAAAATATATTGAGGCAGTCTTTTAAGTAGGATCCGCTGAGACAGACGAAACCACTAAAAAAATCTCAACATCACACTACTAAGTTTTTTTTCTTGACTCCTCATATAGGTACTGTATCTGCAATCTGTCACACTCAAGTCGCATTCAATGATTTCTTCCCTTACTGCGGGCACATTAAGATCTTCATGTATATACCAGGGAGCACATGCACTAATCGCATCTTTGATTGGAATCTCTGGATAATTTCTATATTTGAATGACTATCTGTTCACCATAATTGGATTCCGTAAGTCCGAATTGGTTTAATTGTATGTGTGGCCTTGTATAACAGAAGTTTATGTTCCAAGGCTAGCTGCGACTTTTTCTGTAACATTCAACACATTTTGCGTAGGTACATCCCTAGTCGTTTTCGCTTAGTAAAAATGTGTTTTTTCCGAGTTAATCGTCTATCGAGTAACTCACACTACTAAGTAAGCACTTATTTTAACCCCGATAAAATTACGCCATTTTACATCACAATACTGACTAGAAATAATTTGCAAATAATTAAAATAAGCACCCAACTGCTCTCCGTAAAATCCCGCCAAAAACTCCATAGTACATGTGATGTGTATTGACAGGCGTTAAATGACAGGTTGTCATTTAATTTAGATTTTCTCTCTTTTACATTTTTGGGAGTTTTAAAGTACAAAAGTGATAGTATATTGTGTTTTAAAGTTCTTTGTAAGTGAAAAGAATGGAGTAAGTCTAAATAAACATCTGTAGCTGAAGTTCGCGCGCTCTTCCAAGAAATCCTTTATAACTACAGTAAAGCTTACTATCACTTTACTGGAGGAGTTTTATGATAACGATTCTACTTATTACTTATTAAAATACAATACGTGACATTGGCAAATGCGCTAATCTGTGTGCCATGCCATGAAGAAAAAAAAAACCTTGACGGGCGGCTTCCTGGTGATGTGGGCGACGAGGAAGTTCATGGCGATGTCTTCGCAGTTCATGTACTCGTCCACGTAGTCGCGCACGGCGGCGGGCAGCACGCGCCAGTACGCCCACAGGTAGTAGCGGTGCACAAACGCAGCGCCCGCCAGCACCATGCTCAACTCACAGCTGACACCGGCAACGGCAACGGCACACGGCACACGCCACACGGCATATTACGGCATAAACTCATAATCCACGAACATTATAACCAATATTGGTTCCAATGTTCGTTCGTTTTGTATATACTATGCAGAGTATATATTCTGTAGAGTATATACTCTGCAGTGTTTTGTTACATCAATAAAAAAACACAAAAATATAAAATTTTGCATTTAATATACAGGGTGTATATGAAAACGGGACAGTTACTTTAATGGATGAAAGGGCATAACTTTAATATGTAGTTACAAAAAGAATTATCGAAAAAAACGTATCCGTTTAAGAGTTATGACAGTTTTAATTTTCAAGTGTTATCCCCACCATTTCTCGTAAAATTGGGTTGATCGTGTACAGTTACAGATTTTAAATCTTACGTATTTTTTTATTTTGTAATAATTTCATCCGTTACTGAAATACAGCCTGAAAACCATTTTCGAAAATAATGCGTATACCCCTCGTATACCCCTTAACAATGTTTACAAATATCTAAGGTCATGAACTGTCAGCTGTTCAATATGGCGGATTGGCGGTGTTACATCAAAGAAAGCCACCGTAAATCACACGTCGGCAAAGTCAAAGGCAGAAAGTATTTTAGTGACGTCACAAAGATGCCGACAAAATGTAAAGTACGAATTGATTTTTTAATGAAAAATTTCATTTTCAAGGCGTATAATCCAAATGCTAAGCTTTTCATAAAGGCATTGACTTTATCTGTCATAATAAGTAAAATGTTTTTGTTACAGCCTTGTGAACTCGTATTCAAGTCATTCAATTGTGAAAATATGTCACTCAAGTAAGCCAACGGTAATAAAGATTATCTTATATCTTGTAAAAATTCTAAAAATGAACTGTTTTTATCTGTAAAAAAGATTTTTAATTCATCCCGGAATTCAAAAAGCCTTGTTAAAACTTTTCTGTTTTAACAAGGCTTTTTGATGTTATTAAAAATATTTTACCTGTAGTTAGAATTATAGAGAAATCCATTATTGTAGTTAAGATCCCATGCGTGATAACGACCAGGAAATCCTACAATCCTGTCGCGATGTTCTCGCCAAACTCTATAATAAATAATAGACAATATAATGACTAGCATGTGGTACAAAAAATAAGAAGAAAAAAGAACCTCTAACACTCATAGTTTTCATATCAAGGAAAATGTGGAAAGCAACTAATGCTATAGAATTTCTAGAATATTTCAGGCGACGCAATGGAAATTTTGACGACAGGGATCGACAGGGTTGTAAATAAAATAACGAACTAATTATTTTGAGTTAAATTTGGTATGTAATTTGCTCCGTTCGCCCTGGACGATGTCCCAAAAATCAGCAAAACTGCTCGTTTTTCCGTGACTCTTATCAGAAATAAAGGATATTCATTATATTCAACTACGAATTTTAAAAATTACAAGGCGTTGTGTTGTAGTCGAAAGAAGGAACAATTTATTGCAAACTTATAATTTGTATATCGTTGGCTTCGTTAGTCCTGGACGGTGTTCCAAAAATCAGCAAATTTCAGAATGTCGTGTCTTTTCTTTCCACTTTGAGAATAATAATTTTCGTTATAATTTCAATGACTAATACACGAATGTTTTACACGAAATAAACACAAAGTATAGTACATACATAGTACTCACTGATTGACTATGACTATAACTGTGGTATGGTAGTAAAATAAACATAAATAAACAGCTTGAATATAGTGGAAGCATTAACACGCGAACGAAATCGCAGACAACAGCCTAGGCACTTGTTATATATAGTAAATAGGCTTTCTGGTTAATTCTATTGCAGCCGAATATATAATATTAACACATATTAATTAGTTAATACCGTATAATAATATGTACCTAAGTTTTGTCAAAAGGATAAAAAATGTAATTTAGTGTTTAATTGAATTCAACAAAATAATGTATCATAAAGACATTATTCAATAAAATCTATTTCATATAAACTTAGCATTATTTTAAGACACTGGTTGCATGTGAAAACGAAAAGGTTTACGGTTTATGACAAATTAGATTGAAACAGATCATAAATAGATGTGTGGCGACCTGAACGCGAAGACTATCTCGTCGTGGCGAAGGTGCGCGTCGTCGTCCACGCAGAGCACCGCCTCGGTGTCGACGAGGTCGTAGGGCAGGAAGCGGTTGTTGAGCGAGTTGCGCGCCGCGCGGACCACGGCCACGGGCGCGCCCGCCTCGGGCCACGCCTGCGCCGGCGCCGCGCGACCGTTCCACACCACCACCACCTTCCCGCCGACACCGCAAGTGAAGGGAGCCGTTGTCAAACGAATTGCGCAAGACTGTTATGCACAGTTGTGACGGCGAACTTTTTGGTAGAAACGGTAGAAGTGAAGTACGCATTTTATTCCAATTTTCTATTTTTTACATTTTTGGGATAGTGATAGTATATTGTGCGTTAAACTTCTGTACAAGTGTTAAGAATTGGAAAGTTTGAATAAATATATAAGAAAGGCTGGGGAAAATGTTGAGACTACTGCTGAGATGATAAAGTATGATGGTCCTAGGGTCTGGGATACATTCTATAAACTGTGCAATCTCAGCTGGCAGAAGAGAGAGGTTCCAGAGTAGGGCATGTAATATCGGAAGGTTTTCAATTCCGTTATTGATTTCCGATATTAAATCGTAATATCGGAATTCCGACATTAATATCGCAATTAGTCATATTCATCATAAATTACATATATTCCCTTAAATTTGCGCATATGCATTGGAAAAGTGGGATTGAATGCAATAAAATAAGTCTATAACAAAAAATTATTTAATTTGGTAGGAAGTTTTGGTATCTCATCATTGTTTATCCTGTCCGCAAGCGTGACACCGCACATATTTCTGAGAGACCGCATCTCCACAGCATTTATCATACTTTCACTCGATTTCGGACATATCCAGGTCTCACTACCTTACAATAAAGTTAGCACCAACATCGCATTGTGGATGGCCATTTTAGCAGTGTTAGATATATTCACACTGCCTACTGAAGCGGACAGAGCATCGTTTACTTTATTGCGGCTAGCCGTCTCTCCACATCCAACTCACATCTTCCGTCCCTCGAAAACGCACTCGCCAGGTACACTATTTCATTCACTTGTTCTAGACATTTTGCATATACACAAATCTCACATTCCGTTTGTACCGCTTCCCTTTCAAACACCAGAACCTTAGTTTTGTTCACATTCATATTCAATCCTTTCACTTCACATTCTTCTTTCATGCACGTGGCTAGTGTCTGCAACTCTGCTTCTGATGATGCTATAAGTAAAGCATCGTCAGTGTACAAAAGGTAGTTTACCACTGTACCATCATATATCATACCACTCATACTACCTTTCAATGTCTGGAGGCAACTGTCCAAATACAGCACCAACAGCCAGGCAGACATCACGAAGCCCTGTCTGACACCAGAACAGACTTCGAACCAGGGCGACATGTCACCGTCTATCCTTACACAGGCTCTGTCGTCTCGATATAATGACCTCACAGCTTGCAGTAAAGAGCCCCCCACACCATACTCAGGCAGAAGACCGCACAATTTCTTTTGCACTACTCTATCGAATGCTTTTTCTAGATCCACGAAAGCGCAGAAAACTTTCTGACCTGTAGCCAGAAACTTCCCCACGATAACGTGAATCGAGAAAATCTGATCCATACAACCCCTACCGTTCCTAAAATCACCTTGCGCCTCCCACATCTTTCCTATCTTTCTGAAACACCTTTCATACGTTCAGTCAATACCTTAGTATAGACTTTACTTGCTAAGCCGTCCAAGCTGATGGCCCTATAGCACGCACAGTCTAAATAAGAACCTTTTCCTTCATGTAGAGGTACTATGACTGCGGTGCGCCAGTCCGCTGGAACCTCCCCCTTCTGCCAACAAAGATTGCGCAGTGCACAGAAGGTATCTCAGATCCTAGGACCACCATACTTAATTATCTCACCAGTCACCTCATCAATTCCCGCAACCTTTCCACATTTAAAACTTCTTATTACTTTCTCAATCTCTTTCATACTAATGGCATCCTCCAGTTCCTGACCCGAGTGTGACAATTCATTAGAATCGCCCTCAGTATCAGAGACGGACTCGCCACTCTCATACAGTTCTTCATAGTATTTACTCCATCGCTGCAGAACATCTTTTTTATTTGTAAGCGGGTTGTTTTCTTTCGAACGCACTTTATTCATTCTGCAAGGTGCCGGACCACTTCGGTACTTACGTACTTCTTTCCAAAATAATTTGGAATTTTCCTCGAAGTTGTCCAACATCTTGTTTTCGTCTAACATCCTACAACTTTCACGCTTCTCTTTCACTAGTGCTTTCGTTTCTGTTTTCTGCAGTTCATATCTGTCTTTCATCAAATTCTTCATACAATGATGTTATATTTATATATTTACATATAACATCATTGGGTATAGCTATATTAATAACTTGCGGCGCGCTTATAAGCTTTATTTGACAACTCAAATAGTAAAGTGATTCCGATGTACGATATTAGCTTACTCGGTATCGGAATTATAATATCGGAGCTCACGTTCCGAGATTTCGATATTGCGATATTCCGAGATTCCGATATTCATGCCCTATTCCAGAGGACTGGCGCACTGCAGTCATAGTACCTATCTATACAGGGAAAGGTTCCCGTTGAGACTGTGCATGCTATAGGGCCATCAGCTTGGTCAGCTTAGCAAGTAAAGTCTATACCAAGGTATTGACTGAACGTGTGAAAGGTGTTTCTGAAAGATATTTGTGCGAGACACCAGGAGGTTTTAGGAACGTTGTATGAATCAGATTTTCTCGCTCCGCGGTTTCGTGGGGAAATTACTGGCTATAGGTCGGAACGTTTTCTGCGCTTTCGTGGATCTTGAAAAAGCATTCGATAGAGTAGTGCGAAAGAAATTGTGGAGTCTTCTGCCTGAATATGGCGTGGCCCCTTACTGAGGGCTGTGAGGTCATGATATCGGGCCCACAGAGCCTGTGTAAGGATAGATGGCGACTTGTAGCCCTGGTTCAAAGTCTGTTCAGGCATCAGACAGGGCTGCGTGATGTCTGCCTGGCTGTTCAAGCTGTATTTGGACAGTTGCCTCCAGACATTGAAAGGTAGTATGAGTAGTATGATATGTGATGGTACACTGGTAAACTGTCTTTTGTACGCTAAGGATAGTGCACTTATAGCATAATCAAAAGGGGAGTTGCAGACACTAGTTACGTGCATGAAAATAGACTGTGAAGTAAAAAGATTGAATATAAATGTGAACAAAACTAAGGTTCTGGTGTTTTAAAGGGAAGATGTACAAAGTGTGAAAAATGGGTAAATGGAAAATGTCTAGAACAAGTGAATGAAATTTTATATCTGGAGAGTGCGTTTTGGAGGGGTGGAAGATGTGAGTTGGATGTGGAGAGACGGGTAGCAGCTGGCAATAAAGTAAACTGTGCTCTGTCCGCATTAGTAGGCAGTGTGAATATATCTATCTCAGCTAAAATGGCCATACATAATGCGGTATTGGTTCTTACTTTATTGTACGGTAGTGAGGCCTGGATATGCCTGAAATCGAGTGAAAGTAAGATAAATGCAGTAGAAATGCGATCTCTTAGAAATATGTGCGGTGTCACCCTTGCGGACAAAATCAGCAATGAAGACATACGCAGTATGACAGCGTTGCACGACAATGTTATTTTAAAAATGAAGAAAGGAATACTTAGATGGTTTGGGCATATAGCAAGAATGAGTGATGAAAAACTGACGAAGAAAATTTACAGAGCGAAACCGAGTAGTATACAAGAAGCCAAGGAAGACCAAAGCTGACTTATGAAGATGAAATAGCCAGTGAGGCGAAAATGTGTGAGGACAATGATGAGATTTGAGGAAGCGAAAGAAGTATGTAATTACCGCGACGCTTGGCATTCCGTCCTCTCTGACTACTCCGTTAGGGATACAGTGTGAAGATATGTGTATACGTGAATTGCCAGTATACAAGAGATGAAAAAGGTTGAGTTGCGTGTCCGCACTACCAATACAGACCATGCCATTTATTTTTTATTTATTTATATGTATTTATTTATGATTTTAAAGTTTGTCCAAACTTAGACAGAAACAGTGAGTTGTACCTCGTTGTCGCTGAGATATGACGCTGTTAATTAACTAAAAAATATTCTGCGGTAAAGTGCAACCCGTATGTGGATCGATCAAGTATTTTTTGTCTCACTGCTGTCTCTGAATTTTTGACATAAATTACCTAAAAAATATTCATTTCGTATATAAATATTGTATTTATCACAAATCTAACATCGATTCCTAAAAATATGTGAATATTTTGTTGTCCGGAAGACGAAGCACTTTCAGTTGTCTAAAGAACAATTTTACTATTCTTTGAGGTTTTTCGATTTTATAATAATTCCTGTTTGTAAAAGCAGAGCTTTATAAATGTATAAAATACTATCTTTTGTTTTCAGATATTAACCTCTAAGGCAAAAATTAAATAAATAGTCTACCAAACTAACCGACTAGAACAAAAAATAGTTAACCAACCCACATAAGTCACATAACACAACCTGTCATGCAACCTTTGTGTTGCACAAAATAAAGTCTTTCAGCTATATTTAAAATAAGAGTACATAAAACATCTACACAACGTATCGAACACTCTAATAGCAGACACATCAGTAAATTATTGTGCAACAGCCTACTCGTGATGCGCAATTTGTTTGACAAAATATAGGCCTTTTAAAAGATGTATAAAATTAAGAACACCAATACGCCACGAACCTATTTCAAAGTATCCTAGTGTGTAGAAAAATTACATTATTAAAAAAGTGATAATTAAATGAGAGATTGAATTGTGCGTGAAGGATTCCATACTTATCTGTTATCTATCTATGTAACAGACAGTCCTGATTGGCTGACTAGTACCATTAATGTAACCGGGTCAGTGTTATATTAATGACATTGGTTAAATCTCAGAATAGGACCTATGCGTAATTACCTGTATATTTAACCCATTTAATCACAATAATTATGGCATTATGTTTCTTCGTAACTCGACATACATATAAAAGTTAAAGTATCAATAGGTACAGGATCCACACTATCCAACCTAACATTATAAATACAAACGTCTGTCTGTCTGTTACGTTTTCACGACTAAACCACCAGGTCGATTTTGATGAAATTTGGCACGGGGAGGGTTTGACACCAGAGGACGGACATGGGCTACTGTTTTTTTATCAAAAATTTACCCCTTACGGAAGAAAAGGGGGATGAAATTTTGTATGGGAAATGCATAACCGCTGATCCTATTATGATGAATTTTTATTACAGAGATAGTATGTACCTGGAGACAGACGTAGACCACTTTTTTTTACTACCTCCAACCCCAGAAAAAGTCGTGGCTAGAGTAAGTATTATTATAAAAATAACTATATAAGTTAAACACACATCGTACTAACCCTTGCGCTTACAAGTGTCCAGAGTGTGTGGTTTTTCTGACTATATATAGACATTTGGCATATTTTTGTAAACTCAGATCATTACTCGTTTTCGAATGGTTGCACTCACTCACTAATCTTACAAAGTTACATTAGAAGCTCAAATATAATGAACAAAATCGAATTAAATACATGTTCAATAGAATACTGACCTTATTCAAGTAAGGAAGACCACGTAACCGAGCTAGAGCGGCAGCCAGAACAGCTTCACGTTCGTAAGTCAGTATGACCACGGTAAACTGTTCTCTAGGTCTGTCGCCACCGAGTGCCTCACTGAATTCCTTTCCAGAACCGCCTGCACCCGCGCCTATCGGCCGAAAACCCGCTGCGCTGCCCATGAAGCGCGCTTCTGACGTCACGGGTGGATCCCATGGCAACTGCGGATATAGAGCGAAAGGCTCTCCCCAATCGTTCCATATCTCATAACCATGTAACAGTGTCAGGGAATAGTTGCGTCGATATGCCGGACTTGGATACGGTGCTTCTAGCGGACCGAGTGTTTCCTCTGGCTCTGTATCCACCGCCGGTGGCTCCAATCTCGGAGGTGAATAAGAATCATTGAAAGCTGGGATGCCGGTAACTGGAAGTGCGGGTCTAGCCGGAATGTTTAACCTTGTTCTTATAACTGCCAACAACGAGTCCACGCTCGCCTGCATCGAGCTCAAATATCGCTCCCAAAGCACGCGTCCTTGTCTCCTGAAGGCCAGTAGATCGGGATCAGATAGCGATCTCAAAAGAAAATGTAACTCAGTCACACGTGCCTTTGGAAGTGAGAGTGTCGCGCGCCGCCAATCCAGCACTTCGTCATACGGTAAACGAATTCTGTCTCCACCAAGTATTACTGGTATCGCACCAGATCTTAATGCTTCATATAATCTCGCTTGTAATAAGGCCGTAGAAACATAAATACGGTCAGCAGGAGCGAAGACTAATACGAAAGTAGAATCACGCAGTAGTGCTCTTCTCGATCTGTCAGTGCCACATAACGCCCAATCTCCTATATGAACTATAGAGCGTTTCTCTATAGGTGGGTCGCATTCGAACTGCAAGAAAAAAGTATCAGACGATGGTGTGGACTTCATAGACTGCTGTAGGAATTCTATAAGAAGTTCATCGTCATCCTTATACAGCCCATTTGCTGTTGATTGTGATCCCTGAAAACTAGACCTAGCTAATGAATTTATACTAAAAAGATGCAGTACAATAATATTGAAAAAATGTAATAGGTATGCTATTTAAACATAGTAAAGTAAAAAAGCCCTTACCTAAGTAAGTATTTCCGTCTTGCCGGTGCTATCGGTGCACATTCAGTCCATACGTCACCACCTGGTGGGCCTAAAGCAGGCGGTATTACAATATCGAAACCTGGTCGTAACTGTTCTTGAGTAAATGTTGATTGAGCGATCATTGCTCTCCCAGTTGATGCACCTTTAAAAGCATCTCCAGATCCAACTGACAATTCTCGCCGTGCTAAATTTAGGAATACGTGATTTCTACCATCTCCACCCCAATAAGGAAAATGTTTTATTGCGGTTTCATTTAAAAATAGATTATATGTTCCAGTTGTAGATCTGTAAAATGACCATTATTAATAATAAAAAATACATAAAATATGTAATTGCTTCCATATTAGGATGAAAATAAAAGTCCTTACGTCGGATTCTTTTCCAAAGGAAATGCTTCACCAACAAGTACCAGATAAATACATGCTTCATTAGGATTGCTTGTTAGGTGTGTATTGTATCCTAGCGTTTGGCGTAAAGTAGTTTTAAGGAAGCCGTCTACTTCAGCACCAGCAAGAGGGGCGTATATATCTGGATCGTACAAGTAGATTGGGAAACCAGAGGTTAAGGAACAGCGGGAGTGATCAAAACAAGAATGCATACGACAATGCACTTCATAATCTTTACTCACGGGTAATAAGGCAGGAGGTGGTTGTGAAGGTATTATTTGCACAGGGGGAGCTAGTTCAGGTGAATCTCTTCTGATAGCTTCCAGTTGTGCAAGACGAGCTTGATCGGCCGATACACGTAAGCGTTGGAGTTCGGCTGCCGCACGACTGTGTTCAGCCTTAACGTTTTCAGCCTTTGCACTAGCCGCAACTGTTTCTCTTTGCAGTCGCCCACGTCTAGCTTCTAGTTCGCGCAATTCCGTTGACACGGAAGCCTAAATAAATATTAACATTTTTAACATTTCCATAATATATCTATACAATTTAAGACACTTTTAAATTGGATTGGGTTATAAAGCAACCCAATCTTTACAATAAACTGAACATAAACTGCTTTATTTTTAAATTCTCTTTTTACATAGGTTATTGTAAAAGATTATATTTTATAAAAAATTCTTAAAGTTTTACCTAGGAGAAACAAGCACACATAATTTTGAGCTAAAGTATGATTAAGTATCTACACGGCGCGCGGGGGTACAAAATCGGTCAGACTCAAAATGTGATATTTAACGATCGCGCGCTTTTTCGAGTATCTACATAATATCTATTTGTACATAACACTTTACGTTAGTAACTAATTAATCTGTGATAGCAATTTGTCACAGAATTAGTAACAGTACTAAATGTAACGTAACTAATACCAAAGAATAATTAATAGTACGTCCGTCTAGTGCGTAGTAATTATTTTAATTAATTTTTGTTTTATATTATCTCAATTATTATAATGACAGATCGTAATAATTACTGACTCGTATTATGTATGAGTGTCTAAATACATTAACTACTCTAAATTATCATTTTTTACGTTGTTCAATGATTGTGAAAAATATGTAATCGAATTATTTTTTTAGTACATGCTTTTATTCAACTCGACTTGTTAGTATGTACACAGTACAAAAGTAAGCAAGCAGTATTCTATCTTCATACTAACGCTCCCAAACGACGCGCCTCGAAATCTCGCCATTTTTCGGCATACAACAGTCGCGAGTGCGCTGCGGTTGTCGTCGGACGGTGTGAGACGCTCCCGCGCATTTACTGACGAAATATTATGTCAATCAAGTTTTCCGAGCATAATGTTTAGTATATGGATGTTTGACTACATCTATGTCGAAACCGAAAATATTTCTCTGTTGCTAATTTGTAAGAAATATATTATCATAATATTCTAGTTACTTTGTTGCTGATTTTTAATTAAACTGCACACAAAAAAACACAAAATGCATTTTTTTTTTGTCCATTTCCACCATACTCACTCACAAACTTTTGAAACTAGAAATACTAGTAGAATTATATAAATAAAAACTTATGAAATTTGCAATAATATAAAATGAAAAGATAATATGACACTAATATAGTACATATTATCAAATACGTAACCCAAGAAAAACAATCAGTCCCAGTCGGCAGCCCTATTGCGTGTTTACGTACTGTAGGCAATTATCTCAAAGACACTGCCGAGATATAATACTGCTTGCTTACTTGTACTGTGGTATGTACGAAAGAATCGAGTGGTAAAAGACTGACGAAGAAAATCTATAAAGTGAAAGTGAGTGGTAGCAGAAGCCAAGGAACACCAAGGCTGACTTATAAAGATCAAATGTGGGCGTCCAATCAAAAAGGGTCCAGTAGTGGGGTATTGAATTAAGACTAGATCCGGAATTTAGAATAGTCAATTGATAATAAGAATTAAAATAATATTCAAAAAGTGGCATATATTTTTTTTATCAGACATTTAAAGTTGAATCTCTGAAAAAGCTTGTTTTGAAAAAAAAGCATTTTTAAAGTTTGATTGAAAAAAAAAACACACTTCTACTTGTTTGTTTCTACTTAGAAACATCATATAGTCATTTACTATATGAACTTGTAGATAACTGAGCATTAATTAATAATCAATTAAAATCGCGAAATGGCATTTTATCACCCTTTGCATCACTGCGTATATCTCGGAAACTAAATGCCGACCACTGGACCCTTTTTGCTTGGACGCCCACAAATAGCCAAAGTGTTAACTGACGGAAATAGCAAAAGCACTTGCATACCTAAGCGAAATCTATCTATAGACGATAGATAGGTTATATACAGAATGTCCCAAGAAATACAGTCAAGCGAAGTTCAGAGGTAGAGCATCCCTAGGGGCACCCGAATCACCTCTCCGCGATCTTCCGCGATTTTTTGTAGTTTTTTATTTCGTATTCTTTTGAAAATTATTGATCAGAAAGATATGAATTATTGAGATACACGCCTGATTTTTTTTTTGTAAATTATATGAATAATATGCCTTGCAGACACAAAAACAATTGTGGTCAAATCTGTTACCATTACGTAATAAAAAATGTTGCTAATCCCATAGTGAAAATTTTAAGCTTTTGTTTTCGAGTTCGATTTAAAAAAGAAAGTCACTGCAAAAATTCAGCCCAGACCATTTCTGAAAACGTGCCAATTTCATCATTTTGTAGAGTTATCTCTACAGCGTCATACTTAAAATTTAATCCAAAGCACAATAAGTAAAAAAAAATCTATTTAAATGGTCAGCTAAATCAAGTTACATAATTGTCATTAATTGTTTATTACACGTATTATTTATTATTTATTTACACGTGCCTCTAATTTCCAAGAACAATTTAGCGTTAATTTGTATTTCGAAGTTTTAAAAATTCTGTCTGTTTGAACTATACCTGACCGACTGAACAGCGAGTCCTATTTGGAATTTTTACGAAAAGATGTCAATGGCTTATTAAAAATTACAAAACGACAGCGCTCCAGGGCGCGCGGACCGTAAGATTTGGAATTACAAACAAAATTGAAGCAGGCAGAACAAACAATAAAAAACAACAGAGTAGCATTCATACAAATGAAACAAAACTTTTTAAGAAGATGTAGGCTTTGTATTGAGTATGAAGGCGATATTTTGAAGACTTTTTATAATTCTACAATAGACAATTATTGCAATTATTTGGTTTCATGTAGATCATCCTTTTAAATAATTTTTTTAGACTTATTGCGCTTTGGATCAAATTATGTCACCGTAGTGCTGTAGAGATAGCACTATGAAATTTAAAGGGTAAACAAATTGGCAAGTTTTAAAAATGGTCTGTGCAGAATTTTATCGGTAATTTTCTTTTTTAAATCGTCCTCAAAAATTTCAAGCTTAAAATTTTGGTAATTTTGGAATTCAAAATTTTTTATGGCGTAATGGTAATAGATTTGACCACAATTGTTTTTGTGTCTGCAAGGCATGCTATCCACCTAATTTACAAAAAAAATCAAGCATGTATCTCAATAATTCATATATTGACAAAAAAATTATACCTCGAAAACTACAAAAATCGCAGAAAAAACACGGGAGCGATTCGCGTATCCCTAGGGATGCTCTATCTCTGGACTTCCGCTTGATCATATTTCTTAGGACACTTGTTATACGTTATTATACATAGATCATATCATCTTAGTTTCTGTTGGTCAAATAATGTCCAACCAAGCGAAACGTAAGTATATTCATCACGCAAAGCCACTCCTAGGACCGCTTATGATAAATGTTGTGTAAATAAGCGGGTGACTGTTTGCATGTATCCCTTTTTTGATAACAAGTAGGTAGGTAGAGTGGAATCACATTTATCAGCATCGAATCGCATTTAGCTGGATGATTCTGGACACACTATACGCATTGCCAGTTAGAGGATGCTCTTGCATTCTTTTAGCTGTTAAAGAAATCTATCACATACTTTATACGGCTAAAGAATGTTACCGTATGCTTTCAGCTGTCTAAGGATGCTACCGCATGCTTTCAGTTGCTAAAGGATGCTGCCGCATGCCTTCAGCAGCCAAAGGATGCTAACGTATGCTTTCAACTGCCAAAGGAGGCTCCTTTCTATGATGGTTACTATATTCCGATGAAATAAGATCATAAAAGCACGGATATTTTTGTACCAACAAGATTAATTTCATCTCATTCATTCTGTTGTCGGTATAAACGTGCGAACGAGTTCGTGTTGCGAGATAGACATGTTAGGATTCGTCCGTATAAACGCCGCCGACCAGCATCGTGGTGCTCGCGATGTTCCCCTTTCAAATGCAAAAACAGCAGTTCTCATGCGCAACCGTCCTGTCGCATGCGTAAGCATGCGTTGGCATGCCTAATATTCCTATCTCATGCGAAAGCATTTGTTCTCATGCACGAGCGTCCTGACGCAAGTGTAAGCAACCGTTCTTATTCGCAATCGTCCTGTGACATGCGTAAGCATCCGGTCTCATTCGCAAGCATCCCTGTGTCATACGTTAACTCGAATAAGCACCCTTTAGCATGTAAAATTGATTGTTACACATACGCATTTGATGCTGAAGCTGAATCGTTGCGGAAAGGTGAATTAATGCGTACGCATCTTCACACTAAATGGCGACTTGCCATACATAAAGTGCGATTCGATGCTGATAGATGTGATTCCACCCTAAATTGTCCTTCTCTGGTTTTTATTTTCTCTAGTAATTACTACTCTCACACGTCGTGATTAGGCATGAATTTGCATGCATATATTGTACACATTCACGCATTGCATATAATTGCGTAAGCTTTGCTTCTAAATCAAAAGAGGGGCACGTTCTGTACGTAGTAGCACAGATTAATTAGTTACTAGAGTAGTATTACCTGTTCTGTAATATAATAAGTGATTTGTTCTTTCTTTTTACAAATCATGTAGCACTCAGTTTCACTCAACACTCAGTTCGCAATTACTCAATTTTTCCATTTGGTTTAATCTATACCAATATTATAAAAAGGTAAACTTTGTATGTTTGTGTGTAATGGATAAACTCAAAAACTACTTAACCGTTAAAAAAATTCTTTCATCTATAGAAAGCTACATTATTAGTGAGTATAATGAGCTATATTTTATTTCCAAAAATATTTTTAGCCGTGCGAAGCCGGGGCGGTCGCTAGTATATCATAATTGAGAGACATGGTACATGTTTATTGTTTAATATTTGCTATATACAATATTATATAATATGATATAATATAAAATACAATTGGACAAATTTTTAGTATCACAAATACAAAATCTACTTTGTTCACTCCATACTTCAAGATAACAAATACTTTGATCATGAATACGCAGTTTATTATGTTCTATTAGAATTGTTAGTTATTTACTTAGCATGTCTAACATACAATTCAATATTATGCATTATACCGGAAGTATGTAATACTTTTAATAAAGGCTTCTTACTGTGATATTTGAGATCTATGAGTAATTGTGATAAAAGTTAAGTTTTCATGGAAATTATAAATAAATGATATATACACGTAAGTATTTAAATAAAAAGAAAAACAAAAAACAAAATACAAGGTAAAACAAAATTGCCAGACCAGATGCATAGATGTAGTTGTAGCCTGTTCCATGAAGCTAGGCAAAGTCAAGTAGCCTGTTACTCACAGTATCAAAATTAATTAAGTGAAATAGACCAAGGTATTACAAGTACCTTAATTCTGAGCATCTCTTCAATTCTAAGCTTGAGATCTGTAGCAGTCATTACAGAAAAATCTCCAAATGCTTCAAGAGTGTGTCGCACAGGATTAGCACCCAAAGATGATGATGATGACTCATACTATAACAAATAACATTATGCAAATTTTATCTTAAATGCTACAAAATTAATTGAATACATGGAACAAATAATGAAATGACATGAGTACTTTATTATTTCTTTAAGTATATATTTTTCTTTGATTTGAAACTGGAAGAGTAGCCAGTGACATCTAAGTCTATACTAATTTAAAGAACATTGTTTTTTTAAATTGAACTAAATGACTGGTGTTTGAATCCAGGATCCACAGCTTAGAAAACAAATGAACAACTTCATGACGATAAGTACATACATACATACATATCTTCACGGCGTATCCCCAACGAGGTCCAACGAGCGCCAAGCGTCGCGATCCTTCGATCCTTGCATACCTCTTTCGCTTCCTCAAATCTCATCATTCTCCTCACACATTTTCGCCTAGGTATGCGAGTGCTTTTGACATTTCCGTCGGGTAACACTCTAGCTATTTGATCTTCATAAGTCAGCCTTGGTCTTCCTTGACTTCTTTATCACTCACTTTCGCTCTATAGATTTTCTTCGTCAGTCTTTCATCACTCATTCTTTCCATGTGCCCGAACCATTCTAGCATTCCTTTCTTCATTTTTTCATTAGGATAAGTAATTAGGTATTTATTTTATTTTGTTCCACCAGTGCTAGGTCAGTACTCATGCTAGTATTTGACAATGCTGATGCCTGATTGTAAGAAACATTCGACTACTAGGGCCCAATTACTGTAACCTTACAATAGATACTTATATTTAAAATAAAATTAGATACAATTTTTCTGATTTATATTTTTAACGAATTAATTGAAGAAAAGCAAAGAGAATATAATCACTATGTGAAGCTAAGAATATAAACTATTGAAAACTTAATGACTTTTAGACAAAATCTAGCTGAGCCCCATGATTTCACCTGCATTAAATATAAAATTGTTAATAACTTTACTACAGTGACACCTATCGGCTTCTAGAATAGCTGTGAACCATTGTTGCAACAAAACAAATATATTGCGGGAACGCAACCTCAATTTGTGAAGTAATAAAATAAGTCACTCCAACAATTATGCATATACTATAAAGATTGAAGTTTATTGAAATAAAAATGTACATAAGCTTAAATATAATTTGCATTAAAATATTTTTGGTTTCAAAAACAGTACAATAGGTTTATGTTTCCAAGGGATTTAAAGGAAGTCATGAATTACACACTCACAAGCAGCACCCAGCCTTACTATTTGGGCAAGAGTTTCTTCAGCACCCTTTATTTCTAATATGAATAGCCAATGACATCAATAAATAGTATCAGAGTCATAGACCCAATTGATCCTAGCACTTCTTAGTCCCCTGCCCCCAATAGTTGTCACACACAAGTAAAGAAATTTAATAATAAAAAACATCTTAAAAAGATAATACCTAATAGAAATTTAAAATAATACATATTAACATTTTGTTATTTTATACTAACATTTGTTACTTCCAAGAGTGTTTACAGTTTTAATAATTTATATAATGGTGAATTTGTTCTATTAGACCAGCCATTCCCAAAGTGGGCGATAACGCCCCCTTGCGGGCTATGCAGGCCTAAAGGGGGGCGGTAAGAGACCCAGAAAAAAAATGGGGGCGTTGTGTACAGGCCTGGGGGGTGATTTGTAATTTCATTTAGCTAGGAGGCATCTTAGACAACGACTGCATGAGCTCTCGACTCAGTAGACAAAATAAGTTTGGGAACCAGTGTATTAGACAGTTTAAATAATTTTTTTTTTAAAAACACTACAGAAAATAATGAAGTATAAATCGGGGTAAAGGCTGTAGAAATAAAGGCTGCAAATAGGCCTAGCATCATATTGTAGACTGGCTGAAATGATAAATTTTACCTGCATCGTATCCATTAGTTAGCACATGTGTCATAGAACAGTATTAAAAAGTGCTTTGTGCACATGACAGTCAAATTGAATGTAGTAAAACTTTGTTATAATGCTTTTCAGTGGGTATGCAAAAAGCACATCAGAGACGGGATAGCATTATGTATGGAAGATAAGTATGTTTAAATATGGGTGTTAAAATTGTATATAGGTAACACCAGCAGCAGACTAAATGGCTCTTTGCTGCATAATTATTATTATTATTTTATACATATTAAAAATGATAGTATACTATAAAATATCAAGACTATAATTAACTATTATTCATTAAAAAGCCTGTAATTGAGATTTGGCTAAGAGATAAAATTGCATTTTCCCTTTTATTTAAATACTCTAAAACATTGGAACTAAAATTAGATATTGACTAGTAGTTTCATAAAATGTCCAATGCTTTTCGAGGGTGGACCTATGGATTCATTGTCACTGTCACTTTCTTCGTGCTGACACTCAGTAGATTTGATTTCTGTAGCAAGACAATAAAGACTTTATTCTTCAGTTGAAGATAGAAATTATACCAGCAAAACAAGGCCTGTTTTGTTTCTTTAATATTTTGCTTCTTTGCTATCATTATCAATAAATCAGAAGGCAGTCTGGGCGCCACTTCTTTAAAATGCTAAGCAGTGAACAAAATTTGGCGCATTATAAGCAGTAGGTGTTAAAGCGACGCAGTAATAAACAATAATTTAATCTAAAATAGACCTTCTGCTCTATGCAAACACTAACTTACGAGAAATACGAAAAAACATTTACTTTCGTTTATTTTTAAAACTATAATTAATTGTAAAAATTCCAACTGACATTGAACAATATGTTTAGATTAAACTATACAGGTAATTTAGAAACAAATTGGTTTCATTACTTCTAGAAATGTAAATCTCTGTTTTGAGGTTTTTTGTTTTTTTTTTTGTGTTAAAAAAGTTAACCAATCGTCCTTGTAAAATATAGGATAGCACTATAAGCGGGAACGTCTTAACAAAGTTTTACTGTATTTTTAATTTTGTAGATGCCATCTCATGGGCACGTTATGAGGGTAATTGCTTAGCTTACTAAATTCTAAATATATCTACACTTTATTACAACACTTTTAGTGTACGGAAAGTCGTAAACAATAATAATTCCCTTACCTTAGACAGATAATAATGTGTAACAAGGGGAACAATAAATAATAATACAGAAACCGTGAGTATCACTCGCGATAACTTCATGTGTCCAAGCCATTGGCAAATACGTTCATAAGCAAACATTTTTATAAAAATATATATAAACTACAAGTAAAAGCACTATTTCATTGTGTACAACGAAGCAGGTTATTTAAACTTTTCAAGCACTTTTACATTGAATTCAACTGAAATGAGGACGCTCTCTATGGCTATAGAAATAACGTTAATGTAAATAAAAGAATGCATCGATATTAAATAAAAAAAAAATTACAAAATAGAATGTTACGACAATCGTAAGCAACTGATTTAATTCACTCTGTACATACTTAATAACAGTGTTAATAAATTAAAGGAAAATTGTCAAAAAGAAAAATGTTTTATTCACAGAGCTGTTTTTCTTGTCATTTAACATTTGATACTTTATTTTATTTATTGTTCTTAAGGCATTGGTAACAAGACCATCAGCCTAATGACGTAACTTTTAGAGAAACATTAACTGTCCCTAACACTCCTCCAGTAAAGTGATAATAGGCTTTACTGGAGTTTTAAAGGATTTCTTGGAAGAGCGCGAAAACTTCAGCTACAGATCTCCTCCATTCTTGTCACTTACACAGAATTTGAAAAAAAAATATACTATCACTGTTGTACTTTCAAACTCCTAAAAATGTAAAAAATAGAAAATCTAAATAAAATGACAACCTCACTTCTCCCGTTCCCGCCAAAAAGTCCACATTTGATACAATTTATTTTTAAAGATTGAAGCACAGACTGCCTTGGATTGAAGCATTGGCAAAAACATTTGAGTGTTATTTGCAATAGATCTTGGAGGTAAGGATGGTGATAAAATATCCATATATCGACTATCGACATTTCTTTTTTGATATATCGATATTATCAGACGATAATTGATATTCGATACATCTATATGTTGATGTAAAATATTAAGTAACAAAAACGTATCAAATATGATATTTTTCTAATCTATGAGTAGGACATTAATTACTAAGTATAATCAAAATGTGAAATAAATAAAATATGAAAATTTTGAAATACAGCAAGTAAGCATTGCACTTATTAAATATGCAATTGACGCTAAATGCGTTTTATTTCAATATTTAATAAAACGTTAAAATGGTTATAAAATCTTACCGATATATCGATATTGTTTTTTCGATATATCAATATTAATATGGATTTTTATGTTAAAAAAATACCAATGCGATATATATCAATAGTTTTCCGCGCTTCTAACGTCCCTACTTGAAGAGAGTGGGATTTCATGGAGAGCAGTTGAGCTTTTATATTGTGTTTAGTAATTATTGTGATGTAAAAATGATAAAGATGTGCGTCACAAGTATCTATACTGTTGTGCATTATGCGGAATTATTGAAATAAGTACTTACTTAGCAGCGCGTTCCAGATATTTTTTTGGTGGCTTAATTCACCTCAGCGGATCCTACTAGAATGACTGGCTAGAAAATATGTTTGACGCCAGAAACTCCAAAAAACATTAAAATGTATTATGTCGACATTTTATTGTAAGAATATAAACAATGTAAGTATAACTGTTTTTACCGTAGAGGCAGTATGTACTAGAGTACGAAGGACCGTGACCACATGAGTAAAAAATGTACTCCAGATTTCTCACAGATTTTTTATAAACTAGCAGACTGAACATTGCTGCTCATAATACATGACAGTTTTGCACACGTAAAAGGTGTACTCCTGCCAATACATTATCAGGGCCATATTAGGGTACTTTGTGGAAAAAAAATGAAACAACCGCAAATTATTACAAGTTATTTATTTATCAGTGGCATACTTAGGGCTTCAGAATAGAGCAATCCCCACATGTAAGTGTGTTTTTTATTGTTTTTCTATACTAATATCATGAAGAGATAAACTTATTATTAATTAATTATTATCAACTTAAAATTATTTTAATAAATAAAAAATAATAATCTGACAAAAATAGTAATTCAAGGATTATTACGTATTGCATAAAATATGAAAACAATCATCGTAAGATAATAATTAATTATATAAAACACTAGACTTTACCAGCGACTTCGACTGAATTTTAGAAATTAAATGTAGCCTGTATGTGATTCCAGGTCCTAAGCTATCTCTGTGCCACATTTCGTCCAGCGATTTGGATGTGACTGAATTACTTTTGAAACGAAATTAGTTCTATTCGATGGTCCAGGAACATCTTTAAGGTGCTGAAAAAATTAATAATGTATATAATAATAATTTTATTCAGAAACTCAGTCCATTTGTTTTCTTTTACTCTATGGTGATGATATAATATAATGATGCAACAAAAGTGCAAGCTAAGAAATGAAAAATAAGAAAAGAAATTAGAAATATAATTACTCAAAGAAAGTAGCTCACATAATATAATACCGACATATTATGTACAGTCAATAGTACATCAACCATAGCGTTTTTATTAAAATAAAGTTCCTATTCTGATAACATATGCTAACTGATATTCATATATGATAACATAGTGCAAGGTTGTTACACTTGATGTGCCGTTGACGTTACAGTAGAAGTACCCACACATACATAACTGAATGTATAATGTATAAAATACAAAAGTGAGAGTATTTTAAAAAGATTAACCAGACGCAGCTATTTAATCTAATGGTAATTAAGTGTAGCAAATTTAATTTATGAATACTCGTCCGGAATACACTACATGTTGTTTTGGTCACTCCACTATATGTTATTAAAAGTTTACATTTAACTCTTATTCCCCCGACTGGCCTGTTACAACCGCCGTAAAAAAAACTATTATTCGTTTTCTCCAATATGATATACTTACTTACTGCACCTGATGATACTGAGAATTTTTCAAACAAAATTAGAAGGGCTCCCCTGCGCAAGGCTGTGCGGAAATTACTTCGGTCCAGTAAATTAATTTCAAAATGCTTTGAACATAAAACGCTGTTTGCATTAAGCTGCCAATTGGAGCTATAAATATTTTTAATCCAGGCATTTTTAACCTGTGGATTTTTAGGAAATCTGAAAAACATTGATATAAACTTTTTTATTTTATCAAGTGTATTTTTGTACCCAGTCTTGGCTGTGGACTTCAGGACAGAATAAAATATTATTGTAGAAACCGCCCTGAATTCAGCCTCTGTAAATGTGTCTAGTACCGGAAATGTCAAATAATATTCGCAATCACAAATAGTCAGCTCTTAATTATAAAATATGCTCTCCAAACTAAATCATGCTTTGCAATACTAAAAGTCATAGTATATAATTTTTGAAATTACTACAATGTAGGAACTGTTTGAAAAGAAAACAATTTAAAACACAAATATTTCATAGCAAGAACTCTCGATTAGGAATTCACTTACCGAAGGAGTTATTTCTGGTATATTTTTGTATGTGGCAGTATCACATATCAAGCCACAGCACTTAACCATCGTATTTAACAGTTTTTTATCAAAAAGTTAAAACAACAAATTACTAAATATTCAAAAAAGCTCACGTCATGACTCGGATCGAGAATACCATTATGTCACTTATAGTTGTTTTGTATCATAACGGTTACCACAGTTGTGTTTTCTTGACGATGACATTATGCCAAAACTGGCAAGAAAGAGAAAATATTATACGAATTTTTGTTTTTGCGAAAGAGACACTGCTATGGCGTTTATTATTATACATGTAGATGTGATTGATATTTGGTCTGCTAGTTTATAAAAAGTGTGAGAGTTTTATATAGCTACACTTTTAGTGTTGCAAGCTAATATTTGTTACCATGCAGTGGGTAGGTTTCTTTATAATGACGCAGTCAAGAGTTAATAATGTTCTTAATTGTATGACGGTGTTTAGCAGTGGAACGTATCACATACAAGTAGGTACACAATACAATGTACGTACAAGTCGCGCTTTTCAAATTATGAAATAAATTTAATTATTTCTATAATATTTTACTTTAAAAATACTGCGTAAATCAGATAAGTAAAAAGTGAAGTTTGCGTAAAAATTAAATATTTTTTAAATTAGCAAATGAAATTTATAAGAATTTAAAAGTTATAAAAATAATAAAGCTAATATGTCATCATTTTTGAAACTACAGAAATAATTGTTCACGGCTTTTACTCTTCACTTATTTTATACCGAACGGGGAAAAGTGGTATTAAGAAGCTGGTAGCCCCAATGTGACAAAATTATTTTTCTTTATGCTCTGTGTCGTTCAGCACATCGTTATGTCCTCGAAAAAACTGGGACGCACTAAAGGATAGAAAATACACTATCTTTGTTACTATCTTCTACGTTGCAAGCGAGGAGATGAGTGAGGGAGAGAGAATGAGAAGGAATGTATGGCGTAGTCTTAAGGTTTCTCTATCTACGGTTTTTACTGAACATTGCTAAAGACATTGGTTGTATGAGTATAGATTCCTTTGCTTTTTCTCTCAAGGAAGAACATTATAAATAATACTCGTATCAACTGGCAATACTGCATTTTCCCCTTCACTCCACCTCACCTCACAGCTGATCAAATGTCAAGAAAATGGAGTTTTGTTACGCATTTAATAATTCAGATAAGAAAAACTTACAATATGAAATCGAATAATATTATTTTTATAACCTGCCTAGGTTAGAATGGACAGCACAACTCCATTTCAACCTTGGGCTCCTAAAGATAACGCGAAAAATGTTAAAACCGAAAGAGAATTAGTGGATGACGCGAAACTTCATCGGGAAAATGTCAATCATCCAAAACATACGCAAACTGCGTCTTACGATAAAGAAATTATTATCGCTCCAAGTAATACTGCGGGACCATCGAGGACTGTGGGTCCCGGCGTCGAATCTGCTAGTAGCAAAGACTCTAAGATGGATTCAAATAAAATAACTTCTATGCAACAAATCGTCGAGAACACTCTCAGGTAATAGCTTTTAATAGCCAATATCTGTGATTAAAAATCTATTCCATGCATATTTAATAATGGCAAACATATTTCTATCTTTGGTTATGATTTTCGGTACATAGTTATGATATCAACTTAAAATATGGTTATTAAAGTATGTCATATATAATAATATTTGGCATTAACTGTAATATATTTGGCATAATACATATTAAATATAATCTGTGATACACACATTAGTTAATGTATCATTAGAATACTGTAAATTGCCTGTATATACAATATACGTTTTGTTTGTTTAATTAATAACATTCTTTTTAAAAATTGTCCAACAAAAAATGTATTATCTCCGTCATAATTGATTAAATCATTCATTTCAATCAAGCATTTACTTTCATTTTCATTTATTTTTTATAATATTTATAATAAATAGTTTGCTAAGATTATTAATATTTAATATTTTTTGCCTTTCACCATTTATTCTCAAACATACAAATTAGCTTTTAAGGTTTTTAAATATAACTCATTGTTACATATTATGTGGATATGTAAATATAAGCAATTATTTAAGTTTCTACCTTATTATACAAATATACAATGTACATAAATGCGTTAGCAGATTAAATGAGCTATTAATCAAGTTGTAAAAAGCCAATAGGTAGCATAATAGAAAGCAAAAATATTATTAAATTGGTCATAATACTTCTGACTTCTAATTCTGGTGATAAATTTTGAGTAATTAAATACTTAAAATGTTGTAGAAAATTAGGGCTTCCTTTTGCCATACATAAAGTAAACAGATTGTTGACATTACTGTATTGGGGTAAACCCTGTTAAAGTGAATGTAAGCAGAAATAAAATAAATAAAATAATTGTATGTACTGATATTTAATTACATTCCTTTTGTTTCAGTATCATCATCTTGTTTGTGATAAAATCTTTTTTATATATCTTGAAAAAAAAGGCCAACTTAGAGAAGAACTTGAACCTCAGTTATTTTAGTTAAAGTATGTGATACCTGATAATTGCAATTAAAGTCAGTTTATTACCCGCAAATAAATTTTGTAATTTTTTTCTGTCACCAATAGGAAAAGATGTGAAATTGAAAGCAATAATTTTAAATAAAACATCTCTAAAATGATATCACACAAAAAAAAATGTTTTTAGTTTTTTTTACAAAAAACTTCACTCCTCTTTTTAACTGATCCTATCCTAGCTATTCTTAAATTCGAAAGTTAAGAAAACGAAGTTTTTCAAAATGATCTTTTTGCTTAGATCCTAATAGGTATCTACTATCGTGTTTAACTTCAGTATTTGTTTGTATATACATATATTATTATATTATTTAAGTTTGTTGTAATGTCTTCATTATTATCATCAATTACTATTTAATTAAATTTTCTTTTTTTAAATTTTCATGAAACCAACATCAATAACTGTTTAATATCAATAATTTATCATTATTTTCCAGTCAAGAGAGTCGTCAACGTGTTGCACAGCTGTTAGAAGCTGTTGAAGCATTATCCGGTGCTGAGAAGTTATTGCTGTATCTCCGTCTGCCCACGGGAGTGCCTCCACATGATCCACTTAAACAGCCAATAAATCCATTGGGCTCAAGGTATATTCTTAAATTCCACTTTTTTTACCATTACGAAACATTGTTAGAATTCTTTGACCTGCAAACAGGAAACATGTGGCTACAGTGTGATAGCAGAATCACTACATACATGTACTCATATTTTACATGTCTAATGTATTTTTGTCTCTTATTTTCTTATATTTTTATTTGAATATTTAAAACTTTACATAATTTTATTTATTAATATTAAAAGATAATGCATATGTATACATCTTCACGCTATGTCATTAACAGGGCAGACAAAATGAGGCAGCAAGCATAGCGGTCTTTATACATATCTTTAATCATGATAGACATATTTTGGATTATTTTCTAGAAAGCGATCTTCATTGAAAACAATGATAAATAATCTTCATTTGTACCTACTAATGTTGCCTGTTTCTTTATTTTCTATCATGTGATAACTATGTACAAACAAAACATAGACTACCATTTGCCAGTACCACACAAGTGAAGCCACAGTTGAACAACTTCTGTTTTCCATTTCAAGCAAGCCTCAACATTATTATTAAAATACATTAAAAAAACATTAATAATTTTAAGTAGTATTTACTAAACAAAGACTAATTAGATCATGAAAATTTTGCAGGCTTTTTTTAACAATGCTATTTATGAAGTGTCATCCAAAAGAGAATCAGAAAGCATGATTATATATATAATGTATTTATATGTATTAATATGTACTTATATATATTAATATATATTTTTACATACTAAATTTTTGAGTAAAATTCACGCGATAGGTCCTTCAAACCTTTTTCCTCAAACCTCAAACAAATTTGGTAGGATCACTAGTGGCCCGCGGACTGAAGGTTGAGTATGGCTGGTTTAGAACTAACCATTTTTTAAAGTTGGCACACAGTTACCTGCATAAAAGATATGGGGTGAGGTAAATTCCACTAGCCATCGAAGGTAGTGTGAAAATTGAAAAACGTAATCCAACAATTGAATATTCAGTCAGATGCTACTTCCCCTAAAACAACAAGTCGAATAAAACCTAACTTTCGACTTACATGTCCTAATTCAACTTACATAATAATATTATTATATTTCCAGAGCTGAACTTCAACAGACTGTAACATGGATACAGACACACTTGGAAGTCGACCCTGATGTCTCATTGCCCAAACAGGATGTTTATGATGAATATATGTAAGTATCTTATTATACAGAACATATTATTTTACGGTAGTAACTAATTAATCTGTGATTTTATTATGTACATTCAGTTTAATAGTTTTAGTAGAAAACCAAGCTGCTTAGATTTTAAAAGAGATGCATTTAAGAACTCTTTAAATCTGGTAAAGACAATACTTTTACTTTAAAGATAATTCCTTATTTAAAAAATATAATTAAATATATGCTGTAAATCTTTATTTAAAAAAAATGTAATGGCTTTAAAAAATATATAAAAAACATAATGGCAATAAAGTGTTACCTCTTCATTTTTCGGACTTTTTGGGGGAACATGAGAAGTGAAATTCACATTTTCTTAAAATTTTATATTTTTTGCATTTTTGGAAGTAGTGTTAGGGTGTACTAAGTAACAAGAAGACAAACATTTTAAGTTAGTGATACACCTATTTTTTACGTGAAAATGGCAGAAATGTTTCTAATAAAATGAAAAGAGTTGCCAGTATATAAAAGAGAAGAAGAATCTTCATTTTTCTAATATAAATTCTATTGTCATTCTGATTGTGACATCTGCCTGTGGTTTGTATAAGTGATTAGTGATTACTTACTCAGTGGTTTGTATTATTTAATCAAACCTGTACCTGTACTTCAATAACCACAATTTTTTCAATTTATTCGTTCATGATATTGGATAATATCAGTGTTAATTATGAATATTTCAGTGTCGTGTATATAACAGAAAAGCAGTGTTATTAGAGTGCCATGTGTAATACGTCGGCCAGCGAACAGTGAAAACTTAGTGAGAATTTGTTTAGTTTCTTGTTTGTTTAGATTCTTGACAAAAATGAAAAGAATAACGTATTTTTGAATTAGATTTATTTAATTACTGTGTGTGTTTGTTACATCGGCGACAATGAGATGCAAGTCATACCTCTAACAAAACGACTATTGATAAAAAGTTTTAAAAATCAGCTAATCAACATACTTATATATCTTCACGATGTATTTCTAAGAGGGTAAAGTCAGAAGTCGATACGCCAAGCATCGCGTGCTTAATTCTTTCGCTATCTCAAATCTTTTCACTGAGGTCTGTGAGTGCGTCTGTCATTTAACACTGACGATTTTATCGTCAAATTCTTGAAGAAACCAGTAAGACACTCAATCTTCACTCAAGAGACATAGGTATTACATACTAAAGAATCTAACCCTTTATAAATTGCAATTAAGTGTTGCCATTTCATTTTATATAATAAATTATCATATCACTTCATAATAATAATGCGCCAGACAATACACACCAATCATGTGATCTCAAACTAGGGTATTCCCTGTACTATGAGAACCAGACGACGACTACGAAGGGCGTTCCCAGTACACCCAGACCCGAGACAATCACCATTTTTATTTTTTCGATTCGTACCATTTTTAAATTTATTGTCTGTCTGTCTGGCTGTACGTCCTTTTATAACTCAAGAACGGCTTTACCGATCGGAAAGCCACGAAAAAATTTTCAGCGCAGACGAAGTCGCGGGTACAGCTAGTAGGTAATAAAAGATATGTGGTCCTTTTGTAATCTTTAATTACTCCTAGTATTTAAGTTAACAATTATTTCGTAACAGAGCACACTGTATGAGCAGCAATATGAAGCCCCTGTCCACCGCAGACTTCGGTAAAGTAATGAAACAAGTGTACCCAAGTGTGCGGCCTCGTCGACTTGGAACACGTGGTAACTCTAGGTAATATTTCGGTTTTATCATGCAATTCCATAATCATGTGTATCGTTATAATTCAAGCGAAATCGCAATATGCATTTCAGATAACAAAATTAAAATTTTAAGAAAAAAATTAAACTGACTTCAAAAAAATACTAACATATAATTAAAGTAAAGTGTTACCGAAGCCGGTGCCAAGCCTACCAAACTAGTACATAGGATTTCTGATGTTGCACTTGATTGATTGACTTCAATAACTGTCAAATTTAATTATTTAGGTATTTGTATCGTATTTATGAAGTTATTTTTGTACTTGAGTTTTTTATTAATAATAGTTATTTTGTACTTTTCAGAGGTTTTTTTAAGTCGGTTTAGTTTTTACTTTAACTTTTTACATTTTTCCCTTTTGAGTGATCTTGACCTAAATATATCTTTAGGGTCTACTTTTCTAATTCAGGAGCAGAATGATAATATAGAAGAGACTCGTCAACATAAATGAAGCTTATAAGCAGTTAGTGTTATTTGGTGTATCTTCGAAGTCCAAGCTCCATTATCCGTAAAATTTAAATGGGGCCACCTCCGACCTATACTGAATCTAACGGAAAGAAAATCATCAAAATCGATCCACAATTGACGAAATTATCGGTGAACATACATAAAAAAAAACATGTGCAAACGAACATAGAACCTCCTCCTTTTCTGGAAGTCGATTAATAATTCTAACTTCATTGTGTTAAATAGGACAACATTTATTACAATAATTTTAGATATTTTTCGTAGAAATTTATAAAATCAGCGAAACCTATAAGTGTACCAGCGGTACCTATATAAAACTAAATTAAATATTGTTTTGAGATCATTGACTTACTAATTGTAAAGGCGGGTCTAGCATAAAATTCGTGCTAAAACTATCTATAGTTGATATACATTTACAATCATACTAGGAGAATATGAAATGTATATGTATGTAGACAAATAATGCACGGCGCATTGCTCGTAAATGTAAAACTTTTTTGTAATTAAGTATTTATGTATTTATTTTTGAAGGGTTCTGTAGCCAAATGGCAAAAAATGTAACACTTATAATTTCGTCCTCTCCGACTGTTCGTATATAGCATTTATATTTGGAGACTATTGACACTATACATATAGTATTTTTTAAATGTAGACACAATACATGAAATATCTATGTTACATATTACTTGTATAACACTACAGTAATTATTTATTATATTATTACATAATGTACACATGCAATATGGACATATTATGTATTTTCCTTTCATTTTCTTGGAAGGAATTTAGTCTACTGTACAGCTCCCGCTTTGATTTTGTTTTGTTGTCGAACGTTTCTTTTTTGTTAATGTAATGCAGCCTTTCCCAAAGTGGGCGATAACGCCCCCTTGTGGGCGCTGCAGGCCTACTGGGGGCGGTAAGAGACCCAGAAAAAAATGAGGGCGTTGTGTAGAGGCCTGGGGGGTGCTTTGTAATTTCATTTAGCTAGGAGGCATCTTAGACAACGACTGCATGAGCTCTCGACTCTCAACTACAACTTGTGAACATCAATTAATATTAATTAAAAGATTGCTCAAACTCGGTTCGATATTTCTCTCCGCGTAGTTCATATATCTGTCCTGTTTTATTGAATATACAAAACAAAAATCATGTCAATCGGTGGTTCCGTTTCGAAATGAAAGTAGACACAAACAAACAAATAAAAAGGCAACAGACACACTTTCGCATTTTAATAGTTATTAGCACTCCCAGATAGGTAATTTTCGTAGATAATAGACCGCGGGCAATCATGTTTTAACAAGTTTTTGTTAAATAACCCGAATTGTGCATTCCTGTATCAATCGGCTGGTTCATAGAATACTTGTTCTGACTTGTTGAGTACGATTGAGCGTCGAATGAGATAAACGAGTTTATGCATGTTTGTTTTATTCCTGTCGGTGCGTGCTGCTTATGCAATCCTATATAAACAACGTAATATTTATTTTATTTTCATTTGCGGTTTCGCGCGCAATAGATGAGCAGTACTTAAGTTCAACACTCACTTACGTATTTCTCAAAACAAAACAATGTCGGAAGTAAAAAAGAAGAGACGGCAATACTGTGCGGAATATATTAAATTCGGATTCATTGAAAATCCGACAAACCCATCGTCGCCTTTGTGTCTTCTATGTCTAAAAACATTTTCGAATGAAGCAATGAAGCCTTCAAGACTGCAAGATCATTTGAATAAAATGCATCCAGATAAGAAAGACAAGAATGTAGCATATTTTCAAGACCTAGAGAAGAAGCATAATACTCAGCCAAGTGTAGCAAAACTATTTTCGGCGGCTGCTAAGCAAGATGACGACGGACTTCGAGCTTCGTACAATATCTCTTTGTAAATTGCTCAAAAAGGCAAACTACATAACATCGGAGAAGAGTTAATTTTGCCAGCAATAAAGGAAGTAATAACTACTGTGCTTCATAAACCAGCCGCAGATATTATCCGAAAAATTCCTTTGAGTAATAATTCTGTGCAAAGACGAATTGATGAAATGGCTGAAAACATTGAAGGATGGTTGAAAGCAGATAAAATGTCTTTTAATATAAGTAATTTTAATGTGGCCAGTGTGTTCAATAGAACGTCGACAGATGGCGGTGGTAGCATGATTTTGTGTAAAAATTATCTTAAAGTCAAGAACCGCAAAGACATAGTTGCTCATTCTATTGAACGTGTATGTGAAATGTCGTGTGCAGAGACGGATCAGCACATTTTTTTATGTGTTTACCGACCTCCTTCGTCTGATTTTTGCCAATTTTTAATTTCTGTAGAGGAGAGTCTCACAAGACTTAGCAAATGTAAGAAGTCAATAATAGCGTGTGGTGACTTCAATGTAGACATACTGAATAATTCGAGGGAAAGAGATATGCTCATTTCACTCTTTCTCTCATTTAATTTAGTGCATATTTTTAATGAACCGACCAGGGTCACGTACCATTCCGCGACATGTGTAGATAATATTTTTATGAGTAAGTGTGAAACTATGGAAAGTATTGTTGTTGCTGGTGTCCGCTCTGATCATAAAGCACAGTTAATTAAAATAGAGGACATGAAACATAAATCAGAACAAATATTTGAATTTAGGCCATTAGGATAGAGTAGGCTAAAAAACTTTACACATGATGTAGCAAAATTTGCAAACACTGCTTCTTTGGTAGATGATCCAAATATCATGTATGAATTATTAGTCAATAACTTATCTGAAATATTTAATAAGAACTGTCCAAAGAAAAATAAAGTAGTTATTAATAACAAGTTACGTTTCGCGAATTGGGCGACGAAGGGCATAAGAAAAAGTAGGGACAGGCTTTATGAGTTATATGATGAGAAATCTTACACGGGGGATGAAAGTTTTCATAACTATGTCCGCACTTCCTCAAAAATATTTAAGAGGGTATCAATACACGCAAAAGCAATCTATATTGCGAATAAAATCAGATAATCAGATAACGCAGTAAAAGCTACATGGAATACCATTAATAAAGAAGTTGGGGGTAAACAAAATAAAAAAATGAAAATATTTCCATAAAAATTGATAATAAAATTGTTACAAATAAATTTGAGGTTGCTAATGCTTTTGAAAATTATTTTTCAAATGTACCCATAGAAATTACTAGTGGTCTAGGATCGTCTTCACATACAGCAGAGACGCTTTTGAGCAAAAATATTGGAAAATGGTTTCCTAGTTTTCAATTCAGGTACACATCTGCACATGAAATAGAAAGGACGTTCAGGCAATTAAATAAAAAGAAAAGTGAGGATTTATGGGGACTATCAATTAATGTAATAACTAATGTAATACCTATATTATCGCCAATCTTGGTAGATATATTTAATAAATGTGTCGATCAAGGCGTATTTCCCAGTTTAATGAAACACAGTAAAATTATTCCACTATTTAAATCGGGCTGTTGTTAAATCCAACCAATTATCGCCCGGTGTCAATATTGTCAGCGTTGAGTAAAATATTCGAAAAAATAATACTCAAACAAATGCTGGCACATTTTAACATTCACGGGGTATTTCATGGTCAACAATACGGTTTCACGAGAGGGCGGTCAACAACTCATGCGGGAGTAAGCTTGATCGGGACTGTATTTCAGGCTTGGGAGGGGTCCCAAGATGCTATTGGTGTTTTTTGCGATCTTTCGAAGGCTTGATTGTGTTAGTCATGAAACTTTAATTTGCAAGCTGAAATACTATGGAATACGTGATCACGTGATCTCGTATTTGTCTGGCCGCGAGCTGAAAGTGAGTGTTAATAGGGTTTTGTCTGTGGGTTCAACGTTAAAAATGGGAGTTCCCCAAGGATCAATTTGGGACCTTTCCTGTTTTTGGTATATATTAACGATTTCCCATTTATGCTCAGGGACTTATGCGAAACAGTATTGTTTGCTGATGATACCTCATTGTTATTTAAACTAGACATAAAAAATCTAGATATTACTTGGGTAAACAGGATCCTAACAGATGTCTCGAAATGGTTCGCTGCCAATAAATTACTACTGAATGCACAAAAAACTAAATGTATTAAATTTTCCCTTTCTAATGTACCCAGAATCCATGATAAAATAGAACTGGGTGGGAAACAATTAGAATTCGTTAAGTCAGCCAGTTTTCTGGGTTTAACAGTAGATAACAAGTTACAGTGGGCGGACCATATCGGGGCATTGGCTAGTAAGCTCGGTTCTGCGGTATATGCAATTAGACGCATTAGGCAAATGACAGATGTGGATACGGCAAGGTTGGTGTACTTTGCATATTTTCACAGTTTAATGTCCTACGGCCTTCTGCTGTGGGGATCAGCGGCGCATATTAACTCCATTTTCATTTTACAAAAAAGAGCAATACGTGCCATCTACAGGATGAATGCACGAGAATCGCTTAAAGATCGTTTTAAAGACATTAATGTCCTCACCTTGCCCTCCTTATACATCTTTGAAATTATTATGTATACGAGAAAAAATATAGATCAGTTTAAAAAGAATGGCGATATGAATGGTATGGAAACCCGAGGTCGTGATAAATTGGTTATTCCAAAATTTAAATTACACATAAGTCAAATGTTTCATTTTTAGGTAACTGCATTCGTTTTTAGAATAAAGTTCCTCAAGAAATTACTCAATTAACAGAGAATAGATTTAGATTGGTTATAAAACGTACATTGACTAGACAATCATACTATAAAATAAACGATTTCATTGAAGATAAAACAATAGTCTGGAAATGATGTTCTCTGCACATGGGTTTACTGGCTTAATGAAAATATTGTATTTTAATAAACCTTTTGTAAAATGAAGTTGAAAAAATGATACCTGACTGAGTTTCTTGTCGGTTCTTCTCAGTGTCCAGGTTTTCTATTCGAACCGAACTAAAGTAGATTTGATGTTCAAAAATACCATGTAATTGGGTTTACTTGAATAAATTGATTTGACTTTGACTTTGATCATTGTGTGATCACCTGAGGACAAGTCAATTCTCAATTCAGCTCGATGAGTCCACTTTACCAACTAATGAACCATTGTTGCTGTCTTACGTGAGGTTTATTAAAGATGAGAAAATATGTGTAGAACTATTCTTTGTTAGAAATTTAGAGACCGATACAAAAGGCGAAACCATATTCAATACATTGGAAAAGTTTTGTGATGAGAAAGAGATTCCCTTGAAAAATATTATATCAGTTGCTACGGATGGCGCTCCGGCTATGACAGGGTGCCATAAAGTCTTCATAGCGTACTTAAAAAATAAAATTCCAGATGTCCTTGCTGTACATTGCGTTATTCATAGACAACATTTGGTTGCTAGAAACTTAAGTGAACGACTATTTCAATCACTGCAATATGTCATCAAAGCAGTCAATAAAATCCGCAACAGCTCTTTGAATGATAGATTATTTCATCAGCTTTGTGTTACTAATGACGAGGATTTCAACCGTTTGTTGTTTCATACTGAAGTTCGTTGGCTATCAAGACGCAATTGTCTGACTCGATTTTACAACCTGTTTGACTCTGTTATAGAGTTCTTGGAAACTAAAGATACAGAATTGCACAACAAGCTAATTACATCAAAGAATGACATAGCTTACATGACAGACCTGTATAAATTGTTCAACGACATGAATCTCCAACTGCAAGGCGATGAACTAAATTTAATTAAAACAAAAAACGTCGTTGCTGCTTTCGCAGCCAAACTGCTTCTACACAAAAAGAATATGGGCAGACGTGAGTTTCACAATTTTCCGAATTTATCAGTATCATGCAGTAACGACGAATTGTTTGCCTACTGCCAACATTTGGAAAACCTCCACATTGACTTCACCGAACGATACCAGGACATTTTGAACTTGGAAATACCAGACTGGGTGTTGGATCCGTTTTCAAATGTCCAACACAGCAATGTCACCTCAGCTGGAAGAAGAACTTATAGAATTGACAACAAACGAGGAAATAAAAATCAAGTTCAAAAATGGTTACCAAGAATTTTGGCTACAAAAACCGATCCCGCAATTGTACCCTGGATTGTGGTCAATCGTTCAGCGATTCTTGATAGCATTCCCATCGTCATATTTGTGTGAACGTGGATTTAGTGCTGTGGCAACACTGCTTACTAAAAAGAGAAATCGTTTGCATGTTACCAAACGTGGCGACTTGCGACTGTTCTTGAGTAAATTGGAACCTGATATCAACAAACTTATTAAACAGCATCAGATTCATCCTTCACATTAGTTTTTATACAAGGATCGATTATATTTGTTTTATTTTGAATAAAAGATACTCTGTTTGAATACTATAAAGTTGCGTTTCAATAATCATTCTCATTGGCAGGTGTAGCCCGTAAGAGTTAACTTGAGACCTGAGCGCCGTTGTGTATTACCTACTGCGCTCAGGTTTCAAGTTAACTCTTGCGGGTTATAGTAAAAGTCTCGTTTGGAATTAATGTTTAATCTCCGCTAATATAGCTCACAATAATTAATTAATTTAATTTGAAGTTATAGTGGTTTTTCAGTAGGTGAAAAAATGGGGGCGCTAAAAAATAATTTATTCTCAAAGTGGGCAGTAGACAAAATAAGTTTGGGAACCCCTGATGTAATGCATCGTTCTATACACAATGCAACAATATATTTAAATTTATCTTGTTTTTTTTTTGTTACTGAGAAAGGAAAAAACATCTCCACGGACACTCAGCCGGACTCTACGCCGACTGAGTAGTGTCGGACTCGAACTCCGTTGCTTTGCGTTGAGCGCAGAGCACGCCCTGGCTGACTCACTCGGCGGACGTAACTCCCTATTTCTACCCTCTAAAAGTTTCCACCCTCGTTTTATCGGGCTATAGCCTATAAATTCCAAAACATTCCCGATCACTAATAATAATAGAGTGTGGAACTGCGATCACAAATAAAGAACTAGATTCACAATCTTCTGTAAAATCTAAGCAAATTATTATCCGAATTGACATATATATATTTTTAATATCGTATAGTACTATCGGTAATATTGTGTTAATCTAAAGTAGACCTAGAAGAAGTAGAATTAGACGTGAATGCGGTAATATGGTTTTGAACTTCTTATTCATGATTTTATACTTAGTGGTGTTAACGTCATGTTATTTGGAAAATATAATTACAAAGATGTTTGATTTTCGGCTCGCATTTTGTACGCTATTTAGAAAATCGCGGAAAAATCTAAAGATTGTTAGAAAAATAGTAATAATGCAATTTTTTTTTTTATTTTTAGTACAAGAGCAATATTTTATTATTTAATAGGGCTATACGGACAACAAGTACGCCATAACGAGTTCGTTCTAAAACTAAATGCGAAGTATTCATTTTACTATCAAACTCATGTGAGTAGGTAAATTATTAGCAAAGTAATGATAAAAAAATCTCATCCATTAATTTATTCTTTACTAAACAAAAATACCTACTTACAAAGAGCTTTTAGCGCAACTATTTTTATTTTGTTGAAAACATGTGTAGTTCAAAATATCTTCGAGTTGTGATGTATGAATATAATTTCAACGTCGTGCACGTCACGGGTCAAATCGGTCAAAACGCTGTCAAAAACTATGGAGCACAGATTAAGTATTTGTAGCAAGCTACAGATGCGACAGTCGCTTTGCCGTAATTGTTATGTATTTCGTTTTAGCGCTACTATCGCCTACTTTTTGACAACCGTACTATACGTATGTACCAATACTTTTTATATATCTTTACATAGGTTTTACCTAGTGATTCAGAAAATCCACCAACGCAGCGGTTTAGGGGAATATTTTCATCAAACAATAGAGGAGACTAGGCATTTCAAGGTTCTCAACTCAAGCATGAAATCGAGAAAACAAGGTAAACCAAGACTCAAATCGAAATAGAAAAGTAGCCAGAGTTTGAATATATGAGTTAGACTGATAACACACTGACAAGCAATTGACTTCTAAGGCGGATAGTCAAGACGGCAGAAGCGATTACAGCGCCAATACAACTCGTTCGGAACTAACACTGTCATAGGCTTGCTATGGAGGGCCTCCATAATCAAAACGCACATAGTAATACTGTCCGTGTTTTACTTTAATTTTTTTATACCCTAAACTGCAGCGTGGATATGGTCAAACTGAACAGGCCACTGTTTGATTTTAAATAGGTTTCAACAGTTAATACCGGCAATATAATTTGTTACAAAGAGAACTATTAATTAACTATTAAAAGTGGAATACGTCAAATATCTCATTGATGCCATCTTATTTAGGTAAGGTGTTGCCTATGATATGTGCATATAATATTTTTGTACGAAAGAACTATGCTAATATATACCGAAACCAAAATTAAAACACTTTTATTTAATATTAAAGTTTCTAAATTATAAAGTGTACAAAGTGCAAGCCGGGGCTCTATACATTCGTGGAACGTCTCCTTTAATAAAAAAGAGCTATTTAACGTATTTTATTACGACATAATGAACATGTCAATAAAATGATATTCATTATTATTTGACAAAAATAAGTCCTCCGGCTTTTTTTAGAATTCTAAATTTTTTTAACAAATAAACTAAATGTTGTTTTTACAAATTTTGAAGGAACAATTTGACATATTTGCTATTAGCTTTTTAAAATATGACTAAAGAAATGTGTTCATTTGGATCGGACATTTTTGGAGCGTTGATTGTACATCTTGCTTTTTCTTTGTGATCGAAGGGGTGGAACCTTATAGATAATTCCGCGGGGTTATTACCTAAAAATTTGCAGACAGCGACAACCACGCGATCACTGCGCGACTGGTGATGACTAATTGTAATAAAAAATTGGTATCATATACGACGATTGCGTAGCTATTATTCTATGACCGTAAAATGCACTTATCGTGGTAGATTTAGTGCCACTACAAATTACATTATTACATACAGCAGATATCGCGCGATATTGGCAGTCGCATGCTGACTCCAAGTTACGTAATAAGCGTACCGATCGGTAATAATAACACAACATTGTTCTCGATACGGCCAGTTTGTACATGTGTGAGTACATATCACGTCATCACTTCGAAATTTTCGAATAACAACTTTGTTCTTGTTTCCTTATTTTGCGTAGCTAACAACACGTTATCTGATTTACGCTTGTAGAATAAGAGCATACGTATATACATATATTATCAGCTATTATTATTAAATTGTTTCGAAATATTGTACCTATCTACTATGTAAATAATTTAAAAGTAAATTAAATATTATTTTCTGATGCAAAATAAATATTACATTTGGATAAACGCTAATTCTACTTTCTGAAAGTACGACACACCATCCTTTTTTTTTTCTTATTTTTACTGCATAATTTTTACAATTTTTCCGTCACACAAAACGGTATTATGAACTAGTCAGTGGTTACATGGAGATTAATATGGAATTGTTTCTCTTTTTGGGATTTGTTTTGTTGCTCTTTTACATTAGACACTAGAGCGCGAACCCGTTCTTTTTAAATAGTAAGTCAATGTTTGATCGATATCAAATACAAATACTACTATAAACCATTTTTCTTGTAGTTTCGGAAAACATAAACTTTATTACTACGCAAGACAGAGCTATTTCTTCATTTTTAGGTTCCATTCCAAGAAATAATTGGCTCTTATTGTTTTCGAACAAAATACAAAAATTTTAAAAAGTGTACACGAGTGGAGAAATAGAAAAAAGTGATCATTTTAAAAGAAATATCAAAAATATGTGCTTCAGTATATCTATAATCATCCTTGCGTTAATTTTTGATATGAAATCTAAAATCTTTCAGGTATTGTTATGCTGGTCTTCGGAAAAAGATCAAGTTAGAAGTACCACAATTACCCGATTTAGGAGAATCGTCAAAGGTATGTAAAAGCTTTTTTAACTAATAAAAAACCTGATTAAGTGTAGGTTCTATTTGTTCCCACAGGGTTCCTTACGATTTAATTTGTCTTCTCAAATTAATGTTATGTGAATGGAAATGCTAAAATCTTATTGAAAAAAAAACGGTCCACGCTTTTTAATTAAATATATTTAATTTCAAACATAGCTTACGTTAAGGCTCTTACGGGGTAGACAGAACAGGTTCGACAATTGTTTTTGGCGTAGTCTAGTACTTATAAAAGCGTTTTTTTTTTGTTTTAAACTATTATTTTATACTTTTTAATCTTATAAGTAAAAAGAGAATTTTGGCACTTTCGACATTTGTGCAATTTGGATCGTAGGCAATATGATGGAAAGTTTGCTATAATTGAAATATATGTTACTTATATTTATTAGTATGGACTTCGGTTACATGTGCAATTTGTTTATCCCACGGGAACTACTCAGTACTCACTTACCCACCCACCTGTCAGGTCGTCTCTATTTCATAAAGTGGAAGGATTCGTTAAGACAAATCTAATGAGCCTAAACTTGATGGATTTACATTAGTACATATGCCAGGGTTCTGCTTCCCACCTTCCAGGTCCATCATCAGGTCCTCGTTAACATGTGAAAGAATGCGACTCGTTAGGACAAATCTAGTAAAATCTGTAGATGTAGTGAGAACAGGCTCCAATTCGACGTTCAATGTGATTAGTAAAATTATCACTAGTCAACCTAGACCCAGCCCAGGGGGGTCATGACCCATACTTTCAGGTTTATTTAATAAATTATAGATCCAGTAGTTCTAAAGTTAGGGGGAATAGTCAAATTGAGTTCGAATACCCCATTTTCCTCTTTAACTCCCCTATGAATATTTCTAAATGTTAACTAGTGCAATTTCAAGGTTTTACATTACAATTTTTGAGAAAATTAACTGTGACAAACAGATGGATCGAGGCACGACTGTTCATATGGAGGTTCGAATCATCAAAATGAAACGATTTATGTAAATATTACTTATGATAATTGAAGTATTGTTAATTAAAAATAGTATGCATTTATTAGTTTTTGTATTATATTTACAGTGATATTAAGTTAACTAAGATTTATGATCTTTTATTTTTTACTTTAATACAATAGGAACAATATTTAAATCATTCATATAGGCATTGTGAGATGTTAAAATTATGCTAAATATTTTCGATAAAGTTGAGATGTACTACAATTTTATTCGGGTTTAACTATATTTCAAGTTGTATGAATTGACAATTAGTAACTAAGAAAAAAGGAATATCGTAAATATTAAAATAAAGTTTATTATAATTACTTATTTTAAAGACATTATGTAAGTTATCAATATTTTTAACCGACTTCCAAAAAAGGAGGTGAGGTTCTCAATTCGGTTGTTTTTTTTATGTTTGTTACCTCATAACTCCGTCATTTATGAACCGATTTGAAAAAATCTTTTTTTTTTATTATTTCCATTAAAATTTGACTCATATTGGAGCTTTAGTTTCGAAGATACACCAAATAACGCGACCTGGTTATAACCTTTATTTATGTTGATGATTCTCTTGCATGTCATTTGTTAACTATCGGTATCCCCACATGGCATAATGGTAGTAGGAAGAATGTATAAATAGCCTGTGATATAATAAATTCAGTCAGTAGAGTCAGTCTTGTGGCGAACAGAGAATACGGCTGGTGGCTGTAATACTGCTAGGGTGTAATTATGATGTAACCTTTACACTGTTCTTTTATAACTATTATTATATTATAACATATTGATATGATGATATTGATATTTATAATGGGTAATAATGTCCTATGTTCGATCTGTTCGCATATTGTTGTGAAACTCCAGGGTTTGTGGTCTTCAATAGAATGGAAGTTAACGTATTGCGCTCCAGAATTAAAAAAGAAATTAATTGTAGACCTGCCCCAGATATTTATTAGGTCACTCAAAAGGGAGAAATAAAAAAAATGTAATAAAAAAATTAAACTAAATCATAAAATTAAATTTGACAGTTATTGATGTCGGGTGCCAAATCAATGTTCGACAACAGAAAGTCTATCAGTTTAGTAGGCTTGGCACCGACTTCAGAACTGTCACATTTAATTATATGGGTATTTGTATCGTATTTATTAAGTTATTTTTGTACTTAAGTTTTGATTAGTAAGATAGTTATTTCATACTTTTCAGTGTTCTTTTTTGAAGTCTGTTTAATTTTTTTTTCGCTAAACTAACCAATGTTTACGAGATGAATGCGGAGGGGCGATTACGGAGCGTATTTATGCACTTTGACATAAATATGAATGTTCATTCGCATCCGAGGCCCACCGGCCGGCCTTCTTAGCCATTCTAATCTATTTCTTGTATTATATGCTTAGTACATATGGGGGGTACTGTTTGTTTATGCGGTAGTCTGCCATATTTTGATTATGTGTTGACTTTCATGACATCGATTTTTGTAGTATGAACCATAATATATCATAATATTATTTCTGTGTAATATATTTTTCGACTTATGAAATATGTTTTAAATTTCGTTTATCTCTTATAATTACAGGAATCAGTGGTAACGTCAAAAGAATCTGAAAGAATTGTTTGTGATTGGGCAGAGTCAAAACTAGGTAAATAATGATTTACAATAGATTTGTTTCATTGGAAGACAGCAGAAACAGAAGTTATGTTTCAAATCTTTCAACCTTAAAACAAAGGAAACTGAACTTAATTTGAAAGACATCCATTGATATTCTATTTTACTTGTTCGAGAATGTTTTCATTGTAAATCTGGCTAAGCCAAAGCTAAATATGGTATTCGGGAAGTAGAATTTAAAGAGTAACGTAGTTATTGTGTATAACTTGCTAATTTATTGTTTGGCGTAATATAATGATTTCATTTACAGGCATGAAGTTTTTAAGTGTATCAGAATTATCAAGGCACCTTATATCTGCAAGCGCACAGCAAACACGTCCCGGCCCCGCTAGCGGCACGCCTCCGCCACACACACATGCGCACGGTAATATTTTAGTTTTAACACGCTTTTATTTAATAACAAACTTATCTATTTGACTCATTTAAAATATTTTTTTCCGTCGAAAGTATTCTACCTTCAATTTTAAAACATTGCAGGAGCCGGTGATGAAGCAACAAATAGACAATTAATGAAACAACTCAAGAGAAAAATACAGGTTAGTATAATTTTTAGTGTTCAAAACTGGTTTTTACAACCGAAACCGAGTTTCAGTATCTGTCGTAATTTTTGCCAAAACCGAATCTTCCGTTTAAGGTCATTTTTTGTACATTTTTAAGTGTCTGTTCATTATAGTTAAATACCCTTTGACTGAAAGTGCTGGTTACGACCGCAGTTTTAGTTTTGGGCTGTTTGCTAAGTAAATTTGCGAGTGCAAGCTGCTTAGTCGCACTCGCTTTGATCCTTGCGCGAGCATGACCGATTTGCACCTCGTTACGCATTCTCCACCCTCGCGGTACTTGCATTCTTTCTCATTGGATCGTCTGAACGCAATGCGTGTCAGTATTGGCGCCAGTACATTCGTGTTCGCAGCGATTTCATGTATAAAGTACGAAAAATACTGGGTTTCAGGGTATAACGTATATTTAACATAATTTTAATCCTTCCGCTATACCGATCGCTAACGAAGGCAGAGCGAACGCTCATGAAAACAGTTTCGGTTACGGTCATAATTTCGGGAAGTTGCGTCGAAACTTGCCGAAACCGAAACGTCAAACACTAATAATTTTAATACGCATCATAGTTGTATTAGTCTACATGAAATGAAAAATGTTGAAATGTCCAGACGCAGGGTACACCCGGTCGTCCGAAGAAGAACAAATGCCAAGAGGCGGCCGGCGAGTCCCCACCGTCTACCTCGTACATAGGCCAGCACCAGCACCCGCACCCGCACCTGCACCAGCACCAGCACCCGCACCCGCACCCGGCGGTGAAGCACGAGGGCGAGCCGGCGGGCGAGCCGTACCCGTTCGCGCCGTACGTGTCGGTGTACGAGGCGCGGCCGCCGGCGCCGTTCGCGCCGTACGCGGCGCCGCCGCGCGCGCACCCGCCGCCCGCGCCGGCCGCGCCGCCCGCGCCCGCGGCCCCGCACCCGCACGACTACCGCCAGGACCCCTACGCCTTCGAGCCCTCGTACGTGCCGCGCGACCTCACTCTGCCCGCGGACGCCGCGCATAACCTCCCCATCAATCTGAGCACCGACGCTTCGCTGGACCTCTCTACGGAGCGCACCGAGTGGCACCGGCGGCGCCCACCCGAGCCGCCCCCGGCGCGCCTGCCGCTCCCCGGTAAGAAGCTCATATTGGAAACGTACCAGAGTGAGACTCAAACCGGCTCGCCGCGCACGTCTCATACGGACACGCGTTCCACGCAGCGGGTGCCCGAGGAGTTCCCACGAACGGAGTATTTGCCGAAAAAGATGAGAGCCGCCGAGATCCTCGGTGGTAAATTAGCTGCTTCGCGAGCCCAGTCCCTCGTTAGCGAAGCCGCGTCGGCATCCGGTACAGCCGCTACGAAGCCTCCTGTTCGTTCCGAAGTCGCTTTTTTAGAGGATCCAAAAAACGTAACGAGCCGGTCCAAAAGCACCGCCGCGGCGCTGGCCCGGGAGGAACAGGAGGCGGCGAGTCCGACACGGTCGGTGAAGGCTCCGACGCCTAAAGCTGAGCTCACCGAGCGACAGAAATCGATAAACAACCGAAACGAAGGGACTACGCCTAATCGGACCAAAACACCCGAACGTCTTCGTAGTCCGGATTCCTGTTGCGGGCTCGATGGAATTAATATTAAAACTGGTATGATATGCGAGGAAAAACATTCTGAAATTTTAAACAGAGAACGCGTAATTAGTATTTGCAATATTGACAAACACGACTTAGACGATTATCTCAATGAAGGCAATAGTCAGGAACATGAAGAAGAGTTATTACAATATTTTCAGCGAGAAGGAAACTCTGAAGCGCCCACTAACGCCAACACCTCCGCAAACCAGGCTTTTTTAGAAACAGGTCTGGACCCACAAGACGATCATAGTCAGGGTAAGAATGATAAAATTTCACAATTACGAGAATTATTGGCAAAAAATTTAAAAAACCAAAGTGGGTCCAGTTCTCAGAACTTACCTATTAACCAGGAATCCCAACCTAGTAATTCCAATAACGAACCGATTACGAAGTCGACGGTTTCCGAAGGAGCTTTCAAACCAGTTGCAATAGATATGATGAATGAACCTACTTCATCGAATCAAAATGAATCACAACACGACAAACACTGCAATTCTATTCTGAATGAAAATGGGCCTTCATTTCCTTATGTCAATGAAAATGTTTCGAATCAATTAATAACGAACATTGGAGGTCCACATCTTTACAATGGCAATTGCCATAATGTGCCTCAAAGTCCCACAACTAGAACTCAACAATACGATTTCGTACCAATATCCGACGGTTGTCATTCTCCTGCCAATTATCATTCAAAGTCCCCATTAGGGTTTAATCACCGAGGACATAGTCCATCTAAAGTAAACAAACAGGTGATTACGGGTGGGTCTCTTCAGACATCCCCGATATCGCACAATACAGCTGCTAGTCCATTTGTTAGCCCGAGGAACACTCCTGTACCAAGATCACGACATTGTCCGAGGCCGATACCAAAACATAATGGTAGAAAAAGAAGAAATCAGCTGTCTTTAGGCATGAGTGAACAGTGTCCTAAACAATTTGCTATACCAAATGATCAAAAATTTATTTCAAGAGCATCTATTTGTGGCCAAATAAATAAATACTGTCAACCGATGTCAGCACCGCCCTCGCCAAATACATTAACATCACAATACAAAAATCAAATGTTTCAGTGCAATTCTGGAATGGCAAATGGTAGTGGCAATTTAAGTTTAAATCTCCTACCAAATGCATCATTTAGAGACAGTGTTAATGGTGAACCACAGCCACTGTCTGCTGATCCTTTGTCAAGTGAAGTGAGTAAATTCTTTCAAGAATCATTAGTTACTTACAGGCCAGAACACGACACGTCCTTCAGATCACAATCAGTACCTCTTAAACAGGGCATAAATAATATGAGCCTCCTAAGTTATAACAATACTCCAGTAGGCTCAGTTCCTCCTACACCAGTACCAAATGAATTTAGTGATTTTGGTTCTCTTGCTGACACTTGTGATATATCGAAGGCTGGCCTTAACCCTGAAACGTTGGATAAAATTTATGATGCCATCGATAGCAGTAACGATGTACTTAATACCGGAGGGCCACAAGCACTTTTAAATTCTAATGAGTCTCTAACTAATGGTTGTGATACACTTCCGGAACAACAAATTTTAACAGATGAACAATTAAATTCGCTTATCCCAAGCGATGGTGAATTACTTGATAGAAGCAGCCAATTCAATCAGCCATTCACTGACGACAACACTGCTACTGATAATGTCGAAGATTTTCTGAAGCGAGCCAACAGTATTGAATTTGATTTGTCAGAATTAGTATCTGATAAAAGTAAATACTACACATCACGTTCAGTACCCAGTACTCCACTGCCATATAAACGCACAATACCAAATTTACAGATAGATTCACGTCGTTCAAGGGAATTGTTTACTGCTGATAATTATTCAAATACAAACCAATGTAATGGTATATCTTCAAAGTCGGTGCCATCTACTCCACAATTAGCAGAGGACAGAAGTGTATTTAGTTATAGCAACAGAGACTTTCTTATCAATGGTAACTCTGTGGAAGTTTGTGGTTCGTCTCAGCTGCATGGGTCTGTGGTGGACAATAATCAAGGTTTGAGTTCCCCTCTTCATGACATGTTACGTGAAGATATCTTGGAGCCCTTGACACCTGCCGCTGACTTGCTGGCCGACTTCGATAAAATTGATGGAACTCCATATGATGACCTCTAGTCAGCCTATATGTTTATATATAACTGATTGTAAATAACATTATTTTAGTTCATTTTATTTGTACAGATTCGGATATATTGAATATATTAGAGTACAATGTATCATTCAATATGCCTTCAATGAAGGTAAAAGCATAGTTTAAAAGTGGATTGCAAACTCCCAAAAAGTTGAGTCAATACAATTCACAAACTGATATTGTGATAACTGATAATTATAAACATATTGTTTCAATTATAGAGTTATGATTATAAGTGGTTAATCAAACTCATTAGATATTTTGTCTGCTAAAATAGAAATACAATTGACCCGCCTTTAACATGTATACAATATAAATATGCAATGTGAACAGTTATTGCAATTTTCCAAAAATAAAATAAACGTTATATTATAAAGGTGGGATGTGTCTCATGACAATATTGAAGCTCATAAATAAAATATAATACAAAGACATCGAAATTTTGATAACTTTTACATGATTATATTGTTATTGTACATTTGAAATTCCAAAGTGATCTTTGATAGTATCTGATATAATAAGTGCAGCAATATATGAGATATGACACACTCTTGTACACTTGGATACAATTATTATGATAAGGTTTATCACAATCTTTTAAGTTTGTAATTCTTTGCCTTGAATTTCAATATTAATGATTAGTAATAGTTCGTTACGAAGTGAACACTTTACAGTTTAAAGTAATATAATTTTTTATGTAATGTTCAGTGTTTGTCTTAAAAGCATGTTGTACTTTATCAGATATATCAAAAATAACTTGGAATCGTAAATGTTGGAAATTATGTGAGAGTACAATCCAATGTTACATTGGCTAACCATAACAACTAATCATTTTATATAATATGATTAAAGTGCTCCATAATTACTGACCAAGACCAATGATGCGTGCCAAGCACGCATATAATATGTAATAGCTTAGAAATCAGTTTTCTTAAAATAAAATATAAATAGTATATTTTGCCTATAGTTTATGAGAAATGAATTTATTGTAAGTTAGCACAAAGATTTAATATATTTTATTATCAAATAGAACTTTTACTGACTATACTAAATTTATATAGACTGCATGAAATGCAGAGGTTATTGATGATAATATGTATGTACGTAAACCTGCCAATATGGCTGCGGAGAGCTTATAAGAGATGACCAAAATTAAAATTTGACTTTGTTTATTGTACTCAGACTAACTCATCCCAGTGAATTTAAATTGTTCCATAGATAACTTATGAACATAAAACACAGTAGAGTGTTCAGTCTCTGATATTATGGTCCAAAGATTCGTGGAAAATGTATGGAATATTTGCAAAGGTGTAGGTTGCGGCCTAACAAACTTTTACATATTTTTTGTGAGGTGCTATTAGGTATTATTTACGACAAAAAATTTGTATATTAATTTTCAGATTCATTATTTTTTTAAAACCCTCATACTGTGCCTAATAATAACCGTTAAAAGTTTAAACATACTTTTAATGCTTCGTACTTGATTCGTTATAACTTATAAGCTTATAACGCTAGTACAAATTACACACTGATACGACAGGGATGTATAATGTAAGTGAAACCGAAGACTGTTTTAAAGTTTGTAGATATTTTGAACCAGAAGTAATAAATTTCGAATCACTACATCTCAAGGAGTAGTTTATACATGAAGGAAAACAAGTGATCAGTGTTTATTCCAGTTTGGTACAATTTACCAAAATAGACTAGTACCTAATTAGTGTACATGTACATTTTATTGTATTAATTTACATTTTTTTTAATCTTAAGATAGTAACTAAAATATGTAAATATCAATCATATTTCATTCATCATTTTTGTCAGGGATTTTTAGAAACTAAGTCCCAGTAACTTCCATCATACGTCTAATTCTTTAATGTGTCATTATTATGTCATGTAGTTTATTGTAAACAATCTTCATTAGTACTTTGTAATACCATCACTATCATGTCTATACTATAGGTGACTTTAATCTCTTATTGATCACATCATCATAATCAATATAAAGGGCCATATTTACTGGTAACTTCGACAATAGGTTTACTGGGTTAAATGTTTATGTACAATATTAATAGTATAGTAAAAATGTTACACCTGTATGATGGATACTATGGATACCATTTAATAATATTTACAACGTTCAGAGATACCCATAACCTAATTTATAATACTTATTATTGGCTGTCAGAAAGAAACAGTATGTAATTTTCGATCACATATAAAAAACAAGATATACAATCAACCTTCCAAAAATGACCGAACCAAATGTGCACTCAGATGAGTATTTGAGTGCACATTTGATTTAGTAGTAATCGAAAACCCTAACAGCAAACATGTCGAAGTGCTCCTTCAAAAATTGTTAAAACAACACATCTAGATCCTTAGAAAAGACGGATTCTTATTTTCGGTAGATAAATAATTTAATTTACGTGTTCATTATTTCGTTATAATAATAACGTTACATAGCTCATTTTTATTAAATTCTTAAACATATTTTAATTAAACATATTTAAATATGTTTATTAAACATATTGCCTGACGATAATACACGTCTTATCTTTGTCACCTTCACGTAACAAATCAAAATGACGTAAATAGTGATGCAATTTATGTGAATTTTTTAAGCACGAAATTTAAGATTTCATTTTAAATATTGTTGTATTTTGTAGATGTAGATTGCTGATAGGGACGTCCGGCAGGCTGCAGACGGGTTGTCGGCTTCCCTCGAGTGGCGCCATTCAGCCTTATTCGCTGGTTAGAGCTCCAGTGACTGTTGGCCTGGTGGTTCTCTATCCCTAGTTTCATCAATTAATCTTCCGGTTTTCCTACAAAACATGAGGATATCTCTTAATTTGGTTGTCCTTAGTTCCCTTTCCTCCAGTGTATCTGAACCTAATGTGTTGCATCTAATGCCTGTATACATACTGCATTTTGCTAAGTGTGTACTAGTTTCTTCCCTATTGCAATGTTTGCATAGGGGGTCTGGTGTTAGTCTGAGTAGTGATAGGTCTCTGTTTAGTGTGCAGTGACCCGTTATGATACCTACCAGTATTCTTACATTACCTTTATCCAACCTGAGGATATACTTGGCCTTTGCTTTGTCTTTTCCTTCAAAGTACATCCTAGTTTGTCTACATATTTTTAATTTTTTCCATTTCCATGCTGCTTCGGAATAGTTATTTATTTCCTTACAATACTCCAGCTGTTTCTCTTTGCTTTTAGTCTTTCTTTTGAAAATTCATTTCTCAATTTCTTATATGTATTCCAGCTTATTTCATCATTTTTCTTCAAGGCTATTCTTAATGATCGCATTACCTTTTTCCTTAGTTTGTATAGTGAATCATTCCACCATAGGACCTTTTTTTCCCTTACATGTTTTTTCAGGACATGTTTGTTTAAACGCTGTCATTATTGCATTCTTTAGGTTTTCAGAACCTACTTCTATATCTTCCTTTGACTTGATATTTTGTGGATTGGGTTTCCATCTTTCCAATTCACTTGTGAACCGTACCCAATCTGTTCTTCTCGGAATTCTGATTTTAATTTTCTCTACATAACTATGCACTTCGAAAATTATCCTTCTATGATCAGAGTAACTACATTATGTATATTTATTACACTTCGTTTTATTGCCATGCAAAAATCTTTTGCCAGCTTTTACAATCTTATGATTTAACAGTAAGGTCTACCAGAAATTAACGCAATATTACCGATAATATTATACGATATTAGAAATGTATATAAATATGTCAATTCAGAGAATAATTTGTTTAGATTTTACAAGAGATTATGAATCTAGTTTTTTATTTGTGATCGAACTATTTAATAAAAAATATATCAATGTTTTTTAAAGGAACAACATTATTTTTGATACATAGAGATAGTGTTTGAATAAATCACTATTTGCAATTTTATTGTAAATAATAGATATGTAATAGATTTATGTCATTAATTTTATTATTGATGTTAAAAATAATAGATGCACATAGGCTATCAATATCATACTAATGGTTTGATTTGTGATCTCTTGAAAGGTCTTGTGATAAGTAGGGTATCTAACAGTTTGGTACAATGCATTACGTTTAAATATATCGTTTATTTTATACTTTGCATTTCTGGTTTGTAATCTTATAATGATGCTGCTAGGCGAAAGTCGTTTTTATTTCCGAAATAATAATGTTTTTCAATGTATGTACACTAATTAAAAAATAAACTTCGAAGTATAGCTTGCCTATATAACAAATATGTCAAAAAAAATTATAAAAATTGCTGTAAAGAAATGTTAAGTGTTAGAATACGTAAATAAGGACACAAGCATCAGTCGTATGATGGAGATTTGTTACTATTAAGAGATTGTTATGTTAATGTAAACATTAACATTGGTAGATATTAATTATGTGGCACTGTTTATTAGAATTATTATGTTGTTCTGTTAATTATTGTTTTTTATTTCAAAATATTTTTATAAATGTATAATAAATTAAGTTTCAATTAAAGATACATATATATTTTAAGTAAAAATCCATGTTGTTGATTAGTCTTATAATGGATGTTGATTTCTACCATTTGCCATGAGTGAGAATAAATGGTATGATAGTATTCTTTCTTAATCATTCAAATATTTATTACTAAAATAAACAAAAAATAGTTCTTAGAATCAAGGTACATACATTCAAAGGCAATGTAAAAAAAACCTACATAGTAAATACAAAACATTTATCATAATAAATAGTAAAAACTCTTAGGTGAAACCAAATAAAGTAGGTACATATTAACTATACAATGAAATAAATGAAACAAAAAAAATTATAATTACCTATATTTATTACTAAAATTGTACATAAAAATGTTGGGCAGCGTAACCATAGGCGTATCTACCGTAGGGTAGCCGCCACTACCCTCCCCAAGTCTCAGTCTAAAATTGTAAAAAGTGGTTGCATTTAATCTATTCATCATTTTTTTTAAGAAAGTACAATTTAAACTCAGCATCAAAGACCTTGGAAAAATATTATTTTTTGTAATAAAAATAATTTGTACCTGATCAGTTGTCTTATATAACTTTATGTCTTAAATAACTTAATTTTTCAGTATCATTAAGAAACTATGAAATATAAACTTATTTTGCTCCCATTTAACTTACATGTTGCTCCCGATTTAACTAACATTTAGCATTCCAACTACTGAACCCTTCACTGCGTAATTATAAACATTCGTTTTGTAGAAAAAATATTCACATAATATTCCAATGTAATATTATTGACTACATTTAGGATTGTGTCAAATCAAGTGGAGCTGCCCAGGCGCATCATCCGCTGTGGCAACACTTTAACATCAGGCTTATTCACGGCAAGTTCCAAATCATCCCCCCCTACCTTCTACCAGAGGCTCTTCGCTGGTAGTACACTCTTTTAAAACAATAGACTTATACGAAGCGGGCCGCCCGCGCAGATTATCCTTATCGGTTGAAGGCAAACTAATCATAAATATTTCATAATATTAGCTGCAATAAGTGGCAGAAGCGGACGGTCCTCGCGGGCAAATCACATACTCATTTAACACAAATCTTAACATGAACTTACAGCAGACGATAACCTATGAGTATTACGTTTAGGCGGTACTGTCCACATACCACTGTGGTAATATTGGATCATCTTCGTGACAATAGTTTTCGTTCACCTTTATAGGCGTTCCAGGCTGCCATTCCAACAGTAAACTTATTGTTGGTAATGATTGTAAATTGTTTATTGCTCTGTCTCCATATTTATGCTTAATTTCTTTAGCTAGACATCGCTTTACATAAATAAAAAATGTATCCAGAAAGTTGAAGCATACATTTGGACTCCACCTCTGAAATAAAAAAATACAAGTCCATTTGATATTATCTCCCTATGTTTTTGATTCTGAACCAAAAACAGATGGAAAAACCCCTACTATGAAACTGGTGTATCTAGATATTTGACTCTATGCCCTTTCATAATTAATAAAAGATAAATTCAAAGATAAGCTCAATATTTTGATTGACATCGTGAAACAAACCTCAGGAACAGCTATTGGCGGGAATGCAGCAAGGTTTTTCGAGTTTCCCGATAAAAGTGCAGCCATCGCTGGGTTAAATAGTTTCTACGAAGACAAATTGATGTCGTCGAATTTAAAGATTATGCCTACAAAACAGCAGGGAAGTACATGTAATTATTCGGCTGTTACCAAATAATGTGGTCGGCCCTCGACCGTAAATAAGTTGCTATTACATCGTGCATACCACTGAACAAAAAAACGACTGGAATTAGCGTTCCTAACAGTTAATAGGAAAACCAGCGTAACCTGTCAAACACATGTTTTTACACATCGTAATATTTTCACTACATAGAATGCTGATCAGCTATTCGTTACGCAACAAACATTCGTCAACAGAACAACAATAATTAAAAAAAAACCTTATCCCCAAGCCTTGTAGACATATTTTCAATGCTTTTTACAACAGTGTTTACAGCATATTGCCTTTACATTAAAGTTGCCAGGGTAAAGAATTTTCATAAATATTATGCGAAATCTATAATATTAATATTGAATATAAGCATTAATAAATACAATAGATTATCAATATCAATGTGTATTTTTTTTTTAAAAGCATTATTCATTCAAAGTAATTACTATTGTCCTAGTTAAGAAATTACTGCACTTAAATATTGCATAATTTTCTCGAATCGAGTTTTGACTGGTATCACATTGTGGAATCGACTAGAGATATCGAAATTTATACATATCAAATGTTTGAATTAGTTATGTTTATGCTTTAAGGTGGTTCGTTCGGTTCCCGAGCGCCTATTTTCTCAATAGATGGCGTCACTTACACAAATTCGTGGTTTTTATTTTTTTATAGAGTTATTTTTGTATTTCCTCTCACGAAAGTTATGTTTGCGTACACTTTATACCTATACGCAACTTATCCGACAACTTTGTAAGTTATCCTGTAGGCCTATTAGTAACATATCATGATAAATAATTCAAATCACAAATTTGGTCTTTTTACCCACACATGTATACTGAGTTCAAGTGATTGTAATATTTAATAATTTCAACATGAATTCTTAAGTCAAATTAGCCCAGTGGTATATATTGATACTAGATTTGTAATTTTCAGTGTTCAAATCCCTACACATTAACTTTTTTTTTATTGTTACACCGTTATTATATTGTTAGGTAGTAAAATATTAGAAATTAAAATATATAATTCATTTTATATAAAGAAACCTACGAATAAAAATGAAAAATATTTATATTTTTCTTACAAAATAATAAGAAGATAATGTCTATTTTCTGTTACAATTTCTATTACAAAAATTAATGATGCCCTGTAGCCCGTGTCAGTTGTTTAAACTGTGTTACGAGCTACAATGTTACGACCACATTGCAGGATTCGAACTCGCGCACTTCGGCGTAGTAGACCTACGCTCATTGTGCTATATTATTGAGGAGGTAAGAGTTTACCTCTGTAACTCTGTGAAAGGTGTAGGGTGTTAGACGAAAACAAGATGTCGGACAACTTCGAAGAAAATTCCAAATTATTTTGGAAAGAAATAAGTAAATACCGAAGTGGTGCGACACCTTGCAGAATGAATAAAGTGTGTTCGAAACAACATCATCTGTTAACAGACAAAAAAGCTTTTCTACAGCAATGGAACGAATACTATGAGAACTGTATGAGAGTGGCGACTCTGTCTCTGACACTGAGAGTGATCCTAATGAATCGTCATACTCGGGTTAGGAACTAGAGGAAGTCATTAGAATGAAAGAGATTGAGAAAGCGATAAGAAGTCTGAAGTTTGGATAGGCTGCGGCAAATGATAAGGTGACTGCTGATATGATCAAATATGGTAGTCCTAGAGTCAGGGATGCATTCTATAAACTGTGCAATCATTGCTGGCAGAAGGGAAAGGTTCTGGAGGACTGACGCGCCGTAAACATGGTGCCTCTATATTTAGGGAAAGGTTCCTATTTAGACTGCGCGTGCTATAGGACTATCAGCTTGGTAAGCTTAGCAAGTAAAGTCTATATCAAAGTATTGACTTAACGTATGAAAAGCGTTTCTAAAAGTTACTTATTTCTGCGAGGCACAAGGTCAACTGAGGAAGCGTGCTCGTCGCGACCCCTGCCAGCCCTTTTCAGGGCTGCAATTCCTCTGCTATGCTTACCATGCGGGACAACGCAGATTTAAATACTAGGGCGTCTCCCGAAAGCGACGGACACCAGTGTGTCCCCGCTGGTGTAAGCAAAGTGCAGTTCGGTGTTGGGGACCGCCACCCAACACGCTGTGCACCTAGCGGCGGGAAGTGGAGGGAGGAGTGCAGAATAGCTGCGTGGAACGTGAGAGGTGGGATTGAAGAGAAGATGAATGAAGTGATTGATATTATGGAAGAGAAAAGACTGGATGTGTAATGTTTGAGTGAAACCAAGCTAAGGGGCAGTGAACTTGCTGACTTGCCCGGAGGGGGCATCGCTCTGTGGTCAGGGGTACCACTTGGAGATAGAGGATGCCAGGGGGTGGGCGTTTTGCTGTCCTCTCGTTTGTTTAATTGTATGACTGAGTATAAATGTGTAAACCCTAGACTGCTCTGGGTGCGCCTCAAGATGGGGTTGACGAGAATTTTTATTTTGGCGGTGTATGCTCCAGTGTCCTCCGTCGGCGTGGGTGAGCAAGAGCGGTTTTGGGAGAATGTTAGAGAAGTTCTAGCGACGGTTGAAGAGAATGAGAGAATTGTTTTGTGTGGAGACATGAATGGATGGGTCGGGACAGCTCGAATTGGATTTGAAACTGTCCTCGGCAAATATGGAGATAGGAGAGTGAATGATGCTGGTAGGATTCTGTTAGACGTGTGTATGGAAAAGGATATTTTTGTTGCTAATACCGTATTTAAGCACAAAAGGAGCCATCAGTACACTTGGGAAAGAAAGCATGAGAGAAGTATGATTGATTTATTCCTGGCAGATAACAGGCTCAAGAAGCAGGTTATGGACACATGAGCGCATAGAGGAGCCGATCTGGGAACGGACCACTTTCTGGTGATAACCAGAATAAGGGGTCTGTTTGCAGCATGGCGACATCGCGTAGTGTCCAAACCTGCAGCGGTTTGTCACATTAAAAGCTGGAAACTGCAAGATGCGACTACCAGGAATGAATATGAAAGGGTAGTATCCGGTAAGCTTGATGATAGATTGAAAGTGATGAGCGAGGATGTTGAAGAATGTTGGCAGAACCTTAGGGATAGTATGATCGAGGCTGCAAAAGAAGTGTGTGGAACGAATAACATTGGGAACGGTAAAAAGCGTGATGTGTGGTGGGATGATGAGGTGAAAGAGTCTGTGTATAAGAAGAAGAAAGCATGACGAGACTACCTTGCTACAAAAAATTACTGTGGTATGAAGAATTTGATGAAAGATAGATATAAGGTGCAGAAAGCGGAAACGAAAGCACTAGTGAAAGAGAAGCGTAAAAGGTGTAGGATGTTAGACGAAAACAGGATGTCGGACAACTTCGAGGAAAATTCCAAATTATTTTGGAAAGAAGTGCGTAAGTACCGAAGTGGCCCGGCACCTTGCAGAATGAATAAAGTGCGTTCAAAAGAAAACAACTTGCTAACAGATAAAAAAGATGTTCTGCAGCGATGGAGTGAATTCTATGGAGAACTGTATGAGAGTGGCGACTTCGTCTCTGATACTGAGAGCGATTCTAATGAATTGCCACACTCGGGTCAGGGACTGGAGGATGTCGTTAGTATGAAAGAGATCGAGAAAGTGATAAGAAGTTTGAAATGTGGAAAGGCTGCGGGAATTGATGACGTGACTGCTGAGATGACCAAGTATGTTGGTCCTAGGGTCTGAGATGCCTTCTGTGCACTCTGCAACCTTTGTTTGCAGAAGGGCGAGGTTCCAGAGGACTGGCGCACGCAGTCATGGTACCTCTCTATAAAGGGAAAGGTTCTCATTTGGACTGCGCGTGCTACAGGGCCATCAGCTTGGTCAGCTTAGCAAATAAAGTCTATACTAAGGTATTGACTGAACGTATGAAAGGCGTTTCCGAAAGATATTTGTGGGAGGCGCAAGGTGGTTTTAGGAACGGTAGAGGTTGTATGGATCAGATTTTCTCGCTTCGCGTTATCGTGGGTAAGTTTCTGGCTATAGCTCAGAAAGTTTTCTACGCTTTCGTGGATCTAGAAAAAGCATTCGATAGAGTAGTGTGACAGAAATAGTGGAGTCTTCTGCCTGAGTAATGCGTGGGGGGCTCCTTACTACGGGCTGTGAGGTCATTATATAGCGGCCACAGAGCCTGTGTAAGGATAGAGGGTGACGTATCGCCCTGGTTTGATATCTGTTCAGGCGTCAGACAGGGTTGCGTGATGTCTGCCTGGCTGTTCGTGCTGTATTTGGACAGTTGCCTCCAGAAAATGAAAGGTAGTATGAGTAGTATGTTATGTGTTGACACAGTGGTAAACTGCCTATTGTACGCTGACGATGCTGTGCTTATAGCACCATCAGAAGCCGAGTTGCAGGCACTAGTCACGTGCACAAAATAAGACTGTGAGTGAAAGGATTGAATATGAATGTGAACAAAACTATGGTTTTGGTGTTTAAAAGGGAAGATGTACGACAAAGTGTGAAATATGGGTAAATGGAAAATGTCTGTAACAATTGAACGAAATTGTATATATACGGAGCGCGTTTTCGAGGGATAGAAGATGTGAGCTGGATGTGGAGAGACTGACAGCAGCTGACAATAAAGTCAACGGTGCTCTGTCCGCATTATTAGATAGTGTGAATATATACAACACTGCTAAAATGGCCATCTACAATGCGACGTTTGTTCCAAATTTATTGTATGGTAATGAAGCCTGGATATGCCCGAATTCGAATGAAAGTAATAAGTAAAATAAAAATAAAATAAGTGCGGTGTACTTTTGGGGACGAGATAATCAATGAAGAGATACGCAGTATGACAGAGTTGCACGACAATATCATAGTAAATATGAAAAAAGGAATGCTTAGATGGTTCAGGTACATAGACAGAATGAGTGATGAGACCGATGAAAAAAAATCTACAGAGCAAAAGAAGCCAAGGAAGACCAAGGCTAACTTATGAAGATCAAATAGCTGGAGTGTTAGCCGACGGAAATGTCCAAAGCGTATACCTACCTAGGCAAAAATCTGTGAGGAGAATGATGAGATTTGAGGAAGAGAAAGAAGTATGTAAGGACTGTGACGCTTGACACTCCGTCCTCTGTGACTACCCCGTTGGGATACAGCGTGAAGATATGTATGTAGATAATAATATCCAAATAATATCTATTATTGTCATCAACTATAAAAGTACATAAATAATATACAACATATAATTGTACATCGTTTTAAGTAATAATTTAACTCATTTTAGGTCTACATTTTTGATACCGATTTACAATATATTGTGTACACTAATAATTTGAAATCCTGTTAAAAATTCGCAATTATTGTTTCTAATCCATTTTGAAGTTTGAAGGAAAGATATCATGAATGGCAACGTAGCGTACGGGCGGCGCGCGCGGGCCGGCAACATCGCTAATTTATTTGCATTTCGTGTTGTTACACGAAATGCGTCACACACACACGCATATCATTTTGTAAAAAAACGATATTTGATGTATGTTATTTCTATTAAAGATTTATTACTTTTTATTAATTTTGCGTAAATAAGTACCTGAACTAGTATTTATGAGCACATTTTTAAGCATTTTTACTATTCAATGAAACAGTATATTATGATTACTTTTTGTATGGAAAACGAACCACCTTAAGCACCAACAATAGTAATGTTATTAACCAACTTCAAAAAGGAGGTTCTCAATACGTCATTACATTTTTTTTTGCTCTTTATTGTAATATGCCCTAATAAGAAAACATAATTTCCGTAAGATTATTAATGCTTCGGATTCGATTCAATATTTGGATTTGACTAATTATTCTCCGCTTCCCTCTTCCCCGTCTCCGGAACTACTGAATCGAGAATTTTAAATATTTTAGGGAATTTAAAGCCCTACCTAACATTTAAAAGACCCATTTTATAAAAAGACTGTCGTCGATTTTTGGATTTTACTCCTAAAAAATATATTTTTATTACGTAGAGAGCGGTACGGACATTATTTGGAGAGTAAAATCAAGGGTTAACAAAAAGTGAAGCGTAACGTTTTACGTCATTTTCAAGTCGGCGAATATTACTTTTTTGGATAAGTCGATATTGGGTCTCGGGTTTCTCGGGGTGCTAATTGCGAAAATTACGTTCATTTTCAAATCCATGATGGTGAATATTACTTTTTTGAATAAATCGATATGAGTGTCATATTCTAGGTTTCTCAGGGTGCTGATTACAAAAATAACGTTCATTTTCCAATCCAAGATGGCGATATTGCGTTTTTGGATAAATCGATATGGGTATTGTATTCTAGGTTTTTGTCTCCATGTTGCTTCAATCCACTTTTCTTTCTGATGCGGAGATTTAAGAAAACTGAATAATATTCATATAAAATAAACTATAATACTTGTAATCATTTTCGATAACTAAATATATCATAATAATTAACAACAAATTTATAATTTATTATTGGAAATGACTAGTATACATTTTTTGTGTAATCGTAGTACATAACATATTTTACGGCGGATCTATAACTATTTATCGATATCATTACTAAGTTTATGTCACTGTGTTACATCACCAATTGAGCGTCTGTGCAAACTGCATTGTCTATGGTCGGAAACTTCCAAAACTACCTAATTACTTCGCTTGAAAGTACGCCCTAAGCTTAACTTAATAAAGATAGTTTCCATTTGCCGTCTTTGTGACGTTGAGCGTACTAAAATGAGCGTTCTAGCTGAAGTAAGACCGAAGTACGCTTTACAGGGCTTACTAGTGGTACGCGGGACACGCCAATTTGGGCTTTCTAAACATTTTTTCTGTTCTGAGATTCAGACATAGACGCTAACAATAATATTGTGCCGATACGGAGCTTCTTGGAAGACAGAGCCCCGCAATAAAGAATTTAAAAGGTTCCGAGACCACCATTCGCAAAAAACATCAGACAGGCTTCTAACGAGGATATCATCATTATGCTTGTTCTTTCTTACGATACTTTTATCAGTACACGAAAACCTAAGCTAGATCTCAAGAAAAAGCAAGACATCTGCGTCGAAACTTTAGAATTAATTAAGTTTGCGGAAACTGAGTTCGGAATCAGACAAGAGTAAAATCGATTGTTATTGCATAGTGCATTCTAAATTTATTTAATTTATTAATGTCACAAAGTGAACATCGTGTAATTTTATCTTTTTTGTTCATTTGTTTATTATTTAATTTCATGGCTATTTATTAATTATTTCCTTAAAACCAATTAATATTTTCGAAATTGGTATACTTTTCAATGTATGTACTTAACAATATTTTTGCAGTTTGTTTTATTTCTATTATTAATAAAAAAATTATGTCGCCATTTTATTTGATCTATTTTCTTATTATATATATTATATTTAAGTAAACGAGAGGTTTAAAATTTGCGTTCGTTTATCTTTAGAATTAAAAAGAGTTCAAAAAGAAATAAGAATATTAAAAAAAAATCCGTAATTTTTTTAAATAACTCTGCATAATGGGACTGTCATAATTATGGAGTATGCGCCATAATTATGACAGGTTCGAAGTCTGGTCAGGTGTCAAACAGAGCTGTGCGATGTCTGCCTGGGTGTTCATGCTGTATTTGGATAGTTGCCTCTAGACAATGAAAAGTAGTATGAGTGGTATGATATGTGATGAAACAGTGGTGAACTGCCTACTGTATGCTAACGATGCTGTGCTTATAGCACCATCAGAAGCAGAGTTGCAGACACTAGTCACATGCATGAAAGAAGAATGTGAAGTGAAAGGATTGAATATGAATGTGGACAAAACTAAGGTTTTTGTGTTTGAAAAAGAAGCGGTACAGACGAATGTGAGATTTGGGTAAATGGAAAATATATAGAACAAGTGAATGAAATTGTGGGGAGTGCGTTTTGAGGGATGGAATATGTCAGTTGGATGTGGAGAGACAGCAGCAGAGCAGCTGGCAATAAAGTGAACGGTCCGCATTAGTAGGCGGTGTGAATATATAATGAACATACTCTGACTGACTCTTTCTCTTGCACAAGGAAAATCGCAAGAGATTGTGATTTTAGAGATTCGGCCAATGGATACGTCTGGTTTTTCATACCAGCTTCATACAAATTAATCATTATTAACGATTTTGTTAAGTCAGCAAGGCTATTCGGCATTCGCCGTTCGTCGCAGCCTGGCCCATGGCCCCTATAGCCCTAGGATAAATACGCCAATGATTTTCGGCCCACCGTGTGTCATAGTAAATTTAACGTGCCCCATGCTTAGATGTTCTGATCAAAGCACTGGCAAATGTATGGGTGTCGACGTTTGGTTTGCCTGCACTTATTAAGTATTTGAAACAAGCTGTTTGTCACAAACGGGTAGAGGTACCTTATGAACTTAGTATTTATATTTTTATTGTATAGCTACATCCATCTATAAAAAAAATTAAATGCTTTGTAGGCATCACTTGAGAACAGATGGACTGATTTGACTATTTTTTATTTTAAAATATCATAAAAGTCCGAATTAGGTTTTTATGGAAAGAAAAATTGGAAAGTGCCTAGAAATTTAGAAAATTGAGGAAAAACTGAAAGTACTTTTTTCTATGATATTTTTGTATGAACTCAAAACTATCTCATGAATAATAATACGTATTGAGCCACAAGCTACACATAAATATATAACGCAAATAAAAAATATATAATACCAGGCAAAGTCAGTATTATATAAATATTGTAACATAAATAAAAAAATTGTAACATAATATTATATTATTATAATACATAAATAGATATGTATTTATTTTTATTCGTACGTACTTATACATATGTACCTATACTCAATATGAGTAAAGAATTCATTATAATTACCTGTGCCATTTTTGCCAAGTCCTTAACATGATAAACTTTTAATTCTTCTACAATTCCAGCATCATTTCTAAAACCACATAGTATTGTCTTTATCCCAACAAGAAATGATTGACACCACCATTTCTGTATTTTATAACGCCTTAAAACAGAACAGATTAATGATAGCAAAATATATGGTAACTATTACCAATAACTAATATTTCTTAATCAACCATACCAACCTAAAGTTCAATTGTTGTTTTGTGAACTCAATATGTCTATTCGTTTTCAGTTCAATAAATTCCTTATTAGACAAATACTGCAAAATAACTTCTGGACTTTCGTCAAGGCCAGGTGGTTTTGGAACTTTTTCTTTATCACATTGTATTCCATCCATTTCTGCCCCGTACACTATTGTATGCTGGTTGAGATGTGCCATATAAACTAATGAAAACTCTTCAGTTTCATCAACAGCTTTATTTGGATTTGGCTCATTTTCAGGAAAATCTGAAATAATTACATTATTTAATTACCTTATGAGTAAAAATTAAAATTTCTCTAAACATCTATTCGCTTCAGATTAAAACCTTTTAATTATGATACTTTTATATTCTTTATGACTTCATACCAACAACAACTCATAATAATTGAATTGATCATTCCAAAAGCCGCGTATGTCAAGTTTTTCCGAACTCGTTTTTTTTTGTGGCAAATGCTTCTATAAAAGTAGACCCATAATCTGAGTATAAATCACCCAATTCAGTACATTCCTTCTTCATCAAACAACACCGCGTAATCGTTGACAACATAAGTCAGCTGACTTAAGTGATTCTTGCCACAGAGTACTTTATTATGTACTGAAATGCATGCAATACCAGGTGACGATAGCAGATATAACAGTATAAAAATATTGATATTTAAAACTTTGCAGTCCAAACACTGTATTCAGCCCAAAAAAAAAGTCCTTATATTCATTTACTTGTAAATGACACAGTTTTTTTTTGATTTCTGAAAAATTGTAATTGCTTGACATGTGCTTTTAGAAATGATCGATTCAATAACAACAAAGAAGTTTCTGTTTCGGTTTAAAATAATAGACTCTTTAACACTATGAAGAGTAGATTAGACTTTTGATAATAAAATAACAATTTCATATGAAGTCATATGTTACATAAGCGCAAGTGTCATCCTAGATCATTGACCTAGGATGATATAGGGCCACTTTTATTCATTTAGCACATCACAGATCATTGATATAGGATGATGAAAGCCATTTCCATTGCTGGAGTATTATTTATTGCTTTTTCATCTAATTTCAAGAAGAGGTCTATGTTCAGCAGTGCATCTACCATATATGTATATATAAGCTGTCACAGATACATATATGTAGCTTTAATTATACTTTTGACATGACATCTCTAAAAAGATCCTTTGTAAGGTCAGAAATACACAGCAAGTTTTATTTTATATAGTACATTCACTTCTGACATTCTCAAAACTAAAATTATTTAGAAAAAGTCTGCATATAATAATATTTAAAAGACTACATACATATATATGTATATAGTCTTTTATATATTAATATTGACGACCTCCGTGGTCGAACGGCTAAGAGCGTCGGAAAGTAAACGGGGGTTGCGGGTCCGGTTCCGCCCAGAGTCTGAATATATTACATATTTTTATTATATTAGTAGTATAGTCAATAAGGGTATATATAATTTTATGTAAATACAATAGAGGGTAAAATGAGGACTTTTATTTTAAATAACTAAAAACATTATTGAGTACCTACCTAATATTAACAATTGGATTATCACAATTTTCTATTTCCCATTTAAATATCATAGGGTTTTTTTTAAACTAAAGGATTTTATAACTTATTAACAGATCAGCATTTTATCAATATATGTTCATATAGAGCAGCCATTCCCAAAGTGGACGATAACGCCCCCTTGTGGGCGCTGCAGGCCTAAAGGGGGGCAGTAAGAGACCCAGAAAAAAAATGGGGTCGTTGTGTAGAGGCCTGGGGGGTGATTTGTAATTTAATTTAGCTAGGAGGCATCTTAGACAACGACAGTATGAGCTCTCGACTCAGTAGACAAAATAAGTTTGGGAACCAGTGATATAGAGAATAGAACAATTTACAAAAAACATATGCTATGATTTTTTGATAGTGAATATGAAGGAAAAAGTCTAATTTATTAAATTAATTCTTTCATACACAGTGCTGGATAAGTGGTCAAGTTTGATCCCTCTAATTTCCTAAGGATGCTTCTTTGGGAAGCAAAACACATGTCGATCAACATGCTTGCAGTTTTGAGCTGAAGATTGCTAAAAAATACATACAAATTGACTACTTAGATCACGATTTATGATGGATTTCTACAAAGTAACACCCGAGTCTAGTAAACTCGTGTTACTTTGTAGAAGTCTATTGTGTAGACAGTCCACACAATAGGTTTTTTTGTGTAGATACTAATGTACTGATGTAAAAAATAGCTCATAGTGAAGTTTGGCTCACTAGGAAAAAAACCTCTAGTGTTTCTTGAGCTCCAATCGATGCTGACCTCAATAAAAAAAAATAACAATATTTTAATAGAAAGTATGTACTAACCAGATAATATAAACTGTTCAAATTTGTAACCCCATGAAGTAAACTTTTTCTCAGTTTCAGACATGTTTTGCTTTCTATATAACTTTTCCTCTGTGTCTCTTGCACATAGATAAATATTGCCTTTATGTAAAGTTACGACTATCTTCCAAGGTTCCTTATTTTCAAAAGGTGTGCAAGCTACGCAAGTCATCAAGCCACGATAACAAAAAAAATACGCATCAGCCAAAGAATTTCCCGAAGGCAAATTTAATCTTACTGAATGCTCTATTAAAAAAATTAATAAATCCGTCAATTTCACATCTAAATCTGGTGCTTTCCGTTTTACCATGTCAATATGAAGATTTAAGTCAAATTGTACATTTCTATCATAAATATCTTTAGCAAATTTAAGATTTTCCAGGCCTATGTATCCAATAATTTTAGGCTTACCATAGGTAGGAAAAGGGTTTGAATAAATACTTGGACTGACAACAAGTTCTGTATGCATTTTACTCTTACTAAAATAATAGTAGTCGGTCCGACTCGGTCCAGTACAGTATTTATACCACAATTTATGCTTACAGTAAGTATAATAAACTTATAAATTAATAACTTTAGAAATTAAGGCCGCAGTAATAACATGTAAGCAAAGAGCAGTGCAGTTTATAACAAAGTACTTTGTGGAGCAGTGCCAATAGAGGCCTCACTCGGCTTTAAAAACAGGCAACGTTAATGTTGCGCCATCTATATTGTCAATACGGAACTAGTATTTTCTATACGTAGAATAAGCGTATATATTGCATATACATATATGGGTGTATATATATGCGTTATATTTCAATTTGTGCTTTTATTTTTGTTTCAAGGCCGAAGTAACGTCCGCTATAATTTAAAGTGTCATTTTGTGCACTTGTCTTAACCACAAAGTTAATGTCAAATAAAGCCTTATATTATAGCGTTTATCGTTACCGTGGCCCCAATTTTAGGTAAATAGGAATCATTTGGCGTCTTGCACATAAAAGTTTATAAATAGGATTAAAAATATACACCTAAAGCAGCGTCAAATAATCCCTTTGAGGCAACACAATAAAACTACTGCATTTTCAATTAAAATTTTCTATTAATTAATTTTATAAAAGTATTTATTTGTTTTAACTTGCAACTCGTCCTCGTCATCAGCAATCGATCGTTTTCCATTTAATATTCTTATTTACATTTTTGCAATAATTAAAAATCAAACATCGTATTACTAAATTCATCAAATAATTAACTACGTTTTCTTTATGTTCATTGCACACAATTAAATCACTGAAATCAACTATGGTATAAATAGCAGTTTGTATTAACTCCTTCAAGAGATTTGATGATAAATTTGTTTTTAAAATTTAATTAATAACATCCTGCAATTTCGAAATCAACAAAATCACGCAATCACTCGGACTGCAAAGCCACCGTCGACCTGCATATTCCCTGTATTTAAAATAATCTAAATCATTTTTTGTTATTAATACTTCATTACATCGTGCGCAATTTTAAAAAATTTTTTTTTTAGTTTGCTTTATAAAATAGCCACTTATGTATTGTAATGGCCCCATTTTCCTGGGTTCTTTTTTTTTCCTTTAAAGGTGTAAAAGTAATCTGCTTAATTTTATTAACATCTATTTCAAAGGTCGAGATGGTTTTGCAATCTTCATTGATGACGAGGACGAATCAAATTTTTCTTTTATAACATTTATAAAAGTATCTATTTGCTTTAATTTGGAATTCGTCCTCGTCATCGTCAATCGATCGTTTTCCATTTAATATTCTATTTATATTTTTGCAATAATTAAAAATCAAACATCTTATTACTAAATTAATCAAATAATTAACTAAGTTTTCTTTATGTTCATTGCATACAATTAAATCACTAAAATCAACTATGGTATAAATGGCAGTTTGTATTAACTCCTTCAAGAGATTTGATGATAAATTGGTTTTTAAAATTTCATTAATAACATCCTGCAATTTCGAAATTAACAAAATCACGCAATCACTTGGACTGCAAAGCCACCGTCGACCTGCATATTCCCTGTATTTAATATAATCCAAGTCATTTTTCGTTATTAATATATCATTACATTGTGTGCAATTTTTAAAAATTTTCTTTTTAGTTTGCTTTATAAAATAGCCACTTATGTATTGTAATGGCCCCATTTTTCTGGGATCATTTTTTTCTTCCAAAGGCGTAAACGTAATTTGCATAATTTTATCAATATCTATTTCACAGATCGAGGTGGTTTTGCAATCCTCATTGATGACGAGGACGTACAATGCGCGAGAAAAATCTTTCTCACAATTTCCACTTGAAGTATGGACACTGGACAAGCTATTTATTAGCAGGGTAGCAAATGCCGATTCAAACTGCTCTGGGGTCGGATTGTTATTACGACACCCATGACTTCTAATTGCTCCGAAAAAATTTTCTATGGGATCTTGATTAAGGTGCCGCATCCATACTGATTTAATGTTGTATTGTATTTCTAATATTTTTAATAAAACTTTAATATTATCCAGTGTCCATATCCAATTATTTATTGAAGGTACTATTTCTTCTTTCCCTTGAGAATCAACAAATTTCATTGACCTTAAAGTATTTTTTGCCTCAGCCCAAGTGTTATGGTGGATCGAATTTGGGCATACTGGTCCTAGTAATGGTTTCGCATATTTATTTTTTGCGTAGCTGCCGTTAACAGAATCGAATAGATTATCTAAAAAAAACAGCAGATCTGCCGTATCCTTCGACTCTGCTGGGAGTATTCCTTTATCTGTGAAATGAAAGTTGTGTTAGATTTTTGAAACCAGAACTTTTTACTACTGCTACTACTCACAACATTCATAAAATAAGTTGCCTCAAACAATACAAAGTTGATGAGATTAAATTGTCAGCTTATTGTTAAAATCCATTAATTGCTACATAATCGATTTCGAGAAAATGAAATTTGATAAGAAAATAATTAAATCAACTTCAAAAGAAAACCACTGAAGATTATACACTGAAATTAAATTAAACAGTTATTGAAATCGTTGCCAAGCCTACCAAACTAGTAGACTTTCTATTGTTGTTTATTGATTTGGCACCGACTTCAATATAGGTTTTAGTGTCGTATTTATGAAGTTGTTTTGTACTTAAATTTTGATTAGCAAACAATTGCTTTTCAGTGTTGTTCTTTGAATGTGCACTCAAATGAGTATTTGAGTGCACATTTGTAATTATTTATGGACATTAGATTTTTGATAGCAAGATAGGGTTTTATAAAATACTAGCGATCCGCCCCGGCTTCGCACGGGTAGGAATTTTACTGAAAATAAAATACAGCCCATGTTACTTGCTGATAATGCAGTTTTCTATAGGTGAAAGAATTTTTGAAATCGGTTGAGTAGTGTTGGAGTTTATTCATTACATACAAACAAACAAAGTTTCCCTCTTTATAATATTAGTAAAGTATAGATAACTTCACAACAATTTTAATCACGTCAATTAGTCTTCTTCAGATTGGCCTAGCGGGTGATCCTGTAAAGTTTGGTAGCGATCGGATCATTGGCTGTTATGAAAACAATAGCGTATCGACAGCAAAACTGTTATTGATACTGCAATAAAAAATAAAAAATTCTACTGATCCGATCGCTACCAAACTTTACAGGAACACCCGCTAGGGCAATCTAAAGATTCTCTGAAAATTTAATCGAAATCGGTCCAGCCGTTTCGGAGTCCATAAGGAACATACATTCATACATACATGCATCGCCTTTTATATATATAGATAGATTATGTTAACAAAATGTACAAATTACCTGCAAGATACCACATATTCGATGCTACTGTGTGACTGAATACTTGGCTTGCAATTTTCACCTTCATTTTGCTGATTTTTTCAGGGATAATGTGATTATCTGTTAGCTTTGGTATTAATCTGATACCCTTGTAACCAGAATTTTCTGCATGAAGCATTTGTAAATGTGACCACTTGGCTGTTTTCTGTTCATTATTGCACACTTTATACCTTACATTTTTTGTTAGTAGATTATTTCTAATGCCTTTTAGCAAATGCGGTGGATCATAGAGAGGCACTATCTCGTGATTATTTATTAGAAATGTGTTGTTTTTTGGGGTTTCTCCTCGTCTTAATAAAATTGCTCGAGCTTCTTCAATTAATAATTTTATGGCTTGCCTATTGTTTGCCCCTTGATCGCATACAGTTGCGACGACAATTAAGCCTGCTTTTTGGACTTCAATGGCGACATTTTTAATTTGTTTTGCTAGCTCAGGTCCTTTAGTTGCCCCCGAGGAAAAAGTGTACGATACTGCCTGCTTATAATTTTTAATAAGTCCGCGAACCATAAATACTTGTGCATGATTTGCAAATTCGTGTAATGTTTGTTGTCCGTTTGAAACGAATCCAACGACTTTGTCTTTTCTTTCGTTATATGCTATATTTGCTTTCAATGAGATTTCGTCAAATAATATTATACATAGTTTTTCTTCAATGTTCATTTTTTCGGTCCTTTTTTTTAGTTGGGAAAATATATTTTCGTTTATTCCTGGTTGTATGTTACACTTATTCAGCAACTTCATTAAAGTTTGCGGTGCTGGTAGCACGAATATTTTTCTGAGAAATCTGTAAGCTTTAGGGCTTTGCTTTAATATTGATAAAGCGACCACCTTTTCCTCTGTTGTGAAACGTCGCCCCTTGTCTTTTTTTGCACTTTCACGAAATTGAGTAAGTATTAGTATTTTCGCCGCAGTGGTAAGGTTTTCAATTTTTTTTAAGAGGCCAGCATTGGATGCAATATTTCTTACTGCCTTAATTTCTTGCAACCGTTTTTTTAATTTGTTTCGGTATTTGCATATTCTAATTTTTGCAGAAATCAATTTTTTATGCAATTCCTTTTCTGGTTGCGTCATGCAAATACGTCTTATATTCTTTTTAACAACTCGTGATCTTTTTGTCTTTTTAGTACTCTCTGTAAAAAAACATGCGAAACAATGTAATAGCAATATAATTAGTCCTTACTCACAAAAATTATAAAACTTTTTTATACTAAAAATATTTTATCTTTATATTTTTAAAATTTCGCGACTTGAGCACATCTTATAATTTTAACTAAATGGGCAATATAGGGTGATAAAAAAAGCTTCAGTCTTAAAGTATTTACGTGATACAGTTACAATTGTAAGTTACTTATAGTGGATAAATAATAATCAGTTCTCATACCAAGATTTTCTATTTTCGGAACATTCCTATATAATTTTTGAAAACTTATCTAGATTTATTTCCATTCTCCAGATACACATGTAGAGTGCCAACTAGAACGCCATACCAAATTTTTTTTTGAAACAACAATATTCTACGGCATATCTATTCATAGATGAGATTAAACCCACCTCCTTGATTTCAGCTACATAGTACCATAGTTTCAAGAGCAAAATAGTTATGCCATGTGGACAGCAGCCGAATAGTATAAAATTATATGGGTTACATTTTTTCAATTCGCCATGATACCCTAAAAATCAGCCAAAATCATGTTGTACATGCACATGATTTAAATCATTATGATGCCATAATCAAAAATTTGGAGCAATTAAATTTATATTTTTCAGTTAAAGTAGTACATACACTTATTACATATTATTGTAATACTAATTTGCATACATCACGCGGAGTGGTCAGCAAAATAAATAATGCAACTGTATTGAAGTTTTTCTGTGCAACCACAATGTTATTATTATGCCTTAAACATAATTTTCCTAAAATATTGCTTAAAGTAGGTAGAAATAATCAATCCTCTTACCAAAACTTTCTACTTCCAGAACATCCGATGGAACATCTTCCTTATAAATACAAGTACTTTCAGATAGAGCCATGGTCTCTGGATCTGAAATATTGATTGACGAATAAACTTTAACAACTGTATCAAAGCACAGGGTATATCGGACATGTGCCCAACCAATTTCCACAGTTATTAATTTGGAACAATTGTAATTGAACCACTTAGAGCTTCGTCCTAACGTCAAAAAATAGGAATCTTGCGAAGCTGGGCTCCTGTCTCTTTGCTCACTGTCATCATTATATTATAATAAAAACATCTACAATAATATGTTATAAACTTATATCAAACGATTTTTATACCAAACTAGTTGTACCCGTGACTTCATCCCCGTGAAAATTTTTACACATAATATACAGAAACTTCCGCGACGTACCCACACAACTCACCAAAGTTTCATGGCAATCAGATAAATCATATGGTTTAATACAACTATATCGAACTATTTCTATGCCATAATATTATTATTATGCCTTTAACACAATTTTCCTAAAATATTGCTTAAAGTAGGTAGAAACAATTAGTCTTCTTACCAAAGCTTCCTATTTTCAGAACATCCGGTGGCACATCTTCCTTACTGATAAAAGTACTTTCAGGTAATGCCATGTTCTCTGGGTCTGAAATATTGATTTATAAATAAACTTTAACAACTAACTATATTAAAGCACACAGTACAAACTCTCGGTACAGAGATAGCATATGTTTTTTTCAAGGTTTTGTTTTCAAAAAATGCGAAAGTTAGTCTCTTTCTGTATAGATGAATATTTCATAGTACGCAATTTGTTTTCTACTTGTTCCTATACCATTATTTTGATTGCGATGAAACTGGTGAGTTGTGTGCCTTTGCAAAGCGGGGCTCCTGTCTCTTTGCTGACTGTCATTATTATATTATAATAAAAACATCTACAATAATATGTTATAATCTTATATCAAATGATTTTTGTACCGAACTAGCTGTACCCGTGACTTCGTCCGCGTGAAAAATTTTACACATAGTATACAAAAACTACCGCGACGTACGCACACAACTTACCAAAGTTTCAGCGCAATCTCCGGATTAATGGTATAGGAACGAGTAGAAAACAAAATAATGTACTAAGAAATATTCATCTATAAAGAAAGAGACAGACAAACGTTCGCATTTTTTGAAAAATAAAACCTTGAAAAAAGCATATACCATCTCTGTACCAAATTTCATTATAATAAGTTCAGCAGTTTAGCATTTCCCATGTAGGGTTTCATCCTCCTTTTCAACCCTTTAGGAGTAGATTTTTGATAAAAAATGTAACCAATATCTTTTTGATAAAAATATATTATCTATAGAGATATAGTATCTATAGAGATACTAATATATTTAATTTGGTATAGACCAAATTTCATCATAATCGGCTTAGTGGTTTAGCATTTTTCATCCCTTCCAATGTTTCATCCCTTTTTCACCCTCGTAGGAATAATATGTAATATTATTTGATAAAAAAGTAGCCTACGTCCGTCCCCTGGTGTCAAACTGTCCCCATGACAAATTTCATCCAAATCGGTTTGGCGGTTTAATCGTGAAAATGTAACTAACGGACGTACATACAGACAGACCAAAATTGAAAAAATGGTTTAATTGAAGTCAGTATGTCCTGAAAGAAATATTTGTCACAAAATTTGACAAAAAATTGTACGTACAGACAGAATTTACAAATTTATAAAAATCTATTTCAATCAAATACTATTTATTACTAAAAACAATGTTAGTTATATAATGGTATTACAGAAAACAGTATGCGTTGCATGACGCTCCATCCTATGAAGAATTACAATACAATTATAATATACAATTTCGTATATAGGAATGCAGTGTATCTATGTAGTTAATAAATTATATAATGTAAACTTCATTACAAGAAATATTAGATCCAATGTATTTATATAAAGTGAAATGCAACCATTTATTACATATTAGCGGGTCCGTAAATAATTCTTAAACAAGCTTACCTAAGTTTTCTTTCATTAAATCATCTTTTTCTATGACCGGATTACTTAACTCTTTCATATATTTATCTGATAAATCCACGAAAAGTGGATAATCTGAAAAATAATAAATTTATTTAAACAAATAGGTGACTAAAACCTCCCTAATCTGTAGAAGGTAAAAGGATAACATTTAACAATTACCATTTAAAATTTGGGTCGATATTTGATAATGGGTCAAGGCCGGTCTTCATATATTTTTACAATTTTACAATGAAACAATGTCATTACAAGTAGCACAGCGCATGTATAGTTCGTAATAGTAATTTAATTTCGTTTAGACGACGTTTTTATATTTTTCACAAACAAACAGGTAACCTGCAAAACGCAATTCTCCTGCTGTGTCTCACCTCCGGCATCGTTTATCAACTTATGCATAATATTAAAACAAGAATAATAACAAAAAATACACCAGGAATAAAATTAAATTAAATTAACTTAAAAAAATAACTTTAGCACTTTAAAATAAATTGTAATAGTATTTCGATACATATTAAATTAAAAAAGGTCCTAAGTATTTAACAAATTTGCGATGTGACGTTAGTACAGTTGTTATTAACATAATTCATAGTTTGTTTATCGAAATCAGTGGTAAAATGGTCGGCCATTGTGAGAATAGTGTTTGGGCCGGTCTTTGTGTCAATCCATTGGCATAAGACATTTGGTGCTTAAAGTGAAAACATAAAATTATCTTTTAAAGTATTAGCTTTAGTGGTATTATTTATCTATATTACTATATAATGCACTTAAATGTAATTAAAAGAAATATTAACTCGTTTCATTAAAATATGTAATTGTCCTGGTGTAATTTCCCTGCTATAATTTATACCAGGACAATGGTTACACTTCCAGGGCAATTACTTTATTATTAATTGAAATGAAATATCATTTTATAAGTCTTTCTGGGTCTATTTTAGTCAATTACAGCATTACTAAATAATCGCTTACTTGTCTTAAGAAAAACGTTTTTTTACGAAAACTTTTCAAAATAACTGATGATTTAATGAAAACATATAAACTTCATAATGAGATAGAGCATATTACGAAGAAAATATTAGTAAATGTAAGAAAGAATGATGCTCTTTTGGATCACAGCAGAAAAACAAGCATAAAAAGTAGTTTCCCTGGACTCAAAAACTACTTAAATATATAAAAATAATATCTGGGCCATTTGACAGGTACATTTACTTAACAGAATTAATGTATAAATAGCAAAAGTTCATTAGGAAACTGTATGACCCAATATTACCCTGCATGTATGAAAGACCACATTATCAAATACTGACCCATTTAGTAAAATAAAATATACATAAATTACCTTTCGAAGTCGATGGTACCATATGTGACAAATTTTGAATTTGTTTTAATGGCCTTGCCCTAACCGCTAGTGTAAATTTCGGAAGAGACAGTGGTCCTGAAATTGAATTCCTTTTAATTATCTATTAAATCAATAATTCGTTCTAAAAAATGGATCTGTTGTCTTTTTTTTGAACACAATGATTTTATGAAACAGAAACTTTTATGATTATTCACAAACAGGTACATTTTTTGCAGTGAAACATTTTTAACTTTTCAAATAACTTTCTTCTATGTAAATAAAAATTAAATGTCATTTATTGGTAAGCACTTGAGAATGGTTGAACCAATTTAGGTAATTTGTTTTAATGTTCGTAATAGTCCGAACGAGGTTTTTAGGCAAAGAAAAATTGGAATTCGACACGGATGAAGTCACGAGCAACAGCTAGTTGTTAAAAAATTACAGATTTTAAAATTAATCATTATGATACATAATATTATAAAATCTCATTCTATATGTGACTAAGAAAGAATTATGCAAATGGAAATATTCTATTTTTATTAATTATTGAAATTAAAATATAGAAATAGAATAGAAAGAATTATGCAAATAGAAATATTCTATTTTTATTAGTTATTGACATTAAAATATAGGGCTTTTATTTGAAAACGAACTTTCAAAATATATGCAAAAATAATTTAATTAGAAATTTAGATACTCATGATATAGAAAACAAACTAAGTCGAAAGTAAGAAATTACGACGTCGATGGTGAAGTAGTTTAGGTCTAAGCACTGAAGGTTCCGGGTTCGATTCCTGGCCGGGTAAATTAGAAAACAAACTTTTCTAGATTGTTTCTGGTCTGGGTGTACTGGGAGACAGCCCTAGTATTCCTTGTCAGATTCTCACAGTACAGAGAATGCCCTAGTATAAGACCAAATGATTGTCTGGCTTATTTATTATTATCATTAATTATATTCCAAATGCGTGAATGTATGTGTATTAATTATATTTCACTATTTTATCTCTTCTCGGTAGAACTTGGCCAAGCCAATGGGAATAGCAAATTAACAAATGTGTCAGGGACTGCTATGATTTCCTATTATTTTATGCATATTATTATTTTTATAGCAGTCCAGCGGGTTTATTCACAATCGGAAACTCAACTTTCCGTATCTGACTGGAAACTTTTCGATGATTTTGTCTATACGCGATTCACAAATCCGAAATCGTATTATATTTCTATTATATATATATGTATATCATATTTATTATATATAGTCGTATTCATAAATCCAAGTCATCGGATTGAATTTATGTTTTTCGACGATTGGTCTTTCCGCCACGGAAAGTTTCCGCCGTTTGTGAATAACCCCCCTGATTTCCTATTGTACTATTTTTTTAGCAGCCCCTGACACGTGTGTGTAGGGGGTACAATTTTTGATTTAAATTTTATTTGACGCTTTTGAAGATTAGATGAAAGAAAATGAATATCTGTATTTAATAATACCTTATGCTGACCATGATCAGCCTTTTGGTTTCCAATCGAGATTGAATTTCAAATTTTTAGCAACAATAATTTAGCCTAGCTAATAATTTAATCTAAGATTATTCTACATATAAGATTCAGAGCCGAATATATTGACAATGGTGAACCAATTTCTACTAAACATAGCTAAAAACATTTATGAAAACTATAACCTTGAATCAAAAAAAACTATATGTGTACAGTTCATCTGATCGAAAATTATAATCACACCACAGATAATGCTACAAACATACATTCAGACAAGAAGGTATCAAATTTACAACATCCTTCTTTTCTGTTGGGGGATAAAAATTTACATTTTTACAACAATATTCACCATGTTAAAACATTTTTTTTTTAATAGTAGTCAATATGATTAAATCCATAGTCGTTCTATTGTAACTTTTACCAAACTCTATTTTTTAAATTAAACTTTAAATTGAATTGGTTTAGTTACTTTTTAAGATTACCACCTGCGAATTGTCTAGATAAAACATTCCCTCTTAGTAAATTAACATTACATGAGAAAAAAAGATGTCAGTTACGCTACTACAACTCACCTGGCATATTTAGAGTTGGTACTGCTATGTTGCTAATTCTATCATAGCGACAGCAATATTTCTCTTCAAAATGTGCATGACATACTCGGCGATATTTATAAACCTCTTCTTTTTCTAAGCCTATAATGTCACCCCCGATTGATAAAAGCCATGTCCTAAATCTTTCGATATCTTTTTCTGGGTTGGGAAATGCATGCAGCACTTTATGTGAACCTGTAGTAAATAGATTTGTCAGTGTAGTGTTGTATAAGAATCTTTTCATAAATACATAGTTTAGCAAGTTATTTTAACTGACTGAGATTAGTTATTAATATATTATAACTAAGACTAAACCGAAATTGAACGAAGTTCAGAAAAAAATTAGTTGCGGATACTGTTTGGATCAATGGAACTTAAATAACGAAAATATAATGCGTAAAATAAATAATGCTAAATTCTATGTACCTCGTTCTATACAGCCAGGAACACAACACTTTTTATTAGACATGGACATGTTACAAATAATTTTTTAAGTCCTATCTCACTAGATAACACCAACAACTCGACACCAAATCGGAAAAACAAGGTTGATATTTGAGGAAAAAACGCTTAAAAACTCAAAAATAAAAATAACACAATTATAACACAATTAAGGGCAAAATAAAGTTGAAGACGTGCAAATCATAGATATAATACACATATGTCATATGCGTATAATAGACATTTTGATAAGTTAATAATACAATCAAATTGAAATGAACGGTTTGCAATATAAATATCATAAAGTTAAAGGCTTTTTAATTTACCACATTAACCCTTCACCGAATAATTGATAACAACGGCATCTAATGTGAATTTACGAACATATCAGAACAATTGATAACAACGACATCTAATTTGAAAATACGAACCTACTACGTATTATCATACTAAAAAATTTAAAAAGCCTTGTCGACTATTGTTATTGTAGCATTGTCTTATACTTCTTTATTTAGTATCTTAATATAGCAATAATTGCCCGATACTTTGTTCTAAGATTGTAGACCCGGCAGTGCCATCACAGAATACTAGTGCCATTTATACCAGTATTACCATAGATTATACATTAGTACTACGATTACGAACGAGGCAAAACGAGGTAATAAAAGAATAAGAACCATACCAAATTAGGAAGAACACTGAATGCACTGAATGTATTCTAAATCTACGATCTCGTTTGATTTTTAATTTAGTCGAATTAAAATTAAAATGTTTCACTTTTAACTTTCCATTATAGATGGCAGCGTAGGTTAGAAATAAAAAATATTTTTTCATTGCAATCGAAAGTAATTATAATTATGATAATTATTTATTACGAAAAATACTTTGTCAATTATTGCTGAAGTCGATGTACGAGTTCAGCATTAAGATAATAATTAACTTGAGGTTTTTTTTATGTATATTTTTTACTTTTCTTGGCAACACTGAAAATTCGTCGTGGTCACAGGCTGGTATATTCACAAAAAAACTCCATAACGCTATGATAATATTCTTAGCTGTGAGTCCGATACACTAGAATTGTAATTTTGTTTGTAACGCATCTATAATTAAATGTTAGTTAAAAATATAGTCTCATTAGGGAGTGCATTTACGTCACAATTTGTACAATTCGGCAATTAAAAACTGTAAGGTACGAATTTAAACCAATTCAAGGTTTGTTATTGTATGACAAACATTACGATATGACTTTCTAGAATGATGAACAAGTTATTGAAATATGTATATTCGAATGAATCGAAATACGTTATGACGAGTTCGGTAAATCAATTTTGTAGTACGATTCTGAAAAATTATATTTATTTATGAAATCGCTACAATTCCGTCCTTAGCTAGATTGAATGTGGCGGATTTTTCGTTGCATTTCCTACCGGTACAAAACGACATATTTGCGAAGTGCAATAAAATAAAAGTAGTATAGTTTTTTTCTCATATTGTCACGTTCCATGAAACGATTTGAAAATCATCAAAATTGTCAATCACCTTGTTTTTGTACGGCGCATGTTATGACGAGTTATATAATAATACGACGGCTGCTATTTACGTATCCAGAACTGGCCAGTTATAGAACAATATTAAAAAGTAATTATAACATTTAAAAATGGAACTCTTTGACTGAAGAATACAATTTGTTTCATGTAGCTGTCATTTGTTTATCCTTTGTGGCGTAATTTTGAAAGTCTTTATCACCATGGATTTAAGTCGTGAAAATTTTCGTGCTATGATTTATTACGATATTCGGCGAGGGCTAACTCAAAACAGTGCATCGATCAACTCACTTCGACTTTTGGGGACGAAGCACCATCGAAAACTACTGTGTATCACTGGTTTAGTGAGTTTAATCGTGGGCGGTCTGTGCTCACGGATGAAGTTAAAGAAGGTCGCCCTAAATCGGTTGTTGTACCTCAAAATATTGATGCTGTGCGGGAAGTAATAATGCAAGATCGTCATGTTACATATCGCGAGATAGAGGCGTCTCTGGGCATAAGTATGACGAGTATATATAAAATATTACACGAACATTTAGCTGTAAAAAAAATGTGTTCACGTTGGATTCCGCACAACTTGAGAATTGACCAAAAACGGGCTCGTGTCGATTGGTGTGAAAAAATGTTACAAAAGTATAATCAGGGTGCGTCAAAAGTTGTCTATAATATCTACACAGGTGATGAATCTTGGATATTGATCCTGAAACTAAACAACAATCAAAGGTTTGGGTGTTCCAAGATGAACCGAACCTAACAAAAATCATTCGTTCAAAAAGCACTTTGAAGCAAATGGTTGCTTGTTTTTTTGGTATAAATGGACATGTAGCTACAGTGCCACTAGAGGATCGTAAAACGGTTAATTCTGAATGGTACATGACCATTTGTTTGCCAGAAGTCTTTGAACAAATAAGAAAGAACAACAGACAACGCAGAATCCTTCTTCATCATGACAATGCTAGCTGTCACACATCGACCGAAACAACTCGGTATTTGGAGGATCAAAAGATCGAATTAACGGGTCATCCGCCGTACAGCCCCGACTTGGCCCCCAACGACTTCTATTTATTCCCAACCGTGAAGAAATAAATTACGTGGTCAACGTTTTTCGAGCCGTGAAGAGGCTGTTGATGCGTTCAAAATGCACGTTTTAGATACCTCAATTCGAATGGAAAAAGTGCTACGAAAATTAGTTCCAACGCATGCAAAAGTGCATCGATCATCATGGCAAATATTTTGAAAAGCAATAAAACTATAACAAATGCTATATGTTTGTTTCACTTTGTTATTCCGGATACATAAATAGCAGCCCTCGTAATAATAATGTATTTATTTGCCTTCAATATAAGTAGCATACAAATGATAGATAAACAATATTAAATAGAATACATATTGCGAATGCATGCCTAGACTACCTTTTTATACATGCCAACCTACAAAATGGCCGCGTGTAGTGTATCGCATCTTATTTTGGTTATTTAAAGTGCAAAAAATGGTACTATAGTGTTGTACCCCCAATAGTTGCAACGCCTCATACAGAAAAGCCCCGAAAATCACGTTCCATCGGTAAGTAAATCTGATATTGTAAATTGTTTGATTACTGCATTCAGTTAGCTGATATTTTTGTATTTCGTGGCTCCGACACTTAAATATGTTGCAAACTATTAAAATTAAAGTTTCCTTATATTGTTTAAGGTTTTTTTTATAGGGTTTTTTATATTTTTGTACCAAGTACCTAACCAATTTTGACATTATTAGTACTTGTACCTTAAAGAGGGCCGAATTCAGAGAAAACTGAGTCTCGTAATAAAATTAAATATTAACGGACAGGTACCTAAGGTTAAGCAACTATCTATTTTTTTCAACTATCTTTTGATTTTGATGTATACCTTGTTAATTTCGGGTTTCTAAAGGATGAAAATTTTCAAATTTTTTGGTTAAAGAACTACATAAAAGAAATACATAAGAAAGGCTACATGGAACAAACTGGCAGCCCAATTCTGGCAGTTTTGTGCTCAAAACATTTTGAAACCCATTTATTATGTTAAAGAGATACCCGTAAAACCCTGTTGTTGTTTGACCATGAAATTTAACATACCTATTAAAAATGAACATGCTATCGCCAAATTAATCTCTAGTCGCTATGCTGGGCTGAACCTGGACCAGTGTTGTTTAGAAAAAAGCCAGTGCTGGAATCCATACTTCATAATTACAAAATTATTTTTAATTTATTTATAAAATAATACAACTTTCTTGCTTCAGGTAATCGAAGATGGACTTTATTATGCATAAATTGTGTGCTCACATGTAAAAATGGTGAAAACAAATATGGATATCTCGAGGCAAATAATGACAAATAATACCTACGATTACTTGCAATGGTAATCCTTAGCATATCTGAAATTCTGCGCTAGTTACTTCTGGCACACATTGAAAAACAGTGAAATGATGTGTTTGATGTACATCTATAATGAGTTCTTAGATAATGTAATAAGAAAACAATCCGATGAATAAATAAAAGACTGAAAACATTCTTTGTTTTATTGTGTAAGATTTTTAATTTTTATTCTCAATGTGATCGATCACCCATCGACTACTTCCCGATTTCTTTTAATTTTTGAGTCTTATGCGAAGTTTAGAGAAAATAATAATCAAAGGACAAAGCATAGCGATGAAGTTATTTAATAATTTTATAAAACATTCACTGACACTTATCTCCTTAGAAAAATAGTTAACGATAACACTCGTGTGATATAAAACTTGTTCTATTTTCTCATAACCAAGTCTCTAACACTTACAGTAAAGCAATGGTAAGTAGGCTTTACTGGAGTTACAAAGGACTGTTAAATGAAATTTCTCCAACTCCTCTCACTCGCACACAACTTTAACGTACAATATACTATAATTTTTGCACTTGAAACTCCCAAAAGTACAAAAAATAGCAAATCTGAATTTAGAATAAAATGCCAACCATGCTTCTTTTGTTCGCGCCAAAAAGTCTAAATTCAAAACTTTCATTTGCTTGATTATCAACTTTCCCGACTTTTAAAAATATATCGTTTATGTCATTAAACTTAATGTACCCACATAAATCGAACCGCAACCAAGATCATCACAATGTACATGCGGCCCAAGACCAGCAGTGCACAGCCGTCAGGCCTCATGTATCGAACGAACAATCATATTATTGTATCGTGGAGCCATTGAAAACACTCCAAATTACGTCCTTCATGTGACAAAAACAATCTACAAAGCAGGAATATAATAAAGTAATAATCTCTAATACTAGTATATCAATTAATTTTATCCTTATTTACATTAACAAAAAGTACATACATACGTTAATATTTACAAACTTAAAACTACACATTCTCTTTATTTTATCCTTATTTTATCACATGAAAAATATAATTTCGATTGTCTCAAATAGTCCCGCTCTAAGATAATACACAATATAGATACCCACTCCTTAAAACGGCCCTGAGTTCTGTATGTGTGTGAGTAATATTTGTTAGTGTTAAATTTGCCACGCATTTTGAACCGGTAGGTATAGTCTGCTTCCATTTAAAAGTCTGTGTTCTCAACTGACATTATTTTCTGGCATTCAAAAATACCACGTTATTATGAAAGTAGCAACACTTTCAAAAAAAAAAACAGTGTTGCCATTTGTTAACGATTATGATTAGAACGATTATCGAGAATATTGATAATAGCTAACAAATAGTATAAGTAGAATCGTTATGTAAAACGTTAAAACTTCTCCAGTAAAGTGATAGTAGACTTTACTGAAGTTTTACGGGACTTCTTGGAAGAGCATGAAAACTTCAGCTACACATGTTTATTTAGACCTACTCCATTCTTTTCACTTGCACAGAACTTTAGAACACAATATACTATCACTGTTGTATTTTAAAACTCCCAAAAAATGTAAAAATAGAAAATCTTAATAAAATGACAACCTTACATCTCCCGTTCCCGCTAAAAAGTCCCACAAAGTATTTTTGGTGTACACTGGTGTAGAAGTTCCAATGACTAAGGAAACTAAAGGACATGAAACAAGTATAAAGTAATCGTGCCACTTAAACTTCGAGTGTCGCAAACAATGGCTGCCGATTAATGATGTCCCAAATATCGACTATATAGATGTCGTTATGTCAGTTGTTGAAATAAGTTTTGTTTCAGCATCAGTATTGAAATAAAAATCATTTTGTATGATATCTTCAGAAAAAGGGAGGGCTTTTTTTTGTGCCAATATTATACAAAAGTATTGAATTATTGTTCAAACTGAAAATAACAGTCAGCGTACTTCGATGCTGTCGGCTTATAATTAGAATCTGCGCATAAGGCGATTTTAAGATGTTATTAACAACGATAGCAACAGACGCCTTCAAGGATAGCCCCTTTCAGTCCTTCGACCATTTTTCTATGGAACTTTAAATGAACCCTACATACAAAGAAATTACTTAAGTACCTCTTTTTGTAATACTTAATAGTACGTTCATGATTATTACAGAAATAAAATAGCTTCATAAAAGAAACCCATATTTTAATGAAGGGCTTTGTTAAATGTTGAAGATCAGTGACCATAGGTCAAAATAGTTGAAGAATAGCACAGTCCTTTCAATGCTTTTCTTTTCTTTACATGCATAACGTTACTTCTTCTAAAGGTGATGGTGAAATTACAGTAAGTGCTATGAGAAACACACATACGGATCGACCAAATCTATAACCATGGCGTACTGTAGCACTTTGATAAACTAAATACTAATAGAATTAATTTTACTAAAAACTTGTGGCCTTATCACACAGTAATTGGGAATAACATTTCAATTAGGAATAGAACACTGTGGACTTCTATTAGTCGAAGAATTCTTAAATTCAGTTAAGTAATTCCAGAGGTTACCCCATACATACAAACAAATAAATTTTATTTTTTTACATTGTGAAGAAATAAGTAATGTTATAGTTTATAATATTATCTAGCGTAGAAAATCCATAACATACCGGCCTTTTGAATAAATATTTTGAAAGTTAAGATAGTAAATTGCTAGGCACTACAAGGGTGACCAAATTCAGACTAGTTATATCTAATGTACCTATGGTAACATATTTTTACTGGGTTTGAAAAATATAATTGTTTGTTAATATTATTGTTGGTAAAATAATAATTATATTAAGTACATTAAGTTTTTAAAAACATATTCACAAAATAAACAAATATAGCCAACTAAATAGTACAATTTTTACTAAATAATTTCTGAATGAAACTTTTGAATACTGAGATTTAAATTTAAACAGTCATTGTACTCATCATGTCGCTGTCGTTTTTTGTACGTCAAGAAAAGAATGAAATAGTTTCCGACACCTTCGTCTCTTATTTTTGCTCTTAAAGTTTTTTAAAAGATTCTTTAAATTGTACCGCATCTGGGTTATTAGTAAAACCACTAGAAGCTCTTATTGGTCGCAAAAAATAACTCGGCGTGGTCTTGATTCACATCATTCAGAAGCAGATATTTAGAATTATGAGTAGATTTCTCTCTCGGAAACATCAATTAAAAGTTCAGCCACATTCTGTAAACAATTAATATTTTATTGTTACTTTTTTTCAATAGACTATTATTTACATGGTCAGGAAATTAAAAAGTAATTAATTACCACGTATTATTGCATATTTTCTCTGATTCCCAATAATCTTTGCGAAGGTAATGCTTCATACCGTAAAATTACTTTCTTAATGTTCGATTGAAAGAAGCTTCTTCGATATGTAAATAACATAAATATATATCATGAATACCCCGTTGGGGGTACAGCGTGAAGATATGTATGTATATATTATATACATGTATGTAATTTTACAGAGAGGTTTTAATTTTCTTTTCCGATTACGTCAAGCCACTCTTTTCCTCTAATAATACATGATGGTAATCTGAAACAAGATAATTACGACATATAGACATGATATCTGTATTTATCGATATCTTTTTAATATAAGTAGGTACAGGAACAGCCCTAACTGCAATAATAACGAAAATTGATACGATGTAATTTACTGTATTATACGAATGAAAATTGCTAATAACTAAAAATATACATGACTATATTACCGTAAAGTAAGAAACACAGCAATTACGATGGAAAAATATACGACATCAGACTAAATAATGAATTCCTGTTATGTACCAGTGCAATTATAGATTTCGTTGATTATTGCTTTTCTTCGAGCCGCATCCTAACACACTACACTTAGAAATTATTGTGACATTATGCTAGCTTCCCCTTTAACAAAACAGTTCCAATATCCAGCATAAAATCACAGAAACATTAAAAAATATTAAATTCATTGATATGTTTTGACACTTCGTGTACTTGTCAGCGTGTTGCAAAGAATGGCGGACCGGCACGTTTTGACATTACAATGATGTTACATAAAAAAATTACTCTTTGAGAAAAGTAATGTTGTTTTCTCTTACACACACAAGAAGCCGTAAGTCAAAAAGAGACAACGCTACGTTTGAATGTCATGCGTTAGAATATATATAACTAAATATTGCTATAGATCAACATGCCATGTCCTTTAGTTTCCTTAGTCATTGGTAATTGCGAACATTTAGTCTCATTTGGTTTCAGTGGTCTCGAACCTACCGATTTTTCGGTATTTCTACCGATATGGGCTTTGTTCTACCTAAATACCGAAATGCAACAATTTTTCCACGATTTCAGAGTATACATGAAAATTCTCCCGATTTTTCTACCGATTTTACTTTTTAAGTGGCAACCCTTTTCATTTATGTTTAATGTTACCAATATGTTACGGGGAAGTCCTCGATAGAGTAACTTTAGACCTAGTGCAGAATGTTCCATATATTTTGGGGAATACCCTTGTGTCCTACAACTCGATGTTATAAGGGGCTTCCCGCTCGGGAATTTACCTGTCTACTCTATATAAACAGGAATTCAGTTTTATTTTTTTCATTCATTTTCTGAACTTTGAAGAGAAAGTAAAAAATTATTAAGTTAAAATGTCGTCTGATGAGGAGCCGATTACAAGTGCGAGTGCCAGAAGAAAAAAATATCTGCAATATTATAGAAAAGAATGGGAAGAATAATTTTCAAGCTGGCTGCAAGATAGTCGTAAAGGCGAAAGCTATGCCTATTGTAAGAGTTGTAATAATGATATCAACATTACATCAGGAAAAGATGCTCTTAAGAAACATAGTTCTTCACATGCACACTCAGTATCATCAAAGAATATAAAATCATAACCGAAGATATCAACATTTCCTGTGACCAAAACTCAAAAATCTGATACACTGGTTAAGCATAAGCAAGGTAAAAACAATTAATTATTTTTTACTGTTACTACTACTTCTTACATTGTTGCGTACAACATATAATACTACGTATATTAGGTATTTTGTTTTCTACTTATCGGTATATAGAAGCAGTGGTTATAGCCAGACCCTAATCGCTACTAGATATACCTACGTCATTTTAATTCTTTATTTAATTCTGAGGTGAAATAAGATTAGCATTGTTTGTTGTTGAACACAATCTACTGTTCACCATTGTGGAGCACCTACCGAAGCTGATACAAGCCGTTTGTCCTGATTCAAAAATAGCAAAAGAGATAAAATGTTCATCGACCAAAACTCATGACATAACTGATCATATTATAGGTAAAGAGAGTTTCGATAATTTATGTGAAGATCTGCGGCAAACTAAGATTTCGCTTATTATTGACGAGTCCACTGATTTTAGTACAACCAAACACTTGTGCTTAGTTGTGAGATATGCAAAAATGAATCGTATCAAAGATTGTTTTTTAGCTCTTATTCCATTAGAAGAAGCTAATGCAGTAACCTTATTTGAACACATTATAAACGTTTTTAGAAGCAATGCTATTCCATATAAAAATAATCTAATAGGTTTTGCATCTGATGGGGCAAACGTAATGATGGGACATAATAATTCTGTTGTAACATTGCTGCAAAATGAAATTCCCAAAATTTTTATACTTAAATGCGCCTGCCATTCGTTTCATCTTTGCGCGTCATATGCTTGTACCAAATTGCCACGCTTTATAGAGGATCTTGTAAGGGACATTTACAACTATTTTTCTACTATTCCAAAAAGAGTGGCAGAGTTTAAAAACTTTCAAATGTTTTGTGAGTTAAAAGTACATAAAATACTTCACCCCTCTCAAACACGCTGGTTATCAGTACATGCAATAGTAAAGAGAATATTGGAACAACTTTTTGCTCTAAAACTAATTTTTATAGACCAAATATCTAATAATGATCATCTTTTAGCTGCAGAACATATATTACAGAAGCTCCAAGATCCCAATACGTTATTATTTTTGCAATTTTTAGAATTTGTATTACCATTATTTACTGATTTAAACAAAGAAATGCAAGCAGAACATCCAAAAATTCATAATTTATAAGAAAAAAATAACTGGAACATTAAAAACAATTTTTGATTGTTTGATCAAAACATTTCCTGATGATGTAGAATTATTTTGGGATAAAGTAAGTTTACTAAAGCGTGGTGATGAAACTCAGATGTTTCCTTTGTTGTCTAATTTCATCTTTAATATTGTATCACTTCCCCATTCCTCCGCTAACATTGAACGCATATTTTCGCATGTTAATCTTTTGATAACAAAACAGCGGAATAGGCTGTCTACTCAATCAATCACTGGCCTATTACATTCAAAAAGATTTTTTTATGAAGCTAATTGTTTTGATTGTGAAATTACTTCGAAGATGACCGAGGCTATGGCCAAAGAATATTGGTACAAAACATAATTATATTTGAGTGTGATTGTTATAAATTAGTCTGTAAGTTTTATTTTCAATAAATAAACGAATTTGATTGTATAATGTATATTTTTTGTCAACTACCGATTTTGAGTACAAATATACCGATTTCAGCTGGTAACTCTACCGATCTCGCTCTTTGACGGTCGAGACCACTGTTTGGTTTTCTCTTTAGTCTGTGTTAACTTTTGAAACTGTAGCGGTCATACTAATTTTTGCTAGCGTTGTAACTGTTTTATAATTCTAATATTTACATAAATCATTTACACATTACTTTACTTCCGTGTGTAGTGCTCTTGCTCTATTAGTTTTCAATTTGTATCTACCTAAAAATGTAATCTATTTATATTTTATAAACCATCACGTAGGTGTATATCAATATGGATAAACTGTTTCACAAATGTAGATTGTGTTTAAAACTTGGTGACTTTTGTTCTATATTTGAACAAGATAACTCATTAAAGTTATCTGAAATGGTCATGTCTTTTGCAAATATTCAGGTGAAAACCAAACTTTAATTTCTTTCTTTCTTTCTCTAAAGTAACTAACAATATATACTTTATATTGTACTTATGTATGCTGTTTCAGATATTTGAAGGAGACGGCCTAACAGATCGTGTCTGTACTTCTTGTATAGAAAATTTAAGTACAGCTTATTTGTTTAAACTACAGTGTGAGAGAATAAATACTCTATTAAGAAAATGCCCAGGTAGTTTAATAAATTATGTATTGCCATCTGTAACCACAGGATGTTTATAGTAACGTTTATAAATTTCCAGATATTCAAATTGATCAACCTGATGGAATCCACTTTAGCAATTTTCTTGATAAAGATTTTCATGTGCATAACGAATCTTTAGAAAGCTCGGTTGAAGGTGAAAATGTTATTAATTCAGCAAACGACATCAACCACACAGAAACTCACAACAGCTGCAATAGTGATGTTAGTGACGAAACTGACAGTGATGTGGATTCGGTAAAATGTGTCTATTGCAGTGAGGCATACAGTAATTTAGGAGGTCATTCTTGTAATGTGACTTGTACTATTGAACATAATCAGTTACAGCATTCCAGTAGCAGTGAGACATTGGTTGCGAGCGATACATCATCAGCAGTACCTGTTGCATCTCCACCTGTTTCCATCACACCTGACACTGTCAATGTTCCCTGTGTTCTCTGTGATGAAACATTCACTTACTATGATGCATATCTTGCACATTTTAACAAGTGCACTACTAATGTAAAATTACATCATTTTGTTTGCCCCATTTGTCATGACATTCATACTGACAAATTGACATACTTAGAACATTTGAAGATTGTTCATTTTAAAACTGCATCACTGTGCATTGATTCTGGAGAAGATTGTGTTGATGCTGCTCCAATAATTGAAAAAACGAGAAGACCAAAAGCTGTTCGCCGCCAGATAGGTTGGTCTATTGAAGATATTTATCAAGAAATTGATTGCAAAGTAGTTGATGAAAAACCAGTATCAACGTCCAGTCCATTAAAAACATTTCTTTCCAAATTGGGGAATGAGTGAGTTAAACTCGAATATTGGCATGTTTTGGGGTTTAGTAAAATATGACTAACAAGCTTATTCTCACGCAATAACTGGAGGTGTATAATATGCTTAGTCATCATAATTATGCTTAAACCCTTGACAATTAACAATTTTTGTCTCTAGTGATATTTTGCTAATCTAAAATTACAGTTCCTTCTCCAGCCAAAGTACACCGAAGAAAGTTAGTTTCCGGAACTTTATTGAAAGCAGTAAAGCCAAGACTATTCAACCAGTACGAAATTATATACAGAGTTACAGGCTCAAAAAGAAAATTAATAACTATAGTCCAATCAAAGACAAAGTGCAAGTCGCCGGTAAAATTAAGGCTTCTTTACCAGAAATTATGTCTGGTAAATAGTACTTTTTATAATTATTTCATTATATTTTATAATTTTTATTCTGATAAACTATAAAATGTGAAGCATGTTTCAAAAGCATTCAATTTTTACCGAAATAATGTTAATGAGCAATAAATTAAGTGAATTTGAATGAATGATGTTAAAAAATGTTATTTCTCAGATAGTGACTATAATTCTCCAAGTGGCACATCTGAAGAATCATGGAGGTTAAAGCAGAATTTAATATGTGCATGTGATAAAAAAGTTTTCATGCTTTCAGAATACATTCATGTAAGTAATAAACCAGCTAGGCCAGCCTGGCTATACATGATGGGCAAATTAAAATGTTTGTATAATTAAGATTAACAATTTGTTAATTGTAATATGTAGTCACAATTAGCAATAAATAAATTTTTAATTGTTACTTTACATGATTATTATGAAATGATTGGAAATTAACAATCGAAGCTTGTGAATGTAATGTAGGTATAAACAAAAATCAAATTCTACGAAAATTTGATATTTTGAAGTGAAACTTTAGGCGGACAGGAAAGAATCAGATTCAACTGGATCACATTAAACAAGACCAGTCCTGTCTTGTTATGTCTGCCTCACAGTTTTACTTCTGGCACAAGTATACAGTGCCAAACACACCCATTTTTTTTTATAAAACCACTATAAAACGGGATGTTACAAGTTTAATTTCAATATGTAATAATTTCTTTCAAATACTTAAATCTTTTAACTCTTTTGTGAATGATTAAAAACTTAATTAATTAATTTCATTGAAAGATACACAATTCATGTAGCTTAATCCAAGTAATTAATATTGCTACTTATATTAATAATTTCTGAGTGAAATTAATATGTTAATTATGATTTCATTGAAAGTTACACAATTCATATAGCTTAATCCAAGTAATTAATATTGCTACTTATGTTAATAATTTCTGAGTGAAATTAATATGTTAATTATGATTAATATTAATTGCAATACTTTTTTTTATCACAATTAATAATATAATTAAATATTTAATTGATTAATGCTAAATAGTACAAAAATAAAATCGAAAAATTCTATGCAAATACAAAATGAAATTTAGAAAACCATTACAGATAATGAAATATATGTATTTTACAGGATCGAGACAGAATTGTTTCAATGATTAACGAGTTGGGAGGTGTTGTTGCTGAAAATACTAAAATGGAGATGTTAGCAACCCACTTCATTTCAGTCTTGCCAAATGATACCTTCACTGGTATGATGGTCTGTGCTCTTACAACTGGCAAATGGCTTCTACACATTAGTTTCATATTTGATAGTTTTAGATGCAAGAAGTTTTTAAGTGTGAGTACCATATATAGCCTACTTTAAATATGTGTAGATAAATCATTACGAATTCTTTGTCCGCAACCTCCTTTTCTTTATGTGCTTCGTTGTGTGTGTTTAAGTACATAAAAAAAGTAAATAACTTGTAGACTTGTATATCAACACAACCTAAAACTTAAAATTTATGTTAAATGTAGGGAAAGCCTACATTGCCCTGGTTTGGGAATTTTGAAATATCAACTCCTAAAGCCTTGAAATGGAATGTAAGTTACTGTAAAAAAAAAATTAAAATATGTTAAATAATTATGTTTTAAACATAGTGGAACTTAGTAATATTTTCGTAAAGGCTATCGTCGCGCTTATTACGTAACTTGCAGTCAGCATGCGACAGCCAATATCGCGCGATATCTGCTGTCAAAACGAGAATTTGTGTAATGTAATTTGTATAGTGGCGCTAAATCTACCGCGAAAAGTGCATTTTACGGTCATACATTAATAGATACGCAATCGTCATACATTATACTAATTTTTTATTGCAATTAGTCACGTCGCGTAGTGATCGCGTGGCTGTCGCTGTCTGCAAATTTTTAGGTAATAATCCCGCGTAATGGATCAAAGTTTATCATAATGATACTGGTGTTATGTAATGCTATACAGTCAATCTCTTCTCTTCTCTAAATAGTATAAAGCAAAGTCGCTGTTTTCGTCTGTCTGTTTCTTTGCTATCTTCTAAACCACGCAACGGTTTTGATACGGTTTTCACTAACGTTTAGAGAGTTTTTTCTCGAAGGTTTATATGTATAATACATGCATATTATAGTAGGGAAAACCAAGAATTTCAATGATTTGTAATGATGTCGTAAACATACATTTTTGTGGGCTTACATTGCTAATGCTGGCTAAACATTACTAGATAGATCAAAATAATGTACTACGAAATTGTATTGCATAAAAAGGTCTACAGGAAAGTCCATGATGGTAAATGTCTATCTCCTAAGGATATCCCACAGTAAACATTTTTATCTTTTACATATTACTAAAAAATAATGGGTTATTTATGAAGCTATTTTAAACAATTAGTATTAATCCTTATTCCATTAAATACGTTAGATGGATTGTTCATTTAATGTAGAACAAAATTGCCTTTTACAGCATATCATTAAAATGAATATCTTTGAAGATTTAAAATTATTAATCGCTCGCAGGGAAACAGGCGGTTGGAGCCTTAAGTGTGCACATGGAGAAATAAATGTAGCCCTTTCGCGTGTAACATCTAACCATAATCTGTTTGTATTGTCTAATGAAAAAACAGCTCTAAACATTGTATATAAAGACATTCTATAGTTATACGACCTACGTCACACACTACAACTGTGCGAAGCCGGGGTGGCTTGCTAGTATACATATAATCATTGAAATAGTCGTAGATATTCTAAGCTATGTAACGTTATTTTTCTTAAATAATATTTTTTATAAGAATTGTATAAAAATTATTGTTTATAAAATGAAATATTTGCAGTAAATCATCCTATCATATATATGTATTTAAACATATAAACTAAGTCTTGAATTTTAAATGTTTTAATGAAGTAAGATGATTTTTCTTATACATAAATCTTCACACTATCCTTATTGCAAACTGTGTCATTTGTTGTGATACTTTGATGTGCTAATTCTGTAACATGATTGTAGGAAAGTATATATGAATGGATGAAACATCCTAAAATATTGGAAATAGACAACACAAGTCTTGAAGTTGCAAAGGCGGCAGTATATTGGCATTTGGATTTGCAAGCTCTTAGTGCTAAATATCCATTTGAGGGAAAACAGATCGTTCTAATTATGAAGAAAAAATATAGACAATACTATCAGATGATATTCAAGACTCTAAAGGCAAAACCTGTCACATATGATCCAAGGTAAACAACATTTGATTTTTTAAATCGAATTTCATTTATTTTCTATTCGATATTACATTATAATATAATTGGATGGAATAAAAATTAAAATAAACACAAAAACAGAATACAATAAAATAAACTTATTATTACAAACCACAAAAACATCTGATATAATAGCTAAATATTAGCTTTATCCAATGCAATTACGTGTGTAGTTGTTTAGATAAATATTTATAATAAGAGAAATGTTATACATGATATAATAATTTAAAACACTTATGTTTTCTTCAGGACTCCAGGCAGTTGCTGCTCTGCTGATTATTGTTTTGTCGACATGAAAGTCATAGAGAGAGTAAAGTTACGCTTTTTTGCACGCCATAACGTTCCTGTCTTTCCTTACCAATATATTTTAGTTTATCTCTTGAACAGAGGTAACACTAAAGATGAATATAAATATTTAATACAAGACTGCAAGAAAATCAACTCGGGAGACTCTGTCGATTTTTTAAACAACACCTATTAGGGGCACACTCAATATTTTTAGTATCGGTGACTCATATCGTTTTTACAATTGCTTCGATGCTGCATTACGTTTTGTCAATTTATCTATCGATCACAACATCAAAATTTCATGTTTTAGTCGATTACGTGATGGTAGACAGAGAGTTGAAGTGAATCTAGGTGAAGACCTATATTTAAATGCGTATGGAGAGAAGAGCTCAGTCATTGTGGCTCAGTCACTGCAACCAACTTCCAAAACAATATCAGATTAAGGTTCTGAACACATTTGGTAATTTTGAGATTTTCGGAACTCGATGCAGCAACAGATGTCTAAGCCGCAGATACATTTAATTGTTAGGAACACATATTTCTTTTGATGAATAATTAGCATCAGCTTTATGATTTGACATATTCGTGAATTTGGGTTTTCGTTTTTGAATTATTATTTTAGCATGTAAACAAATTATTCAATGTTATTATGTCAGTTACTAATAGTTTTATAAATTTTACTATTTGAATGTTAAAATTTTGAAAAATTTTAATGTATTAGACAATGATCATTGATATATGGAAAATTGTAATTTTATGCCATATTAAAATTTAAGACTGGGAATAATGTTTTAGTCTATGTTAAAAGATTGAAAGTTATAAAATATACCACTAGCCAGTACCTACTGTCTTTTATTTGATTTTTATACAGTCGTTTAGCGTTCTTTGCGCCCAACTGTTGCCATTCTATTGAGTTGTGGTTGACGAGGATCTTGAAATCTTTTATTCAGTTTTATCTGTAATAAATAATAGTTAAGAAACATTACAACGTACAACCCTTTTTTTATCTCTGATACAAGTTTACAACGTAATCATAGGAATATATTCCGTAATACAGACGTACAAGATCAATTAGACAGTTGTTCTTTGGAGTGTCGAAAGAGCATAAATCTATTTAATTCTGAAATCAAAATATTAAGTCAATGAATTAAATACGTATGTAATTAAATTGCGTAAACATGCTGATCTATAGACAAACCCTGCATGAACGTCAACACGAGAAATTGCATTAACAGGAGTACCCACTATTTACATTGGTATGTGAAAAAATGAGAGAAAACGTCTATCAAATAATTGAATAGCTAGAAAGTAAAAACGAATGAATAAAACAATATTTCGTTTTACCATATTTTTCTAATATTCGTAATGTTTTTCAATAAGCAAAATAAATTATACATGAAACCATTTCCCTTTTCTAAGCAGTAATAGTCCAGGATCCATCGTCCATTTTTGCACTTGATTACTATCAAGCTAATTTTCCGTGAGTAGCTTCATTTTGATGAGGCCCAACCATTTCCTGTACGAAAACTCTCGATTGTGGTAGGTAATAGGGGTAGCAGGGATAAAATATGTTGATTTGATGATTCTCAAAAATTTATTACTAACTGGGTTTTTTTTGTTATATCTGATGATAATTATCCAAAGCAGGTATTCGAAAAAATATTTGTCCTACAAAATGTACGGTTTGATCAAAGAGTCCCCCCCCATTTTTAAAATGACCTCATTATCGATACATGTTGGAAGGAGGGGACTCTGATCAAACCGTACATTTTGTAGGACAAATATTTTTTCGAATACCTACTTTGGATAATTATCATCAGATATAACAAAACAACCCAGTTAGTAATAAATTTTTGAGAATCATCAAATCAACATATTTTATCCCTGCTACCCCTATTACCTACCACAATCGAGAGTTTTCGTACAGGAAATTGTTGGGCGTCTCATCAAAATGAAGCTACTCACGGAAAATTAGCTTGATAGTAATCAAGTGCAAAAATGGACAGTGGATTCTGGACTATAAGCAAAAGTTCTTAAAAATAGTCTACTTTAGTAAAAAATTCTATCAAGAAACTTGTGATTTTCTTTTACAAGAATGTATAATATATGTAAGAACCGCGACGCTTGGCGCTCCGTCCTCTCTGACTACCCCGTTAGGGATACAGCGTGAGATATGTGTGTGTATGTATGTATACTTTATGATCTAAATTTATAATTTCAAAAAATATTCATGTAAGTATAATGAAATGACAATGTTGTTATACGACGAATGATAGATGTCGCTTCTATGTTTTTGTAGCATCTTAAAAGAGTCACGCACTTATTTTCATAATTTCTATATGAAAGAATCGTTATTCTAAGATGTTGACTTCGATGGAAACGTAGAATGACGAGATATAATTAAAAAACATGCTTTCACTAGCTCGTGTATTTCTCACGCAGAAATTCACAGAATACTAATCACAGAACATATATACTCCATACTAATATACTAGATTTCTCCAGTGACATTTTTTTTGACATTCAAAACTACCATGTTCTTATGTTATTAAGAAAGTAGCAACACCCCCAAAAAAACAGTGCTGCCATTTGTTAACGATAATGAATAGAACAACTAATGGAGAATATTGATAACTAACATAGGTATATAAGCGAAGACGACAATTTAATTAAAAATAACATAATTGTCATTTTACCTGTCACCTGTATTCTAGTTCTACTAACATTCGTAATTACTTCGAATATTTTCTAACATATTGTGATTTTACTCAGAGAAACAAAGTAATGAACTGCAATAACCGTCAATTAGATCTAGTGCTGTCGTCGTTGGGCGAGTCGGTAACTGTGTGCTGCGACCGAGTCGCTGGTACCGGTGGACGCACATCATCCGCCGCTTGAAATTACCGTGGCGGTGAGCGGTCACGCTACGACAGTGGCGGTGACGGCGGCGCCACAGTCGCGTCAGAATGTAAGTAGGGTTGACGCGGAAGCGTATTCTCATAGGCAGTGGAATTTCAATAAGGCTGACTATTCATTATTATATATATGTTTAGCTTCAATAGATTGGGGGCCATTGTATACATTAACAAAGGTAGAAGATAGTGTAAAGTATTTTTATAATATTGTTAATAATGTTTTTGATGACTGTGTTCTCAGCAAAAAGCGAAGGCGTGTAAATTCTAGGTACACTTACCCTGAATGGTATACGGCCGAAATAATTCGCGACATTAAATATAAGGCGCTTCTTCACAAACGTTATAAAACAAGTAAATTACAAAATGAGTACGAAGCGTTCGCGCGGGTCAGGACCCGGGTGAAAACTATGATAAGGGTGGCTCAGGCTCGGTATCAGGACCAAGTCCAAAGCCATTTAGTGGAAGATCCCAAATCATTCTGGAATTATATTAAATCGAAAAGAAGTCAACATATGGGTAAAAATATTCTGAAAGATGGGGAAGTACTTATGGGTGAACAATGCGCTAGTGAGTTCGCCAACTACTTTAGATCAGTGTATAGTACAGTGCGGCCCCAACTGGTGTTAGTGAGGCGATAGAGGAAGCAGGAGGGACGAACGGATCAGCGCGAATACAGTTAAACCAGTTGCAACTGTCTGATGTAATGCGGGCACTTGCGAAACTCAAGCCAAAACGATCGGCTGGACCTGATGGCATTCCTGCTTTTATCTTTAAAGACTGTCGACATGTGCTAGCCGCGCCACTGCTGCACATATACAACCTATGTTTAGACGACGAGGTTTTTCCGGAGATGTGGAAGACCACTCGAGTGGTTCCTGTTCCGAAAGGAGGAGCTGATGGGATGGTTGATGGCTATAGACCGGTAGCAGTGCTCTCAACACCAGCTAAGGCATTTGAATCGGCCATATAAGAAGTTATATTTGAGCAAGTAAAAGCACAACTGTCAGAAGCACAGCACGGGTTCCGACCGGGCTGTAGTACCAACAGCAATCTAATCAGCTATGTAACTAGGCTTATACCAACAGTGGACAGTGGAGGGCAGGTAGATGCTGCGTATTTTGACTTCCGAAAAGCGTTCGATGTTGTCGATAACGATATACTGCTTAGGAAGTTAGCAAGCATAGGTTTGGTACCTCATCTGTTAAGGTTTTTTGCCAGTTATATGAGAGATAGACAGCAGTACGTCGAGTATGCGGGATGCCGATCGGAGTTATATGATGTCATGTCGGGCGTGAGTCAAGGTAGCAACCTTGGTCCCCTTGAATTCCTTATTATGATAAATGACTTGCCAGAGGTGATCAAGGACTCGAACTGCTTACTGTTCGCTGATGATTTAAAATTATTTAAGTCTATTACAAGCACCGTTGACTGTGAGCAATTGCAAGGTGATATCAATAGGGTTCTGTCATGGAGTAAACGGAACAGACTTTTCTTTAACCGTTCCAAATGTATGACGATCACTTTCTCCCGGGTACGAAATCCCGTACGGTATGATTATACGATAGATGAGACGCCGCTCAAGAGGGTAACGGAAGTAAAAGACTTGGGCGTAAAGTTTACATCTGAGTTTAGGTTTCAAAACCATATTACTAGTATCTGTAAGAAAGCATATAGAAAACTGGGATTTATACTTCGTATGGCCAATGGTTTCTCTAATACTAAGGCTATAAGCGTTTTATACAACGCGTTGGTTAGAAGTCATCTAGAATGTAACGCAGGCATCTGGGCCCCACATGAAACTAAACATAGTCTCATGCTGGAGCGCATACAGAATAAGTTCACTAGATATTTATACAGGAGGAACTACGGGGTATATCCTTTCTACCCTTTGATGTATTCTACTTTATTTGTGCTGGGTATGGTAGGGTACAACGAGCTACGGGTACGGAGGGAGGTACATCTCATATCCTATATACTGGGGGTTATTAGAGGCAAGGTTAGTAATATCGAATTGTTGGGAGTGATTGGTATATGCGTCCCCGACAGATACGTGTGGCGTCGTCGTCGGCCGCGGCTGCTGGTAGTTCCAACAGGGCGAACCAATTTACTCAGCAAAGCTCCGTTAACCAGAGCTTTAAACACTCTTAATAAGTTAGCTGAAGACACGACTTATTTGTTTGTCCTCTGAGTGAATTCACAAAGATGGCACTGTATGTAATATGTTATACATAATTTTAATGTATTTTTGTAATGTAATACTTACACTATCGTATTAGGCTAGAACCTGTAAAGATTGTGTAAAAGTTGTAGAAATAAATAAATAAATAAAAAAATAAAATAAATAATTTTTTTATATTCAGTACCAATGATGTTATAATCCAAAATAGGTAAGTAGATTGGTTAGGTACGTTAGTACTAATCCAAGTAAAATATTGTCCCGCTTACAACGTTACAAAGTGAGATGGCCGCCGTCCGTCGCACCGTCCATAGATAATACATATGCACCGTCCGTGTGCACTCCGTCGCTATGCAATGTAAAACTTAATTGCATTTCAAACTAACAAATCACATTGATCTCTAAATCATTGTGATTGGTCAATTTCAATTTCTTACTACATTTTAAGCGAATCCGTGACTAATTCTAATATTAGTAATTAATTCCACAGAACAGCAGACATTTAAAAAAAAATTATTGATACTTAATGGGGATAAGACAGTAAAAAATTGTTTGCTTTTTTCGAATTTCGTTTTTCTTGAATCATGCACATGAGAACAGATTTATTTAAAAAGATCGCCAACATTTTTATATGTATATAAATTTGAAAATGAAACAACTACTTTCATAAAGAATGAATATTATTTTTTATTATTTCTAATTACCTTCAAATAAATTTCATTAATTTCTTTTGCCTTTATGAAATTTTTTTTCATTTTGGGTTATTTTTATGCATATAATGAAGTCGGACATTGAATAACAATTATATTTTTATATTATTGCTTTTAATAAATGTAAAAGATAATTAAAACTGGGTGGTTGCGTCATCACATGATCGTGTATATTATAAAAAACGTTTGGATTATTAAAAGATTTTAGAATTTTGAATGCGCAATAGGCATTATATGGCATTGTTGGTTCAGTAACATTACTATTCATATTCTTTGATCAAGTCCGGGTTGGCTAATTAGCAAAGTTTTGGGGTGCCGCTTTTCGAGTGCATGTAACTCATCTATCTCTTTTGTAAATATAACATCATTGTTCAATATCTATTGCCTTTTTACACCACCAGTAACTTCCAATCGATATTGCTAGTTTAATTTAGAAAATGGAATGATACGTACACACATATTATTTTTATTTATATGTAGATACATATATCTTCATTCTCTAACGGGGTAGGCAGAGAGACGGGGGCTCAAGCATCGCCGTTCTTACATCTTTCGTATCCTCAAACCTCATTATAATAAATACCTATTATAGTAACTATAGATACCTAGATAGTACCTTCAAACTTAAATTGAACTTTCGAAAAGTGTTAATTAATAGTTATTTTTTGAATAATGAAATAAATAGAACGCCTTTAGAATTTTTTTAGCACATGTTAACTTAGAAATTTTAGATTTCATTTGTTACAAAGGTAAACAATAATTATTTAATAGTCTTAATAACTTACGCAAGATATAAACCAAGAAATTTTTTTTTTTATTTGATTAACCTATTTAATTATAGTTATAACTTATGCCTGAAAATTGTATTACAAATTTGAACTAAAGTTGAACTGAACTTGAAAAAAAATTAAACTGACATTCAATAACTTTGAACAAGTGGACTTATCAAACAATGACTCAGGACCTTTTTTGTAGAGAGTTCAATTCTCTACAAAAACATGTATAGAGATCAACGAATAAAGATTCTCTGTGTGATCAGTGGTTTGCAAATTATAATAATCGGAAGACGTGAAAATAATTTTTCCTATATTTTATTCTTATGAAAAATCGAAAAACGTGATGCGGACCATCTTAATATTAAGAGCTCATATTTTAACAGTTTTTTTTATACCTATATGAAACTTTTGAGCATGTTCGAGAAAAAAAAATTTTTTTTAATCATCCTTATATACATGTATATAATTACATGTATAATTATATGAGCTCGGCGCTCCGTTCTCTCTGCCTACCCCGTTAAGAGATACGGCGTGAAGATATGTATGTATAGTAAATATCATATATGTAATGAAAATTCTTAAAAGTGCGGTTTTACACGACGGGAACAGTCGACTTTATTCTATATTAGTGAATTTATCAGCAACTATAAAACTGCTGTATTAATCTTTATTAGAAACTAAAAATTAGTGATTTCTACCTTTGTATAAAAAATCCAGCAAGCAACTGTTATCATTATAGTACCAATCATCCCCCATATTTGTTTAGTACTTGGAAATGTATCATCTAAATGTTTTTCGGGTTCACCGCAACTACAAAATGACACAATGTAGAAATGAAACATTTTAATTCTGTACAATATTATTACAAGTTAATATCACAGTAATAATTTCATAATTTAACATGACAATTTTGACACTTATAATTTCAATTTTGATTTATAAGTAGAAGAAGAAGAAGTTTTATTTTCAAATAGTACTATATAGATATCGTATCTATTACAATCACGATCGTGTAATAGAAAATAGGTAGCAATACATATGTACAGTTTTTTCCCCTAATAATAGTGATCCAGAATTCCAAAGAATGTAGTACATATACATATTTTCACGCTGTATCCCTAACGGGGTAGTTAGAGAGGCCGGACCGCTAAATATCGCAGCCTTTACATCACCTCTTTCTCCTCAAACAAATCTCATTATTCACTTAGTTTCGCCTAGGTATCAGCTATCATCAGCTAAAACTGACGGAGAGAACATAATTCCAGTAGGTATTTAATAAATAAAGGTGTTAATAAAAATTAATCAAGTGCTTTCTAATATTTCTGTTAGATTAGGTGCGACTAAATCACTAAAAACTTGTTTCTCATTGGTACAGGTAGATTTGGTACAAAGATGTATGGGTATCAACTAACAAATACAAAAATACAAAATATTGGGTCCTTACATATGAAATTGGCGTTTTGTACGGGAGGAATATAAAGTAAATTTTTTTTCTGTAAAATATATTTAATTAATCAAAGTATGCACCGTTGTTATCTATGCACTTTTGCCATCTTATAGGTAGTTCATTGATCCCTTTACTAAAAAAACCATAGGGGCGAGAATCAATAAACTCTTTGAAGGCGGTTTGGACTGCCGCATCGGAGTTGAATTTTTTTCCTTGTAAGAAGTTGTCCAAATTCCGGAAAAAATGGTAATCTGTTGGAGCAAGGTCCGGGGAGTATGGTGGATGTCGCAGACATTCCAATTGTAGCTCATCTAGCTTAGTGGTTGTTTGTTGTGCAGTGTGTGGTCTTGCGTTGTCGTGAAGCAGCAGTGGCCTAGAGCGATTGACCAATCTCGGTTGTTTAGCAGCTAGTTCTTCCTTCATGGTTTACAGTTGCTGACAATAGATATCTGCCGTAATCGTTTGGCCAGATTTTAGAAAGCTGTAGTGAACGACACCGGCGCTAGTCCACCAAACACTCACAAGTAACTTTTTCTGAGTCAATTTTCATTTAGGGCAGGATTTGGCTGGGTCTCCAGGGTTCAGCCATTGCGACGAGCGCTTCCGATTATCGTACAGTATCCATTTTTCATCACAAGTAATGATTCGATTTAAAATCCCTTCATTATTGTGTCGGTTGAGCAAAGTAACACAGCAGTCGACGCGTGTTTGCAAGTTCGATTCACTCAATTCATGAGGTACCCATCGTTCAAGTTTTTTTACTTTCCCGATTTGCTTCAAGTGGATTAATACAGTTTTGTCACTTACCCTGAAGCCTGCAGCTATCTCTGAAGTGCTTTGTGATGGATCCGCTTCCGCAATAGCCTTTAATTCTTCATTTTCCACTTTGATCTCCGGCCGTCCACGGGGTTGGTTCTGAAGGTCGAAATTTCCAGAACTAAAACGTTGAAACCAAAAACGTACCGTGCTTTCTTTTGCGACACCAGCGCCGTACACATCATTAATCCTTCGAGCTGTTTCTGCAGCACTGGTGCCACGGTAGAACTCGTACTCGTAAATATACCAATATTTCATGTTTTCCATTGTGCGGTATTAAGCGACGCCAAAGAAAAAAATAATGAGGAAAAAACAAATGAATGACTGTTTTCAAAACTCAAATGTACCAGCTAAATGAATTTATAAATTTGAATTTGGAATTCTTAACCAAAGAGGAGATATTTCAGATCAAAGTTGTCAGTACGACAAAACGCTAATTTCATATGTAAGGACCCAATATGTATAACGATACCTACTATTATTACTATACTCTTTGAAGCACAGAGATTTTTTCCGTTTTGTCTCGCTCTTTCTCTCGCCTCGTTATTTCACTCATAGTATCTACGCACTACGCATACAAAAAATATCACTGTTAGCAGATACTTAAGAACATGTGTGCTTTTGTTTATGAAACACAACTCCAAAGTTTTTTATCGAGTCCCTGGAATTTTTATGAGTTTCAAGTTGACAAGTTACTAAAGCTACAATTTGTCAAATCAATTTCTTTCAATCATTCAATTCTTTGCTTCTTCAGTATCTGCTGGTGTCTATTTCACATTTCTTGTGTTGAACATGGGTTGCTTTTGGTCTAGAGAAGTAAGTTTTCAAATTTTCTTATTTCACGTGTTTATACCATAATATTATAAACAAATATGAAATATATAAAAATTAAAACAAATATGGAGGTACACCTTTAGGTATAGATTGTTCAAAAAGTACATTATATACCTACCTACATTTTTTTTATATAGTGTCAAATATTTAATCCATAGTATAATGTAGTTTCACATTAAACTATGTACTTAACTATCTATTTCAACAAATTATAGGAACGCGAAAAGTGTCGCCAGTGCAGACGCAGTGCTGTAAATAACTTGGTAATAATAAGTGGAGTATGCGAATGCTGTATCAGTTACAATGCATCGCGTAGTCAAGCTTTGGTGAGTTTTTTGCATTCTTTGTTTGTAACTAATAATAGTACCTACCTACTTATCTATCTATACATTGCTCGAATATTTATTAACGTTAAACGTTAATTTAATGTTAATTACTTAATGTTAACATTTTTATTATAAAACAAAATTATGAGTGATATATGATATGCTTACACAGCTTTGCAATCGATGTGTAGAAATGAAGTGGGTTAAAAAAGAAGATATTTAACTTATGGCAAGGAGATTACATAGTTGCTAGTTGGTTTATGATTTATGCATAGATATCGTTATTGGGTTTGGTTTATAAAATAAATAAGCAATGAGAAAAAAGTATGGAAGTATCATAAACCATTCAGAAACATAATTATATACTTACTTACTTTATGGGAAGTACCTATATATGTGTCTATAAGATATTGATAGGATATTGAATTGAATTGAAGTCTTATCTTTTATGCAATATACATTCAGTCAAGAAAGTATCGGGAAGTCCCTAATCTGTGTCGGGAATGGATGATTTGGTTATGGTTCCAAATTCAATTAGGTATTTGGTTTTTTTGTTGTTGTTAGATTGGCATAACTGTTTTCCGTTTTGGCGCGGAGTTTGAGTTGGATCGATCTGTTATTTAGATTAAATACAGTGCTGTTTTTAGTTATATCATTCTAGTGTATATCGCGAATTTCATAATGGACAAAAACATCGAACAAAGAGTTTTGTCTTAAATTTTGCATCGCCAATGGAATTTCGTGTTCGGAGTCACTGAAAATGTAACAGAAGGCTTACGGTGAATCGACTTTATCAAAAACACGTGCTTATGAGTGGTGGTACAAAGGGTACAAAGCGTTCAAAAGTGGTCGAGATGTGATGGAAGATTTACCTCGTTCTGGTAGGCCATCAACGTCTGCAACTGAAATAGTGACTGAAAATCCTCATTCAAGTTTGAAAGAGATAGCCGCCGAACTTTCTGTCTCACGAGCCGATCCGTACCATTTTAAATAATCACTTGGGTATGAAACATGTTGCCGCTCGGCTAGTCCCAAAAGACCTGAATTTTCTTCCAAAACACAATCACATAAGAGTCGCCGAAGACATGCTAGAACGAGTCAATTCCGACCCAACATTCATAAAATGCATTGTTACTGGTGACGAGACGTGGGTTTACGAGTTTGATATGCAAACTAGTCAACAAGCTTCGGAGTGGCGCCTTCCAACTGAACCGAAACCGAAAAAACCACGCCAAAGTCGATCAAAAGTCAAAGTCATGTTGACTGTTTTCTTTAATTATCGCGGTGTTGTGCACTCGGAATTCTTGCCGGAAGGTCAAACGGTAAATAAAGAATATTATTTGGGCGTTATGCGGCGTTTAAGAGAGCAAATTCGACGAAAAAGGTCAGATTTGTGGAAAGAAAATTCTTGGATTTTGCACCACGATAATGCGCCTTCGCACAAGGCCATCATTGTGAACGAACTTTTGACCAAAAACTCAACAAATATCATCGAGCAACCACCTTATTCACCAGATATGGCTCCAGCCGACTTCTTTCTTTTTCCTAAACTCAAATGACCACTTCGTGGCACCCGTTTTCATTCGGTAGAAGACATAAATAAGAATTCGCGGCGATCATTGAACTCAATTCCGGAAAAAGCGTTTAAAAATGTTTTGATTGGATTTTTCGTTGGCGGTAAGTGTATCGTTTCTGAAGGAGCATATACTTTGAAAATGATAAAATAAGTTTGGTTGAACAACTAAACATTTCGTGTATTATTGATCTTTTCCCGGTACTTTCTTGATGTAGTAGATATTTTTATTGAATAGGAGTCGGTTAATAAAGGTATCACTTAGTTCATTTTAGTACCTATACTTGAACAAAAAATATATCTACAAACATTAAACGTAATTGATAAAAATATTTAAATACTTACCAATTATTTCAAAAAAATTTTAACCATTAACGGTATTGCTGATGGTAATAATTTCTCCTATCACTGAATCTCTAAAACTTCAGAGTTAAGTGATAGACTTTACTGGAATTAAAAATTTTAGGAAAAAAAATTAAACCGCCTTCAAAAAAAACATGAAATGTACAAAATAACTGTCCTTTATTAATCAAAACGCAAGTACGATAAAAATAACGATATAAATACGATATACATACCTATATGATTAAATTGGTCAGTTACCGAAGTCTGTGGCCAAGCCTATCAAACTAATAAATTTTCTGTTGTTGCACTTTGATTTGGCACCGACTTCAATAACTGTCAAATTTAATTGTATAGGTATGTGTTTAATTATATAGATTTAATTTTTTTTCTTCAAATTTTTTATTTCTCCCTTTTGAGTGATCTAAATAAATATCTAAGGCAAGTCTACAATTAAGTTCTTTCTAATTCTGGAGCACTACAATATACAAGAGAATCATCAGTGTAAATAAAGGTGTGTTATTTGGTGTATCTTCGAAGTCCATGTTCCAATACCAATGAAATTTAAATGGGACCACCTCGGAAGTAAAACAAAAATAAAATTTCGAAATCGGTTCACAATTATTGGTGAACATACATAAGAAAACACTCACACAGACAAACAGAACCTCCTCCTTTTTTTGAAGTCTGTTAAAAAGGACTTTTCGGCAAGGCGCAAAAACCTCAACTCCACGTTTATTTAGACTAAGCCTTTCCATGCATTATTTTTAACTGACTTCAAAAAAGGAGGAGATTCTATGTTCGTCTGTAAGTAATGTTTTTATGTATGTTCACCGCTAACTTCAATTGTGAACCGATTTCGAAAATTTTTTTTTATGCTTGAAAGGGTGTACTTCCGAGGTAGATACAGCAAATAACACCAAATAACGTGAACTGGTTATAACTTTTATTTATATTGATGATTCTCTTGTATATTGTTGTGGCCCAGAATTAGAAAGAGCTCAATTGTAGACTTGCCCTAGTTATTTATTTAGCCCTAGGGTCGCTCAATAGGGAGAAATAAAAAATAGAAAAAAATTAAACCATCTTCAAAAAAATTACTGAATATTACAAAATAACTATCCTTTACTAATATCAAAGCTTAAGTACAATAAAAATAACTTTATAAATACGATACACATACGGTCACACACCTATAGTATAATTAAATATGACAGTTATTGAAGTCGGTGTCAAATCAATTTGCAACAGCAGAAAGTTTTAAATTAGTTTGTTTTAAATTAGTCGGTTTGGCGCCGACTTCAGTAACTGACAAATTTAATTATATAAGTGTGTATCGTATTTATAAAGTTATTTTTATTGTACTTGAGTTTTGATTAGTAAAGGATAGTTATTTTCTAGATATTTTGTACTTTTCAGTGTCTTTTCTTGAAGGCGGTTTATTTTTTTTTTAATTTTTCATGTATAACATTAACACACAATATAGGTACTATCATTTTTGTACTCTAAAACTAGCAAAAAAAACAAATCTAAACAAAATGTCTATGTCCATTTACAAACCTTTTACCTACATTAGTGTGAATACCCACAAAAAAATTTTGCTTTGCTCATTCGTTGCTTTGATTTTTTAGTTTGCCTTCGTTTTAGTGCGTTGTTCTTCAGAATGTTACAGTTCGCCCCGTCATTTTGTGTCTTTCGATTTTATTTCTGGGACAGTCGCATATTTACCCTAGGGTCATGAGGGCCATGGCCCGGGGCGGCAATCTGAGTAGGCGGCGCATATCAAAAACTCATTCGTAATATAGAAAAGAGAATGAAAATTACTACGTGTGTGATTCACGAGTTTGTCAAGGGTGCCAATAAATCTTAAAATGCGCCTTTGTTTGGAATTTAATACTTTCACAAAAATACGCGGAAAGATATCGATTTCAATTGTCATGGCTTCAGTCATAGCAAGAGTCGGTACGTTGCCTTACCACACTTTATTTCAGTAATTTTAGGACTTATTTTTGTATGACCACAATGATGGAAATCCAAATTCTAGAGAAAAACCAACTGTAAAAACAATGAACATATTTTTTATAATAGCTATTCGTTTTTATAATAAGCAAGCAGGTAGGTAGGTGCGCGAGGTATCTACCTAATGTATATTATTTAATGTAATTGTATTTTATGTCTAGTTACAAGCGCGTGTACAATTTGGCGAATACCATTGCCCATGCGGTCGTAAGTGGAACAGCCGATTATCCTGGGCCAACAACTACCAGATCTGTAAGAAGTGCAACAGACATGTGTATCCATATGATTTGGTAAATGTTTTATTTAATATAGTTTATGCATGTTGACTACTAGTAGTATATTTAAAATCAGAATAAAGTGTCTTAAAAGCTTAAAAGTGTACGAGGATCGTGGAGATACATTTATCTTTACTAAAACCATACATTATATCTTCACGCTGTATTCCCAACGGAATCAGAGAGGACAGAGCGCCAAGCGTCGTGGTCCTTACATACCTCTTTCGTTTCCGACTCAATCTCAACATTCTTCCCACACATTTTCGCCTAGCTATGCGAGTGCTTTTGACATTTCCGTTTACTAACACTGGGTATTTGTTTTTCATAAGTCAACTTTGGCCTTCTATTTTTACTAATATTATTTATAAAGAGGTAAACTTTGTTTGTTTGTATGTAATGGATAAACGCAAAAACTATTCAACCGATTTCAAAAATTCTTTCACGTATAGAAAGATACATTCTCTAAACCAAACATACTAGGAACGGAGTGAAGTGATCTTGGATATACCAGTTTGTTAGGGGTTGCTTTAAGAATAAACATCTTAGTCGAGATTTCGTTTTGTGTATTTTAACTTCTTCTGAGATAAATACATTTAATAAAAATTGTTTTATTTAGAAATATTTAGATTAGATTGTTATATTTAGTGAAACGTCAAAAAATTCATTTACGATAGTATGACTCGCCGCCGCATACTCTCTCTGTCGATTTTAGAGAATACCAGTTCACAATGTCCCCGTGGATTCAGAATCCCTTACAACAGTATACCAGCTATAGACTGCCACGAATGGCCTAATACAGCTACCCTGTTGCTGAACGCTTCATAAACTATGTTTCCGATGCTTGCAGCTATATTGCAGCTGTTTAACAAACTGTAGCCATTACGTTGATATTTATCTTTGTGTTTTGATCAAAAATTGATGTTATTAAACTATTTCATTACAATAAAAACAATTTTAATAATTTAAGATTGTGGGAAAGATGGGAACCAAAACTTAGTGTTATTTTGTTAACCATTTAAAAAATATTCACTTTTCCACATTATTTTTTCGGCTAATTATATACATATTCATTATTTGGTGAGAATTTGAAAAATTTGATATACATACGCATACACTTTTACGGTAAATTCGTAACCATATTTCGCACACATATAGAGAAAAATAAATAGCTATTTACTTACCGAATTTTCCAATATAATAACTGCCATTTTCCTGCTTTTCACTTATGGTAAATTTGACAGGAAAATAGTATTATGCTGCCTTAGTGTCAAATAATTGAAAATGTATTTAAATTTAGGATATACAGTATTTCTTACTATTAAAGTTGCGTAAGAACTGTACAAAAGGGAAATCTTACAATATAATTCTAGTTGTCAGCCATAAAACAGCACTTAGCTTTAAGCCACTGCTTACCAGTGATTCTGCAGCCCTGTGCTGTATAATTTGTAGCACAATTATAAGTTCTGTATAAACGCTTATACAGCAGTACCGTGGCTTTCTTCAGCAGCTTAAAGAAAAGAAATGGCCTGTTATTCAGCTCTTTTACAGCTTCTTTGTGTTACTTGGGAAGGGGTGAAACCGCGGGTCAGATTATTTAATAATAATAATAATAATGCGCCAGACGATACACACAAATCATCTGATCTCAAACCAGGGTATTCCCTGTACTATGAGAACAAGACGACTGCTGGGGGCGTCTCCCAGTACACTCAGACCCGAGACAATCTAGAAAAGTTCATTTCTTAAATAACCCGACAGGGAATCGAACCCAGAACCTACCGCGCTTGGATGCAACGTGGAAACCTCCGCGCCATCGAGGTCGTCGTATTTATATGCGCGTCATCGCGTCTTCTCCATCCTCACTGCAGAGACGCATGTACGCCCTCGCACTCGCCTCCGCCAGGATAAATGCCGCTTCTTGGGATATCGTTCGATATCCTCGTGTAAGCCGAACGGCCATCATGCGCTGTAGGCTATTGAGCTTCAGCGCTGTAGTCCGGACCAAAGTTACGGTTACGGTGTTCCCCGCCTGTCGTATGAGGCGACTAAAGGTGCCTTCGTGGTCGCGGATGATCGGAGTGGAAAGCTCCAGTTGTCCCATCCATGCGACCCCAAAGAGGATGACGGTGCGTGTGGTCCGCGCTGTCGTGGCACTGCGAGGATGCAGGGGGGGCCTGAAACTGACCCCCGAAAAGTGCTTTAGCACAATAGGAGAGGGACTCGACAACGCACCCAAGACTACCACCGCACTTTTGATGGGTTAATCACACACATAACCCAGTGTCTCCTTCCTGCAGGGGGCTCGGTATATTTGTGCAATTTCTCCTACGTAACAAAAACAGCTAATGAGCTTAGCTCTGTATCGCCGGTGAACCGTCAGTCTTTGCGACCAAACGGGTACCTCGTACAGGGCCAAGAATCGCACGACCCATTCCATACGGGAGGCGGCGAGCGGGCCATACGTCTAGCCCAGCTATCGCTAAATATAGCTAGACAATTTGTTAAACAATATTTGGGTACTAGTTCTCCATTTCATGAATGGCCAAGCACATTATGATCTTCAGATATATGAGATTTTATACAATATTATTGAACGTAGTTATAATGAATGCAATCAATCGTAATAACATTTCAAAAAAGGGAAATGTAAAAGTTCGAGTAGTTTTCTCTACAAATAATTATCTTATGAATATCTAAAAATGTAAACTAGTGCAAAATATGTGGGTCAGTAAGATCTCTTATTAATATGCTCGAGTTCGTAATATGATGCGTAGTTTTTCGGAAGGAAAGACGCTCGGATAGATGCCCATGAGTAATCTAAGATCTTATAAGAGTTTCCTTTGGGATACGGATAAGGTACGGAGCCTCATACACTCAAAATTAGTAGGTTGGTAGGTATCCGGAACTCTTTATGCTATTAAATCACAGTCACTATGCGTTTCCGTTAGTAACTAAATAATTTGTGCTATGCGTTTAATTTTTTTACAGAGGGAGCTACGACCTTCAGATAAATCAAATGACACTGCGAATGGCCAAGAACATCAACAGGAGCTATGTGGCATGTGCTCACGTTTAGGTTTCTATTGCGGCAATTATCGTCGGCGTCAGACCACTACTTCAGTAAAGTTGACTGCGCGAAGATAAAAGTGATCTACATGTTATACACATAAAGTTAATCTCATATTATAGTTTTATTATACTAGGAAGGATATCACTGCGACATACTACCTACTCGTATATTATTGTCATAAGCATCAATTGAACTCAATAATATACGTAGTATGCACTATAACCAAATTCCGATAGAGGGTGGAAACGGAGCAGACGCAGAATTCCCTAAGAGACGACTCGTCAACGTACTTGATCACGCAGTAGTCGGGCATCGTACTTGCCACAAGCGTGGCAAGATGCTTTTGTTTGTAAACTAAGTGACTTTGAATTGTATTGAACACAGACCAGTAAGCGTTATCTAGTAGACGCTAATGGAGGCACTTACGACAGCTGTAGTTGCGTAATATATTACTTCAGCGACACAGCTCTCCGCCACTCTGCTCTGGAATATTCAACGTACGATTTCGATCTGAGATGTGATCAATCAAATCATAGCATACCGTCCCGCGCTCTGAAAGGTTTTGACCATAGGGTTTCACAGATTTACTAATAATAGATATCACCTTTCACAAGTCTCGAATTGTGAGACTGAAAGAAATATATGGCGTAAGCCTATAACAGAAAGGGATGGGAATATACATATGATTCGTATTTATCGGTATGTTCAATGTTTTAAGAACCAAACAAATCTTTGTTCATAGTACTTTTAAGTTTTTAATTATTTTTAACTTTACTTTAAAACTTTACAAGTGAAAAATTAACATACATTTTTTTTAATATAATTAATTTTTTTTTATTTAATTTTTGATAAAGACCTTTGGGCGTGATGGTAGATTGCAGTATTTTAGCTTGCAAAGGCAGATTTACAAACGTAAGACGTCAAAGTGAAAGACTAGTGGCCACATCAACGCAGTATCTATTAGTAGTAAATCTGAGTTTTGGCATGTTTATAAAATTACTCAAAGCGTCGCTCGACGTCGTCTATGTATTACTGGTCTGTGTATGACTTCAAACGGTTTGAAGATTGTTTATTCAATTTTTTTTTCAATTCATTGAAATGATTTGAGTACTATGTAATCAGTGTCATTAGTAGAATCTTAAATTAAAAGGATGCCAATAATCACAAACTTATGCAGAATTAACTTTAAAATCATTATATAATTGTTCAGAACATTTATAGGAATCCGTTTGAACTATTTTAACTACAGTTACATATTTTAATATTTTTATATAAAATCAAATCGTAAGCTCTTAAGTTGGTACAAATCCAAATAAACTTACTACTACTACAATTCGAAACTATACAATCGTACCTTTAGAATAAAGCAGACCCAAATAAAAAAATTGAGATTTTGTTTTGGCAAGTTACGACTATTCAACAGCTAACAATAAATAGGTTTTTCAGAAATACATTTTAAAATATTTTCACGATATATAACTAACAGGGCGAACAGATAGGTAACTTCATACTATATCTAGATAGTAGATATTTTTAAGTTTATTTTAACCCAAAATTCTTAATTTTGAATCAGGTCAGTTTCATTCTAAAGGTATATAGGTAGTAGGTAGTGCGGGCTTTACCGCCGTTTAAACGCGCTGTGGTCGCGCTTAGGTTTTACTTGGTATTGCATATTAATAATTCAAGACTGAGCCTTATTTATAAGATATTACCTATGTACGTTTATTAATTTTATAAATTGATTGCCAGTCAGAGTGCATGAGCTTTTTGGTTAATTCTATTTCACATTATGTATGCATTTATATGCATAGTTTAACTACTTATATACGTATATATCTACAATAATTAATAATGGTTATGTTAAGTATAAACTTAACGCAAGCATTATGTTAGGAAACCAAAATAATAGCTTTGATAATTTTTGTTCGTTTATGTTTTTATATTAAATATATTATAAATTCAATATAAAAAATTCATTGTTATTTCATTATTTCTCTTAATTTTTTCAGATTATTTTGAGCACTTTTAAGGGATGAGTTAATACTTAAAGCTGTTAAATACATTTTTTCAGCTAAAGAATATTTTTTCCACCGGTGATATAACACTCCTGTAACAAAAAAAATAGGTATTTAGCAATATATTTATGGGAATATCTTCGCTAATACGACTAAGGGTCCGAGCACACTTAATACTTTGAGCAATCGGCGCTTGCATAGGCGTAGCAAGAGGAGCAAGGGCACTGGCCACCCTAGAAAAATTATTTGATTAAAACACGAGAAAAGTACCGTAAGAATTATTGAAAAGAACAATCGCTTGTCAGAATTACTGAAATCAAAAGCTTGCGGTAATTGACCAGCTGGGGACCACCCTCCTAGAAAAATCTCTAGCTCCGCCTATGGCGACTAGTAATTTTGCAGCTATATCGATAAAATGTATTGCGTTTCGACGAGTCGATTAGTTCGATTACGTTATCAAACGCTCGGTTTATCGACTATCTCCGAAACTGCAATGAGTTTTAGCGTTTTTACGATCGGTATCCAGCTACCAAATGCCCGATCGTCAATGTTATAAGTGAATCGGAGTGTTTAGGTTTTAAGCTTCGATCACAAATAAAGAACTTGATTCACAATCTCCTGTAAAATCTAAACAAATTATTGTCCGAATTCACGTATATATTTTTAATATCGAATAGTATTATCGGTAATAATGTGTTAATCTAAAGTAGACCTTACTGTCAAACCATAACTACATTGAAACGGTTCATTAAAAAAAAATTTAAAATGCAATCTTACGTCACGTGCGTATAGTAAGCGTAAGTATAATTCACATAATCTATTTGCATTACTATTTATGTCACTGATTTGTTACGTGAAAGTGACAAGGATAAGAAATATATTGTCAGGCAATATTTATAAATATGATTACGAATTTTCTAAAAAAAAAGAGCTATGTAACGTTATTACTATAACGAAACAATGAACATGTAAATAATATTTAATTTATTAACCGAAAATAAGAATCTCCATTTTTTTGAGCGTTCTATATATGTTGTTTTACAATTTTTGAAGGAGCGCTTAACGTTTTCGCTGTTAGCGTTTTCAAATACTACTAAAACAGAAGTGCACTCAAATACTCATTTGAGTGCACATTTTGTTCGGACATGTCTAGAGCGTTGATTGTGTATCTAGTTTTTTATTTGTGATCGAATGCTTTCAAGTGTAAAAATTTGCACTAACCTAGATTTGTATAATGGATGGCTTGAACACGATTACCAAATAACGTGATAGCCTTTTTAAAATATTTCTCAGCTTCTTCATAACGATCTATTTTGCCATACAGATTGGCGATGGCGAAGTTTATTGCGGCCGCGTCTGGTACTTCCGCTAAGGCTCTTGGTACAATTTGTAAAGCCTTTTCTATCTGACCTGTAATTACATTTTTATGAATAAATACTATTTAGAACCTAAAGTACAAAGTGTAAAAACTGTCTGTAATATAAACTAATTACTATCATTATAAAATATTACTACTAAAACAAAAAGCCAATAATTGTTATAATTTTTTGATAATAATGTTTACGAATATTAATAATAACCTACTTTTTAGTTACGAGTTTAAGAATATAGTTAAGAAACAATCAATGCCTATATTCGTAATGAACCTTGGATAGTATATCCAATTTTATAGTAGGCATATTAAGTAGGTAGTGAATCTGGAATTGGAATGACTTTTTTATTTTGAATTACCATCATATGGAATGAGTATTGTATAATTAGTCTAATTTGGAATAAATAATTTTTATTGAAGTTAAAACTGCTGCTAATTTTATTTGTATTTTATAAGTTACCTGTATTATCCAATAATGCCAATAGATTAGCCCATGCTAAAACATGAGAGGAATTCATATTTATGGCTTGAGACCAATTTTCTATTGCTTCTTTTGTTTTATTCATTTCAAGGTACTGAAAAAAGAGGTCATTATCAAATGATTAATGAACTTGTTTAACTTTATTTGATGTTAGTTATTATGACACATCAAAACAGCATACACATTGCAAGCAAGTCCTTTTTCTGGATTTGCTAAGAACGTAACGGGTAAAAACAAGAATCATCAATCTAACTTAATATAAAACTCAATTTTATCTAATTTTAGGCAAAACTAAAAAATTAACGCGTTCATATTGCAGGTATCTCTTGATAAACAAACTTGGATATTTCGTCACAGTAAAATAATAAGAAATAACAAATAACGAATGTGGAATACTTACCAAATTTCCTAAGTTGTAAAAGCAATCGGGATATTTACGTCTATATCTGAGGGCAGTTTTGTAGGCGTCCTCGGATTCTTTATAGCGTTTTTTATGTGATAAAACAATTCCTAGATTCATCCACGCAGCTGGAAAATCTCGCCTATAAAAAATATAATTACCTGTATTAAAACAACTAAACGGAAGGTCGTTCCGGTAATTCCTTCCCAGAAGGCATAGTTATAGGCATGTCATAGGAAAATAAACGAATAGGGGGATCAAAAATTGATGTAGGTAGCAGGTAGGTTCAGCGTTGTAGCCCGGGTCAGATTATAAGACTATGGTGTTTCTCGCCTGTAGTAAGACGCGACTATAAAGCCTTCGGGGTCGCGGCCGATGAGGACCGAGGATCGAGGAGGACAATGCATATGGTCCGCGCTGTCGTGGCACTGCGAGGTTGCAGGGGGGGCTTTGTGATTGATCTCCTTCCCTCCGCGATAAATGCTGCAGCGCAGCGGGAGAGGGGTCCGGTGAGTTTCATGGGTGATCCCCGAGTCCCTCGACAACGCACCGAGAACGAACAGTGCAGGAGTTTTGTTGAACAAAAGCCCCACATAACCCAGTCTTTCCTGCGAAGGGCTGGGCGTATGTTGCAGATTTCTGCGTAACCAAATAAAGTAGCAGATTAAAACCAAAAACTGTTTCTAGAATATTAAGCTAGTACTTGGGCGACTGAGCTTTATTCGTTGATTGTATTTCAAAAACAAAAAAAAAGTTTGACCACATTGCAGAATTCGAACCCTCGCTCTTCGGCGAGGTAGACCTACGCTCTTGCCATTGTGCTATTGAGTAGGTAAACTCTGTTAAGAAATTAGAAGAGTTTAAAAGTTTTAAGTGTGTGAAAACACGGAGACAACGAATTTTCCCAGAATTGAGACCTAGCTAGAACAATTTTTCACTCCAGTAAACCAAAATATCGTAAATTTCATCGAAATCGTTAGAGCCGTTTTCAAGAACGCGTTTACAAACAGATATGTAGTATAATATATAAATATTATTCGTATAATAATATAGGATAATCGTAGTATTATAAATAACCGGCACGCTTTTTACGTAACTTGCAGACAGCATGCGACAGCCAATATCGCGCGATATCTGCTGTCACAACGAGAATTTGTGTAATGAAATTTATATAGTGGCGCTAAATCTATTGCGAAAAGTGCATTTTACGGTAGAATAATAAATACACAATCGTCATACATGATACCAATTTTTTATTACAATTAGTCACCGGTCGCGTAGTGATCGTGTGGCTGTCGCCGTCTGCAATTTTTAAGTTATCCCGCGGATCTGTATCATATTCGATATTTTTGTCTATCATGATACTTTTTCCTAAAGCTTCGGCTGGGTTGTGGCTATTGTGGTACCACCCTTAAAGTAAATACATTATAGCCAGTCCAGTTATCTATAATTGTAAGATGTATACAATTTGTGAAAGCTTAAAAACATTAATAATAATCTTACTTATGTTTAATAGCATGTTTGAGATAAAACTCGGCCTCCTCATACAGCTTTTGATTTTTGAGTAAATTAGCCAAGTTATTCATCGCTTGATAATATTCTGGATACAATCTGAAATTGAAAATATAGAGGAACATTTAACTTGTGGTATAAATATATATGTTATAGCATTACTACATTGAAATTTAAAGTAAATACCGACATACAAAAGTATGTTCTATTATGAAGGTTAGTTTTCTATTGTTCAGTTTACCTTGATATGGTTGCGTAACTTATTTATACAGGTGTCCCGTAAATAATGTATCAACCTTAAGGGAAAGGTAGAACACCTAATTACCTAAAACCTATTTGACTAGTTTTAAAAAAAACCTTAGGGTTACCGAGAATTTTTTTTTTCATTATTTTGACCATTTTCTCCGCCAGGCTTCAGTTTTTTTAATGCTGTCGTTCCAAATGATAACATTTTTTAAATCTGATTTTTGTAAAATATTGAAGAAACCTTAATAATGGTACAAGTTTTTAAAATAATGGGCCACTGCAGTGTAGTGCATTTTTTTCAGGAGAATTTATCCAATTTGGGTTATCATAATTTGAAAAAAAAAAATTCCTCCGTTTGTGGTCTTCTTTTTTTAGAAATGAAGATAAGCTAACCAAATCGTTATTAAGCTACATAAGCTTCAGCAATATTTTACAAAAATCAGATTTAAAAAATGTTATCACTTGGAACGACAGCATTAAAAAAACTGAAGCCTGGCGGAGAAAATGGTCAAAATAATGAAAAAAAAAATTCTCGGTAACCCTAAGGTTTTTTTAAAACTAGTCAAATAGGTTTTAGGTAATTAGGTGTTCTGCTTTTCCCCTAAGGTTGATCCATTATTTACGGGACACCCTGTATAGAATATTATATACAAACTTGCCACCAAATTATTTAATGATGTAGTAAGTTTTTGATGAGGGCACACCTTCATATAATACTTCAAATTTACGTGTTCGCTCGTTAGAGCACCTATTTCAATAATATACATTACTAAGCTTTATCAAATTGTACTACTGATAACTGGTATGGTCTGAGTAAAATTTCGGTTTCAGCGCAAAATTCACACACTCCTGTACTCTACGTTATACGACACTTGCATAAATAACTATAAGCTATTACCATTTTTTGTTTATGGCGCAGTAAACCTGTTAAAATTATATTTCAACTTTCAAAATAGAATTTTCTAAGTTAAAGGAGTCTTAAAACATTCCCATTCGGAATTATTGGTTGATTTAGTGCGTATAGTAAATAAAAAAACTATTTACACAAAGTAAAAATATTCAATTAGTATAATATGTGAGAGTGATAACTTTTATTTGACTACAAGTAACGTCATCTATTGAATTACTCGAGACCTGCCCGTTCCAGACTAAAAGGCCTTGCTCACGGTGCAATCTGACTAGTGATTTGTTGCTGCACTCTGTTGCAAGGCAACTAATTGCATCCTAAATAGGCAGGTTGCAGGTCGCATGCAACTTATCTTACAATGCAATTTGCTGTCTTGCAACAGATTGCAGCAACAAATTGCTAGTCAGAATGCACCGTAAGTAAGGCCTTTAACATTACAACCACAAATTATAAGTTCGAATCAAATGAATGACAGCGATCGCATGAATGACAGTGAAATTTCCCTGAATCAGTAATTCGGTCAACCGGAAGGGGCGTAGTTGACAACTCGCACTCTTGGTTAGACGAGTTGTGCACGCTGATTATCCGCCTTTTAATCATTTGTCAAGATGGCCAACAACGAACATTGCAGGAACAATGAAAATCCAAAATCATCCGGGAAATATATATGTATGTACAATATGTAGGTATGTTTATGTACTCAATTTGGAATATTTTTCAGGTGGATTCAGTAAATAATTAGTAACAACTAATTTGATCTCTAAGTAAAACAATAAAACAGCTTTTAAAGAATTTTTGGATTTCTCCATAAATATACAGGAAGAATTTTTTCACACTACGGAAACTTAAATATTGAGATCTGTGATGAAAATAGAAATATACGTATTTTTTTTTTGGTCGCTTTGTAAAAAAATCATAAGTTATAAAATCATAAATTTTCTCAAAATCATCGCGACGTTCATGCGCACCTCGGACCAGCTGGCGGCCGGGTCATTCACCTCATTCAAACGATGCAAATTTTGCCTTCATACTTTCACGGGCTTGGGACCGATAAATTACAAAAGGTTTGTTCGATTTTTTGTGATTTCAATGACTAATAATTGATTAAAAGAAATTTTATAAACTGTTGTTTAAAGTAACAAAATCAGATAACAGCTTTTGCATTCATATTTAAAAAAATTTAATCAACTTATGTACAATTAATTAATTAAAAATAAAATAATCACACCTTTACTAAAAATCAAACTTTCCATTTCTCTGAATAAAGTCTAGTAGGTATTTTCAATGTTGTATGACTTTCAATTTAGATTTGGTTGGCCACGTCCTTGAACGTAGGTCGCACAGAATTCCTAGAAACGTCGCACGGGGGTAGCGGAGGGGGCGGTAGGCGCTTGAGCCGCGCACACAGGGGGTCGTCAGTCGTCCGCGCAACCCTGTGTGATAGGATCGCTTTTGTTTTTTGCTCCTGTATTCCGCTGGTCGCTTGCTCGAGTAGGTACTCACAATGTACTCACACCGCGAATATTACGAGATGGTGCGGTGTTACATTTTAAGTGGCGAGAATTTAAACGCAGCTCGGAGACTGTACGAAGCAGAAAGTATTCGCCGCCTTCGTAATCATGGTGTAATAAACCCGTCGATACCAAATACTCATACGATTTTGGCAGCGAATCAAAGGCTCTTAGACCATGGACAATTCACAACGCCTTCACACGCCCACGGAGGTGGCCGATCAAGATTATTCATAGAGATCGAAGACGAAATCTTGGATTTTTTTGAGAGACCCCAGAGCGAGTATGCGAGATGCAGCACGACGTTTTGGCGTCAGTCAATACGCAGTGTGGAAGCTGCTGAACACTTCTGGGTTACATCCATACCACTTCCAAAGATTGCAGTCATTAAATGACGCAGACGCCTTGCCCCGTCGAGCTTTTTGCGAATGGTTGATTGCGCATAGGGATTCGAATATTTTGTGGACCGACGAAGTCTTATTTACTCGTGCGGGGCTATACAACCAACATAACGAACATTGGTGGTCGTTTAGAAACCCTCACATGATAAGAGAAAGTTATCACCAAGTGCGCTTTAGTGCAAATGTGTGGGCGGGGGTTATCGGTGACAAAATACTAGGCCCATACTTCATTTAAGGGCGGCTTACCGGCGGCACCTACCTCGTTATGTTACAGGGCGTCATTTCTGAATTTATGGATGACGTGCCGCTCGCGTACTATCGCGATTTTTATTATCAACATGACGGTGCACCACCTCATTACGCCGCCGCTGTTCGCGATTATTTAAATAACCAATACGGTGATCGCGTAATCGGTCGCGGCGGTTCCATTCCTTGGCCACCCCGGTCACCAGACCTTACTGTATGTGACTTTTTTTTGAGGGTAAAATCAAACGCCGTGTTTATGTCTCAAAGCCTTGCAGACCTAAAAGTGCTTATAGTACGTGCGTTTGACGAAGTGAGAAATAACAATTTAGTGCTCAGCAAATTGAAAAGAAAATGTACAAAAACGTGCTAGACTTTGTATAGAAAGAAATGGATTGCATTTTGAACATTTGTTAAAGTATAATTAAGTTTGATTTTTAGTGAATAGGTGATTATTTCAATTTTAATTATTTATAATTGTACATTAGTTGATTCAAATTTTTTAAATATCTACGCCTGAATGCAAAAGCTATTATCTGATTTTGTTACTTTAAACAAGTTGTTTATTAAATTTCTTTTAATCAATTATTAGTTACATTCAAATCACAAAAAAACGAACAAACCTTTTGCATTTTGACGGTCACGGCCCGTGAAAGTATGAATGGAAAATTTGCAACATGAATGAGGTGAACGACCCGGCGGCGTGCGGACCAGCTGAGCTTAGGTGCGCTTGAACGTCGCGATTATTTTGAAACAACTTTGTGGTGTCATAACTTATGATTTTAGTACTGAACGACACTAAAAAAAAATACGTATATTTTTATTTTCATCACAAATCATTATATTTAAGTTTGCATAATGCGAAAAAATTCATCCTGTATAATGATATCATAACTTTACTGGCCTAATAAAAATGTCTTTGGTCAAATGTTACTAAGACTACTAACTGCTGAACAGTAGCGAATTTAGGGGGGAGGGGGGCTAAGGGGCTTGATCCCCCCTCAAAGCATCTGAGTCCCTACATGAAAAATTTTAGGGTACTGGAACGCCTTACCCTCATTGGATTCAAGCCACTCCCAAACCCAATTCCTGGATCCGCCACTGCTGCTGAATAAAACAGCAATTCATACTGAAATGGCATTAATAACTTAATGAAAAATTATACTTACTGTATCGACTCTTTATATTCCATTAACGCAAGACTAAATTGATGATTAGCATCAGCAACTTTTGCTATATTATAGTGCACTTTAGCATTCAGAGGGCAGACTGACAAACCACTTGTAAATAGTTTGTATTCGTTTTGCCAATCGAATGATCTTTTATAACTCCTTAATGCTAAAATTAATATCAGAAAATAATGAAATGTAATCCCAGTCTGAAATGTTAAAATGAAAATCTTTATAGTATTATGTACATTCATACAAATTATTCTGCCTGTGAATATACTCAAGCATAGCTATATTGAATTGATTAGGTTCCAAAATAATAACATTTATTTCTCTTTTGCTCCTTGTACCTCTACCAGAAAGGATTCCTGTATCTGTCCCTCCCGTCTTTTCTATGCTCACTTACTACCTACATCTGTATTAGAAACTACTGCACAAATTTTAACGTTTTAAATTTTAATTCACCAATATCTAAATCATCTAGAATAACTATCCTGGTAAAATGGTAGAGCGAAGTTATAAGTGTATACGAAGTTAGTTTATACAATTGAAGAAATTAAAGCACTAATGTTAAGATACTCATTGGAGTTGCTTGGGTGAACATATGGTATTAGGATTTCAATGGCCTATCAATAAATAATATGAAAAATATAACATTTTACAGATATACAACCCTAAAGGCATAGAGAATATCGTGTTTTATTTGGGTCATAGAATCACATCACGATAACTTGTTACTTTTGTGCAATAATATGTTAAAATAGCGTGTAATGTATGCTCCCCTGGCCTGCCCCGTTACCGGTTTTCATTACTATGGTAAAAATTGGATTTTTTTTTAGCTGCTATAATGTTTATTTCAATTGTTATAGCATAAACAAATAAACATCGAATCATATTTCGCAAATTATAGTGTGATAAAATTTATTAGCATTTAATAAAACCACCGTAAAAAGTGTCACCCTGACCTGGCGTTATTCAAACTTTAAAATTCATGCACAAAAATAGCAAATGCATTTTTTTTTTGTTTCTGAGAGGCAAAATGAAATCCCTACCGACACTCAGCCGGGCTCTACGCCGACTGAGCAGTATCGGACTTGAACCGACTAAACAAAACCCCTCTTTGCTGTTAGCCTTAGTGGCTTTTACAGCATAACAGGTCGCGTTGGGGCGAGTGATAAAGGCGCCCTGCCAGATGGTCGACCGCCTGAGGGTTCCTCCTGCCGAGGGATACCTTATATGGAGAGTGGACCTTGGGCTCAAGGCGTCGCCAGGGAAGCTTTCCGCACCTGCGTGTCTTAGTCCGGTTAGTGTGTCTAATGTTCCGCGTGGCAGTTTACAATGTGGCTTAAAGCCCGCGTGTGTGCGTGTAGAGCTACGTGATCGAGCTTCTAAACGTGAGACCCTACGGGTGACATCCTCGCCTCCACCGGTGGGGGCGGTGCGGTCGTAGTGTGTAAATTGGCATGTTCGAGTTCGAACGAGTAAAGTCGTCGTCACTGTCGCCTAACACATATCTAGGCCTTCGATAGCGTTTGCGGACGCGGGGCTTGGGGATGTATGATGACGCCCTGACCACTAGGGGGTTTGGGTGTAAAGCGGAACGATGAAAGAAGCGTTGGGACACCTCTTTTAGATACTGAGTTATTGAGGGCAATTCTAGGTCGTAGTGCAGGTATACGTTGCATTAGTATAAGGAGGGCACCGGTAGACCTGCTCATGAATCGATTAAGCAAATACACCACTTGACCTTGTACTATACATAGGGAATAAAATGAACTTAGCTGCAAGTTAAATCGATTGGACCTATTTAAACAATAGTGGCGTCAGTTGCTTTCACGCTGTCTTTGAACAGTACTTCCCCTACAGAACAGAACAGTACAGTATACCCTACAGAACAGTATTTCCCCTGGTCAGTATATATTTTTAAGTTTTAACATTACACAGTATTGTGAATTCCGGAAAAACAGGATATTATACATAGATGTAATGAATTACGTTTAATTACGGAAACGGTTGCGTATTTAAACGTAATTTGTAGATATGTACTAGTATGTCACTTCCCTGGCACTTTTATGGTTTGGAAAGAGTAGTAGGTGAGTTGAAAAATTGTGTTTTTTTACCAATACTAATGTGATTTTATTTGAAGGCATTTAAGATAATTTGATATCTATATGAGAGGGAGAGACTGATAATATAAATTATCAAATTATTTTATTTTCGTTTAGTACACTTAATGACATTTCAACAATAAAGTAAACCATAACTGGTTACAAATAAAGATAAAGATAAAATTTATTTCTGAATATAACTTATTCTAATTGAACATACATTGTACAGGTTAAGATTAAGTAGGTATTAACACATAAAGTAATTAATACGTTGTGCAGACTAGTGTTAGTAACATGCCTAAACTAGGTAAGTATTTACCTGTATCTTAGGCATGGTGTTTAGTTTATTATATGTTAGTTCTTATATTAATGTATTACTAAAAAACAACAAAACAAAACAGAATAAATTAAAACTAATTAAGTGCTAACTGTCTACTTCTAATATATTTTCTAGGATGGAGATCGATAGATTAACACAATAGCAGTATCTTTTCCTATCTTTGCAATCAAACAATTTGCATCACCAATATTTGGCTCTTCAACTGAGATATTATTAATGTCTTTTTTTTATATATATTGCGACACCGTCGTTTTGGAGCAAGTTACCTAAACTTTTATATGAATTATATCCTGGTAATTGAGGAATAGTGGAAGATATTAGTAACCAACATTCTGTTAAAGCGATGATATCTGTTTGTAAATTATTTAGACTAAGCAAAGACAAAAGACCATCAAAGTTACAATTGATACTTCTAATATTCTGTAACATTATTGTTAAATTAAAGTCAGAGCTAGTAATTACTCCTGAACACTTATCTGCGTCACAGATCAGGGATTCATATTCACATATGGTATCGATGTCATGTACCAGATCTTTGGTAGCGGTGCCCATGAATGTGCTGTACAAAATTAAGAGTAAGGCGCTCTAGGCGCCCTCATAATCGGTGGTACTTAGAAGTCTGGCTTCTGCGCTCTTTTTGGGTGGGCACTGCTCATCTGCAGTTTTGTGGGTTGCCGATTTTTTGTAGCGGTGACAGGTTGCACATTGCGCAGCCTCTGCCCGCTTTGGACACTCTTTGATGGTATGATTTTGGCCAGCGCAATGTCCACATGTAGACTCGATATCCCGGCAGTACTTTGCGGAATGCCCATACTGCTGGCATTTGTAACATCTAGTTACTACTGTGAAGTCTTTGACAGGGCAGGATGTCCCGTTTATATAGATCCGCTGCTGCTCAATAAGTGCTTTTCTTAATTTAGCTGATGTTTCGAATATGTAGTTGCAGGTGGGGGCACTTTTATTACCAGATTTGTGGCTAAGTTTTATCAAATTTTGAAATTCCTCCCTGGTAATGCTGGGATATTTGTCGGTTATATTTTGTTCATATAGGCAGTCAAATACCTCGTTTTCAGAGGGAATGCCTAGTACAATTACTTTTGGTCTCATTTTGGCGGTTTCTTCCATTTTTAAACCTGATGTTAAAAGCTGTTCGGACTGTTTCAGCTTCTCTAAATCATCCTTTCTCTCGGTGCTGATAATGATGCCTCCATGCTTAGTTTTTCGCATACCACGTATATGCAGCTTAAGTTCCTCAGGCTTAATTATGTTCTGAATTAATTGTTTTGTGTCATCACTAGACTTCTCCTTGTCTGCTGGGTAAATGGTTAAACTGCTCATGTTAGGTGGGCGAACTACTGTTTGTTTACCTAACTTTATCATATCAGCATACGAAAAAGGTTGAGGCGATGGTTTGGGCGTAGAGCGTACGAATTCTTTCAGGTCATTTAGTTGTTCGGAGATATGCACTTGTTCGTTAAGCGTATTAATAATCATATTTGCTGACAAATGTTTTTGTTTCAAGGATTGATATTGCACAGCCATTTGAGAAACACCTCCTAATACGCTTCTGCAAAGATTGCTGATCTTCATTTTTTATTCCGAATTAAGTTTAACTACTTCTGAGGTGACACATATATCATTCAGGCATTGCTCTATTGAGGTCATCCATTTCTGGATTTCCGGGGTGGAAACTACATCCACGGTCTGTGTCGTAGAGGCCGGATGCTGTCGTTCAGATGAAGGTGGGGGCGGAGATCGGGCAGTCTTTGAGCTCCGACTAAATGGACTCTCCATTTTTATAAAACTTAGTCTATTAATTAAAATACAGAAAAATATGCGGTGAGCGGCGGACACGTCCGTTTGCGCTCGCTTGCGAAATATATCTAATGTTTATATATGTATGTAATGTTTTATACATACATGTAATGTTTTATACATACATACATATCTTCACGCTATATCTCTAACGGGGTAGTCAGGTAGTAGGTAGTTTTATTTCGTTTTAAATTAACTTTTCATAAGTAATAAATAATAATTAAACGGTTTTCACTTCTTTGTCGCAATATGCCACTAATCTGGGCACAGTGTCACTCCCCTGGATAAGTATGTCCCCTGGCATATTTAATCTTAAAAAAATAGGAATATCTTCTGGCCCTATCAAAACAATGATATACTTAACCTAAACTTCTAATTAATATTATGTTAAACTGATAATTTTTTGTTAGGGGACATCAAAAAACCAAATACCGTATAATCACCCGCCAATCAAGTGTTGTACAAATTTTAAGCGGCGCACAGACTGATATTGATTTTTATGTAAACCTATATATATTTTTATTTATAAGCAGGATAGTGAATATACATGTGTCATGTTCGAATACTAACTTGGTTATCCAAGCAGTCTCTTAATTTTGTTTATGACTAAGTGGATAGATACACTGAGTAATGTTATAGTAGGTTAATTCTTTTTTTAAATTTTATTATGTGTAACACATAAAAGGAGCTACAATACACTGATATTAATATGTATAATTACTGACCTTATATTTCTTGGTGTTATTAACGATTTTGTGTAAACCTAAAGTGATTATTAAACAGTATCCAGCTGAAGGAATATACAGGATTCTCTCAGCTATTACAAACCCGACTGGGTAAAAAATGTTTGCAGCTGGTAGAAAGGGTATAACCGATAATGATACTGCCAATATTATGAGCCTGTAATTTATTAGTAGACTAATTAATACTTGCCACTATTGAGCTAATATGTAGATTTTGCTGCTATATTTATTGGGTTTATTAAATTTTAGTTATATCTAATACTTACTTTTTGTGAGATTCTTCTTTATTTCGATAAATTGCTCTTATAATTAGGATTGCATAAAGGTATATAAAAACAATAAAGAGTATTCTAAAATCTAGAACTGTCTCTATTAGTGGAATACATCCCATAGACCAGTCATAGCACAACCATAGAGGCCACACAAGTAAGAGAACATTCATGAAATATATGTAATTGTATGTTGCCACCTGTAAGAAATGAGTAAATGGTTGTTACATTGTTAACCGTAAGGATTCGTGGTGCAAAACTACAAAACACTATTGTGCAAGAGTTCTAAAATGGAGATCATTGGACAAAGATTGAGGTAATCATGGGCTAAACTACAAATTAGATACATGACATTGATATGGTGAAGGACAACAACTAAATACTAACTGCTCAAAACAGAGAAAAATACAGTGTAGTTAAGGAAGCCTAAATAAACCCTTTGACTGTGACTGAAGAAGATAATGTTGATAGTGATTATTATTGTTATTCATGATATATGTCCTTAATAAAATTCTCATTCAATGGCTTTCTTTTAATACAGTATATTAAATAATATGACCAGAGCAACTGTTATAAATTAAATATGTATTTAATGTGTTATATTTTATTTTGTATACTAGGGTTTTCCAATATACTATAGTCTTTTTTCACGTTCTGCTCAGATAGAATTTATAATGGTAAATTTCTAATTTAAATCATGCTCTGTGATGCTTCCTTAGTATATTGTATCAACAAACTCCTTGATCTAACATTATAGCATGGTCACAAACATTTTGAGCAGCCTTCCCTGAACTCAGCAAGAATGATTTTAGAAAAAAGAATATGTAGCTAGTGCCCTATGTTTATAGGGCACTAGCTAGATTTCAATACTTCCCACTACTCAGTTTGCTATTGCCTGTCTTAGAAGACTAGCACCAAAGATGTCTACATATACTGAGGTAGAGACACACTGTGCGCCAATTTCTGTAGCATCAAGTCTGAGTTAATGAGAACTAGTGTGCACAGTTCACACTGAAACACTGTCACAATACAGATAATTTGAAAGGACTTTACAATAAGTACTGCTTATGTGTTTTTATACTTAATGACATGTATTACTGACATATCAGTAATAGAATTAGTAGTCTTATGATAGAATTCTTTAAAATAGTTAAAGAAAAAAACATAAAGTTTAGTTTAACTTCTAACCTAACAGCCAGAAGTTGTTTTTGGGTAGAAAAAATTTCATAATGCGAGAATTTCTTTTTGAAATTTTATTCATACTGTGAACACTGTCTATACTGGGATAGTTCTAGCTTCCGGGAGCTAATTAACATTATCTGTTGACAAGTGTCAAAACGGAGATCAGTATTTATTGTAAAGCTAAGTAGAGAATTTCGTTTCACATGGTGTCCTTGACAGCCATTACCTTTTTCTTTTACTTGGCTTCATATATAATAATACTGATTTATAATGAACTAATATTGTTTGTTTGCATACAATATTGTCAGTTTCAGTTTGAGGATTGGATAGAAATGCTTATATCTTGGAGTAGGGTAGGTCTACTTCAGTTTATATAGCAGGTTAGTAATACCGTTAGTAACCAATTAATCTGTGGTAATACCATCCTCTTTAGGTAACTATTTTACTATAATGTTCCACACATTAAAATTCTAGTGTAACTATCTTACTGAATGAAGAAAACTACATGAATCCATTTAATACAAATCAAGTCATTAATAAACAGACATTGGTTTGTCAATTCAAACGTCAAAAAAATTTTGTTAATGATGTCATCTAACTATACGAAAAAATTGTGCAAATTTTTTTACCTTCATGAAGAAATTGTTACTGAAAGCTGCTGGGTTATCAGTGAGTTTAAATTCTGGCTTTATGCCACCCATTATGGACCATCTGCCATACAATATGAAAATGGTTGATATAATCAAGAGAATAATTCTTATAACATTATATGAACTTGTTCTATTGTTGTTCATTTTGTTATTGCCTTTTCTTTTGTGTATGCTTTGAGCAAAGTTTATTACTACTTCGTACAATAAGCAAAATCCCTGAAAGTTAAAAACACAGGTATTTGCATAAAATTAAACATTATCAACTATGTACATAACATAAAATACTAATAGTCTCTAATTATAATGTAATCGTTTTTATTTTCTTTCTACCAAATATTTCAAAGAGATGGTGCTTATTTTTAGTTAACACTAGCAGGCCTATCAACTTTGCCAGTGTTGAATATGTAATATGTAGCCTATATCCATCTGGAAAATGGACCTTTCAAATGGTAAAAGAATTTTTTTTATGTGCAGTGGTTCCGAAGATTCAGCTCCACATATAAACAAACTTACAAAATCCACAGTCTTTATATTAGTATAGATGATGTATATTTCCATTTTCAGCATAAATTTGATATTTGTTGGATTTTTTAATTATTATAGGTAATAATATGTTTAGGTAGACAAATACACATTTGTTTCATTAATTATGACTACTCACCAAAACTGTTATACCATTTTCTTTAAACAGCATTGATATTGTTGCGAACACCACTGTAGCCGTCAAATAGAATATTACAGTTATTAATTTTGTTTTGGTTATTGCTTTATTATAAAACAAGAATGCTACGAAGAAATTTATAGCTGCAAGTAAGTCTGCTCTACCTACTGCACCACACACAGCTTCTACGTGTATAGGATGTACAGCAAATAAAACTGCACTTAAATAAGCAATATCGATATGCCTCTTAGTTTTAAAATTGATTCCTTTCAAAATATTGGCAAAAGCTATCCAAACCAATAAACAAGATGTGACATGACAAAACAAATTTGTGATCTTGAAATGCGTACTAAATAATTGATTCCCGCTAAAAATGTAATTCAACCTGGAAATGAAATGAGATACTTAATATATTACTTAAAAATAGAAAAAAAATTAGGTTTTATTAGAGGTATGTTTATTAGTTTGATGTAGATACCTAAACGATAATATTGTGAGTGGACGATATGATTTATGACTGAAATTGCTTTTTATATTTGTCCCCCAAAAGTCATTAAAGAAGCAGTCCGACCATGAGTTCGAAAATACATTTTGATTTTTTATAATTGCTTCGGAATCATCGAAAACAAAATCGCCCTGTAAACTAAACAGAAATGGAAGACTAGACAAACTTATTATACCTAATAATTTGTAAAACATTTTATTAACGAGTAATTAGTTAGAATGTACATTATTTAAGTACTAAAAGCCACATTATGTATATTTTATACTAATTATTTTTTGAGAAACACTAAATATACATGTGTAACTGACTGGTGAGCACAGAATACTAATCACTGAGTAAGTAATCACTACGTTTTATGAGACGGCACTCAGGAAGACGGCTTGAAGCTTTCGTATTAAAAAGGCTACGTAATAACCGTAATACCAACATAAGCAAATGAGACAGTGATGTACAGAAGCAAAGAGCGTGCTATCGATGTAATAGTGGCGAGAAAAGTCGATACAATTAAAAAAAAGTATCGATAATTACGAACATCCCAAATTATTTCATAGTAATTTTGAAATTAAATAAAACACACCTTCGTACGGTAATATTTATTTCAAAAAGAGATATTATTTCTAGTACATATGTATTAATATTTACAAAAACACATTTATATACATAAACATGACTGACTTTCCCATTAGGAATACAGCTTGAAGATATTATATGTTGGCGTCCAAGCAAAAAGGGTCAAGTGGTCGACATTAAGTTTCGGAGACATAGGTACGCAGTTTTGTAGTGAAAAGTAATATTTCGCGATTTCAATTGATTATCAATTAATGCTCAATTATCTACAAGTTCATAATTATAGTAAATGACTTTATATGATGTTTCTAAATAGCAAATTTTATAAAAGAAAAGTTTAGTTAAAGGTTCCAGTGGTTAGCATGTCTAAATATTTGGAATAAAATACGTTTTAATACCGTGTTTTAATTACATTTCCGTATTGCAAACAAGTTGGTCATGGAAATCAGGTACTGGGAGGAATTTATTTTTGTCCAAAACGTAAGTTAGATCTAAGTAAGATTACCAGCTAGAACAATTTCTATGCTTAACTTTAGTTACTGGTACCTTTTATGTAATCTGTAATGATTCATTGTTTTGTTCAAATAATAATAAAAATAATCTGGTCTTGTTATTTTCTTAGTTCTTAAATAGAGTAAAAATACTTAATTTTAATTTTTTACTTCATTATGTTGTCGTATTTACTCACTGTACTAAACTCCGACAAGTGGACCTTTTTACTAAACTATGCATCAATCCTTTGTTTAGATTGTAATCGTTTATTCTATAATGTTACAAATATAATTATAAGTTGATTTCATGCAGAATATCTTGATCTACATTAATAAATCAAATTCTACGTAACAAAGAAGTAGAAATGTTTTTTTTGTCAATAAAACTTTAATAATGCTTTTTCTCAAAACATGCTTTTTCAGTTTCAATTTTAAATGTCTATTAAAGAAATATATGGCAGGTTTTGAATATTTTGAATATAAAAGCCTGACTTTGGTCTTGTAAGAGTTCAGTTGTTGAGAAGCCGTCAATAGTTAAGTACATAATACTTGTGAAGAAGAATTGATAACGTGTTCATTCAGTGCTCCCGTTACATTTCATATTTAACAATACATAAATTATCTTTACACATTTACACAGAACATCCCGACAGGGGCGAGACGGTTTGAATTTATTTTCTTTGTAGTTTTTAATTTACGATAAAAAGACCTATAAAAGAGAAACAATCCTACCATACTTTGTCAAACGGATTAGGCAGCGTTTTCGATGAAAGCTACCAGTCGACTTTATTTTTTTGGACATCTTCAACAATCATGGTCATATTTCAACCAATTTACACAAACCCTTAACAAATTATGTACATAAACCTTTCTCTTAAATCACACCGTCTATTGGTGAAAACCGCATGAAAATCCGTTCGGTAGTTTTTGAGATTATTGCGAATATACAAACAGACAGACGCGACGGGGGACTTTGCTTTACAATATGTGACAATATTTCATTTTTTTAAATTTTTAACAGTATTCAACATGATGTTTTTTAAAGCTGGCGATTCCAACTTGTCCACATTTAGGTATGTATTTGCTAAGGATTTCAATGAACACTTAGCATGTGCAAGCTTTTTCAATATTTTTTTTCTCTTGGAGACATAAGTCTCGTGTAACTGAAATTTAAAAAATTAAAAATGATAATAACAACAATAAAGATACTGTACTAAGTAATAACAAAAAAAAACTATTAATAATCTCTGGACATATACATTTTTCATTTCATTTCTTAATTACATTTTTAAAGCTTTTAATTTCAAACCGGGAAGTGGGTCGAATTTAACTTCCAAGATTTTTTTTTACGTAGTTACAGGTGAAGTTAATAAAAGCGCGTTAAAATAAAAATAAACTACAAAACAAGTATTTGTATCAAGTTAAGTCAAACTGTTGTACAAACCAGGGACACTGTAAGACTTCCTCTGTCTTTTCATCATTGCTTGTGCCTGTGCTTGCACATACCTCTATTGCTGCTGTTGATGCTTCAGCAGCTGTGTCAGTATATCAGATACTTTAGCAACATTAAGCTCTGAAATAATAATAACACTTCGTAAGTACTGTGGGCATTTATTTGTATATACTATTTTAATATACCTAGGGTAAATTAATGTTGAAAAATGATACATGACAGAGATTATCGAAAAGAAACTTTTTGTTGGTTCTTCTCAGTGTGCTGGTTTTCTTTTGAACCGAAGTAAGGTAGATTTAATGTTCAAAAACACCTTGAAATTAGGTTTACTTTAATAAATTGATTTGAATACCTGCTTACATGGTCCAGTTGATTTCTTTTATATCCGACATGTAAAGGGAAGTCTTTAAACAGTTCTTCTCGTAGAGGTGGAATGGCAATAACAATGATGGTACGGCAAACTTGAGTAGTTGATTTCCTTTTTTATTAAAAGCAGAACAAGTAAAATGAAGTGCACGGACAAACTTCAACTTCAACTTTTCAATTGGTAAATACACCAAGTCCTCTTGTCCAATTGCTTGTACGCATAATTTACATCTGTAAAAGAGGCATTTAGTTAACAAATATTGTTGAAAGTAATTATAATCATATTCTGTCTTATACATTCCTATCAAGAGACACCAGGAGAATGAGGCGACTTAGATGCCACCATAGCAGCATGTCTGAAGTGGAGATGTCATATTTTTCGAGCTGTTGTTCTAGGCCGTAGTCACTGCATCATGTTGTATTGTTTTATTTTAAAGCATCCATAAAGTGTATGTTAAAAAATATCGTTAAATACATGACCCGGCCGGGAATCAAACTCGGACAGCCTGAGACATATCAAACTATCACTAACTGTATGTATATCTCATTCATCTTTCTCACAAGTGTCAATAATGTGCGTAGATAGAATTAATTAATAAAAAACAAACAAATCCTTTTTAGGTTCAATAGGCAAATGAGCTAAAAATACGCCAGAATTAGACGTTCTCCGTTTATTACAAATGGTACATTTATTTGATGATCGGGTACTCATATTGAGTATAAATCACACTCAGTATAGGGTATTTTGCAAACCTAGAATAAAATAGTGTCAATATTAAAAAAAACTATAAATTTACGTATTTACTTACTATGTATTTGTTAACGCACCGACAAATAAATCACATATCATTAAACACAAGCAATACTTAAAACGATTCACTTTAATAACATATGATAGCAACAAAAACACGAAACGAAAATTTCAAACTAAATTGAATTTGAAAATTTGTCAAATAATGACAGTTAAAGCAGGCAACGTAATGAAATAATTTTTTTTTGTAAAAGTTGGCTACATTTCACTATGTGGCTATGCAATGAAACATTGTCAGAATGTATGAATGTAGGAAGTGTCTAGCCACTGATACTAATATACTGCATATATATAAGTTACTCTATGATATACTGGTGACCAGTCCGATCACAAAGTACATTACTTATATCTGATATAGAGTAGTCAGTGACACATGCTATCTTAGTGACATCCCGTGACGAATCCTCGAACTACTGAATGACATGTACATATCAACATCTATATATAAATAAATATACATCTAATATAGTCCTCACCTAATTTAATTTTTTTATTGGATTCTTGTAGGTTTAATAAAAACACAATTATTTCAATAATCTTTTATTACCATACAAATACCTATATCATTTATTAACATAAACCAGCATAACATAACGTTAATATTTACAAACTTAAAACTAAAAATACATTTAATTCTCTCGATAGATCCACCTTGTTGACGCTGATAAAACAATATGTTCCGGACATACGAGTATATCCTTACCTCTGGCAATCTTACAGCATTTATTTAATACTTTAATAATTTAGTCATTTTGTGAGACACAGGTATTCTATTAAAGCCAGCCATTATATTTAAATCAAGTCCTTGGGTAGTAGCCGGGCTCAACAATTAATACACTTGATCGTAGGAGTCAAAAACAGAGCACAGTCACAAAGTAAAGAAGATTTGCCAGGGTCCATAAATTCGTTGAAAAAAGCTACAAAAATTAGATGAAATTAAAATAAAATTTTAATTCACAACGAAAGCGATGAAAAAAAAAACATTTAAAAAAATTTCACGCGTTACATTTCACGCTATTTTGTTTCATTTCACATTATCTTATATACAATTTCATATCATCTAGATGTATGTAAAATATTTTTTATTTTGATTATTTTCAAACGTTATTTATCGTTAAAAATTTCGTAATAAACAAACTGCTTTAACGAAATAATCAATTGTCAATTAATTGAAAAAAAAAAAAATTTTTTTTTGAACGGAAAGCAAAATGTCTCTCCGTTGTTACTACTTAATTACCATTTTCCTCGTCCTCGAACTAAAAATACCATATCAAAATGCTCTAACACAAATTTGTACTAAGTGAAAAGCCCCTGAGTCTGATGAAACTCCATAACGAAAAATAGGTTATATGAAACGGGTACTAACCTTAATGGCGAAATAATCTGTCTTTTTCGACCTTATGCAGACGTCGGTTTGTCAAACTATCGATTTATAATTATCTTAGCCATATTTTTCCGCCAGTATATTGTACCCTGTGATCTATGTTAATTCTATTGTCTTATGTCCACAGTCGTTGATATTTATAACTTTTTCAAATATACATATATAATTATTGGATTTACAACTGAAAAGTGTAATACAGTGTTCCGTGTTGTTGTATTAAGAAAGCATCATTAGAAAACCTGTGAATTATGTGGTTTAAGAGCTGGCCGGACTAACGATAAAAAAATGTTCGTTTACGGCAAAATTTCCCTTAGACGAAGACAGGTTAGTAAATATACTTTATTTTTATGATATGTATTGTCCCGACACCTTATATGCCATTTATTTTAAGCCATCCTTAAAATCTTGATTTATAACCAAGTGCAATAGTGCGGTTTATCAATGCTTACATAACATGTCGACATACATTTAAAATTTTCAATATGTGAAATCGTAATTGACGTAAAGAATACTTTGATATTATATCGAAATATTCTTTACGTTAGCACATTTATGACGTAATCTTAATCATTTTTTTTAGTAAAATATCAGTTTAATGGGTTCAGTGGTTTAGCCTTGAAAGTAGAACAAACAAAATCTATTTTACCTTTTTAATATTAGGATTCTACTGAAATATATTGTACCTCTTATTATTATTCACAGTATATATTTCTTTTGTTTGCAGACTCCATCTTTACCTTCATATTATAAATTAAACTTTAAATCAAAAATAATGGCAGAGGTAAAATTACTACGAAAATCTGCGTCACAATAAAGTAAGAATTGCATTTCATCTTAGTGTATTTTTTTTTGTTCAATTATGCTTTTTTCAGATTAGCAGCCAATATTCTTAAAGAGATTTTGTTAAAAACAAGAAGGAAACGAAAGAAGTTAAAGATGTCAGTTTCTTAACTCTTCAATAAAATATACCTATGTTAAATAAAAGTAAAACACTACATAACACGAGTGTTTTTATTTTTAAATAAATAATTTCATTGCACCTTAAACTATTGAATGTTAAAACTTATTTTATCGATAAAAATTTTCACCGACAGAACATCACTATCACTTTCGTAATGTCGGCAGTAGTGTACGAAAGGTGTGACGAAAATTATGTTTTTTTGCCTTATGTTGGTACTTGAGCTTAGTAAGCGTTTCATACAAATCTCTTTTTCATATGCATGCTTAGGCATGAAAGTCCCGACATATATTATATGCTCCTTCTGGTGACTGTCAAAAACACAGACCGTAGACATTTTTTTTAGGCCGGGTCTCCCTTAAGAGAGAAGGTAAAGGGTTCTTTCTGTGCCCTTAAAACCGATGTCTTCAGTAATAAATAGATAAATTCTTCACATTATTTCATTAAAAGGTCGACGTGATACATTTTAATGTCTCGTAGAGTTTTTGCGACTAATATATTGAGGCAGTCTAATAGGTTTGACTGAGGCGGACTAGGCCACTTTGAAAGTCTCAACGCCGCGCTAGTAAATTAGCTCTTATTTTACAATTCCACAATAATGTGCAATAGTATAGACCCTGGGACGCCAAACTACGTCAATTTTACATCACAATATCATCTAGTAACAATTTCCAAATAATTAAAATAAACGTCCAACCGCTCCCCATAAAATCCCGCCAAAAACTCCACAGACCATAGATATTTGGTCAGACTGTCCAAAAATTGTGGTACACATGTTGTTTGTAGTAGTAAGCAGTGACTGTAATTTTGTAGTTTCTAATTTATTTCTTCAATCATGCTAAAAGCATTGGGGTAGTACAAGACAGCTTGTGTTTAAGATACGTGCTTTTAGTTCGAGAGAAAAAGCAAATAAACGTCCATTATTTCCTTTTGTTCAAGTTTTTTTTTTCTCTTTGTTTTGGCTTCGCAGATTGCATTTAGCCATTGACCAAGTATATGAGTCGAAAGTAAGGGAAACGAAGTTTCCCGCCCTTTTTTCAAGAAACAATGTTCTTCTTCTTTCTTTCTTCATAGCATGGCGCGTAGACCAGCGCATTTGCCAATGTCACGTATCAATAAGTAGAATCACAAGTAAATTCGTTTTTTCCTATAGTAAAACCCCTCCAGTAAAGTGATAGTAAGCTTTACTGAAGTTTCAAAGGACTTCTTGAAAGAGCGCGAGAACTTCAGCTACACATGTTTATTTAGATCTACTCCATTCCTTCCACTTACACGGAAATTTAAAATACAATATACTATCACTGTTGTATTTTAAAACTCCTAAAAATGTAAAAAATAGAAAATCTAAATAAAATGACAACGTCACTTCTCCCGTTCCCGCCAAAAAGTCCTCTTTGTTCAAGTTATACCTCGTGTTGCCGTCATAACAGATAAATAAAATAAAGTTGCCAGTTTTAATTTACTAACTTTTAAAAAAAATAAAGAGAATGATAAAAAGTTTATTTGCAAAATTCTCGACAATGAACAACAGAGTACCAATAAAGATAGGCTCTTATTTAAAAAATTACACCCAGTTTGCAGGAACGTCCTTTAAAGATCTAATACCTAATTGAAGATCATGCTGACAATATGACAGTATTCACAGAAATCTAACGGTAAGCAGACTGAACATGTAATTAAAATAGATTAGCCATTACACACACATAGACAGTTCTCTGAACACAGTACCGCACTTAGGTCATGTCTGTACTACTCACACTTTAAATAAAGGAGCAGACAAATATTTTTATTAAAAATGTGTGGCGAAAATACACGCTAAGAGAGATTAATACGTCCATGCTAAGAACTTAATCTGACAGGAACAAAATATAGAACCACACTAAGAAAATAAAACTACCAATAATTTAATTCTAATACTTAAGTTATTTGCAAATATTACAATTTTTTTTTAATAATTTCTTTTAGTTTAATTTAATGTGATCATTTTTGATTCGTCTTTAAATCTCGTATCCATATAAAATATGATAAAAAATTTAACATTAAATGCACGTGATTTGCATTAATAGTGAATAGTTTTTTGACTCCCACAGATGAAACAGCCACTTGATGTACTTGGGACTTCATGTTACTTACTTTGTAAATAATAATATTATTTATATTATATTTTCACTTATATCTGCAATTACTTTCTTCTACTACTACTAAATGTTTATTCATTGTAACGTAACACTATTTCGTAGGAACGGTGTTTTGAATTCGTGATTACGAATTAAATTTTTTATGCTAAATAAAATATGTTTTCCAAAAATAATTAATTTATTATACTTAAAATATTGTCTATAACTAGTTAATAACAATATTAAAACAAAATTACATTATTTACAAATATATAATATAAAAAATCGATATACAGACAGATTCTGAATTTATTAATAAAAGTTTTATATAGTGAATTCGAACAATAGACGCACGGTAGCTACACCGCGATGCGTTCGTTACATTCATTCTCGAAGAGAACGAATAACATTCATTCTGTTAAAATTGTTTCTTTCTTTACTCACCAGCGCTCACTCGTCTTAGTTGTTCAAATACAAATAATAAAAGAAAAAAACTATTCAGCTGTTATAATACGAGTATACCTAATATTTGTAATTTTCTCCAACGTACTATCGTTTTGGAGACAATCTTTCTAAATTTATAATAGTATAAAATTCTAAATAATACAATATAATAATTGCGAATCGAGTGTGATCCCGTACCGGGTAAGTTGTTGCAATGTGCATACCTACTTTTCACTATATTAATAATCATTGTTTGGCTTCATACATTGTAGGTTTGTTTTTTTAGTATCTTCATGTTTATTGCTGTTTGATTTGAAACTTAAATGCTAAGTAAATGTATCTAGATTATATATAGAACTAGTTCATTCCGAATATCTCATATTTTTAAATTATTTAAATCGTACTGGTTGCAAACCGTCATTTTGTTTTCACGACATTTTAAACTTGTGTAGTATCATTCACTGTTTATTCTTACATAACGCTTTGTATCTACTGCTGTAAATTAGTGCTAATTTTAATTACCTGGACTGCCGCATCACCCAGTTTGCTTCGTTGCTAATTGTAAACCTACCCCCTTGTATATTATATGATAATCGGCTATGACAGTCCAGAACGAGGAAAGTACTTATTGTAACTCGATCCACGCACGTTCCAAGAACTCCGTTGGGATTGGACTCTGACCCTTATATCTATATCGCAAACATCAACATCAGTCACCAACCAATAATCTACCTACAGCGCGGCTATACGAGTTGCAACATCCGGCCATACCCAGAAAAGGAGGACAAGGGGAGTACGGTGCCGCGAAGGGACGGTGACCGCAGTAGATCTAAACTCATCGCTAGCCTGATCCACGTCCCGCTTATCTGTATTTTCAACTTATTACTTAATTATTTCTTAAAATAAATGTAACTAATTTTTGTCTTGACTTAATTATATTTTTTAATTGAATTTTTTTTAACTTCATTTTTCTTAATATACTTATTTTGCTCCCTCAAGCTCCCCTAAGGAATAGGAAGTGACATCATATATATTTACAACAAATTGCGAATGTATTTATGAACCATTGTCAGTAGGCAATTATAATATTATTATAAAAATTGAGTGTGTTTTATTAAAAGTAGCATAAAAATAATTACTAAAGTAACTTTCTATGCAATAAATAAATGTATTCTTCAAGTTATTGGATACTTTTATAAATTGAAAAGTGGTAAAAAGGTTGACTCAATATACTTAAGAATGTATTAATGTATGCAGTTATGCACTTACTGAAGCTGAAGGAAGCAGCACATCAAATATTGTTGGAATGGCACTATGATGAAGTCATGTTCGAAAAGGACTCGAATCTATCCAATAACTCAAAATATCTCCAGCAAAAAGCACTGGAAGGTTTTTAGTCAGGAAGTTTCATGTTGGCTAACCACGTATACCGTAATATTTTGTCCTTGGGAAATCTAATACCAAAATAAAATCGTACGTAAAATTTAGCACGAAATCATAAAAACTTAAAAAATGTCGGTATATTGAAGAAAGAAATCATAAATCTGTAAAGGTCTACTAAATCCGATCCCTTCTGGACGCTAAGTACGTGTCATGTCAAATACGGTTATTTTGAAATAAATAGAAACCTTAATGATAGCTTGTCAGATTCTCTCAATAAATATCGGAAACTTGATCAACATTCGGTTAAATTACAAGCACTATACACATAAAATCAAAAGAAATAAGTGAGCATCAGGTAAACAAACCCAATTTTCACCGATGAAAAGTTATACCAGGTGTATTTTTATATTTTGCATTATTTTGATTTTTATTTAAAGCTGTTAAAATAAAAATGTTAGTACATAATAAGTAGGATGTATATCTCTGAAAGCTGGCAACATGATGTACAAGAGTACCAACTCCTGAACGAGAGGACTTAAAGCTTTAGAACTTTAGATGAACGTCATTGAGATGAACTGTGATGAATTGATGAATGCACTTTAACACAATCACCCTTGAGGAAAGGCAAAGGAATCTATGCTCATACAGCCGAAGACTTTACTTTTGTAGTAAAAGAATAGATTCTTCATATAATTTCATTACAGTGTTGACGTAATACTATTTAGGTGTTTCTTGGAGTTTCTGGCGACAAATATATTGGGGCAATCTTTCTAGTAGGGTCCGCTGAGGCAGACTAAGCCACTAAAAAAATCTCGACATCACGCTACTAAAAGCACTTATTTCAACAATTTCGCATAGCAGCGTAAATACTTGATACGCAAAACTACGCCTACTTTACATCATATCACTGTCTGTGTATTCTTCATATTATTATTTAATTAAAATGTGAACGCAATAATTTTTTCTACGATTTTAATGATTTATGTAGTTTCTAGCGACAAGTATATTGAAGCAGTATTTCTAGTAGGATCCGCTAAAGCAGACTAAGCCTCTAAAAAAATCTCGACATCACACTACTAAGTAAGCACTTATTTTAACAATTCCACAACAGTGAAGATACTTTGGATTGGGACGCAAAGCTACGCCAGTTCTATAACATGCAGTGGATATTGATCCACTAGAAATAATTTGCAAATAATTAAATGAAGTCCAACCGCTTTCCACGAAATCCTGCCTAAAACTCTTGGTTTGTTGTAGTCTGTGGTTGTTGTCCTTCGTGTCGTTGTTCGTTTTCTATTTTGCATACTTGCAACTTGTCTCATATCATATTCAACATTGAGTAATAATAAATAGTTATTATTATCCAATGTTCAATAATCATTAGAGTTTTATGTAAAAAATAGGTGTACTTATTTCTAGAAAAAGAAGTCCATAACACTCTCCAATAAAGTGATAACAGGCTTTAAATGGGGGTTAAAAAGGACAGTTTCTTGGAAAAATGCGAAAACTTCAATTACACATATTTATTAAAAATTTCAAATTCTTAACAGCTGTACAGAACTTTGCCGTAGAATGTACTATTACTTGTCTACCATAATTAAAACTCCCAAAAAATTTGTCGTTATTTATAAGCTTCTCCTTAGAAAGGAAAGGCAGAGATCTAGGCTCATACAGCCAATACCTTCTTACCTAAGAAACTCGTTCCGTGCTCCCATCACTAAGCCTCTAACACTTCTTAAGTAAAGAGAGTAGGCTAAACCGGTTAAAGACTTGGAAGAACGCGAAAACTTCAGCTGGCATGGTCAGCTTCAGCTAAAGATCAGCAAAAATGGTCAAAAATATTTCAATATTACTCATATGACCACAGTTGATTTACTTTTATTACTGAAAGTTGACTTAAATGATGCAATTTTCGAGATATTTCCATTAGTCGTTTGTTCAACAAACAACCTTGTTTTTATAAAAACCAGTTAATAAATCTTATTAAACAAACTGATCCATAAGTTTCAAACTAATTAGTGTTAAAAGATTGTAAAAAATAACGAAAATGGCAAAAAACGGTTTTTTGGGTGTAGAAGAAAAACTTGAGCACGCTCGCTCGAGGAGTCCCACATCTATCCATCTAGTCAAGGACGGAATTATATTCCATAAGTGAATATAATTTCTGTATTACGTAATTTGTACTAGTTTTCCATTTTAGTATATTTTTTAAATTGAGGGTGTTATCGAATTGTTTGTATGCGAAAGCGTAAAGACAACTCCAACATTGCATTTGAGTGCTCCCATTTACTTTCGATTGTAACTCTACTCCTAAGAACAAGTACTCTCCTCCTACAAAAAGCGACAGAAAGTTTTGTATGAGAAAAAGTACGTATGTCGCCTGCCGTTGTAGGTACTCAATGCTGGTATCCGCCACGCCATAAAAAAAAATTAATTTATCTGTGGTGGTACTATAATTTAGAGAACTTTTTTTTATATTTTGGAAGTTTAGCGAAAAATTACACGAAAAATCAATTCGATCGGACTAAACCATAAAATAAAGGCCGAGAACACAAATACTGAAAGCTGAGTATGGCTATATGATTGTACAATTCAGTTTGTAAAATCGAAATCAGAAAATATCTAAAAGTACATCTTAACTGATATAATCTACAATACATTATTCTGTATAAATATATATTTGTGAAGTCAATGAGTAAATTTAAACATTGTAATAAATTATTAAAATTGCAAAGTATATAAGGTAGGTAAGCATGTAACGTAAAATAATATGCGAAACTGTTAAATTATGTTGTCATAGTAAAATACTACCAATCTGACGTCGTAACGGGTATGAAAGAGATAGTGAGTGAAAATTTGGTTGGTAAGAAAGGGAAATAAAATAAATGATTCCATCCTGGAAAACAATCGGTTAATTACTTACATATTTATTATATAATTTATTGACATTATTATTTGTGACTTTAGTGAGACATCGAGGTGACTGTGAAGTTAGCAGCCAATGGTTGTAACGTATGTTTAATATCAAGCGCAGTCCTCGGGTCACGTAAAGCAGCGGCCGCATGAGCAAGTTGTAGGGCGCATTCTGGTGGTGCTGTTGCGGGTAGCGCAGCACATTCGCGCTCTAAACAACTTCCTACTGCAGTCAATAATTCGGAGAAACCCAGGGAAATTGCTGCTCGGCGAAGACGATTTAGTTCCTGTAGTGATTAAAAATGTATGAAAACTCGTGCATTATGGTAAAGCTCGTCTACGCAAGAATTATCACATGAATACTATATTTCTTATTGTAGAGGAGTTTGAGTGTGTAATGTATTTGAATAATTCCTCAGAATTTTGCGATTTCTTGTTCTTGCAGTCGTGCTGTTTGTAAAATATAATTCAGTAATTGTATTTCGATTTGCGCAGCAGGAGACCAGGGGGTCTTGACAAGTGGCTCAATTGTAAACACTTGTAGAATAAAAAGACAAATACCACATGATCTAGAGTTTCTAGAGTAACGAATTTTAAATTGGTAGTCAAACGTTATTAACTTTCTATTAAATTAAACGAAAAGTATTGTGAAGATCGTCGTATAAAACGTCTCCAAATGGCACTTTTGACGAGTAATAATGCCAATAAGCGATTCAATTGTATGAAGCGTTTGCCACTGGTCTAGTCGCTCAGATGGTTTGCCGCTCGTTCCATGGAAACGTGGAAGAGCGCTGGTGTGGGACGCCACATGAGAATTAACTTTGCTATTCAAAGAGATAATACTGTCAGTCTGCACCCTAACCAATGACGAATTTTTAAACGGCGACTTTGAGGAAGTCCATTATTTAAGATAATACTTACATTTAAGTCTGTAAATATTAACGTTTAGATATATATCCCTTACGGACGTCGAATCGCTTACGGGATAAATATATATATATACTCAGTAATATTATTATATTTTTTATATATTAAGTATTTAATACTATTCTGTAGTGTTTTTCTGGATGAATGATGCTAACTGTAGCCAACAGTCACAAAATGAAGAGATTGACCCGCACGCACGCCCACGCCCGCGTGCGCGTGCGCACACGCACACACACACACACACACATACACACACAATTTCTCATTCGAGATGGACAGATATCGATTCACAAAAATCACATTTTCAAGTCAGTTTTAATAACATACATATACAAGTACTCACGGGTAGCAAACGTATATTTATCGCCTACAAACTTATCTACAATTTCTTGAAACTATATTTTTTATTAGTTTCTTTCCTTGCTAAGTCTGTTATAATTATAAATAAATAATTTTTGATAGCATGTACTCGTACCTTATATAAATGTTGGGTTTTGTCTGGTAGTTTTCGCGCGTGTCGCAACACCTTTTGTACATCGGCGAGCAAGGCGTGGGGTCGCGCCCAAGCGCAGCCGGAGCCGCCGCCGCTGTACGAGCGCCATGACCGTATGGGAAATGTCTCTGCTACGATTGAAAAAATAGGTTAATGCGCCAAATAGTGCGCATGGTCTTGCGTTGCCATAGTAATATTAATATCACACAATACTTAAGAAAGAAAGTACTTGATAATTTACAAGAGAGTGGCAAAGAGACTATGAAGACTAGTGATACATACTGATGACTATTATGAAATGACCATATTTAGGCTTGAATATGAATGTGAACAAAAAACTAAGGTTCTGGTATTTGAAAGGGAAGATGTGGAGACAAAATGTGAAATATGGGTAAATGGAAAATGCCTAGAACAAGTGAATGAAATTGTATATCTGGGAAGTGCGTTCTTGAGGGATGGAAGATGTGAATTAGATGTGAATTGGATGTGGAGAGACGGGTAGCAGCTGGCAATAAAGTGAACGGTACTCTACCCGCATTAGTAGGCAGTGTGAATGGCTATACACTATACGGTGTTGGTTCCAACTTTATTGTACGGTAGTGAGGCCTGGATATGCCGGAAATCGAGTGAAAGTAAGATAAATGCAGTTGAAATGCGATCTGTTAGAAATATGTGCGGTGTAACCCTTGCGGATAAAATAAGCAATGAAGAGATACGCAGTATGACAGGGGTGCACGACAGTGTCATTGTAAAAATGAAGAAAGGAATGCTTAGATAGTTCGCGCACATGGAAAGAATGAGTGATGAAACACTGACGAAGAAAATATACAGAGCGAAAGTGAGTGGTAAAACAAGCCAAGGAAGACCAAGACCGACTTATGAAGATCAAATAGCCAGAGCGTTAGCCGACGGAAATGTCAAAAGCACTCGCATACCTAGGCGAAAATGTGTGAGGAGAATGCTGATTTGAAGTGAAAGTTCTAGGCAGCAACTCTGTTATTCTTCGAATCCGCAGGCTTGTAAACGAATAGTGTCAGTAAATATAAACACGGTATCTATTTCTTATTTGCGTCAATTGTTTGTATAAAACATGTCATACCTAATACCTACTACATAAAAGTGACCAGGGTATTTTTATTTATACCTATAATCTATCTGCTTATATTTCCTTTTGTTTTTTGTTATTAAAATACTACATCCTGTGTTTGAATATGTGGTTATACAATTGATTCAAAACAGATTCTTGTTGTCTAAAATGTATGTACCTATACTGTAATAACTGTTAGAAAACCAAAATAAATAAATAAACTATAATGAAAAAAGATGAAGAATTTTTTCATCAGACAAGTGCTATTGGAACCTTGGCTATATGGGCATAGTTCTCTTTGCCCACCAAGAATTGAGGAATAATAAAACCGAGCTTAGGTGGGATTTTATAGAGTAGTTGGGCGTTCATTTTAATCATTCGCAAATTGCTTCTAATGGATATTGTGATGTAAAATTAGCGTTGTTTTGAGTCATAAGTATCTACGCTGTTGTGCAATATGTGGTATTGTTAAAAAAAGTGTGTACTGAATAGCCTGATTTAAGACTTTTTAGTGGCGTAGTTTGCTTCGGCGAATACTACTAGAAAGACTGCTACAATATATTTGTCGCCAGAAACTCCAAGAAACATTAAAGTGTCGACATTTTAATGAAATTGTATGAAGAATTTATCTACACACATTAAAAGTGTCTAGGGATCAAGTACGTTTGAGTTGAGGATTGAGGATTATTATTTTAACTTTTTTGGACCATTATTGATTATTTTTAGTGATTTTCACTATTTAAATAAAGAATTTTCTATAAAGTGTGTAATAGCGTTTTTACAAAACCATTACAATTTCTGCATCGGAACTGAAAAAAATTGCATCGATATGGAGTGACGACATCATTTGAGACGAGAAGAGATCATGAGATCCGTCGGAATGTTGCAAGCTGGTTCCAGGCAACGTACTGTGGCTGTCGCTCTTGGCACTACGCAGAGCGTCATAAGTCGTCTCTGGACACGCTATCGTTTGAGGGACAGCGTGGCCGAGCGACATGGAAGACGATTTCGCATCACCACTCGCAGACAGGACCGGTATATCCAAAATACTGCTCGACGGAATCGTACCATGACCGCCATGATGTTGGCTACGAGGCTCCCCACAGCTGATTCGGGATTGCTGATAAGCGACCAAACTATCCGAAATCGTCTACATGAAGTGGGTCTGGGTTCCCGAAGGCCGCTGAGAGTTCTGCCTATAGCACCCTGCCATCGTAGGGCCCGTTTACAATGGGCTCGCGAACACAGAAATTGGTAGGAAGAAGACTGGCGTTGTGTTTGTTTTCCGATAAATCTAGTTTCGGTATGAGGCCGGATACAAGACGTTCTCGAGTTTGGAGGACCTCTGGACGTCAAGAACGTTTGAAATTTTGTCAGGAAGTTCATTCATATGGAGGGAGAACAATAATGGTTTGGGCCGGTATTTGGATCGGTGGAAGAACCGACCTCATTTGGATCAGGGACAACCTCAATGCTCAGATTTATGTGGAGAGGATCGTAAACGTGACGTGATCATCAGCACGCTCAGCAGCAGGCACGAGCGGCGACAATAACAACAGTGTTACCTGGAGTAGAGCCTTCGTCGGTAGGTCCGAGCTGGTCGAGCGAGCCGAGCCAGGGCGCGGCGGCGGCGCCGGTCCGCAGCACGCTCAGCAGCAGGCACGAGCGGCGACAATAACAACAGTGTTACCTGGAGTAGAGCCTTCGTCGGTAGGTCCGAGCTGGTCGAGCGAGCCGAGCCAGGGCGCGGCGGCGGCGCCGGTCCGCAGCACGCTCAGCAGCAGGCACGAGCGGCGACAATAACAACAGTGTTACCTGGAGTAGAGCCTTCGTCGGTAGGTCCGAGCTGGTCGAGCGAGCCGAGCCAGGGCGCGGCGGCGGCGCCGGTCCGCAGCACGCTCAGCAGCAGGCACGAGCGGCGACAATAACAACAGTGTTACCTGGAGTAGAGCCTTCGTCGGTAGGTCCGAGCTGGTCGAGCGAGCCGAGCCAGGGCGCGGCGGCGGCGCCGGTCCGCAGCACGCTCAGCAGCAGGCACGAGCGGCGACAATAACAACAGTGTTACCTGGAGTAGAGCCTTCGTCGGTAGGTCCGAGCTGGTCGAGCGAGCCGAGCCAGGGCGCGGCGGCGGCGCCGGTCCGCAGCACGCTCAGCAGCAGGCACGAGCGGCGACAATAACAACAGTGTTACCTGGAGTAGAGCCTTCGTCGGTAGGTCCGAGCTGGTCGAGCGAGCCGAGCCAGGGCGCGGCGGCGGCGCCGGTCCGCAGCACGCTCAGCAGCAGGCACGAGCGGCGACAATAACAACAGTGTTACCTGGAGTAGAGCCTTCGTCGGTAGGTCCGAGCTGGTCGAGCGAGCCGAGCCAGGGCGCGGCGGCGGCGCCGGTCCGCAGCACGCTCAGCAGCAGGCACGAGCGGCGACAATAACAACAGTGTTACCTGGAGTAGAGCCTTCGTCGGTAGGTCCGAGCTGGTCGAGCGAGCCGAGCCAGGGCGCGGCGGCGGCGCCGGTCCGCAGCACGCTCAGCAGCAGGCACGAGCGGCGCGCGCGCGACGCCTCGCACCACGCGCTCAGCGTGCCCCACCACTCCGAGCCCAACTGAACTATCGCTGCCATGCCTTCTACCTTTTGGTTTTAAACAAAGATATTTATGTATTTATTGATGAAAGACTGACCAAGAAAATATACAGAGCGAAAGTGAGTGGTAAAAGAAGCCAAGGAAGACCAAGGCTGACTTATGAAGATTAAATGTTAGCGAATGGAAATGTCAAAAGCTCTCGCATACCTAGGCGAAAATGTGTGAGGTGAATGATGAGATTTTAGGAAGCGAAAGAAATATGTAAGAACCGTGACGCTTGGCGCTCCGTCCTCTCTGACTACCCCGGTAGGGATACAGCGTGAGGATATGTATGTATGTATGTATGTATATTTATGTAGTACCTACTAGATTCGAGTGTTCGAAAATCGAAACAATCGCTATGTTCCACTCAACCGAGACTCGGCGACCATACCTAGTTTACTTTTAATACGACGCTTGCGCGTTGTGAAGTCAATATGTGCATAAAACACTTGCGAAGCAATACTTTTATAATAAGTAATTAAAAAATACATGATCAATATTTGATGCAAAATATACATTTAAATGTATTTTTAATGAACTAAACTTATTTTATTAATAGGTACATAATATTAAAAAGTCGTAAGCAGGTCTTGTCTGTTCGGAGTGACGACACAATAGCACTGTCTCACTTTTACATACGACGAAGCGGCAGTTCCCGCGCTCTGCCAAAGCATAACGCCATGATTATTGATGAACTATACTAGTTTAATGTATAATTCAATGATTTCAAACTTATGGCAAAGATATTACTACATCGCGACATGCATTTTCATCTATCCCATCCCACACATACAGTTGACAAAGTACCAACCTGCATCCTTGTATACCTCTTTCGCCTCCTCAAATCTCGTCATTTCACCGAAGTATGCGAATGCTTTTGTCACTTCTGTCTGCTAATACTAGCTATTGGATCTGTATAAGACAGCCTTAGTCTTCCTTGACTTCTGCTACCAAACGCTTTAACTGTATAGATTTTCTTTGTCACTCACTTATCACTTATTCTATGTGACTGAACCATCTAATTATTCTATTTTACAATGTCTATGCATTTCATAATCTATATATTCATGCCATTCCAAATTCGATATTCAAACATACCGAATAATTAGGTTTATTGGAATAAATTGATTTCGCTGTGACTTTAACTAAGTACATTACGATACAATACGATGTTATTATCTATATATTTATTGGGCTTAGAAGAAACGTAATCTAATTTTATTCTAAGACGATGATGGAAATATCTCATCATATCTTAGAGTTAAATTTAAATAGAATTTGATGAGTTTCAATTTGAGATATTTGAAATTATCAAAATCATGTAATGATTCTATATTATGAAAAATTTTATACCTTAAGTGCACCGTGAAGTAGAACACAGAAGTTGGGTATTTTGCTTGGATCTGATATATTATCTTCTTCTGCAGTGTTACCATCATTTCCAGAACCTTCCTGTCGGTTATACGTAAATATCAACATACAAATAGTTTAGTTTCATTTAATAAGCTAAATACTGATTCATCTTCTGATTTTTTAAAATGTTTTTTGTTACGAACCTTCGTTGGAGTCTTCGATCCATAATTTTCTCTGCTTGTATTATTACCAATTTGTGCTTGTGGAATGACAAGATGTTTACTTATTGCTATTGGAGTACCTGTAAAACATAACAAGTAGAAATCATAATTGACGTCATGAAACCAATAGTTTGAATAATGTTGCGTGGGGAAAATGCTCACAACCTATGTATTATTTAGACCCCAACACTAAACACAAGCCTCTTTCTTCAAACACAAATAAGGTGCGGAGATGGATTATAATCCACCAAATGGGCCCTTTGCGATTTGTGGAGATCTGTGGAAGTCTCACGGAGTAAAAACGAAAAGGAGATGCCGTAACGAATTTTCCCCATACAAATCGGCGTAACAATATGCTAGGTGAGGAGGATGCGGAAAAAATGTAGGGGTATGTTGCGTTTGTACTTCCATCTAGCAGGTTGTATCAGTCTTTGTTATGATATTTTAAGTAGTTTTATTATTGACCACGAGATGGATAAAATACATTCTCGATATAGGGACGTATTTAGTGATCAATCGGTAATTCGAAATTGGACTATCGCGGAAAGGGAATGTTTAGCAGGTTGGCCGTCACTTTATATTGGCCGTATTATACAATCAAGAGATAACACGATTCATGACGAATAGAAAGACACGAATTGCAGACGATGAGATGGCAGCTCAAATTTTAAAATTCAAATTTGTATTCGTTTCAAGGTCCAACCTTGAACGGGTGTTTCCATATGTATGCAAAAATAAATAAATAAGGCTACTCTTATAATTATTTCTAAGTCATGCTTGACATAACAAAAAACAATAAGACATTAAAGAAATTAAATTTGGTTAATTTCCGATCATTTATTTAAATATCACAAAAATAAAAATAAGGGAAAAAAAAATAAAAACAACTTCATCAACCAAATTAGAAACTACTTTCGATAGTAATGCAGAGTCGAAGCTCATCGAAGTGAAACTCTTATTTTAAAGAAATTCCTAAAGAGAAAATAAATGCGTGCATTTTACCGAATGGGCAAAACATTAAAAACGCAAAAAGTTTAATTCTTTTTCATTTGCGGCAGCAGAATGTCCAATATGTTTTTACGTATTCAATGAATTTACATCACAGACATCCTGCTTCCTAGATCTAACTGAAGCTATATATAGAAACACGTGTTCATTTTGCACAGCAATATACGCCAAATGTTCTATAAGTAGAATGTTAGATAGATAAAATGTGGTTTTAAGAGGCGATTAAGTTGACATCTGTCGATTAGTAGTGAAAACTAAACGAACAAGAACACAAGAATTTTCGATGTAATATTGTATAAATTGATACTTATACATGAAATGTGATATTTTTTGGCTCGTGCGCTCAACTTCGTGCGAATGGGCAATCGACAACTTACCGCACTTGTTGCACAATATACTATTATTGCACGATCACTGAAAATCTTTTTTTTGAAAGTAATACGCGTGACTGTCAGGATCGAACTGGTATACGTGTAGCCGATACACCTCTACGCTTTAAAGCTGAGCCTATCGCTCTAAGTTCTGAGTCCGTATCATTACAGCGTCACTTTCCTTCATGGGAAGTCTGGATGTAAGTACGTTTTTGGTCAGCCTATTGTCGAGGCTTCATTTTCAAGCAGCCAAGCAGCAAACTTGTCTTTTCAAGTAGCCCTAACCTATCCAATTACACTTTATAGCAGAGTGGTATGTGTACTGTAACTTATGATTATGATGTATACATTTATTGGCTTTATGAATATTTTAATTTAAAATATTGTAAAATATTATTGAAAAATGTATACCTACTGGAGTTTCTTGTTGATTCTTTTTAACGAAGGTTCTTTTTCAAATCAATGGTATACAATTTAACGTTTAATAAAACAATAACTTATTCTGGGTTTACTTGAATAAATACAAAGATTTGAGGGATCGATACTGTGTTCAGAAACATACATAAATATCTTCACGCTGTATCCCTAACGGGGTAGTCAGAAAGGACGGAGCGCCAGGAGTCGCGGTCCTTACATACCTCTTTTGCTTCCTCAAATCTCATCATTCTCCTCAGACATTTTCGCCTAGGTATACGAGTGCTTTTGACATTTCCGTCTGCTAACACTCTGGCTATTTGATCTTCATAAGTCAGCCTTGGTCTTCCTTGGCTTCTTTTACCACTCACTTTCGCTCTGTAGATTTTCTTCGTCAGTCTTTTATCACTCATTCTTTCTAAGTGCCCGAACCATCTAAGCATTCCTTTCTTCATTTTTACAATAACACTGTTGTACAACTCTGTCATACTGCGTATCTCTTCATTATTTATCTTGTCCGCAAGAGTGACGCCACACATATTTGTGAGAGAACTCATCTCCACTGCATTTATCATACTTTCACTCGATTTCGGGCAGATCGAGGTCTCACTACCGTACAATAAAGTTGGCACCAACACCGTATTGTGGATGGCCATTTTAGCAGTGTTAGATTTTTTCACACTGCCTACTGAGGCGGACAGAGCACCGTTCACTTCATTGTCAGCTGTTACCCGTCTCTTCACATCCAACTCACATCTTCCATTCTTCGAAAACTGGGGAGTGCCCAGTAATACAATTTCATTCACTTGTTCTAGACATTTTCCATTTACCAATATATTATACTTTGTCTGTACATCTTCTCTTTCAAACACCAGAACCTTAGTTTTGTTCACATTTATATTCAAGCCTTTCACTTTAGTCTTCTTTCAGGGACGTAATAAGTGTCTCCAACTCCGCTTCTGATGATGCTATAAGCACAGCATCGTCAGCGCCCAATAGGCAGTTTACCACTGTACCATCACATATCATACCATTCATACAACCTTTCAATGTCTGGCGGCAACTGTCCAAATAACAAATAATCTAATCAAAAAGGTAGCTACTGTTATGTAACGGAAAGTTTACATTAATACGTACAGTAGCGAATTTATAGAGAAAAATCATTAATTTTAAAGATCGCAAGTTATAGATAGAATAATTCTATACCTCCGCTATAATATATACCTATATCCCATTTAGAAATCATATTTTTGGTTGCGATACTTTTTTTAAATTTTATTTAATTAGCAAATTGTCAGGATAGACAATGACTATTTGTCTCTATGGACTGCACGCCACTGCCTACTACCTACCCAATTCCTGCGTACTAAGGAAGCCGACGATGTGCAGCTGGTGTGATATGGAGCAGGCGGCTGCGAGCCCGTCGAGCGCGGCGGGCTGCGGCGCCGGGAACAGCTGCACACGCGCCTCCAACTGCCCGCACTTGAGCGTGCACCAAGTCTCCTGGTACTGCTGCTCGCACAGGCGCGCCATTGCTGCTACCACCTATTCAACATATACTACAACTCTCGAATCTCGATTAACCGATCAACCACTTGATGGAACAGTATTGTTTTTTTTTTTAATTTAAGGTAACCAACAAGGAGTATCACTATATACATGACAATATAAACAATATAAATTACAATAAATGAACGTTAAACGCAACTTTAATTATAGGCGATGACGACATGCGTAAAAAAGGAAGTTGATACTAAAGATGTTAACTTAACCATATTAAATGCAAGTAATATGCTATATAGTATTATAATATATATAATATACAATTGTATTGTGTTCATAGAAACATTGAAAATAACTTTCTAATAGTTGGCAATACTGAAGTACTAATTGTAAATTGCGTTTGGACTGGGAGGGTCGCTGCTGACTTCGCCGCCTCAGCCTTTTAGGCCTTTCTTCTTTGGATTTTCCTCTCCATTTGCCAGGTTATCAGCCACTGCCCAATGACTACTCAATGAATAATGAGCAGTTACTGGTTAATACACGGAGTGCACCATGAGGAGAATACCTCATCCGCACCTGTAGAAGGTATCTATACTTATGGTACTTATCTAGTATGAATTAGTCTACACTAACGTAGGTCTAGTAGAAAATTTAAGACTTAAGAAAAATATTTTTTGGGTATGTCTTGCATACACCACTGGATCTATTTGAATCTGTTTTTTGGCAATTGTACATACAATTGTTCGTAAATATTAAAATATATGTAAAATACCATCAGTGATCATATCATTAGAGCCACTTGCTAAAATTTATACTAATTAGTAATATTGTTAACATTTCGGTATGAAATTCATAATTATTATTATATCCTGTAACTTTTTATTGTACTTACCTAGCAGGTATATTAGCACGTTTCAAATTACAAATTAGCGTATTAATTGACACCGACTACAACAACTATTAAAACGACATCATTTTCTCATCATCTCTCCGTAAACGGGCACTGTTGAGCATACCGCTGTGCAGAAAGAAATATTTAAAAAATTCATTTTTGACACAGGCTAGTGCGATGTTCAATGAACTCTGTGATGTAGATCTTTTTAACACAAGTATTACGGCTTTATCAAATCTAGTGATTAAAAATCATTGCGCATTTTAATTTTAATTTAATTATTTGTTTTCAGTGGTTTATAATGTATTGTATAGTTATATATACAATTATACTAAGATATGCTGTGATGTAGTGTAGTTCATGAAGTTTGGCATTAATCTTGTAGTCATTAATTGAAGACTGCGCATCGGCGTTTGATAGTTTAGCGGAGCGTTTTTCACTGAAGTTTATATAAAATTTAGAATATATGTGGAAGCTTATAATTAGCTTACTTTAATATAATTTATATAGTGTTTATTTAGTTAAGATGCTGTTAGCTTCCCTATGTAACAAAATAAAACAAAAATTTTGTGAGGGCTCTATCATTCAATAGTTTTCCGCCATTTCAATACTATCTGCGTAGTCCCAGTATTCTTCCCAGTATTCTCCAATATTATTATAAAGGTATGTATTCGTCGTATGTAAGTAACTACGTACGTAATGTTGTAATGCCAAAATGTATTTCATGTTATTAAAATCATGAATTAATTATTTTTCTAGGTTATTTGACACGAGGAAAATTGGAGACCTCTGTCCTAGAAAAATTAGTATACCTAATTGCAACTCTTATTCCAAATACTAAATATTCAAATAAACAGATTGCATTTCAAGGGCTTCTGTTGATCGAATTAAAAATAAACTTAAGACTAATGTGAATTATTTAACTTCGAACCGATAAGGGAAATGTGGCCGAAAAATTACTAGATCTAGAAATGAACTAACTAATTAAAGAACTTGGGTTCACCTGTCGGCGAGGCGTCCCGTAAAAAAGCCGCTGCTTACGCCAGACATGATGGCAAACCGTTTACAATGGGTGAAAGAACACAGGAACTGGACTGTTCAAGATTGAGAAAATGTAAATCAATGGTCTTTAAGAAATTACAACCTTTATTTAACTTTTTATTATTATTTTTAAGGTATTGAAAACCCTGTTTATTTTTTTAGGTATGTTTCTCTGACGAGTCTTCCATTCAGATTCTGTCTGATAAATCAAGGTTTGTGAGAAAACGTAATGGGGAGAAATATCACGATGGCTGCATACTAAAGAGTGAAACACCCTATCAGTATTATGGTGTGGTCTGTTATCAGCAGCCAAGGTACTGGTCGCTTGTACATTGTAGAGGACACAATGAAACAGGACCAATATATCTCTATGTCTTGGAGACCAAATAACTCCTTGAAGTTGCGGAATGGTATCCAAGTGGTGACAAGTACTTCTTTCCATAAGGCCAAAAAAATGTCACGAAATACCTTGAAGACAAACAAAATAAGGTTTTAAAGTGACCTGGAACCTCTCCAGACCTAAACCGCATAGAAAATCTTTAGGGAACTGATCACCAACAAACAGCAACTAATAGAGCGTTTAATAGAAGCGTCGCATAGAAATGAAACCATTTAACAAATTGCTTCAAATGCATACAAAATATGCCAAGAAAAGTCGAAGAGGTGATTACTGCCAAAGGTGGTAATACAAAATACTGAGCATTATTCTTAAACTATCCTTAGTTATCCATACTTTATTAATATTATAAATGTGAAAGTCTGTCTATCTGTCTGTCGGGTACGTTTTCACGACTAAACCGCCGAACCGATTTTTATGAAATTTGGCATGGAGATCTGACAACAGGGGACGGACATAGGCTACTTTTTATTTAAAAAATCTACTCCTAAAGGGGTGAAAAGAGGGATGAAACTTTGTATGGGAAATACTAAACCGCTGAACCGATTAAGATGAAATTTGGTACAGAGATAAACCATTTCTATTAGGAAAACATACACTTCTTTTTTTATCAAAAATCTACCCCTAAAGGGGTGAAGAGGGTTGAAACTTTATAGGTGAAATGTTAAGCCACTGAACCCATTATGATGGAATTTGGTATAGAGATAGTTGTACCCGAAAAGTTTGAAAAATAAAGTAAGTTACTTTGTTTTTCAAAAAATGACATGGTTTTTATATATGTGAAGTCCTCATAAATTCAATATGGCAGATGCTCCGCGATAGGAAGTAACTTTATTCAAGACCTCCTCCAACAATATAGTTATCTCGGGTAATCGCCGTAACTCAGAGAAGTCACGGGAAGACTTCCACGCGGACGATGGCGCGGGTATAGCTAGTATAAATATAAATACATAGTTTTTATTTTTATTTGATAAATAAGAGCCATTAGTAACTATCAATTAAAGAGTTATTTTAGGCTTCATCCGTTTATTATAGTGAAAGATGAAAAACTATGTTTTTAACGCTGTGGCCCTAATAATATGATCACCCGCTGTAAATATCATATAAAAAAAAGTTTTAAAGAAGACACCATGTCCCATACAGGCAACAGTGAGGGCAAATCAGATAGCTGACTCGCCCATATATATGATACACAGTTATTATAAGATAAGCTGATCGACCGCCGCTCCTTTCGATAGAAAACAGCGCCCGCACATCTACATTTTATCTGATTTTATTTCCTCAATTCGTAGCATGGGACAGTGTTCGGAGTTCTAAAGTCTATGATTAAATCGTTGTAATCTAAGTGTGGCTTGCACATACCATATAAACTCACTTTAAGGATTTGACATCTCGCTTGCACCAACGATTTAATAGTTGGTGCAAGTGAGACGTCAAATCATTAAATCAAGTTTAACTAGTTGGTGCAAGCCACCCTAAAACTCACTCCAGGAATAGATAGTTGGTCCGGACAATAAATGGCGCCACGAGTGACATTTCCACTGGAATTATTGTTTGAGTTACTCGCTAAATCCACGATCTTCTGGTACAATGGCATTGCTAAAATATAAAAATTAAAATTAAATCATCATCAATCATACCTCTATTTAACATTTTTCCATACCATAGTAATATGTTTGTTAGTGTAATATTATATTGTAGCAACACTTAGAGAAAACCGAAAAATGAAGTTTATGATTTAGTTTTTAGTTTATTTTTAATACAACAATTAATACATATCATACATACATATCCCGACGTTGTATCCCTAATGGGGAAGTCAGAAAGGATGGAGTGCCAACTATCGCCTTACCTCCTTACATGCTTCTTTCGCGGTCTCAAATCTCATTATTCTACATCATTTATTTTAATATATTATGTACAGTTTTATTAAATATTTTGAAAGGTATATTTTAACAAACAAATGGTCAGTACGACTAGTCCATAAAACAGTAGCATATAATGTGTATTATTCAATGTACATATTTACCATGTTGTAAACAAGTATCATGTGGAGAAGCTATAGGCAGAACATGTATTTTTGCTGGATATGATGGCGGCAGTGGTAATGCTTGTTTAATGCGATTCCTTCCTATAGAACCGACACCGCTGTTACCGTCTGTCACCTGCAGTCACAATATTCGTAGGTATTTAGTACAAGCACGGATTAATTAGTTACAGCGTAAAGTACAAGCATTTAGTACAAAATTACTAACCTCCCTACTAATTACTAATTCCCTACCCTGAATGAGACATTATGAAATCTGAGTTTTAATAATACCTATAATTTACCATTAGCAAATCTGGTTTTATGAACAAGTCTTAAAATATAAAATTAATAATTATTATAATTTTTATATGGCTGTTGATTTTTCTAAGTAAATTAATTAATTAATTAGTCGGTAAGTATAGCATGCTTTTTTATTATTAGCTTGACGCCGAGCTTGACCTGCATTATACGTATACAATAGAGGTATACACCAGTAAATGCGAATTTCGTATGGCAAATGTATTCGAGGTTGCGAAGTTTAGTGTTTTGGTTTGCATTAAAAAAGCATAGCATTTGTGCTATTTGTTATTGCTTTACATGTGTTGTGTATATAAGATTCCGAAAACCCTGTCTTACACAAAGATTCAGTTGGATCTCTGAAATTACACACAACTTCAAAATGATTTTTACTTTAATGGATAGGTAATGACAATATTTCAAGTCGCTCTAACTATTTTTTCAATTGCTATTGCAGTTTTCTTGCAAATTCCAATAATATACATATATGTACCAAAACTTTGACATTTTTCCATGATAAAATGTGAGCAAGACGCAAGTGGAAAAAGCAACCTTACAGCTTCAGCCATAGAGCGCGGGGGTGAAGAACGAATTTGCTTACATTAGGTGGCATTTGGCATAGGTAGGCTCTTCTCAGAAGAAACTAAAGAAACTGAATTATGTACCACAAAGATGTATGTACGTAATATTATATAACGCAAAATAATACATGAAATCATGTTACAATACACATTATACACAAATACAACATCGCGTAATATAGAGTAATAAATAAGTACATGTTAAATACCAATACTCCTTAATGGACATATTGATACTATTAATATCAATATTGATACTATTGATACTAATATAATACCATTAGTTATAATATCATTAATACTGTTACGAGCTGTGGGTAATAAGATGCCGGTTAAGGGTGCAAAGAATTTATTTTCCTTTGTAAAAACTGAGGTCAAGAACACGCGAACTTAATTACGGCGGTTCCTAGTCTTCGTTTTTGTCCCTCGAAGTAGGTACTCGCGTGGTTGTCACCGAAAGTTCATGCTTCACAACAAACAACATTCCCGAATCGCAGCAGTCTTCTATCCAGAGTCGTCGCAGTAGTCGTCGTAGTGGTCTTCGTAATTCGCTTTGATGTCGTCTTGATATATCGCTTCGATCGATAGTCGAAAAACTGACAGCGGCGGACACGGAGCTCTATTTATAGCCCGAAAAATGAGGATGAAACCTTCTAGAGCAAACCCGAATGCTAGTAATAATAACGCCTACAAATAAGAGTGGTTCTCATATCACTGGAAAAATAAGCTAATTCTGAGAATTTTTCTTTTTTAATCAGATTATGTGATGGGAAAAGTTACAGAAGAAATTTGAATTACAAACTACAAATTTGGTGCTAGAGGCATTTAAATCTGTCAAATTTTTTAAAAGTTATTCACATTTACGTTTTGAGTTTTTTGGGGATTTAAATTTTTAATTAGGGTAATGAAACTTTGACTTTTTCGAAAGAGTTAACTCAAGGAGCATCAAAAAAACCCAAATTTAAAGAATCAATTACAAATGTTCTGTGTACCATAAGTCTTTAATGTGTTAGATAAATATTATCTCTTTGGCTTCGTACACCTACCTAATGATTTAATAGATTGTTTTTTACCTGGGGCTGGATAACTATTTAAATCAGACTCATGAAACTTTTAAATTGTCAACTTGCTATTTCTTATGTTTCCTATGTCGGTTTGGCCAAAATGGCCAAAATCATATTTATGTAATTAAACAACTTTAAAATAGAAGCTAAGTAGAACATAAATCGAAATTTTTGTGCAAATTGGTGCAGTTTGGCAAAATTACACGGGAAAACGGTCATTAACTGGACTATAAGGGTTATATTACGGTATGATCAACTTCACTCGAACACATTCTCACTTTTCCATATTTAAATAGCAATCATAAACAATGCGTATATGTACTTACTAACAAAATTTGTACAGGAGTTTGGTAGCCCCATTCATTTAGAACAAGTTGATTAACTCCAAGTAGTGCTGTCTCTATAGATGTTTTGTCGCCTTCTTCTAGTTGTGGTAGTTTATTGCGTATGCTGTCAAAATCACGAGTGAAGGGTACAGCCACTAGAATTATATGAAATGAAGTACTTGAAACGAAGAAAATGCAGAGAAAATATACATTATGAAGGAAAACAGTAATTACAACTTCAATCACTGAAACTTAATGTGGTGTAACAGTGTTAATAAATGCTTGGGAGGAAATCATGAGGACGAATGCAGGCTAAGATTTAGATTGTTTCACATTGGGTAAAATTTTGCAAATTTATTTGTAATTTTGTACAAACACGACAATATATTTATAGCATTTTCTTTGGTTAGGTTAGGTTAGGTGTTTTCACAACAACATGCGAGCCAAGCAAGTGTAGCGAGTGTGCTGCGGCAGCGGCCAGCGAAGCGCCAGATTGGAATCCGCTTTATATATGGAGCAGTATTGAAACAGGAGTCCGCACTCTAAGAGATAGTTTAAGTCAAGAAATTTAATCTTGCAACATCTATATAATCCTCCATCTCATTTCATCTTTTGCTGTTGGTATATGTATATATAGCAATCTTGTTATATACTAGTAGGTGTATTTCAGAGTTATTTCCAGGAGTTAGATGTTGCGCAATTTCACCAACTCCATTCACTGCGCCGGATGTGTCAGAATTATCATGATGACAGCTTGTCAAATTTATTTATTTAGTTTATAGAAAATGTTATTTTTCATAGCACAATCTATCATTTTAGATAAATGCTTATTTTTTTGTTGGCAATAATTAATTTATAGCGTCTTAAAATTTTTTAAAGCTATATTAGCTTTTTAATGAAGAAGTAACATTTTATTATATAACACTATATTTTTTTATTAGCAATTCATAGCAATTTTGTCTATAATTACATCAATTTTGAAGTGCCATTAAATGCATCCCAAACTTGTATATTCCAGTTCAGACTTTACATGTGATATGAAAGTAATACACATATTACAAACAATAATCCTGTACTATGATACGATACATATTTGTACAGTTTGTAATTGCATTTACGAAAATGGCTGTAACAATTACGATGAAATTTACAATACAGAAGTTTATGGGGGCGAAAAACGATTTAGCTGGGTCTCAATTCTTGCCTGTGAAACAATTGGTAATTTCGCAACATAGTTTACCTTCTTAAATACAAGTGGCTAGAGTGCGCGGGTTCCGAGTCCTGCAATTGCAATGTGCAATCCTGCAATGTGGTCGGATTTTTTTTTTTATATAGGTACAGTGGACAAGCAAAGTCTAGGTCTCCCAGGTACTAATTATTAAATTACAAACCAGAATATTCAAAATATCTGAACATATTTAACCTGGTTTAATCGTTATTCCTGTCGCTACAAATTATAATTATGTATAAAAAAGCTGTGTGAAATATTCACGAAAAAAATACTACATTTATCCATTTTAATTTCACGTGCAAAAAATTGTAACTGTTAAAGTCCAACTGATATTATATAATTACCTTCATATATTGAAGAAAAAGAAACTAAAGCCACATATTCCAATTTCGCATGAATACTGAGATAATCTAAAAAAGCGTTTATTGCAGCTATGGCTATTGTGATTCTTGTGAGATTTTCTGTATTGTCTGATGTTGCCACTGGACGGGACATCGATAAAGACACATCAATTAATATAATAGTCGGCATTTTTAACAATTATTTGGAAAAAGTTTTTAAACTCCTATGTTTATTTTACATTTGACATAATAATTAGACACACATTTTATTTTTTATTTATATTTCTTAAAGCATTGGTAACAAGACCATCAGCCTAATGACGTAACTTCTGAAGAAATACTAAGTTCAATTTTCCCTAACACTCCTGCAGGAAAGTGATAGTAGGCTTTACTAAAGTTAAAAAGGACTTCTTGAAAGAGCGCGAAAACTTAAGCTACACATGTTTATTTAGATCTCGATTCTCCTCCATTCTTTTCACTTATATGCCCTACACACCTTTCAATTTGTTGGAACAACTTTCCTAGGGATGCGATCTGAGATCGATTAATGGAAGAATCGATCATTCGAGATCGAGCAGTGAATCGATCCAGTGAATAGACGACAGACACTCAAAAATCGTTCTACGCGTTTTTTAAAATTTTGCATGGGATAGATAAAGTTAGACGACTCAAAAACGCGCTAAATCTGGCTCCGAAAGCGCTAAGGTGCCGGTAGTGTCCGATATGTGTATTATTAAAAATTTAATTTATTAAAAAACTCCACGCTAGCTCAATATTTTATAGTTGCGTTTTTACCAATACAGAAATATAATAGAAACTCTATTTTTGGGTGTCCGCAATCAATTCACTAAATCGAATCTCTACTCAGATCGATTGATCAATTTTTACTTTAATCGATCTCGATCGCCATCCCTATAGTCGGACCGGGGAACCTTGATCCCACAGACTTTTAAATGGAAGCAGACTATACCTATCGGTTCAAAATGCGTGGCAAATTTAACACTAACAAATATTACTCACACACATGCAGAACTCAGGGCCACATCAAGGAGTGGGTATCTATATTATGTATTATCTTACAGCGGGACTATTTGGGACACTCCAATATATATTTTTCATGTGATAAAATAAAGATAATGTGTAGTTTTAAGTTTGTAAATATTAACGTATGTATGTACTTTTTGTTAATGTAAATGAGGATAAAATTAACTAATGTACTAGTATTAGAGATTATTACTTTATTATATTCCTTCTTTTTGTAGATTGTTTTTGTCACATGAAGGATGTAATTTGGAGTGTTCCCAATGGCTCCACGATACAATATTATGATTGTTCGTTCGATATATGAGACCTGACGGCTGTGCGCTGCTGGTCTTGGGCTGCATGTAGATTGTGATGACCTTGCTTGCGGTTCGATTTATGTGGGTACATGAGGTTTAATGACATAAACGATATATTTTTAAAAGTCGGGAAAGTTGATAATCAGGCAAGTGAAAGTTTTGAATTTAGACTTTTTGGCGCCAACAAAAGAAGCTGGTTGGCATTTTATTCAAAATTCAGATTTGCTATATTTTGTGCTTTTGGGAGTTTTAAGTGCAAAAATTATAGTATATTGTACGTTAAAGTTGTGTGCGAGTGAGAGGAGTTGGAGGAATTTCGTGTAATAGTCCTTTGTAACTCCAGTAAAGCCTACTCACCATTGCTTTACTGTAAATGTTAGAGACTTAGCTATGAGAAAATAGAACAAGTTTTATATCAGACGAGTTGGCATTTTATTCAAAATTCAGATTTGCAATTTTTTGTGCTTTTGGGAGTTTTAAGTGCAAAAATTATAGTATATTGTACGTTAAAGTTGTGTGCGAGTGAGAGGAGTTGGAGGAATTTCGTTTAACAGTCCTTTGTAACTCCAGTAAAGCCTACTTACCATTGCTTTACTGTAAGTGTTAGAGACTTGGTTATGAGAAAATAGAAGTTTTATATCCGACGAGTGTTATAGTTAACTATTTTTCTAAGGAGATAAGCGTCAGTGAATGTTTTATAAAATTATTAAATAACTCTTCATCGCTATGCTTTGTCCTTTGATTATTATTTTCTCTAAACAACGCATAAAACTCAAAAATTAAAAGAAATCGGGAGATAGTCGATGGGTGATCGATCACATTGAGAATAAAAACTAAAATAGCTTACACAATAAAACAAAGAATGTTTTCAGTATTTTATTTATTAATCGGATTGTTTTCTTATTATGTAAGAACTCATTATAGATGTGCATCAAACACATCATTTCACTGTTTTTCAATGTGTGCCAGAAGTAACTAGCGCAGAATGTCAGATATGCTAAGGATTACCATTGCAAGTAATCGTAGGTATTATTGCTCATTATTCATATTCGTTGTCACCATTTTTACATGTGAACACAATTTATGCATAGTAAAGTCCATTTTCGATTACCTAAAGCAAGAAAGTTGTATTATTTTATCATTAAAATAAAAATAATTTTGTAATTATGAAGTATGACTTCCAGCACTAGCTTTTTTCTAAACAACACTGGTCCAGGTTCAGCCCAGCATAGCGACTATAGATTAATTTGGCAATAGCATGTTCATTTTTAATAGGTATGTTAAATGTCATGGTCAAACAACAACAGGGTTTTACGGGTATCTCTTTTACATAATAAATGGGGTTCAAAATGTTTTGAGCACAAAACACTGCCAGAATTGGGCTGCCAGTTTATTCTATGTAGCCTTTCTTATGTATTGCTTTTATGTAGTTCTTTAACCAAAAAATTTGAAAATTTTCATCCTTTAGAAACCCGAAATTAACAAGGTATACATCAAAATCAAAAGATAGTTGCAAAAAATAGATAGTTGCTTAACCTTAGGTACCTGTCCGTTAATATTTAATTTTATTACGAGACACAGTTTTCTCTGAATTCGGCCCTCTTTATGGTACAAGTACTAATAATGTCAAAATTGGTTAGGTACTTGGTACAAAAATATAAAAAACCTATAAAAAAACCTTATACAATACAAGGAAACTTTAATTTTAATAGTTTGAAACATATTTAAGTGTCGGAGCCTCGAAATACAAAAATATCAGCTAACTGAATGCAGTAATCAAACAATTTGCAACATCAGATTTACTTACCGATGGAACGTGATTTTCCGGGCTTTTCTGTATGAGGCGTTGCAACTATTGGGGGTACAACACTTTTGTACCATTTTTTGCACTTTAAATAACCAAAATAATGTTTATACACCAAGAAATATTTAATCATCGAACATGTGACGTACTACACAAGTAAACAGACGCCATACTGCGCTTATTTTGAGTTAAGCGGAAGATGGCGACTGCCACGGTCTCGGAATTGTTTATGTGTGCCATTGTGTTGCAACAAATGAAAGAAAAGGATAGAGATATACAATTTTAAACTACAATGAAAGTGACAGTGTTATTACTTACACGGTATCTATGTGTGAGTGAATTATGTTTGATCTGCTTCCATTTATAAATCTGTGCTTGATGCCTATGGCAGTTCATGTTAGTGATGGGTCGTGTCATTGTAACTTAACTTTTTTATAGGCAAAGGCGTGACTTGCATTCAGCCACGTTGGTAAATATGTTTTTAAAAATATAATCTGCATTTCTAATGTTTGTTATATTGTTATTGTAATGATTTAAGTTTTTTGGTATAGATTAAGTAATTAAAACGAAAGTTTTCCAAAAATAAAAATGCACCCATTTCATTTTCATGTCATATTTTTTTACCCGGTAAACACGCGTTCGTTATGGGAACCAGGTCATTTATATATTTTATCATAAAATAGGATATCCCCATTTAATATGCTCGGAAAACTTCCATTATCGACATTTGTTTATCGATACTTCGGCACTAGTCGATATCTTCCAAACGAAGTAAGTCTTGCAGGACGTAAACGTAAAGTCTGATTGAGATAATTTCTTGTAAATGTTAAGAATTGGTATAATTCCAACGGAATATCATTGTAATTGCATATATCTACCTAAAATTAATAAATGTCATTTTTAGACGCCTCCAATTCGATTCTAATGTAACGGTGACGCCACTACGAGGTTGTGTCGTCGGAATAACTGTCAGTGTCATAGGGATCAAGGTTCCCCGGGCCGACTCTATAGGAAAGTTATTCCAACAAATTGGAAGGTGTGTAGGGCTTTATACAGAGAACTTTAAAACACAATACTCTATCACTGTTGTACTTTAAAACTCCTAAAAATGTAAAAAATTGAAAATATAAATAAAATGACAACCTCACTTCTCCCATTATTTTATTTATTTATATTTCACGTTTGATTATACTATTCATAAAATTTCCATACCGGCGTATGAAAATCGAATCTTGTAAAATATTTTCAAAATATTACGAAAACGTGTACTAAACATATGCGCGTGCAAATTGTTAGGTAATAACCCCGCAGGTCTTATTTTCAACATTTTACTATAGGCAATATAAAAATACAAATTCAGAAAGCTTCCTTCAAAAAATATTACGAAAAGCCTAACAGTTTGTCATCCGAAAGTGGTTTAGCAGTGAATCCCATTTTTTTCTCTTTAAATTTTTGTCACTGAAAATACTATCTGTATACAAATTTTAAGTATCGATTCGATCGGTATCGATTATTAAATCTCCGACGTGCTTTAGGCAACAAAAAGTCACTCGAAATGTAAACGTCGACGGCAAAAGCACAGTACCCTCCGCTTTTGTTCCAGGCTACTAAACAATCAAAAATCGGAAATTAAAATTTAATTTCTGAATAAGACAAGTGTAAGGAGTGGGCAGGAGAGCATCGTTAAGAGCTCGAACGCTGCGCATTAATACATTCAGTTTGAAATCTGCAATGGTCACCCTTCTAAATTAATTAATCTGTGGTCACCCTTAGATAAAAGATGATCAAGCGAATGTTTGTTTGACATGTTCGTTTTAGACTGTAGTACCTGCAATGCAATTCAAATAAGCATAAACCTTCAATTTAAAACATTAGCTAGATCATTGCTATATAAGAAGAAAGACGTTATAAAGAATAATCATAAATATTATTCAATTGATTTCTACTCCTAAATCTAATTATCTACTTCGTTGACTCTCATAACAGCAAAATAAACGATATTAATTTATCAATTAAAGAATAACAATGTCTATTTACTTACGTTTATACAGTGTATATGAAAACGGGACAGTTACTTTAATGGATGAAAGGGCATAACTTTAGTATGTAGTTACAAAAATAATTATCGAAAAAAAAGTATTCGTTTAAGAGTTATGACAGTTTTAATTTTCAAGTGTTATCCCCACCATTTCTCGTAAAATTGGGTTGATCGTGTACAGTTACAGATTTTAAATCTTACGTTTTTTTTTATTTTGTAATAATTTCATCCGTTACTGAAATACAGCCTGCAAACCCCCATTGGGGTATACGCATTATTTTCGAAAATGGTTTTCAGGCTGTATTTCAGTAACAGATGAAATTATTATTAGCCGTTCTGTGTTATTAGATACTGCAGAAACTATACTAGCAAGACTTCCAAAGGTTCACGAATCACGTGTCATGCGTAAGTATACTTATTTAATTCATTTGTGTCACAATTTTATCCAAAATCTAAAATATCGGTAAAATATTAAATCATAAAACTATGAAATGCGATAGGTAATACCCCAGTTACCAAGTGCGACAGAGAGCAATATATTATATTTGGCCAAAGAATATAAAAAGTTATGTTACAAAACCGTCAATGTCATGCAGTGCCTATTAAACATTTGATTACGTTTATTTAGTTGGTATATAAGATATAATATACGTATTTTTAAAACGAATCAGAAGCTTTAGCAGTGAGTCTAATATTCCAATAATCTCACAAAATAAAAAATATTTTACATGAAAATACCTAGTGTTTTATTTTTATCATTTTCAAATTTATAACAAAATTGTTTTACAATTGTATGTGCTTAAATAATTCTGTTTCCAAATGTACATGACTCAAGAAAAACTAATTTTAAAAATCAAACATAAATCCTTTTTTACTGTCTTACCATTAGGCATTAATCATATTTTTCGAAAATGTCTGTTCTGTGGCATTAATTACTTTAACGATTGTTTATTTACGTTTTGTTCTTATCACTTGTTAATTATCCTTCTCAATAAAAGTCTTGTTAAGTACTTGGATTCGTGTATTATCTTTACCACAAAGAAATATTTTACATAAGAAATAAGGCCACAGTTACGTACGCGAGCGCAAGGGAACGACTGGCGCGGGCGGCGTTTGAAATTGCTGACTCGCGCCAGACGTCATACACATTGTGTCCCTACAATTACTAATATTCTATGAATAAGTCACGGATTCGCTTAAAATGCAGTAAGAAAGTGAAATTGACCAATCACAATGGTTTTAGAGAGCCCTGTGGTTTGTTAGTTGAAATGCAATTGAAGTCTTACATTCTATAGCGACGCAGTGCAATGCATATTTGTCTCACTTTGCTCATGGTAATTGTCATGCTATCTTATTTACACTTCATCATTTTATTAGTGTGTATAAACAAAGCGTGTGGCTTATCGGGACTATATTTTACAAGCATTAGTACTAACGTAACCTTCTACCTCTTTTTTAAATATAACATCATTGGCTGTCTCACAGTGCTTCCACTAACGGTGAGCTTAGGTAAAATTAGCTTAATATCTTTCGTTAATATCATTATCTTTCACATATGACAAATCAGGGATATCGGGCATAACAAACTTGCCCTTTTTATACCTTAGAAAACTCACATACAATTCCAAGGAATTACACTACCGCGTCTCTCGATATCTGCGCAGCGGCTGGCGACAAGTTACTCTATGCTGGCGACTGTGGGAGTACTTGCTGGTTCGCAAGGAAGACCCGTTTATATATTTATCTCACTCTGACATTACTAAATAGCGTCAGCGTGTAGGTGATCAACTGTGTAGCAATGATCTACTGTTAACCATGTGACCTTACTTTAATGTATTATTTTGGAGAAAGTAGGAGCTAAATGATAAGTTCGTACAGCTTCTTTAATTATTCTTCTAAACGATTCATAATTATCAGAAACACCTGCCATGTGGCTTTTTAGGGTTTCATAGCCGAATAGCAAAAAACAGAATCTTTAAAATTTCGTCGTGACCATCTGACCGTATGTCAGAGATTATTGGCACTACATAACATTAAGCTAATACAAGAGGTATAACAGTAAGCTGATACATTAATATATTGCTATTAGCTATTCAAGTCAATGAGATGGAACTATGAAATAAATGGAGACATTAGACTATGGAACCCTTTACTGTGCATGGTACGACACGGACAGAGATAGTTTTTGTTAAATATTCTAAGGTTGTGATCCGTTCAAAACTCCATTAGAAATAGACCCATTACATAAAATATACTTAGCGTTACATTAACGTTTGCATATTGTACTGCCACTAGAAGTTGGACGAGATCTGTGTGGGGCAGCGCGGCGAAGACGACTATGTTGGAAATCGAAAGAGCGCAAAGTTGCATATTGAAAGTGATGTTAAAAAAACCACTTCGATTTCCAACAGTAGGCCTGTATGCTGAAGCGAAGGTTTTTTTATCTGTTCGTAAATTATTTTTGTTTACAATTGTTTTAGTAACTCATAAATCATTAAATTCCATCACTAACTACGAAATAAACGTATTTTCAATTGACCGCTTCCAAGAACACTTTCCACTTTTGGTAAACGATTCGGTGATCACATAAGGGCCTTAACTTATTAACGCCATTCTTAAACACTTTAACCTTAAAGATTGTACTTTAAATGAAGCAAAAAAAAAAAAAACTCATTTTTAAATTTCTTCTCTTTAAACTACGCTGAGACAGAGAATATCTTAGATAAAGTAGCCTAACATATAATATATACATGTATGTATCGTCATGTTGTTGAGTTTCATTTCTATAACGTTTTGTTTAGGTTTCTTTTGTTCTATTTTATTTTCTCTACTATTAAGTATCTCTTACTGTCTTTATTGTAATGTACCTACGTAACTTAGTAAATTCTGCTGTGTAATTTTTAACTGCTTCCTCGCGATACAGGCGAAGCCTAGTGCGGGGAGCCTGGTTACAAATTGTGATACCAAATAAACGGATATCTATCTTATCTTATCCTAATCCTAACTAGATTTATGATTACAAATAAACCATGAAACACTTAAAATAAACGTTTATTATTAAAATTTTTTGAAGGACTTCTTGGAACCTTTCCCCTTCGTAACTTTAAGTACGTTAAAACGTACTGTCTTTGACAATGGCCGACATTCGCCAATGGCGACGATGTCTCCCAATTCCACGTCCCTGAAATCAAACAAGAGCTTTTTAATTCTTTTCATGAAGATTGTTATTTTTTAATATGTTATAAATAATCAGAGATTGGGTTAGAACACGGCTTTCATCAATTGGTTTCAGAAGACCGTCGTGTGGGTATCATCATTTAGAAAAAACTATAATTGTCAGCTTGAGCAAGAGAGTGCGATATTTGCCGGTGGTCGCACCTAGTGCGGCGTCAGTCCGGCGAGGTGGGTTATCAGGTTATCACGTAAAGAACGATAGCAGTCGCCCGACTATTGTATTAAATTGGTAATTACAGTGGCATGCGGTAAAATGACTTTTATTAGCTAAATAGGATCGCTAGCAGTAATTTTTAGGCGGCAATAGCGATTTGCGACATTATATCGTGCTCGATTTATCAACTTATCGCGATTAGTTAGACAACCCGTGAAAGGCAGATAGCACATATTACAAGAAACCTTAAATTTTGCCCAGTCACTCTCTCGTACTTACCATACATAAGATGGGGACAAACTAAGCCCGGTCGCGGTAGGCTCAGAGTTACTCAGGTGTGACAGGTATAAAAATCAGATGAACTTCGAAGCTGCCATTTCTATATTTTAAAATATATTACTATTGTTATTGAAAAGTAACACCGCCACAATCTTCTGCCGCTTCAGCTTCGTTGAAATACTGTTGAAGTTCATCTGATTTTTATACCTATTATACCTGAGTAACTCTGAATCTACCGCGACCGGGCGCCTGGCGAGTTAAGAGGAGGCGAGAAAAGGTTTGTTGAAATATGTACCATCTGCCTTTTATTGGCTCTCTAACTAGATTGATCGTGCAGGATTCGGCTTAGTGGGTACAGTTACGGTAATAAGGGGATTGGTACCACAATCTTTCTCGCTAATGCTATCGCTAACAGTAGTGCTTCCACTGCTGTGTTCATGTGTGGAGGATAAGACAGCCAGTGAAATTTCTGACATCAAAGGTACATCTAGTCCTCAGAGTCACCAACGCATTTGCAATATGAAGTGCTTTCTTAGCTTTGAATTCATTCCTGGGTCTGTCAGTCTACTTACTATCAGGTTTGACAAAAGGACTGTTTGCTTATTTGTCTTACCAGTAGTATTAAAGACAAAAATGTGGATAAATGGAATCAATATTCATCTTCTTTATAATTTAAATTGGAAATACTGTTTTATTTAATTATACGACATTCGCTTTAAATGGCTAGTTAGCTAAATCAAGAAGATAAAAGCTAGAGCCTCTATGGCCTCATGTGTTGGTAATTTTCTCGAAAGCAATTTTTTTTGTACTGGTACCCGGACAATACTTGTTTAGAAGTTTCTATATGTATAAATGAGGTATAAATGAGAACCAAGCTACATGAATGCGGCAGTTATTTTCAAAAAAGTAACAATGTATGAACGTGTTTATGTCTATCATTAATGAAGAGCAATAGGAACAAAAATAAATAACACTAAAACTACAAAATAATTTTCCTTTAATAATCAGAACTCAAGTACGAAAATAACTAAATTAATACAAATGCCTATATAATTAAATTTTACAGTCAAAGTTAGTGCTAAGCATAGAAAACTAATAGATTTTCTGTTCTTGTTTACTGGTTTGGCACATATGTATTTGTGTAGTTGTTTTTGTACTTTAGTTTTGATTAGTAAAGGATAATTATTTTGTATCTGTGCTATTATTTCTTAGATCTTTTACTAAATAAATGCATAGATTAAGTATGTCTATATAATTCTGGAACAGAACATTAAATAAAAGTTATTTAACTCTTTTTTTAAATAATTCTCTATCTTTCTCTCTCTGTAAATCTTCCTTTTTCTTTTACTCTTCAGACTATAAATTCATTTAGCTTGGTCCCAACCCATATATTGATTACGAATGCATTATTACAATAGGAACAAACCTGAAGCAAGGCGATAAGTGTACGGACACGTTTCTGTGTCTCTTTTCAAAACGATTGTATTTCCGTACGTAGTGCAGATAATCTCGTCTAATTACGATTGTGCGTTGCATCTTCATCTTCTGTACCACTCCTGTTAATATACGGCCACGGATGGACACGTTACCGGTAAATGGGCACTTCTTGTCAATGTATGTGCCTTCAATTGCCTGGAATTTGAGATGATATGATGTGAACATCAAATTTAAATCAACTTTACATCGAGAAATGACAGTCGAATCTATGAAGAGGTCTAAAAAGAAACTGAACAGAAACCTTTACTGAGAACAGGCCAAAAACTCATTCAAACCTATACTAAGAACAGGTGAGAATCGTAAGACAGACCAGTACTGAGAACAGGCAAGAAACAGTAGTTTTTTCACATAGTCTTACAACATAAATTAAATTATTTATAATAGAGTTTATTAAACTATTCATGGAATTCATGCTCATCTTAGAAACTGATCTTTCAGATTTTGATAAAAATAAATAATTACTGTGCAATCAGAAATTGGGTTAAAACACGTATTTTCCTCATTTGTTTGTCAGAAGACCGTCGTGTTGAATTCATCATGTTGCACAGTTTGATTATATGATGTACAGTAGCATTAGGGTCTGAATTGAGTTCCACTCACTAGCTATAAGACTCGTTTGTAGTTCCATATCTTCATAAATTTTTGAAATTCTGGTTCCTGTAGTTTAAGAGATAAGATCTAAGGGAAGGGAGATGGTGTAGTTCAATTTGATTACGCAGTTTGCACCTTTAATCTATATATATAAAAGACGATGTATGTATGTATGTTCCTTATGGACTCCGAAACGGCTGGACCGATTTCGATGAAATTTTCAGGGAATCTTCAGATTGGCCTAGCGGGTGTTCCTGTAAAGTTTGGTAGCGATCGGATAAGTAGAATTTTTTTTTGTTTTTTACACCCAGTGAAACTAACGCCCAGTGAAACGGGCCGGGTTTGCTAGTATACTATAAATATGAATCCTATACTATGTACATTACGAGCAATATCTGTAATTGCATTCTCGTAAACGGTTCTAACGATTTCGATGAAACTTATATTACTACAGGGTTTATGGGGCGAAAAATTGATTTAGCTAGTTCTCAAGTATGGGAAAATAATTTCACAACAGTTTACTTTCACAATAGCACAGTGGCTGCGCGGATTCAAATCACAGAATATTCATATACTAGCGAGTTTCAATACTGCAATGTGGTCACTGTTTTTTTTTAATATAATCAAACCTAAAATATATCGAGCAAGGTTCGGTCGCCCAGGTACTATTTTAAAATGTCAACTAGTGTAATATTATATACAAGTAGGTTAACAAGAAGTATCGCTATAACAAAAAGTTTGTAGGTAACTCAGTTTCTGAGAATTTCGACTGTGAGTGATGAACGGAGGCGTTAGTGGTTTAATAAGGGTTCCCTTTCTCCATCTCAGGTATAGTAGCTAAATGTCATTGTCGTGTTTTCTTGTACTTTTCATGAAATATTTAAACAGGGTCTGAATGACTAAATATATGTACAGAAGCCTAAAAATGAGTCAAATATTTTGATGAATTATATTACTGTGCCTTCACCATTTAGTTACTTTAATCCTAAATTCACCCTTACAAAACATAAGAGTTACAACATTATTGAAGCAAGCAGTATTGTCAGACACCAATTATACCATTATCAGTGAAATGGATGCAATAAGAAGCTTCATGCATTTGGAAACACCATATTTTCACAAATCACATAAATAAGTAAAAATAGACATTTTTGATAGCAGTGGTGACGATGAAGATATGTTAAACATGACACATAGAATTATAATTTATTGTTATATTGCCGACTAGTTTTTCCCCGCTACTTCGTCTGCGTGAATTTCATGTGAGCGTCAATGTCATCTGTCGTAACGTGAACGTGCCGTTCCAGTCAGCATACTGTATGGTTAGGTAACTATGTACAGACCCGCCCGCCGCACCGCGGCCGCGTATAAAAAGTTTCATAAGTTAAACCCCCCTCTTTGCGAGTGGAATTTTACGAATTATGAACCCCGGGTGCGGGTGGAATTTTACAAAAAAAGTACACCCCCCGGCAATATTTCAGTTTTAAATTTTTCGTGCCATACTAGAATAATGTACCAAAAGGGCTACAAATGTATGGTCTCAAATAATATTATTTCTGAAATAAAATAGGTGATTCTGTTAAATGAGTCTATTATTTATCTTTTTAACTTTGTTGGAGTTTGTCCAGTGACATCCTCCAATATAGCTCAGTAGAGGTTACTTTTCATTGGGGGCCATGCGGCCACCACGATACCAGTTACGTATATAAAATTTACGATACCAGTTAAGGGTTAATGATTGATGAGAGTGATTGGGAAAAAATAATCATTATGAGCAAGAGATGAATGAACAGACCTTACCACCCTCGACAGCAGGCAAGTGTAGGACAGACAACCAAATAATTTATTTAAAGAATTTGATACAAATTGATAATTCATTATTTATAATAAAACATGCTTTAGTGACACAGAGATCAAATGGTTTCACCTAATGGCAACCACAAGGCACAGTTAATCAACACCCACGTAGTATTGTTCTTGTTACATGAATTTTTTAAATCAGATTGGCGGTTGCTGAGATTATGGAGATCAAAGATACAGATGTTTCAGCTTTACATTAGATATACTATCAAATATCAATTTATAAAGTTGAAATTTAAAAAACTAGCATAAAAATAAGCATTTTAGAACTGAGTTTTATAAATTTAAAAAGGCTGAAAATCACTAAAGTATATATTTATTATTAACAATTACATACATACATATCTTCACGCTGTATCCCTAACAGGGTAGTCAGAGAGGACGGAGTGCCAAGCGCCAAGCGTAATAACAATTAATTATATAAATTGTAAAAGGTTAGATATCCATGTGATATTGATTTGTGATTATGAAGAATATACTGAGTTATGTAAGTTGTCTGTCCTACAACACAACAACACCAAATACAACGAAGCCGCCACCACTTGCAACCGCTCCCAAATGATATAACTAAAAATCGATCAAACCTCACGTGGTGTCTTGAATCCAAGGCCTACGTTTTTATAATGACGTATATCCTTTTTTTTGAGACCTCCCTTACGATTAAGGAAGACAGTCGCCTGCTTCTGGAAAGCTTTCTCTGTCTACAGAAAAAAAACACTCATTAAAACCACACTCATGCAATTACCTCTCGCGGTGTTTTGAAGCCGAGGCCCACATCTTTGTGGTATCTCAAAGGCTTACGACTCCGTTTAACACCGACCCCCTTCTTACGGTTCAAGAATACTGTTGGTTGCTTTTGAAATGAGCGTTCAGTCTGCAATTTCAAGTCGCGTTAATTATATTTAATGCATTAATAATATATAATTGATAAAAATTAAATTTAGAGTAAGTTGGAGTAGATTTTATTTTAGGGTATATTTTTATTTTGTTACAGAAATGGGCGATATATAACGTCACAGTGAAGAAATCACCGCAATCAGCCACCTTAGTGTTACATTTTAGAAATTAACTACATTCCAAAATCAAATTGTTCCACTGCGTTGCTACTTTGCTGTTTTCACTGCTACTCCCTTCGTTCCGATCAGAAATGGCAGATGTGAAAAAAATGATTTTTAAATAGAAAACTAGAATGGAACTTGGAATGTGGACACAGTTAGATCAGGTATAGTTATGGAATATATGTAAAATAATCAAAAAAATATTAAAAACGAAAATTAGCAGATTTCCAAATTCCTTTTTGCTTGTTCTAGTTTTAAGTATTATATAATTAAAGGACATTTGTGATCATTTGGGACCGAATTGAGTTGATGCATGTTTGGTAGTCGTAGGTATGTCATGTGTAGGCTTCCATTGTGCTTCCGCACAACTGAGAAGAGAACAACAGCGTGTGTGGTCCGCGCTGTCGCAGCACTGCAAGGGTACAGGAGAGGGGCTCTGTAACTGTCTTTGTCGAAGCATGTTACAAAAACTACTTCTTACCTACGTATTTTTATACTTAATGAGGTGTATTATTGAGTTGTCAGTGATAGAATTGGTTTTTTGATAGAAGACTGTCGAATAGTTAAAAAAAGTTAACATTGCCATAAACTTCTAACCTGACTGCCAGAAGTTGAAGCGTCAAAACAGGAAGCAGTAGTTATTGTAAAGTTTAGCCGCCTTCCCTGAGAAGTATACTTCAACACAACACTAGAGGAGTTCCGGTTGATTACCCTAAGAGATCCCGGGGCCCCACGGTTTTAGTTGGCAAACTCAGTCCAGAGAAGTCCCGCAAATCGTTTCCCCTCGAGCGGGAGAGATGCATAAAACATTTCCTCGAGTTAAAAAAAAAAGGTGTACGTCACGAACAACTACTGAAAAAGAATCGAATTCATTACCAAATCACACACCTACAGATACGTTACGAGAAATTCCAATGTTCCAAGTAACCAAAAACAAGGCCACGGTGATTTTTCACTGTGATTTTTATGTAACTAGAACAGCAGCCACCTGTACATGCCCATGTCTGTTGTTCTAATAGGTACTACAAAATGAAGGTAATATGTCTGAAACCTAACCTTAAAGTGTGCAAAAAATAAGAGTACAGAACATATTGTAAATTATTAAAGACTATATAAATGATAATAGATTTGGGTATAATCTAAATTAAAGACTTTTGTTTATAATTAGCTAAACAACCGAGAAAGTAGTTCCACGTGGGTAAATACATTAGTAAGTATCATTTTCCACTACAAATTCTTCGTTTTATTAGACATAAATTTCAAGATTGTTACATTTCAGCAGATTATTTCACAGGAAAAGATAACTCTAACGGTAAAATACATGAAAAAGAATATTTTTCTTGGATAACCATAAACATACCTGATCCGCCATTTTGCTCTTGACAAATGACAACTAATCAGTGTTACCAACTCTCAAAAATATTTATCCCTAAAGCTGTGAGCTAAAGTCAAAAGCCCCTAAAATCCCCGTAAAAAAATAATATTCTGTAAAAGTAATAATTAATAAATAATATGCTGTGATATTTTTTAATACTCTTTATTTATAAATTATTTAATACATCAAATATAATTTCGTTTTCTTCCGGAGACTCAGATTTTTTAAAATCATACCTATTGACATTGAATAAACTTAACATTTTAGTGGATGGATTAAGTTGTGCAAGATCCACCATCCAAGTGAATCAAACCATCATCATGCTTTGCAAAATTTCAATGGATAATCTATTCTGCAACTTATTTTTGACGATATTATAGATGGAAAACGCGCGATCGACACTTGCGTTTGAAATTGGAACCGTAACAAATGCTAATCCGAATTTTGCGACATTTTCAAAACGTTTAAAGCCAGCTGCGTCACAATTTTTATAAACTTCAAAATAAAATTCAGTTGAAGTAGGAAGTATTCGCCCATACTTTATTACTCAGTTGATGCTACTCAGACTCGATTTTATTTCTGTTACCATAAATATGAGTTTGCTGAATGTGATTCGATATTGGTTTTATATCGGGTTTGAATTGAGATGTCGCAACTTTTGGGTGCAAATCAGCAACTATTTTTAAAATTGATAAATTATTCGGAAGCCTTTTCTGAATTTGCTTGGCTAGACAACATAAAAATTTCTTGCATCTTTCCCTGACATCCAACAAATCCTGTTCTTCAAGTTCAAAGTCAAAGTGAAATCAATTTATTCAAGTAAACCCAATAACAAGGTATTTTTGAACGTCAAATCTACTTTAGTTCTTGTGATATGTTTTGAAAATCAAAACCGAATTACATTGATGCTGTATGCATCAGATACTTCTGGAAATTAAAGTCTACCAGTTCAGATCAGAATCCACCAATTTTTCCAATTGTGAAGGTACTACAAGACATCTCAGCAAGTTTATAACAAGTACTAGTCCTGAAATAATTTGGTAGGCTCAACATTGTCACTTTGAAAAAGTAAATTTCATTGAGACATTTTTTAATTTATTTTTCAAAAAAATCAAGAAAGCTTTAAAAGGAAGCCTCCGCATGTTATCATAAAGCTGTTCTGCCATGTAACATTTGTCATCGGATTTAGCAATCGAAAGAGCAGCTTTAATTCTTCCCACTGCTCCAATATTGTGTTTATAGCTTGATAGCGAGCGAGTCAGCGGGTTTCGCTAAGTCCTTGAATTTTTTTCAGATCCTTGTTGTCATTCAGAGTTTCAAATAATGTTTTTTAGTAGTCCAAACGTTTAAGGCTGTATGGAAATCAATTGTGTTTCTCTTATAAGAAATTCTAATTGGCGTGGTAATAATTCAGCCGCTTTTTCCGCGCATAAATACAAAGAGTGGCTAACACATTTCACAATAGTCAAATCAGGCAGTTCTTTTTTAATATAGCAGTCACCGAATTAAGTTTACCAACCATAACGCTTGCTCCGTCAACGCCGATTCTGATCATATTTTCAATTTTTAAGCCATCCTTTTTAAGTTAATCCTGCTTCATGTACACTTTTTGCGTCACATTCTATTATCTTTATTATTCTATAGAAAGTTGTGACAACTTGCCTTGTCTTATGTGTAAAAAAGTGCACCATAATGCATAGTACTTTTTGTGTAGAGAGATCAGTGCTCTCATCGATAATAATCGAATACGTAATTTCTCCTATTTCTTCAATTAAATCTTCAAGCATTGATGAACTAAGTACATTTTTAATAGCATTGAACACTTAGTGCGATGAATTTTTATATTTTTCAGAGCATCTGATGAAGGATCTAACTAGAATGTATATTATTAATCAAATGATCTACTGTCAACAAAGAACAGCGATTTTCAACTCGGCGATTTTTTTATTTTCCGATAAGGCTGGTTTATATATTTCAGATATTGATTTACTTGCCATTGCAGATTTTTCCCAGGCTGTGTTTTTTTTATGTTTATTAGTTTTAGCGTGACTAATTAAATCTTTTTTGTGGGGTTTTAACTCCACACGACAATATTTACAAGTTACCGATGTGTTTTTCGTAATATCAGGTGCAAGTCAATCTGTAATAAAAATTGTAAATAACGACATATGACTTCAATACCTATACACATAGAAGTATAGTAAATCATAGCAAATAGGAAAACAGTGAATCATGACAATACCAACACCACACAATTTTTTATAAATATTTTAAAGAATGTGTATATGTGTATGCATATATGTCCACACCAGACACCAAACAATCTTTAAAAAAACCTGAAAAAATAAAACATCACCAACATCCTGTCACTGATGTATACATCCTGTACTGCCCGACGATTCCACTCCGAAAAACGTGCATAGTCATAACATTAATTGTAGGTTATGTACTCAATTAAAAAAAAATTATGAAAAAAATTAAACCGCCTTCAAAAAAAACACTGAAAAGTATAAAATAACTATCCTTTACTAATCAAAACTCAAGTACAATTAAAATAACTTTATAAATACGATACACATACCTATATAATTCAATTTGACAGTTACTGAAATCGGTGCCAAGCCCATCAAACTAATAGACTTTATGTTGTTGCACATTGATTTGGCACCGACTTCAATAACTGTCAAATTTAATTATATAGGAATGTGTATCGCCTTTATAAAGTTATTTTAATCGTACTTGAGTTTTGATTAGTAAAGGATAGTTATTTTATACTTTTCAGTGTTTTTTTTTGAAGGTGGTTTAATTTTTTTAATACATTTTTTTTATTTCTCCCTTTAGAGTGGTCTTGACCTAATTAAATATCTAGGGCAGGTCTGCAATTAACTTCATTCTAATTCCGGAGCGCAACGATATACAAGAGAATCATCAATATAAACAAAGGTTATAACCAGGTCGTGTTATCTAGTGTATCTTCGAAATCCAAGCTCCAATATCGGTGAAATTTAAATGGAACCACCTCTGAAGTATTACCTACCAAACAAAAAAAAAATTTTTGAAATCGGTTCATAAATGATGGAGTTATGAGGTAACAAACATACAAAAAAAAAACAGCAACATACAGACGAATTGAGAACCTCCTCCTTTTTTGAAGTCGGTTAATAAAAAATGCCTTTTTTGAATTTTATTGAAGAACTGGCACTGCTGTAATTTGATGACACCGGTAATTCTATGGTAAAAGATCATAAATATTGAATTTAATACTGTTTATCTTGATCATTTATAAATTACAAAAAAATACAATGAAAATTCGTTACCTTTTGAATTTGGATCTGTTTCCCAAATCTTCGTGTACTTCTGACTGTACGCCTTCTTATTTTTAGTTTCTTTAGGCACCATTAACAAATTACATGTCGACGCAGCAGTACAATAACAAAATAGAATTAAACAAGAGTAAACAACAATCGACGTAGGTACATATTACGTATTTCTAGTAAGCATAGGCACAATAACCACCAGTCACCACAGAGTAGTTGTAATATATTTGTACTAGATGTCGCTAAGTCGTTAGGCAACAAATAAATGTGATTGGCTAGTTTGGAATTGTCTCAAGGCCTATACTTTTATATATTTATTTTCCTCAATAAAAAAAAAATATGAAGAGTAGAAAAATTCCTAAAAATACCCCTAAAGAAATAAAATTCCTAAAAAAATCCCATCCCACTTATTTAACCCCTTAATCTGGGGGGAAAACCCCTAAGTTGGGAACCCTGCAACTAATTTACATTTTTTTTAGTACGGTTCTCCCTTAGGAAAGAAGGTAAAGGGATCTGTGCCCATGTAACCAATGTCTTCAGTAGTAAATAGATAAATTCTTCGTATTTCGTATTTCTAAAAATAATTTAGGAATTGATTAATAACGAAAAAGTATATACATACGTTAATGTTTCAAAGACTTAAAACTACACATTATCTTAAGTAATAGACTTCCTAAAAGTTGCCGCTTAGAAAGCTGTCATTGCTTAAGGTGCCCAGCAGACTGGCAGTATTAGCTCGTTGAATAGCCAAACTGATTCGTTGGGGGAAGAAACTGCCAGCCCGGCGGTCTCCCGAGGTTTCGACCAGTTTCTTATAAATATCAGAAACCAGTTGATAGGCTTCGGGGCCCCAGGGACCCAAAGTTTCGACTGCAAAGGGTGCAAATATGAAACTCTCAGAGAGAATCGTAAACTTACGCTGCTTCAAGTTCTCGGCAGTGCTGGCCGCGGCACTTGCTGTCTTGGAAGTCGCCGGTACATGGAAAACAGCAAGTGTATCGACACAAGTGGCGTCCTACACCAGGATTCCATCTTCAAGGATTTCTAAGGAATGAGCGTCAAACCATTAGGTCTCCTGTCATCGCTGTGCACAATACCTACAGGCTCTAAGACTGCAGGAACGCCAGCAGCGACAAGGGCCCGCCGAATGACGTTATTCAAGGCAGCGTGCTGTGATATGCGGCCCGCACTACGTAAACATGATAAACCATGGTGATCTAGCACATCGACGAGATCACCACAGCGGCAACGGTGAGGAAGGTTAGTCCTGGCCCCCAGACGAAGGAATACTATGAGAGAAAGTGTGATATATGATACTGTCAATTAAGGTTCCTAAGTTTTTTGAAGGTATTACCTCCAACCAGTGTTCTGACTCCTTCTCAGAAACAACGAGGTGGGAAGATCGATCTTTTTCGGTACTACAAGAGTCTAAAAGATGTAAATGAACATTTTTGCATATAGGCTCATCCCAGTGTTTCTGACAAAAGGTCGAGGTAGGCAGATTAGTACTCGGACAAACACTTAACCAAGCATTTCGAGCATCAGTCAAGCACGCCACCTCAACCGATCCTAAGAAAGGGCGAAGAACAGGTAGGAAAAGGTTTTCCGTAATGTATTCTGACGATAGAAAAGCAGGTAGTGACACACTCGAGATTTTGCGTATGTCTAGGCCTCCATAACGGATAGGAAGTAAGGCTTGATTCCAGATCCTGTCATCAACAAAGGAGGAATTTAATATTTGTAATGTATTTTTGAGAATATTGTCTGCAGATATTAAAAGGGTTTGAAATTTAAAAAGCTGAGAACAGCGAAGAATATTTGTAAATATTATAAATAAATACTAATATATGTACTAAATATATACATACTAATCAGCACTGATTACTATAAAGCTGTTTACATGAAATCAGAGCAAAGTTAATCACATATATGAATATTCCGGAAGAAACTCAATTGCTTGCCGTTATTTAGTTAGTTGTGGCAATATTGCAGCGTATTTGTAAGTCATCGTGCAAGTTCGTTAGTCGATATTATATCCTCTTTGTAGCAAATGACATCGTGCAAGTTTGATATTTGGTAACTAGAAAGCCATATTTTAATGTGCTTCAAGTGTATACGCTTGTCATATGGCTGCCGCCGAACACACTTGGTAAAACGTTATTTTTTGATACGTCAGACCTACTATCGCACGCCTGCTTCAAGTTTCATATTCTGTCTGGGTAGACATCCTCCCATTCAAAATCCGTTTGTCCTATTTAAAAAACAAAAGTTGTTACCGACAGAAAGCCTTGTGATCGTTATTGTTATTGTACTATGCCCACGCCACAATTTTGAATGAGTTTATGTATTCTGAAAACTTTGTGATTATATTCTCTTTGGTATCCTGTTCGTTACTATAATAGATTAATATAGTCTGAGGTGTAGAGATTTATGGTTTAGAATTTTGACTATGGAATATTAAAAAAGAAAACACAAAAGCACCGAAATTTTGGCAATAAGGTGGAGCTGCGCTAGCTAAGAACAAATACTAATAGAAGTAGCGTATCTGACGTCAGTGAATTCTTAGAACGAGAACATTAATTACGTGATGCCTTAGAAAGAAGAAGATACCAATATGGTTTTTTGTCTTTATTTCGTGACCGAAAATTTGCGACCACAATTGTCAATTTTTACAAAAGTGGACCTTAAGAACAGTGATAGATCTATGTGCGCTAGTATATTAGTGTTCTGTGGGTGGAGCCAAGGAGCACATATAGTCGGGACTTTCATACATAGATATAAAAAGAGATTTATATGAAACTCTTACTAAGCTCAAGCACCAATGTAAGGCCGTTTCCACACCTCTCATACACTACTGCCAACATTGCAAAAAGCGATAGTGATGTCCTGTCGATGAAAATTTTTATCGATAAAAATGAGGTTTAACATGCAATAAGGTTAATATGCAATAAAATTATTTATTTAAATATAAAAACTCTCCGAGTGTTATGTAGTGTTTTATTTTTATTTAATATAGGTACATTTTATTGAAGATTTTCAAGAAACTGACATCTTTGTTTCATTTCCTTCTTGTTTTTAATGTAATCTCTAAGAATATTGGCTGCTAAGCTGAAAAAAATATCCGATTATAGAAATTAAACGAAAAAAAATACACCAAGATTAAATGCAGGTGTAATTCTTACTTCATTATGACACAGATTTTCGTAGTAATTTTACCCCTGCCATGATTTTCAATTTAATGTTTAATTTATAACATGAAGGTAAATATGGATTCTGTAAACAAAAGAAATATACACCGTGAATAATAATAAGAGGTACAAGATATTTTAGTAGAATCCTAATATTCAAAAGCTAAAATAGATTTTGTTTGTTCTACTTTCAAACCTAAACCACTGAACCTATTAAACTGATATTTTATTAAAACAATGATTACAATTACGCCATAAATGTACTGACGTAAAGAACATTTCGATATAATATTAAAGTTTTCTTTACGTTAATTATGACTTCACATATTCAAAATTAAAAATGTATATCGATATATGTAAGCATCGATAATAAACCGCACTATTGCACTTGGTTATAAATCAAGATTATACGAAAGGCTTAAAATAAATGGCATATAAGAAGGTATTGTACATATCATATTGGTACATATCATAAAATAAAGATATGTACATGATGTACTACTACTGTACTAACCTGTCTTCGTCTAAGGGAAATTTCGCCATAAATAAACGTTTTTTATCGTAAGTCCGGCCAGCTATTAAACTACATACATAACAGGTTTTGTAATGAATTGTTATTAATACAACACCACGGATCACTGTTTTACACGTTTCAGTTGTAAATCCAATAATTATGTACGTATATTTGAAAAAAAGTTATAAATATCAATGACTGCAAAGACTTACGTCTTTACGTCGAAACATATATAAACAAAAACAATGAAATTAACATAGATCACAGAGTACTAATATGCTGATGGAAAAGAATGACAGAGATAATTATAAATTGACAGTTTAAGAAAGAGACGTCTGTATGGGGTCAAAAAAGACAGAGGTAGCCGCCATTAAAGTTAGCACACGTTTCATATGGATATGATTTTCTGCATGGAGTTTCGTCAGACGTAGTGATTACATTGCATCAGACTGGGTGGACATTAAGCATTAATTTTACATTCTCTTTGGGTGGAGCTGACGTAAAAAAATACGGAAAGCTTTATAGGAAGTTTTCTTTGGGTTTATTCTTGGTTTTATTGTACAGATTTTGATTAATAATAATATACCTACATTTAAGTTTTTGAATATATATCTATATTCAATACTCTACCACAAATCCTTTGGAGATAATTTTTATTCAACTTAGTTCAAGCGGAAAATTGCTACTAAAACCTAACAAGGCCATTGCAAATGGTAAACACATTATTTGTAAATAGCTAAATGATTTTGTAATGAGGACGACAAATTATTACGTATAATCAGTGTTGTTTTATGGAGAACGTCGAAAGAAATGCAGAAGAGTACGAATTTAAAACAAATTTCTTTAACATACCGTGGGATGATCGCTCGAAACGCAGTAAAATAGGCATCGTCGTTTTATTGGCTAGTATATTTGCTGCAATTATGGCTCTGATCATTAACAATTTTGTAACGCACTATAAGGGATATAACGAAGATAAAACTATGGATAGTGCAGAAATAAAATGTCGCCTTGTAAAAATGGATGGATACCCTTTTGTTGCTAGAATTTATTCGGTAACATCTCAAGACTTACTTTGTATCGGTGCAGTAGTGAGTAAAAGTTCAGTTCTAGCTAACGAAGTATGTACGAAATCAGGTCCCATTCGATTGCTACTGGGAAGCGCCAATATGTAAGTTTATGTTAACTGACTATTATTGAATTGTTACATAGTACTTTATTTGCTATTGTTACTTTACTTCTAGAGTAGGTACCACTTGTTGGTTCTTTCCGTTAAGATTTCTAAATAATATCCAAGTTATTGTAATACGACTTTTTTCGGTAATGTAGGAGAAACCTGAACACAGGTACTCAGATCCCTGAGCTTTTTCTGGGGATACTTGGTTATATGGGGTTTTAAGCCATTAAAATTCCTGCAGCGGTCATCCTCGGTGCGTTGTGGAGGGGCTCCGGGATCTTCTTACAGAACGCATAGGAGTCCCTTTAGATACGTACCGAAGCACTTCTCGGGGCGACAGTGACAGAGCCCTCCCTACACTACAGCGTAACGAGAGCGTGGCCCTCGTTAGGGACGTATAAATTGACGATCGGACACCCATTTCTATCGAGAGGGACCTCGAAAGCCTCTTTAATTGCTTTTTACGACAGGTGCGAAATATTATAGCCTTAATCACTGGCCAACTTTCGGCCGAGGATATTATCAGGCAGGCGCAGAGTTTAGGATTTCAAGCCGCCGTACGGGTTGACCAACCTGCTATTCAGTTACCCCTAGTTCTAGTTCGTCGGACTAGATGGCACGGTCCGACGGCTTAGGCTTTATGACGATGTAGAGTTCTTCGGTTGTGGTTCACCTTCGTCTTCAGGCTTTGGCACATCGGTGTCGGCCCCACGAACAAACTTTCCGCAGTTGTGCGATGTTTCCCGTCCACTAGTAGATACATATGTCATCCTGAAACTGGGCGGCTTTGGGCCGGGCCATAACGACTAGGTTGCGATGATGGTTGCATCTTTTTGAGAAAATAACTTAAGGGACTATCGCCGCGGGGGGCTGCTATTAAGGTGGCTTGTATACCAAGGAGGATGAAACGCTACAGCAATTACGAAGTGGCGGTAGCTGAAGAAAGGACTATCATCTACGTGATCCTCCAGTTTGACACCATGTGAAAGGCAGTGAGTCGCCCACGACAAGTCGACGATTGACTACTCCTGCCATCAAACATATGTGCTCACAGATTTTCGGCTTACAAGCTAAAGATCCAGACCAGCCGCCCATTCTTCAATTGTATTCCCCTTTACGTCGTCGTGAGGGTTCTCTTGAACGAGCGTTAATCATGATGACTGGGCGAGATAAGCACCTGCAAATGCAATTAGCCACTCCGCCCAAGCACACCTCGTAAGCGGCGAGGGTATTGTCGGGGGAGACGTAGTAGCACGCACACCCAAGGAGACCCCATTCCATGCCATCATAGATAGGCCTGTCCTATTGAAACAGACCTGTTACGATGCAAGTACTTGTTTGTACTATACATACATAATGTCCTGTAGACCGATTTTATAGTTTTAACCATAGACTTCATAAATAACTCCAGATGTCGTACCCGTGCAGCAATGGTGGAGATAATCAGATAAGCTGACTCATCATACACATGACACATACTTATTATCAGATGAACTGATCGACCGCCATTTCGTTAGAAAACAGCACCCATCCATTTACATTTTATTTCATTTATTTGCCTCATTTCGTAGTACGGCACAGGCTGTCTGGAGTTATAGTCTGTGATTTAAACTTATGTTCAAATCTGTAAATTAACTTAATTTTTAATTTAATTTTTTTTAGAACTTATGTAGAGGAATTATACGATTTGTACGTGCGTTATAAAATTTTGTGGTATTTTGAATGTGTTGATTTAGAACAGAGTAACTCAATAAACGTTCGCAATACCACAAGTTAATTAGTTATTAGACAATACATTGTGGCATTTTCGCATTTTGATAAATGTGAAAATGCCACAACAATCGTATTGTATTTGATTGTAAAACGTACCTAACGTGATTAATTTTTCCTCAGCAAATTTATTTTATTTTTTTCTTAATTTTCACAAATCGTTATAAACTAATTAATGAAAAACTATTTTTCAGTCCACGATGCAAAAAGGGGTTTTCTGTAGATTCCATAGAACCTGTGTATCACGAAGGTATATCTGATAAATTAGTAATTTTATCCACTAATGAAAACCTAATTGAATGTGCTAAAGTTATATCCATTGGCCGGAAACTTGATTGGAATTCACGAGCTTATATCATTGGAAGACCTCTACAAGGAAGAAGATCGTTTACGCGTCAGCAAGTCAGTCTGGCTGGTCAGGGAAACTGTACGGCATCGACTAATTTGATTAAACGTTTGCACCAAAAGAATTTGATATGCGTTAAGGATCTTGCTCCATGTCCTGTGAGAGCAGGCGATCTGCTTATACAAAGCGATAGTTTATTTGGTCTGGCTGTCATTAGTATTTACTATAGCGAACGAAACAGATATGCATACTTCACAGATTTGAGTACATTGAATCAAGAGTTGAAAGATTTCGACATAAATATTAATGGAGAAAGATAACTTGGAGCAGTGGAATAAAGTATTTGATGCACATCGGGGAATTCTTTATTTATTAATAAGTACGTAGTCGTAAAACCTAACTACATACTTTTAACTTAGGTATGAAGCGGAAAGGTTAATTTAATTATTCCTTCGATTACAAATAAAAAGATTATTCGTTTACTAACCTGGCCTTTTTGGCGGGAACAGATGAAGTGTGTTTATCATTTCATTTAGATTTTTTATTTTATTTTTGGGAGTTTTAAAGTACAAAAGTGATAGTATATTGTATATTAAAGTTCTGTATAAGTGAAAACAATGGAGTAAGTCTAAATAAACATGTGTAGCTGAAGTTCTCGCGCTCTTCCAAGAAGTCCTACATAACTTCAGTAAAGTCTACTATCAGTTTACTCTTTACTGGAGGAGTTTTACGATAAGATAAAAAAAGAATTTACTTCGAACGTATTTCATGTGGATTCTACTTATTAATACGTGACATTAGCAAATGCGCTAATCTGTGCGCCATGCCATGAAAAAAGAAAGAAAAAAAAGTATTAACCTACACCTCAGGACAATTACTGTAAAAAGAATTGGTCCGAGACCTACATAGGAGTGAAATGTGTAGTGTTTACTTGTGTACGTACTAATAAACTACTTGTGCAGTTAAATAAGAATATTTAACTGAACAGGTAGGTAATGAATACAAATTAATAATAAATTTCAACCTACATATAAAAAGTACAGCAAAAGTAAAATATTAGGTACGTAATAATACTTAACTTACATACATACATATCTTTACGCCGTATCCCCAACGGGGTAGTCAGAGAGGACGGAGCGCCAAGCGTCGCGGTCCTTACATACTTCTTTCGCTTCCTCAAAGCTCCTCACACATTTTCGCCTAGGTATGCGAGTGCTTTTGACATTTCCGTCGGCTAACACTAGCTATTTGATCTTCATAAGTCAGCCTTGGTCTTCCTTGGCTTCTTTTACCTCTCACTTTTGCTCTATAGATTTTCTTCGTCAGTCTTTCATCACTCATTCTTTCCATGTGCCCGAACCATCTTAGCATTCCTTTCTTTATTTTTACAATAACACTGTCGTGCAACTCTGTCATACAGCGTATCTCTTCATTGTTTATTTTGTCCACAAGATTGACACCGTACATATTTCTAAGAGATCGCATTTCTACTGCATTTATTTTACTTTCACTCGATTTCGGCCATATCCAGGTCTCACTACCGTACAATAAAGTTGGTACCAAACCACATTGTGTATAGCCATTTTGGATTTTTTTTTTTATGAAAGTGGGGGCAAACGAGCAAGCGAGTCACTTGATGGAGAGTGACCACCGCCGCCCATGGACACCTGCAACACCCGGACAGGGGTGCGTTACCGGCCTTTAGGGCAATAGGGCCACCGGCACTCACTCATCGAACGAAACAACAGCAATAGATGGTGCTGTTTCACACCAATATTGTGAGAGGGTGGTATTTCACCGGGCGAGCCGGCCCAATTCGTGCTACAATGCAGCATGGCTCTATACCACTCCGAAAATGAGTTAAATATATTCACACCGCCTACTAATGCGGTTAGAGCACCGTTCACTTTATTGCCGGCTGCTACCCGTCTCTCCACATCCAACTCACATCTTCCATCCCTCGAAAACGCACTCCCCAGTAATACAATTTCATTCACTTGTTCTAGACATTTTCCATTTACAGATTTATCACACTCTGTCTGTACATCTTCTCTTTCAAACACCAGAACCTTAGTTTTGTTCACATTCATATTCAAGCCTTTCACTTCACAGTCTTCTTTCATGGACGTAACTAGTGTCTGTAGTAGTTCTGATGGTACTATAAGCACAGCATCGTCAGCGTAGAATAGGCAGTTTACCACTGTACCATCACTTATCATACTACTCATACTACCCTTCAATGTCTAGAGGCAACTGTCCAAATACAGCACGAATAGCCAGTCAGACATCACGCAGCCCTGTCTGACGCCTGAACAGACATCGAACCACCATCTATCCTTACACAGGCTCTGTGGCCTCGATATAATGACTTCACAGCCTGCAGTAAGGAGCCCTCCACGCCATACCCAGGCAGAACACTCCACAATTTCTTTCGCACTACTTTATCGAACGCTTTTTCAAGATCCACGAAAGCGTAGAAAACTCTGACCTATGGACAGAAACTTCCCCGCGATAACGCGAAGAGAGAAAATGTGATCTATACAACCCCTACTACTAGTAACCCCTAAATGTATATTAAGTACACATTAATCCACAAACAGTAACAGTAACTGAGTATTTATTTCTGTTTACTAAAATGATAAATGTTGAAAATGTTTCGGCTAATTATCAATTAATCACATCTACGATGACATGGTTGTTTCCTATGACGGCCCTGGGATGGTATCTGCACGGAGCCTAAGTCGACTTCTTCTGGAGTTGTGAGACTCTTCCAGTCTTTAGTACCAAAATAAATCGCTAGTACCACTAAAAAAGTCAGTGTTGTGTACATCAATAAAGTGCCGTCGAGTCTCCAAGACTTTGTGTTTTCGGTGCTGACAGATAATTTTATTTGTGGCTTTATGTTTGAGTTCGATTTCAACGACATGGCTTCTACTTGTTTTGAATTTTAAAGACCTGAAATAGAAAAAAATATGTCTATATAATTCGAGATGTTAAATAGTGATTTCTTTTAAGTTTCATCTTAGGAAATGAACATAGAGACAATTAAGATTTAGAGAATTAGGCAAAGCTTGAATATAGCATTGAATATAGCGCGAAGATGTGTATGTATGTATCTTAATATTGTATTTAATAGATAATCCTGTAATAAATTACACCAGTACGTAGGTATGGTAAGCGTAATATCACTGAGGTAATAATGATTACTTCTGTGCGTAATATAGTCACAGATTTTTTTTAAATTTATTTTAGTAGATTTTCTCGCTTCGCGTTATCGTGGGGAAGTTTCTAGTCATAGGTCAGAAAGTTTTCTGCGCTTTCGTGGATCTAGAAAAAACCTGCGATAGAATAGTGCGAAAGAAATTGAGGAATCTTCTGCCTGAATATGGTGTGGGGGGCCCCTTACTGCAGGCTATGAGGTCATTATATTGAGGTCACAGGACCTGTGTAAGGGTAGAAGGTGACATGTTACCCTGGTTAGAAGTCTGTTCAGGTATCCGACAGGGCTGCGTGATGTCTGCCTGGCTGTTCGTGCTGTATTTGAACAGTTGCCTCCAGAGACTGAGAGGTAATATGAGTGGAATGATACGTGATGAGTGATGACATAGTGGTAAACTGTCTATTGAACGCTGACGATGCTGTGCTTATAGCACCATCAGAAGCTAAGGTTAAGGTTCTGGTGTTTGAAAAGGAAGCGGTAAAGACGAAATGTGAGATTTGAGTAAATGGAAAATGTCTAGTACAAGTGAATAAAACTGTGTATCTGGAGAGTGAGTTTTGAGGGATGAAAGATGTGAGTTTGATGTGGAGAGCCGGGTAGCAGCTGGCGATAAAGCGAACAGTGCTTTGTCTGCATTATTAGGCAGTGTATATATATTATATAATAATATCTAACACTGCCAAAATGGCCATCCACAATGTGGTGTTGGTGCCAACTTTATTGTACGGTAGTGAGGCCTGGATATGCCCGAAATCGAGTGAAAGTATGATAAACACAGTAGAAATGTGATCTCTTCGAAATATGTGCGGTGTCACCCTTGCGGGTAGGATAAGCAATGAAGAGATACGTAGTATGACAGGGATACACGATAGTGTTATTGCAAAAATGAAGAAAGGAATCCTTAGATGGTTCGACCACATAAAAAGAATGAGTGATGAAAGACTGACGAAGAAAATCTACAGAGCGAAAGTGAGTGGTAAAAGAAGCCAAGGAAGACCAAGGCTGACTTATGAAGAATAGCCAGAGTTTAAGCAGACGGAAATGTCGAAAGCACTCGTTACCTAGGCGAAAATGTGTGAGGAGAATGATGAGATTTGAGGAAGTCAAAGAGGTATCTAAGGATTGCGACGCTTGGCGCTTCGTCCTCTCTGACTACCCCGTTAGGGATACAGCGTGAAGATATAAACATATGTAAGATGCCAGACATTATCCTTTTAGTAAAATGATATGGATGTCATTTTTGACGCTGCTGCTGATGCGGGTTACGAAAATAACATCTATTTTTAAATCTAAAATTTATATTAAAATATACATATATTAAATGCTATAGGCAACTAATCTGTGCTGTAGGTATTAGATCCATACTATCCATATCCATAGTTTCATACTAATAAGTGTTATTCCTGCAAAAGTATGTCTGTCTCTGTTACGTTTTCACGGCTAAAGGCGATTTTGATTAAATTGGGCACCGATTTTGATACCAGGAGATGAACACAGACTATTTTTTTTTAATCAAAAATCTATCCCCAACGGGATGGAAAGGGGGATGAAACTTTGTATGGGTAATGCTAAACCGCTGAACCGATTATGATGTTTAGAACAGTGATTAATTTTTTTAAAGAAAAAGGCAGAGGCTACTTTTTATGAAAAATGGACCCACAAGGGGGTGAAAAGAAAACTAGTGTTTTCTTCCCGGAAAAGTCACGAAATTTTTTTGCATGCAGACGAAGTTGTGTGTGTGTATATTGCTAGTAGCATATAATGTCGCTGAATGCTAGATTCTTCTTTGATAGTTAAGTGCCAAGTCAAATATTATGACGACGAAAGGCAAGTTTTTGACATTTAATGATTAAAAGGTGTTATGTCAAATACAACAACAAAGTCTTTGACAATGTTGCTTCAAACTTATTATTTTTAGTACGTATCAAGTTCTGGTTTATATTTTGGTCCCTACTTTTGTGTATTACCACACAGTTGCCTTCAGGTACGACGATAGAGTGTCGTACCTGAATGACTCCTGCATAAAACACTCAAGTATTACCATTCAAGTATTACGTAAGCACGAAAGGGGGGCGGGGGACTCTTTGCTTCGCTTATTTTTGATGACGTGGGGATGGGGTGGTGTGGATGGTGATTACGTCAGCAATATTTATTTATTAACTTTTTCGGATATTCTGCAATATTTAGTAGATTTTGATTTGAACACGTCATATGACAACCCTACTTTAATAGCACAAAATAATTTTACGTGTTAATCGTTAAATATTAAGATTAAATACCATGTCAATAATTTGCTTAAATAAATATGAAATGTGCATTAAATTCCTCCAAAGCCTATAAATTCCTTATTTCTATAGTTGAAGACTGCTGTTCATGAAGCAATAAAGAAACCATAACAGATTGCTTACATTTACGGGGGGGGGGGGGGAGGGGTTAATACAAAAATACTACTTACGTAATACTTGAACGGCCCCTTATATCTACATTATTTCTCGCGTGGTAACACTAGGAAGTCTAATTTAAACTTGTTTCAAATGTACGCAGTTGCATGGCAAACTTGGTGCGCACCTGATTTAAGTTTAAATTGCTATCTGGGTAGGTTATTATATTACAAGGTATATTAATTAGATAAGCTATGTGGCTGAAAAATTGAACTGTAGGTAGTTCAAGTATTTCTCAAAGATTTAAAAAAACAGGAAATACTAGGAATGTTATGGACTAAGAGCTAAGCAATGGCCGGACTTACGTCACAGTATTTTTATGGGTCCTTTTAGTTTAAGGCTACAAATTCTTTAATACCCATAAAAATGGGAATTTAAGACATTACAGTACCTACACAATAGTAGGTAATAAATAAAAGAGTTCAAAATGAGAACCCATTTTGGGAGGCTTGTTTCTGACGGTAGGTTGGCCACTGTATCGGATTATATGAGAATCGTTTATGCAATCATAAACAGACACGTGACTAAAATGAGTAAAAAGGTAGATGTATAAGAAGGAAAAGTTATATTATGCATGGTGCGATGCATAGCCATTTATACGAAGGAACTCACCGCAAAGGGCGTCTGGCAGCTCTAGCAATAGTTGATTGGAGCTGGTACTATTATCTTCTTGAACATATTTTCGTGTGATCTAACTAAATATCTTAATCTGTACTAAATAAGTGAGGTAAAATTATGTTTATAAACACAAATCAGAAAGGCACGCTTATTACCTAACTTGGAATTAGTATGCGACAGTCATATGTCGTGCGATATCTGCTGTTAAAACGAGAATTTGTTTAGTGGCGTTATATCTGCCGCTAAAAGTGCATTTTACGGTCATAGCGCAATATACACAATTGTCATACACGATATCGATATTTTATTACACTTAGTCAGTAATAACCCCGTGGGGTAGTCTCTGAAACTACTGAACCGGTTTTACAAGGAAGGCTACACTAGCCTTGAGTAATATATAGACTGTGGTAATAGGTCCCCTTGTGAAGCCGTGGTGGGCTTTGTATAGTATATTGTAATCAAAATTCTTTCGGTTTGGTATAGTGTTTGTAATTCACACGATAGTTCCAACATACAGGCTATACCGCTATTTTTGTCAAAACTATGCGAGCGAAGTCGTAGATGAAAGCCATCACTTTACGCTAGTAACTAATTAATTTGCGCCATCAAATATTAATGAATTTGAATAAAAGCCAGTAAGAAATATAAACTTTGCAATAAAAATATTGAATAGTTTTAGTGAAGTACAATTACAAATTATAGCAAAATTTTGAATAACTGCTGCAAATATAAGTCTATTTAATATAATAATTATGACGATGATGCTGATTATTTTTTTTTAATCCGCGAGACAAAAAGATAGGCGTTATAAGTTGACGCCTACAGCTGTGTGTCTATTTGTCTGTGGCATCGTAGTTCCCAAACAGGTGGACCGATTCGGTCGCGGCTTTTTTTAATAGAAAGCTACTTGAACTGGAGTGGTTCTCAGCTACGCGTGTTGTAGATCAGGTCAGCCGATCCGAACAATATTAGCACTTTTCGTTTTTGGTAAAGGGATCTCAACTGTGAAATGGAAATTTAACACTCTTTCACTCGTCTGATCGACTTCAAATTAAGTAGGTACACTGCAATATTGGACGCCGCAATAATGTGGTAACTTTGATTTGATGCTGCAGTTATGCTGTATGCAGTCAGTCTCGGCTCCTCAAGGACATACGGTAGGGGCGTTGTTTGAGGATCATTCAACAAGACGTTTACAACAAGACAAGAAAAAAATAGAAATTATTTACAATATTATTTACCATGAAAGTACCACCGACCAAAGTAATAAAACAAATTTTTTACATGTTCAATCTATTATCACAGATTAATTACTTACTAGATTATTATTAAAACCTCGTAGTAAGTTACATGAAAAATTTACGAAACCCTCGAGAAAAATCCGTAGAAGGTAAAAAAAATAATTTTCGTTTTTTTTTTTTAAGGTGTCAGGAGTCTCCTATGTAATTAGAATAAAACGCGACACATAATAGGTAGGTAGTAGCCTAGTAGCTACCCACCCTCATAACAAAACAACGATAACAAATACCTATAAAAATTGTGTTTTATTGAGATCTGTCATCCAGGAGTTGAAATCCAAGCCAAGTTTTGTTCAGCTAAGTCCCACCTGTGAAGTTAGTTCAACATAAGTGATTTTTCCGTTTTCCACATAAGAATTTTAGTTTTGTATATAATAGATGGCACTAAAAACAAATTACCGTGATAGCCATTTGAGCCATATCAGACTGACTTATTAAAAATTGTTTTGATTTAAAATGAAATTAATGAAGTGTACATATATTTAAAACTACCTAAGAATTAGTACATTATGTAACTAGGTAAATATGTTGAACGATCAAAATTATAAATATTCAATACTAATTACTCGTAAATTGTTATGTCAATTTTTGAAGGATTAATCCTTCAGCCACAGTATTCTTTACATCGTCGGCGTCGTGCGTCCAATTTAACGCATTCGTTGGTGGGTCGAAAATGATTATGATAACCCATTAACCGCTCGTCACTCGCACGATTGGCTGTCAAACGTTTTCAATAGATTCGTAGTAAGGGAAAATCCACAGGGTGTCTGTTACTATAAGTATAAAGCCTTAATCTTACTGTTTCTATGTTGGTCTATGAGAGAGAAAAATTTGTTGTGCCACCTACTTATCTTCTCGCGCAGGTTATAAAAGTCAGCTAAGGCCCTAAGGGTTAATGCTTATTTTGAGAAACGTGTATGGCGATGCGTTATCTAGCTGTCAGTACATGGTTCTGCATTCCCGACTGTAAGCCTAAAATCGCTAGAAATGTTTTGACCGAGTTGTATGAGAAATGGCGCAACGTTAGGTCTGTAATTTTAGCTTGCATTATTGGTCGATTAATCAAAGGTCTGATAAGTGATTGTAAAGATAAGTCCTTGCTCGAAACTTGCGCCGAGTATTAAAACTGCGATATACTTACTTAGAAATCGGAATGTGTGTATCCCCCAGTATTACTGCCTTGTTTCATGTCTGTTCATTGGTGATTTTCCAGGAACGCCGGGTTTGGTTGTCAAAGCAAGCCGGTTGTAAACGAGCCAAAAACGCTCTGGCGTTTACAATTAAAATGTTAATTTATAGCTAGATATACGTGGCGTCATGTCATGCCCCTTAATGCTTTCATTACTTTGTCGTATGTAGTACTTCTATTAACTACGCACTTAACATTATAGGCACCTTCATAATTGTTATTATGGGCATGTGTTGACTTCTTCTGCTGAGATGGTAGAATATACATACATTTAGGACGACACATTATAAGCTATAAAATACAATATGTAGGTACCTATCATATTAGAATAAAACATTAGGTATTTTTAGGTTAAAACGTACATAAAAGGTATCAGCTTTTCTTGAACGTGCCCTTATTGTGACAAACTTATGCAATTTAGTTATTCAGTTTCAGTAGAAGAGGAATTTTAGAGAATTTTTACTGATTGGGATTGAGAACTTGTTATAAAAATGTAACCTTTTAGCTGTCAATATTCTTTTTAAATTTATAAGGCTTTGGTTTATAATATAATAGCTAAGATAATGGCATAATTTTTTTTCTTTCTTTATGGCATGGTACACAGTTTAGCGCATTTGCTAATGTCACGTATTAATAAGTAGAATCACAAGTACATTTGTTTGTTCTTATCGCAAAACTCCTCCAGTAAAGTGTTAGTAGATTTTACTAAAGTTTTATAGGACTTCTTGGAAGAGCGCGAGAACTTCAGCTACTTAAGTTTATTTAGACCTATTGCATTCGTTTCACTTGCACAGCAATTTAAAACACAATATACTATCACTTTTGTACATTATAACTAAAAAATGTAAAAAATAGAAAATCTAGATAAAATGACAACCTTACTTCTCAATGGCATAATTAGTAAGCATAGTAGACATCTCGGCTTAGTCCAAGATAGTAATATGTATACGTTATATTATGTCTATATTACTGATTTGCAAAGTCGGTTAAAAATGCTACTACGTAATGTGATTCGGAGGTTTAAAGAGAGCTAAAAACTTGTTTTGTTCACTTGCTTAATTTGAGATCTTCTTCTTTTTGTATACTGGCAACTCGTTTCGCATTGGTGTATCTCTTATACAAAATATATGTCTTCTTGGTCTTCTTATTACTAAGTACCTAACACTCGCCAGTAAAGTGATAGTAGGCTTTACTGGAGTTAAATATAGGACTTCTTACGAAAACGCGAAATCTTCGGTTGCACATATTTATTCAAACTTTCGAATTCTTAACCTTAACGCACATTATACTATCACTTTTGTATCTTAAAACTCCCAAAAACGCAAAAAATATAAATTTAAAAAAAATGCTTAGTTCACATCTCCCGTTCCTGCCAACAACTTTCTTTTCATATCTAAAAGCAAGTTAAAAAAATGTGCTCGTTGGCAGTCATTGTGTGTCGGACGTTAAGAGGGGTATCAAATGACAAATCACTAAACCATAAATTTAAAAATGATATTTAAAAACGTCACTTTAAAAGATTGTTCTTTCAATATTTTTACAAGAATACGTGTTTTTGTTGTGCCCCACCTTGTCTACAAAAGTATCACTAAGAAAAATTTGATAAAATCACAAATATCGAGAAAAAGGTGTACAATGAAAGAAAACTATTAGAATTGAAATTTGATTGAAATATATTACGTACTTTTTTGACTTAAAAACTCCGCGACAAAATTTGTATTGTGGTTGGCCATATTTTTTGCTAGAGAAAGATCGACGCCACAGATCTATCAACACCAAACTTTATTTTGCGCTTGGCGGTTGGTAAATAGACACTGCACACTACGGAATAATAGTTGTACAAGTACCGACGACTTGCGCTTAGTCGGTTTTTTTATAATTTGAAAGGACTTTGTTAGATATAACTTACAATGAGTATAGATATTATTATTATACATATCTCGGCTAGTCACGGAGTGCCAAGGTCCTCGCATACTTTTTTCGCTTCTTCTAATCTCATCATTCTCCTTACCCACTCGCCTAGACATGCGAGTGCTTTTGACATTTCCGACAGCTAGACTCTGGCTATTTGATCTTCACATGTCAGCCTTAGTCTTCCTTGACTTCTACTACCACTCACATTCACCCTGTAGATTTTCTTCGTCAGACTTTCATCGCTCATTCTTTCTATGAGTCCGATTTATATAAGCATTCCTTTCTTCATTTCTATAATAACACTGCATGTCGGTCGTCCAATCTTGTCATATTAAGTATCCTTTCATTTACTAATCTTTTCCGCAAGGGTGACACCGATTATAATATCTCCAAGAGATCGCATTTCTGATGCATTTATCTCACTTTTACTCCAACAACACCGCATTGTGGATGGCCATTTTGGCAGATTTCGTTATATACTCGTATATATAGACTCGGGTTTTACTTTGCGGAAACCCATTTTATGTTATGATTTTTTATAATTTTTAGTCATCTTCCACCCAAAAATTCCAAAACTACCAATCGATACGTGTTTCACTTCTTAACGAAGCATCCTCAGGATATTCCAGAGATGTGGACAGTGTTATTTAGTATAATAAATAGGGTTGGGTATAAAGAGTCGTGCAGCTGAGTCATTCGTTGATTGGATGCTGGTTAGCTGGCTGAGTCTAATCTCTGGAATATCCGGAGGATGCTTCGTTGAGAGGCGAAACATGTGTCAATTAGCGGTTTTGGACTTTTGGGTGGAAAATAGTTAAAAGTTATTAAAATTCATCCCATGATTTAGGAGGTATACTCTCACTGCCTGTACTGATACAGGCAGCGCACAGTTAACTTTATTGCCAGCTGTTACTTGTCTCTGTGTCCAGTTTACATCTCCATCCTTCTAAAACTTACCCAGCCCTAAATGATATGCAGTTTCATTCAATGTACATATATATATATATATATATATAAGTACGTAGTATTATTGTATACGCAGTATAAGTACATAGTACTTATAAGTACTCTTTATTTTCATAAAGAGTAATTTACTTTTTATTTAAAACACTTGTTTTTTGTAAGCTTTTTCTTACATTTTTGCCAACTTTTAATAGACAGGTAAATACAAACACAACGATATCAAAGTAAAGAGCAACTTTGTTATTATAAGTACTTCTTACAACCTATTGGTATTACTGTTTGTCTATTGCTACCAAAATTACTAAAGTTAACGAATTTGTAAGGAGAAAATTGTAAAGCTTCTTACTGAACTTTGAGGTAAGATAAATGTTAGGATTAGCATAATCCAGAAAAAAGGGCTGAATGCAAATAACACCTAATTCTCGACGATCATCAAACTTCACAAGCGAATCGCTCGAAAGAATCTCTGTGAAAAATGATTCAAACACGAAAAGATTTAGGTATCTTTTCACCCCGTAATCTTCTGTAAAAGCCGTACCGTTCCGCAGGTGAGTACACATCTACCACTTCAATGACAACACCTGAAAACCAGATAGGTATAACATCAGGACGAGATCATATAATGCGCTTCTTTAACAGTGAACAGTAAGTTGTTCTTGAAAATATACTGTTTGCTATTTGTCATATAATTTTGAATACATTTTAATTTCAAATTGTTAATTTTCAGTCATGTTAAATGTATTTTTCATAATTGTAATAGGTAGGCACTTTTTATTCCATTGTAAAAACTCTCACTTCATTCACGTTTGAACTCCTTAATTTCGACACTCACTGTTATTTCTTGCGTCGTGTCCTCGGATTCATTGAGTTAGGTATTTCTCCATAATTATTAATGTCAATCTAAAAGAACGAACTGGTCATTCCAGCACATAATATGCTGCCGATTATTATTTTTCTTCACTATAATTTTCAATACGATTTTCAATACCATGGTAGAATAAATTCAATACCATGAGAAATAAATTTAAATTAGTAGTAGAATACTCAGTAAAGAAAAGTCAAAGACCATTGTTTTCAGCGTCGACCTTTGTAACTTCTTTGTAATGGAGTAGTTAGAAAAACAGAAATTATAAGTTATTGTCTAATTGATTTGAAAACTAAAATTATACAAGCGTATTGAAAAACACGTCTATCTATGATATTTCTCATGAGTTTCGACCATAGAAGAGGCAGGTATCCAGGTAAAATGAAAAGACAGACGCATTGACAATAAGTACTTGACTTTATGTTCAATACTTATTACTAATAATGCTGTAATATAGTTCTTATATAGTTGTTACAAACTCTTTGCAACTATAACTCTGTAAGACCTTTTTTGTATGATTATTGTTTTCATAATAATATATTTCTTACATTTCTTTTTTGTTTTTTAAAAATATCATTCAAAAAGTTAGTTGTGTCAAAAAGCTTTGTTTAATAGGGGTGTTTTTGGCGGGATTTTATGTGGAATGGTTGTGTGTTAAAATTGGCTTAGTTTTGGGTCCCAAGTATCGACGCTATTTTTATGTTATACATACATACATATCTTGACACTGTATCCTCAACGGGGTAGTCAGAAAGGACGGAGCCCCAAGCGTCGCGGTTCTTACATACTTCTTTCGCTTCGTTAAATCTTGTTATGTTATGTTATGTCAAATTGTTGAAATAAGTGCTATTCAGTAGTGATGTTGAGGTTTTTTTAGTGGCTTAGTCTGCCTCAGCGGATCCTATTAGAAAGACTGCCTCAATGAATTTGTCACCAGAAACTCCAAGAAACATCTGAAATGTATTACGTTGACAGTTGAAATAATAATATGAAGAAATTATCCATTTATTACTGAAGACGTCGGTTGTATGGGCTAAGATCCTTTTACCTTCCCTCCTAAGGGTGAATCGTAATACTACTACTACTACTTTGTTTAATAGTAGCACAGATTAATTAATTTACTATCATAAAATAGTAGTTTAATAAAGGTCTAATACTCACTGACATGTAATTTATACATGTGAGTGTTTAATACCACATTATTTAATACAATTTTGTCCAGTATTCTATGATTTTGTCTTGTACATAAATGTTAAAAAAATAATTCTTAAAATTGACGAACCCAGAATTTTATTGCTTTGAAAGAGAATTTCGATGGCCATTATCCAAATCGTTAATTAATACAGTGAGAAAAATAACTTAATAAATAAAAATAAAAAAGTTAATTAAAAAAAAATCAAAAAATCAACTGCGTAAAAAGCGAACTTAAAAAAATCGAAATTAAAAAAGAAAGAAACAAGATATCCTATTTCTCTCTCCGATTACTCGCGAGTACTCTCTAAGCCGAGGTAAATGAAGTCAGAACAGTTTGATGTAAGAGGTTGACTATCTTTCACGCTTTGGTAATCAACCTCTTATGTCAAATTTTTCTGACACCACGCGGCTTAGGGTGTACTTGCGGACTGTGGGTGTGCTGTAGGGTCCGAGATGGAGGTAGGACATCTTGTTTTTTCTTTTTTTAAGTTCGCTTTTTACGAAGTCGGGTTTTTATTTTTTTATTTAAGAAAGTACTTACATTAATTAGGTCATATAGGTTAAGTTTCTTGAGAGTAACATTAGCAAAATTTTAAAATAAATGAGATTTCTATGTGGACGTTCTAATCTTTTCAGTTGTATCTAAAGGAAATTTCCACAAAGTTTAATCGTTTCGATTGATAATGTTGATATAAAGAATCATCAATTCAATAGAGTGTTTAATATGGATGAGATGCGTGGCCCCCAATAAAAATATTAATTGCCACCTTGTCTCCCTCGTAAATAGATTTCAAGTAGATCATGAAATATTTAAGATGTATCTGTTACTTACCTACAAAAATTTATGTAAGTAGGCATGGAAAGAGACTACCTACTTCATATTACAATTTAGTTCACGATTTATCATTAAAAGTGAGTAACTATTAACATGGTACTAACTTTATTTTTCTGCCACAGCTATGTAACCCTAAATTAATAATATTATTCGGATTTGAATGATTATATTCCAAAGTTTCCATATTACTCAAAATTTGTATAATACAATAATTAGGCTTAAACAAACAAGGAATAATGAATACCTATGACAAAAATATTATACTTTTATTTGATTAGAATTGTAAACGATGGTCAAAAGACCTGTAATGTTTAATTTTGATACATAAACGATTTGATTGTAAACGTACGTAAACTTTGATTTCTATACTATATAATAGTATCATATAAAGAGGCAAATGTTTGTATGTAATGGATAAACGCAAAAATTACTCAACCGACTTAAAAAATGTTTTCACCTACATTAAAGCTGCATTATCAGCAACTAACATAGGCTGTATTTTATTTTCAAACACACACACACGCACGAACGCACGCACGCACTAAAAAATTAACTGTATGTAATAAAATTTGGATAACCGCCAAAGCAACGTCTATTACACCTGCCCACTTTATTAGCTACCACTTTCACTAATTTTCTCGTCAAAATGAAGCTGCTCACGAAGATTTAGCCTGTCAGTAATGATTTTGAAAAAAGGGCCTCGGGTCCCGGTTTATAATATCACCTTGGGTCCCGGACTATTATATAACAAGATAATAAATAGGTACTACAGAGTAGTATTTAGATTTAAAAAAAAATGTAGAATAGCTACAGATCTTACAAATCTCGGATGACAATTCATTTTGAGCTGGGTTATTATTATTTTTTGACTGGTACGTATGTGTCTTAGAAACACCTATTTCGTATCTGAAAATGTAGAGACTGTTCTAAACACTATTACAACGTGTTTCAGTCTGACATTTGCCTACCACCATAAATAGAGAAGCTTACTTAAAATTTATGTCATTTTATGCATGTTTTTTTTTGTGTGCATTATGGTACGTTAGAATGACGACGTGACAAGTTTTATGTATGTATGTCCTTGAGAGGTCATTGTCAACTCTGATGATCGATATTTTACCAGCCGTATAAAAACACTAGTAAACATCACTATTTTCGTATCGCGAATGTGTACTTTGAAGCACGTACAATACAACACGTTTCTGTTTAGGTACTATTTCGGGAGACGTGTTTTAAGGTAGAATGTGTCACAGCCACTATATTTTGTTTTGTCTTATTTCATAATAATATTACTACGATTATTTTTTTTATTAAATTTTTCCGTACGTCTTTATGTTACTTACTCATTGTGATTATCACTGAATACTACGATGAATAAAATAATTTATTAATTTATATTAAACGATTGTAATTTTTTCGGAATGTCTATATATTTGTTATTTTGTTTTCAGAGCACGAAGTACTTAAATACTAAATATAAACACGTTTTATTGCGTCAGCATTCAGATGAGATAATTAGCTATAAGTATACTTACAGATAATTTCTCTGTTTATGTTTATGAAGGTTTTCATTTGCAAGTACGCTGTTAGTAGCGTTGTAAAGTTAGTTTTTACTGTTTTGGCTTGAGCTACAATTACTTTCTTACAACTTGGATAAATAAATAAAGTATCTTCGAGCTTCGACTTTATAAATAAAGTTTCATCTCAATCTTTTTATTAAGATAGAAACGTCTTTGTGTCTCACCTGTATTTATCAGGTTGCTGAGAATAAGTTGTTCTATTTCTATATTTCGAATACTAGACGAATAATAGAAGAATATCAAGGCTATATCGATGCGCGCAACGTCTATGTATGATAATGGTAAACGACAGTCAAATAATATTATTTAAATAAGAGACCGACGCAGACGCTTTCGTCGCAAACGGTCTCTTTCGTCGTCTAAATTTTTTAATCCATTTGTTATAATTTGTTAATGCCAATAGATAGATCTAATCGTTTAGACTAAAATCCATCCGGGATATTTAGACGTTAATCTAATACTTTTTGAGAAAAATTGAATTTAAAAACATGATGCACGCAGTGTTTTTTTTAACTCGAACAGTATGAGGAAATCCGAATCCATAAGATATACAGGGAACCATTAGAAACCATTAGATCTTTTTTTTGCGAAAACTAGCATTTGGCATTATAAATTTTTTGGTCAAGCGTTATGTGTCCATAAACATTATTAATATCGACAATTTTTTTTCAAATTTGAATCGACTCAGTTTCATGTAAGCATCATTTAATTGTATCGGAAGAAAAAAATCTGTGCAGTAGAGGTTTTTCAAATTTAATAAAATATTTTTTCATGCAATAGTAGGTATTACGAATACGGAAACTAATTTACTTTTTAAATACTTAAGTAAATAAGACAACTGTTCACAGTTTAAAGGTTGATAGGTGGGTATATATGTCGATTGTTCCGTTTTTAAAATGCTAGTGCCCCGTACGCATACTGCTCGACCATATATAAGCACATATCATTTTTTTTATTGAATTTACCCACAACAATATTATTCACTACAGTAATACATAACAATAAATTTAACATGTTCGTATATACATAATGTGATGGATGTGCTTTTATCGAATTTAACGTCTATATTATACATACACACACCTATACATATCTTCACGCCGTATCCCTAGCGGGGTAGTCAAGAGCGCCAAGCTTCGCAGTTCTGTATTACGTTTACGAATTTATCTATCTATTTATCTGTTTGTATTATCACATTATTATGTTCTTTACAGTAGGTACCTATATTTGATAGTTAATTTAGTCATTTATCTGTACAGAACTAGATAAAGAACAGTTAAATTACTAAAATTTTATTACAGGCCATATTAATTTTTGATATATCTGGGGCGTGCAGACGACAAGAATTGCCAACACAAATGTGAGCGATATCGAAAATCATGGGGATTTATTGCTTGTCAACATACCTGATACAAAAACCTAAATCCCTCGTACATTCACCATACATGGTGAGGTTTACGCAAATGTCAAGAAGTATCAAGCTCTAAGAATTATAACCGCAAAGAGTAACAGATTATTTCAGAAATACCAAAACGGGAAATACTTGCGGCAAGTCTTTGGCGTTAACAAAATCGGTAGTGTACCAAAATCAATAGCCACGTTTTTGAAATTGGAAAATCCGGCTAGTTATACCGGTCACAGCTTAAGAACCTTTGCAACATTACTAGCGAATTCTGATTGCTGTTAAATCGAATTCGCATTTAACAGCAATCAAAATTGCTATTAAATGCGAGTGACGAATATGTGGTTTTATTTATTTAATAATTACATACAGAAAAAAGGTACCGCTTATTTCTATAAGAAATTTCTCACAGACCCACGGGAGACATTCTATAAAAAAGAAAGAGACGTAGACACTGTGTGTATTACAATATTATTATAGCTATTAAATATAAATAATAATGAATATAAAATACAATAACAAAAACGCAAACGATCAATGTATCAATACATATAAATATATATAAATCATACATATATAAATACAAATATAACATAAACACAATAACGATATATACATGATAATTATACTTAAGTGAATATGTTTGTTATGAACTAACTTTTCATATAATGCTCTTTAACCCCTGGCTCAAAGTCTTACTAGCGATCGACTCTCCCGAACGCTGGGCCGATAATACACTACTCAAAAAATTAAGGGAGCAAAAAAAAAATCCAAATTTTGGGTGATATTTGACAAGCTGTATTTCGGTGAAAAATGGTTGTATAGACTTTAAAAAAGCATTTTTAAGCTTTAAGATTTTAATTTTCAGATTTTTTGGCTAAAATTTTTTAGGATTTTTTTACGGTTCTCATGCAATCCTAACAGATAGTGCAAAAAAATGATATCGTAAATTTTTTGTTTTTTTTGGTCCACGAAGTTGAAAAAAATTGCTTACAAAACTGAAGCCAAATATTGATAATATGCTGCCAATCCATCAAGTACATCCCTCCCATTATGACTATTTTTTTTTATTGTTGATTTGCGTTGGTGAAGTTACGGTACGTTATTAATGTTTAATTTTAATTCTATTAAGTCTGTAATTATATTATTTTAATAAATAGAACAAAAGAAAATATACTATTTCTCTTTTTCTTTTTATCACTCCGTATTTAGGGTTGGAACTCAGCCGCGACGCTTCCATCGTCAGATCTAATCTTCACATTTTTTGACGAGTTTTGGAAATAAAGTAGAAATGTAGCAGCCGGGGGTCCACCGAAACCAGTAAAATTTTGAAAGTGGTCTACGAGAAAATAAAGTTTGGGAACCTCTGCTTTAGATAGAAAAGGTAAGATAGAAATCGAATAGAACTGTGATGGGGACGTAGGATTCGAAATTTTGGGAAGAGCGAAAACGTGGGTTTTTTCCAGATAGATGGGAAAGTGTGAGAAAGTAAAGAATGGTTAAAAGTGTGAATTATAACAGGTAAAAGTTCAGGTAGGAGAGTTTTATAATTCGTGAGCATATCTGATCAAATGCTACAGCTGAAGAAGTAATAGCTAGGACGTGCTTGTTAATATCATCTTCAGTCACAGTTTTAAATGTAAATGGAGAAGAAGAAACAGGAGAGAGGGATAACTCCTTAAGAGTTTTATTTTTAAAGAATTTGTCAAGAAATACAGGTTGCTTAGAAAAGTGAGAATTAAGAGCATTAAGATTGAAAATATACGAAGATAAAGTAGAAGACTTACCGAAACTTTGAGAACGAAAAAATTTCCAAAGCTTTGCAGAATCAAGATTCTGCAAGGAATCATGGCAAAATGGACCTTTTTTCATTTCTACACATACGGCTACAGATTTTTCGAAATATTTTGTATCGGGCCCAATGGTTATCTAAAGGTTGTCTTTTAAATTTACTCTTGGCTCTATCACGCAATGTCAACATCTTTTTTATTTTAAAAAAGAGTCAAGGCGCGGTGGATATTTCACTTTAACTCTTTTAATCGGTGCATGAGGATCGTATTAATAATTTAACAGTGTTAAAAGTAACCACTATGTCGTCAACAATTCAACGTCAACGTCAGTTTGAACAATGCTTAATTTACCCCGATTAAATCATAATTTTAATCACATGGTAAAGTGGGAACTAATTTTAAACGCGGGGTATGCGGGAAAAATTAAAAGAAATATATTTTGGTAAGTATATTTCTTTTAATTTGCTGTTTTTATTTGTTCTATATATTTTAAGGTATCGCATCGCATCTTTTATTTATATCAATGAAATACCTATTGAAAGTACATAATATTTGTTACTATTATAAATAAATCATATTATAATTGAATTAATGACATTCTGTAAACGTTGTGTTATGTAAATATGCCAAAATTAAATATTTCATTTGATATAATTCAATGACGACGAAAGCGACTGTATATGACCGTCGCTTTGTGAAAGTGACCGTAACATTTGTAAAACGAGGTCATGTTTCATTCGTCACTTTGGTCAATTTACATCTCTACTTATAAGGCATTTTCTTTGAAGTGATTTTACAAGTTCCACCAGACATATTACGATAATACAATGATAGATATTTATAACAATTAGGTTAGTCTTTTCTAAAAACTCCTAGTATATAATATTACTAACAGTAAGTACTTGAAGGCTGTCATTATTGGAACATCTTTGCGCGACATTGACTTTTCGTCAAACATTTATGTATAGAAATGTACATTGTGCGTATAGTCTGTACGAGCATTTGCCAAGTTTTAACACTCACTGGTTACTATACTATATATCACCTTAATCGCAGTACTGTCGATACCGAAGTAATCCCCACATGTTATGAAAGAGAAAAAGGTAAAAGTTTATCCTTGCTCTATACAAATCAGCGAAAGATTATGCACTTATCCTTAAAAATAGTATAACTAGCTTTGAATAACCATGTAAATTTAGTACAACCGTAACTAACATTACAACATATATCATTGTTGAAAACAACATGTGTTTTGTAATATTAAGTGTATATTCATATATAGTGTACATAAAATATATAGTAATAGCATAAGTGTATATAAAATAGAAGTCTAGTTTATTAACGAGAACAAGTTAGCTTTCAAAAGCACCCGCATACCTCGGCGAATGAGAGGAGAACGATGCGATTTGAGAAGGTGAAAGAAGTATGCAGGTAATAACTGCGATGCCTGACATTCCAGCTCCGATACAGCGTGAGGATACGTATCTTTGTATGTATAAATTAAAAAATAATGAAAATGAACATGTGATCAAAAAAAATTTAAACATTTTGTTTGTATTACAGGCTTTAAATTACCTATTTACATCTCTGCCAAGTTTTAACTCAGTAGGTAGATGTGAAGATGACGCTAAATTTGGCTGTGACGTGCGGACAGAGAGACAGACGGACAAACAGATGAGATGAAACTATAATGATTCCATTTATCAACCATTTTCGCTAGCGAACACTTAAAAATAATGATTAAAAAAATAAGAAGGTATTAATTATACGATAAATCGAGCCCTGTAACAAGACATCGTGAATTTAAAGGTAAGCTCCATTTTAATAAGAACAAGTAAAATAATAATAATAATAAATAAAATAACAAGTAACATACTTTTAGTGTATGCGTTGCGATTTTAATTTTTAATGACTTTTTAATTTTAAATAATATCGATAACATGTAGTTAATATGTAGAATAAAGATTTGGTAATATTTTTTTTAATTACTTATTTCATGAATTTTTAAAAGACGTAGAACTAGCAATTCAGTTTGACAGGACAAAAGCACTGCCTGAGACGTACTGTCTTAGATTTTTTTAATATTACACTTACGGAGGTAGGTCTCTCTCTATTTCTTTTAAGAGTACCAAAAGTTATATTACACTGATATATCTTTTATTTTATTTTATTATATTATTTTATATTTTTTTATTTCAAGAAAATTTACAGCGCAAAAGTGATCAATAACGGAAGCCAAGAAAAACCAAGGCTAACTTATGAAAGATCAAATAGCCATAGTGTTAGTTGACAGAAATGTTAAAAACGCTAACATATTTTATGTCGACGAAAGTTTGTGAGAAGAATTACAAGTTTTTAAGAGCATAAAGAAATATGTAAAGACTGCGATGTTTGGCGACTTGTCCTCTTTGACTATATGCAGTTAGCAGTTAGGGATACAATGCGAAATTTTATATTGCTTAAATTGTGTTTGTTACGAAAGTACTAAAGAAACATTTATTAGACGGATAAATATACTGTAGGTAGATATTTTTTATAATAATTTAATGTTCCGTTCTAAAAATGCAAAATTTGGACATATATGTGGAATCGCTTTGATATTTGTATGTTCATTGACTGAATGTCTGTATATCTGTCACAGTTTTTCTTCCAAAGACTGCTTGGCGCAAATAGATGAAAGGAATATTTTTGCAAATAGATGAAAGGAAACATGCATTTGGCAGGTTTTTTTTACCATCAAAAATATTCTTTGCTGAACAAAGAAATAATATACAATAAATGACTTGTTCAGAAATCCAGTCATCGAACTTTCTTAAATATACGTTATCTGTACACACGTTCATAACCTGTATCTTCATAGACATAATGTTAAGTAAAGTGATTCTTATCTATTTCGTCTCTTTATCATTAGAGTCGCACATATTGAACTTTTATTGTTTGACTTGTTATTTAAAAAATACTTGGAATTATTATTTCACAAATTATATGAAATAAAAGAGTTTAATTTGCAATACGTCGTGACGAAACCGACGTGTTTAAAATAATATAATTAAAATACTGTACATTATTATAGGATAGGTAATTTATAACATCAGCTATTAATTTACAATCAACGAGTATATCGTACAGTCAGTAATACGATTATTGCTTATACTTTAATTAATATGTATTGCTTATAATTTTTATAATTGCTTGAATTTTTTTATCAGTCACATTAGTGTCTGATTAAAAAATTCAGCGATCGTTATATTTTTAAGTTTAATTCACATATCCTTTAAATTGTCGGTATCTAGCTCTACTCAGTAGCTAACTGATAAGTTTCTACATCATATTATAATATATTTGAATAATAAAAAAGTGATGACGACTGAGGGGGTGGCCATTCAGTGCATGATATGAATGATAGCCGCGCATGCGCGCAGGGCCCGCTTTCTGCGAGATATAAGCACGCGGTCCGATCCCACCGCCGCACAACTTTGGCGCGCCTAAACGTTCCCACAGAGAACTTGGCGATCGCATCCACTATCACCCCTGATAACATCACTTGCTTTTACCCTAACTACGCGACTATTTAAAACGACAAACGTTCAGTGAGCTGTGACTAAGTTCTGTAGTGCAACCATTTAGTTTTCAATACACTTTTCGGGAACTTTTACAGTTCGGCTAAACTTTTTGCTGTGAAAAACTCTACGTCTTAAAAGGTTAGTAATTTTATAAAATAAGATCCTTTAAAATTGAAAGATTACCTTTATAATTATTAGAAACATATTAAATTACTACTTTTTATGTTAATATTCAAAATATTTAAATTAAATAATAACTAGTTGTATAACACCAATCATTCTGTTTTCATTTGTGAAAATGTAGTTGTAATAAATAGATTGAATAGCATTGAAAGCATAAAAGAAATCAAAAGACAAAAATTCCAGAAATTTGTTTTAATATTAATTAATTTAGTTTGTTTATTAAATATACTTATGCAAGTCAGAAGATACCTATATATGTGTCAATATAATAAGTACGAAATAATTGTGCTTTAGTGGGAATATTTTTTATGCTGTTTAAATTCGCGAAATTCTAAGTATTAAGTATAGGTATATTAGGTATATATTAGGTAGTTATAACCGAACCCTAAAATGAAAATAATGTACTTCAACTAAATACGTAACAATGCTCTAACAACTATCAGTATAGCATATTTTTATATTAGTAATGTATAATGAGTAATGAAGAATGATTGGCTACGGAACCTTGCATATGTAAGTGTACCCAACGCACACTTGGCCGGTTTTCGTCATTTATTATTATTATAGTTATTATTAACTTGAACTCAAAGCTTTGCAACTTCCATGGTGCTTGCTAGCAAAATAGTTTATAACAGTTTTTAACACTGTTATTGTCTCGGCAATTATCAAAATTGGTATAACGGTCAATATGAAACCAGATTAAAATTATGGAAAATGTTAAAATTATAGAAACTCTAGCAAGGAATTTCTTTATAAAATGGAAAATCAACAGTTCTTTTTAGTAGGTAAGAATTTATGCGTAAGTATATTTATTTACCGGATTAAGTGGAAGATACCATAAAAGACTCGTGGATTTTTTTACATGTTTCTATGTACTTACATAATAATGTAATCATACGATTCTAAATTATGTAATCATATGACTCTAAATTATTTCCAAATAACCAATAACATATAAAGTTCTTTGACGTCATTTAAATACATAATTGAAACGACAAAGTTTATGTATTAATTAAACGTTTCTGTTTCGAATTGTTTTTGAATTGGAACTGCCTTTGAATGCGGTTTATGAAGAAACTCTAGATCGAATTACAGACATAAAATAGAGAGTTTACATAAAACAATCATAAAGTAACTTTCCTTTTACAAAACATATTATAAAATGCATTGTAGTAAGTACAGTGTAAGTACAATGTACGAAATTAATTATTATTAGTCCGTAAAGCTTTTTTGTTTTTGTGAAATGGAGTAGCAATATAATGTAATTAGTTATTAGGCATGTCGCATAAAATTTAATAATTATATTTTATGACATGTAAAACTAATCCTCGGTTCATGTCCAATTCTTTTTAAACTTTTATCATATTTCTATTGCACATAATTTTTGAATTTGAATTTAAATCGGCATTTTAAATACTATAAAAATATATTTATCTCTCTCACCAACCGTTTAACCTGCATTAAATCTGTTGTTTTTCCGGGATAAAAAGTAGCCCAGATCTGTCTTTTTGAAAAGACTTCAACCTGCCAAGGGCCCCATCAAAATGGGTTAGCCGTTTCGGAGATAATTACAGACTAACATAAAGATAGACAGACAAACATTTAAAGAAAGAGAGCTGAAGAAAAGCTCTTATTTCGAAATCATAGACATTTGATTTTCATTATTTGTATTCATAGAATATAGATTTATCTGAACACCTACATTTTTCTTTATCATGAACATTTCTCTATTTTTAGGTTAATATGTATAACAAAAAATACAAAATATTTAATGAAAAATAAATAAAAATGTTTTTTTTTCAAGTTTTAACATCCGCGTTTAAATCTTTTGTTCCCTTTATATTAGGTCGTAGAAAACAACAAACATTATTAATAAAAACAGTTTGATATAAAATTGTTACGATACGACCTTAGAATAAGCTATGGCATAGACTGCCTGAGCTAAAAAAAGCTACAAATTTAATTTAAAATACCAACAAGACTTTATTGAAAATAACAACAGAGATCCCGTTACTTCTCTGTGGCCACCGCTACGCCGCATCGCATTGGTACTTGTATATATATATACACACAAACACACACACACACACACACACACACACACACACATATATATATATATATATATGCATAGGTATGCAGTTTAAGAACCTACCGATTCTTTGCAAGTTTGTAGTCTCATGAGCTAGACATACCCTCTCAGCCTCACAGGCTGTATGTATTACATACATTAGGCTTTGACTAATTTATAACATTTTATTCTCTTTTACTTAAAAAACTGTACTGTACTGTATTCATATAAATATCACGTAAATATATACCTATATATGTGAGGATAATAATGAGATTTGAGGAAGCGAAAGAAATTTATGTATAAGGATCGCGATGGTTGCAACTCCATCCTCTCTGACTACCATATTAGGCATACAGCGTGACAATATGTACATTATGTGTATATACCTATCGATATTATTAATATGCTTACAACGCTTATCTGTAAATAATTTTACATTCAGTATGAAATATAATGTATTAATGTAATGTAATATGTAACAGTCGAAGATAAACCGGAACAAATAAAATAAATACAAAATTAAAAATATCAATTAAAATATGATTTTCCTGTCTTGATACATACATGATCACGATGATACAGTACTAGAAATATATGAAATTTTTAATATTAGCCCTAAAAAACTGGGAATTTCAAACCTTCGAATCACCGAGTCACTAAAATAAGAGAAGTCTTATCGTATTTTATTTTACACCTCATTAACATGTAAAATACATATGTGGATACATCACATCGTATCCTGATTGACTCACATACTGAATTCGTTTTATTATTCGATAACAGGGAATGTATTTAAAGTTACCTAAAATTACTCAGCTTCATTATTTGTGTCACTGAACAAATCCGAAAGATAAAATTGAAATTCAATTTGTACTGCTAATACATACATTACATTTCTACTTACATATTTCTATAATTGTAAAGATTCACCATCGGCATTCGTATATTACATTATTTTATAAGTATTCGTTATATATTGTGATAGTAAAGACTTTTATTTTAACCAATTATTTTATGCAGTGATGTTACATACTACAAAATTAGATACTTGTTAAGTAGGTAATATTTTTTTAAATAAAATTAAATTAATGTTCGAATTGTTAAATGTTTTAAATAATATTATAAATTATATATTATTACGAGTTATGGGTACTTTTAGTTACATAACTAATGGTATCAAGAAATAGTTTACGTATGGCTCAATCTTTAAAAAAGAAGACCGTAATAGGTACCTATCTAAGTTTAATACTTATACTATAAAAAGTAGTTTTCTAGATAAACATAAATTTCTTCATTTATTGACATAAATTAGTACATACAAATCTTATTTTATTATTTACAAACTTTAAATATTATATTAAATAAAAGACTTCCTCAAAGTTGCCGCTTAGAAAGCTATTGTTGCTTATTATTATATATATCTGCAATAAATCAAGTTACATAAACGCGCATATATTTTTGTGTTTATAACAATTAATGTTAGGATGAGTCACTTGTGTGGACTCTAATATCGCTATAGCGTTTAAATACAAATTAATGGGTTATTTTCAACACATTACTGGAAAGTGGAAAAGTTTGGAAATTATTTCGAGCAATATTTAATTTAAAAAATGCAAAGACAAAAAGCAAGGGTCAGCTAGTTTATTTCTGACTAGCAAACCCGGCCCGTTTCACTGGGCGTAAAAAACAAAAAAAAATGTACAGATTCGATCGCTACCAAACTTTACAGGATCACCCGCTAGGCCAATCTGAAGATTCCCTGAAAATTTCATCGAAATCGGTCCAGCCGTTTCGGAGTCCATAAGGAACATACATACATACATTGTCTTTTATATATATATAGATAATCAGCTATTTCCTTCAATCAATTATAATGCGGAACTCTACAAATCACTTTTTTAAGTACCTACATTTTCATCATGCAGACGTAGTTTCTGATAATAATATGGCACATCTTGTTGCTCGGAGATGACACAAAGGGGATCATTAGTATACACAAAAATGGACTTACTTTCTTCATAATAATACTATATCGAAGTTACAGCCTAAATTACAGATACACGATTCACAAGCTCTTTAATTATTTTTTATGGAAATACTCATGTTTTACTCGTGTTTGTTAAGTCTATTTATACTTACACTTTTAAAAATATTTACTCCATTAACACAGGCGTATTGTTTTATTTTAGAGGTGTTATAAAATTTAAAATATCTATCAATTAAATCCGCTAGATTCCGAAGAAAATTTCAATAAGTAAACGATCTAAAAATGTAGGTAGTACTCGTTATTACATTATCATCATTTATCATAAAAATCTCAGAGATTAATTTGATCAAGCACTATGACCATGTAATATTAAAGAAATTTATAAAATGTTTTAAGAAAAATCTGTAGGTAGGTAAATAATTGATCTAAATTTAAATTCTAAGTGTAATATCACTAGGCTTTCTATTTACTAGTTGCTAATGCTATGCTAAGTAGTAATGTTATTAGTTATTTCGACATCGGTAATAACAATTCTGAGTATTCAGCACTATTTAAGAACACAAAATCATATTTTATTTCATTATTTTGTTTCTTACAGCAATTTTTTGCGACATGCAATAATAATTTAAAAATGCAGTTGTACTATTAAGTGTACCTACGCAGGTACAATGAGTAAATCAATTATACGAATTTCATTTTTAATTGATCCTACTAATAAAAACTTAAATCTTTTGGAATTTACAAAAAAATAGTCCAATTCTACAATTTTGAGTTTCGGCTTTGTTATGTGCTTTCACTTGTAGAATTATTTAGTCGTCAAAGTTCATTTTAAATGGTAGATAATTATTTATACGTTACATGGCTTAGTACAATAATGAGAATAGATCAACTGAGAAGCAACAACTGCCTATTAAGTGAGATCGGTGAAACAATGGACGATTCAGGCGGGGTTTGAATTAATTAGTCAAAACAAGGTATTTCACTATTCATTGTTTGTCATAAATTTATTTTCAGTTAAATCTTTCTTCCAGACAATACGCCTTAACCACTGTAAGTCTTTAAAGTCAATTAATAGGTGGCCCATTATAAACATTCTTAATATGAATTGTTAAAATTGTATTATGCACTTATAAATAATATAATATGTATCGAGTAATTATTTTATTACAATGTAATTATTAGATATCGTAAGGTAGGTGAAAATAGGTACCTATATCATGATTTTTACTTATACGTGTACTACACATACCTATAAGTGAAGCTAACATAAAGTCCGTAAACTAATCTAAAATAAATACTTAAGTTTATTGCCGGTTGTTTTCAGTACAGTTAAAAAATATCTTATAATCATTCATATTAACAAAAAAGAAGATATAGCATGAGAATCTGGTGCACGGACTTCTTTAATCGAGGGTAAGCTCTCACCTCGCCATCTTATACGGGCCTTCACAAAGTAGAGTTGAAACTACCCGAAACTATATACGAATAACGACAGCTTGATTTACTCTCGCTACAGTCTATTGCGTAGTTTTATTTCTTTTGCTGCTGGTATGTAATATACGACGTCTACTATTGAGTAGTGTCTCTGTGTGTAAACTTCAAACGGTGCCCAGCTTCCCAAGGAACAATAGTTTATGTAAGGTCTACAAAATTTCCCGCTGTGGTCGTCCTCTGAGCATGTGGACAGGTTCCGGGATCTCCTGCGGAAAGCATCGGAACTCCGTCAACGTTCAAGCCCTTCTAAAGGGGTAAAGCAGTCTCCCCAGGACTCTTCGGTGTCACATGGAGTAGACGATTGAAACCCTATGATCGACCACATCTCCAAAGCCCATTGGAGATGTGTCCCTTTTTAAGTCGCTTCGTAAAACAGGCGGAGGATACCGTAACCTTCTTCTTTGGTTCGGGCTATAGATACGTGGACCATCTGTAGAATATACAATGTCGTAATAGCGTATTTGAATAGAAATAGTTTGAGACGAATTTGAAATTATTGTTCTATGAAAGTGTAATAAACAGGTGCTATCGATTTGATTTAATATTATTAAGTGTACATGGTAGGTATACATATTCTTTTAACATAACGTTTGTGTTTAATATTAATGTCATAATATTTAGGTTTTAGGTTTAATTTTGTAGTGCTTGTAACCCTGTAGCCTACTGGTTAATTTAAGGACGATTTGAACAGTTAGGTTAACTTTATGACTAATTCTTTTTGAAATAAAAAAAAAACATACTGTCACAATTTGTTAGAAGCCGCTTTATTTTTTTAATAAAACATCAAATATCATTGAATAGGCCGCTCACCCGGAGACCTATACAAGTGAGTCAATTGTCGTAAACGCTAGTAGAATAGAATGACAAATATTACGTAGTCTGGCGTAACGAATTTGAAATTGGTAGTGAAATGTTATTAACTTTCTATTCGATCAAACGAACAGTAAAGTCGTGTGACAACCGCCGTGTATAACGTAGCCAAATTGCACTTTTGACGAGCATTAACGCCGGCAAGCGCTTGGATTGCACGAAGCGTTATCCCCTTGGCTAGCCGCTCAGCGGGTTATTCACAAACGACGGAAACTCAGCTTTCCGTATCCGACAGGAAACTTTTCGGTGATTTTGTCTATACGCGATTCACAAATCCGAAATTGTATTATATTTATATTATAAATATATCATATTATATATAGTCGTTTTCACAAATCCAAGCCATCGGATTGAATTTATCCTTTTTGACGATCGGCCTTTCTGCCACGGAAAGCTTCCGACGTTTGTGAATAACTCCCCTGATCTATTAAAGTTCATTGATATTTTAAGATATTAATGTTAGTTTTCTCTTTAAATTCAGGAAGAAGCTCATACTTGTTTTCGGGCGTAACGTATTGTATCAATGATTTATTCCGAGTTTCTATTAATTGGAACCAATTAGAATTTTCGCGCAGTGATAACTAAAATAGAAATAAATGTATTTAGGTGTTGTTAGTTACATTTGAAATACACAGTGATTTACAATTCTCAGCACTGAAGTTCTTTTTAATGAAATGAAAATGCGAATTCAGTTGATAGTTATTATTATTTTCGTGTTAATAGAACTATTCGAGTTGCATTTGTTTTCTTCTAAAAAGCGAACGTATCAAATATTTTACTTAAAATTATGGAAGTAAATATAATAAATACTTACTTTTATAAAAAAACTAGCGACCCGCCCTGGCTTCGCACGGGTACAATGTACTAATGTGGCGTCATAAGTGTCCCAATGATTTATATTTTAGACCTGTTTTAGATCCACTCAATGCCGCTTTGACATTGACAGTTCATCATTACAAAAAGTGCGTTTAGCAATGATTTAAAAATAATTTTACTGTATATAAAATGAATTTTTTGTTTAATTTATTGAAAGTGTGCGGTACAGCTCCAGGCACGACCACTGCCCGTGCTGGGCTCTTTATAATTACGGCAGGCTAACAAACGTGCCGGCAACTGCGCCGACATCGACCGCGATACGCGACGCTAATTAACAAAATTGTACAAATAAGAGAGGCTCAATACCTTTAATATCCGTTAATCTTCAGGGTAGTGGAAGTCGGAGGTGGCTTCCCGCGCCGTAAAGCCACAAAACAGAAGATAGATTCACTTATCACCTTCCTAACCTCTTTGCCTACCACTTCCAGAAATATATGGTATCAACATAATGCAAAACAATTAAACACCAATTCCAATCGACGAAGACAACATAACATGTAAATATGACACGGCAGAATTTCTTTTAGCTTCAAAACTATATAACTAAATGTTCCAAAAACTTTCCCTTTTTCTTACCACAATTCGACCGACGTCATTTTCAAGACTTCTTTAAACAACTTTCAATTCACGCACCAAATTACCCACATACCAAAAGAAAATAAATTAAACCGGCGCTGACGGGACAACTAGCGCCATCTCTTGGTATCGAGAGACAATAGAAACAATAATATGTTTTATTCCTAACAGACAGCATAACCTGCATTTGAACTTCGAAAACCAAATATATTTTTTCGAACCCACAAACATACGACCACGGATTTTATAACTCCAGGCAGCCTATATGCATACGTAATAATATTACAGGTAAATAAGTTAATCGAAATAATTATATTCAGTAAAATTATAAACGAAATAATAAACACACCAGGGTATGCTGAAAGCACCTAAATAAATTTTACCTAACTATCTATTTTCGAATAATATTTATTTTTCATTACATCTATACGAAAAACGATGATTGGTTCTTCGTTAAGTGCGACCAAAATAGATCTTTTCATTCATACTTTCAAAAATTGCAGAAATGTGTTTGAAAAAGGAACACTAATATTGTTCCTTACTGGTTACGCGATCGAAGAGGTCAATAGAAAATATTGCATGAAAAATGTTACTGATGGATTACTGGAAGTGGGCGGTGGTAGTCACGCGCCAGAGAAAAAAAAGAAATTAAAAATTTTGAATTACGCTTGGGATTCTACTCTGGAATTTCTCGCTCCGCTCTGTATTACGTCGACTTTTAATTTATATAAATAAAATATGTACATATTATATATATATATACATACTTTGATTATTTTAGTAAATATATATATATACACCCTTCGAAAGAAATTTTCTGAGTGACAGTGAAATCTGTATCAAACTGTTGCGTAGTTTAGAAGAACTAAACGCACAAATAGACAGACAGAAATGGCGACTTTATTTTATCTGTTAGGTATATATCAACAATCTAAAGTCTAAACTATTCTGAAGTTATTCTTAGAAATTCAGGTAAAATTTCTCTCAAGTCTGTTATTTCGTAATTTGGTAATGGAAGTTCATTTAGAGTACTTAATAAAATATTATGTAATTATTACCTTTTTATCTGTTGGGAAGCTCGTTAACTTCAAGGTGTTTCAAAATTGTTATAAGTGTAATTTTATGGCTTCGAGTCGCGAGCAACTTCAATATTGACAATAAGAGCTTTTTCCATAATTTTTCCGACTAAATCGTTTCCTTTCTGAAGTCATTATTAAACTTCGTTCCAGTTTATGACCACGAAATTAAGGTGTCTAAAGTACCTATATTAACGTAAAATGAAGTTGAAAACAATTTACTTGACTATAAGAAAGTGTAACCATACGTTTGTAAACTGATTTACCTATGTTGACCACTGGCCAATAATATATTCTGTTTCTCCAAGAATAGTGTTTTTACTTGTATTATTTACTAGTAACAACACTATTCTTCTTAAATTTCTACCCGTGCGAAGCCGGGACTTCGGCTTCGCATGGGTAGAAATTTAAGAAAGTATAAATTTTTTTTAAAATAAAATACAGTCCATGTTATTCGCTGATAATGTAGTTTTCTATAGGTATTACATACTAGCAAATAAAGTATACGTCTTTATATTATTAGTACAGAAGTATAAAAGCATATAATATAATCTACGTTTAATTTGGTAAATTTAGCCAGTATGTATAATATGATGTGAACATTTGGTAGAGATTAATAGTCCGTGTATAGAATTAAAAAAAAAATTGAACCTATTTTAAAATAAAAACACTGAAAGTAAAAAAAGTTATCTTTTTTACTTTTAACCTTACCTACTTTTAAGACAATTGCCCTATGCACTAGCTAAAGTTCCTATTTCTTTTACACATTTTGTTTTTTTTTTTATATAAATTGCAATAATTATATTATATTGATATTAACATGCAAAGTCCACAAAGTGTCACATCATATTTTCAAATGTTTGTCATTAAATTGTATATGAAACGTACGTTAGAGCGTTTCTCTTGTCATATTTTCTCAAAGTTCGTATATACTTTTATTTACATATAACGTGTTTAAATTTCGCCGGCAGCGATATAAAACCAAGATAACATTTGCCTTTTTAATTAAGAAATAATTATGAGAAACGTTTAAGATAACACTAACGGAATATATTTTCCCTTTTTAAGGTGTACAATGAGTCAATTTGTCGCTAGCCTGCAGTCGTTCAATTTCCCACCGTTGCTATCGTTAGCCTATGATAAATTATAGTCTTTCTTATATTTTCTTGCAGCTTGAAGCCATAATTTGTAAGACATATACAATAGAGATATAGAATAAGCAATTTTTTCTACAAATCTTAATATTTTAAATTTATAGTTTTCTCTATAAATTTGCTAGTTTTTATATAAATCATGTTTTTTTTTAAATTAATGGCCTTTGCTATAACAAAAATTGTAAACTTCAAAATTAACAGTTTTCACAATAAAATTGTACTTACAACATCAATAACTGAAATTTTAATGTGGCGTAATGGTGATAATAAATGCTCGGGAGGAAATCGTGAGGCCAAATGCAGCCTAAGGTTTGTATTGTTTCACATTGGGTAAAATTTTGCAATTTTTTTGTAACTTTATACAAACACGACAATATATTTATAACATTTTCTTTGGTTAGGTTAGGTTAGGTCTTTTTACCGCAACGCGCGAGCCGAGCAAGCGAATCCAGCGTGCCGCGGCAGCGACTGACGAAGCGCCTGATCGAAATCCGCTTTGAACATGGAGCAGTATTGAAACACGAGTCTGCACTCCATAGAGACAGCTGAAGTCGAGAAATTTAATCTTATAACATCTCAACAAGCCTCCATTTCTTTTCATCATTTGCTGTTGGTATATCCTATATACAGCAATGTAATAATATATTCTAGTAGGTGTATTTCTGAGTTATTTCCAAGAGCAGTAATGAAACAGGAGTCCGCACTCTCAAGAGATAGTTGAAGTCGAGAAATTTAATCTCGAAACATCTCAACAATCCTCCATCTCTTTTCATCTTTTGCTGTTGGTATATCTATATATAGCAATCTTATATATACTCGTAGGTGTATTAGGTGTAGGTTCCAGTTATTTCCAGGAGCAGTACTGAAATAGGAGTCCGCACTCTAAGGAGATAGTTTAAGTCGAGAAATTTAATCTTGAAACATATCTATGTCCTTCCATCTCTTTTCATCTTTTGCTGTTGGAATATGTAAATATATAGCAATCTTATATATATTATTAGGTGTATTTTATTTCCAAGAGCAGTATTGAAATAGGAGTCCGCATTCTAAGGAGATAGTTGAAGTCGAGAAATTTAATCGTGAAACATCTCTACATCCTTTTCATCTTTTGCTGTTGTTATATGTATATATAGCAATCTTATATACACTAGTAGGTGTATTTTGGAGTTATTTCCACTGATTTATGTTATTTCGAGGAGTTAGGAAGAGACGTTGCGCAATGCACCAACTCCATTCACTGCGCCGGATACGTCGGCATTGACAAAATGACAGCTTGTCAAGTTTATTTAATCTATAATCTATTATGTATTTTAAATGATTGCTTATTTTTTTCATTGGCAATCATTATTTTATAACGTCTTTTTTTAACGTTTTTAACGAAGGAGTATCATTTAATTATTTAACATTATATTTTTTAATAGAAATTCATAGCAATTTTGTCTATATTTTCACCAATTTTGAAGTGCCATTAAATGCATCCCATAATTTATAAGGTACGCTTTTCAGTCTTCATTCATGACAAAGAAAAATATTTAATGAGAAATAATAATAAAACTACTTCGCTTTTATAGGTAAGTACCTATTTGAGCTTATAAGTAACAAACTGGAATCAGTGACAGGTTGCCAGCTCTTTGACTTATACAACTTATATTTACAGTCCTAGGTTTTTTTTGGTGACACAAGAGAAACCCGCACACCACACCCAGTCTTCTGGGGTGAGACTGGGGTATGTCGGGCTTTTACTCATCAAAATTCCAGCAGAGGTCGTCCTCGGTGGGATCTCCTCTGAACATACCGGACTCCCCGCTGTGCTGAAGTGTTTCTCGGGAAAGCAGTGACAGACCCCTCTTTACATCTCATCGTGGACCACACGCGTTGTCATCCTCCTAGGGGTCGCATGGATCGACAACCGAAGTCTCCACTCCGATCGGCCGCGACCCTGAAGGCCCTTTAGTCGTCTCTTACGAACGGCGGGGAACACAATAGCCTTATTCTCGAGCATGGGCTACAGGCATAATCATTCCGTTCATATTTTTGTATCTTCCAAAACGGCATGAAAGATTAATTAAATGCCTTATAATAAATAATACCATTTAATAAAATACATGAATGAAGATACATCTACCTAACTTACCCAAAGAGTGTTCTTATAGAGCCGATTCTGTTCCGGCGCTTCGGCGGCCGCTGCTACGGCACGCTCTTTTCGTTCAGTCGGCTTGCGCGTTGTGCTTAACATACTAACGTAACCTAACTTACCCAAAAAGAATTTTCTACCTAAATAGAGCCAATTCTTTTCTGGCGCTTCACCGGAAATATTTCTGGACATGGCATTTCTTCATTAGCACAAGGCATTGTCGTCGTATAGCATGATAGCCACGACACGAATTTCGGTGTGGTCTTTTTGTATTTGCCAGAACGCGTCATGGCCGTTTTTTAAAGTGCCACGACGCGAATTTCGTGATGTGGCAGTTTAAAAGAATCCACAATGCGTTGTTAGCTATTATTTCGCTCGATAAGCTCGTTTAGCTTAACAGATAAGATCTACAATAACATTAAGTCCTTAGTTCATACAAAAAAAAATTGTGAAGATCGATTATTGCGATTGTTTTAACTTCTCTCTACGGACTGTTATTCAATAAAGTGCAGTATTTAGGGGTTCCCTCGCAAAGTTGCCATTTTATTATTCACGTGAATTAAATCAAAAACATTCAATTATCTGCTTTGTACGTACAAACATACTCTCGTAAACGATTTTGTTACAAGTATGATTACATTGCATTATAAATGCGCATCAATAAGTATTGTTTCTTTGAAGTAATAATATGTAGGATGTATAACGGAAGAGCAATCAAGATTATCTACATGGATGACGGTAATATTCAATCTTATTAAGCGCTCGTTTGAAATTAACAAAGTTGTCAACTCGTAAGAAACGCTCGATTAAACAAATGTTGTTTTGTGATAAAGTTTATTATCTTCATCGAAACCCCGGGAGTACCTTGGGAACGTGATTAACCTTTTAAGTGTTTTCAAACTTTGTTCCCGTCGGTTCATACCTGTATCTACAGCTGCTGTAAACACAGAGAACAAGTACAGATTGAACATTTTTGTATGATCGAATACGTGACGTGACGTTAATTAAAATTGTCAATATGTTATTTGGAACCGCTTGAAATACTACCACGTTATGAATACTGAGAGCTGAAATGCGTTTAAAACGATCGCTGATATTAAGCAACTTGGCGCAGAGTAATTTATTAAACGGGTGAAATAGTAGGTAGCATTCGTGTTGAACGTGTTTGTGCTTTCAAAGACACGTTGATCCGTTGGTGATATTACAGTAGACGTTAACAACAGGTCACAAGCCTTAAATTTAACACCTTAAAATACTAATTCATGTCCGTGTTTGGACTTCAAGCCACAAATTATTAAAATTATTTCAAAATTGGGTTGGTTATGTCATTTAAAGAAACGTTAAATCAAATAACGATTCAGATGGACTACTGGCACAATAACAATATCGTCCTACATTTATTAGTGTCTTGTTCTGTTCTATCGGTGATTTAAGTTGGTTGTGCAGCCATGAACAAAATACGTGCTAGTTAATTAGTTAAGTGAAAACCATAATTGTTCTCATTTCGGGTGGACCGATTATCAAAGTGCAACATAAGAACTTGACGGTGTATTTTACACTGAGACTTATAGATGACAACAAAAACCAACAGACACAATTCTATCAAATTGATATCTTACATTCTTGGTTAATTTTATAACCTTCGCGGTAAAACAAGCAACTAGCATAACTATTCTGTTTTTCTTTCTCTCTCAAACTGGCATAGGACAAACGAACTTAAGGCCCTGATCGATGCATGAGTTTTACTGCTGTCTTGGTAGTTAGCCACAAACCGCAATTTATGAGCCGACGAATCAATGGCAACAGCGTTGTAATTTTATTTTTCGTAATCATTTTAATCACCATTCCCAAAGAATTTCTAAGTTGATCTGTACTGCAAAGTAAAGTTTTGTCCGATTAGGACCTAAAAAATGGACGTTAACAGATAGAAAATGGGTACTTCATTCATTATTGATTGAACTTAAAAGCGAAATTAATAAGTTACAAAAATAACACTTAATAATATTTCAATAGAATATTATTTTCATAATTTGTAATTTTCAACGAAAAAATACCTCATATTCTTTCTTCTATGAAGCGTTGTGCTTGTGTCCCTAACGTTTAAATCAAATTAATAGACAGAAATGGTTCTCCCGTCTTGACAAAAGACACGACTTTTAGCCCAACGAATTAAACTCGTCTTGATTAAATTTTGTTCCGAAACTTTTTGTTTTTGTTCGATTGATTAAATTAATTATATAGTTCCATGTTACGTTCTTATGTTAAATATTATTGAATTGTTTACTTTTAATAACTTTACATGTATATATCGCGGTAGTTATTGCATCTACCTTTAAAGCCGAAGGTGTAGGGATTCCCGGTCAGGTCAATTTAGGAACAGAACATTTCGGAATGGTCTTGGAGTCTTGGTGTTATCATAGGAGATACAAGCCGAATGCTTAGTTTGGGTTCACACGATTGGTGTAATTGTCTGGAGATTTATTATTATTTCAAGCAAAATATTTAGCGGAACAGACAGAGAACGGAGTACCAAATATTACCGTAATTATCAGTGACCGGAATCATGGATGTAATTACTATCAAAAATATGAATATGACCCAAAATTCCCGGGATTTATTATTATTTTTTAATCGTTCAGTAAAAGTTGTTTATTTTTGAGAAAAATATACACTTCGATACTATTGTTTTATTTATTTATTTTGGTAACCAAGTTCTGTCGTTAATTTTTATATTTGTAACATAGATTTTATACAGAAAGATTTTGTATATAAATAAGCACTGGAATCATCTTCGTTCGGAATCCTAGTAATTTATTTACATCCGTTACCAATGGAATCACTCCGGGACATCCCGGGAATTTTGGGTCATATCCGTACTTTTTATGGTAATCACTCCCATGATTACTATCAAAAGTACGGTTACTGGTAATTACATAGGTACTTTTACATTTCTTAAAATTTTAAATATCATTTCTTTATATACTATTAAGTAACGTCAAGAGATAAATACATTATCTTCTTTCTAAATTTCACTAGGTATTTAGGCTATAATAGGGAGACAACAATAGGAATAACATTATGTATTTACATTATTTTAAAAGTGTTTATAGAAAATAAATTAAATGCATCAGTTAAATTTTGAGACTGATTTTGAACTTTTTTAATAGGACAAATAGTATAACGCAGTCTAGAAAAAATAATAATTTGAACATAGTCTCATAGGGCATATTAAAGAATATAAGACGAATTTTTAATTAATTACGCATACCTACTCGCCAAAGTAGTTATATGTTTATTGGTGTTATGCCCTGATTGAAATCTGGTCATAAAGTACATGCATAAACGCAGCTGTGAGTCTCAATACGCCCATAAATCTGTCATCAGCAGGCAATATGTTTCTCACAAACGTATAGTTAGATTTATTTTTTATTTGAAGCCACAATAAGTACAAATCTTTCATTAATTTCAAACGCATGCATATGCGTATAGTACATAGTAATATTTCTTACTCCCATAAGAAAGTAACCTCGTGTAATGATATAACCAAAGTGACATAACTACAAGTATGTCCGGCGAAAGCAGCTTCTGCCTTCGGGGCTTATAGAATTACCTGAACGAAGTTAGGGGTTGGTCTGTAATTACCCCTGGTGCAGTGCCAACGTACGCAATATGCAGTATATGATGTGCATATAAATTTAGTGTATTGTTCAAAATGAATATTATCGTGCGGTCGCACTAATAATTCAATAAATTACCTTATTAACGTGTACTGTCCATATCAGTTTTAATAAATAGGCAGCGATATACATTTACTTATGTATTTCAGAATCCACTATTACATTAAAACGAACACTATTATTTTATTTTATATAATTATATGTTTGACATCGTTTTCTCGAAAATGGCTCTAGCGATTTCGATGAAATTTACAATGTTGAGGAGGCAAGAATGGATTTAGCTAGGTCTCAATTTTGGGAAAAATCATTTTCTCCGTCTTTCACACACTCAAACTTATAAACTTTCAACCTCTAAACTTTTTTAATTACGCAGCGGAGTACCTTCTCAATAGCACAGTGGCTAGAGCGTAGATCTACCAAGCTGAAATACGCGAGTTCGAAACCTGCAATGTGGTCAAACTTTATTTGTTATTTTTTTTGTAAGACACCGACTAAAGCTCGGTCGCCCAGGTACTATTAAATAGAGAAAACGATTGTGTTATACCTTATATACCTGTATAGTGTTATACCTGTACTGTACTGAGACCAACATTTTCTCGATACATACTTGTATCTATATTGTCGAAGAAGGAAGGAGTCATGTAAATACAATTAGTAATATTTTTTGTACAGAAAAATACTAATAATTGCCGTTTGAATATAACGTAACTGATCAGTTTTTTCTTTTTAATCAGATTTTTCGAGTTCTTTCATCGTGATCAGCATTTGTCGGTTCCATTAGGAGAGAAATATTTTTTAACATATAGAAATATTTTTAAGACATTTTAGAGATATTAAAGATCGCTAATCGCTAATGATACACATATGCTCTGTTATGAGTACAAAAAAACATTACCTTCTTTTAATAAATATTGTTAGTATGGAGTAAAGATTATCGACTGAAAAAAAAAACTAAACGTTCAGTTTTAATACTCTAGCAAATATTTCTTCTTCAAAATCAGCAAAAGACGATCCGAAAAATATATTGCGAGTGTAGTCCATTTTGGGCTTATCCCAACGTTTTTTTGCTTAACTCAGAAATTCTATTTTGAATCCGTGATGTAGAGAGCTATGGTCTTTCAATTTAACACGGGTTGTATCCCAGTCAAATCACGACATTTGTTCTGTGAAAGTATATTGAAAGTATGATTCTATTTGACTTGTCTCGTGTCTTTAAATTGCTTCGTTACCAATCTATTGTAGGTAGGTATTAGTAGCTTCATTGTAAATCACAGACTATGGTTATAGATCTATATACGTTGATTCTAAATAAAATGTAACTTTAGTGTTAAGGGAACTTTAAGAATCTTAAGAGTTGCATCAAAATTAACGTGTACTTTTTAAGGTGGTTTATGTTCTTTAAATAAAAAATATTCTACCTAGAAATATGAAGAAAATATTCATGATCAATTTGTATCTATCTTTTTAAAAGATTACACCAAACCATATTCTACTAGAGTAGAGTATATACCTAACGAGGTAGATTTTCCGAGATGAATATCGTTAAAGGTTATTCGAGATATTATACCATACATGTAATATTAAGCATTATAATGTTTGGTAAATTATTATCATTGGTATCGGAATTTGACAAATAGAGACGTAATTTATTCGTAGTGGATGGGTAACAATGGGATGCCTTTCAAATTTATTTCCTGTTATAGCGTATAAGTACGATTCCTCATGGAGTCCCTGCATATTTTTAAGTAATATGTAGGTATTATGATATGGTTTTATAGTATAATGTACATGAACATTATGCACGTATTATGTAAGTATAACCATGGATTCAAATCGAAACCACACGTTCTAAAACTTATCCCGATTCCTTCTAGCTATGTGGCGAGTGAAAGTTTATATCTCACATGAGCACTACCACTAAGTAGAACCTAGTTGAGTTGTTTAAATTGCGTTCTATTTGACGATGTCGACAATAGTGAGTTTAAACTGTAGGTTTGAATGAAGTGTTGGTGCCGCGCCCCTTGGCCTGTACTTGATTTATAACTGTTTGTTCAGCTACGATAAATCAACTTTATTGATTTATTATATCTTATATCTTATATCTCTAGTTCGGTGCCTGATCGAGTTTTAGATGAGTTTTTAATATTGGAGAAATTGTATTAGCCGCTGATAAATTATTTTCGCAACTGATAACCAGTATTATTAAGTATAAGTAGATAATAATAGGTAATAAGTAAATTTCCTAAACAACAAAGCCGTAGATGAAGTATAAGTTGAATTCATGTTGCAGGTATTTTTTTGAATTTCACCCCTTCATGACGAGAATCATACACAGAGCCAATTTTGTCATTCCTAACACTTTGAATAAACTATTTTCTGCATTCTACCGCCATTTGCATAGTATCCACTCCAATTAATAGCCAGTAGTGTCATGAATAGCTTTCACTTAAATAATTTTTAAGAAAAACCTATGCGGTTAAAGGTCGAATAAAATATAACAATGTAAATCTTCGTCGTATTTCTCGATTGAGAGTTGATTATTTTGCAAAGGGTAATAATTTAATAGAAATTTAAACATAAAATATGTAATACATAGTCATGAATACATAGTACGAATGTATTAATAATATGTACTGATAAATTTTTTATAGTTACAGAAGTCACAGTAAATTACAAATCTATTTGTATACGGAAAGATTACAAGCAAGCACGTCATTTTTAAATTAAAAACGACTAAATTAATGTTACTAAATTACGATCGATAATAATTTGATCGCCTAACGTTGGCGTATTATTATATTTTTTACCAAACAAAATTAGTATACTTTAGTTATATTTTTCGATACACAAAGCAAATATGATACCTCTGGCGCAGAGTGTATTTTAATAAGTAATTTACTTACAAGCACTTCGGAACGGACTTACAATGTAGTTAGCAAACGTCACGTAATACGTGTGAAGTAAGCATAATTTTATTTGGGTCACTGTCATGCGAGTCACGTGTATTTAATATAATTTCAAAACAGTGGTATTATGCTATGAAGAAAAATTAGAAGAAAAAAACATTTTTTTACACAACAATTTATGGTTCAAGTACCCAGGACAATTTTTTTTAAATTTCACATAGAAAACAATGACCAAAAAGTATAATTATCTTCTAAAATGTTTATCCCAGCGGAATTCTGACAGTAACAGATACCTACATAAAAGATAGGCAATCCCTGTATCCTATGTACATGATTTTGGCAGTCACTGTGGATATACGTATTTAGAAAAGGAAATATACATATTTGTTTAGTATTAATTAATATATTATGTATATCATCTACGCCATATTTAAGTGCATGTAATATATATATATATATATCATATATTTATAACTTATAACACAAAATTGGTAAGATATTTAGCAATGGAACAGAACCTCATTTTACTCGTGATACGACAAGCGCTCATCCATTTTTGTATATATGTATATGTATATAATAGTACATCATGTTATGCAGGTATATATAAGTATAAATTCTCCTCAGTCATTTATTTCGTAATAATAACAACGTGATAGATGGGCGCGTGCGAACTTAAATTTTGTTAGATATACATATGTCCTATACGTAAAAAGTATGAAGCAAATGATTTTTTGTTTGAATTTTTCGGTCGGCCAATTTTAAAACCAAGTTTTTATATGGTGAAAGTATAAAATAAATAAAAATAATCTCCAGGCTATTTTAACTAAAGATGTGTTATATAAAATGTCTTGCTTTATTTGTGATATAGTACACAGACACTGTGTTGTCAGTTGAATGTGGGCGGTTCTGCAGAAGGCAGTTTTTCTGTTTTATGCTCTAGATATATGTCTCATATTTATTACAAGCTTTTATTTAACTTGCCCTGTTCTCACATAGAGTTAGTATGTGTGGGACAAATCTTGCGACCAAAATTTTTATTAGACGAAATTTTGCACATTTTAATGCACGGTGACAATGAAATATGGTATACCTAATATATGTTGTAGTCAATGGTTGTAGTTCTATAAATGTAGCCAGGGTCTTATCATCACAAATGCATACTATAACATGTAATATAATTCTATAAGTCCACTATATATTGTGTATAGTAACACTAAGTAAAATCCTCAATCGTGGACAACGTCGACTTTTAGTTTTGATAACAAAACATGATTTTTACCATAACCCGGGCGGCTAGACAAGCGGCAAGCGTTTCGTAAAGTCGAAACGCTTGCTGGAGTTATTGTTCGTCAAAAGTGCCATTTGACTTTTTGGCGGGAACGGAACAAGTAAGGTTGTCATTTTATTTAGATTTTCTGTTTTTTACATTTTTGAGAGTTTTAAAGTACAACAGTGATAGTATATTGTGTTTTAAAGTTCTGTGCAAGTGAAAAGAATGGAGTAGGTCTAAATAAACATGTGTAGCTGAAGTTTTTGCGCTCTTCCAAGAAGTCCTGTACTTCAATAAAGTCTACTATCACTTTACTGGAGAAGTTTTAACGTTTTATATAACGATTCTACTTAAACTATTACAATACGTGACATTGGCAAATGCGCTAATCGCCATGCCATTAAGAAATAAAAAATAAAAAAAGTGCCATTGGCTACGTTTTATACGACGGTTTTCACACGAATTAACATTTCGTTTGATTTAATAGAAAACTAATAACGTTCGATTACCAATATAAGATTTGTTACGCTAGATCATGTGATATTTGTGACTCTATTCTACTAGCGTCTACGACAATTGAGCCGCTTGTCCAGGCCCCCTGGTTTTGCAATCAGGATCAACTGTTCACGAGAGAACTTCTCAGCGGTTATGTACTTATTCAAATTTTCGGTTTTCATAACAATTAATACAACATTTTAATTATGACCTGATGCTGAAGGCAAGATCTTCCGCTCACGAGGGAACACATCAATGGTTAAACATATTGCCTTGAAATTTTGTGTATGCATTCGGTTTTAATAATAAAACCTTATAAAAGATAGATTTTAATCTTGTGCTGTAGACAAGAATGTCAGGATCTTGCGCTGCTTTATAAAACAAGCTTTTATTAAACAAAATAGAAGATTCAAAATATGCTAAAGCTTAAATAACATTCTAACGGTGGTGTAGCTTCATATGCGAAATTAATATAGTTTACATAGAGCTGGAATACTCGTATTTATAAAAGGTTATATACCTAGATTATCAAATATGTGTTATACAAAAACAACATGCTTAAAATAAATTGATACATTCATACATATACTCACACCGTATACCTAACGGGGCATAGTAAGAGAGTACAGAGCGTCAAATAATTTGGTCCTTACATACTTCATTCGCCTCCTGAAAAGTCATCATTCTTCTAACACACTTTCGCTAAGGATTGCGAGTACTTCTGATATTTCTGTCAGCTAACACTCTGGCTATTTGATCCTCATAAGTCAGCCTTAATCTTCCTTAGCTTCTCCTATCACTCAATTTCATTCTGTGGATTTTCTTCATCAATCAGTCAGTAGTTTTGTTCACAGTCATATTCAATCCCTTCACTTTATATTCTTCTGACATGCACGTGACTAGTGTCTGCGACTTTGCTTCTGATGGTGCTATAAGCACAGCATCGTACATACATACATATCTTCACGCTGTATCCCTAACGGGGTAGTCAGAGAGGACGGAGCGCCAAGGGTCGCAGTCCTTATCCTTACATACTTCTTTCGCTTCCCCAAGTCTTATTATTCTCTTCACACATTTTCGCCTAGGTATGCGAGTGCTTTTGACATTTCCGTTGGCTTACACTGGCTATTTGATCTTCATAAGTCAGTAGTCTAGTCTTTCATGGCTTCTGTTATCACTCACTTTGCTTTGTATATTTTCTTAGTCAGCCTTTCATCACTCATTTTTTCTATGTGCCCGAACCATCTAACCATTCCTTTCTTCATTTTTACAATAACACTGTTATACTGCGTATCTCTTTATTACCTATTTTGTCCGCAAGGGTGACACCGCACTTATTTCTAAGAGATCGCATTTATATTGCATTTATCTTACTTTCACTCGATTTCGGACATATGCAGGCCACACTACCAACAATAAAGTTGGCACCAACACCGCATTGTGGATAGCCATTTTGGCTGTGTTATATATATTCACACTGCCTACTAATGCGGACAGAGCACCGTTCAATTTATTGCCAGCTGCTATCCGTCTCTCCATATCCAACTCACATCTTCTATCTCTCGAAAACGCACTCCCCAGATAAAGAATTTCATTTACTTGTTCTAGACATTTTCCATGTACCCAAATCTCACGTTTCGTCTGTACCATTTCCCTTTCAAACACCAAAACCTTAGTTTCGTTCACATTTATTCAATCCTTTCACTTTACAGATATCTTTCATGCACGTGACTAGTGTCTGCAAATTTGCTTCTGATGGTGGTACAAGCACAATATCGTCAGCGTACAATAGGCAGTTTACTACTGTACCATCATATATTATACCACTCATACTACCTTTAAACGTCTGGAGGCAACTGTCCAAATGCAGCAAGAACAGCCAGGCACACATCACGCAGCCCTGTCTGACGCCTAAACAGACTTCGAGCTAGGGCGACGTGTCACCATCAATCCTTACACAGTCTCTGTGGCCAAGATATAATGACTACACAGCCCACAGTTATGGGCTCCCTACGTCATATTCAGGCAGAAGACTCCACGATTTCTATCGCACTACTCTATGAAATGCTTTTTCTAGTTCCAATAAAGCGCAGAAATTTTCCACGATAGTGTAGAGGGGGAAAATCTTATCTGTGTAACCCCTGCCGATCCTAAAACCATCTTATGACTCGCACAATCACTTTCAGAAATGCCTCTCATGCATTCAGTCAATATCTTGGTATAGACTTTAATGAGCCAACCAAGCTTATGGCTCTGTAGCATGCACAGTCCAGATGAGAAACTTTCCCTTTATAAAGTTGTACTAAGATTGCAGCACACTAGTCTTACGGTACCTCTCCCTTCTGCCAGCAAAGATTGCGCAGTTTACAAAAGGTATCCCATACCCTAGGACTACCATACTTGATCATTTCAGCAGTAACCTCAACATTTCTTGCAGCCTTTCCACATTTCAGTCTTCTTATCGCTACCTTAATCTCTTCCATACTAATGGCTTCCTCCTATGCTTCCTCCAGTCCAAACAGCAAATAGACCCCTAATTTTAGTTATCACCAGAAAGTGGTCCGTTCGCAGATCGGCTCTTCTGTGTGCTCTTGTGTTCATAACCTGCTTGTTGAGTCGGCTATCCACTAGGAATGAATCTATCGTACTTCTCTCATCTGTTCTTTCCTACATGTATCTTTTTGTGCTTAAATATTGAATTAGCAATAAAAAGATCCTTTTTCAAACACACTCCTAACACAATCTTGCTAGCATCATTCACTCTCTCGTCTCCATACTCCCCTAGGACAGACTCGAATTCTATTCGAGCTGTGCCAACCCATGCAGTCATATCTCCACACACTATAATTCTTTTATTCTCTTCTGTGGCCGCTACAAATTCCCTAACATTCTCTCAAATCTGCTCTAATTCGCCCAAAACGACGAAGGACATTGGAGCATACATCACCTAAATAAAAATTCTCGTCAATCCTATCTCGAAACGCACCCAGAGCAATCTGGTATTTACCCATCTATACTCAGTCACGCAATTAACTAAACGAGAGGACAGTAAAACATCTACCCCTTGCCATATCCTGTCTTCTTGAGGTAGACCTGACTACAAAGCGATGTCCCCAACGGGCAAGTCGGTAACTTCACTGCCCATTCGCTTGGTTTCACCCAAACATAACACATCCAATCTCATCCATAATATCAATCACTTCATTTAACTTCTCTTCAATCCCAATTCGCATTTCTCACGTTCCACGTAGCTATTTTGCATTCCTTCCTCCACTTCTCGCCGTGAGGTGCACAGCGTGTTGGGTGGTGGTCTCCAACGCCGAACTGCACGCTGCTGCAGCGGGAAAGAACTGGTGTCCGTCGCTTTCGGGGCACACCCTAACATACACCCTAACTGTATCTGTCCCACATGGTGCACACGGAGGTGTAATCGCAGCCTTGGAAATGGCTGGCCGGTGTTTCGACGAGCACGCTTCCTCGATTGACTCCTTCCAATAAATTAATTTTCTATAGAATTAAAGGCTTTTCGCTAGAAGTCACGCATTCTTTTCATACTAATCTCGAGACAAGCTTTCAATACTAATTAATCAATGTATTACGAGCATAACGTTATTTGTACTACCAATATTAAGAACCCTCTGTATGTATGTAAATTACATATATTACTTTTGCTTATGAAGAACCAAGTCTTTTAGAAGGTTACTTATTTTATACGTTTTAGTTTTTATTATTTCGTTTTAGTATATTTTGAATTTGCTATTTTAATAAAATCTTGTTTCAAAAATTATCTTTTTATTTAATTGTTTCTTATAAAAAAAGTTGTAGTTATGTATAATGAATATACTGACTGTAATATGTAGTTTGTATATTTTGTGGTAATCAATATTTCAGCTTTCTGATAAAACTGCCTTATTTAGTCCAATTTTTAATTCGTTACTATTCATTATTAACAACGAGTAGAATTTCTTGTTTAAATACCTAGAAATAGTAATCTTTGAGCACAGAAATATGTAATTTCGTGACAATCCAATTTGGCCGAACACGAAGATATTTTGGCGCGTCGCGTCGCGTCCCCTGATTGAGTTTTATTTGAAAGTTGGCACGAATAGCGATGCCGATAAGTTAAGCACCTCTTTTTTTCTATTTCTTAATTATGACTTGCTACATTTAGTAAGTTAATTAATAAGGGGAAAAAAAACTACCATTGTGGCTTTCACTTGTCGTTTCGTTTTGTACTTATGAACTTATGTCATACAGAACCTTAGAGATTATAACAGATGAAAGTTTGCGATAAAATTGTTTCTCCATTAATATAAATGCAAATAACATATAACATCCTACAAATAATATTCATACCTACATTAAAAATAATATTTATATTGAAATATACATTAAAAACAGAAGTCAGTACATATCTATAATTATTATTTATGTAGTAAGTTTTCAGATTTCACATTAACTAGACAGCTCAACAATTTCGCTGTGTTTAGGACGGTTCTTTGTCCTTTTATATGCATGTCAGCTTCATTGTCTGTATTATATTCTCGACTTCTATAACAAGGAAAGCTTAGATAAAAACTACACACAAATTCAAAGCTACCTGCCAACTTTACATTTTTTATTATAATGTGTAGGACTTGTATTACAAAAAATGCAGTTTTGGATATATGTAGCGTAACTGCACTAATTATTACTTAAAATTTTAAATATTACAGTTTTAATTTGAGTAGGTATAATTAAATGTAGGTAACTAAAATCCTTCAATGTCAAAGCTATTGTAATAAAACAGAGAATCATAAGTCCTCTCCGTGGATAGTAATTTAAGTGTTGCGCTTGTAGCACTTTCTTTACTTGGTTCAACTATTCCTTTTTCCTTCTAGCACTTTAGCCAGCAAAAACTTTTATTTTTACCACATTTTAACTTTCAATGTAAGTAACTAAGAATCTATGTCTTTTCTAACAATGCAATGTTTTGTCTGTATTAGTATTAGAAAGAGGTAAATTTTGTTTGTATGTAATGGATAAACTCAAAACCTATTCAACCGATTTCAAAAATTCAAAAATTATCAGCGAGTAACATGGACTATATTTTATTTAAAAAAAATCTACCCTTGGAAATCCGGGCGGGTCGCTAGTTGTTAATATGTATGCATGGAACGAGAAATATGTTCATAAAACCAAAAATATATTATTATCTGTTTGAGAGATTTTTATACAACTACCCAAAAAAGCCTTATTTATTAGCTTTTTTGTACATTTGTGCAACATCGTTCAGATTATATTAATTCTCTTACATTCATGTTCTCTGTTGTGATACAGTTCTTTGGTAATTTTCAATATACTTTTAACCGACTTCAAAAAAAGGAGGAGGTTTTATAACAAGAGGCCTAGATATGCCATTATGCCAAAGTATATTTATTAAACTCGTCGGAATCTTTTTTATGTATGTCCACCGATTTCTCCGCCATTTGTGCATCGATTTTAAAGATCCTTTTTTATTTGAAAGGGTACATGTCGATATGCTGATGATGGAGTACCTACTGCTTAAACGAAAAACTTATACATTCGGCTTATATTACAGATGCTCATTTTATTTAATGTTCCGTTCTTGAATTAGTAAAAATTAGTCGAAGACCTATCTTAAACATTTAGTTACGACAAGGCCACTCAAAAGTCAAAATAAATAAATTAAAAAAAAATTAAACCGATTTAAAAATAAAACTATTTCTATAGTTATAACACAGAATATTCTATATATATAACACAGAATATTGCCAAAAGCTCCAATTTTTGAAAGAACGTTCTTAAACATTTTAAATTAAGAATACTTATTACGAATAATACCTTATACAATATAACATACAACTATCATTAAGAACCTATTAAGGCGCCGACTTTAATAACTGTCTTTAATTATAAAATTAGTAGACAATTATTTTGTAGTTTTCAATGTTTTTATTTTGGAGTCTTTTTTTTATATTTGGATGACACGACAATGAGAAAGTTTGCAGATAATAGGTTCTTAATGATAGTTGTATGTTATATTGTATATGGTATTTTTCATAATAAGTATTCTTAATTTAAATTGTTTAAGAACGTTCTTTCAAAAATTAGAGCTTTTGGCAATATTCTGTGTTATACAAATTTATCCATGCAAATTAAATAGTAATTAATTAAAATGTATGATTAGCTCGTTGGCGCGGTCGTGGAGCATCTGATTTGTGAACAGAGGTCCGGATTCGATTCCCGGTCAGATCAATTTATAAAACATTTTTTTCTAAGTTGGCTTGTAGTCTGAGTTACTAGTGAGCTTCTACAGTTTATTATATGGTACCTGTAATATAGACTTAGTGCTTAGTTTGGGGTCACATAATTTGTGTGCTTATTGCTTATGTTAATGTTTGGAGTACTTAAAAAAAATTAACTTCTGAAAAACAAAATACGAAATTCGAAACAGTTTTATTTTAAAATATAAATAGATATGTAGCTCAAGGTAATTTTAGCTTATTGTATTTTTATTAATTTTATTTGCAATTCTTTGAATATCTTCATTTAAGTGACGGGTAGGTATACTTTGGTGACAGATGAAGAATTGAAACGGAATTTAATCTCGCCAAAAATTGTTGAGGGAATGCCGATTTTTCGTAATTATCGAGGGTTTTCCTTTAGAATACATAAATAAAAGAGCCAAGAAAATATTATATTAATGCGAAGTAAGCCGTAGCTATTTCTCGTTAACTTCATTGAAAAGTGAAAAACAGTTAATAGCAAGTCCTCGGCACTCAATGAACAACTTGTTCTTTCTGTAGGCTAGGTAACCGAAGATAGATTGCTATTCAGTAGTGATTAATGACTACAGCCCTCTGTCAGACATCGATACTTGTTACGTTAAGCATCTTTCACTAAAGATCGTTCTCATACACTGTTCTTCGTCAAACAAAAAGTTTTATTTTAACATAAGTAATCCAACAATTTCTTGTCGCGTTGACGGTGATATCAAATATTTTCCAACAAGTTGTAATCTAAAATTTATTTTGTTCGAAACTGCTTTGTTTTAGAAATAATCGTTATGAGAAACTTTCTTTAATTGAATTAACGTTTGTAATAAACATCAACAAATATTTCTGGAAATTATTTTACATGGCGTTGCAGTTCTTACCGGTCGACATTAATAGAATATAAAATTATTGTTCTAAAACATTCAATATTTTCCGTCAAATACAGCAATATTCCTTCTTGGCGACTTTGACGTGGGGATGTCGTATACAAGACTCTGCGGTAAGTCGGGTCAGGTCGCAGGGCGCTGTATTTTATTCGGGCAAATTGGAATGTCGAACGAAATCGATGCAGAGATTTCGAGAAAAATGTCGTATGACGTAATCGCACCTGTAAATACTAGGATGCATTACCTATTCTGTGACTAGAATATCAAGAATATCGAAATTAAGTAATATTGTATTACAAAAAAAAATACAATTAGTTAATTAATACAATACAGCTAAATGAATCATAACAATAATTACTCCGAGGACGTAAAATGTCTTACAGGTGCTGACTTTAATGTCAGGTTTGAAGACTACAATCTGTTTTTAGACGGTTGAAATTGCCGATGCGACATTACTTTCGTTATAAATTTTCTTGACGACATCCTATTTAAAGTCGCGAACTTTAACGGCATAAACATCATTCTTCTAAATGCTTTGAAAGATCTTCATAGAGACTTAAGGGATCAGCTGCTGCTTTGTATTACTTGATAAATGTTTCTACTGTCGGTAAATAGATCATTCTCAAATCTCAATGTCATTGCACTTTTTTAAAGTAAGTATTTTAATTAAATAAAGTGCTTGTACAATACGTTAATCAAGTCAATTAAATAAGTAGATCAACAGACGAAAAATGTATATTTAATGTATATGTATTTAATGTAATTTAATGTATATTTTCTATTACATTTAGTTTAAGTACCTTATCTTAATAAATTGATTTACACTATATCTTTCTTTATGTCATGTCAAAAATGAAAATGTCACCTATGTGTGTAATGTAAATACATATTCTCGCCAAGAAAAATTGTACCTTTACAGTTACAATTTGAGTTTTTATAGTACTTTAGTCGTTACTATAAAAATTTATGGTGGACTTTCTATTCTTTGTCGCTGGGGAACAATATCCTTATGATCAGTAGGCAGTTTATAAGCTTTTTTGTTCGGAAATTAACTTTGTAAAATTTATATTTATTGAAAAAACTCTTTTTCTACGTATAGCGTATTATTCGATCGTAGAAAAATGGAATAAACTGTGCGGAAGACAAAAATGTCGTGCGAATTGCGATATAATATTTAATGTTGATCCACCAAAGAAGATAGCTTTGAGAGATACACAAAGAGATGTCATAGGTCGCGACAAATTGCTCGTATAAGGCGAAAAGAAATTGGGTATAAATGTTTCCCGCCTTTATCTTGAGTTGTTGGGAGATTATAGACACAGTAAAAGAAAAAAGTAGTGTCGCACATGAAATTGATATATGACTGTATGTAGTTTCATGGTAGTTCAATTTTCTATTCATGAGACAAAATTAGTGTTTTCTTGCGCTTGTCTAAGAATATTTGATTTTTAATATATTATGAAATTTTTTTAATAATTTCTTTTTCTATGAATGTCCTCGGTATGACAGACAGATCTAAACAGGTTTAAACAGGTTAAATCTAGACAGGTTTTGTTTATTTCATTACCTCCTGAAGTGAAATAATTTGTGCATATTGTTGTTAAATATAAATATTGTTATATCTAGTAAAAATGGTTCAATATTTATTTAACTTATACTTTGTTGAATATTCATTTAAAAAAGAAGCTAGAGATAATGTAGCCGTGACTTTTCTTTTACTGTACTCTGGATTTATGTGACGCCAGTCAGGCGAAGATCCTTACTCCCTTGTCACCTCTCTGATTGCCCTCCCGTCAGCTGCTCGCCTACTGCCAGCAACCAGTTACAAATCTATCAGTTTCATCGGAATTATTCATATTATGAAGGAAAATAAAAAAAATAGGAAAAAAATTAAAAACCGACTTAAAAAAGACACTGAAAAGTACTAAAGTAACTATCCTTTATTAATCAAAACTCAAGTACAAAAATAACTTTATAAATACGATACACATACTTACCTATATAATTACTAATAACAGTTATTGAAGTCGGTACCAAATCAATGTACAACAACAGAAAGTCTGTTAGTTTGGCAGGCTTGGCGTCGAAGTAGTTTTTTTTTGGTCGGTTTTATTTTTGTTTTAAATTTTATAAGATAAAATACTATTTGAGCCTGAATATATGTACTTACCAGTAATTTGTGTTGGAAACCTAAGTTCAGAAATCTTCACAGCATTTCTAAGTCTTGTTTGTCATTTCAAACATTTCAAATGATGAACAAAACTTAGAAGTACATCAACGGATGTATTCCTTAAGATATCGTGCGCTTAATATCAGTTACATTTTACTTTTTGCATTTCGTAATTCATTTACTACAGAAATTTTAATATTTGGATAATAACGTAGTGTCATAGATATTAATTTGGGTTGCTATGGATACTTAGTTTGTTGATATTCTGACGTTCGAAATAAAATATGTGTGTAATTCCATAAAAATGTTATCTTTATTATAAATTAGATTAAACGGTATATTAGGTAAATACATGTGCTCAACACTGCTAGATATTCTGCAACCACTTACCAACCATAGGTTATGGGCCCAGAGGAGTGAAAAAGGCCTGAAACGCGAGTAAAAATGAGTCATGTACATATTGAGCCGTTGAAGAGAGAAAATTATGACACATGGCGAATCCATGCAAAAGCTCTCTTATTAAAGTTAGGACTTTGGAATTACGTGTCACAGACAGTAAAAAAACCTGTTAATGAAGGTGATGAACTAAATAAATACATAGAAAAAGATGGTTTGGCGCTAGCAGAATTATTTCTGATAATTTCACTGAGTGAACTAAAACAAGTGAAGAACTGCGAAGCAAGTAAAGATGTTTGGAATACTCTCGAAGGTATTTACAACAGCAAAGGTCCGGCCCGAAAGGCAAGTCTTTTAAAAGAATTAATACTAAGAAAAATGAAAGATGAAGACAATATAGTGGATCATTTAAATAAATTCATGGATATTGTGGATAAACTAGAAGATATGGAGATAACCATCAATAAGGATCTCCTTAGTATTATGATGCTCTATAGTTTACCGCAATCTTTTGACAATTTTCGGATTGCTATAGAATCTAGAGATGATCTACCGGATCCGGACAACTTGAAAATAAAAATAATTGAAGAAGCTGAAGCAAGAAAAAATATAGCTAGCACAAGTATACAGAACACTGAACAAGAGGTGCTTTACAGCAAGCAGCGCGGAAAGAACAAAAAATATCTTGTGGAATGTTTTAAATGCAAAAAGAAAGGTCATAAGGCTAACGAATGCTGGTCAAAAGTGGACCAAAGCAATAAAAAGAATAATAACAATAATGCAAATCTATGTTGCACAGAAGAAACGTGTCTAAACACAAACGATAGTCAAGAAAAAATGACCAAGTGGTGTCTTGATAGTGGCTGCACGTCTCATATGACACATGAATTGGGAAGATTTCAAAACTTAGAAAGAGATTACAACAAATCTTTAAAGCTAGCTTCTGAGAACTGTACGGCACAAATTGAAGGCCGTGGACCAGCAAAACTTAATATAAAAGAAAGACCTGGTTTAAAATTAACTGAAGCTTTGTATGTACCGTCACTAACTACAAATTTGATGTCAGTCGGGAAGATGACGGATAAGGGTGCAACAGTTTTATTCAAACAAAAAAATGCAACCGTGAAACGAAATGGTGAAATACTGTTAAGAGCAGAAAGAAGTGAAGACGGTTTATATTATGTTAAAGAAAACTTGAAAGAAAAAGCTAACTATTGTGAAGAAAACAAAATGCTACAATGGCATAGGAAACTTGCTCATCTCAATGAAGGACAAATGAAAATAGCCTTAAACAAGAAAAATATGGATGGTTTAGACTTTAATAGAAACGACAAAATTAAAGACTGTGAAGTCTGTGCTAAAGGAGAGGCAACAAGACTGCCATTTAATGCATCAAATAATGAGCAACGGACAAATGAAAGATTAGACATTGTATATACTGAAATATGTGGTCCCATGAGACAGGCATCAAAGGGGGGTTCCAAATACTTCATCACATTTACGGATGATTATTCAAGATATACAAGGGTATATGTTATGAAAACTAAGGATGAAGCCCTATCAAAATTCAAGGAATTTAAAAATGAGGCTGAAAGATTTACTAGACAAAAGATAGTATGCTTGCAAAGCGATAATGGGACGGAATATATAAACCACGAATTTGACAGATACTTGAAAGATAATGGCATCAAGAGAAGACTCTCTTCGCCTTATACACCTCAACAAAATGGATTGTCGGAAAGAAAAAATAGAACATTACTTGACAAAGCCAGATGTATGCTGATCGACGCCAACATGAATGAAAGTTTTTGGGCAGAAGCTATCACTACAGCCAATTATTTGGCAAACCGTTGTCCCTGTAGTAGCATTGACAATGCGACGCCGTTTCAAAAATGGGTGAAAAGAATTCCATCAGTGAGACATTTTCACATTTTTGGAAATAAGGCGTTTGTTCTGAAAAAAGGGAAAAAGAACGGAAAATTTGAAGCAAGAGCCACAGTTGGAATATTTCTTGGGTATTCAGAAAATTGTAAGGCGTATCGCATATTTAATCCAACGACAAATAAAGTGATGGTCAGTAGAGATGTCAAAGTGGTGAATAACATGTATTATGAAAGTAAGTCAGAAGAACGAAAGCTAGATGATGTTAATAATAAAAACAAAATTGAAATGATACTGTTTCCAAAAGAAGAAATTGTAGAAGATGAAAACTTAAATGGAAATGAAATTGATGAATCTGAACAAAAACCAAGCACTGATAGACATGTAAATGATGAATCAGAACCGGAACTGAACGCGGATGATTCATTTGTACGTGCAAATACAGAAACAGATAATGAAGTTCAAGTTATTGAAAAACGACAGAGAAGACCACCAGTATGGCAAAAAGATTATGAAATGGATTGAAATAGAGCATTCATTTCTCTGTGATATAGATGAGAATAGTGATGAATGGGAAGATGCGATAATAAACGAAATAGAATCACATCTTAAAAACAATACCTGGTCGATAGTACACCGCGATGAAAGTAAAAATTTGATTGATGCAAAAATGATCTTAAAATACAAATACAATGCTAGTGGAGAAATAGATCGACGAAAGGCACGACTTGTGGCGCGTGGTTTTAATCAGAAAGAAGGTATTGACTACACAGAAACGTTTGCACCAGTAGCAAAAATGAGCACTATACGATTGTTAGTCGCACATGCAATTGAAAACGACATGAAGCTATGCCAATTAGACGTTTGTACTGCTTTCTTAAATGGCGATCTTGATGAACAAATCTACATGAAAAAGCCGAAAAATCTTGACAAATACTTAAAAATCATAGCAGCAAACGGAAAAGACATTAATATAGTTAGGAAAGCAAAAAGTATGCTACTAGATTTACATAAATATAGAAATGATGGTATATGTCAACTTAATAAAGCCATTTATGGATTGAAGCAAGCAGGACGACAGTGGTTTCTGAAATTGCATAAGAAATTGATAGAAATCGGATTCAAAAATTCGTCAGCGGATCCCTGTCTATATATTTTAGAAAAGGCAGGAGAAAAGTTATTCGCGAATATTTACGTGGACGATTTGATATTGGCATATAAATCTGAGAATTTGCTAAAAGAAGTAAAAAATAAATTAAAAAATGCTTTTGAATTGAGAGATATGGGTTCTCTACATCATTGTCTTGGCATAAAATTCACCCATGTAGGAGGAGAAATGACGTTATCTCAAGAAACGTACGTAGAAAATTTAATCGAAGGATTTAACATGAGTGAATGTAAACCTGTTTTAACACCGATGGAGACAAATTTGAAATTAGAGAAAAATGACAGTGATCTCGACAACAACTACCCATATCAAAAGCTAATAGGATCGTTAATGTACCTGGCAGTAGCAACAAGACCGGACATTATGTTTGCCGTTAGTTATCTAAGCCAATATAACAACTGTTATGGCAATAGTCATTGGCAAGCAGCCAAAAGAGTTTTACGATACTTGAAAGGGACGAAGAAAGTATGTATAAAATATAAAAAGACAGGACTGAAGCTTGTTGGAATGGCTGATGCAGATTGGGCAGCGTGCACAGTTGACCGATGCTCATATACTGGTTACATATTCAAGTACGGTGGCGGACTTGTAAGCTATGAAACAAAAAAGCAAAGGGTTGTAGCTTTATCTACGGCAGAAGTTGAATACATGTCAATGACAGAAGCAGCTAAAGAGGCCTTACACTTAAAACAGCTATTAGAGGATATCGGAGTGCCGCAACAAACTGTTATTATTTACAATGACAACTTGGCTGCAAAGAAATTGGCAAATAACTTAACTGGCAAAAGATCAAAACACATTAGTATAAAGGAGCATTTCATTAGTGTGTGCAAAAGAAGATTGTAACGATATGCTACAAAGATACACACCATATGGAAGCGGACCTCCTAACAAAAGCCTTGCCACAACCGAGGCTGTACAAATTATTAGGAATGATGGGAGTCACGCAAACTTGTGCTTCTCCGACCCCAAGTTAATCGTGAGGAGGAGTCATAGATATTAATTTGGGTTGCTATGGATACTTAGTTTGTTGATATTCTGACGTTCGAAATAAAATATGTGTGTAATTCCATAAAAATGTTATCTTTATTATAAATTAGATTAAACGGTATATTAGGTAAATACATGTGCTCAACACTGCTAGATATTCTGCAACCACTTACCAACCATACGTAGTCATAACTATAATCCTATTACGTTAAAGCTTGATTTCATAAATTCAAGTTTTAAGAGAATTATAAGGAGTAGTGAAGTTAGTATAGAAAAAGTAAAAAAGGATTTAATTATCCAAAACTTTCCGTAAAGAAACTACGAAATAATACTAAACAAAGAAATGAGTGTACTAAACAAAGAAATAAACACGTACTTGCCCCGTAAAGAATAAACACGTTATGAAATTCCACACAGACGACGATAATTTAAAAAAAGTTATGAGCATCCCCATAATTAGATACACCCATATCGTAGCCAAGTACATATCTACTTACTCAACTGAAATATTTGATTTGATTTCCTGTAAAAAATAAGAATAATGCATTCGTAGTTAATATACTTATGTAATTTTCATTATTAAACTTCCATGCTATTTTAGCAGAAGTAAAAAAAACATACATAAAATTATGTGTATCAGCTACTATTTATCTTTCCTCTCAGGTTGGAAAAATTGTATAAGGAGAGGGCTCATTAAACGAACATTATACATTACACCGAAAGGAACTTATATGAGCCATGGATTAACATCTTGCCAGGACTGTATACCATTCCCACCCGGATGCCACAAAAAGGGAATGGATAAAGTAAATTTTGAAATTCATTGGAAATCTTTTTAAATAAAATTCTATTTTAAAAGGAAAATTGTAATATAATTTGACACAAATAAACCAATACTACTTTTGTAAATAAAAGAGAAATAGGAAGATATCAAAAGTGGTTGTGATGGTGTGGTGTACTTTACAAAAATCAGATATAAATACCTTTCACCTTATAATTTACACATTATGATAAAAAAACACAAACCACTGGCTTAAATTAGATTGTATTGTCCCATAATTCACTCTCGAATGTTATCTCCAAAATTATAAGTCGACTTATAATATATAATTCTGCAATCATCATCGTCATTGTAAATATAAGTTCTATAAACTCGTTTGAAACTGGTGCGTCACTTTGATTATTGTGCTCTTTATCCGATTGAAGCCATTGCTCCCCCTTATTCTTGTCGAGGGGTCCATTTGCCTTGAAAGTTTGGGCGACATCAGTCTTCTAGTTCGAGCCTCTTTCTTTTTCACTTTGCCAACATCTTCTTTAATATTCTTAACAGATTTTACTTTTACAAAGAAATGAAATATCTTCTTTTTGAGGAGAAAAATAATCTCTTTACTCCATCACAACCTTTCTTGTTCTCCCTGAAAAACCACCTCGCTCTCTTTTTTTTTCTCATTTTTCAAATCATGACCTATTCTTCCAAAAAAAACATTTAAATTTTTAACTTGCCAGTTCTACAATTATTTTCTCTGACAACCTCTAAGCTCTTAAAAAGAAGGTACAATAGCGAAAAATGTTACAAATATTCCCCTTTCTTACAAAAAAATAATTTGAAACTAATATACCAAATTATTAACATTAATTTAGCTAAATCGCTTTCCAACCATAGAATATTATTTTAAAATTTCCAAATAAGAAGATTTAAAATAAACAGTTCTACATTAAAATTTTGAAATTGAAATGAATAAATTGAATATATAATGATAAAGAAAATTCAGAATATAAATAATAATTTAAAATTTTGAATTAAATTGATTCCTTTCCTTCAATATGCCTATATATTTTTAACAAAATAACACAACTTCCACCTCTTACGTATAAATGTAAATCAACATTGCAATTATTGAATTCATTAAAAACACGAAAATAAAATTAACAACAAAAAATTTTTTTTTTAACTGAAAAATATTTAATTTTTTAATATTTTTGTAACTTTATTTAAAAATATCCTAATATGATAAATAAATTAAGCTAACGAATTAACCTAATAATATATAACTGAATAAATTATAGCGTCTAATAAACCCTGATCTATGAACCTATATAGATTTCATGATCTACCGGAAGATCAAAAAACGATACAAACGCATATGTCATTAGATATTTTCGTGCCATGGATGGAATTAATTAGGTAAATAAATAAATCTACGTCTAACTTCACTAACATATCCTAAATACTGTAATCAATAATTAATAATATAAAAAAAACCCTAATATCTATCTAATAAACTAAAATAAATAATGTAGTTAGTATTATCCAAATTTAATTAAATAGAGTGAGCATACTAAGAATAAGTTAAATCATCACATCTAAAAATTATTATTTCGTAATGTCCTTTATATGATAGGTTCTTACATGCGAACCATCATGATCCCTCAATCCATATAATATAAGGTCAAAAAATGTCTTTTAAAATACGACGGTCTTTATAAAACGTGGAGCCAGTTTCGAATAAAAAGGCCTACCCTACCGCGATCGGGTAAAACTTCTCCTCTAAACAACGTCTCCCACGTTCAAAATAATTAGAGTACGATTTTATAATATCGTCTCGCATAATTACAAAAATAAAAAAACGTCAAGTTGTCCACGACATTCGTATAAGCAACTCGTAGTAATCTAATCTTTCGACTATATTAGTTTAATTTGTCCGTGTCAAGAAGTACTCATCAAATATTATCTCTCGACCGAACATCAAAATATTTGGAAAAAAAGAAGTCTCTCGCTTCTAAATTATTCTCACTTGCATTCGACATCTTCATAAAAATATCGAATCAAAAATAATATATTATGTAATAAGTTGTGACAACCCTAATAAATTTATAATAACTCTCTAAGAAAACCTTTATAATTCAGAAATTACATCAACCTCTTTATTTAAAAATTATAAATAAACTGATATGACAAGACAAGCTAGTTGTCAATTAAATCAATAATATTTTATTGTGCCAAAATTATATAATCTATTTACTATATTTACCAAATATTTTAATTTGTTAATACTACACAAAGCTAAATGTATTTTTAAAATAAAATATTCAATCCTACCTGTCACAAAACTACGCTGACAACCTACTTCACTGATTTGTTACTAAAAGATTTGAAGAACTAACAAGTTATACATCGTGACCATTATACAATATACGGTGTTTGCTATTTGAAAAAATTGTTAAATATTAATCAAACATCTATTACACTATATGTAAATAAATTGTGTGTCTAATTTATTTCTTTAACTTCCGTCTTTTACGGTTAGTCAAAAGAAGAATCCTCTCGTCCTAGCTAACTGTAGCTCAGTTATAATAATGAATCCTTGATAGTTATAACCTAGATATAACTCATCTCCTTGTTAAAATAATTATTATGTATGGTATATAATAGACAATGACAATGATAACTGTCTAAAAAGTGGTAAGTTGTGATATCCGTTTGTGGTATCACTGAAGCAATTGCTATCAGAAGGCGTCAATACATGCCTTGTGTTAAAAATAGACTTGTAGTGTGATTTTGTCGTACCTTTAGCGTCTAGGTGTGATTGTATTCACCCAGAATGAAAAATGGTGTGATTTTACGTATATATTTAAAACCTGATAGTTTACATCAAACGAAAACTACATCTTACACATATACCTAAGTTATACCGTATGAAATGACGTAAGTCCACGCAGTATACAGATCGTAGGGGATGGGGATAACGTGCAACAAGTTGTCGTTTTGTCCTCCAACCGTGTTTATTCGCTCGTTGAATTTTCGCGTTATCGTCAAATTATTCAAACTGGCACTTAGTGGCGATTTTCTACATATATTATTATTATCTTCGTCCCTTATCACGATAATCCGTACTTTTGCCCTCTTTTCATGTCGTTACTATAAAATTAGCATACAAATGCCATTGTCTGTGGCAAAAGTATAATGAGAAATGTGTACATGATAATATAGTTTTGTTATTACAATGCTTGGAACATATTAACGTCTCTGCTGGTTACTAGTGCGAGCTTTGTAAAGTTTGTAAATTTTTGGAGATAATGGATAATGAAATGTGACGAGAATATTTGTCTTTATTATGATTAAGTTTTGTTCTACAAGAAACAAGTACACACATTAAGCAGGAGTTGTTATAACTTGCGGTTGCCGCTTAAGCCAGCCAGTATTTCATGTATCTAGTCATTGTCTATAGTAAATTTTAGAGGTAAATATTTACAAGTTTATGCTTAACCATTTAAGCTAACTCTGCTATCGGGATATGGAAAATCTATTCTAAACATCAAATAAGAAAACTACGTTAGTAGGTACGGAGTAGAAGATTTTTTTTGAGAAGTTTTCAGAGAAGTTTCATTTTGTAAAAACGTCTCAAACCATGATTATTTTTATGATACCATTCGATAAAACGTAAATTCGGAGAAAACCGAAGATAAGTAACTAAGCACTTCAAATAAAATTTGCATTTGTAAAAATTGAGCATCGAGTTTTTAAATTATGCTAGTATATAGGCAGCTTAATATTTTAATTTCTAATACATCAAAAACAGAATAAGTAAAAACCGTTTTAATTTTTTTTTATCTTTACAAATTTTTTTATCGTTCCCTATAAATAATAATGTGCCGATGTATGAGTTACGACATCGTACAGTGCACACGACTCTATAATTCGTAATACAATTTGTGTTATTGGTGCAACGTCATACGCACGGAAATCAGTATAAATCTCTTGATATGTATTCCAATTTATTATCTAAATTCGCTGATGATGTAGCATTGATCATACATTTGTACATATACTATGTAATAAGTACGTGGCTGTGAAAAACATCACTCACCTTTTGACTTCACTACGATCATATAAAAGTGAATGTTTAACATATTCTATAGACTCAGGTGTTACTTTGTGGAAATCCATTTCATGTGATAAATTCCCGAAATCTTTAGCTATTTTCCGCTCAAACTCCAAAAACCACCAATCGACACTTGTTTTTTCATGTGTTTGTGTCACGAAAGATTTTGGGAATTTATCACCGTTAACGTATTCGTTTGTGAGAGAAGTTTATCACTGAGTTTTCATTCAAAGTCAAAACGATTTAGGTATTAATAATTATACGAGGGCTGCTATTTATGTATCCGGAACTAGCCAGTTACAGAACAATATTAAAAAAAGTAATTATAACATTTAAAAATGGAACTCTTTGGCTGAAGAATACAATTTGTTTCATGTAGCTGTCATTTGTTCATCCTTTGTGGCGTCATTTTGAAAATTGCGAGTCTTTAGCACCATGGATTTAAGTCGTGAAAATTTTCGTGCTATGATTTATTACGATTTTCGGCGACGGCTAACTCAAAAACAGTGCCTCGATCAACTCACCTCGACTTTTGGGGACGAAGCACCATCGAAAACTACTGTGTATCACTGGTTTAGTGAGTTTAATCGTGGGCGGTCTGTGCTCACGGCCGAAGTTAAAGAAGGTCGCCCTAAATCGGTTGTTCTACCTCAAAATATTGATGCTGTGCGGGAACTAATAATGCAAGATCGTCATGTTACATATCGCGAGATAGAGGCGTCTCTGGGCATAAGTATGACGAGTATATATAAAATATTACACGAACATTCAGCTGTAAAAAAATTTGTTCACGTTGGATTCCGCACAACTTCAGAATTGACCAAAAACGGGCTCGTGTCGATTGGTATGAAAAAATGTGACAAAAGTACATTCAGCTGTCTATAATATCTACACAGGTGATGAATCTTGGATATATGCGTATGATCCTAAAACTAAACAACAATCAACGGTTTGGGTGTTCCAAGATGAGCCGAACTCAACAAAAGTCATTCGTTCAAAAAGCACTTTGAAGCAAACGGTCGCTTGTTTTTTTTGGTATAAATGGACATGTAGCTACAATTTCACTAGACGATCTTAAAACGGTTAATTCTGAATGGTACACGACCATTTGTTTGCCAGAAGTCTTTGAAGAAATAAGAAAGAACAACCGACAACGCAGAATCCTTCTTCATCATGACAATGCTAGCTGCAACACATCGGCCGAAACAACTCGGTATTTGGAAGATCAGAAGATCGAATTAACGGGTCATCCGCCGTACAGGCCCGACTTGGCCCTCAACGACTTCTATTTATTCCCAACCATGAAGAATAAATTACGTGGTCAACGTTTTTCGAGCCGTGAAGAGGCTGTTTATGCGTTCAAAATACACGTTTTGGAGATACCTTAATCCGAATGGAAAAAGTGCTACGAAAATTGGTTCCAACGCATGCAAAAGCGCATCGATCATCATGGTGAATATTTTGAAAAGCAATAAAACTATAATAAATGCTATATATTGTTTCACTTTGTTATTCCGGATACATAAATAGCAGCCCTCGTAATGTATTATATATTGGGTCCTTACATATGAAATTGGCGTTTTGTACGGGAGGAATATAAAGTCATTTTTTTTTTTGTAAAATATATTTAATTAATCAAAGTATGCACCGTTGTTATCTATGCACTTTTGCCATCTCATAGGTAGTTCATTGATCCCTTTACTAAAAAAACCATGGGGGCGAGAATCAATAAACTCTTTGAAGGCGGTTTGGACTGCCGCATCGGAGTTGAATTTTTTTCCTTGTAAGAAGTTGTCCAAATTCCGGAAAAAATGGTAATCTGTTGGAGCAAGGTCCGGGGAGTACGGTGGATGTCGCAGACATTCCAATTGTAGCTCATCTAACTTAGTGGTTGTTTGTTGTGCAGTGTGTGGTCTTGCGTTGTCGTGAAGCAGCAGTGGCCTAGAGCAATTGACCAATCTCGGTTGTTTAGCAGCTAGTTCTTCCTTCATGGTTTGCAGTTGCTGACAATAGATATCTGCCGTAATCGTTTGGCCAGATTTTAGAAAGCTGTAGTGAACGACACCGGCGCTAGTCCACCAAACACTCACAAGTAACTTTTTCTGAGTCAATTTTCGTTTAGGGCAGGATTTGGCTGGGTCTCCAGGGTTTAGCCATTGTGACGAGCGCTTCCGATTATCGTACAGTATCCACTTTTCATCACAAGTAATGATTCGATTTAAAATCCCTTCATTATTGTGTCGGTTGAGCAAAGTAACAGCAGTCGACGCGTGTTTGCAAGTTCGATTCACTCAATTCATGAGGTACCCATCGTTCAAGTTTTTTTACTTTCCCGATTTGCTTCAAGTGGATTAATACAGTTTTTTCACTTACCCCGAAGCCTGCAGCTATCACTGAAGTGCTTTGTGATGGATCCGCTTCCACAATAGCCTTTAATTCTTCATTTTCCACTTTGGTCTCCGGCCGTCCACGGAGTTGGTTCTGAAGGTCGAAATTTCCAGAACAAAAACGTTGAAACCAAAAACGTACCGTGCTTTCTTTTGCGACACCAGCGCCATACACATCATTAATCCTTCGAGCTGTTTCTGCAGCACTAGTGCCACGGTAGAACTCGTACTCGTAAATATACCGATATTTCATGTTTTCCATTGTGCGGTAATAAGCGATGCCAAAGAAAAAATAATGCGGAAAAAAACAAATGAATGACTGTTTTCAAAACTCAAATGTACCAGCTAAATGAATTTATAAATTTGAATTTGGAATTCTTAACCAAAGAGGAGATATTTCAGATCAAAGTGATCAGTACGACAAAACGCTAATTTCATATGTAAGGACCCAATAAAATGATTAAGTACAATTAAGTAAACTCATAGTGCCCAGCAATATAATAAGATAAACTTTATTGTAAACATTACTTAACATACATTTACGTACAAGTAATAAATAATTTAATTATACTGTAATTTATAACGTATTCAGCCGATGTATTAATTTTGATTGTAAGTATTACTTTATTTAATCCACAATAATATAAGTTCATGTAGTAATATGAACTTGTAGTATATTAACTGTCTTGTAAACTTTTGGTATAAGTTATTCGCTAGTATTGTAATATATAAAGTTGTAGTATGTTGCGTAATAGGTATATTAACCGAGTTTGAACTTCGTTTATGATCTAAAGGATATAAAAAGAAAATATTTTTATGTATTGCTAGCCATTGCCCGCGACTTTATCCGCATGGAATTAAAAAAGTAGCCGGGGCTTAATCTATTTCCATTTTTAACTTCATCAAAATTGGTCACGCTATTAAGGAAGAGAACCTTTAAATGACGAAAACTTTTTTCACTGTCATCCGATGTCAATGAAACAAAGCGTAAATGTTGCTCCAAGCTAAACTTAATCTACTTGTAGAAATCGCAAGAAAATCCGTTCAGTAGTTTTGGACATTAGCGTGTACATACGCGGTTTCTACCGTTCCATTTTATTAAAATTATCTTTAAATTATGATAACCTTTTACACTCTCATCTGATTTCAATGAAACAGAGCCTAAATGTTGCTCCAAGCTAAGCCTAACCTATTTGTGAAAACAGCAAGAAAATCCGTTTAGTAGTTTCGGAGATTAGCATGTACATAAAGACATACAAATATTAAAAAAAATGCTTTTCCATTGTTACTCTTTTTTTATCGCCCACACTCATTTTATTTTTCTCATTATAAGTCATTTGTGCTGTATATGTTAAAATGTGCAATAAAGAGTATACAACAACAACAACAACAACATTTTTTGATAAATTTAAAGATAATATCTACAGATATTATCTTTAAATTTATCAGAGAGAACAGAGAAGTGACCTATTTGCATTGAGTGCATTTAGTACGACAGCATTTTAAAATTCGATATTTTGTGGAATCACGCATGATATTTTAAATAGTTTTCTGTACATATTTTATTTTATCAGATTATACTTATGTATGTAATCGACTAATTTAACATTTTTTTGAACGATTAATATGTTGATTTGATAGTTAGTGATTTTATTACTTCAAGTAAGAAATGTAGTGATTTTATTTATCATTTTATTAACATAGACTATTTTATGTAGTGTTGTCAGACGAAAGCTGAATAAAACAGTAGAAAACTTTAATATGTGTCAGTAGATCACGGAAAAAAAACCAGTTTTGTAGATTGATCATTTTCATGCTATGAAACATAATATTAAGTGAATATATTATATAATTAAACTCATTAGTTATTATTTTTATATAGAATCCGAGTTAATTTAAATGCGTTTTGTAAATGATACTTCTTGTGAGTAGAGGTTTTGCAATTTTTCGCCGAAGTATATTTAAAACTATTTGGTGAACGACTGAACTAAGTGAAAGACCTAGTTTGGCCGAGAACGAGCGAATCCGTTGAATGAACGATCAAGCTCAAATCCTCATATCTGGTTCGCTTTAACATCTGTAAGTCCTAGTAATTATTACCATGTAGAAGTAGCGTCAAGTGATTTTCTCACGACTTAATGTTAGTTACGCTAAACGTAAAATATTGTGATTGTGATTATCTGACCTCGATCACGTATGAACAATTTGAAACTGCTTAAAAGCGCATTGAAATTATGTCTTTAATATTTCTGATAAACAAACGTTATGCTGGTACTTTTTTCTAAATTTCATGCTCAATGCGGTGCAACAATCGACATAGTTCATCGAAGAGTCATAATAATGAGGAGCACTTCATTAAAAGCTCGGACTGCTCTCGTTAGGAGTTATTTAATAAATTGCCTCGGGGTGATTAATTGAGTATTAATTACGATATCGTTTAGCACCTCTTTTGTCCATTAAGCCATCAAAGCAAGGTAAAATACCCTTTGTATAGTTTATCGAAATCTTCAAGTACTCATGCGACCGTTATGCTGTTCATAATTAATGCTCTCAATACTGTAATATACTTATTTCTCCCAAATGCGAAGATTACGGATTTTGGTAACCTAGCAATCAAGCTTCGCTCGATGTCTTTTGAATTATTTTATAGTACCATCTACTGTTAAGCAGCTAATATCAATTCATGCATGAATTTCAGTATGGTGATACCCCGATATTCTAAAAGGTAATGCTAATATAGAAAAGAAATTGTGTAATAACGATTTTTTTCAGGAATAACACCTATTCTAGATAAACTTGGAAAGAAATCATACCTATATGTAAAAAAACTTCAGCTTAACCTTAAAAATAGGAATACGCAGGTATGCATAAGAATTACTCGCTTAAATTAAAACGCGGATAACCCAAAATAACGTAAACAATCACATATTTGTGGTTCGGATAAGTATATATTAATTAAAATCAAAAAAAGAATTGTCTGAATTGATTTCTAAATGACAAAGATATTCGTCACGGCGCCTCCGGATTTCTTCCCGGAAAAGTAATGAAAATCTGAACAAATCAATTGCAAGAAAAACAAAGATCAGGGCCCATATAGGGGTCCGAATCTTTTTATTGTAGTGAAATATACCAGAAAAAAGAAATTATAAAATTATTTCTCATCATTTATTATAGTTATACTAAACAAGTATGTAGATCATTATAGGTACATTATTTTGCCTACAATATAGAAATGTATTAGTTTGGAACACGTGTTGTATTTTTATTACTGTCTGCAAATGATAATCTAGACCCCTCAATTCCTCGTCAATAATCTTGGCTATGTACACTCTTATTGCCGGTTACATATTGTATGGTTAAAGGAAACTATGTTTTTTTCTTCATATTGCTTGTAATATCAATAATAATAATAGTATACTCAGACATTTCACACAGCGCTATCTAGTCCTAAAGTAAGCAGCACAGCGCTTGTGTTATGGGTACTAGACAACTGATATTCTACTTATATACTTTTTTTTTGTAAATAAATACATATTATATATCAATACCCAGACTCGGGGCGGGAATTAAACCCGCAACCCCCGTTCACTTTCCGACGCGCTTAGCCGTTGCGCCACGGAGGTCATCAACCACCATATATGGTTATAAAACCATAGCCATCGTATAATCCGTTTTTTAATAACTAGTCTAAATAATTGAATCAAAACTTGGTATTTTGGTACGTGACTACAAACTACATCTTGTCATTACCTCGCATCAGTTCACGCGGCAAGACACCCGTAGAATTCGAAACGAGTTTACAATTAGTTTCACAGTTTCGCATGTCTTTTGTAAAAACTACTAATTCTCTGGAAACTATTTGGAATTCAAGGATCACAGAGCTCTATCTTTCGCAGAATTCCAAGAACTCATGTGTTATGCAATAGTAACAACAAAGTCAATACAGTATTAATACAGAATATTAATAAATATATTTTTTATCTATTTTTAGTTACATGTATTTTAAATGGATATGTTCTTATGTTATACATTTAAAATAATAAAGTGCATTATATTTATAATTAATAACAAGTCATAGAATTTATATTCAGACTAGCTTTTCTACGTAACATGACAAATACTACTATTTGCCATGTTACGTAAAAAAGCTATTAAGCTATTAAGGTTCACAATTCGAAACGATTCATCGAGAGGTTACTAACCCGTGATCTACTTCTGTATATTATGTTACCCATAATACTATCCCTTGGCCAAAAAACTTGTATAGTCTTCTCGGGATAATAAGCAGCTGACACAATCTATATTTCTTTCCTCTCTCAGCTAGGAAGAATAATTTTGAGATCTAGGTTTTAATTCTATGAGGTTTACATTTACCTACTTTGAGTCGAATAACTTGAATATCTTCAACTTGGCGCGAGACATATAGGTTTGTCTTTCTTTTTATATGTTGTTGTGTATGCAATAAATTGTTAAAGAAAACAGGTCTGTTTTCTTTACATCCCATGCATAAATGTATATTTTTTTATTTACCCATATGACTATACTAGCGGCTCGTCCCACTTCGCTCGAGTTGAATACATAATATATAGACGTTTTCCATCTGGAATAATGTACCTACCTACCTTTCAAATGGTGAAAGAATTATTCAAATCGGTGCAGTGGTTCCAGAGATTACCTCTCCACATGTAAGCAAACTTGCAAAATCCACTCTTTCTCTTTATAATATTAGTATATGACAGATGTATATACAACACGAAAGAAATATTTCAGCACTAAGCAATTTTGTACTAAATCTTCCTAAGAACAATGAATATTAAATTTATGTGAATTTCAATAGAATGAACTTGAATACATTGTTATAATAAATATTATTATATTACAGTTTTATTTAAAATTATAGAACACTGACTTTGCCCCATAGTTTCACTCGCGATAGTCTCCTACAGTACCACCTATCAAAATCTACATATCTACGAATTTGCCTCTCGACAAAACAAATATTCTGTGTGAATATGACCTCAATTGGTCCAATTATTCAAAAGTTACGCGATCACTAACGGACGCTCATAACATTTTCATATACCTACATCCCACATTTAAAAAAGTAATATTCTGTGACAAGGTAAATTAGGACATATTAGGATATATACTTTTTATCTTCCTGGCTTGTCTTTTGTAAATAGAAATTATTTTAACTTTATAATAATGACAACTTTAAATATTTAAAAATAGAATAGTACTTATTAAGGAAATGAACAGAGTAACGAAGGATCCTAAATATTTATTGACTGATTAATAACATTCCGTAAATTAAATATTATGTATTAAGAAATCAGTTATTTTGTTTGTCTAAACTTTGCAAAGTAGTTATCTTATCAAAATAGTAGACTTCAATGAAGCTACGAATATGCTACGATCTACGAATTTCGTAGCGTTTTGTTATCGCTATTAACGTGTCGTTACATTCCGTTGCGTTATTTCAGCTAACTAGCGAAGTACTATACTATACTACGATCACCAGAAACTTAATCTTATCAAAAACAATTCACATAAATATAAATTTTCGATTATTACGGTTATTTGAGTTTGGGCATCATGTAAATAAATCAAGTATTATTTTCAATCCATTTGAACTAATTTATCTCATTTACAAACTTAATGCAGATGAAGGTAAGCATTAATGACTTTCACGGAAGGCAAAAGCTTTAGCGAAATATTGCCATACTGTTAGAAAAAGAGCTTTACCAACTGTCGAAGGAAAAATACGATCATGATATTATCTTTTAAGAAAGAATCAAGTTCGAGATCAATTCACGCGCAAAGGATTCCTTACGGTATTCATAAAATGGTAAACTTTTAAAATTAATTATGAAAAATGTTTCAAACCGAGAACTTTCATTATCCTGTTAACTTTAAGTAAGCCTTTAATATTCCCTGAAATATTTAAAATTCTGAGTTTAGTAATTTCCTAAAAGGGAGCAAGTTACGCATGTAGTATCCTTTAAAAGAATATTTGATAAATAGTTTTCTTCGTTGATGGTAAGTTCCCTCCCTCTCCACGTGTAGTTTATTATGCGGATAAGTAATGAAAATCGTTATGCAACCCTTACCAAAGGCGGAATTAAGCGTTTCACACCACTTACTTATATATAAAATGATAATAAATACTTGTCCTAAATTTCATTGTTCATATATACAGATTACATAAGAACATTTCTTAACACAATTAATATTTCGGTGTGAATGAGGCCTCAATTTTAGTAATAGATATTTGATGCATAAGCGTAGACAATGATAAGTTACTGGCCTGTCGCCTCTACAAGTGCTTTAGAACCAGCTGGCATAAAAAAACTAAGTTTTACTGTTTTATAATACTTAGTAAGTTAATATGCATATTGATGATAGATGTCACTGTAAGACGAATATATGATACCGTAATTAAACAATATATCGCATTAACTGCATTTACCAAATATATATTTCGCTATATTGAATTATATAATTCACTTGTTATTAGGGTTTTAAACATATTTACACCACAGTAAGTTAGGTATGGTAAGTCAGACTAATATTGTACCGCACTCTTGACTCTTAGTAGTACAAATGATTGAAATTCCAACAATCCTGTGTTGATAGACCGGGATAATTAAATCAAAGTTTTATTAAGTTTGTTGAGTAACCACCATTACACATTGAAACAATATATTGTGTAGATTTATGTGCCACACTGGATCTTTCGTTATTCTAAAAGCATTACATAAAATCGAACATACAGTGTGTTGCAGGATTAATATAGTTCAAAATGAACATGAAAATAGACGTATTTTGAGGTAAAAATATTGATGTCGTTTCATTTATAAAGTCGATGAGATGCTTGGCTTTTTACATCTCTTGTCCAGCTAAAACAGTACATACCAATTGTTATCCGGTCTGCTCAGTTTTTATTAGGCTTTGGACAGAACATCAAAGTGCGATAAAAACAATAAATAATTTTTTTTTTTGTGTTATTGCAGTAAACGTTTGAAGTTACAGTTGGGAATGAAACCATGTAAGGTAAATGCACCTATTTACGAGGAATCCTGAAAGTTGAAAGCGAGTTAGGAGGTTTTAGATAAAACAGAAATTACTTTTTATCGAACAAATTACAAAACTGAGTGCGTTACATATCGAAATAGTTAATGGCATAAGTTGTTAACAAACTCTTTACACTCGTAATCGGCCCATATTCCTTGTGCTTACTACAGTACTACTACTTTACTACTACTATTACTACTTTACTTACTACTTACTACTACTACTTACTACTACCTTAGTCGAAAGATAAGCGGGTGGGACAGACCAGCATGAAAGTGTTTGAGTAGTATAATTTACAGAAAATTTTTAATATGAATACGTGTACTGTAGCTAAAATATGGAATATTAAATTAATTGATATTAAAATTAAAAAGGGTACCTGATACTTACTAGATATTATAAATTCAAACAGACAAAATGAAAATAACTGTTTATTCTCAAAGTTGTTCTTTGATCATGAATCTTCGAACGGAAGTTCGCCAAAAAGCTAAGTTGTTATTACAAATGAATTTAATACGTGCCCGTTATTTTGGTTTTCGTAAACTTGTTACTTTACAAAATTTAACCTCATGAGCTTATGAAGTTTAATTTAAACTCAGATTAAGTTTCCGACATCCGGGCATTAAATTAATTGCAAGGTTTTCAGATCGTTGTCTCGTAATGAGTTATTCTTTTATAAATTTACTTTATATTAACTACAATACTAATCAATTTTTATTTAAAAGCATTCCATGAAATGTAACGTTGTACAAAGCAACCATAGCTAACTCAAAACATTATAAAAAAAGTACCGTACGAATAATAAACTTGTAGTAAGTTCTGGAGGCTCAAATGTACTGCAATTTTGATTAGATTAGGTACTTATTAAAATTATGTTGCGATGAAAGTGGCAGAGGTCAAGTTGTGAACAAAGAAACTTCGTGTAAATTTTATGACGAGCGGACGGATTACTTTTCCTACACAAATACCTAATCAAGGGACCAGGACTACAGCTGAGGGGGCGAAGTACCTCGTTAAACCTGGTGGATCAGATTTAGACAAGACTATGTGTTGCGGCTGCAATATTTCCTCTTGGAAACTCCATTTTCATTTTCTATTAATAGCTACCTTCGAATATTTAAGTATAATAAATGCATTTTTATTCCGAATTACACAATGCACTTGTATTAGTCTTAAATACAAAGACTGTTTTTCTGGATGCACGTTTCAATTGTCTGTATGCTGGATAAAATTTAAACTTAGGCTTCATTATACATATATATACTGAATGTAAAAATAAAGTTGAAATGCAAACACGTCTACAACAAACATTGTATTTTTAAATTTATTAGGTAGTAATGTAAAAAAAGGTGTTACCTAACCAATTATGACCGGCGATAATATATATTATTTAATAATAAAAAATAACATAACATTTGTGATAAGAATTGAGTTCGTAATGTTTTAGAAGCGATGACAAGGAAAGCTGTTGGGATTATTTTTGTGAATTTTTTAAGCGGAAAACAAAAAGTAGCAATGGTAATCTAATAAAGTTGCCGCCTGAAGTGAAAGTTTAAAAAGTACAACGAAAAATATATTCCTACCTAATTAGACTGTCGGTTAAGCCAACTGTGTCCCTGCAGAGAGAGAATTAATTAATTAAGGACAAGATGACGCTTTATTTCGAGACCATTGTCCATTGTGATGAGTTTACAAGGGTTGTTTGAGTACTTCAGATCTCCTTACAAATAATTTCGGGTAAGTAACTTTGGTTTCGAACATCTTGTTAAATGAATGTGATTGAATTAAAAAAATTGGAATAATTATGTTAAATTATGTTACAACTTACATCTTACCATAATTTGTTTATTACTATACTACATGTTAAAAACTAATTACTATAGCTAACGATATACTAATTACATATAAAGCAACAGACACTACAGTTTAAGCTGAAGTTGAAAAAGGAAAAATCATTTCCGTTTTCTTTTCTCCTTTTTAGTCTTCTTCAGCAAGTCGTTGCTCCTTAATTTTTTTTAAATGACTGGCATTTCTTATACTTTTCTTCAATTTTATCGTAATTCGTAGCACATTTGTGCAATATTGGGCGTCTCTTTTTGTGTATGCTATCCATACACTTTTCTAAATTTTAAACTTATTTTTATATTTATTTATTTCAAATAAGTAATTTATAATTTTTACCTAATTTCGAAATTTTTACACTAATATAAACGAATGCTATCTGTAATATCGCTTCGCTGTATCGGATCAGTCTAATTAGTCACGTGAAATTTATAGTTACAATCAAATCACATCATAGACTTTGTCTGTAACTATGCATGCATCAGCTAACGTTCACGACGCGTTATGGCCTTTTGTAATCAGTCAACACAGCGCGTAGTGGTCAAAAATCATTAAAGCCACGACACGAATTTCACTTTCACGAATTTTTTAGTTAGCTGTTGCTACGTGTTGTTACACATTGCAACTGTTTTAGATATGTTGCGAGTTTACAATACGAATTTCGCGTTGTGAATAATAATTTAAAGAAATCACAAAGTATCGTGAATGGTTTTTACGCTCAGTGAGCGTTTTCGTTTTTTGAGTGTAACGTACACATACTCTTAGTCTTATTACAGAACACCTACAGCATGCAAATATTCAATTTAATTCATCATCATTACATGCGTACTTAATACTCTTGCTTTCGTTAGTGGCATATCAAAATTATAGGGGAGGAGGAAAAACGAATTAATAATAATATTAATCTATATATTAATACGTGAAGTGAAAACGTTTATTCCTTTTTAAGAAAATTGCGCGGACGGGGGAGTGCGAAATTTGTTACTAAGTTTATATGGAGAAGGACAGGAGAAAATAAGCTAATATTTTTATATAATATGCATTAAAAATACATTAAATGAAATAAATCACTAATTGTTTACGTGCATACTGCCAATGTCAAAAAGATTGTCAATTTCAAACTCATAATAGTTTGTGTTCACATAGGTATACGTGACCTTCTTGGATCAAACCGTTGCACAGAGTAAAGATTGTCGCCAAAGAGTTTATATTATTATTATAAGTTTATATTTACGGTCGAATTTCGACCACAGGGCGGACCTCTAGTAATAATAAATGTGCCAGACAATACATACTAATCACCTACAACAAAAACAGAAACGTTCAGACAGAGAAGAAGAGAAGGTCTCCCAGTACACCCACCACAGCCGAGACATTTTTCAAAATTTATTTATCAATATAATAAAGGTTATAAAGGGAAAGGTAAATCTAAATAACTTTATTTTCTAAATGGGCTCGACCGGGAATCGATTCCGGAACTTTCTACGCTTGGTGCAACACATAAACCACTACACCATCGTGGTCGTTAATATTTGATTTGTATTAAAGTATTAAACGAAGTCTTAAATTTAGTATGTGATTGCAGTCCAGATTTATATATTTGTTATAAAAACACAATTACAGCTTCAATTACAGTCATAACAATTGACCAAGAGCGTGTTGGACATGCGTTAATTTATTTTTATGTTAGCAACAAAGTGAAAATTAAATTAAAAAAAAATTGGGCTTAAAATACTTGTCACTTAATTTTTTGCTTCTCATTTCGGGTTTAGTATTACTAATTTACGTCTCTGTACTATATAGCTCAGTGGCTGTTGAGATAACGAAATGACTTACCGACAGACATATGAACAGACAAAATATAAACAAACAGACATTATGAAACTGTAATATAAAGACCCGTTATTACCCTCTTGTTATGGAACCCTAAAACTTTCAAATCAATTTCAAAGTTTTACCTTGAAGTCTAAACACTCACATGAACTCAAGTTAGATAAGTACAGTAGCCATTCTGAACGATATTTACATACAATTTAACTTCGTGTTAACATTCTGTTTAACCTGAAGTTGATCGTTTTGTACAGAAAGCTTGCTTGAGCGTTGTCTATTGAACTATAATTGAAGTGATTCGATGGTGTGTGATAAGTGTTTTAATGGCATCACGGATTAGTTCACGAGAATGCTAGGTGAATACGTACTGGATGACTATATCCCATAGATATGACTTAACTACGTCGGATCGGGATTGTTTCAGTTCAACAGACCACGTCTGTTGCGTAATGCTTACGGTAATCAAGCCCCCGCATAGATTCCTTCTAACGATTGTTTTGTCAGTTGAAACTACACCGCTTGGTAAATAAAAATATCACATGTACTGTAGATAGGTATGTAGGTACACACTATAAACTTTAATTCGAAAGGGACTATTTTAGACATTTCGACTATTATGTACTTATAGCTGTATAAAATGTATATTCGATATAAGGAAATAACAAATTTTAGCTTATGTCCAATGTCTATCTATGACAATGTATATCTATGACATTTTTATGGCACGCATAGTAATATATGTACATTTTACTTTATACTAAAGATCCGACAGACATTTTCCTGTACGAATTCAAATAAATGAAATATCCATAGAAAAACTTTTTTCTGTGGAATTTTCATTCACTTTCAAGTCTTCTCGAGTTTTCCAAACCAAGTTTTAGGGCAAACTTTCCAATTTTTAATTTCCTAAAAACATTACGAACGTTCAGAAAAAATTAACCAAATCGGTCCAGTCTTTATTTATATAAATAAATATAATTTATATTGTATATTATTATAACATGTATTTATATATAAATAATAATCTTTTAGATAGACGACCACATGATAATAAGAAAGTAAAATATTTTTACTTAAAACACTGTACTACACACCAGACTATATTGTGTTGTTAACTCGTTATTACCCGCTGCGGTGTATCGACGTAAAGATAGATAGGGAACTAAAAAACTGAAATGGATTTACAATGAAGACGTGTTCTAGATACGAGCTTGAATTGGGTCATGTCGATCATTTCCCTTGCCCACATTGAGTGCCATGTGATATTCAATATTATATTACCTACCGTTGCCCGAAATGCATCCGAGCGGAGCGGCGAAAACGCCATTGTTCAATCTCACCACTATATTTATCTTTACGTACATATCACGAGTATTATGTAATGTGTATTTATTAAAGATTTAACGTGATGATTTATTTTGTTTCAGATCTATTCCTGTGTTATAAACATAACCAACATTATCTGTTCAAATATGGTAAGTTTATTGAAATAACTAGAGTAAAAATTAAAATTTTGTTGAAAGGTACAATCACGCCAACGCCATCTGCGACTTTTTATATTTATAATTATTGATATTGTATTAATGTCATTTAAAAAAAAAATTCTTTATTTACATAAAACGTAATCAACAAAATGTTACAGTCAAATTGTTGAAATCAACAACAAATGAAAACCGTTGAATACAACAGAAATGATTTTGAAACGTACATATATCTTTTGTTTGATATCCAATTTCTTGAACGAAGCATTATTTAGATATTACGATCTACATTGGTATACGTAGTATTATTTTTTCCTTTCTCGTTTTCGCCATGATTATAAACTGCGCAAGTAAAAAAATAATAAAACCTTGATAGCCTTTATTATATCTTGTTTATAACAGTAAGGTGACTTAGAATTTGTTGAGGAAACGTTGTGTTATAAGGCTGACACCCAGTGTCTTCAGTGTGCGTAACATATGATGACGCAACAAATTATAACGGCACTTGTACAGAGGTCGAGAGAAGCTTTTAGTCATCTTGAACCAACAATACTCAAACGTTTTTCATAAGTCACATGCACATGATGTCCTGACTACAATATCTCGCAGACCCCAACATTATTCACTTATTTAAAATCCGAAATTGGAAAAACCGGCCAAATGAAAGTCTAAGTCAAATCAATTTATTCAAGTATTTGTACAAAGTATTCAAATATTTTTTTTTTGAACGTCAAATCGACTAGACAAATGCATGCCAAACCACGCACGGCGAAGGGTTCCGTAGTCGGGATGTACATAATCGGCAGCAAATAAAATTTTTATGGACAATATTTCTTAGTGTTTCTCAACGACAATGTGAAAAACTGAGTTATTCCTGCGGTCGAGTGTGTTAACCGAAAATACCCCATAATATCCGAAAAACCACAACATAATATCCTATTCAAATCCATTTTCGTTGAAAGTGCTTTTCAGTTCACCATCTTAAAATTCCAAATTTTCCACCTGGTAGTTGAAAAGATAGAGACTTTTTACGACTTATAAGTGCATATCGACTTATAAAAGTCATTTTGAAATCTCTATATCATTTTGAAGACCTATATCCCACACGCTTATGAGCTGGAATTTTTTTTCAACCGCAATAAAATGTATGGAGTGCCAGTCCTAATTTTCATTTTTCAAAATTTTACTACACCAAAGTTTAGTGGTTCATAGAATACATTTAATACCCATTTCTTAATACAAATTTCATCTATAATGTATATAGCGCCAATAGTCTCCGCACAAAATGACTAACATTCAAACAGACGGACAATCCAATGGAGAGACTTCTTGGAGTCTTCTTGGAGTTTCTTGGAGAAATGGAGACACCTTCTCAGAGACTATTTGAGACTTCATAGGAATAATAAGGTAGGCGAGATCGTAAAAAGTCGAGTTTTAACTTTAGGGGGTTAGTTTAATAATTTCTCTGGATCGTCGTATATAACATTAAATGAAAGGTCTAATAACGAATTGAAAATGTATAACGAGTTACTTTTTCTCAACGCTTCGAAAAAGTGAAAACAAAAATCCATGTCCCGCAATAACATATAATTATAAAAATATTTCGGCTTATTTATTAATACGTTTACTTTGTCTTATTATGTAAATTTTATCTTAAAAAAGCCTAAAACATGTTTATTTCTTTGGCAAATTGGATTAAAATGAATTGTTTTTGTAGCCAAGCACGGCACTTTTTCACCGGTGTATTTCAGGCGTGAAAGTACTAGTAATACAAATAGCAGTTTTTATTGGGCGCTACAGAGGCTGCGCGTAAAGATGGACGGAAGCGTCCGTTTCACCGGACGTCCGGTCACAGCTGTGATGTCAATATTTGCCGTTTCCAATGTCCTGGAGTTGACACTTGTTGCATTCGATATTTCAAAGTTACGGTTTTCGCAAATGACAAATGTATTTGATAACTCATAAAGAAATTGTAAGGAATCCTTAACAAATTGTATTATCATAAAGTAGTGCCTAACATTACGTAAGTACTAGTAGCTTTTAAAAGGATATAGGTACTTACATTGTAAAACAAACTGATCGATCATTCTTTGTCTTTTATAAACTTGAAGCCCTAGTCTTTAGGATACCGTACCTCAAAAGTAAAAACGGTGGTCTTTTACTCTGGCTTGGGTTCGTTTGTCCGTATGTTCCACTGAGACAGTTCATACCACTTCACACCTTTGATATTTGAAATAGCGATAGATCTTATCAACCCACATAATTAATACTAGTTAACATTTTAAAATATTTCTAGGTGAATTAAATAAGTGATTATATAAGCGAACTCGACTCAACTACTCGCCGACCTTAGGGCTTATTGAGGTAGAAATAAGGTGGCCGGCGACAATCTAGCAGCGCTTATCGGTATTGATATCGTTACACAATGCAAGCTGGTAAAAGGTGGGTAGGTAATCATTTGTGCGCAAAATTTGAGACGAATATAATATTTATCTACTAAGATCTGTTTTTGTGTCTTCGATCTCTTTCATCCCACACAGAAGATTTACTAAGTATTAACGCAATTATAACATCAGTGCCCATTTTAAGCAACGAAGCACAATGTTATTTCGTTCGTTCCTGCCAAATTACCCTACGAAATGGCCAACTACCAGAGTATACGGAAAAAGCTGGAACTTGTTGGCGCTTAATGACGCTGGTTTGCCACAAAGCACATATGTAAACTATCTTTAATTTTTGGTTAAGCAGGAGAAATCACACAGGTACCTAGCGGAGATACAAACTAAAGCTTTTACCCACCAAAACTCAAGAATCCCCCTATACGGAACGCACCGTAGCGCCTCTGTGCTGTGCCGAAGCATTTCGCGTGTAACAAAGCCCTCCCTGCACCCTCGCAATGCCAAAAGAGTGTGGCCCATATGCTCTGTCGTCTCCTGCGGGGTCACATGGGTGGATGATCGGGACCCTACTGCGATCTACTTCTAACAGCCAGGGAACTGTACACCATAGCCTTATTCTCGGGCCCGGGTTACAGGGCTAATGTATCTACGCTGATTGCTTGCGTGGGTCGGTACCGATAAGCGCTGGTAGATAGGCACCGCCTTCCTCTTTATACCCGAACTCGCCTTTACCTCCGAAACTAGAGGACCTAAAAATTCGAAAAATTCATGAAATTAAAAGACAGGGGTTTAAGGTTTAGAGTAAAAATATAACGAAAGGTTTACGTCCATACATCTCCAGAAACAATTGCACAAATATTTTAATTTATAAATTAAAATAGCCCGAGTATTAGCTGACGGTAAAAGCAATCCCATACCAAGGAGTAAGTGTGTGAGGAGAATGACGAAATTTCAGGAGGCGAAAGAAGTATGTAAGAAAGAACCGCGATGCTTGGCGCTCCATCTTTTCTGGTTATCCTATAACAGATATAGCGTAACGATTACGTTATTGTGTAAATATCATACGCGTGTAGTGTTGTACGTGCGAGACTGCGAGTCATATTCACATTTTACCAATTTTTCTGTAAAACCTTAATCTACATATGAAAATTAATATTAAACTTTTAATGCTAAGTAATGTTGGGACATCGTAACAATAATTTTTAGTCACGTATATCTGACAGTATAATATGTATATAGAGGTCCGGTCACGTCCATTCATTGCGAGTGATATATCTGAAGAAATTTATTATGACCTAAGACCCATTCACCGCCAATGGTTTACTCGTGGGTTGTCCACTACAATTTTTCATAGACAAAGATTAACGTTGAACAAATTGAAGGAGATTTCTTATGTAACATGCATATGAAAGAGTGATTATGAATATGTTTCAAAAAGAAATTACATTTATAAATAACATTTAAGAAGATTCACACATTATCGATATTACAAACAACTTGTGTTGTATCAAAAAGTTAGCTTCGCAATAGTCATCCATCAAACGCGCTAATATAAGAAAAACATTTTCACACTCATATTTATATTTTGTTTCGCCTCTTTACTCAGGTAAATAAATTGAGGGAAGAGATGATTGATTTGATCCTTCACGTTTCGGTCAAGCAACGAGCGATTAATTAAAATTGAGTTTACTTTAGAACCCATGACTTTACATTACTAGTTTTGATTTGAACCAAATTAAATTTCACTATACCTAAGTATCCTTAAAACTAACCATATCATTCTTTTGACCGGCTTTTTACATCAATTCAAAATTGAAAGTACATAGGTGTATTTTAACCAATCAGATTGCATTTTAACCATCACGTTGCATTTAAGTATTTTTTGTTTTTGATAACGCAGCGCAGGAGAAACCTAAGCACAAGTTTCCACCTCCGTACGAGAGAGACTGGGTTGTGGGAGGTTTATAGCTACTGAAACTCTGATGGCGGTGGTAGTTTTAGTGTCTCGTTGAGGGAATTCTGCGATCTGGGATCTGGGGAGACGCGCATCGGAGCCCCTCTGTGCCGAAGCACAGAGGGGCACCCCCCCTACACCCTCGTAATGCCATGAAAGCACCGACCGCATGCGGTGCGATGATCGCCAGAATGGACGACCGAAGCCCTCATTCCGATCGGCTGTGACCCCGGTCACAGCCGATCGGCCTCTACAGTCGTCTCTCACGACAGGCGATGAACACTTTAGCCTTATTCTCTGGCTCAGGCTACAGGGCTGTGCATTTATGTATCTAAATGCCATTAAATAAAACACGTTTTAATTTTATAACTTTGTGGTACAATTTGTCAAAAATTAAAAAAAAAAGACAGTATACGAGAGACGACATTGACAATATTTTTAGACCGATTATTTATCATCTATTGATAGCTTTTCTATTATCTATTGATCTAGAATGAGGGATAGATGAAAGACTGACGAAGAAAATCTACAGAGCGAAAGCGAGTGGTAAAAGAACCAAGGAAGACCAAGGCTGACTTACGAAGATCAAATAGCCAGTGTTGGCTGACAGAAATATCAAAAGCACTCGCATACTTAGGTGAAAACGTGTGAGGAGTATGATAAGATTTGAGGAAGTGAAAGAAGCATAAGGACCGCGACGCTTGGCGCTGCATCCTCTAACTACCCCGTTAAGGTTAAACACCGTGAATCTATTATAATAAAATAGCTAACGGAACACGTTAATTAATAGATTCGTAACACAATTAAGTCTCAATCATTCCAATTTAGGTCGTCGACATATAAATCGCTAGTGGTGTAATCAGCACGGCTACACTGAGGTCAATCAGCGATTTACATTGCACAATACTCGTAGCCATCTTATCTAAATGTGAAATAACGCCTATTGTTCTACATTATAGCCTGGCCTCACACAGCCGGAGTGTCTTTTTGAATTCGTATTATTAATTCATAGTGCCCGGAATTACGTGCAATATAATACTATTATTACTATATAATACTATTACTACTCTTCACACACATTCTGACTTTTTTCAAATTATCAATTTTATTTCAGATCTATCTTACCAGTAAGATATTCAGGCTGCGTGATGCCAGCTTGAAGAAAGCTGCCAATTCAGATATGAATTCAGAAAGACATTCCGGTTGTGTGAGGCCAGGCTTATCCTTTCACCTCACTTAAAGACCTATAACATTTTCTTTCCTTATATAGCTACTTTTCACAAGTAATTCTTTTTATATGTACCTGTACGTGAAATTCGGGATTTTCGTACAGATCTTAACTAAGCACAGGAGCGATATAATCTTAGTTGACGAGGCCATTTGAGGGCTCTTTCCTGCGGCGCACATTACCTGCGACATATTCTCTGTTCTCGGCCGTCGAATGCGTAGGGGGCTCGTAAGGAATAGGATTACTTCACTGGCGACGTATTATGAGAAAACTGGCTCGATACGATTCAAAAAAATATTACCTAGAGGACTCAAGATTGCTCATAATAAAATGAAATTAAAATATTTTTGTAAACTGGCGAAAACAAAATCGTTTTGAAGGCCTCTTAAGTACTAGATCGTAACAGGAAGATAACAGCCTAAATATTATGAAGAATATTAAAAGAGGCTCAAGTGCGGCTCATTTTAAAGTTTTATGTAACAGCAATTGTACATTTTTGGATCTTTGTTTTTTTGTTATACTTTTCATTTGTGTTCCGCTTTGTTAGTATTCGTTCCGAAATTGAAAAAAAGGATCACGTAACAGCTGAAATTCGGAACAATTATATTATCTATAGTAAATAGTTGCGAAAAGACAAACATGAACTTTAGTAGTTAAGTATAACTTTTGGGGGTTAATTTTGAGAATAAATAGAAAGTCGAAAAATCAATTCTTTTTGGACACGAAATTAAAGCGTTTAAAACTACGATTTCTGAAATATACGCACTTTACGCATTGACTTATTTTTTTCTTATCAATCTATCTCTATATCTCCAAAACTATTACTCAGAAAAAAAACCATTAATATTTGAAATAACCTGTACCTACATTGAAGTAAAAAGGGATTGATTGCTTTATAGATTGAAAAAGAAGGCTACAAGTTTTGTTTTACCGGTAGAGGTTGATTACAGATTTCTTGTTTTCATCGTATTAGGAGTTTCGCTCGAGATTTCTCGAGTCGAAAAAATCGAGAAATCTACACAAAGTCGATACGAGATAAAATCACAGTGAGAACTCGAGAAATTTTTTTATAACTGCATAAATCAATAAGAAGCACGCCTTTTTGCTCTATGCCAGTGCGCAGTACTATGTGAAGGCGGGTAGCGGGGCGAGGGATAATAGGTTACTCTGGCTTGATGCTGTCAAGCAGTCAGAACCTCAAACTTCCGAGCTAAATAAAATGCCGAAAAATGAAATTCCCTGTATTTAAACATTCCAAATGGTGAATATTAAGAATTTAAAAATTTCAAAATATAAAATTTAAAAAAAATTCAATATAAGTATTCGGTGCTAGTTCTTTTTCGAAATGTTTCGTTCAAAATGTTAACTGACTTATTTTTGGACATTTTATTTGATTCAAGAGTTTGTAGCATTTATTAAGAATACATTTATATATTTTTCTTTTTATTTATTTATTTTTATTTATTTATTTATTTTTAGGTTCTCAGCGGATATAACATTATTACATAGCATAGTATAAGTTAACACTTTTTGACAAACTAAATGCACATCCTAGAGGTAAACACCGCATGCAAAAATGAAGAAAATGAGAAGAATATAGGACAGATATTATTACACTACGTTCAATAGTAATTTTAATTTTAGAAGAAGGCTAGACGATTTACGATTTTTTATGATTTTTTTTCTTTTTTTTTTCTTTACAAGACGTTTAATGCTATGCTCCGAAATTTATAATAAGAATCAGCATGTATGTCTACTGACGCACTACATCCATTGTATAATTTACATAAACGTGGTATGGCAGAATTCGCACCATGAACAGTCCTTCTCAAAGGGGGTACCAAGAGCTTTATCGGAATACGAGGAATTCTGGATGGCACTCTGAATTTAAATTGGACAAGTATTTCCAGGCAATCAATTTTATTTATTTAAAATTTTGTATAGAAATTGCAAATCCAGTTTGTCTCTACGATGCTCAAGTGAATCCATCTTGTGTTTGCGAAGTTTATCCTTATACGACAATTTGGTATTGCTGTTTGTTGTGTTGACCAGATGCCAGAGAAACCTTTTCTGCACTCGTTCAATTCTCAAGGTATGTGTTGCGTAATGTGGTCTCCAAACAGTACAACAGTATTCCAAGATACTTCTCACTAGGGCGTTGTACAATACCCTCTTGATATTGTGACCTTTGAAAATTTTTTGCTGTAAGAATAACAAATCCCAACATTTTATTAGCTCTCATTATAGTCTTTTCAATATGGGGTACAAATGTCAATTTTCGATCCAGTATAACTCCCAGATCGCTAACTGTATTAACCTCGTGCAGAGATAAATTATTAATGTGATAAACAGAGGCGACAATATTATGGTTTCTAGTGAATTTTAAGTGCGAACATTTTTTTGAATTTAAATACATTTTGTTATTGTCACACTACTTCATTAAAGAGTTGAGGTCCGATTGTAATGATAAAATGTCTTCGGACGTTTTCACAACTTTAATATCTTTAAGTCATCGGCAAAAAGGTACAGAGTGAGAGTGTACAGAGTACAGAGTGACTTAGACATTTTGGGAGATCATTAATGAAGATTATAAATAATACAGGACCCAAACGAGAGCCTTGAGGCACACCAGAAGTAATTAGACGAGTGGAAGACTTATACCCATTCACAACTACAAAGAATCTGCGATTACTTAAATAAGATCGGAACCATGTAAGCACTGAGCTGTTGAAGCCATACAGAAAGAGCTTATGCAATAATATACAGTGAGAAATACTATCAAAAGCCTTACCAAAGTCGGTATAAATTACATCAACCTGGCAATTCACATCAACAGCCTCAATCAGCCTTTCTGTAAAGGTTATCAGGTTAGTGCCAGCAGATCTTCCACTCACAAAACCATGCTGGCAATCGGTTAAAAATTGTTTAAAGTAAGTTTGAATACAAGGAGTTACAACAGATTCAAAAACTTTTGCGAATACAGACAGAATGGATATTGGCCTATAATTAGATACCTGATTTCTCTCTTCATTTTTATAAACAGGTAGTACTTTCGCTGTTTTCCACTGACTAGGAAATGTAACAGTCGATAAAGACCTACATATTATAAAATGGAGAGGAACAGTAAGACTTAATGAGCATGCGGTCACGAAATATGGAGAAATTTCATCTGGTCCAGCTGCCTTAGTTGAATCTAAAGTCTTTAATTTCACGATCTTCACGACTTATTTTAACTGAGGACAAACATGCACTGTGTCGATGAAACTTAGTATCGTTTGATACTGAGATATCGTTCCCGTCAAATACAGACTGTTCGTCGGGACCATATATGGATGCAAAATAAGTAGCAAAAAGCTCACAGATATCTGGTCCGTCCGAAGTAATACCGATGTTATTCGTCATTTCTGAAGGGTAATAGTTAGCTTCTTTGCGTTTTCCTTTCACATAAGACCAAAACAGTTTAGGATTAGTCCCTATATTTCGTTCAATAGAGTCATGATATAATTTAAAACATTCCTTTGAAAGTTTGTCGTACCTTTTGTTTATAATCTGTGAAGAAATTTAATCCATTGGGTTTCTATAATATTTATATCGACGTCGTAATTTGCGTTTTTCTCTAAGAAGCCTAATCATATCACGATTAAACCATGGAGGATAGTTCCTACTTTTAACTTTAGTAAACGGTACAAATTTGTTAATCGCTTCCCAAATAATACCATAAAACCTATCAACCATTATATCCAAGTTCACGCATTCACCTAGAATCCGGAGCCAATCCACGTCACCAAAATATTTGTTAATGGCTTTATAATCACCCTTGTAAAAATTATAGCGAAAGCCGTAATCATAACTTAACTCATTTTTAACGACAATAGAAAAACAAATTTCTAAGGGGGGATGCAGTGGGTCAATAACTGATAATTCATCTATAGCTCTCACAACCTCACAGGCAGGTATGTCTGTAAAAATTAAGTCTAGCATTCTACTGTGTAAATTTAATACATTATTGCATTGAGTTAAATTATTAACAACTGAAAAATCATACAAAGTTTGTTCCGTGCAAGACATATTCTGTTTGCTTAAAGAGTCCCCTAATGAAGACCAATTTATCCGTCCCAAATTAAAATCACCTATTATACAAATATAGGATTCAGTTTTCTCTAACACACTATTATACTTTTTGGTAAAATTATCAATTGTTGTTTTAGTGACCGGGGGAGGGAGGTAAACAGCACATAAAGTTAAGTGTTTAAAAGAATTATCAATCTTAACTTCTATGGTCAACCATAACTCCTCATAGATACCCTCCCAAGCAATTAATCTCTTTGATTTGAACTGTTTTAAAACCGCTAACAACACTCCCCCGCCATCTTTCTTTTTCCTTGAAATGGAATCTTGTCTGTCTCTTCTATAAACCGTATATCTATCAGTGAACAATTCTTTATCCAAAACATTACAGTTTAACCAAGTCTCCGTCAAAACTATGACATCAAAATTACAACTACACAATTTGCGAAAGAATAAATTCGTTTTTGTCCGCATTCCGCGTACATTTTGGTAATATAAATTTAAGAAAGAGAATTTCAATAATTAGTGATAACAGCATGCAAAAATACAAATAGAAACATTAATAACACTAAAATAGTTCAACTAAGATATCAATCGAGCTTGTCTAGAGTATCCTTATTCTTGATAAAGACAAAAGACGACACATCAGTTTTCCTCATAAAGATGCGGCCATTTCTAACCCATACATGCTTATAACCTTTCTCTATTGCCTTTATTCTCGCAGCAGCATGAAGAGCCTTATTGCTTTTTCTCGAACAACTCGAGAGACTCGAGAAATGACTGTCAAGAATTTTCGAAACTCGGTAAATAAAAGACGTCGAGAAATGGAAAACCCTCATAAATTACCCTAATTCATAAATTACTATTATTCTGAGATCTGTGTTATAATCGTAATCTTCCTTCTCATTATTTAATTAAATAACAAAGTACTTAGAAGATGCATATTTTATTATATTCACTTTATCCACTATTCTGATATCTGTATTTTGATAGTGAACTATATATTATAAATATTTTATATTCAAATTTTCCGATTCTTAAAAATTATTCAGAATTCAGTGAAATTAACTAATTAATAAAATGATCTCTGTGTTTTTACAATATTGAAGTTTTTGCGTTATATGCCAGCTTTTGTTATATACAAGTCGTACGAAATTACAAATCGTTTCTTGTTAATTCTTCCCATTAATTAAGGGCTTGTATAATTGCCACAAGTACTTATAATAAAATGAAATGTGAATTCGAATAACCTTGTCCTATGTACCTACAACGGGAGGCGACATACGCACTATTTCTCATACAAAACTTTCTGGCATTTTTTGCGGGAGAAGAGGTTATCACAAGTAAATGGGAGCACTCAAATGCAATGATGAGTTGTGTCTTTACGCTTACGTACACAAACAATTCGACAATATTCCCCCAATTTAACAAATACGTAGAAATACCTTGATTGAAATTTGGTTCTGATCTATTAAGGTCTAAAATTAAATGCTACCACGTATTTTTTTCTTTCTTTTGCAATTTCATTGTTATTTTATTCGTAAAGTGTATATAGTCTAGCTAGGGAGTGCGCTTATGTCACAATGAAAACTATGACAAAACATTACGAAACGAATTTCTAGAATGATAAACAAGTCAATGCAACATATTCGAATGAATCGAAATACGTTGTGATGAGTTCGGTAAATTGTTTTAGTGCAACGATTCTAAAAAAATATATTAAAATGTAAGACTAGTACTTAACAAAAATCATATTTACTTATGGAATATAATATCATCTTTGGCTAGATTAGATGTGGCGGATTTTCATTGCACCTCCTGACGGTATAAGACGACAATTATGCGGAACACTTGACGCAGTGAATTCGAGTACAGAAATGGTAACAAATCGATTCCAAAACTAGTTTTTATTGTTCGGTGGATATTTTTTTACTTGACAGACAGAGACAGAGGGGAATGCCCGTGAATCACGACACCTGTTGTAGGTACTCAATGCCTTGTCCGATTACTTCACTACTCGTTTCTGGACATTTCTAAACAGAAGACAAATCACAATTTCAATTGTTCTGTATAAATATTAATTAGTTCCTCTAGCGTAGTAATTGTTTTTTATTCAAAGAACGCAAATAAAACAATTGTTGGTATTTACTGAGGAGAGTAGGTATATTGTACTAGACAGGTGGATAACGCATGAACAAAGTGAAAGTTTGTTGTTTGAGACGGACCTGTATAAACAATTCCCTAGAGTGCGAATCGTGAAGGTAACCGCACAAGAGCCTAATAGCCCTCAGCATTGACAAATAAGACATGTGACGATCGCGCTTGGCGATTTGTTTAGATATGCCCACGCCTTACACACAACCGGCTTGTTTGTCTTGTGAAGTTGTGTAGTGATGCGAGGGCATTTAAATCCGACATACAGTACTGTAATGTCTCATAATAAATTGAAGAGTTCAAGTTGTTGTTCAGCACAAGCAATTGGGGAAATAAATCTCCTGTCTTAAATTTTAACAGTTGTAATGATTGTCTGCGCAAATTCAAAACTCGTTTTATTGATCTCGTCCAATCCGCTGTTAGTGTTACTTGTGTTACTAGTTAGTTAGTTAGTGTTACTAGTGTTACTTATGTAACCAAACGTGATATTTGTATAGCTGTTTTTATATATTTTGTTGTGTGTATTAGGTCCGTTTTAATAATAACCAGCTTTTATTGATATACCCTAATATCTATATTTATGTCTACGTTTTATACATATAGGTATACATTTTATCCCAAAAAGTCGAAGAAACATAATATTGCTACATATGTTACTTAGTTACTAAGCAAAGAGCTGCTGTGCTGATATCAGCACAGCTCTTTGCCTCGCATTTGGTTAAAGTTAACGAATGCTATAATTGCATTTCTGACCCACCTTTAATATTGAAACTGCAACCTAATATTGAAACAAAAGCGTGGTCTAACAGTGTTAGTTGTTTCATTAAAACAACAGGATTTGGTTAAACAGGATAACAGATAGATTGCTTATAATTGAAAACTGCATGAATATGGTCATTAAAGATACCTTAAAATGCAATTATGCTTGGGATCTATTAGTTTAATTAGTTATTTTTATGCTTAAGACTATGCAATGGTGTAACTCGTCTACCATGGAAAGGGATAATGAATTCAGCGAGAACTTTATGGTTCACAACCGCTGGAGTCGAAATATGATCTTATCTTCTAAACAAATATCCGATATATCTTTGTCTTTACTGCGTGAATATACTTAACAATTTCAACATATGGTAATATGTTACAGGCAGTGGCGTGCTTAGAGCTTCAGAATAAGGCAAGCCCGACTTACAATGTTCTTGATTGTTTTTGTAAAAGTAAAGGGAAGGCTAAAATATTATAGATTACTAATTAATCATGACTGGCACAACCGGTGGACAAGAAAAGAGGAAAGAGATTGCTCCCCGCATTATCTTTCAACAAAACAATTTTTATAATATTTGCTATTAAAAATGTAGAGGCGTAAATAGTTTATCAGTTCTTAACATATCAATGTGTCTCAATTCGTTGTATATCTAAATTACTAAATGAAATCACTATCTTCATGTGTTTTTGTGAATTCATGTCCTTTTATGGCGCCAATATAGTTTTTTTAATCGTTATAACCAGAACGATTCTAAATATTTTCATCATTTAAATAAAATATACAGCACTACTAATAACAAGTAGCCTACCTACCTATAACTTGATGGAAGAACCAAGAAAACAAACAAAAATCCAATTAGTTTTGTCAGCTGATATAATAAATTGTCTTTTATGCGAATTACTAGTCAGAGAAACACTATGAAAGATTCATAAGTTAAATAATTTTGTACATCGATTTATTGTATGTTATGCTATTTAGGTACTAGTCGAGTAATACACAAATCAGGCGTAGGTTTTAAAAAAAAACATTTTGTTGTTTTTCTGTACAAAGTTCAAAGATTTTACATTTTCTATGCCGATTAAAACTTGTTTACACTTTAAGTCCTCACAATTAACAACTTAATCAATTTTTTATTACAAATTAACTCACTTATGATGGAAAGTAAAAAAATACATATCACTCGTCCACCGGCTCAAACAAATAAATATTAGGTAAAAACAATGAAGTCCGTAACAATGAAGTATACGATATGATACGAATACAGTCACGTTGAATTGTATTCCTATCGTATCGTATCCACAGAACATTACTGTCGTATCTCTCAATCTGTACAAAGTTCAGTATAAAAGCCGACATTTTCGGCTTATACTAATTACTATAAAAACCTTAGTAAAAAAGCTACAGCTCTTTTGCTGTTAGAGAGAAAGAGAGGTTGCAAGTCCCGTTGCAAGCCAACGCGTGAGAGTGAGACGATTGATTATTCTGATTATGTCTTGAGTGGTCGTTAGTGTTGATCGACCGACGCACTGATTGGTCGCGATTTGGGGTCAACAACTATTTTATTTCTCTAAGTTTCCTATACTGTTTTCGTTTGACAAGTACTTCGCGGGAATTTTTAAAACCGTTTGATATAATTTGAAGTTGATATTTATTACTCATTCTTGACACGTTAGTATTATGTGTTCTTGACTGACATTTTAATAAGGCAAGCCGGACTTTTGGGCTTGTATAAAGATACCGCCACTGGTTACAGGTTAGTTATATAGTTATAACCAAAGTTAAAAGTACCTGAAAACTGCTTTTAACTCCAATTAGTTATATATACTTTTAGGACAACTAACGATATATCTATCATGTTTAATATTATTTTGTAACGGCATAAGGAAGAAAATTAATGTTGATAATTGAACATAAGAGGTCAAAGTAATAAATGGATTTTGATAAAAGCCGGCAGGGTAAGTGATTATCCCGTGCGAGACGAATATCCGACGCTCATCGCGGAGCCGACACGGCTAGTGGTAACATTTTAGTATAAAAGTATCTCGAAGCATATTATAGTTACTAATACGTTATCTATATCTATATAAGCGAAATACTATTCGCTGACTGACTGACTGACTCATCACGAGATCTCCGAAACTATAGGTTCGATTGACTTGAAATTTAGCACAATAACTCCTTTCGCGGTGTAGACGCTTGCTGCTCGTAATAACAGATTTTACGAAAGTTTTATCCAAAAACGCTTTGCTACCCGTGCGAAGCCGGGACGGGTCGCTAATCTTTAATACGTATAATTATGTCACATAAAAAAAGTATACATTTAGTTCGTTTCAAAGCTAGTCTGGGAAAGAAAAAAAAATGTGCTAGCTTACATAGTTTATCTTCCCGCGCAGACCATAAAAGTCGGCCAAGGGATAGGGATCATTATAAGGAACTGATATAAAGTGATAGACTCATTAGGAGAAATAGGGTTGCTTATAAAGAGTCGTGCAGCTGACGTGTTCGTTGATTCGGTGCTGGTTAGCTGGCCGAGTCTGGTCTCTGGAATATCCTGCGGACGCTTCGTTGAGAGGCGAAACATGTGTGGATTCGTTTGGAATTTTGAGCGGAAGATAGCTAAATATTAAGAATTCATCACATAGGTACTCGTAAGTGATAGGTCACCTGTTACTGTCTAGTTCCACTTTGACATCCGTAAACCCAAAATACTTATTATTAGAAATGGTATAGAGATCTCATTTTATTGCGTCTTGAAGCTCTGAGAATTATTGGCGTCCGACTAAACTTGACTACCGCAAATCTCGGTGCTAAATCGGAGTTTCGGCTTCGGAAACAACATGCTGAAACAATGATTAAAATTAAAACTACATCCAGGAGTTTTGGCGCTTCCTACAGCTGCGTATGTGATGTGAGTGTGTGTGTGTGGCGAGTGTGCTGTAACATAGAGTGTATGATATAGATTGAGATTATTCTTCAGCACATTTTTGGTTGATTTTATTCTCCATCATACACAATAGAAAGTATTTTTCAGAGTAACAAATAATAGTTTTGTTACCATAAAAAAATATTATCAAACATTTAATAATTTTATTTATCAAACAACTGCTTCAATAAGCATAATACAACTGCAATTAGCTAAAATGAATAGTAACAAGTAGTAGTTGTAGCAGTAGCGCAGTAGTAATAGTAGTTAGAATATGTACAAACGAATTGTCTTAAAAGTAAATTTCAGTTTTGCAGTAATGCAAAAAGGGGTAGCATTTAGCATAAAAGCAATTTTATTCGTGTTTAATGACGTTTTATTAAGAATTAATTAATAAATTCCTGCGTTGCGCAAAACATGTCAAAAAAAAATTAGAGGCTATAATCATAATAATGTAGTTGTAAGGAACTATTTATGTATTTTGTTCTATTGTCCTATCATAGTGAAAATTTAATTTTATAGCGGCTGAAGTTATACTAACGTGTGGTTCACGTTAGTGGTGTCAAAACTGCCTGCATCCGTCTGGGTATATTTTTAAATGAATCAACGAAACTTTGTGCCAGTTTTAGATTCCATTCTTCTATTAAGTAATAAGTACACTTTTGAGGGCTATTGATTTAAGTTGTTAAGTTAACTAATGCCGGATTTCTTTGTTTAACTTGTTTTTCCAATTTATTGAAAACATGCTCTGGTAAGCATGCTAGCCAATTAAAATCTTTGATTTCAACCTCACTATGATGTTTCCAAACTATCACTACAATGTGGAACTGAGTATTATAATCAGCGAATATAATATAATATAATAGAAAATCAGCGCGACACCTTCGATAGATGGTATCGCCTCAGCTGAGTCGGGGTCCGTTTTGTCGCCAACTGTTCAATTGTAACTTAGAAAATAATGTATTTGTAACTTAATTGGTGATGAATAAATATTTCTTTCTTTCTGTTATCATGCATTAAAACAAATCATCTTCAGTATGTGGGGCAAAAGGTACCAAGATTTGTTCTAAAATATCCGTTATGTAATACGTCGCAGTCAAGAGCTCGTTGTCCACCATGTACTTTACATTTCCACCACCTAAATAGTAACTAAATGCCGTCCCATACCATTACAGATCCTCCACCGCAAGCAACAGTATTTATGTAATACTAGATTTATTGTTCGAAAGCATCACATCCACTCAAATGCGGTTCGGGAACCACACCTGGGTCACCGACGCTTACTACTTGTAACAATTAGTAAATAAATAATCGAATGATTTTACACTTGTGTAATACTTTCATAGTAAATAATAAAGAAAATTAATACTCAATTTAATATTAGATTCCACAAATACGCAAAATAATAATGGATAAATCCATTATTGGACATTGAATTGGACTTCCCATTTGAAGCTACGAAACAATAGCACTGTCCCGCTACTTAGGGCGAAGCGCTACGCGTTAGAAGAGATCTTACGTCACGCTTTGCCAGCGTGCCATGATTATTGTTTTCGTTTACTATTCTAGTCTAACGTATAATCCAATGACCATATGGCTCTCTTCCTATAATGTTACACTGAGCGTATCTTTTTCCGCGTCGTCTCCATACTTTTACTCTCGACAAAACCGGGACTCGTTAGTGAACAGTACTTTTCTCCGAGTATCATCATCACAGTTTCGGTTTGAGGGAGGAAAGTTGAACTGAGATACTCGATGACTTGCGGTACGAAAAATGCCTCTGGAAGGGACGTATGCCTCTATTCCGGCCGCATTAGGTCTTTTTCTTATGGCTTTGGTGGTGTTACTTATCGAATTTCTTGGAGCTTAGTTCTGACTTCAGAGAAATTTAAAGTTTGATTTCTTTGCTTACAATAAATCTGTCGTCCCTCGGGTGTAGTTACACTTTGCCGGCTTTACCCTTTACGTTGCGTATACTCTTCAGTCTGCAGGTAACGTTTAACAATGAGAAAAATTATAGACTTAGAAACTCGCAATGTTCGGACCACTTGATTGTGAGTGTAACCCATTTTCGACAAAAGACGATTAAAATCCTTCTTTTTTTAAATTACATATTAAACTTGCGAAGGAGGATAGAGAACATATTCAAATATTATCTATCCTTTCTTGCCTTCCTTGCCTTGTCAGTGAGTATAATGTTTTCGGATGGACACTAGGAAATATGTGTACAGTTCCATCCTATTTTATACATATTTTCTTATAAATTTTTCAAAAAGTTTTCAACGTTGTTCTCTCCGAAGTCTAAAAAAATTTAAAAAAATATAACATGGAGTACCGAATAAACGATTTATAGCGCTTATTTATCAAATAAATAGAGTCATTACTACTATATTATGTTCATTATTTATGAAGTTTAATCAAGAGGGATTTTATAAAATACTATATGCAATAACCAAGACGTCAATCTAAAGCTTTGTCGCTTAACATAAATTAAACGTTCAAGTATTTATCAAAATAAAGACTTCCACTAGACAACCAAACAATAAAGACGAAGCTAATTTATTTTGAAACTCTCACTTGAACCATCAAAATTCCTTGCCAAATATTACAGTCATTTGTTATTATAATAAAGATTTATTTAAACAGATGATATTAAAATTTGTTTCATTCAAATTAAAAGTTATATTAGGCGGCCTTTGCCTCAGTAGCTTTATGTGTAGGTCTTGGATTTTATCAAGTTCTAATTTTACAAAATCGTCTCAAATCTGGATTTCTCTTAGATCTACAATATTTCATGTAGAACTGAGAGCAAAATAGCTCAATTTAATTATTTGACGACAATAATAGTGTGAAACGGGAGTCACAATTTCAGAGATTATTTAACGATATTCAAGGTCTGAAATGGCTCCGTCCATAAATTGGTGGCCTGTTAAGGAAGGCCCGAAATGTTAAAAATACATCACAAATATCTAAACGGTTATTATGCTTAAAATGTACAGTTGTGTACGAGTACTGGAATTTCGTGTTTATTTCCTTCAGATAAACAATAATGACGTATAGAGCTAAAATGTTTCCTTTAAAAGCATCGGCAAGTGCTCGTAAACATTCGTTAGAAAATCAGATTGGGTTTTCACATTACGTAGATATATTTTACGCGTACGGAAGATAAAAGCAAACGATGGATACGCGAAAACTTGTCTGGAACGTCGGCGGGACGATGGGAGCATGATAAGAATAAACGTGATCTTTTGAATATTTATGTTATTACCTACCAAAAATGCACACAAGGGGATCCTAATAATCAAAGTCAATCTAATGCTCCACGATGTCAAAGGATCTATGTTAATATTCATTTGGCGTATAAAGTATGACGGTGAGATTTAATTCCAATTCACATGTGTGTATTAACGTCATATACGTATTGAGTCACGTCACTTACGTAAACATAATCTAATCTAGTATTTATATTTAATAAAACGCTTGTTACAGATGTGGTGGGGGTTATGGTGTGTTGCGTTGGTGGCGGGCAACACCTGCGCGGCGCCTGCCCCCGACGCATTATCATCCCTTCAGTCATTGGACCTGGCACAAATCGACCCACCTGCATCTGACGATGTAAATATTTTCTTTTGAAATCAAAATTTAATGAAAATTAATTCTGTACCAGTAGAATTTAATGAACAAGGAAGTTAAAATTGTATGTTTGTAAATGACTGTTATAGATACTCTAAACACACTTTTAATAAAGTAAATGATCAAATGTCAGTCGAATTTTGCACCAAGTGTTCGACATCAGAGGACACTTGCAGAATAGGATAATAATAACAATAAATCTTTATGTCCTGGATACAATTACAGAAATGATTTTTTATTCATATTCTAATTTTTATCTTAGTGTGGGTGTTACTGGGTGTTTTCCCATTTCATCGTGTAATGTTATACCTACATATAGCAGAATACTAGAGCGCTTAGTTTCAATTTTCACATCGTAATTTTCTAGAAATTAATTTATTAATTACTTTGGAATTGCTTTAATGTTTGCTTGTAAAATTACAAAACAACGCATTGTTACTCATTACTTACAATGGAGTTATGCTTCACGCGAGTATAATGCATGTGATCTAAAAATTAAAAAGTTAGATAGCTCAGAACACCCAATTGTTGCCGGAGTTTGTTATAATGGTTCCTATTAGTATCGAATAAATAATAATACTATGTACGCCATCAAGACATAATAATCATATTTTGGAAAACATGAAAACAGAAAGATACAATTTTACTCGATTAACAATGAGTCTTTTCCTGCTATAACTATTTTCTCCCATTCTACTGCTATTTTCTGTTTAGTGATTAATATAGCTTCTCTCAGTTGTAAATTTATTTTTATGGAAAGGGTGTGTGTGGAATATTCCTGAATTTTATTGCATTATATATCTGTCTACGAAGTTATACCTAATCAATATAAATAAAAATGAATTGCCACATGAATGAACGAAGCATCACTTGAGAACGGCTCCACGATTTGGCTGATTTCTTTTTGTCTTGTTGGTACTTGTCAGGGCAAGACTTGTATGAAAAAACATTTTGGGAAAATCCACCGGAAATTCGGAAATTTGGATGACATGTTTGTATGAAAATCTCAATAACAAAAATTTGGTGTGTTGCAAGCATTCAACGTCCCCCCCGGGCGATGACGAGGCGGGTCGCTAATAGTAAATAAATGCGTTTTTTCTTGCAATTGAAAAGCTGTCTATCACGTTATTTACTACATTAATGTCGTGTGTTGTCACATGATATTTTGGAATAGATTTTTGTATAATCTCATTTTCCTTCAATATTCTCCAAGGATATTTTCCTGATTGATATCTACTATTTCAGGTTTTCCAATCGAATTTTATTGAAATGTATTCATCAACACGTTACTTCACAGGAAAGCTTAGGCTACGCTGTGCCACCAATGGGAGGACGCTTCTCTGGTGCGCCCTGGCTTTACCTCCTCACTGATGTACCACATGATTCACAGGTAATTTATTGCAAACTCTTTTCTCAAATCTGTACGTTATTACTTACTCGCATTATTGTACTGTACTGTGAGACTTGTTCGTGAACGATAAAATTTAACTTGTATTTATTTTGCAAAATACTAAGTTCTCTAAGGTCAATCTATCCTGTGGTTTTTGAATAAAATGTATCATAAACTGTACGCAGTAAGCTTCAGTTTTGTATTTAGTCGATTCTCTATATTCATAGTCCTTTTGGTAAACTGCCTGACTGTAATTAAATGAACAAATTACAATGCCACCTTGAGAGTTGAGAGAAAGGAACTCGATTCCTTTTGACTCTACTTTCGATAGGTAATCATAATAGAGCCCGCGAGTCACTGTTTTTAGTAATTAAGAAGGTGCCAAGTAAATGTCTAAGGTATTTGGAAATACCAAAGTAAATTATAAAGTTCGGAAAACTCAAACGGTACGGTGAATTATAAACATCTTTTAGAATGGATTTATTCACGTTCTGTCACCATTAATTATAGTAAGTACCCTTTTTCACTGATGTTAATTTGAATATAACTTGTGTACATATTACACGAAAACAAGAATATTTATATGTACATTAAAGATATCGCCATTACTAACATTGTACAAAGGTGAATTTCAACACAACTCCGGAATCAATGCGTCAACGCCAACGTCGAGGTTTCTCTATCAATCCGGCCGTAGAAGTATTGCAGCGAGAGGCTTATAAACACTATCTTGAACATCTTGCGCAATCTAACCGAAACTATCTCAACTGTGTCGGAAAGAGAGGTAACTTTACTTATTTAAATAAGTTTTTGCTTGATGATTAATTTTACATAAAAAGTCGTAACTCTAAAATTTCCAGTGCTTCGAAAAAAAACTACAAAATTTTAACCTTCTAGTGTTCTTTTACCAAAATGCCCTGTCGATTTTCTTATTACATTAAACACTGTGTTTAAAATGTAAATGACATTCACATATATAAGCTGGTTTAACTTTAACAACATCTGTCACTAAGTAATTTGTGTTTGTATTTTTCAGATCCTTGGAGTAACGCTGATTGCAAGTTGAAGAATTGAACTGAACTAATGTGAAAACAAATGACTCACTGCCGTCCTGTCACCAAATCGTCAAATATAAAGCTTGAGATCCCACAAACTGGAACTGTGTTACTGTGTTAAATTTATTATAACTATGTACGAATGTTTAATATACTTACTGTTAAAAATCTCAAGAAGCGTTGTGATAGTTTGAAAATAAATATAAATTATGTAATCTAAAAAATCTAAAAACATGCGTTTTATTTCAATGTCTTATTATTTTAACTCATTACTATTAATAGCAAAATACTTATTTAAAAAATGTAATAGAGCATTAAAATACATAATAAGACATTACATTTTAAGTTCAGATATAGAACATGAAATACATAAACGACATAAATCTTAAGTTCAATTATTGAGAGAAATATGAAAAATTCTAAACACAATTTATAATTGCTTTTTTACACGATTATAATTGGTTACTTTTGGTTATTGTGAATAATTACGGATATTTCGCTCACGAAGAGTGCCGGGCGAGCAAAGCGTCGCATGCCTTCATTGTCCATCGAGCTGCCCATGTCCGTTCTCCGCCAAAAACTCAACCTAGAATCAGCGAGAAAGACTGCGGCTTCCAACAGAAACTACTTAGACAACATCGGGAAACGAGGTAGTCGCTAAGTAGATTATACACTTTTACTTAAATAAAGGCCCAAATATAGAGCAAATTAATTACATTCTGAATAATTAACGTTGTTATTTATTTTTTTGTAATAGAACTCTTTAATCAGATATGCTATTCATCAATTTCATTCTAATGATATAACTTCCTAATGTTACAGGTTTCCAATGGGCTCCTTTAACAGAATCAGGAAGATACTTTTAAAGATAGCTGAACCTAAAGATACCTACTAAGCTGAAAGATACCTACTAAAACAGACCATGAATGAGTAATAAAATGATGTAAACAAAATAGAACTTGTAAAAATATGTATAAGATGTATTGCTAAATTATAAAATAATAGTCTAATTACTTATTACATATGAAGTAATATTAATGTAATTTATGTATTCCTATATAATACTTCATATTTATTTGTCAATTCTAATAGACATCCGAAAATATTAATTTGTTCTTTAACTGTGTATTTTTTATTAAAAATTATTAAGTACATATATGTGCAGTTGGAAAATTAAAGAAATGCTTACTGTGTAATATTACTGTTTGAAAGTTTAAATAAATTGTGTGTAATATAATACTAATAATACAATTACTGTCATTAGTTAAGGAAGAAAACACAAAAAATGCAATAAATATTTCGAAATAATTTAGTGGTGTTTCATTGATAAGTTGTGCTTGTGTATGTTACGTTCTAAATTGGTAGATAGTTTTCCTACTCTTGGTTCTTATGAATGATAAGAAAATGCCACGTTATCAATAGACAATTGATTTGGTATTTCACAGAGAGAAATAACTGCCGAAAATATTTATGCTGCCCGTAAACGAATGTGGTCATTCTGTGTCTATTCACCAAAAATGAAACGTAATCTAATAAAGCACAATAGGTTGTCGAAAAAGGTGTACCGTTTATTAGGGGCGAATAACCTATTACTTAAACCATCAAACTAAATTAGTGTAATCTGGATACATATCACATAAGCCTTTTCTTTAAGAACAATTTATTAACAATCTGTTGAAAAATCTCTATTGTATTTATACTTCAATGTCTTCATTTTTATTTCTTTTTCTGAATAAAAACGACGTCTCGCAAGCTATACTTAATTAGCCGTATCAATTTCAGAATACTGTTGTTTACACATAAATATAGCACATGCACACAGTATCACGTATTTTCATGAATAATTTATAAAAGGACATTTACATTTTTATGAAACATCGACCCATTATGCAACAGTGCTATTCGTTTATTAACGCACAAATATCTCAATGTAATTAATAATGTTTACTACCAGTAGCACTGTCCTTAAATTTGTCATATAACTTCATTTGCTGTAATTTAGTGAGCACAGTACACGAAACTTTTGGTAGAGGTACAAGTCACCTAGTAGGACCCTATAAAATCTGTGTACTGCACATTTGTTTAATTTTACTATAACCAAGACAAACTTGAGACAAGTGATCTAGAAATATGTATCAATTTAATGCGATGTCATGTTCCATGTCAACATTGATGCCGTCGTAATACAATCGTGGAACTGGACTGATTAGGATGTACGCGGACATTTGGTGAAACACCATTATTTCATGAAACGGCCAAGTAATACCTGCCATATCGTTCCTGGGCACAATTTGCTCGGGCATAGTTGGGCATTGCAGTTCTCTAGTATGTTTAAAGTAATTATTTATCAACAAATACGATATAAAAAAAAATACTAATGAAACGAAATTGAGAAATAAAATATATTTTCACGATTTTTACGATTTTAAAATAGACATGTTAACGTCGGGAAAACCAGTATTAATCTGTATCTAGAATATGTAGGCTTCTATGGCGAGCGCGCAGCAGACAATTTTTCGCGTCCAGTGACTGAAGCACTCCCGTTCTCACTACATGTTTCGTTATGACTTATCGGTTAGGTTGCCACTTCCAGCACACTGTTGCGCGATATCTTAAACAGTTATAGTGGCTTGCACCAACGTGGCACCAACTATTTAAGCTCAATTTAAGGAACTTGCTTCCCGCTTGCACCAACAATTAAGTAGTTGGTGCTAACGAGATGTCGGTCTTTCAAAAATTCTCAAACATTCATTCAGAATGGTTTTTCACATTACACTCGTTGGTTTTGTTCTTCTACTAACAGCTCAATTAAACTACACTTGTCTTATTATGTACTTCATCACAGCAATTTTGTTTCTTAAATACATTATTAAATTTGTTTTGATGAAGTTATCTTGCGCGCATGCAATTAAGTAGGGTAGATGACTGCACTTGAAAGTGACACATTTTATACATCGCACAGCGCTAGGAGTGAAAAAGACGGCGTCTATCCCTGCTCTGTTCCCATTACTAAAGTTTAGAAGCGAATAACTCTTATGTTTTTCATTGTATTTCGAATATTTTTTCACAGTTTTGTTTATGGTTACTAAACCTATCTTTTAACTAGGTGGTTAAGAAATAGTCATGCTCTCTATTTGGTCCGATTGGGCATAATCATGACCATTCAGATCATAATGTGGCGAAATATTTAGCTTCGAATATTTATAACGTATAGCTCTCATCAGTCTCTAGACTGGATAATAGGTCATTTCATTAAATAGCGACGTTTCACAAAATGCACAAGTACATCACGGTCTGCCCATTCCACGGTCGTAGGCTTTCTTCTTTCAAAGGTGGTGTTCGTAAAAACTATTTCAATTTGGAAATTATCATTTAATGTAAGTTCCTACTACTCATATAAACTAATAGCGAAATTACAGATGCATTGTAGGTATAAAATGTTGAGATACACCTCAAAACCATCACCCAAAAATTTTGCAATTTTTTTTCAACTCCATGTCACTATGTGGGATACCAAATGAAAGATTATTGCTGTTATAAACGGTCCTAAAAAGGAGTTCTTTTTAATTTCTTGAATTCTTCTTTTTTCTTGAATTTTAGAAAACCTCAAATATTTACTATATTCCCATGTTCTCAGAAAACTTTCTTTCTTATAATTTAATATTTAATTTATTCGTAGGTGAGCATTTCGTCTTTCGCGACCTTGAAAATAATTTTGTATAAAAACACATACAAATACCAAAAATAGTTGCGGACGTTAAAGCCGTTTAAAACAAGCTTAAGCCATGACCTTTGTTACCTAACGTAATAATGTTCCTTTGTGTCCATATATAAACGTCTGTCAGTGTTATAGCAACCTACGATGTTTTCAGTTTCATGACATATTTTCAGTTTTTTAAACTTTTACTTAATAAAACGCGTACTAGCATACGTATCAAAACTGTTAGAAGAACTCAACTTTCTTTATTTCCTGCAATAAGTAAAATATTATTTAGAAGGATTTAGGTATAATGCATCTATAAAGAGAACAACAGATATATGAATCAATATTATACAGTCTATTCATATGTAATACTCTTGTAAGTTTTTGACGAAATCCATAATAACAGCTGCTTCCTGTAGTGTCATTTGCAGTAGACCACTACAGCGCTATCTGACAGATCCTAGCATAATTATGAATCATAACCTTGACAAAACAAATATTTTATAGGAATATACTGCAATCAGTTGTCATTCAGAAGTTAGGCGACAATAACAGACGCACCAACGAATATACACACATATTACATTTAAGATAAATTTGCATACTTCAACAGAAGTAAAATGATAACTTTAATATAAGATAAACCGCAAACAAAAGTTGGTGAACAATATATTGTATTAATTGCGATTTATACAGAGAATGGCCGAGTTTGAAAAGCGCTCGCGGCCGAAACGTAAGATGCCCTCACTGTCAATCAACAACCCGATGGAGGTATTGCGACAGCGGCTTCTGCTAGAGGTGGCTCGTAAACAGATGCGCGAAGCTAACCAGCGACAAGCTGCTGCTAACAGACTTTTCCTACAAAATGTTGGCAAACGAGGTAAAGATAATAACGCTTCTTTTATCCGTAGATATTAGGTATTTAAATTATTACAAAAAAAAAAAAAAAAAAAATTAAACCGCCTTCAAAAAAAAACACTGAAAAGTACAAAATAACTATCTTTTAATAATCGAAATTCAAGTACAATTAAAATAACTTTATAAATGCGATACACATACCTATATAATTAAATTTGGCAGTTACTGAAGTCGGTGCCAAGCCTACCAAACTAATAGACTTGCTGTTGTTGCACATTGATTTGTATATTATATATTGTATGTATCTACATTTTTCCTATATAAATAATACATTTTTATACAATAGGTGGTTCAAAATCAGTGGTGGCTAATGACACAGTACAAGTAAGCATACAGTATTCTATCTTCATACAAACGCTCCCAAACGACGCGCTCGAAATCTCAGCATATCTCGACATACGACAGTTGCGAGCGCGCCGCGGTTGTCGTCGGACGGTGTGAGACGCTCCCGCGCATTTACTGACTAAATGTTATGTCAATCAAGTTTACGAGCACAATGTTCAGTGTATGGATGTTTGAATACATCTATATCGAAACCAGAAATATTTCTCTGTTGCTAATTTGTAGGAAATATATTATCATAATGATCTAGTTAATTTATTGCTGATTTTTAATTATACTGCACATAAAAAAGCATTTTTTTTATCCATTTCCACCATACTAACTCACAAACTTTTGAAACTAGATATAAAATACTAGTAAAATTATATAAAGAAAAACGTATTAAATTTGCAATGATATAAAATGAAAAGATAATATGACAATTTAATATAGTACCTATTATCAAATACGTAACCCAAGAAAAACATTCAGTCCAAGTCGGTAGCCCTATTGCGTGTTTACGTACCAAACGACCGTAGGTAATTATCTCTAGGACACTGCCGAGATAGAATACTGTATGCTTACTTGTACTGTGCTAATGACAGCAAAGAGGAGACTTCGATATTTACTATCTCATTGTTGTTTCGCAAGTCGTACGAGGCTGTGCAGAAGACTAGGCCCGACAGAAATTACAGAAAACAATAGTATGCTTAAGGGGTAATGTTATCAGAATTAAAACACACAATGTAATTGAGTATACCTATAATGACAAAAAATATTATCTATGTAATAGAGGTTACGACAGTTTCATAAAAACATGAAATAATAATGTCAGATGCTGTTGGAAAACAGGCAGACGTATTCTCGTTCGTAATAAAATTCAATTTGATTCGTGTCCCCTTTTAATATTTGTTAATAAACTATGAACTGAGATCGCGCTTTAGTTACGAATCAGATTACGACTTCGGTTTCTAGGAATGTCAGGTAACAAGTTTCGACATGCATCAATAATATGCGCATATCGTTTGTTCATCGAATTTTATGCTGTAGCTACTAAACCATTTTATTTATTTGCATAATGTACCTCGAATATATCAAAAGTTCCCACAACAATGAACTCTATAAGTCTATAACATAAGTAGTTGTTCATGAACAATAGATGGTTTTAATCAGGTGTTTTAAAATGCTTTTTTCCTTTTAATGTTTATGTAAGTATCTACTATAAAAAGTTTTCTCAAGATGTGACTAGAACGACGAATTCTGTCTGGGTGTATGTACATTCAAGGACGACAGTGCGTGGTTACCCTAAAAATTGTAAATACTTATTTGATTTTTAGTGTATTCATAACATTTTTCTGTAAAAAAATCAACGTTCAGTGTTCTTTTCCAAAACAAATATTGAGTAGGTATCAAATATATATGAAAGTAATAAAGATAAAGATTACACATTATAACTTTGTAAATCAGATTAAGTGTCAAATTTATTTTTCTTCTTTCCCTTTTATACGAAATTTTTCAGTTACTTTTTTATCAAACTTGTCTTGAATGCTTGTATTTCTGACATAATATATTATGTGTATCTATGTTTAGGATTCTGGGCGAACTCTGCTTCTTCCCGCTACGACAACTAGAGCTACCGGTAAATGACACCTTCTTCCGTTTCTTCGAGTTGTCAGCATTCATGTACCAACTATGGAAGCAAGGCGCTACGTCAGCGATCTGTTATGAAAATAGTATTAATAAACGTCCGAGACATATTAAGAACACTATATTCTAAGTTTAAATTATTTATTTACGTATTATGTTAAACTTGACTAAAATGTAAATAAAATAGTCATAATATTTATTAAAGAGAACACTTATAGAAATTAATCGAACCAATTATTAGTTCCTAGAAAAAGTAATTCTATTTTTAGTTATTAGTTTTAAAGGTTGTATGTTAACCAGCTAAATATACAACCATATCCAACCATTGCACGTTGTCGTAATGGCTTGTTCATAGTAAGGACGGCTTCAACCTGACTTTCTAATATTTTTATACGCTTGTTATTGTTAAATAGCGCTGGTTGTTAGTCAAAGTTAAAATTATTTGCTTAAGCCTCTTCACAAAACTATAATACTTTAACTCCACTTATTTACGTATAGGTATCCTAAGTTATGTACTCTCATAATACTGAAAAAAATATTGACACTATTAATTTAAAAACCCCATTAGATGCTAGTATAATTGCAATTATTCACTATTATATTAATACATACGTAGTTTCTACGTATTTATATGTACAGTGTAGCTGTTATTATATATGTACTATATTTTTGTGTTCATGATCTCTGTTTCGTATTAAGAAATATTATTAGCATACTATAAAAAGTAGGCAAATGTAATAGTTCATACAGTATAAATTACGTTCAATAAAAACGTTAATTATTATTATTTTGTTTTTCTTTGCTGACGCATTACCTAAGTTTTGTATTAAATATTCTACTTGTAACTAGATATTTATGTAGTCGCTAAAATAAAGGTGTATATAGAAATATTTTATATGTCCCTGTCACTCTATGGACTATGGAAGTACAATACAAATGCGGCTACTATACAGTTAGCTTAAAGTCGATGCAAATATGTACATCACAACTCTTGACTGCTTTTATACACTTTAGACCGAAAGACTAAAATAAGTTATTTGTCCACTAACTACACGAGTAGTTGTGATTCAGCCCACAGCCCTAAAGTAAATGGAATGAGTTCTGATTCTAATGCACGTGTGCCTATTGTTAACAACAGGAATTTTGAATGCAGCTTCTATGCAGAAGCTGCATTCAAAATTCCTGTTTTAGACTGGCTTTCAGTCCCAGTTAGGTTACTCCGAATGCACCTTTATAACTACAGAGTAAAATAGAATTACCTTAGTATAATTATTCCATGTAATATGTGCTAATATTGTATATTATAATATATTAATACATCATGTTTTGCGAAGGCATTCCTTTGATATCGTTTCAGTTTTGAAATCACGGAGCGCACTAGAGGAATTGGTAATTTAATTTGTTGCCATTTTACGTGGAAGAGCATTATTCGTAAGTCCAAACATGAGAATCTACCAAAGTAGGTTTAGCGGTCATAATCGTAAGAAACCTTATTATAGTTAACGATGCAGTAGTACCCACTTAAAGCATTTTGAGCTTTACGTTTTTATTATTTCGACTTTGCCAAGTTTTAAAACAAAATTAAGTAAAGAACGTTCATTGATTTCAGTTGGATAGATGTTGTAGATGGCTCCACTGTTTTTTTTTTTTTTCTAATTATATGTTCCACAGACAAATCTCATTTTCTTAAAGAATAAGTCATTTAGGCTTCAGAATGCACCAAAAGAACCGACATGCATATATTGTGTAGTGTAGAGTCAGGTGTTAAATTGCGGAAATCCATTTCATGTGATGAAATCTTATAATATTTAGCTATTTTCCGCCCAAAATTCCAAAACTACTAATAGACACATATTTCATATCTAAACGAAGCATGCTCAAGATATTCCAGAGATCAGCCTCACTCAGCTAACTAGCACCCAATCAACGCAACGTTGTGAACGACTCAACACGAACGAATCAGCAGCTAACTCATTCGTTGATTGAAACTTTTAAACACAACATTTGACCCCTGTAATTTTTTGTATTTATGTATGCATCATTGTATAGTATACCTACATAAATAAAAATGCAGTGACTGTAGGTAACTGCCTGTAATTACGACATAACACCTTTTTGCAAGTTCATACTTTAAACGATACGGAAGTGTTATACTGTATAAATACATTCTTTAGACCTGCTTCTCCCGATTAAGATGGGAACAAAATTTACGAAATACTAATACAAAGATTATAAACTTGTACCCATACATTGAAATCTTGGTTTGAAACTTTATCTCCTATTGTCTAGTCAAAAATTATTACAAGAATATACCAAAGATATTTAAAATAAATCTTACAGGAACGTAACAAAGTTTATTTTTCTCTCCATGCGAAGAAAATGCTACCATTTTTAGAGACCATTGTGCTTATCCCTGTTGTGAATGGTTTATGCAATAATTCAAGCGTGAATGTAATCACTTTGGCATTACAACATTTTTGTGCGGCAGAAAAAAATTAAACATTTACTAATTCAGTAATTCGGTTAGTGTTCGTATTTACTAATGATTATTTAGTAAATATTCACATAATTTTTAATTAAAGTATAATAAGTATACTGTACGTAAAGTGAATAAAAAAATAATAGGCTTTTATTTAGAGTAGTAGTTTACGGTAGCAACTAATTAATCTTTGGTAGTACCAAGTATAAAATATAATAATATTATACAATTTTGCAATAGGAATGAAATCCAACCTTGCAGTATCTGTCCAAAATTTAAGGAAATAAATACGTGTTACCAAACAAAATAAATAAAAATTTTATTTAATAATTTTAATCCAAAAAAAACAGCGTTACGTATAATATTAAAAATGCAGGTAATGGTTAATAATGCAGTGTATTTTTATTCCTAGCACAAATACATCTTACATTCAGATAGTCTCAAAGTGAAGATATGAATGTAACTGTTAGGTATAGATGTGTAAATACATCGGTACCCGAATTCTACTCATTTTAGTCCTAAAAATTGCAAACTGGATTTAATATTTTTATTAGGTATATATATACCTTTGGTTATTTGTAAACATCTTATATGATCGTAACTTACGGTTTAAATACTGTAATCGATATTTTACTTTTTCATAAGATCGCATAGTATTAAAACCAAAAAATCTGAAAGAAAATTAGCAATCTCTGCTATGACAATAAAATATGATGAAAGCGCTAAAAAGAGAACAAAAATTTATCATGGCTTTTGGACAGTCAAAAGACAGAACCATCTTTCATGGAGTTAAAATATTAGGATGTAATATTCCTTCGGCTTCTGTTCGATTTAATCCATACTTTTAGGAATACTGTAACACAAAATACATATGCAATATGCATATATCTTTTATACTTATAAATTTTTCGGTTCTTGTTTTATACGAATATTTCTGTCAAGTAGTATGTTACATTTATATATATTTATAATTGATTTTTGCCTATAGCTTGTAATATATTATTACTGCAGAGTAATGAAATCATCAACAGTCGATTGTTCCGTAAATAGAAATGCTATAAATAATAAAAGGCCCAACCAACTTTTTTACCGACGCCTTCCTATACATAACAGTAATTAGACTTTTTAGATGAAGAAAAAGGAGTTCACTGAAAATTCTTATAGTTCCAATGTTTATGGATAGATTACTGATTTGAAAGATATTATATTATGTTGCCTCTATTGTCTAAAGATATCTAAGTATCTAATTAAACAGTCCATTATTTATCACAATTTAATTAGGTTTGACTGTTATGAGTACTTAAGAACATATTATTTTTAAAGTGTTAATTACTTGTTTGAAATTGCGTTCTATCAGCAATGAATTTATTATTTTGAATGGTCTCTTTGTACATCTTACGATCTCATGCCAAATTGAATTTCTGTAGGTATGGATTTTGAAGTTTTTTTAATTAGGTTTTATTCCTTATGTAATTTCAATATCTATATGATTTATATATACTGCTAGTAATACACGCGACAGAAAGCTATTCGGGTGAGACATAACTTTGAGCTGTTCACAACAACGACGCGACGTCTGCATGAAGTAGTCACCAGAGAGTTGCCCATCCCGTCTCGGCGAGCGATATAATAATTAAAGATGATTTAATTTAAAGAGCCGCCCCAAGAGCTGTGTGATTTCATTACTCTTCGACACGTTTTCGGCAAGGCAAGGAAGCAGGGTTGTCAGACTATTTAATTTGTGTGATAATTTGCTATAGTTTTCAGTATAAAAGTACTTAACGTATAATGACTGACGTGTTAACTCATTTTTCTTTCTAAATTAGTATTTAGCCAGTATTCAGTCAGTTTTCAGCAAGTATTCAGCATTAATATGTTCTGTTATGTTATATGTACAACAGATAAATATTTTTCTAACTTCAAATGAAATTTAGATCTATCAGAGATCGCATAATAATACTAAATATTCCATAGGTATTATAATTTTAATTACTATAAAAATATATAATATAACTTATCATTTCAGTGATAATTAGATAATGCAGTAGATATACAAATAAAGTTAATGTCGTAGTGTAGATATCTAGCTATTTACCAATCTGCTTTGAGGTTTCTTTAATATGTTGATAGGTTTGACGTTTATATTAAACGAAATTTAAACCTATAGATATATGTACAAATAATGTCAGTAAACGTAATTTTAACAATAATAAAAATAAAAGTAATGGACTATTTTAAAGTCGGTGACCCTAAAGCATTAGCCCATACTGAGGCTGCCTACGGCGTATTACGTATTTCACTTCCCCATTCTAATTACTATCATTAGGTACCATAACTAATATAATCATATTAACGTTTTAATTATTTTGAATAACATGAAACATTTTATCGTATTCTTATAGCTTGTGATTTTAACATTTTAAAAGTGTAGCAAATTGATATTTATTGTATAGGAGTGTATGTTATTATATCCGTTCTTGACAGTTATCTGAAATAACCAGGATTGCTAAAATTTGTATGTACTTTGTAGAAAGCTACAATGCGTACAATAGATATAATTAGCGTAGTTACTTACTTATACATGTACGTCTCGTACCATCAGCACTGTAGGCCGAATCAAACAATAAAATTACGATTTTCTATGCCTGTTGTTCCGTAGGAAGATCTTAGAGTACCTTTATCTCCTCTGCAATGCGCCGAGCGCGACCCCCGCAGGAGTGTCGGTAGGTAAAAGCCTTATATAACACCATCCCACCCTCAAACAGCTGGGTAGGCATACTGGGTAAGGCTCCTGCATTACAAAAAAAAAGTACTTAAAATAAGTCTAAGTTGGCTCTCTACATCTTTTGACAATTTGACAATTACCTACTTTAGGCCCTTTTACTTACATTAATTTTACAATTCTAAACTAATCGGCACGCTTATTACCTAACTAGCAGACAGCAACAGCCAAATATCGCGCGATAGCGAACGAGAATTTGTGTAATATAATTTGTATAGTGGCGATAAATCTACTGCGAAAAGTGAATTTTACGGTCATGTGCAATAGACACGCAATCGTCATACATGATAGCAATATTTTATTACAATTAGTCACCGGTCGCACAGTGATCGCGTAGCTGTCGCTGTCTGCAAATTTTTAGGTAATAACCCCGCCGGTCTATGTCGAAACGTCGAGATAAAAAAAGTCTTAGCCTTAAACCATTAACACCATGTTAATACTTTAAAGCTAACGACATATAACTGAGTAGTTTGGAATTGTAAGATTAATTAATTTACTTTTGTGTTTCTGGTGGGACATCAATACTTTTTGATAAATTTAAGACAAGATGTATCTTGAACTGCATCTACTTATCCAGCGGTCTTCTTTTCGAAATTGGCTTGACATACTGCCGTGTGTCTTAATTTTACACATGTTAATTTTAAACAAGAACTTCAATAGCATTTTGGAGCATATTCGATATAAATCATATAAGAAGTAAGAACTAATGACTAGATTCTTGATAAAATATAATCACTGAGATAATCACTAGTCAATTATTAAATTATTTGTTTTAGCTTGAGGTTTCTTTTGACCTAATTATCAAATAATAATGAATATGTGTGCACTGCCTCAACATCTCGTTTTAGAGTCTCTTCTCTCCTTTGCTCTACTCTGCGCCTCGTCTCGCCTCGTCTCGTTGCGTCCTGCTCCTCTTCGCCTCTCTGTTACAATATGATTTATTCTGCAATTTTGTCAAGTTTGACATTACAAATATACTATAAATATATTTTTAACTGGTTCTCGTCTGCAGCTTTTGAAGCCTTTTTTGTTTAATAAATTACTTGAAATATTATCGTAAGGGACAAGAAACAGTAACCACGATTCCTGATTAGTACCCAATGGATGTCCATAATACTGAGGGCTTAAATTGTATCACAGATTCACTGAACCGCCCGAAATAAAATATCTATAACCTGTGTTTTATTTCATTATGAAAAGCTGTAGTTGAAATTACTAATTCTGTAACCCATTTATACATATCCCATAAAATAACTCACAAAAGCAAGTAGGTACCTACCTACCTATAGATACTGGCAATGGGCTCCCGTTACCGTTGCTGCATTCTATCATTGATTTAATAAAGTTGCTAAGTGACAAACGCTAAAATAATATCGATAACAAAATGCGTAGGATAAAGTAAACATAATCACCCCAAGTGCGGTCGAAGTATAGAGGTATAAAGACTGAGTAAACCAAAACATCTCTAATCCTTTTGAAAATAAACTTCAGATATTTGAGTACCTACTTCGAGGTCCCGCGATAATGGAAACTAGTTTAGGGTAAGTTTTGCAAATATTTTAAGTAAATAATACCATAATTACAAATTAATTAGTAACTGGCATAAATCTAACTTTTAAAGAAATTTATATAAGAGAAAACCAAAACTTTACACCTCTTAACCGTTCATTATCCGGTGGTGTGATTTTTAATAATTGTAACAAATTCAAACAATAATAATATCATTAAAACGTGCGAGCGATAAGTGTATAATATTATGACAAACGAACATTTGAAGTCAATATTAACACTGTAATATTTCTCCATGCATCTAGTAAATTAAAATACTAAGAAAGCAGTAAATTTTCTATATAGGTGTGTTTACTATCTACCTATTTATTGAAATTTTAGTAGATTAAAAAGTTATCGATCTGCTCTTATCACCAAAGGAAGTGTAATAACTAATAAGTACCATCATAGTATCATGCAGATTGTATTTAAAAATTTAGATTGTTATATTATATAATGTATCTTTACACAAATATTTGATTGCGGAAGAAAGTTGAAAGGTTATTAATTTTCCGCTCGAAATACCTTTTTCATAGGAAAACCGGAAAACCCTTTTGTTATTATTTGTAGACTCTAAAAGATAGGATAGGTCTATAGGTACATGTAATATGTTACTGTCGACATACATACATAATGTACCTAGTTATATGAACTAAGCAACAGTGTATTAAATAAATAATTATTTGGGAGTACACCGTCCTAATCTCACTTTGAAGAGATTTCTATTTAACGGTAATTCGTCGAGATAACAATAAATTATTATTAATATTAATAAAAGTAGTCGCCATTTTGTCAGGTGAAAGCTCATTGAAATACGAATTCTTAAAATTGTATGTATGAATAATACGTTACTTTTTCAAATTTTTCATAAAAAAGCACTTACAATTAAAATATATAGCTCAAATAAATTTTAAAAATATTACGAACATAGGAAACATTGATTAAAAATTTTCAGGATTATATTACGCTAGAGGTATATAGTTTTTCATATCTGTATAAAAACATAGTCTTACTACTGTTTTATGTATAGTAAAATTTAGTCTAAAATAGGTATTGAATATATTATTATAATTACAATACTTAATATACGTTAGATTACTATTAGATTATTCTGCACATCTATTTAACTACGTTCTAAAGTAAAAATAATTTCTATGATATTTTATATGGAGTACCCGCCAGCAACATTAAGGCCAGGTACTTCTAGATAATGAAGAAGTTGACGGAGTGAGGCAGAGATGAGAAAATAGGATTGAGACAGGGTTGAGATTTGTAAAGCAAAATATGAGCATTAAACACTTGGACGATGAAAAATTAATTTTATTTAAAGGTTTGTTAATTTAGAGAAAACAATAACCTTAATAAAAAATATACCGATAAATCATTTCATTCAGTTCATATTTCCAAAAGCAAACGTATAGCTATCTACTAAACTTAAATAAAACTTAAATAAACGAGAACTTCTAGAGAGATGAAAAAAATCTACAGAGCAAAAGAGTGATAGCTGAAACCAGAGTAATCAAATAGCCAGTGGTAGATAACGGAAATATTAAAAGCACTCGTATACCTCGCCGACAGTGTGCAGTGAGGGGAATGAGAAGATTTGATGTTGCGAAAGAAGTATGTAAATAGTGTGAAAGGTTAGCGTTCCATCTTCTCTACCTCATTAGGGATATTACAGTGTGAGGATATGGATATAAGTAACTTATATATACTTTATTTCGGAACTAATTGTATCCAATCACGCGTTGCTGTGGCTCTGTAAGCATATTATGTATACATTGAGTGCTATTTTTAAACGGCGCAATAAAGGCGCCTTTGTAAACATAAAAAAATGTTTTTAGTAAAACTATCTTTAAATTTTAGTTATATTTAGATATGTATTCACAGATTTAAAAAAAATGTACAGTCAGTAAGAAAATGGCTAATATACCCAAAACTTTTTTAATGACAATCGATTCTGCTTTTTTTAACGATCAAAAGTCTGTGAGGCCAACTGAGATTGGAGAAATGTCATAAATAATTAAAAACTTTTCACCGAATTTATCGTTGTCTTTAATAAAACCTTTTAATAACATAAAAACTAAAACAAACCGAAAAACATATCGTAATGGTAGGTATTTTTTAAATGAAATATATACATACTAGTTTATAATGCTGGTAAATAAATACGAACACTTAATAGGAAGGAATCTTACATTTAATGCTCTATGATACGAGTATTAGATATTATTACGCGACAGCTGACACTGTAAAAGCCACTAGGGCCAACAGCAAAGAGGAGTTTTTTTAGTCGATTCGAGTCTGATACTAACAAAGCACTCAGCGTAGAGTCCGACCGAGTGTCCGTGGGGATTTTCTGCCTTCTCAGAAACAAAAAAATTAATATTAAGTGTTTAAAACAGTCGCCGTTTTGAGGGAAGCATACCTGTATTCTGTTATGTACATAACGAGAGCAGCCGATAGCGTATTCGAATGAATTTCATAAAAAATTGTGGTCAGTGCATCTTTCAGTTCTTAAATACTGTCGTATTTCTTTTTGTAAACATTAGGTAACCACTCAATAGGACTTCTAATCTTCTAATCTAATCACTCAGTAGGAATCCTATCCACCGTTATCGATTTGAGATCGTTTTTTGACTGAGGTCAGAAGTCAATTCAAACTTTCAAATTCAAATCAAAAATAGTCTAGAATCTAGATTTTAGTTTTCAAAACAAATTAGTAAGTATTAAATTACAATAACAGTACACATTCGCAATTCAAAGCTTAAAATTATATTGTTTTTTTGTGACCATTTCTTCTTTGTAGCGGTCAGCCTGTGCAGAATAAAGTTTTCATAAGTATTGAAGTAAGTTGGAAATGAAAAATGTACAGAAAAAGTTTTAGCGATTTCTGACATTTCTAGTACTCCCATCTCAGTTGAAAAGATTCCTCGCAACTACTAAAAGATTCCTGGCAACTTAAGATAGATATTGCAATTGCAAGCTGAAGTACGTAGATCATATGAGCCTTTAGGAGCCTTTTGATATTTTTGTGCGAAATACTGATATTTTAACGCTCTTATTCTCAGAAATCTTAAATTTTTTTTACATTTTGCTGGCAGTTTATAATAGATCCATTTCACTTCTTGAATATTGGTGTTGCATATTTTCATATTTATTTTATACTAACTTACAATAACCATTCTACGATATCAGTTTACAAGGAAAATCCTTAGACGCGCTAATTTGACGTCTTAATTAACATTGTTTCAAAGAGTTCTAACAATTTCTAAAATTATGTGGAGATTAAGTGCATATTCTTATTGAATATTGCTGTTGCGGAAATGTCATAAACTTCTTCCTTTTCACAGAAAAAATATTTAAAAGGGCTTATTTCCCGGATAAAGTGTTGTGATTGAACGTCGATTTGGTTCCAAAAAAAGCAATGACATAATAAAACGATATGAAATGAAACTTCATTTAATGTACAATATATGACAGAAATTATTTTTTAAATTAATCAGTGTAATAAATACAATAAATATAACAAAATCAATAAAAAATACGCGATGTTGACGCGTGTATCTCAGACACGCGCGAGCGCTTGTAGTTAATACTACAAGAAGTTTATGCGCTCTTTATAACGGGCGATCGCAAGCGAGAACGTTAAATACTACCCGTGTATGCCGACTGATTTGTTTTGATCCAGTGTTTACTTCTCTGTTCCATGAGTCTATTATGACTTTCTGATTTCTGGTTCCTGCATTTTTTGTTAGGCATGTAAACATAGCGCGTTAAATATAATCACCAGCAGTAAAGTTAAAATAAAAGTTCTGCTAGCTTCCAAGAAGTATCGCAAGCCGGGTATTAAGATACATACATACATACATAACCTCACGCTGTATTCCTAACGGGGTAGTCAGAGAGGACGGAGTGCCAAGCGTCGCGGTTCTTATACTTCTTTCGCTTCCTCAAATCTCATCATTCTCCTCACACATTTTTGCCTAGGTATGCGAGAGCTTTTGACATTTCCGTCTGCTAACATTCTGGCTATTTGATCTTCATAAGTTAGCCTTGGTCTTCCTTGCCTTCTTTTACCACTCACTTTCGCTCTGTATATTTTCTTCGTCAGTCTTTCGTCACTCATTCTTTCTATGTGCCCGAACCATCTAAGCATTCCTTTCTTCATTTTTACAATAACACTGTCGTGCGACCCTCTCATACTGCGTATCTCCTCATTGCTTATCCTGTCCGCAAGGGTGACACCGCACATCTTTCTAAGAGATCGCATTTCTACTGCATTTATCATACTTTCACACGATTTCGTGCATATCCAGGCCTCACTACCGTACAATAAAGTTGACATCAACACCGCATATCATGATATCTATTACATTTATAACGATCTACACAGATTTTAACGTGACATTCACAGGAAGAAAGAGAATTTTTCTGTAATAATCTGAGCTTTCTATGTCAAAATTTAAAAATTTTACAAAAATATTAAACTGTAAGTTGATCTGCACGTGTCAATTAAAGATATATAAAAAAAATAACTCAAGAGGTACGCATACGACTAATGGGAATCAAAACAGTATTTTTAAAAATTTTATCTGTTCTGGATATACAAGTATACAACATATATGTATGTACTTAAGCATCTCACAATAAGTACTGCAAGAATTTAAAGACAGGTTGCACATTAGGTATGTTTTATCGTGATTTCCGTGATCCGCCGTCTATAAGTTGAGATCAAAAATGAGCTCTTTTTAGTTAAGTTGCATCTGTAAGTGTTAATCTTATCGTAGCATTTTCGTTGATCCTATATTTTTTATCGTAAACATACATAAGCATAGCAAAGACGTCTATCTACATCTATACTACTATATAAATCTAAAGCGTCTATCTGTAATTTTATTTTTTTCAAGTTGTCAAGTTTTGTGATAAATAGTAGTTTTATGACTCAGTGACGATTCTACCATTTTTAAAATGTTTGTGTGTCTGCCTGTATGTCTTTTTATAACTAAAGAAGTTACCGATCTTGATTAAAATTGGTACGTAGTAAGAGCATGTGATTGTGCACTTATTTTTTAGAAAGTCTACCCCTAAAGGGGTGAAAAGGGGGATGAAACTTTGTATGGGATATGCTAAACCACTGAACCGATTATGATGAAATTTGGCATGGAGGTTTTCACCCCTTCACCTTTTTCATTCCTCTTTTCACATTCTTAGGGGTAGATTTTCACTTTGAATGAGAAATGCTAAACATTTGAACCAATTGTAATAAAATTTATTCGAAAACGATCTTTGTACATGTAATCTAATCTAATCCGGGACAGCAACGAAAAGGTTTTCCGCGCAGACGAAGTCGCGGGTACAGCTAAAATGATTTAACTAGGCATTTTAGGCTTTTCTGATTCCAAAATAAATACTTATAGTATTTTTGTATGTGTTTGTATGTTTATTTCTTCAAAGCTAAGAAACTGCCATTGAGTTTCTATACGAATCTTTCTGTTTGAAGAACTGGAGTCTCACTTACTTAATAAAGTGCATATCATGACGTTCATCTTTATTAAAACGGTGCGAAGTTATTTTTTATTAGTAAAAGATGTGAACTTGAGTTTTTATTAGTAAAAGATAATTATATCTAATGATGACTACGTAACTAGTGGTTTCTAGGTACTTATCCTAATATAAGTAGTGCTAGACAGGTAATACTTAACTATATTCAATCTTTACTTTTAAAATAGTATCTAAATTGAACGTAATAATATGTAACTAAATATTTGTGTTAAGGATTGCTATTGTGTTTCCTTTACATGCATTTAACGCGTCGAGAACACTTAATTAATAGTAAATACATATAATATTAACAAAAATCGAAACTTTTGATTAGGAAAAGTATCTAAATTGTATTTTATACTGAAGTCGCTTCGTTACTCATATTGCAATAAAGCTACGGAAATAGTACGCATACACGAGTGGCAGAGCACGCCAATATCTAAATTCAAGTGATTACGATTTTTCAAAGGGTTTATTTTGTGCCCCCTTTGAATGACGCCCAGGGCACGTGCACTACCTGTCCCACCCTAAATACGCCACTAAACCGTTCGTTGGTAAGCATATTGCTTGAGAATGGCTGAAACTGGACCAGGTTTTTGGCAATTTTTTTTAAATGTTCGAAATAGCTCAAATAAAGTTTTTAAGAAAATAAAAATTGCCTGGAAGATTTTAAAAATGTTAGTGCTTTTTTCTATGGCATTTTAATTTATTTAAGATAAGACAATGTCTGTAGGGTAGTTTTAATAAAAATTGAAAACATTTTTAAAGTAAATCGAGAAATGTAAGTTTTGAAATCGACCTAACAGGGGAATGAACCCGGGCAACAGCTTGCAAGGCAACCGTAGCATTTTCAAACGGTTTTATTTAGCTTGCCTGTTTGGGTCAAATCTAGTAATTGAAATTTTACTCCCGTTCTGCTGATCGATTGATCTGAAACTTGGTACACACCTTTAGTTCTGATGATAATACAATTATGTATATTCAGTATCATTGTAAATCCAAGATGGCCGCTGCCGCAAAATGGTGGATTACATATTTTTTCAGAACCTCCTCAATATGGGTATTCAATGAAAGGACTTGACTAGTAGAACACAGTACACTATGCAAAATTTCAAATCTAAGATGGCCGGCAGTACAAAATGGCGGATTTCATATTTCTATGAAAGGGCTTTACAAGTAGAACACAGTGCATGGCGGATCATAGAGTTTAGACAGTTTATACATTAAATAGAATGAGCAATATTAAGTAGCGAAATAAAAACTAAAACTTGATAATAAAAAAACAAGTAAAAAAGTTTTTCAAGTTAAACTGTTTTATTGAAAAATAATGTAATAATGATGTAGATAATGTATTAAAAGCTAAAAAATAATTAGGTAGGTCCTAGATATCAGTCATCACACCACTCTCCTCGTCAATCTAGGGCAGGGGTTCCCAAACTTATTTTGTCTACTGCCCACTTTGAGAATAAATTATTTTTAGCGCCCCCATTTTTTCACCTACTGAAAAACCACTATAACTTCAAATTAAATTAATTAATTATTGTGAGCTACATTAGCGGAGATTAAACATTAATTCCAAACGAGACTTTTACTATAACCCGCAAGAGTTAACTTGAAACCTGAGCGCAGTAGGTAATACACAACGGCGCTCAGGTCTCAAGTTAACTCTTACGGGCTACACCTGCCAATGAGAATGATTATTGAAACGCAACTTTATAGTATTTAAAGAGAGTATCTTTTATTCAAAATAAAACAAATATAATCGATCCTTATATCAAAACTAATGTGAAGGATGAATCTGATGCTGTTTAATAAGTTTGTTGATATCAGGTTCCAATTCACTCAAGAACAGTCGTAAGTCGCCACGTTTGGTAACATGCAAACGATTTCTCTTTTTAGTAAGCAATGTTGCCACAGCACTAAATCCACGTTCACACAAATATGACGATGGGAATGCTATCAAGAATCGCTGAACGATTGACCACAATCCAGGGTACAATTGCGGGATCGGTTATTGTAGCCAAAATTCTTGGTAACCATTTTTGAACTTGATTTTTATTTCCTCGTTTGTTGTCAATTCTATAAGTTCTTCTTCCAGCTGAGGTGACATTGCTGTGTTGACATTTGAAAACGGATCCAACACTCAGTCTGGTATTTCCAAGTTCAAAATGTCCTGGCATCGTTCGGTGAAGTCAATGTGGAGGTTTTCCAAATGTTGGCAGTAGGCAAACAATTCGTCGTTACTGCATGATACTGATAAATTCGGAAAATTGTGAAACTCACGTCTGCCCATATTCTTTTTGTGTAGAAGCAGTTTGGCTGCGAAAGCAGCAACGACGTTTTTTGTTTTAATTAAATTTAGTTCATCGCCTTGCAGTTGGAGATTCATGTTGTTGAACAATTTATACAGGTCTGTCATGTAAGCTATATCATTTTTTGATGTAATGAGCTTGTTGTGCAATTCTGTATCTTTAGTTTCCAAGAACTCTATAACAGAGTCAAACAGGTTGTAAAATCGAGTCAGACAATTGCCTCTTGATAGCCAACGAACTTCAGTATGAAACAACAAACGGTTGAAATCCTCGTCATTAGTAACAAAGCTGATGAAATAATCTATCATTCAAAGAGATGTTGCGGATTTTATTGACTGCTTTGATGACATATTGCAGTGATTGAAATAGTCGTTCACTTAAGTTTCTAGCAACCAAATGTTGTCTATGAATAACGCAATGTACAGCAAGGACATCTGGAATTTTATTTTTTAAGTACGCTATGAAGCCTTTATGGCACCCTGTCATAGCCGGAGCGCCATCCGTAGCAACTGATATAATATTTTTCAAGGGAATCTCTTTCTCATCACAAAACTTTTCCAATGTATTGAATATGGTTTCGGCTTTTGTATCGGTCTCTAAATTTCTAGCAAAGAATAGTTCTTCACATATTTTCTCATCTTTAATAAACCTCACGTAAGACAGCAACAATGCTTCATTAGTTGGTAAAGTGGACTCATCGAGCTGAATTGAGAATTGACTTGTCCTCAGGTGATCACACAATGATCCTTCAATGTTTTCAGCCATTTCATCAATTCGTCTTTGCACAGAATTATTACTCGAAGGAATTTTTCGGATAATATCTGCGGCTGGTTTATGAAGCACAGTAGTTATTACTTCCTTTATTGCTGGCAAAGTTAACTCTTCTCCTATGTTATGTGGTTTGCCTTTTTGAGCAATTAACAAAGAGATATTGTACGAAGCTCGAAGTCCGTCGTCATCTTGCTTAGCAGCCGCCGAAAATAGTTTTGCTACACTTGGCGAGTATTATGCTTCTTCTCTAGGTCTTGAAAATATGCTACATTCTTGTCTTTCTTATCTGGATGCATTTTATTCAAATGATCTTGCAGTCTTGAAAGCTTCATTGCTACATTCGAAAATGATTTTAGACATAGAAGACACAAAGGTGACGATGGGTTTCTCGGATTTTCAATGAATCCGAATTTAATATATTCCGCACAGTATTGCCGTCTCTTCTTTTTTACTTCGGACATTGTTTTGTTTTGAGAAATACGTAAGTAAGTGTTGAACTTAAGTACTGCTCATCTATTGCGCGCGAAACCACAAATGAAAATAAAATAAATATTACGTTGTTTATATAGGATTGCATAAGCAGCACGCACCGACAGGAATAAAACAAACATGCATAAACTCGTTTATCTCATTCGACGCTCAATCGTACTCAAAAAGTCAGGACAAGTATTCTATGAACCAGCCGATTGATACAGGAATGCACAATTCGGGTAATTTAACAAAAACTTGTTAAAACATGATTGCCCGCGGTCTATTATCTACGAAAATTACCTATCTGGGAGTACTAATAACTATTAAAATGCGAAAGTGTGTCTGTTGCCTTTTTATTTGTTTGTTTGTGTCTACTTTCATTCAATTCAATAAAACAGGACAGATATATGAACTACGCGGAGAGAAATATCGAACCGAGTTTGAGCAATCTTTTAATTAATATTAGTTGATGTTCACAAGTTGTAGTTGAGAGTCGAGAGCTCATGCAGTCGTTGTCTAAGATGCCTCCTAGCTAAATGAAATTACAAATCACCCCCCAGGCCTTTACACAACGCCCCCATTTTTTTTCTGGGTCTCTTACCGCCACCCTTTAGGCCTGCAGCGCCCACAAGGGGGCGTTATCGCCCACTTCGGGAAAGGCTGATCTAGGGCATTGATCAGGTTAATAAAACCGTTTAAAAAAAAATTCACGCGCTCCACGATTTTTTATTCATTGATCCGTTTGTACAGATTTGAAAATCAATTCTTTGATTTTCAGTTCCAAATAGTAAACATTATACACATAATGCAATTATAAGTGACAACAGTGTTTTTGATAGATTAACATTCTATTGCATTCTAAAGAATTATACAAATAATTATAGAAAGGGAAATTTCATTAACCCAATGGTGTTTTACTAGCCCTTCAAACGAGGGATACCTATTATTTGATTGGGAGTGTGTACTTAATCACATTGAATTTGCTATAAAGGAAAGCCTTTTAATTTAAATAATAATTATCTTTCTACTACCTAATTCTGAAAATTGTAAACGTAAAGAATATATTTAAATTCTAGGTTTAAAAAAAGATATTTTTGCAAATTTTAAATGTCTAAAAATCTACTTCACTTTCAATTTTCATTTATATATTTATTTTATATTAAGGTATTTTTACATCTCCTTCCATCGCATAGTTCTCACAGGATTAATTAATAAATCCGATGCAATACGAACAAAATTTTTCTAGGTGCACTATTTAGAGTAAGTCGATTGGTTTTTCTCGGAATCGGAATTCCATATCGATTAGAGGTTAAAGGGAGTATTGTTTGATTAGAGAAAGTATTATTTTAACCGCGTCCTAGAGACCAAAAATAGACAAAAGATTCTAGAGACCACGCATACTAAGTCGCGGTTATTACTGTAGTGTTATTAATAAAGTTAAAGCCGTTTACACCGAAATGGATCTTGTTGAATGTTACGCAGTCTACATTCATGTTAAATCGAGTACGGTGAAGTTGAAATGGACTAAATGCTCTGTGTACTAAATAATGTAATAATATTTGGTCTGTCTTAACCCATGCAAAGGCCCCTATCATGAAGTAAAAGCCCCTATACACATCCATAAGATAGGTCCATAAGATCCATTAGACTCTTATAACCTAGAAGGCATGAAAATGTGAATAGAATCATAAAAATGCAATTTCTAATTTCAACGTAAAGAAGAGTGTTATTTTGATGTGAAGAAACATTAATAACAGTAAAATTATCTGTCTGTCTGTCTGTCAGTGGTTGATCGTAACTCTTGAACAATTTGCATGAGGTTTTTTTATTTAAAAGCTACAATATTCGAGAACATTCTTAGATATTTTTGGTAAAACTCCTATACCAATTCAAGAAGCATGATTACTCTTTCGTAAATGGAATTTATGTACGTTGATGTGAATCTTTAAATCAATCAATAATAAGAAACATTATTTCTTTTATTGATTGATTTAAAGATAAAAATACATAAATACTTATGGGCATGGATTTCGGCGATATTTCGGATGGCCCTGGGCTCGTGCCCCACGTGCCTTTAGGATGATAACAGAACAGAATAATATAAATATTAGGTATCCGTGTGTATGTTCCGGATTATTGTCTAAACCTCAATCTATTAGAAAGGATGAGATATCGTTAGAAACTTGATAGTCCTAAGGATAATATGTGACGTCATCTTAAATCCAACATGACAGATGTAGCCAAAATGTCGATTTCCTTTTCATCCGGAACATCCGTTTATATGGATATCAAGTGGAAATTACTAAAGAGATTGGTGAGTAGAATTCGATTGAGGTACCTACCTATTATCAGTTCGTGCCACTGCGCTTTTGCGCTTTATCTGTGAAGTAAAATATGTTTACGTAAAACGTATTAATATAGTAATTGTAGAAAAAAAAAATTCCGGCATGGACCATAACAAAAAACTCCAGAAAATATTAATAATACAATTTTCAATAATTTAATTTCTATTCGTTTTGTCCAAGGACCATTATATACGCCATACAGACTTAAATACGCAAATCGCAGCTATTTTAGCTTTTTTTTGCTTATCGGGGTTTTGTAGCGTTTTCCTATAGAATTCACAGGTCCACGAGCACTGCCCATTTTATTTTCATACATGCCCGAGGACCATTGTACGCTGTAATTACTTATTACGTTAGTAAGTACATTGCAGTCATTTTAGCGTGTTTCTACTATTCTTTTTCGTTTATGTCTATTATAAAAGCTATGAATATCGTTATAAAAATATCATATCTTTCTCATCATTCTAATCATAATATAAGCACATATTTGTACCTTTTTTATTACCTATAGTCTTGGTATTATTTACCTTACTTATCAGTACATATCCTGAACATGTATTATATACCTATCTAGTTGCATGTGAGCTCTACAGCGTTATCTGCTATTTAAAACGGTTATCATGACTAAAATGTTTATTCGAATTCGACTTTTTGCCTCAAAACCTTGAAAGCCATTGCATTTTGTACTATGATTTTACAAAGGAAATCAAGTAGGTATGAAATTGGTTTATTCATAGACGAATAATACTTCTTTCTATAAGAGATCATATGATTGCGATTCAAACTACTATGTAGGTACTTAACAATTTTTTTCTTTACTTCAGAATCGGTAATATGGATGCTCTTCTGTTTGCTTTATGTTTGGAAGTCGCTCTGCTACAAATGAAAATTTTAGGTAAGTATCTTAATGTATGTAGATAATCAAGAATTCCATCCCGTTTCTGGTAACTACAGGTTAAGTTACTGATCACGCACATACTGGTATGTTTAACAAATACCGCCAATTGCGACTCGGACTCGTGCGTCCCATTCCACCACACAATATATTTATGTTATTTATCAAAAGAAATTGTGTTTTCTTTTAAGTACGGGGTTCTTAGCGAACCCAACTCACATTTGGGTGGTTTTTACTATTCATTGCTTACTTTAAACTTTGCACTGTAATCTACGATTGCCATTTCTACGATCGAGAAAAAGAAAAACAAAAAAGGCAGATTTCTTATACCTATTCCTATATAACAGACATGTCTTTTTTGTTTTGTCACGTTTGTAAAATATTAAAGAAGGTCCCTACCCCCTTAATATTATACTTTTCAATTTTGTTATTATTTGATATTAATATCCGCCATTATAACACATATTGTGTGAAAATTTCAACTGGCCACCTATTATGATTAAAAAACAGCCGACCAGTCCGGGTTTTGAGGTAAATACAACGCCGGGTCCAGCTTTTCGATTTTCGGACCTAGCAACCCTAAGTGTAATAATGAGTAGCTTAACCAAATCTGGTAGTGCGTAATTAAAATGAATAAAATTTAACCAGATTTCCAAAATTACGCCTGCTGACTCTGCTGTACTTTCGCGAGTTCAATTAGAAACGATAGATACTTATATTTTGTACATTAATGTCACGTCAAACAAACTAACTAAGTATTTCAGCCTCGTGGTAAAAATTGGTTTATATACGCGATATTTACCAGTATTACCAATGTGTTATTGAACTATCACTTATAGTGTACGTTTTACCTTTTAACTCTAACGCACGCAAAGTGTGCGCAAAAGTGCGTGCATGTAAAGTAGAAAACATAGGTAGTAACTTAGCTATGTTTTCTCATCGTAAAGAAAGATTGTGTAATGTGCTTACCTATTCTTCGCATAATATAGTAAGTAATACAATTAAACAATATATATACATAATATTATATTATCCCAGATAGCAATTTAAACTTGAACCAGGCGCGCGCCAAGTTTGCCGTGCACCTATACAAATTTGAATTAGACATCCTAGGTACCACGCAACAAAGATACAATGTTGAAATAAACAGTGTTTCGTGCCGAAGTTATTCAGGTACGATACTCTATCGTTGTACCTGAAGGCAATTGTGTGGTAATGCACTAAAATAGGTATCAAAATATAAACAAAACTTGATACCTACCTACTAAAAGTAATAAGATTGCAGCAATATGTTAAAACTTTGTTGCCATATTGACATAACGGTTTTTAATCATTAACTGTCAAAAACTTGCCTCGTCATATTTGACTAAAAACATATCAAGCATGCAGTAACCTTACATGCTAGTTGGGATGTGAACAAGTTTGACCAAGAGAACGCAGTATGATAAGGGTGTATGATGACAGTGTCATTGTAAAAATGAAGAAAGGCATGCTTAGTTCAGGCACTTAAAAGAAATGAGATACGAAAAATTGTCGAAGATAACTTACAGAGCGAAAGTGTGCGGTAGCAACCAAAAAAGATCAAGGCTGACTTATAATGATCAAATAGCTGACGGAAATGTTAAAAGCACTCGCATACAGAGGCGAAAGTGTATGTGAATGACGAGATTTGAGGAGCGATATGTGAGGACCACGATGCCTGGCATTCCATCGCCTCGGACTACCCAGTTAAGAATACAGCGTTAGCATATGTATGCAAAATGTGTGTATGTACATGAGACCAAGTAGATATAAATATATTAAGAATAGACGGGTTTTAAAATGTGTCAAAGCAACCCAATATTCCAAGCTTGTAATGATGTAGGTAAACAAGTCTTTCCTGTAAAACTTGGTTAATATGTAAGTATTATGAAAGTATTATTATAATAAGTAAAAAGTAGATACCTACATCTAAAATAGAAATAATGAAAATAATATTGTAATTAAAATTTTATCGTTTTTAACGCATATCACGTTACGCTAATTAACGTACGCTATTAGTTATTAATAACTAGTTCAGCTGCGATTTATTTATGCCAGAATAATTAGTATACCAGTGCTAACCAGCTTCCTGACTTAGCTTCTGTATACCCGAACCTGGTTGCTAGCTTGTAATGTAATTCTATTATTCTGAATTCATTTGTAATCCTCTCAATTTAACAAATGTTGGTCCGAAACTATTTATAACATAGTTTTAACTTCAAACATCAGATTATACCAGCTTGCCAGCTTAAAATTTACATAAAGTTAGTTGCTAGTATGCTAGCGCAAATAATCATACTATCTTGAGTTCATTAATTAACCTCATGTCACATGGTCATAATACAACACATCCAACATTAATTTTCATTAAAAAAAATCGTTAGGTTAGGTTAGTAATTAATTTGTTGATACTGTAAACTAATAAATGAAATGGTAGGTAACCTGAACAATGAACATTGAAATCTCTCGGTAGTTGCACACTCGCACACGTATATCTTAATTGGACATTTACGACATCTAGGTAAAAGGACTACAACTTTTCGTGACGACTTAATCGATCAGAGTTTAATATTTCAGAAGGCAGTACAGAACTACGAATGCGAAGATATAACCTGAATAAAAAAGACATCCCACAACGTACTAAGCTTATAAACGATCGGTGAGTTTTCAAATGAAACACAGAGATGGCACTAGACCTGTAGGCTCTATTTTACACAAGTTTTTTTATAATTTGACCTAAAGTTGAATATAAAAAGTTACGTGTTTGTATACGTATGAACCTTGCGAAAAAAAATGAGATTCGGGTACGTGCGAACCCAGCGGCGTTATTCACAAACTTCGGAAACTCAACTTTCCGTATCCGACAAAAAACTTTTCGATGATTTTGTCTATACGCGATTCACAAATCCGAAATCATATTATATTTATATTACATAAGTAAAGTTTCCGACGTTTGTGAATAACCCCCCTCGAGGGATTATTCACAAACGTCGGAAACATTCCGTGGCGGAAAAGCTGATCGTCGAAGAGCATAAATTCAATCCGACGGCTTGGATTTGTGAATACGACTATTTATAATATGATATATATGTAATATAAATATTGATTTGTGAATCGCGTATAGACAAAATCATCGAAAAGTTTTTTGTCGGATACGGAAACTTGAGTTTCCGACGCTTGTGAATAACCGCCCAGATCTTGTTTTAATCTATTGGCATTAATCATATCCTCAATATATCTCATTACCAGACCATTACCTACAGTACGGTATGTTTCTGCATCAATGAGTAATTCATTTTTATTTAAAATACGTAAATATAAATCATTTGCTTGTCAATGAAATTTACGAGATTTTGTAATTGAGATCATATTTATTAGAAAAATAATTCTACCATCATTAATGTAACCGTATTGTTACTGTTATAGTAGCGAATTATTAAAATTGTAAAAAAAACCTCTATTAATTTATTTGTTTGTTTCTGGCTCTTGGCTAGATTATTCTATAATATTATATGTCCAAACAACGAACATCGTTATACCAAGCACTAATGTTACTGATTTTGCGCAGCCAGAAGATTTTTATTGAAACGTCGATAGTTTCTAGACAGACTGATGGCAACGTATAATATTAATTATATACGGTAGTATACTACAGTTCTACAAAGAAATGTTTTTTTTTGTATAACAAACTTCAAAAAGAACATAAGCATGGAATAAAAGAAAATAAATATAGACAGCGACGTACACATCTGGCATAACGTTTTTCTTGATCTGGAGACAAAAACGAACAAATTAGAACAAATGGATGACGAGTGAATGATTTAATAGAGTTTTTTTTTTATAACTTAAGAATTATGCAATAAAAAAAATGCAGCAACCCACTTGTCTGACAATTTATCAGCCATTGCATTCACAGCTATTTCAACATAATAACTATGTACAAGACAGGACTTAATAATTTAGAATTTTTTTTACGATTTTGAATTCTTTTTTGAAAAATCAGTGCCACCCGGCCTTACCATTTACCGCATAGCTTACCTTACTGACACAGCTATTGACGAGCATCAAAACTCAAATCAAAACTCGATTTGGCATAATTTTTAAACACGAAAAATATACAATTTCTGCTGCCAGCTCCCTAGTTTTAGGTTATAATGGAAATAGGTACAGCAAGTATTAACGTGATTGGCTGATTAACACCCAATCAAAGGACAAAGATAAAGGTGCATACTGTTTAACCACTGTTATCGAGGCATTAAACATTATTATAACATTAAAGAAAACATCATTCTAAAATGTTTTGTTCAAATAATTTTCTTCATAGTTTTACTACTGTTGTATTTAAATAAGATTGAAATTAAAAAATAATCCTAACCTAACCTAAGAATTGAGTTGCTTGGCATTCCATCCTCTCTCGTTAGGAATACTAGTGCAGTAGAATTAGATTATCAATTTACATTATATGCGGTACTAATGATTTTTGGCACATCGATAGAGTTAGTCTGTGTATGGATTACCTTAAATTCGCAACCAATTTGGAAGTGCGGAAAATGGTGAAAATTGAGAAAATCTTGGATTTTTGAATAATTTCAAAACAACAATTGTGGTACTAGTTGCGAGAATACCACGTGTTTGGAGTACGAATACCTACCTACTCAAGCAATTTGGAGCGGTTGCGACATACTGCGACATACGGAACATACCTAAATTTAAAAAAAGTGATTTTTCGTCTTTATATCCTAGGCAAAATTTGTGGTACTAGTTGCGAACTCATCGGAAACTTGTTTTAACTTAATATACTTAGTTTTAAATTTGCAACCGGTTGCGACCTACGGAACCATAAAAAAATATTTTTTTCAAAATTCTACTTCCAGCAAAATTAGTGTAGTCAATATTATTGCTTATATCACATTTATAGGTCGTATTCCAACTGCTTTGTGATCGCAACCTCTAATCTCCTCTAATTAAATATACGCTTACTACGCATATTTCGAGGGGAACGCGAGCGGCGCGGGAGACAGGGTACGGCTCGAGCGACTACGACTCGCCGTGTACGATGTCGCCGTTCATTCATACATTGTTAAATAATATTAACGCATTAGCAAGCTATTATTTCAAATTGAAAATAGATGGACGTAGACCCAAAAGTCGGAATGATGGAGTGTTTTCTTTTTATAATTATGAGAAATAGGTAATAATTTTTATTTTAAGAACTTTTGACAGTAGAAAAAAAATTACACCGATTAGTTTTCGTTAAAAAAAATAGGCAGTCATTACTGCCGACAGAAGTGAAAACCTAAAATTATGAAATAATGTAAAAAATTATGTCGTCAGACTATTATACATTTTCAATTCAAATTACATTTATTTTCAAATATTCCTACGTATATTTTTCTACCTGAAATTTCGTTAGTATTTGCTAATAAACTCTAAATTTGAAATGAAAGTCAGTTTGCATAACTAGTTTTGAATTGAACATCTAAGGCTTTTTGCAAATTTTTCACTCTAAAATTTGTATAATATAAGGTAATAAACAATAACTTTGCATTAGTAACCATATTTCTGAAAATTTAATATATAAATTTAAAATTGTTATAAAATTTAATAGATTTTTTAATTTTAAAATCAACGAGGAAAATATTATCGAACATATAGAAATTTGTTTTACCACGCTAGTGAAATAACTTATCAAGCATAATGCAATGAGTATTACCTATGTAATACTGTATGTAATATGTAATATAATGTATAGCAGAGGTCAAATATAAAAAGAAAGAATAAATATCATGTCGTGACGCGAACTCATAAAATTTTACTCATTCAAAATTTAATTTAAATTTGGAATTCAAAGTACAATGAAAGACATCGATATTCACACTGAAATCATAGGTATTAAAAATCGATTTTATAGGTAAAGATCTAATAAAAAAATCGATTAAGGTTAATGACTTTGGGTACTTCTTCTTTGTTTTTGTATTATTGATGTTCTAGCTGTACCCGCGACACTTCTTCCGCGTGGAAAAATTTTCCGTGACTTTTCCGAGTTAGTGTTTCTTTTTCACCCTTTTATGGGTAGATTTTTCATAAAAAGTAGCCATTGTGTTTTCCTTTAAAAAAGTCTATCACTGTCAAACGTCGTAATCGTTTCACCGGTTTAGCATTTCCCACACAAAGTTTTACCCTCGTTTCCATCCCGTTATGAAAAGATTTTTGATAAACGAAGCAGCCTATGTTCAACTCCCGGTTTCAAACTAGATAGTTTGAAGTTCGATTCGATTTCGATTTCCAGTTCGATTTTGATGGCACGGAGATCCATGCCATCAAAATCGAACTGGCGGTTTAGCCGTGAAAACGTAACAGACAGACAGACATACTTTGGCAAGAATAATACTTATTATTATGAGATAGTATGGATCGTATAGCATACTATGTACATTTTAATGTACATGTTATGTTTAAGAAAAAATATTATTTTCGTAACCTGCACCGGAAGCATCTTCAAAAATGACACCCATATCATTTTACTAAAAGAATAGTGTCCTCCATCTTGGATTTTAATATCAACGTCATTTTCGTAATCTACACCCCGAAAAACCTTAAAAATGACGCCTATATCAATTTATTGAATATAGTAATGTCTGCCATCTCAGATTTGAAAATAGACTTTTGTAAACAGTACTCCGAGAAACCTCGAAAATGATACCCATGTCATATCATTTAAAAAAATTTACATGCATTATTAATTTTTTTTAATTATGACAAAGACGTCGATTTGAAAATAGACGTCTTTGTCATAATTAGTTCCCCGAAGAACCTAGAAATTGCACCCATTATCACTTTATACAAAAAATTTATGTCGGCCGAGTACCCAGCATGTGTTGCAATGCCGCACGTGCGCAGATCACATAACATACAGATATCTTCTCCTGTGTTGTCCATTACATTGGATACCGATACTATAGAAAATCTTAAACAAAAAGTCACTTCCTATCGCGTAGCATCCGCTACATTGAATTTATGATGACGTCACATGTTCAGTAATCTTCCTTTGCGTCTTCCATTTCATTTGATACCTATATTGTTGGTGTTGAACAAAAAGTTAGCCATATTGGATTTATGATAACGTCACATATACAAAAACCTTCTTCTGTGTATTTCTTATCATTTGATAAGATAAGATCATGATGGAGGTCTTGAAAAAAAGTTATTTCCTATTGTGGATCCTCCGCCATATTGGCATATCATATTGTATATGATGACGTCACACATACAAAAACCATATATATCATTGTTCAATCATAAAATTTTTTGAAAAAATAGCCTACATTTGCTTTAGGGCAATTACTATCTCTGTACCACATATCATCATAATCGGTTCAGCGGTTTAGCATTTCCCATACAAAGTTTCATCCCCCTCAGGGATAGATTTAAAAAAAAAAGATGTCTATGTCCGTTCTCTGATGTCAAACGATGTTTAACAGTGAAAACGCAGATTTTTATATTTATAATATTAGGTATGGATGTAGATAATTTTTTATTTATTTCGATTCAGACAAAGCATAACGTCGTCTCAGTTTTATCACAGTACAAGTAAGCATACAGTATGGTATCTTCATACAAACGCTCCCAAACAACGCGCTCGAAATCTCGACATATCTCGACATACGACAGTCGCGAGCGCGCCGCGGTTGTCGTCGGACGGTATGAGACGCTCCTGCGCATTTATTGACTAAATATTATGTCAATCAAGTTTACGAGCACAATGTTCAGTGTATGGATGTTTGAATACATCTATATCGAAACCAGAAATATTTCTCTGTTGCTAATTTGTAGGAAATATATTATCATAATGATCTAGTTAATTTATTGCTGATTTTTAATTATACTGCACATAAAAAAGCATTTTTTTTGTCCATTTCCACCATACTAACTCACAAACTTTTGAAACTAGATATAAAATACTAGTACAATTATATAAATAAAAAGTATTAAATTTTCAATAATATAAAATGAAAAGATAATATGACAATTTAATATAGTACCTATTATCAAATACGTAACCCAAGAAAAACATTCAGTCCAAGTAGGTAGCCCTATTGCGCGTTTACGTACCAAACGACCGTAGGTAATTATCTCTAGGACAAGATAGCATACTGTATGCTTACTTGTACTGTGGTTTTATTTCCAAATATATTTTCATTGTACGTACTACATTTTCATTGTACATACATATACGAAAAAAGCACTTCCTCCCGGTGACGTGTTGCACGGTGGTCTGTGAGATTTCGATTTTTTTTAATCTTTTGATTGAGTGGGTCGATTTCGATAAAATAGACACTATATGTTACTCAGATGGAAGGTTATTTTTTTCAGAAATTAGATTTTTAATTCAATAAGTGGTATATGCGTGATGTGATTACAAATGAAGACAGTCTACGATTTTATTACGTGTATAGATTATTAAAAAAAAATTGATGCAATGCTCTATTTCAATTACTTAATTTTATTTCAAGCTGACTTGTTGGACGTAAATTAATTATTACTAAATTTCGCATATTGAAAGATGCATGAAAAGATAATAAAAATAAACGTAAACTAAAATGAATATAGACGTATACATACATACATACATATATCTTCACGCTGTATCCCTAACGGGGTAGTCAGAGCGGACGGAGCGCCACGCTTCGCGATCGATACCTACATACTTCTTTAGCTTCCTCAAATACGCATATAAAAAGAGTTAATTGTTATTTTAAATGATGCTTCTTTAAGCTCTGTAAAAACATTAAACTATAGTTAGGACAATAAATCGCTTTTTTTTTTAAATCACTGTCCTGTATAGTCAGTAAAATACAGATACGCTGAATTTTTGTTAAAACAAAAAAAATCTAAATTATTTTTCGAAAAAAAGAAGACATAAAAAGTCTTTTGTTTAAGCAGTACTCATCACTCACCGACATCCCGTCTTAACTAAATTTTTATTGTAATATATTTCCAATAAAAATTTAGTTAAGACGGGATTTCAAATATTAAAACCAGTTATCATAGCTAATTTCAACGCTAGTCCCGTACCTGTACCGACCCCTCGCAAGTCTCGTAATTATACGTACTTTTTATTTACAAAATATACTAGGTTCCGTAGTGTTTTCAGAGGTTGCGATCACAAAGCAGTTGGAATACGACCTATAAATGTGATATAAGCAATAATATTGACTACACTAATTTTGCTGGAAGTAGAATTTTGAAAAAAATATTTTTTATGGTTCCGTAGGTCGCAACCGGTTGCAAATTTAAAACTAAGTATATTAAGTTAAAACGAGTGTCCGATGAGTTCGCAACTAGTACCACAAATTTTGCCTAGGAGATAAAGACGAAAAATCACTTTTTTTAAATTTAGGTATGTTCCGTATATCGCAACCGCTCCAAATTGCTTGAGTAGGTTTCGTACTCCAAACACGTGGTATTCTCGCTATTTACTCTCGCTTTACGCTATTAATTCTATCGATGTGCCAAAAATCATTAGTACCACAATTAATGCAAAATCATGCCTTATTTTGAGCTAATTCTACTGGATTATACGGCGTGAGGATAAGTATGTATGTACATGTGTATGTATTTATAAAAAAAATAGGTTACAATCAACATTCATAACAGGTAAATCGTTAGTCTCGTTATCTCATCTGCGTAACAGCAACCTAATACGTGACGGCATTTGTTTCAGCCAATTGACTAAAGAAATAATGAGAGAAACTCTAATAGAATTGATTGATGTCGGAGAATGGCGCCATCTACTAAGAACAGTGCAGTTTCTGAAACAGCGCGCTACTGTTAACGTGGCTAAGCGTTCAGACTACGAACATCTTAAAATATAAGTATTATTATAAAAATATACGCCCATGGACATAACGAGCTCAAAAAAGGTTGAATAATACTGACTATGTTCTATAATGTTCTATCAGTATTACAGGGGTTAAAGTATGAAATTGCTGTTTTAACGCATTGGCCACTTTGAATTAAAATTAAACTTGCACTTCAGAGTGAAACTTTTCATATGAAAATTATAACATTTTAAATTATAAAAATCATTGTTCGACTTTCAGTTGTTTTTACATTCAGCTTTTAACGTGAAAATGGATACAACGAATATCAGAGTAATTTTAGAATACGAGTTCCAACGTGGAACTGACGCGCCATAAACCGCTCGTAATGACAGTGATTTGTTTGGAGAGGATACGGCTAACGAACGCACCTAACGAACGAATGGTTTTTGGTGTAACTGTTTTAGTAGTGGAAACTTTGACTTGAAGAATGAACCACAAGGATGACCAGCCATTATTGTAAATAGCGATGCAATGAAGGTTATGGTGGAAGCCGATCCGTATCAAATTACCATGGAATTAGTGGCATGGTTTGACGTTAGCCTATCTACAATATTGATCCATTTACAACAAATCGGTAAAATCAAAAAACTTGAAACAATGGGTGCCTCATGATTTGACTGATCCGCAGAGAGCAGCGCGCGTTGAAGCTTGCCGTACCTTGTTAAACTGGTACAGAAATGAACACGATTTTTGAACGAATCGTGACGTGTGACGAATAGTAAATTATTTACGATAATCGCGAGCAAACAACGCAATGGCTGACTTACGCGCAGAAGCTCATAAGCGAAGCTTACCACCAAAAGGGTGATGGTACCAAACGGTCACTTCATGATGTAATTCACTACAGCTTCCTTAGATCTACCTGAAACTATAACAGCAGATGTCTACTGTGCAGAATTCCGAACAATGATTGGGAAACTCGCGGCAAAACAGCCCCGACTCGTCAACCGATTTTCACCATTATTGCTCCATGATAACGCAAGACCTCACACTGCTCGTGAAACAGTTTTAACACTACAAGACCTGCAGTTAGATACTATCCATCATCCTCCATACTCGCCGGACCTCGCCCCAACTGAATTTAATTTATTTCCGCGATTTGAAATATTTATAGCCCGGAAAAATGTCCTTTCCAGATAGTGGTACAAAATGCCATCACACAGTTTGCGGAGTTCAAGCCCCCAGAGTTCTATCGCAAAGGTTTAAATGATCTTCCGATTAGATGGCAAAAATATACCAAAAAAAATTAATGAGCGAGCCTTCAGTAGTGGCACATGATGTAACATCTGACATAAAAAACATTATATCCCGAAAAAAGTGATTCAGGTATTATTTGAAATGATTTTTCGTAACGAAGAATAATTTTTAATCAAAATTGTATTTTATTTTATTAATACCAAAAAAATTCATACATACGTTAATATTTACAAACTTAAAACTACACATTATCTTAAATAATAGACTTCCTCAAAGTTGCCGCTTAGAAAGCTGTCATTGCTCAAGCAGACTGGCAGCATTACCCCTTTCAATAGTCAAGCTGATTCTTTGGCGGAAGCAGCTGCCAGCCCGGCGGTCTCCCGAAGCCGCGACCAGTCTCTTACAAATATCAAATAGCAGTCGATGGGCTGCGGGGCCCCAGGGACCCAAAGTTGTAAATATGAAACTCTCAAACTTTTTTATTGAAGACAGTTATTTTTGTTCGATTTGGGGGAGAGCGGAGACAACAGACTTATGATAACTAGAGACACGTACTTCTAATATCAAAGTATTTAAAAACCGTTGAAAAAGTGCGTCAATACTATTATTGACGCACTGGTACTATTACCACTGTTAGTTGTCGAAACATTTCGATCCGTGTTCATTTCAAGCTTGAGTTCATCACACTGTTGGCTGACAGTACCAACCTCTCGGAAAATGGGTTGATACCATCTAATGGACAACTCTACCACCGCTCGCGCTCATTGATCAAATCAAATAGCGCGCGCTTTCCCGGCTTCCTGTTACACACTTCCGTCCCTTTTCACGAAATAACTCCCACAGATTGCAGGAAAGCGAGAGGAAAGATGTTACACATCAAAAAATATTTAAATTTTTCAGTACGAAACGGCAATTTCATACTTTATACCCCTATTTCAAACAAAGGATTTCGATCATTATTTCCGAGTTTCATTTTTTTTCGATTATGATTTTTTTATGAACGTATATTGATATCAAAGATGTATCAAACGGATAATATTACTTTGCTTAAAGCACAAAACTGCTGATTTTTATTGGTTTTTACAAATTTCTGTTTATTTTTTATTAAAGTATGGAAATGATCCGGAAAAAGTTCGTTCAGTACGTACGTTCGGCTCAGTGTAACATCGTTGGAAGAAAGCCTTATGCTAGAGGGTCAGTAATAGTGTGGGACAGGATTTGCGTAAGAGTACGTATAGAGCTATATATCGTGAAAATCGGGTCCCTGACTACCGCACGATATATAACTAACATTTGAGAACAAACTGTGATGCCTTTTGCTATATATTGGGGATGATTTGATTTTAATGCTTGATGATGTTCGGTTCCACATTGCAGCGATAATTTCAAAGTATCTTAAATAAAGAGTTTTGGATTCCCCAACACACTCGTCAGACCTAAACCCGATAGAGCGTGTTTTGACTAAGTTGGAAACACAAGTTAAATAAAGAAATCCAGCATCAGCTAAGTTAAGCTAACTTAAGACCTCTCGAAATTGTATTATTTGATAGAAGAATGGAATCTAATGCCACAAAGTTTTATTGCTGATTTAATAAAAAGTATTTCCAGACGGCTGCAGGCAGTTCTGACAGTAATAAGAGGTAACACTAAATACAGAGTGTACCACACGTTGGGAAAAATTCAGTAGTTTGAACAATAATTCAATTTTAGAATCAGAATTAGTAATGTTATCTAAAATCTCAACACTTAAAATTGGTGGTTTTCTCTATCAATTTGATACTTTTGATATAAATCACATTTTCTTAAAATTAATGTCTTTGTTATGAAGAAAATGGTAAACTTCAAATTAACAGTTATCACAATGTAATTTTGGTTACAACTGCAATCACTGAAATTTTAATATGGTGTAATGGTAATAATAAATGCTTGGAACTTGGACAAATGTAGGCTAAGGTTTAGATTGTTTCGCATTGGGTAAAATTTCGCAATTTTTTTTGTAATTTTATACAAACACGACGATATATCTAAAATATTTCTTTTGATTAGGCTAGGTTAGGTCTTTTTGCAACAACAACGCCCGACCTGAGCGAGCGAAGCAAGCGTGCCGCGGCAGCGCCCGGCGAAGCTCCAGATCGGAATCCGCTTTGAACATAGAGCAGTACTGAAACATGAGTCCGCACTCTATAGAGAATGTTGAAGTCGAGAAATTTAATAACGAAACATCTCTGTAGTCCTCCATCTTTTTACATCTTTTGCTGTTGGTATATCTATATATGTATAGCAATTTTATATGTTCCCGTAGGTGTATTTCAGAGTTATTTCCAAGAGCAGTATTTAAATAAGAGTCCGTACTCTAAGGAGATAGTTGAAGTTGAGAAATTTAATCGTAAAACATCTCTATATCCTTCTATCTCTTTTCATATTCTGCTGTCTTATATATACTAGTAGGTGTAATTCTGAGTTATTTCCAGGAGTTAGGAAGAGACGTCGTGCAATGCGCCGACTCTATTCACTACGCCAGATATGTCGGCAATGTCAGAATGACAGCTTGTCAAGTTACAGAAAATGTTATTTTTCATAGCACAATCTACTATTATAATGTTTGTTTATTTTTCTTTGGCAATAATTGTTTTATAGCGTCTTAAAATTTATAATGAAGCTGATCATTTAATTATATAACAATATATTTTTCAATAGCAAATCATAGCAATTTTATCTATATTTTCACCGATTTTGAAGTGCCATTATCATCCCTTTCCTTACTACAACGGTATTAAGATTACTGTCTAATTTTTTTTTCCAACCAGTGTTACTATTTTGTGCAACAACGTTAATTGTATTTTATAAGTTTGAAAGCCCATTAAATCCATGCGAAGCCGTTTTTATTCCTTGTCTCCTTTTTTGCGTTCTTCTAAATTATATCCATGAATGTAAATTTGCATACTACATAGAATCCAAGAGAATCAGTGTCATACTTACTTAGTGGACTTTACGGTAGTAAACTAATTAATCTGTGCTATAACGTTGTGGTTTTTTTTTATAAAACCTCATAGAAAGTGATCGTCGCCGCTCATGGACATCTGCAACGTCCGGGGAATCGCGGATGCATCGCGAGCCTTTAAGGAAAAGAGGGAGGGAGTAGATGGGCCACCGGCAATTTCGGCCACTGAACATGAATAAATGAATATATTACATTTTCTGTTATAGATCTCGTGAAACAATCATCAATGAATTGAAAATAAAACGACATCAATGGATACAACACTTGCGTAATGCTGATCAAAAAATTGCTTTTCTACGCGATAAAATTAAAGTAAGTAGTATCAGATTAAATTGTTTGGAAGTGTACCGTTCGTTGGTCCAGACGTTTTATAAATTCGGCTGGCATAGTCATCGTATTAAAAGTAAAACTTAGCAACATTTTTAAACAAAAAAAAATAAACGACTTCAAAACAAACACTGAAAAGTATGAAATAATATCCTTTACTAATCAAAACTTAAGTACAAAAATAACATTATAAATACGATACAAATACCCATATAATTAAATTTGACAGTTACTGAAGTCGATGCCAAGCCTACTAAACTAATAGACTTTCTGTTGGCGAACATTGATTTGGTGTAAAGATTACATCATAATTACACCCTGACAGTATTCTTACAATCCGAAGACGACAACCACCAGCCGTATTCTTTGTCCGCCACAAGACCACTCTACTGACTGAATTTATTATATCACAGGCAATTTATATCTTTTCCCTACTACCATTATACCACGTAGGGATAACGATTGTTAACAAATTACATAAGTACAAGCGAATCATCAATATATAAATGAATAAAGGTTATAACCAGGACGCGTTATTTGGTGTATTTTCGAAACCAAAGCTCCAATATCAATGGAATTTCAATGGAACCAATCTGGAAGTGTATCCTTTCAAACAAAAAAAGAATTTTCGAAATCCGTTTATAATTGATGGAGTTGTGAAGTAACAATAATAAAAAAAAACAACCGAATTGAGAACCTCCTCCTTTCTTGGAAGTCGGTTAAAAATGTTCGTAATTCATAATTCTTCGTTCTTCTTTATAAGCAGTTCTTTGCATTTTTCGTAAGCTTCCGTGTAAGCCGAGGTTATTTCTATTTTATTTTTCTTTTTAAGACATTGAGTTGTTAAAGGTTGGGTAATCTTGGAGAAATCTCTAATGAATTTTCCGTTGTAGCCAACCAAACTGAGAAAGCTCTTAATCTCTGTAGGTGTTCGGGGTAGGTGAAAATTCAAAACAGTTTTAATTTTGTAATTATTTGGCTCTAATGTACGTTTTGTAATTTTGTGTCCTTAATATAGCACTGCCTTTCGAACTCACATTTATCTAAGATTACTTTAAAACAGGTCTGTCTGAGTTGTTCAAAAATTTTCCTGTGTTTTCAATGAGTTCTTGCAGACTATTCGAATATATTATGATATCATCCAAGTATACGATACAATGGATCCCCTGCAAAGTTCTTAGCATGTTGTCCAGTGCTCGTGGAAAGTTCCTGGAGTGATCTTGAGACCTAAAAGCATGCGGGTGAATTCATAATGACCTGATGGGGTGGTAAAGGGTGTTGCAGATATATCCTGCTCTTGCACCTCGATGTGGTGATATCCACTCGCCAGGTCTAGGGTACTGAAATATGTCGACTTTCCTAATTTATTAAATAGGTCATTGATGTTAAGTGAGAGATATTTGTCGTTGATCGTAAATTTATTCAGACGTCGATAGTCTACAACTATCCGGAATTTAGGCTTGCCTGAAGCGTCCATTTTTTTTTTGAGATCAAGTGCACCGGAGCACTCTATGGTGAAAATGACTCTCGTCTTACATTGTCTTTTAATAGTTTGTCAGTTTATTTCTGTATTTCCTCGTTTTGTGACGGTGGAAGCCTATAGGGACGTATGAAAATTGGGTCTTCGTTTTTAATTCTTATTTGGTGTTTAACCTGAAAGCTGAAAGACAAGGGCCATTGCGAGCAGTAAAAATATCTTTGTATTCAAAACATCTAGGACTTCGCGCTCTTCTGAATTTGTATGATCCAACCGTAATTTTGATAAATTTTGCTGACGCAATTGATCAGTTTCATATTGAATATAGTCATTACTATTTGTAAAATACGTTTTGAAAATATTGTTAATAAACTTTGTTGTGGTTAGCGGCTCAGCGAAGGTAAGGGTTACACTGTTTTGAGAAGTATTTTAAATAACGATTGTCGCAAATGAATCTATACATGTAATTATAGCACTGGGCATACGTACGCCGTTTCCAAAATCTTTAAAATTAATTATTGCTTCACCATTGCTTAAGTCAGTGGGTACTTTGACTCACACTTCAGTACGGGGTTCTAATATGACCTCTAACACGAAACTGTATACTAAAGGTATCTCTGTATTTTTTGTTTGAAAAATTTAATTTTTCATGTCGATTGTCGCGTCTAACATTTTCAGTAAGTCGGAACCAATTAACCCGTCGTATCGCCTATGAACATCATAGACATAAAATTTGTGTGTTCATGCTTTTGAAAGTTTTCGGCAAAGATATATAAATGACCTCGTTGTGTGTACTACGCGCATGCGTACTAACAACCTTGAAAAGTTCGTAATATTTATAGTTAGAGAAGTATTGGCTAGCCTTAGTTGGGCTAATAAAACTTCTCATACTTCCAGTATCGATCATTAAGTGAGCATTAAGTGAGGTAAAAAAATGTGGGGTAATTTATTTATGCCGTTACAATTTTAATGAATCATTTCTGGCGGTCGTTGTTGGAGGCCGGTATAGAATAATTTGCATTTTCTTCCGGGATTTTAGGTACATATACTGTGGGTTCTACATTATCTTCAAAAAATTATCTAAATTGTTTTGATTATTTTCGTCAGTATAATAGACATACGGTTCATAATTAGCTGTGTAATCAGACGGATAATCATAATACTGAGGTCCTAACTGTTCTAAATTACTGCTATCGTTTGAATAAAATAAATTATTATTTCCGACATTGAGTATGTGTGTAATCATGTCTTGTTTTACAGGGCGAACAGTGCGCATAGAAACATTACTTTCCTGAGTGTTTCTGTGTGGTTAAGTTTGAGGTGGTATACCGAATTTAAATTGTGGGTTCGGTCGGAATTGTGAGGTGTTACATTGTGGATTTGGTCGAAATTGTGAGTTGTTAAATTGAGGTCTTAATTGTAGTTTTTGGGGCATTCATCCCAATTTGAAATTATTTGGTGAGTTACCTATATTTGGTGTAAATATTCTTTGATTAAGTATGCCTAATTTGAAGTTGTTATTAGGAGGCTGGAAATAACCAGATCTGTAAAAGTTTTGGTTCGGAATCTCGAATTTAAATTGTGGTTTAAAATTATTCGAAAAAAAAACAGGTGAAAAAGAATGCTGAAGCGATTTTAATGCAATAACTTTAGTTTTATTTTTAGCGTTATACTGCATTTCAAAGTTTTCTAATTCTATTGCCGCACACTCTTCGGATTTAGGGTCCCCAAAATGCTGTATAAAAAGGGTCTTCGACTGTTCCCAAGTGACTATGTCATCGCGCTCACTGAGTAGACACGCTGTTCTACCAGTTAATCTACTGGTAATGCAATGGAAAACATAAGTTGCCTGAATAGGAATACTTGGTCTATTGAAAGTCCTTAAAATATATTCACCTTTTTTTATAAATAAGTTTAAAAATATTTGGTCCCTGTCAAACTTTGGTATTAAATCTAAAAATTCTCTGGGTATCATTTGGACAGTTGTTCTCTCTGCTTGTCCCATTTTCTTTGACTTAAAGCGTAATTAATATTTATAATTTAATTATATCATTACAAACTTAAAACTACAACTTAAAGCGGCGTAGAACTTGAGGCGGCGTAAGTATGCGACTCTCTCTGTGAGTTTCATATTTACGTCCTTTGCAGTCGAAACTTTGGGTCCCTGGGGCCCCGAAGCCCATCGACTGGTTTTTGATATTTGTAAGAGACTGGTCGAGGCTTCGGGAGACCGCCGGGCTGGCAGCTTCTTCCGCCAACGAATCAGTTTGGCTATTCAAAGAGGCAATGCTGCCAGTCTGCTGGGTACCTTAAGCAATGACAGCTTTCTAAGCGGCAACTTTCAGGAAGTTTATTATTTAAGATAATGTGTAGTTTTAAGTTTGTAAATATTAACATATGTATGTACTTTATTATATCATTTAATTATTTAATAAACAACATGTAGTTATACTTAGGTTTAAATAATCCATCGGTAACTTCTTTCAATAAACGTTTAAAAGACCACTATTTATCAATTCATTAAATATTTTCGTCATTTATATATTTATTTTTTTGTATATATTTATAATTTTTTTATCTATATTATGTAATATTATTATTACGTAATTATTAAATAAATATATTAAGTATTACGTATGTATTATGTATAAATGCTTACATAACTGTCTTTATTTATTTATGTATTATTATTGTTTATAAAGTATGTTTTTTTAAATTGTATTTTTTTCTCATGTTTTTATAGAATCAAACGATTAATGCTTTGTTAAAATTAAGTTTTTTATTAAGGGCTAATACATATTATATGAAAGTAGATATTATTACTTATACCAAAATAAATCGTCGGTCTGTACTTTGCACTTTTAAACTACTTATATTTAAACATAACGTTTCAGGATGACCAGTCAAACAAAGCATCGCGTTTATGTTACGCCGAAATGTGGCTATGTGCACGTGCAGAGGCACTAGATCTACAATTACAAGCACAAACATTGCGGTTGCCTTTGCCTCGGGCCGACCATGAGCTCCGCGTACATGACGCACTGCTACGAGCATATGAATTGCAAATAAAGGTTTAGTTCAATAAAATAAAAATAGTTATGCACTGTGTAAATGTGCCACAAACAAACTAGCCTACAGTTTGTCTGTGAAGTGTGCACACATTATTAAACATATACACTCATGACTCTCATCACACATTTATTTTCTTACGAATAGTGTGAGGGGAATCCAAATTATACACATGAAGAAGTAACAAGATCGTGGGTTTAAGAGAGGAAAAAAAACATATATGTCGCACCCCTAATAAAGTAAAGGCATAACTCGAAATTTTAGGTATTTTACTTTTTATGATAAATGGACTCATTAACAACAGTTCCACAATGTGGCTTTTACAGAAAGAGAAAAAAGGACAAAATAAAGAGAAATTTCTGTAAGTGTCTTTTTCACACTTTCCCTTTTTGGCCCTGCTTTTTCCCGCTAGAGAGGGCCAATCAGCTTTATGTCAACACTTGGCGTAGCTGGACCGTGAGCACTCTTATCTGATTTGAAATTGTGCCCTTTTGTTACGAATTCTTTGGTGAGTGCTTCGTAATCTTTATCATTATACATAAAGGCCAATTAGGATTAAGATCCCTCTCATATCAAAATTTATTTAACATTAGTAGAATTAATTATTGATAGTCCTTTACATTTCTTTAATTTTTTTTTTAACATTTGTTTTAATTATTTCAATAAATTTCCTTATAGGGCAAGTATATGATTATATCAGATATAGTTATGCCTATATAAGACGTTAACAGTGGTTGTACACTGTTGCCATCATTAGAATATGCAAAATAAAATTTATACAAATGCTTGTACTTATTATTAAAGTGATGAAACATTTATTTTAATAATAGAACACCATGGGCGCAAAAAATAATGTTGCAAATTAATAGTATAGACCCACCGAATCCGCCAAATATAAGTAAAATTGAGATTATAGGAGAATAAAAGGCCAATAGTCGGTGATATTATGGGTGTGTTCACACTATCAGAAAATAGGCTTACGTATAATACACGTTATAAAGGAAACGCACTGCGCGCGGGCGCACCGACCCGATTAAACACGCGCGTGCGTCCAAAGCGTTAGCTCGCAGTCGACTAGCCGTTTCGGGACGCGGTGGACACGCGCGGGGCGCGGGTTCCTACGGGCGACGGAAGTTGGGGATCCCCGCGCTACATCTTGCCTTGGCTTGGCTGGCCTACCCCGCTTCTTAATGCGAGTGACAGCCTCGCCCTTTCCTACAAAAGGCGTTAAAGAGCTGGCGTGGTACTTGCCTATTACTTGGCCATCCTTATCCTGGACTTCATAAATCGTCGGACTTACCAGTTTACTAATTACATATGGTCCCACCCGTCGTGGGGCGAACTTACTAGTAAACCCTCTGGTTGCATTGCTGGGTACATGGGAATCCACGAGGACTCGGTCTCCGGGTTGAAATTTGTCGCTTTTACGTCGATCAGCGTCTGCGGTAGCCTTCCGGGCATCCTGTTGATTCTCGAACCGTTCTTTAACCTCTTGTAGGGACTCGCCAAAACGTAATAGATATGGAGTAATTTGTGGAACATAATTCTCTTGCGCAGCAACTTGACGTATATCCAAGGTCACCTCAATATGCGACCACATCTCGCGAGCGAAAGCAAGAAACGCTGCGGACTGTCCAGTCCCTTGGTTCGGGGCTGAGTTTTTGGCAAACCGCACTATAGGCAAAAACTCAGGCCAGTTCCGATAGTCGGGGCCCATTAACATGGCAAGCTTTTGTTTCATTTTTCTATTTTTGCGCTCGGCTGGATTTGCAGCCGGGTGATAAACGGGGATCAAATTCTGTTTAACCCCGAGGACAAAGAGGGCCTTCTGCATTACATTAGCGATAAACTGCGGGCCGTTGTCAGAGACAATTCTTCTCGGCAATCCGTATCGTAAGAACACCACCTCGATCAAGGTTTTCGCGCAAATCTCAGCTGTCGCATCCTTCAACGCAAATAGCTCCACCCACCGGGTGGCGGTGTCCTCCACTAGGAGCACCCAACGCTCCTGGTTAGAGCCTTCTGGCAGTGGTCCAAAAAGATCCATCGCTAGGACTTCGAAGCGTTGATTAAGAGCTGGAGTCTGCAGAAGTCCTGCAGGCTTGAGGTTGGTAGGTTTATACTTCTGACACTTCTCACACATCTTGATGTATTCCGCGACGTACTTTCGCATTCCAGGAAAGTAGAATCTTTCGCTCAGTTTACGTATGGTCCGCTCTAGGCCTAGGTGACCGGCAGTGGGAGCATCATGAAACTCTCTCATGACCTCATCACACAGCGACTCCGGTAACACCAATTGCGGCTCTTCCGATTCTCCGTCGGGATAGCGGTATAACAGGCCCATATACATATAATATCCTCTATCCGTCCAGCGAACGACGGCATCCGGGTCATCGTTCTCGAAATCTTGAACCATCTTGCGTACGTCCGGATCCTGTAACTCCCCATTCCCCATTCTTTTTGGGTACGATTACCACCGGTGACGTCCACTCCGATTCAGTTTCTTCTATTATTCCCTCTTCTAACATTCTCTCAATCTCACGCTTCATGACTTCTTTCTTCGCCGGTGAAACTCGATACGGCAGAACTGCTACAGGACGATGGTCACCGGTATCAATCCGATGGATGACGAACGGTGTGGGACCTCCCCCTGGAGTAAAGACATCCTTGTTATCTTCCAGCAGGTTGGATAACTGTTCCCTTCCAGATAGTGACAGCGCAGTTCCTTCGTCCTCTCGGAGACTTAGTGCGGCAAAGACTGGCCGCACCTCATCGGCTTCATACTCTAGTGGTAGGTCTGACAACCCAGGAAGCGACCATGTATCCTTACTAAAATTTAGTACCAGGCCAGCGTCCCTAACAAAATCACTACCTAACAGTGAATCTGTCGCACCAGGTATCACAATGAAGACCGTGGGCACCGCAACTTCCCTCACCTTCGCAATAACCGAAACGGTTTGTACATTTTGTAATCGCGTAGTACCATCTGCGAATTTTAATTCTAATTTAACCCAGGTAAATGATTGTCCGTCATTACATAAGTGCATATACAAACTCTCACTCGCGATTGACTGTTTCGCACCAGTATCTACTAACACGCGACCCGTTTTATCAAACACGTCAATGTATAAAATCGGTCGACCACGGGGTCGAACCGGACTAACGGGTGAAACCGTAGCTACTGAAAACGTCACAATGTTAGACGAAGACGATGCCGATTTCTTCTCGCGACACGTAGGACAGTTTGCACAAATGTATCCAGGTGTACCACACCCGAAGCAAGTGGGTGGAACAGGAACTGAAGGCACACCGGACACTTCTGTGGTCTTTTTATTCTGTAGTTTAAAGCACTTTCCTTTCTCGTGACCATAAGTTTTGCAATAAGCGCATCGAGGGCGGATTTTGTTCTTCTCCACCCGGTCCGATATGGATGTGCTCACACTCTTGGATGCGTTCACCACCGATGTACGCTGAGGCGACATCGGCAGGTTTGCGAGTTCGTCCTTCCTCAAGCATGTCTTCAACACGCCTGGCTTGTTGGAGTAGTTCCTCGAACGAACGAACAGAGGGCCGCGCCACTTTCTCTCGAATGCGGCGATGTAAGAGCCCGTAAACCATATCCAGTTGTACTTCCTCTGATAAAGCATTCGCTGGCAGTTGAGAGATCAGCGCTCTAGCTTTGCATACAAAAATATTCGTGGACTCTTCTCCTTGCTCACTCTTAAATAACTCACGGTAGACTCTATGTGGCGGAAGACGTGGACCGTACATTTGTTTGAGAAGGCCTATAGCCTCAGACCACGAGTAACCAGTGTTTTACTCCTTGCCACCATGTGGCTGCCAAGTCGGTGAGTAATATCGGAAACCCTTTCATCGGATCCTCTACGCCTGCACACTCCTTATACACTTCAATGGCATCTATGAATGCCATAACATCGCTGGAACTGCCGCCGTGAAACCTCGATGTGCACTTTGTGAAGTTAGCAGCGGTAGGCGAGTCGACTGAGCACGTAACATCCCCAAAAGTTGCGAAAATTGTTCATTAGACATCACTAGATCCTCTCGTCTCTCCCACGTTCTCAGCTACTTCCAAAGAATAGTCCGTTTGTTTCTTTTGCGACATAGTGCCTTTTGGTATTGTCAACCTACTCACAATAAGTGTCCCAAAATAGGTTCATCCATCCTACACTAACCTAACACCACACAAAACACACATAGTCTATTTATTTTATAATATAATAGTTCAAAGCCTATATGTATATATATCTCAAAACCGCACACACATAGTCTATTTATTTTATAATAGAATAGTCCACAGCCTATATACTATACATAAATCACAAAATCAGATAAGACAGTTCACGCTCTGTATAAAAACTGTCCAAGGCACAAAACATTCACATAAAGTGTCCATCATATTGTGATAAAACAAAACACAAAAGTTTACTTCCCTTGTAAACTCGCAGTACGATGTAACGAAGACTGCCAGTGGTAGGTACGATACGGAGCACGTAGATACTTAGCACAGCCGCGAGGGATCGCCGGCACCCGAATAGCAGCAGCGAGCGGCGCGGCAATCAACCACACCATGACTCGCAACCAGCGGCACGCACTGGGCGCCGCAGCCGCAGAATGAAGCAACGGAACAACACTCGAAACTTCATTTGTTCACTTCAGTTGGGTGTCATATGTACTTCACTAGTCTTTGCACAAACACATACTTCACTAGTCTTTACACAAACACGTACTTCACTAGTCTTTACACTTTACAAGGTCTGACAATTTACAACAGCCACCACATACAGTCTACACACCATCTGCAGATGTGCACACCATCTGCTCATTTAAGTGTTCTAAAATGTCCGATAGTTCGACACTATGTTACAACTATATACAGAATCACAGTGTATAGCTCACTTCGAGTGTTCTAAAATGTCAGATAGTTCGACACTATAAACCAGTGTTCGACACTGTAAATCAGTGTTTGACACACATTAGAACAAATTACTGCGATTGCGTAACTGGGTGTCTACTATAAACTGTACACAGAATGTTCTCTATACATTCAGTTTATAGCCTACTTACGTAAATATTACATAGAAAACACAAAATTTCGTCCGATGAACACAAATGACAACACGTCTTATACACTATGAACTCACAGGGAACGATTACGCGACGTCATAAGGTAACAAATCCACTAACTCGTGGATCTATGACAAAACCAAACGCGACACCAAATCGTTGAGTTCCACAGCAGTGTCCACAACCAGTGAATACTAGGGAAACGACACGTATTCGGCACTAAACACTAAAATGTTCTAAATACAAATCTATATTGTATATAACCGTTTTCAAAATACGCGTCGAGGAGTCTCTACGATAACGCTTTACTTTACACAGTTCGGCCACTCGTTGGGCTGCCAAATATATAGGAGAATAAAAGGCCAATAGTCGGTGATATTACGGGTGTGTTCACACTATCAGAAAATAGGCTTACGTATAATACAAGTTATAAAGGAAACGCACTACGCGCGGGACTAGCCGTTTCACGCGCAGGGCGCGGGTTCCTACGGGCGATGGAAGTTGGGGATCCCCGCGCTACAAATTGCGTGAAAATTAAAAGATCAAAGTCATTATTTATTTACATACAGGCTTACGGCTTTATCCTTTGTTATATGTTATTATTCATGTTATAATAACCAATACCAAATAATTTACAGGACACCAAATACTTTTCACGTTTGCGCTAAACACTATAAAAAAAGGAAAATATTCCTACAGACAGTGACCCGTTGGCGCAGTGGTATAGCATCTGCTTTCCAAGCTGGGTTCCCGGGTTCGATCCCCGTTCAGGTCAATTTAGGAAACGAACATTTCTAAATTGGCTTGGAGTCTGGGTGTTATTGGGAACTCCCCCAGAGTTCGTTGTGTGGTAACCATAGTACAAGCTTACTGCTTAGTTTGGGGTCACACAATCTGTGTAATTGTCTGGAGTATTGGAGTATTCTAATGTCTAAATTGATATAGTCATTCCAGCAAGAATCACTATTTCATCTAATGAACCAAATTTTGTTACTGCAACAACATTTAAACTCTTCTAGAATTCGAAGACATTTTCAAGTAGTTCCAGCTCATCTTTAAATCTTCAAATGCCAACAAAAGTAGTTCTACAAGTTGTTCTTGAACCAGCAGCTGCTCCTCATTCCATGAATGTTCACGAGAACCTGATGATACCAGAAAATAGATGTTTTGTCACAACATTTTCATCTCATTTTCACACACTTTTCGTTTGTAATCCTGTGGCTTTGTTGTTAACAATGAAAAATGTTGAATCAACGATTACGTAACAAGGCCCTGTTGTAAATTACGATTGTCACAATAAGTGAGAAGTTTAGTCAATTATTATATCGAAAGTGATGTTGATCTTGATGATTATGATCCAATCTATAAGTTCTTTAACAAAGAACAACTAGAGCGAGAATATTCGCCAAGTACATCTTTGAGTGCATCAACGGATACTACCAATGTCAATAAAACGAGCCCTCGTTGCCATGACCAAATAGCAAGTAAAAATATACCTAGAAAACGAAAGGTAATCCTTTTAAGAGAAAGAAAACTATCAAAAAAATCAAGAGAAATTAGGGTGGAGAGCGTATTTTAGTTACACCAAAAAACTGGTTCGTGCTTGAGAACTAAAGCCACCTACTGAAAGCTACTTAGAAATGTAGATTAAAATGTAGAGAAAAATTTGGCCAAGACAAAAGAAATGAACATTTTAAATCTTTCTGGACATTGGGACAAAATGAGAGAAATGAAGTTAATATTTTAGCGTAAATGAACAAACAAGATAATGTTGTATAGTATGACATAAGAGTAATGAAGTTTACCAAAGAAGATCCCTTTTCTGTTTTTACAAAACGTTTTGTATTAACATCGGGAATAAAAAAAGGGAATGTTACATTTTACAGAAATATTCATTAAAAAAGCTTATGAGAAACCATTTGAACTGATCTTAAGCAAAATTATAAGTTTTATTTCCTATATTAAAATATAACCTACAGCAGCTTGTATGTGTAACTAAATCCATAAATACATACATAAATACTCTTTACAAACCGTTTTAACCTATGCAACTTTCAGAAAAAGGATAAGTTCTCTTTTAAATGATGATCTTTGACACTTATTAAAGACCAAAATAATTTAGTGTACTCAAGTAGATTCAAGGTAGTAATACAAGAGCGAAAACTTGAAGTTTACCTAATTAAAACATTTTTATTAAATAACAGTAGTATTCATTAAACTAAAATTTGGGTAAGTACAGTTGTTACAGAATTTTTGGTGCTGTCATTACGAGGTATTTATTTTCTTTAGTTGTCGAAGAGTTTAAAGATTTTTCTAAGGAATCATAAAAGAAAGAGTTACTAATTCATTATGTTATTGAAATTAAGTAATATACACATTTTTTTATTCTTTTTGTACTTTTAAGCAACAGTAGGCATTTTAGACCAAGGCTGACTTATGAAGATCAAATAACCAGAGTGTTAGAGGATGGAAATGTCAAAATGTATGAGGAGAATGATGAGATTTGAGGAAGCGAAAGAAGTATGTAAGAACCGCGACGCTTGGCGCTTCATCCTCTCTGACTACCCCGTTAGGGATACAGCGTGAGGGTATGCATGTATGTATGTTCAATCAAATCAATTTTGACCATTGAACATAGTTTTCTACTATTTTCGTACTAATTCTGCAAGGTCACATTAATCTTTTCGAATTTAAAAAAATATATAACTCTTCTTTTAGTCATCAACTTCAATCTTAGATAGGCATAACTCAAGTAATGCCTTAAATAACAAACGAAAAACATTGAAAAAAGAGCTTAACTGTCAAGTACTTTACATAACTCAATTTTTCAGTACATTATAACATTTTTTTAATATAAAAATTATTGATGGTATAGTACGGTTACCCGTGATTATAAATGCAAAATTTTATTGTAGTAGCCCTTTAGATCTTGATATTAGGAGCGATTAAGTAAAGATGGCGAGTTTGCTTTTTCGTTGATTGCGTTTTCCCAAAAAACTGCTTTATTGGATAAATTTGGTTAAAGAAATAGAGGATATTTATTATAAGGAACTGTATCGGCTGATGGGATAGTAACATTTCACTGTCTACCATAGATACACCATCCTATAGAAGATATGCGTCGGCAGGAACGCCGATGCGCAGACGTGAAATGGCATGCGGCTCTAACAGGAACGCAGCACGCGCAAAAACACGCATTGTCAACAAAATTCTTCTGATGCTCGAAGCCTGGCTTTTGCAACGATAACACGTCACGTATCTGATGCAGGTACTGACCGAACACAGATGTTTTGGTCGGTGTAGCTATGCTGACAAGTATAGAATCGTGGAAGGCTATGACCTCCTTTTGTAAGACCGTAATGGTCCAGGAGGATGCCGAGCGGGAATATGCTCGGAGATGACGACGCTAGGACGGTAGTAATGTACCACCTAAACCATCAGCTCTATAGCCCACACGAGAGAATAAGAGTACGGTGTTCCTCACCTCGTAAGAGGCGAATAACGGGGTTTCGGTCCTTTCTGTCGCTCCGGTGCGTTCCGCAGCAGATTCCCGAACCCCTCTACAACGTGCCGAAGACAAGCACTGCCGTAGTATTAGTGGAGTAACTGCCCCACATAACCTCCTTCCCCTAGGAAACTAGATATCTGTGTTCAGGTACCTCCTGCGTCACAAAAAAAATAATATACTTTAAGTATATTGCCAAATCAATGTGCAATAACAGAAGTTTATTAGTTTGGTAGACTTGACACCGACTTCAGTAACTGACAACTTTAATTATAAAGCTATGTGGATCATACTTATAAAGTGAATTTTATTGTACTTGAGTTTTGATTAGTAAAGGATAGTTATTTTGTACTTTTCAGTGTATTTTTTTGAAGACGTTTTAACTTTTTTTCTTAACATTTTTTTATTTCACCCTTTTGAGTGATCTTAGCCTAAATAAATATCTAGGGCAGGTCTGCACTTAACTTCTTTTTAATTCTGGAACGCAACGATATACAAGAGAATCATTAATGTAAATAAACTTATAACCAGGTCGCGTCATTTGGCGTATGTGTACGTTATGTGAAATTTAAATGGGACCACTTCTGAAGTATGATCTACCAAACAAAAAAAGCATCATCGAAATCAATTCATAATTGGCGGAGTAATCGTGTAACAAACATACAAAAAAAACATACAGTCGAATTGAAAACCTCCTCCTTTTTTTTCGGTTAAAAAGTAACGCGAAGTTACGTATGTAAATTATATCAATATTTCACAATGTCAGAGATCACTTAGTCAAGTATATCTAATTTTTAAAAACATTTTGGACAGGCTCATGGAAATGCTTTAGAATACTGGCGACTTCGATATGTCGATGATACGGCCAAGATTAATAAACAACTAGCAGAAAAACGTGAACAACTTAAAATTACTGTGAGTCGTCGTGAAGAACTACAGAAAATGGTGAGTACTTGCAATATTTTTATTACAGAAGATTCTGATAGTCGTTAAGCCCGGTCAAAGATCATTCAATCCGTATACCTTGGACAACAGAATAAGGTTGGGGTATCCCCGTCCGTCGTACGATGCGACTAAAGGGGTTACCTATTAGTCGCATTTGGAGCTGCGATCGCAAATTATCGGAGTGGGGGCTCCGATTATATGACAACACGGACCAAGAATCAAAATGGACGAAGCATTTGTTCCGAGGACGTGTTCATTTTTCGCTGACCGACTTTCTGGACTTTTATTATTGCGTGTGGCTAGGGAAGAGTTACAGTACAACAATACACAGCCGAACACGACATATTTTTATTTTTTGAATACTAGTAGCAAAACATTAAACCCAATTTTGCAAATAATTATTTCGGTAATGTCCCTGATATCAGGCATAAATTGACACGAATTACACTAGCAGTGCAAGGTCGCCATACTTAACATAATTGTTTTACTCGCGGTAACGCTCAATGAGATAGACAGAAACACGGAAATTCATGTTGTGTAAATCGTTCGTTTCAATCCATCGTTCAAGTGGTTCATGTTCTGCGATGTATTGATATGAAAAAAATAAACCGCTTTCAAAAAAAAAAACATTGAAAAGTACAAAATAACTACCCTTTACAAATCGAAACTCAAGTACAATTAAAATAACTTTATAAATACGATACACATACCTGCATAATTGAATTTGACAGTTACTGAAGTCGGTGCCAAGCCTACCAAACTTTTTGTTGTTGCACATTGATTTGACACCGACTTCAATAACTGTCAAATTTAATTATATAGGTATGAGTATCGTATTTATAAAGTTATTTTAATTGTACTTGAGTTTCGATTTGTAAAGGATAGTTATTTTGTACTTTTCAGTGTTTTTTTTTGAAGGCAGTTGAATTTTTTTTCATATTTTTTTTTTATTTCTCCCTTTTGAGTGATCTTGACCTAAATAAATATCTAGGGCAGGTCTGTAATTAATTCCGGAGCGCAACAATGTACAAGAGAATCATCAATATGAATAAAGATTATAACCAGATCGTGTTATTTGGTGTATCTTCGAAGTCCAAGCTTCAATACCGGTGAAATTTAAATGTAACGACCTCAGAAGTATTACCTATCAAACAAGAAAAGAATTTTTAAAATCAATTCATAAATGATGGAGTTATGAGGTAACAAACATACAAAAAAAAAAACAACATACATTCGAATTGAGAACCTCCTTTTTTTGAAGTCGGTTAAAAAGATTAGATTCCATGATTTAATCAATAATTTATTGTACAAAGATACACGCATATATTTTTGATTGACATTAAAGATCTAACAGACTGTTTACCCGATTAACCCACAGACAGTGGTTTAACCCGATCTTTTACGATTTCGATATTTTTTAAAATTTTACTACAATTTTCCTTTTAGCTTTGAGACAAAGCTAAAAGAAGGTACAAGCGTTCTCCTTCGGAGTATAATTTATTAATATTCAAAAACCTACGTAGTCGCTGCAATCGTCTGTGTAGGGATGCAAAAAAAGGCGCTACTTTCACGATTCTCTAGTAAACCGTAACTCCAGTGAGGTCTGGAAATTTCTTAAAATCTATCGGCATCGGTAAATCTCCAGTCACTGCTGGCAATGACTTCAATTTTAATAAACTTAACGAGCATTTCTCTTTACCTCCGATTTGTTTAGATTCTTCTGTAAAAGCCAATAAGTTTGCCAAAACTGCAATGTCCTTCTTTTGATCTTATTTCTGTCTCTGAAGACGACGTAAATAAATCAATGCTTGCCATCTCGTCTACTGCAGTCGGTAACGATAATTTATGCTCGAGAATGATTAGCTCAATTCTTCTCATAGTTCTTCTCATTCTTACACACATCTTTAACTATTCTTTGACGTCGCACTATTTTCCATCAGCTTGGAAATTAGCTCATGCCGTCCTGTTTGTCTCATTTTCGTCCAATTTATTTTTTACTATTTCTTGTAAAGGTCCTCGAACACATTGTTCATAAGCAACTGTCCTACTTCTTATCTTCCTATAACCTCCTTAGCCCTTTCCAGTCCGGTTTTCGTGTTGGTCACGGTATTGTCACTGCTCTCCTCAATGTTACTGATGATCTTCGTTGGGCCATGGAGAAAAAATATCTTACTCTGCTAATCTTACTTGGTTTTAGCAGTACCTTTAATTCAGTAAATTTTGTCATTCTTCTTGGTATCCTCGAACCTATCGATTTCTCTTCATCTGCCATAGCTTGCTTTCTCCTATCTTCAGGGCCCCTCGCAGTACGTTTGTCTCAATGTGAACTTCTCTGATTGGTATGACCTCAGTGCGAGTGTGCCTCAAGGTGACGTCCTTTCTCCATTATTTTTTCCTATTTTTATTAATTCTGTCGCTAATTTAATCTCTCAAGTTCCATCTCTATGCAGAAGATTTGCAGCTTTATCGCCATTTTATAGCGTCTGATGCTGATGTAGCTATTGCTGCAATGAACAGGGATTTGAAAAAGTTAACCCAATGGTTTGAATTTTTTGGTCTCCTTTTAAATGCTAATAAGTCTCAGGCCATGATTATTGTTGGTAAATTTATGCGTAGTTCATTAGATTTTGCTTCTCTCCCATCTGTGATTTTTAATGATATTACGATTCCTTGTACTGACACTGCAAAAAATCTGGGTGTCATAAGTGATTCTACGCTTTCATAGAGTGCGCATATCAGTGACACCAGCCGTAAAATCCACTTCTCTCTTCATTTGCTGAAATGCCTACAAAGTTTCTTGCCTCTAAAAACTAAGATCTCTCTTACCCAATATCTTATTTTACCTATCTTAGATTATGCTAATGCCTGTTATTTGGATGCCTCAGAAGAGCTCTTAAATAAACTTAAGCGCTTGCAAAACTCATGTATACTGTTTATTTTCGGACTGAAGAAATTTGATCATGTGTCTCATTTTCGCAAGGATCTCAAGTCGATCCCTATTCGTTTTCGCAGGAATACTCAAGTACTGTCTCTTCTTCAATATTCTTCATAACCAGCCTTCTCCAACCTACTTACGGGAGCGGTACTCTTTTGCACGCCCTCTAGATGCTCCTTGCAGAACACATCTCATAACTAAAATTCCCATCCCATAAATCTGTTTTCTTTTCCTATTCCTTCTCTATTCATGCTGTTAGATTGTGGAATTCGCTACCGCTTGATATTCTAGACGTCAGTTCTATCTCCGTTTTTAAAAAACGATTAAAAAAATATTATTTGTCACTGTCCTGATTTTCCATACTGTATTTATATAGGTATATATTTATTTATATGTATACTTCTTTGAGTATGTATGTATGTGAGTATGTATATAGTTGTTTATAAGTATATATTTTAATATGTATATTAATCTAAATATTATTATGTTGTATGTAGTACACACTAAAATTGCTTTTAATTATTATGTCTCCCAACGCAGGTCTGCTGGAAGAGATTTGATTATGAGATAAGCAGTGCCTTTGTACAATATTTTCCTGTCTCGTTTTCTTTTTTTGTATTTTGTGTACGTAAATAGTTAAATAAATACAATTCCGCTCCATTTGTAATTTTATTGTTTACATTTTGAAAAAATAATATATATTTGTGAGATTATCTTATGAACTTGTCTGAATTCCACGTTTTATCACAATCATTTAAATATCGACTAATATCGAGATCGAATCTGTCAAATGCTTGAATTAACGAACAATACGTTCGTTCGAATGTGATTGTAATCGTCAATACTTTCAAATGATTGCAAACAAATGATCCAATCATTCACGAACGGCACGACACAGCTATTGGTCTACATACGTTGTGATATGCGTCATGGAGCAGTCAACGTATAGAGAGGAAATGTCATTTATATTATTTGAAATCAATTTACGTCTAAACATTCCGTTTAGACGTAGCGTTCAAAAGCGTTCCGATTGGTTGACTACACATACGCAATCACAAGACTTAAACGTGCGTATGAATAGACTGAAAGAACGTAATAGAGGTTGTACCGGTGAAACCCACATGCATAGATACACGTCGTCGAACGCGTCAATTGAAAATCCGGTATAATTTGACTCGTGATAAAATGAATGTCAATTTTTAAAATTATGAAATGTGATTGTGTCTATTTTATTTAGTTTAATTTTGCTGTTTTTGCCCACCGAATAGAACAGGAAGCTATTATAAAAGTATTTAAATATGGATTCATTTATTGGAGGTGTGGAATTGGTAATTCTATCTACAACTCACAATCTTTAAAATTAATGGTTTCCTCTGTAAGTTTGTTACTGTTCATATGAATGACATGTACTTTAAAATGAATGGTCTCCGCAATAAATTTACTATTTTTATCCAAAATTAACAGTTTCGCTATAAAATTTTGTTTGCAACTTTAATCACTGAAAATTTAATGTAATATAAAGGTAGTAGTAGAATAAATGATTCGGAGGCGTTTGTGAAGACAAATACTAAAATTTAGATTGCTTCACGTTGGGTAAAACTTTACAGAATTCTTTTATAAACTATTTAAAACATTTGATACAAGTATTCTAGATTTAAAGTGTGACTTTAAGAAGACTGGCGTTGTGTTTGCTTTTCCGATGAATCTCGTTTCGGTATGAGGCCGGATACAAGACGTACTGGAGTTTTGAGGACCTCTGGACGTCAAGAACGTTTCACATTTTGTCAGGAAGTTCATTCATCTGGAGGGAGAACACTAATGGTTTGGGCCGGCATTTGGATCGGTGGAAGAACCGATCTCATTTAGATCATGGCAACCTCAATACTCAGATTTATCCGCAGAGGATTGTTTCAGACGTGATCATCCCTTTGCGAAGCCGGTTGGTTGATTCCTTTCGACTAATGCACGACAACGCACATCCACAAACGGCTAGAGTCATAACACGCACTCTTGCCGATGCGAGCATCGGCACGGTCACGGCAGAACGTTGATGCGAGCATCAACGTTCTGCCGTAACCTGCTCAATCGCCAGACCTCGACCCAATTGACCACGCATGGAATATGCTCCAAAGAAGAGCTCTACCGAGTATGGATGCCGTGCATACCTCACAACAACTTTTTGACTTGTTAGAAAGAACGTAGGCGGCCATTCCTCAAAGTGATTTTGATGAACTCATTTTAAGCATGCCAAATCGCTGTGATTGTGTGATTCGTGTCAATAGTGGAAACACAGATTATTAATTTTTTTATCTTCACGATAAATATTTTAAAAATTCCCATTTTTGCCTTTTTTGCCATTTAATTGACGACATTAACTTGGGTTAATTTTCCACAATTTGCAAAAATTGCAATTTTTCTTAATTTTTACAAAATATGGGGATAAGTTGTTAACTTAAACATAGGAATTAAAGTAAGAAGCCAGTCTGGAAGACTAGATTTGATAAATATTAATTGGATATTTTTTTATAATTAAAAATGTACTCGATCCCTAGACTCTTTTGATGTGTGTATTTTAATACGAGCGACAGTTGATATTTGTTAGTGTAAAAAAAACAGAGCCGTAGTGAGCTGGTGAGTAGGATGATCCGATATTTCGGCTCTATAGGTTGAGTGCTCCATGACATGCGACTACGAAGAGGACAACAGCGTTTGTTGCCCGCGCTGTCATAAGCTGTGAGGGTATGCTGGGAGCACGTTCTTTCCTCCCATGAGAAGAACAATTTTATTCATAAATTGAATAATGTCTATATCTATGCTGGTATTATTCTATGGCTTAATTAATTGCAGTATTATAAAACATTATTTTGTCCAGTACAACCTTCACGAAGGTGAAATGCGCGCTTGGCTCACATTTAAACGTGAACGCGCAGCACGACTCGCACGTGAAAAACGAAACCGTATTGCCGCAACACGGATCCAGGCGTGGTGGCGTGGTGTCATGGTCCGACGAGGGCTTGGACCGTTCCGGTTTATGAGAAATGCGAGGAAACCACCGACAAAAGGGAAGAAAAAGTAACCATCTATTTACTATAAGATATAAGTAATTGTCGAAATCATTGTGATAGGTTTAATACCTTTACATAGTACACAATGTGTGAAAAAAATCGTGACATCTGTTGTTTCATTTACTTATACTGATAATTTGGGATCGAATAATCGGGTATTTATTAACCTTTTGAGGTATTAGTAAGTATGAAGTGCACATTTATATAGGGTCCCGCAATCACGGGATCAGCAAAAATGTTCCAACTATAGAATACGATGCATTGCGTAATATATCAAAAATGCAAAGTGAATACCTTAGTTTTATATAGCTTTCAGATTTCAGATGGCGTAGTGGATTAGGTCTTGTATATAAGCCCGGAAGGTTCCGGATTTGATTCCTAGTAGGATCAATTTGGGAAAAAACTTTTCTAAATTGCCTCTGATCTGGCACTGGAAGGTGTCTAGTCGTAGTCTGGTGCTCATTGCATAGGGAATGTCCTAGTTTGAGACCAGATGATTAGTGCGTATTGTTTGGCGCATTTATTATTATTATTATTATTATTATTATTAATTGTTTATCGCAATCCTTAAATTACAAGTGTTAAAATAGATTTTATAAATTGCGGCCAAAAATAGATTCTTTTAATCCCATTACTCGTGAAATACCAAGATTTCAGTTTTCAAATACAATACTTAAATTATTTTAAGAAGCCGCGTCCATGATTTAAAGTCAGTGAGTCATAAAACGACAATTTATCACAAAATTTGACAAAAAAGTTAATATTACGGACAGACTTCTTTCTTGCAGTACTTATTGTGAGATGCTTTAGTACATATATGTTGTATATCCAGACAGATAGACGATAAAAATTCTAAAAAAGCTGTTTTGGTTTCCATTAGTGTTATACGTACCTCTCGGATTTTTTTTTTATATATCTTTAATTAACAGGTATGGATCAACTTACAATTTAATATTTGTAAAGTTTTTCAATTTTTGCATAGGAAGCTCAGATTATTATAGAAAAATTCTATATCTTCCTGTGAATGTCACGTTAAAATCTATATAGATTGTTATAAATTAATGGATATCATCTTAATACCCGGATTGCAATACTTCTTGTAAGCTAGCATTACTTTAGAACTTTTTTATTTAACTTTACTACTAATGATTATATTTCAAACACAATGTTTACAAGCTTAACAAAAAATGCAGGAAATCAGAAAGTCATAATAGACTCCAGGGGGTTATTCACAAACGTCGGAAACTTTCCGTGGCGGAAAGGCCGATCGTCGAAAAGCATAAATTCAATCCGACGGCTTGGATTTGTGAATACGACTATTTATAATATGATATATATATAATATAAATATAATAATATTTCGGATTCGTGAATCGCGTATAGACAAAATCATCGAAAAGTTTTCTGTCAGATACGGAAACTTGAGTTTCCGACGTTTGTGAATAACAAACAACAAACTGGAACAAAAAAGTAAACACTGGATCAAAACAAGCAGTCGACAAATACGGGTTAAATATTATTATAAACAGATTAAATATTTGTAGCAAGCTACAGATGCGATAGTCATCTTGCCGTAATTGTTATGTTTTTATAATAAAGTTCCTCAAGAAACTACTCAATTAGCAGAGAATAAATTTAGATTGGTTATAAAACGTACATTGACTAGACAATCATACTATAAAATAAACGATTTCATTGAAGATAAAACAATAGTCTGGAAATGATGTTCTCTGCACATGCGTTTATTGGCTTAATGAAAATGTTGTATTTTAATAAACCGTTTGTAAAATGAAGTTGAAAAAATGATACCTGACTGAGTTTCTTGTCGGTTCTTCTCAGTGTCCAGGGTTTCTATTTGAACCGAACTAAAGTAGATTTGACGTTCAAAAATACCTTGTAATTGGGTTTACTTGAAAAATTGATTTGACTTTGACTTATGTATTTCGGTTTTACTATCGCCTACTTTATTGACAACCATACTATATGTACGTACCAATACTTTTTATATCCCTTTATGTAGGTATATCCTAGTGATTCCAAAAAACCACGCAGCGGTTTAGAAAATTATTTACATCAAACAACAGAGGAGAATAGGCATTTGGAGGTTCTCAACTCAAGCATGAAAGTAGAAAACACAAGGTAAACCAAAACTCAAATCGAAATAGAAAAGTAGCCAGAGTCTGAGTATGAGTCAGACTGACAACACACTGACAAGCAATTGACTTTTGAGGCGGATAGTCAAGACTGCAGGAGCGATTACAGCACCAATACAACTCGTTCGGAACTAAATCTCTCGTTATGAAGAGTGCATACATTTCTTGTACAGGTCCTAGCTCCCCTTAGTCTGTGCGCTGGTCCGAGATTCACGGGTCAAAATCGCGTATTTTTTACTGATTTTATGTTTTTTATATTTATTACACTGATTAATTAAAAGAACTAATTTCTTTTGTATACCTATTGTACAATGTTTCCTGTCATATCGTTTTTTTATGTCATTGCTTTTAGAGAAATCGACGTTTAATCACGTCACTTTATCCTGGAAATAAGCCTTTTTACATACATATATATATATCTTCACGCCATATCCCTAACGGGGTAGTCAGAGAAGAATTTCGCTTCCTCAAATTTCATCATTCTCCTCACACATTTTCACCTAGGTATGCAAGTGCTTTTGACATTTCCATCGGCTAACATTCTAACTATTTGATCTTCATAAGTCAGCCTTGCTCTACCTTGGCTTCTTTTACCACTCAATTGCTCTATAGATTTTCTTTCGTCGGTCTTTCATCACTCATTCTTTCCATGTGCCCGAACCATCTTAGCATTCCTTTCTTCATTTTTACAATAACACTGTCGTGCAACTCTGTCATACTGTGTATCTCTTCATTGCTTATTTTGTCCGCAAATGTGACACCGCACATATTTCTAAGAGATCGCATTTCTAATGCATTTATTTTACTTTCACTCGATTTCGGGCATACCCAGGCCTCATTACCGTATAATAATGTTGACACCAACACCACATTGTGTATGGCCATTTTAGCTGAGTTAGATATAATATTTACACTGCCTAACAATACGGACAGAGCACCGTTCATTTTATTGCTGGCTGCTACCCGTCTCTCCACATCCAACTCACATCTTCCATCCCTCCAAGACGCACTCCCCAGATACACAACTTCATTCACTTGTTCTGGACAATTTTTCATGTACCCAAATCTCACATTTCATCTGTACCACTTCCCTTTCAAACACCAGAACCTTAGTTTTATTCACATTGTTATTCAATCCTTTCACTTCACATGTCTTTTTTCATGGACGTAACTAGTGTCTGCAACTCCGCTTCCATAAGCACAGCATCGTCAGCGTATAATAGGCAGTTTACCACTGCACCATCACATATCATATCACTCATACTACCTTTCAATGTCTGGAGGCAACTGTCCAAATACAGCACGAATAGCCAGGCGGACATCATGCACCCCTGTCTGACACCTGAACAGAGACATCAAACCAGGGCAACATGTTACCATCTATCCTTACACAGGTTCTATGGCCTCCATATAATGACCTCACAGCCTGTAGTAAGAGGCCCTCCACGCCATATACAGGCAGAAGACTCCACAATTTCCTCCGCTCTACTTTATCGAATGCTTTTTCAAAATCCACGAAAGCGAAGAAAAATCTCAGACTTATGGTCAGAAACTTCCCCACGATGACGCGAGGCGAGAAAATTTGATCTATGCAACCCCTACCACTCCTAAAACCACCTTGCACCTCCCACAAATATCTTTCTGAAACGCCTTTCATACGTTCAGTTAATACCTTAGTATAGACTTTACTTGCTAAGCTGACCAAGCTGATGGCCCTATAGCACGCACAGTCTACATATGAACCTTTCCCTTTATATAGAGGCACTATGACTGCGGTGCGCCTGTCCTCTGGAACTTCCCCCTTCTGCCAACAAAGGTTGCACAGTGCACAGAAGTTATCCCAGAGCCTAGGACCACCATACTTGATTATCTCAGCAGTCACCTCATCAATTCCCCCAGCCTTTCCACATTTCAAACTTCTTATCACTTTCTCAATCTCTTTCATACTAATGACATCCTCCAGTCCCTGACCCGAGTGTGGCAATTCATTAGAATCGCTCTCAGTATCAGGGACGGAGTCTCCACTCTCATACATTTTTCCATAGTATTCACTCCATCGCTGCATAAGCATAAGCCTTATTACATTTTTTTTTTGGAAAAAGGATGAAGTTTATGACATTTCCACAACACTAATAATCAATAAGAATGTGTACTTGATCTCAGTATAATTTTAGAAATTGTTAGATCTATTCGAAACAATGTTAATTAGGACGTCGAAGCATCGCGTCTAAGGATTTACCTCGTACTGACTTCGTAGAATGGTTATTGTAATATATTATAAAATTAATATGAAACTAAGCAACATTCATATTCAAGAAGATAAATGGATCCATTATAAACTGCCAGCCGAATAGTAACACAATGTAAGGTTTCTGAGAATTAGAACGTCATATTATCAGTATTTCGCACAAAAATGTCGAAGGGCTCTTCTTGAAAGGCCTTAAAGATCTTACTCACGGTGCAATCTGATGGTTGCTGCAAACTGTTGCAAGGTAATTAATTGTATTGTAAGATAAGTTGCATGTTACCTGCAACCTGCCTATTTACGATGCAATTAGTTGCCCTGCAACAGATTGCTGCAACCAATTGCTAGCCAAGTTGCACCGGGAGTAAGGCCTTATACTAAAATTTTTGTCCATACAGATTATTCTTTCCTATTCATTTCTGTGGCGCCAACGGTGAAATAGATAAGTACTGGTAGTCTATAGATTTCCGAAAACGTAGAGATTGTATTCTCTTTGATGAACAGTACGGCCGCGACTGAGCCCAAATTGCATGCAACCACACTATAACACATTGCAACTTGTTGCAGTAATTAGTTGGTTGTGGGCACGGGCGACGCGATTTGCAATAAGTTGCATGCGATCTGCAACCTGCCTATTTACGATGCAATTTGTTGCCTTGCATTAGATTGCAGCAACAAATTGCTAGTCACATGCGCCGTGAGTAGTTTAAAAAAAAGCCTCAGACATATAAATAAAATTATAAAATCAAACCACGACAGTTGTCAATTGTCACTTGTCAGGTAGTCTGTGCTTGTCAGTATGACATATGTGTGCTGTTGACTGCACGTTGACAGATATCTGTAACGTTGACTGCAATGACTAAGGAAACTAAAGGACATGAAACAAGTACAAAATAATCGTGTCACCTAAACTTCAAGTGTCGCAACCAATGGCTGCCGATTAGTGATGTCCCAAATATCTACTATGTAGATGTCGTTGTAAGTTGTTGAAATAAGTATTGTTTCCGCACTAGTATTGAAATGAAAATCATTTTGTATGATATCTTAAGAAAAAGGGAGTGCTTTTTTTTGTGTCATAGATTTTTACAAAAGTACTGAAATATTGTTCAAATTGAAAACAGCAGTCAGCGTAGTTCGATGCTATCGGCATATAATTAGAATCTGCGCTTAACGCGATTTTAAGGTGTTATTAGCAACGATAGCAACAGGCGCCTTCAAGGTTAGCCCCTTTCTGTAGTTCGATCATTTTTGTTCCATTTAAATGAACCTTACATACAAACAAATTACTTAGGTACTTCTATTTGTAATACTTAATAGTATGTCCATGATTATTACAGATATAAAATTGCTTTTTAAAAGAAACCCATATTTTTATGAAGCGCTTTCATAAATGTTGAAGATCAATGAACATAGGTCAAAGTAGTTAAACAATAGCACAGTCCTTTTAATGCTTTTCTTTTCTTTACATGCATAACGTTACTTCTTCTAGAGGTGATGGTGAAATTAAAATAAGTGCTATGAGAAACATACATACGGACCAACCAAATCTATAGCGATGGCGTACTGCAGCACTTTGATAAACTATAACATAACATAACATAACATAACTTCACGCTGTATCCCCAACGGGGTAGTCAGAGAGGACGGAGCGCCAGGAGTCGCGGTCCTTACACACCTCTTTCGCTTCCTCAAATCTCATCATTCTCCTCACACATTTTCGCCTAGGTATGCGAGTGCTTTTGACATTTCCGTCTGCTAACACTCTGGATATTTGATCTTCATAAGTCAGCCTTGGTCTTCCTTGGCTTCTTTTACCACTCACTTTCGCTCTGTATATTTTCTTCGTCAGTCTTTCATCACTCATTCTTTCCATGTGCCCGAACCATCTAAGCATTCCTTTCTTCATTTTTACAATAACACTGTTGTGCAACCCTGTCATACTGCGTATCTCATCATTGCTTATCCTGTCCGCAAGCGTGACACCGCACATATTTCTGAGAGACCGCATCTCCACAGCATTTATCATACTTTCACTCGATTTCGGGCATATCCAGGCCTCACTGCCGTACAACAAAGTTGGCACCAACACCGCATTGTGGATGGCCATTTTAGCAGTGTTAGATATATTCACACTACCCACTAATGCGGACAGAGCACCGTTCACTTTATTGCCAGCTGCTACCCGTCTCTCCACATCCAACTCACACCTTCCATCCCTCGAAAACGCACTCCCCAGGTACACAATTTCATTCACCTGTTCTAGACATTTTCCATTTACACTAATCACACATTTCGTTTGTTCCGCTTCTCTTTCAAACACCAGAACCTTAGTTTTGTTCACATTCATTTTCAATCCTTTTACTTCACAATCTTCTTTCATGCACGTGACTAGTGTCTGCAACTCTGCTTCTGATGGTGCTATTAGCACAGCATCGTCAGCGTACAATAGGCAGTTTACCACTGTGTCACCACATCCCATACCACTCATATTACCTTTCAATCTCTGGAGGCAACTGTCCAAATACAGCACGAATAGCCATTTGATAAACTAAATACTAGAATAATTAATTTTACTGAAAATTAGTGGTCTTATCACACAGTAATTGGGAATAATATTTCAATTAGGAATAGAACACTGTGGACTTCTATTATTCGAAGAATTCTCAAATTCAGTTAAGTACTTCCAGAGGCTACCCCGTATATACAAACAAATTTTTTTTATTTCTTTTCGTTGTAAAGAAATAAGTAATATTATAGTTTATGATATTATCTAGCGTAGAAAATCCACAATATACCGGCCTTTTGAATAAATATTTTAAAAGTTAAGATAGTAAATTGCTAGGCACTACAAGGGTGACCAATGTCTGATTAGTCATATCTAATGTACCTATAGTAACATATTTTTACAGGGTTTGAAAAATAGAACTGTTTGTTAACATTATTGTTTGTAAAATAATATTTATATTAAGTACATAAAAATTTTAATAACACATTCACAATATAAATAAATATAGATAACTAAATAGCATAATTTTCATTAAATAATTTCTGAATGAAACTTTTGAATACTGAGATTTGAATTTAAGAGTCATCGTACTGATCATGTCGCTGTTTTTTTTTGTACGTCAAGAAAATAATGAAATAGTTTCCGACACCATTTTTAAAAGTTTTTTCAAATGCAAGTTTTTTAAAAGATTCTTTAAATTGTACTGCATCTGGATTATTAGTAAAAACCACTACAAGTTCTTATTGGTCGCAAAAATAACTCGCCGTGGTTTTGATTCACATCATTCAGAAGCAGATATTTAGAACTATGAGATTTTTCTTTCCCGGAAACATCAAATAAAAATTCAGCCACATTCTGTAAACAATTAATATTTTCCTGTTACTTTTTCACAATAGAGGATTTACATGATTAAGAAATTAAAAAGTAATAAATTGCCACTAAATATTTTCTCTGATTCCCAATAAACCTTTGCGAGGGCAATGCTTCATACATAAAATTATTTTCTTAATGTTCTATCGAAAGAAGTTTCTTTGAAATGCAAATAACATAATATATATCATGAATACATCATATGGGTTCAATTTTCTTTTCCGATTATGTCAAGCCTTTCTTTTTCTCTAATAATACATGATGGTAATCTGAAACGAGATAATTACGACTGTACTTATCGATATTTTTTTAATATAGGTACATGAACAGCCCTAACTGCAATAACAACAAAAATGATATGAAGTAATTTACTATATTATATGAATAAAAACTGCTAATAACTAAAAATATACATGACTATAATACAGTAAACTAAGAAACACAGTAATTACGATGGAAATATATACGACATCAGACTAAATTAATGAATTTCTGTTACGTACCAGTGCAATTATAGATTTCGTTGATTATTGCTTTTCCTCGAGCCACATTCTAACACACTACACTTGGAAATTATTGTGGCCTTATGCTAGCTTCTCCTTTAACAAAACAATTCCAATATCCAGCACAAAATCACAGAAACATTAAAAAATATTAAATCCATTGATATGTTTTGACACTTCGTGTACTTGTCAGCGTGTCGCAAGAAATGGCGGACCGGCACGTTTTGACATTACAATGATATCACATAAAAAAATTACTCTTTGAGAAAAGTACTGTTGTTTTCTCTTACACACACAAGAGGCCGTAAGTATATAACTAAATGTTGCTATAGATCAACATGCCCTGTCCTTTAGTTTCCTTAGTCATTGGTTGACTGCACAGACTACTAAGGAGATGGTTGACCGTCACAAATTATTATTGTTATTTGTATTTCTTATGGCATTGGTAACAAGACCATCAGCCTAATGACGTAACGTGTGGGGAAACATTAAGTTCCCTAACACTCCTCCAGTAAAGTGATATTAGGCTTTACTGAAGTTAAAAATGACTTCTTGGAAGAGCTCGAAAACTTCAGCTACACACATTTATTTAGATCTCGTCCATTATTTTCACTTACACAGAACTTTAAAACACAATAAACTATCACTGCTGTACTTTAAAACTCCTAATAATGTAAAAAATAGAAAATCTAAATAAAATGACAACCTTACTTCTCCCGTTCCCGCCAAAAAGTCACTGTCACTAATTGTCGGTGGCAGTGTTACCAGGTCATTCGGGAAGCGATAAATTTCCGTTCTATTTGATTAATCACCGTCATTATTTATCACCACGCTGAAAATGAAATAGATCAAATGCGAGTTAACTCATACACAGAGAGTTCTGTATGATATTTACAAATGGCAAATTTCTAAACATTATTTCTGAAGATCTATAGGACCTAGGGCTATGATTATATTTTAAGACTTCGTGTTCTTTGAATTTTTTAAATTCTAGGCCCTACTGTTTAGAAAGTAAGGTAGGGAGAGAAAATATCGAAGTCAAATTTCAGCACTTACTTTGGCTCTCCTTTTCTTTTGTTATGAATACTTAAAAAAGTTAAGTTTCAAGTAGTTATTTAAAGGTTCTGTCAGATGAAAAATGGAGTTAAAAAAAATCAAGTCTGACGAACAGACGGACAGACAGACGGATGCATAAGTCATTTTGTAAAGGTTCTGTTTCTTTTTTCAGTTGAAATCTTAAACGTCATTACTAATAATTTAATGCTAGCAATTTTTGAGTTAAACGAATTATTACAGATTTACAAAAACAAAACTACCAAGTACGGTAATGATATGTCACTTACCCGTGAGTTGCAAAAAGTTGAATCCTGAGCCTGATACACCACACAGCACACTGGACTAGCGGTTGTAAAGTTATACTTGTGCCTATTTCATTACCACCAATTTGGTGCTGTAGACAGATACGAATGTTCTTGGAACTGAAATTAGTTGTGTCCATTAGTTGACATGTAGCACGATTTTTAGTAGATACTAGTTTTACTACAATTTACATACATACGAAACATATTTGAGCATTTTTGTTTATATTCCACAATAATACTGATCTAGATTATGTTGGACGTCAGTTGTCCACTGTCAGAGACAACAATTGTGGGGAACGCGTTCTTTGGAATCGAGTATTTCGTATATTAGATTGCTTTACAAATATACCTAAAGATATAAAATTTTGAATACATTGTTTTTTTTCTAAAGTAAAAACTTGTATTTTCCATAAAAGTCGTTACTTGCGTGATTTTTGAGACATCCATTACGTGTCAGTGTCATGACAGTAGTAATATGCATACATATTTGGATAGGACTTTAATTATTCCAAAAAAAGAGTGCTGTTTTTCTATGCCTAAAAATCATACTTATTATATTTCATTTTATAACAATTTTATTCTTTAGTTCTTGACTATAATTAGTTGCAAACTATAAGTATAGTTGCTGGTAGTGAAGACCGTCACGTTTAAGCTTAGTCGTCGTCTAAAATTAATTATTTGGTCTGGAAACACCACCAGCTGTCGTGTCAGTTCTGTCAGAGACAGCGATCAGTGATCAGTGTAATCAGTATGGAGTTAGTCACATTTTTGTTAGTATTCTTGATTTGTTTAAGTTGATTTCGCATAGGATTTCAATACTCTTCAATTTTATTTATAATTTTACTCATATTAACAGTAAAATTATCTATACAGACAGATTATATCAAGTGACAGTGTTAGATAATGAACTGTAACAACATTATTACAAAAGTTAAATTCAGGCAAACTTGAATTCTCGGAAAGGTGGAAAGTCTTCGCTTTGGTGAGTAATCATTTCTTTGTAATAACTTCACATATACCTAGATACTTTCTTATTTTTGTTTTTTCAAATAGATAAATGAATTTCTAATAGGTTTACATATAACAATCATTATCAAATTCTATTTTTACACTAATACATAACGAAATATCTCTTTCAACGATTTTGTTTTATAACAATATGCAAACTACATTTAACAAATAGGTCACAAAGAGATAAATATATTTCAACGGTGCAGTGTGTTCTATGCTCTACACTAGAGCATATAAATAAGGCTATAAAAACATGAGAAAAAAAAATACTATATATTTCAGTTACATAGGTACTGAATATTTTGTATGAATAATTCCCATTCATTCCCCAAAATATATACTATAACAAATAAGAAGCATTGTCAGTTCAACATTTGTTCAAGATTGTTCTAAACTGTATCCTAGGGAATCTCCATCACATGCTACCTAATCTAATTATATCCATATTTATTTTTATTTTCAAAATTTACATAATATTTTTTCAAAGTTTTACCATGTACCTAATTATTTATATAATGTAGTACTTACCTGTATAAAACATAGTATAGTAAAAGCTTAAAAAGCTAAAACTCATGTATTTCCACTAAAGTTCATATAAAAGTGTTAGAATATCAAAGTTATTTGAGCGAATTATGGGTGTTTTTTTCTAAAACATTTATTTTCATTTTGCATTGGCATAAAATATAAAAACGGATGGGAGATAATAATTAAATTCATGTTTTGTTAATTTTTTTAACAATATTGTGTTGACATTGTTCTTTATCATATCTTATTCAAAGATAAATAAAAATAACTAACAGCAGCAAATAGATTAGATTAAAAAGTAACTTAGCTATACTTTCTATTTAAACAATTTTGTTAATGTTTTTGCCATTATTTAATTTAAAGCAATGTGAGTATAGTATACCTACTATACTCACATTACTCGCATGGATTTCAAAAAATTGAACACATATACCATGTGTTCAATTTTTTGAAATCCATTTTAAAGATAATATGAGTACCTACCTAGATATTAGATTACATTTTCTCTTTATTTCTTTTTAATTATAATATTACATTCAATACAGCATAGATTTGCTTATAATTTTTCACATAGCTTATATTTTCTTGTGACTAAAGGTGCTAGGTACTATATACATATCTTCATGCTGTATCCCTAATTGGGTAGTCTGAGTGGATGAAGTTCCAAGCATCATGGTCCTTACACATTTTTGCATCTATAGTACAAATATTTAGTAATTAAATAAAAGTAAATATTGTACTATATTGCTTCAAAAAAGGTTGTTTACCATTGTAGTGTTAAGAAATATGTTGTTATTCAAACACTTGAAACATTTTCTGACTATTGTTACAATATTTGTCTACACAAACTATATAGGTAGTATAAAAATAACATTAATACATAAATATTCTAGAGATATTTTCTGTGTTTCATACTAAAATTATCACTATAAAAGACTTCAAAAAGTTCCTCATGTAAAAGTCCTGTTGTCTTTCAAATTTTTGCGTGTCACATGCACATCAAACTGAAGAAACTTATTATGTAAACATGTTCTGTGCTCAGTTGGAATTTCTCACTAATAATCATGTTTCATTCTAAAATACAAAAAAAAAACAATCAGACTACTTAATCAACTGTTTGGAACAGTTGTAATAGCTCAAATACTTATATGAATTTTTAAGTTAAATTTTGTAGATTAGCTTTTGAAGGTTTAAAGTTCAATATCTGTGTCTGTGTAGGGTATTCAATAAAAGGTCTGTAAGTCATGAATTCAAAAATCCATAAAATGTTACTTGTTGTAGCTCTTTGTATTGCTTTTTTAAAAATTGCTGTAGCCATACTTCGTTTCTATAAGTATCGCTCAGAAAAAAAAGAAAAAAATCAAGAAAATTGAAAATGCGTTGCACATTGAAGAAAAATTATCAGGGATTGCAAGTACTTCTATTTAGTATATATCTTATACTAGCTTAGTTGTGTAGTCTTATTTACTAAATTAAATAATTCAGAAACCTTCATGGATGTGTACAGAACAACTCATCAAAGTTTCACAATCGGATGAATGGTTTAAGAACGTATAGAGGTCAAACATACGACGAAATCTTCATTTTATTTATATAGATAGATTAAAAAGGCATGTAACAGTTAGTTACAGCTATAACAACGGAACACTAATTGCCCAAATAGGACCTACACTTGGTTGATTTTGTTCAGTTATCATCATATAACTAAGACTAAATATTCATGTTTGTGTGCAGGTGTACGAGAGAAGGCTGTTAAGTTGTGAGCCCGAGATATTTAGAGAAAAAAATGAAGCATTTTTATTTTAATTTGAAAAATCTCCTGTAATCAGTGCTTTTATAACTTTAAAAAGTAAAAAGTTGTGGCTCAGCAATTAATAAACAATGATCATGATCAGTAACGATAGTTCTACCATTTTACTTAGGTTACATTATGCTCTGTCCGATCTAAGTTTATATAAGTAGTACGTATACATAAATATGTTGTTTTCTTATTGTTGCTCAAAACATTTTTTTTTCCATCAGCATATATTGTCGAATTTCTTTCGGTATCATTCATTTCTTCTGCAAATTCGGTCAAGTATTTCTTTCATTACCTAGAAGTTAGGTACATTATTGATTTAAATAATTATATAATTAAATTTATAGTTAATCTAATGAGTTTTCAATGTTTTTATTTTAGTTGCTACATTAAAAAAAATTAATTCCTTGTAATGCTAATAGTGTAAGCCTATATCATACTTTCATGATTTTTCATGACAGAATAATGTTATTCTGTTTGGTATGTACCTATTATAATTAGGCAAATATATAGCAAAAGAAATGCCTTTGGTGACAATAATAAAATGTAATAATGTAGTAATTGTAGTAAAATGTAGAGTTTGGAATTGCATTTATGTGAAATGGCCGTCCATTTTTTGTGGTGGTTTTATTTAATGTAAGCAGCGTACTTTGTAGTATATAATATATAGGTATGTACAGAACAGCGTGGTAATTAGTGCGTTAATCACGTCGGCGAAGCACAGTTGATGCATCTGCACTTCCGAGAAACCGATCAGCGCAGCTTGCGCGAGTAAGCAAATTGCTGTCAGTTATGTATTATACCGCCTCTCGGTATTGCAAAAATCACTCGCTTTGCCGCAACGAGCTTGCGATCCTTGTAATAGTGTAATACAATGTACAACACGTGTGACCGTCGATCGACTAAGAACAGGGTGCCTAGACAAGTGGCTCAATTGTCGTAAACGCTAGTAGAAACGAATGACAAATACCGCGTGGATTTAGCGTAACGAATTTTAAATTGATTGTCAAACGTTATTAACTTTTCATTAAATCAAGCGAAAAGTAAAGTTGTGTGAAAAGCGCTGTATAAAACGTAGCCCAATGGCACTTTTGACGAGCAATAAATAACGCCAGCAAGCGTTTTCGTTTTACGAAATATTTGCCACTTGTCTAGACGCTCAGAACACTCCTAGATCGCCTATTCTCTATTCTAGTTGTTATTTACCAAACAAACTATATGAATAATATTTATTCACATCTTTTTCTTCCTATAATTTTTACTAGCAGGATCGCTCATTTTAAAATTATAATCATCTTCGAATAGCAGTTACCCGCAGTTTATCCTGCGTAGATTTCGATTTTATCTCAGAAGTTTTTATACTAGTATATTCTCTCTGTTCAGGCTTTAGTGAACACAGTGCAATGTAATAATACACCTTATGGATATATAACGTGTTATGTACCTACACATCCAACAAAAGACATTTTACATATCACATGTAACTTTCGTAACAACCCGTCATGCTAGGTCCATTACCTGTTAGCCTCCATAACACTGCGTATAATCTCAATGCTACTCGATCGATCGCAACAAAATACACCCTAATTATTATGTATTTTATACGTATTCAATCAGGCTACATGCTATAACACCAATGAAAGCCGTTAAAATCGACTTTAACGTAATTTATAAACAAGAGATAAAAATTACTAAAGCCTGTTGCGTCTGCATTCAAACATCTAATACATTTATGTAGGTACTTTAATTTATAAGTATAAATTAATACAATTGAAGTGTCTTTCTGTGATTTCGCGATAAAGTTTTTCTTTAAATATATATGGTCATTGGCATGTTACCAAAACTCAAACAAGCGTTTTCGAAATGTTTAAGTCTCTATTTGTTTGTGTAGCAGCTAATCTCCGAAATGGCTGAACTGATTTTGACAGGACTTTCATTAACAGGTACAGGATATTTCAGAGAGTAATCTAAACTACTTTTTATCTCTTTAAAATACTAAATTAACCCGAGCGAAGTCGCAGGGCACTGCTAGTAACCAATTTATACATTTCTAATATAGTATAAGAATTTCAAACTATGTTCAATACAGTGAGTACATTACATGAAACAGTACATGTAACTTTTCATTCTTTTTAAAGTAATAATATTATAATTCAATTCAAAGTTGGAATTCAAAACTATATTAGTAAGGAAAATATCATCGTAATTCCCTAAATTTTGGAAATATCAAAAGTTGTAATATACTAATCTATGATATGTTTATTTGTAACATTGACATGGTAAATTAATTTTTAGTGGTCCGTTTAAACATTTTTTGAAAAATGAGAGAAAAGATAAGGTAAATAACTGCAAAACATTTATAGTAATTAATGGATAATGAACACAGAAGTAAACTTCATAAGTCGAGTTTTAACTTCTCGGGTGTAGTTTTGACAACATAAATAGAAAGTTGAAAACATTGGCTCGATTCGGACTGCTCGTTTGTCTTTCTCGTGGCATAAAATCACTCGCTTTGCCGCAAACGAGCTTGCGATCCTTGTAATAGTTGTAATACAATTTAGAACACGTGTGACCGTAGATCGACTGACAACAGAGCACTCCTAGGTCGCCTATTCTCAACTCTAGTTGTCATTTAGCAAACCAAGTATATGAATAATATTTATTCACATCTTTTTCTTCTTATAACTTTTACTAGCAGGATCGCTCATAAAATTATTAATACATACATACATACATATCCTCACGCTGTATCGCCAAAGGGGTAGTCAGAGAGGACGGAGCGCCAAGCGTCGCGGTCCTGACATACTTCTTTCACTTCCTCGAATCTTATCATTATTATTATTAATCATCTTCGAATAGCAGTTAACCAACCTTATCTTCAATAGTTCACAGACCTAATCTTTGTTACTGCTATCGTACCTGAATTCAGATTCGTCATCAAGTTTGGCGTTACTTATATTGTAAATAAATTATCAGAATTGCGTTATGTTAGCTACTTTTTTAATAAAGGAAGCAAGCTTTATGATAGACTGTTTTGCGTTTAGTTTGTGGGTACAACATGCACTTGGTCGGTTGTTACTTTGTTTTTAAACAACACAATACACATAGAAAAATATATTACATAATATATATTGAAATGACTGTACGTCCATACATGCAGTATTTCCTTTATTTTAAAGCTATATGTAATAATGGTAGACAGCATAGTTAGTTACCAATTATATTGAATTGGACCACGCAGTTAATTGGTATTGCTTCGCAATCACATACCAAACCAAAACTAGTGAGCGACAGCATATTTGCTTTCCAAGAAACTTGGGCTAGTCATTTATACAGATACATACCTTATTCGTGGAAGTAATATATCATTCTTTGTAGGTAATTCATTAGACATTTAGGTTGCCTTATTTTAACTATATTACAATATTCTATGGGATTTCCCGTTTTTTTTCCTTGCGCGTTACTGACTCAAATTACATCAAAAATTAAATCTTTAGTTTTTTTTGATATAATTTACAAAAAATTGGCTTACATTCTATAAAATCCAACCACTTTACCACGTAGTAAAGTAAGTAAAAAACCAGACTAGTGTAAATTGAGCAAATAAGTGCAGCGCAAACGCCAACCGCAAAATATTTGTCGTAGATCTTTCTCTTTATCCACAGCTTTACCTAAGAAACATACCTAGCTAACATCCTGTTAGTTTCCCTGTAATTTACATCTTATTCTCAATCAAACAACCATTTACGAGCAGTTTGTGGAAAAAATTTTAGAAATCGATAATGCAAGTAACACGTTATACATTTTTGAATTCATGTTTTAAAACTTTCATTTATACCCACAAAATAAAGTCAAAATTACTTTTTTTTTTCTATTTATACCCTCGAAGCTAGTGATGGTCCAAATATTTGTTCTACCAAATACGACTTTTGAGAAAAACATACTCAATGTAAAACATACTATTATGATTTTCGTGAAAACATATTTAGCACATGTTTATATGTTAAATACAGACGGACAGGTAGCTAGGATACACATAATATAAGTTCTCACTTCAATCGTTATCTCATTCCACTTGCCTAAATTAAGATTAAAGTAAAATAGATACCTAAATTGTTTATTTTATTTTATGTACATTATACAAATTATTTCCGGACACAATGTAATTAAACAAAGACGCATGTTAGGTACAAACAATTCTTTCCGTTTCGAATACCTGTACATCGAACAAAGTGGGTATTCCCGTATGACTTTAAGCTGTAAAATTGTGGGATTTGTTTCTAAAGACGCTATTGTCTATAATTCTGTGGAAATATGAATAGTATTGGTACCAACCGGTAACCGTAAGCAGGACAATGCGACCAGTACTGAGAATTATACATATTTTTACCAAACCTCTTTCGTTTGTAACAAAATTGTTATCTTAAGTCATGGGCTTTATATTGTACCTGAGCACTTACCGTTCTATCTTTAGCAATAAGTAAAGCAAATCGCATATTATGATAAACTTTTAAAATGTGTCCATTATTTATAAACTATAAAATATAAAATGTTAAAAATGTATCACAAGGTTTCTTTTATTGATGACATTTGTGCTTGGCTTGAGCCTAAGCCTCACAATCGGTTGACATATCTCTGTTTTTGAAATATTATGTATCAATATCATAATCATAGATAATGGATTTTAATAACAATGTTTGATTTTGTATCTAAACATATCTCCTAATCTTTTATGCCTGAACTTCAATACTCTCATAGATCGAGTTAGGCTAACCTCATTATTTTTATTTCTTTTACTCATTTTATCAATATTGCTTGTTTTAGGATGTAAGCTTGATCTACAATGTGGGTGATAAAAGTGCTGCTAGTGGTAGGAGGCGCAATTAGTGTGCGAACTACTAGCTATTGCTCAACAAATACCTTCACAACTAACACGTCATGGATGCAGTTCACCAAAGAGCCGGTGTCATACGAATATGGTTTTGAAGATAAATTCAAAAGTATTCATTGCTGCGTGAAAGGCTACAGGAGTATTGAATGGTTAGTACATAAATATGTTATGAATATTTCTATAATAATAATAACGTTCAATCTTCATATTTTCTACAAACAAATTGTCATATTTTTCGAATTAAAGCGAAGTGTATGTGCTATTTATATCTTTATGTCAAGGAATGTGCTCCTAATCAAAATTTCGTCCACGACGATACGAATGCGACGTTAAATTCTGAACTCTAAAAAAATATCGATGAGCAATCGACAGGTGTGTGAAACAACGTATGAAAATGTTCTCAGAAATTACGTTGATTGTATATTTGAAACACATTACAATATCAATTAAAATTAACGACCACTTGCTCCTGCGAATGTTTCTCCAGAACTTAGTACAGTAGCATCACATGTAAAAAAATTAATCACGTACAAATGATATATATACATAGTTTGTATATAATTATTTTTTGTTTATGATGATAAACAATATAAGCAATATTTATTAAAGGTTTGATCAATTAATGAATTTTTTTTATTATTAAGATTAACGAATTGTATACCTACACCTGCCCACATGATGGCCGTACCAGCTGACGTTTCCTATAAAATAGAAAATCAATTTCAAGCAGTTTCTGCGAAATACTTTCTTTTAGACATTCTCTATCGTACCAATATCTATGAGGACTTTTAAGGTACATTTTCCGATATCTTTTTCTTTGATTGAAACATTTTGATAATTAAATTCACACAGTTTTAATGCTGCAACCTATATTATTTACGCGTAAAGGAAGACAATTACTTATCGTTATAATTTCAGTAAAGAAATTAGTGTCGCACAAGACATTTTTGTGAATACTGATTGTGATTGACTAATTGATCAAACCTTTCATAAATATCGCTTATATTGTTCATTATCAGAAACAAAAAATAATTATATACAAACTATGTACATTATTTGTACGTGATATATATATACAACGCATGTACCTATATACGGATGTACATAATATGTATGGCGAGTAATTACTTGTTGTACAAAAACATGTAGGATTCCAAGCAGTGATTTCTGTTTGTTACCTACGCGCCCCTCGATGTTCAGCATCAACCCGGAAGTTCACCTCGAATTTTACTTCTAATGTAACGTTCACATTGCGAAAAATATTTTGTACCATATTCTTATCTTGCGAAGCCGTTCGTCTCTATTTGCCCTATGTCCAAATTGTAACAATTTCTTTAACTTTTTCGTCACGAAAGAAAGACGACGACAGTCAGACGACTGTAAACTGTAACCTGTGGTTAACATCTTTCTGTTCTCTTTTCGTAAGTTCTTTGTTTTTTGCAGTGTACTTATTTTTTTATCGGAAATGACGATGTGCATCAAAAATAATCGTACGAGCATAGATCATAAAGACATTTTAGACAATATCCGCCCTTTGTCTGTGTTGCTACGTTTTTAGATAGAAAACAAGAAATTTCGTAGGAATAGCTTCAAAAAGAAATCCGAAAATATGACTTGCGATAAGTCTAAATATGTAATGACAAAGATCGTCATTAACATGAAAAGCTAACTAAAGATTATATTTTATTGTTGATAAGCTTAGTGATATCTGTAGAATACTGATATAAACAATGTTCAAAATGTACTAAATTCATGTATGTGACTCACACCGCTGGTGATACGAAACTAGGCTGTCTAGCCGATGGATTATGTCATTATCCACTTGTTACAACTTGTTAAATTGCAACATAACATCATCGCGCAATTATATCCTATTGTTTAAGATTTCACAAAAATATATTGTCTCGTTCTAAACTAGATGAAATTAATAAAGTAAAAGGAAAAAGTTTAGCATTTCACATTCGATAACATGAACTGTTAGAACCTTGAGTGGTCGACGACCCACAAGTGGACACCGCACCGAATAAAGATTTTCTAAATCATCACACAGGGAGTCCCAGTTCGTTAAAATTAATTTTGTTTCGCAAATAGTATATTCGTAAATATGATACCATATTTACAAATAAACCCAGATGGTCATAGAATTGGGTATTTAAAAAAGTTATATTTATGCAATCATAACGGTTTATTTTGTTTCACAGTTTAATCGCATTATCAATTTTGTTTTTAATCGTATTATTAATTTTGCGAAACAAAAATTAATTAAGTTTCGCAAATAGTAATTTCTGATTCATATCTCAAACGTGAATTAGAAAACAACGTTATTTGACTTTTATGGCGTCTCCGTGTTTGAAAGAGTCGTCATAATAAATATTAGTCCAGTGTGATATTTATACGTTTTAAATCTACATATGTTATTGGTTATAATTGGATACTTACATTTTTGCGTGGATAGGTACACCCACAAAGTAACTGTTTTTGTTTTATAAAAATGCACCGCATTTGCAAATACATTAGTGATTTTAGAGCTATTTAATAAAAATACACATTTATACAGATTAGAAAGATATGATGAAAAAATGAAATACTGACATCACTTATATAAGCAGGGAACTGAGTGGGAAGTTCTTTAGAACAGTATGGACGTCATTCTGTTTCGCCATAATAACGCTCAACTACACACATGGTCGTTTACTTACCGAGATTGTTCCTAGAAACCGGTAAATTGTTGCTCTCTTAATATTATTATTCTGATAAAAATCTTATAACAATCATAGATCTTTAAGTTAGCGACAAAAATAAAATTCTTAAGTTTTAATCTTTATTTGATTTGAAAAGATATCGCGCACGCACTCAATAAGGTTCTTGTAGTTTTATTCACTAATGTTAATAGCCCAGTAATAATACGATTAGAAAAAGAAAAATAGCAATAACAGATTTCTTTTTATAATTTTATTTACAAATAAACCCAGATGCCATAGATTTGAGTATTTAAAAAAAGTTATAATTATGCAAACATACGGTTTTAATGTGTTTCACTGTTTAATCGCAAAAAAGAGAACTTCAGAGAACTGCAGCTGTTACCGTTATTTGTTTATAATGTGCGGTTTTTTAAAGTTAGATTAAAATTGAAATTTTAAAAATTGAACGCGTTTTTTAAAACATGTTTCGTTCTGAAATATTGGTTGATGTGATGCGTATTTCAGAGAAAAAACTATTTTACAACATAAAAATTATACCATTGTTATGTACTTACTATTTTTTTTATAATTTTTAAAAATTAAATTATTTTTATTAATTTATTTTAAAATATTTGCATATAATTTTTTTACAACTAATTTGATCTTTTAATTAAATCAATAAAGTACTTAATATGGAATTTTTGCATTTCACCATGTTCCTATAACGATGTCTTAACCTTACTGGGTTATAACTACTATAAGATAGGCTACCTTTATACCTTTTTTTTTTGTTGTCTCGGGAGAAACCTTCAAACGGTATCCAGCCTTCTGGGCGTGTCTCGATTATGTTGGATTGAACTCTGCTGGTCGTCCCCGACGCATGTCTATGGAATACACCGGAGCCACTGCACCGGTGCTAAAACATCGAAGTCGCCTAAAATGATGGTTAAAGGCTCTCCGTATGCCCTCGATACCGAAGGGCCCATTTAAATATCTCGTGCGACGGCCGGGACATGCCATAACTCTATCTACTAATCTCATACTACAGTGATGACGATACCAGGGCGTATATTTTGCCATTATCCTGACGTCGCGCGTCGGTCGATTTATTCGATCTTTTGTTTGCGCTCGACGTTGTCCTTTAGCACCAATGATGTTATATTGTATTATAACATAATTGTTTAGCACTATTACTTTCCACAAAAAAAATGGCGTCGCCTTTTACAACTGTTCATTTGCCAATCGCTACTACTGCCGGCAGATCTTGCAGAATTGGAGGCCATAGGCAAGCCATAGTATATTATATTATACGTCCTACGGCAATGAGTATTAGGAATTTGAGACATTTCGTCTTACTTGCAAGTTTTTCTTAAATACTAAGTCGAGTTTTAATTATTATATAACTTTTTTTTATTAGTTTATCCCACTTTTTGTTTTAACATTCGTAATGAAACACCTATACATACATACATACATATCTCCACGCTGTATCCCTAACGGGGTAGTCAGAGAGGACGGAGCGCCAAGCGTCGAGGTTCTTACATACTTCTTTCACATTTCTGTACCTATAGGGTATGTTGCCTTAAAATTTATTTACGTGTTCGTGTAACATAAAATCAATACGAAAACGCATACAGGCAAATGGTTCGCGTTTTTTAAGTGAATAAAAGTAATGTTTAGTTTGTATATATGAAAATTCCACAATTTATCAGTTTTCATTACCTACATGTTTTCAGATTTCTCGGAATATAGCGCCATGCGCACTTTATCGACGTGTGCCAATCTTTTATTTAGTTATTATCGTGAAAATAGATAACGATTAGTGAATTTGAAACTGAACATGCCTCTCGTCGAAACTTATTTACCTAAGTGATTATTTCACACTAAGAAGACTGACTCATTTAAGTTATGGTAAAATCGCTGTAATTTGTTGTAATTGTTTTTACCATATAAAATATAAATGTGAAATAATCACGTCACCAAGTTCCACCCTGAAGCCGGTTTTTTCATAGGTTGCTGATATATACAAGTAACAAGACTGTATTATCAAATACGTATGAATTGACGCCATTTTTTACAGTTTGTGGCTTCACATTGTCTTAGGACACTTCCTCTAAGCGTAGCCTTTTTATTTAATTTTATTTTAAAATATTATTACCCAATGTTTAAGAGCAAAGGGAACTGTGCCCATGCAGCTACGTCGTCCGTATTCATTATTTAGATTTCAATAGCACTCGTCTGATGTAATAAAATTTCATCTTTCACCATTAGTACACGTCTGATGTAAAATTTAATCTTTTTTCTTATAACTGAGTCCCTATTACAGCTCCAGTAAACCGATAGTAGGCTTCATTGGTGTTAATAATATTAAGCTCAGTTAATAAAAATAGGACATGAAACATAAATCAGAACAAGTATTTGAATTTAGGCCATTGGGAGAGAGTAGGCTAGAAAACTTTACTCATGATATAGCCAAATTTGCAAACACAGCTCTTCTGGTTGATGATCCATAAACATCATGTATGAATCTTTAGTCAACTTTTGTTAATAGCAGGTTATGTTTTGCGGATTGGGCGCCAAAGGGCATAAGAAAAAGTAGGGATAGGCTTTATGATATGATTAAAAATTTTCATAACTATGTTCGCACTTATTGGAAAATATTTTAAAAAGTATCGAAACACGCGAAAGCGATCTATATCGCGAATAAAATTAGAAAGTCAAACAATACGATAAGGGCTACATGGAACACTATTAACAACAAAGTTGGTAGTAAACAAAATGGAAATAACAAAGATTTTTCAATACATATCGGTAAAAAAATTCTTACTAGTAAAATAGAGGTTGCTAATGCTTTTGAAAATTATTTTTCGAATACACGTATAGACATTACTAATGGTTTAGGGTCGTCTTCGCATACAGCAGAGACGTTTTTGAGTAAAAACATTAGAAAATGGTTCCTTAACTTTCAATTTAAGTGCACATCTTCACTTGAGATAGAAAAAGTTTTCAAACAATTAAATAAAAAAAAGGGAATGTTTATGGGGACTAATAGTCCATGTAATAATTGCCAATTTTGACAGATATATTTAATAAATGTGTCGATCAAGGGATATTTCTCAATTTAATGAAACAGTAAAATTATTCCATTATTCAAATTAGATAGTATGTTAAATCCAACAAATTATCCGGTATCAATATTACCAGCGTTGACTTAAATATTCGGAAATGCTGGCACATTTTCACATTCACGGGATGTTTCACGATCAACAGTGCGGGTTTGCGAGAGGGCGGCCAGCAACTCATGCGGGAGCAAGCTTGATCAAGACTGTACTTCAGGCTTGAAAGGAATCCCAGGATGCCATTGGTGTTTTTTGTGATCTTTCCAAGTTGGTTTCTTTTGTTTGTGTTGGTCACGAAACTAATTTGCAAGCTTAAAATTGAATTCGGGGTAGCGCTCTCGACCTCGTGGTCTCGTATTTGTCTGGCCGGGAGCAAAAAGTAAGTCTGAATGGGGTTTTATCTGTTGGTTCGAAATTAAAAATGAGCGTTCCCCAAAGCTCAATTTTTGAACCTTTCCTATTTTTAGTCTACATTAATGATCTCCCATTTATGATCAGGGACTTATGCGAAATAGTATTATTTGCAGATGACACTTCATTGTTATTTAAAGTAGATCTTGGATCCTAACAGATGTCTCGAGATGGTTCGTTGTTAATAATTTACTACTGAATGCACAAAAAAACCAAATGCATTAAATTTTACCTTTCTAATGTACCAAGTATCCATGATAAAATAGAACAGGATGGGAAACAGTTTTCTTGGTTTAACAGTAGATTACATTCTTAAACAATCATACTATAAAATAAACGATTTCGTTGAAGACAAAACAATAGTCGGAAATGAATTTCTCTGCACATCCATTTATTGGCAAAATGGTATCTGACTGAGTTTCTTGTCGGTTCTTCTTAGTGTCCATCTTTTTTCTTTTTGAACCAAACTAAAGAAGATTTGAACTTGAAAAATACCTTTTAATTGGGTTTACTTGAATAAATTGATTTGACTTTGACTTTCAAGAACCCAAAAACTTCAGTTGCACATGTTTATTCAGACCTAATTCTTTTCAATTGCACAGAACTCTAATACGCAATATACTGTCACTTTACTACTTTAAACTCCCGAAAGCGAAAAAATCTATTTTATATGTAAACAAATTTCACTTCTCCCCTTCCTGCCCAAAAGTCTCTTAATAATTTATTTTTATGTAGAGAAATGACATTTGAAACTACTAAAATGTTGCCAGCAAATATAAATCCTCTAACGGAAAACGCGATTAGTAAATAAATTACATTTTTCGTTGCCTAGATCATCGTAAATATTCTAATTTAATTGAAGAATGCGTGACTTTAATGCAGTTAAAGGGTCATTCCATAGCTAATGCTACCACATGAATTTTAATAAATATAGTTTAGGGAAATATATTTTTAGTTCTTTCAACAGTAAATATCATGAATCTTTATATTTAAAAAAAAAATTAAAAAAACACTATTTTCCTCTTTTTTACTTCACCCAAAATAATGTGAATGTCCATAGCAAGGGTGTTGGTTTTTTTTTTGGAATTCCAAGCATGCCATTAACTACAAAAGAAAGACTTGCTAAACTAAAAGAAAGTAGAAAGAATAATCCGGATAAATATGCCGAACACCTACATAGAGAAAGGGAAAGAGATGCTATAGAAAGGAAAGAATAAAGTACAATTAAATAAAGACAAAAAGCTTAAAATACTTTTTCGAAAGCTGTCAAAAAAGTGAAGAACCAAAATCGCCATGTTAGAAGGTTGCTGTAGCTTAAAAAGTCATAACGGATGGTTTGGGTGAACATTATAGCGTTATTACAAAACCAGACTTCTATAAAAATAAGGGGTCTAGGCTAACTTATAAAACTAAGACCGCTGTTAAGATTTTTATCTATAGAGACGATGTTAGCCGCCAAGCCCCCGGTGTTAAGGATTACAAAAGTGTAAAAGACATTGAAACGGGTCAAAAAATAAAAAAACATAAACACACTATGATCTTGACTATTCGTGAAACTTATGAATATTTTAAGAAATTAAATCCTGACATTAATATAGGAAAGTCTTCTTTCTACATTTTAAGGCCCACTGAGGTTCTTTCAATATCTGACAATCCTCATAATGTATGTGTTTGTATACAACATTCAAATTATATAAACCTTTTGAAATTTATCAAATACTGGCTGCCTTTACCAGAAACTCAAAAAAATATTAGAAAACTTATCTTGTGATATCACAAATAAAAGTTGTATGATTGGAATCTGTGACAGATTCTTCTTCGAAAAATGAATTTAAGATTATATATTCATTTTCTATTATAATTCATTTGTATTTGTAATTTTTCTTAAAAATAAATTTCATTTTTGGCCCAAATTTACCTTATTTTCGTACTCGTAACACCCAAAACGAACCATATGTAACACCCGAAACGTTTAATTAATATACTACTAATTTAAATATACGAAAATTATTTTTCTCATTTATTATTATATAATGAATGAATGAGTCTAACCTGAATGCTATTTCATTGTTATTTTTTGTATCGAAGAAAGTCATACCTAGCCTAGATAAGTCCAATCAATCTACGGAAATGCTCCAAACAATTAAGGGCAGGAAAAAAATGTGATCGTGTAGAACAATAAATTTTGAGAAAGATAGCGTTGTTTTTTTCCGGATTTTCAATGCCGAAGGGCGAACCTAACCTAAAAAATTCGCGTAAGTCCAAAAAACGGTTTCCAAAAAAAAATTTCTCAGCTCCAGATGGTTGTACGGTAATATATTTTTTTATTTTAAATGCGTTAAAATGTATAAACTTTCATTAAATAGTAGCTTGATTTCGATAAATGTTGAATTGAAAAAATATACAGCGAATAACGTAACCTCCAAAGTTTGACATTTTTGTGGTGCAATTTTTTGTGCTTAAAATTAAAAAAGGTTACAATGAGTTATTAACCGCGAATACGCATAAAGCGTAGAATAATATAAAAGCATTCATTCAGTATCTAATAACACTTAAAGATTTTTTAAATGTTTTATCTTCACCTTTACGCAGTTTTGTCAAAACTTACTCTTTGTTTTTAGTGATTATATATTTTAAGAGTTGTTGTAATAGTTAACAGAAATTGATTTAATAAATGCGACAAAACTCCGTATTTTACCGAGCTTACCAAATCTACACTTATCTATTATCTATATTCTCTAAATTATATCCCTATAATAGTCATCTTATACAATAATATCTGGAACCACTTCATTTATTTGAAACATTATTTCACTTTCGAAAGGTAAATTTTTCCAGATGGACACAGGCTCAGTGCCGTAAAGCCTTTTCCATACATGACCCAAAACTTGGTCATTTTTGCGCCCCGCTACGGTCTGCGCCCTGTGCCTGGGTACCGCTGTAACCATCTTAGTTACGCCACTGCACAGGCTATGAATATAGCTTCTACATATTCAACTCGGGCGAAGTCGGAACGGACTCCTTGTACTCGATAAGAGACATTTTATTACGTTTTTTAGCTACAAAAATATCGAGAGATCTGACAACACTACCCCTAATCCCGTAAATTATATCATTTGTAATTGATCGATTACTTGAGGGACATTTTTTCCTGTAGTATTTCTATTCTTGTAAATTAAGAAAGGGTATGTCGGTCATGAACATGATGTGGCCGTAGCTGACCAGCCGCGACCGGTATCTGCGAAGGTATCGCACGTCGCAGCGAACCTGTATTATAGCTGTTCCCGGAAGGCGCTTTGTTGCGCGCCGCTGCCTCATTCACTCCCTTCCTTTCGATACAATACTCTTCCTCTCAGCACCATAACAGCCTATAATAACAATATTACAAGGTGTAGTTGGATAGATGTGCTAAAACATTTTTATAAATCGATCGATATTTACGTTAAATTATACTGATACATTTTTAGACGCATTTGTCATACGTAGCTAATTACTGTGAATATAACATAAACAAACGGTTAACATTCAAAAACTGTTCAAGAAAAATCTTAATTTTGTTTAACTTTTTTTTTATAGATATTTCGTAAGTTCAACTATATATCTAGTCATGTATTCTTTATTATGTCCTAGTTGGGGGGTGCGACTGGACGACGGTGTTTAGTGTTAGATTTATATATTATGTAGATTTTATGTGATATATGTACTTGGTGTTGATCGTAAATAAAAATTTCAATGTAATTTTTTAATTATTGTCCTAAAATTTTTTTAATAAGTGTCACTATTTTATTCCTAGGAGTTGTTGATATATTAATAGAGATGCTTAGGTAACCGTATCGGTGATTTTAATGAGGTGCGTATAAAATATATAAAACCCTGTGACATCCCACCGTTTATTAAAAAAAGAAAAAAATCGACGGCTTGTTCTGACATGTTCAAACGACCCGATTTGTTAAACCAATTTAGTTTAACGGCCGTGTTTGTTGTTCCGTGAGGTGCAGGTAAAGATCGCTTTGTTTTTACAAAACCATTGATAACCTTATCGGGGTACAATCTGCAAAGATCTTATGCAAATGCGCAATCAAGTTGAAAATTTAAATATATTTCCATTGTTTTTGGGTAGGTATCCAATTCCTTTAATGTCTAATATGTTAGGTATTATTATTTATTGATAAAACTGTTGTAAGTTGATGTTATTTTGTTTTGTATGAACTTGTAATAATATGAAAAAATAGTGTTTTGGAAGTTGTGTAGAAGAATTCATGCACATCGCACACGCGCACCTTTCACAATAGCCCGTTTTATTTATCTGCCGTATTGATCTTCCTCGGCTGCTTACTATTCTTTTTTTTAATTCGAATATAGAATACAATTTTTTTGTAAACATTTTTTGTTCACATATTTCATTGTAGTTGTTATGATGGGACAAGGAGGTGTTCCGTTGAATGAGACCCTCAAATTATATTGTATTGTCCTAGCTTGAGAGCCGCTTACTATCTTGATCCTTCACGAGTATTTTATGTTTTGTTGCTTGTGACATTTTATTATTTATTATGTAATAATCCTACCTCCCTATCCAGCAAATTATGTTCTTCGTTGAGTAGGTTATTTTTAGAAAATTCAATTAGACATCAAATGATTGTATAGAATAATAACTAAAAAACATTATACTTACCTCTTTGTTTTTATGTATTTTCAAGTACTTACAGGCAATAGAATATTATTAAGATATTGTAACTTTATAATGTAGTTATCACATTCTTATGAACCAGTCAATAACAACGAACTAAAAAGTATTAAATCATTAATGTTTTTTTCTCATATGCGAGTGTTATGTAAATCACCAAGGTTTGGTTTAAATATATCTTCCTCGGATCAAGTGACTCGAGTTGTAATGGGATCTAAGTTCCATTCATAATTTTACCATGTTTTGAAAACAGCCCAAGGCAAAGCTTAGCTTAAGGCGTGTTCACATTCCGAGGCGACCGCTGAATACCACACAAATTAGTTTCCACAACTATCTACCTGGCGGTTGGTTGTATTAGTAATCTTGATTCTCGCGATACCTTTAGTGCAACTCAATTTCATCTTTGAAAATAATATCTGCGTCAGACTTTATGCATCTATTACATAATTTTAAACTTCTTTCGGCTCCTCAAAGTATGCTCTCATATATAGATACAAATAAAATTTATATAATTTATTTATTCAGTAAAACCGGTAAATTCGGCGTCATAATTGTATTGTTTTAAATAATACAATTATAAATATAGTGCAATTATTACAACTTTACTATTTGGTAGTTAGTCAGTAACTAAATACATTGATATCTATTTTCTCGGAAGCAACATCTGCATAATACCAGAAACCAGACATATCATATTTCTATAAATCAGACGTGCGTGACTGTAGCAGTACCTACTAAATTAATTAGAAAACCAAGTGAACGGTAATGATTCTTAAACTAATGTGTCAGTTTGTTGAGATTGAATGCTTCTTGCTGCCCACTGCTCAGTTCACACGCCTATACCTTTACTTTACAAATATTATAACTATTTCAACTCAAACAAACAATATTGACACGGCCTAGATTGACGAGTTTCACTGTTCGCTTGAAATTTATTGGTTTTGTGACAAAGTTTTGAGAAGATTTTTTTCTTTCGAATTACTTGCTATGTCCACTATAACACACCTGTGTTACCGCGTTCAACATTAGTAAAGTTCATTGTAATAGCCACTACCCACTATAACTACAGAGCGCTCGAAAGTCATACTGCGTCTAGAAATTGTAGGATACTTCTTGCATTTGTGTTAACCTCATTCTGATATAAAAAATACTGACTGAGCCAACAATGATTTTCATCATTCACCTTTTGGCACAACTTGCATGTTTGTGTTGGAAAGACCAAAATGGACTCCGACGATCTATTATTGTATTAAATAAGAAATAATACAAGATCTAAAGGAATGAAAGGAATAACCCTGAAAAGAACAATGTTTTGAGAAGATTACTATTTTTGAGGTAGCTATGCCTTGTCGCGTCCTCCTTCGTTCCCATGATTGTATATACATACAACATGTTAGAGTGGTAGAAGCACGGTCCCAATGCTGTGAATCTGGCTGATTGCTCTGCTTGCAAAAATTTCGCGGTCCCTGCTAATTTGCTCTATTTACTGATGGGCTTGATTGTACTACACCATTGAAGACTGAAGAGTAACTGATTTTTCCCTCACAATAACTTTAGATGTATAGCCACAGAACAACTTTTAAGCGCCAACCAATAGTAACTGACGTCGGACGACTGCACATGTTGTTAAAGGATATTTTGGCATTTGTTTGAGATAATCGCTCTGTATTAATTACTGACTAATTTATAGCTCATAAGTTTCCTTAAATGAAGAAAGACTGAAATAGTCTGAAGTCTATCGATGCACTGCTTTTTCGCACACGTAGGTGCACATTAACTACATAAATAAATGGTATAAATATAAACTATAATAATTGTAATACAGTTGTCAGGATGTCCAATTTTGAAAGCTAGCACGTTACTACTAGTGTGGAATGCACGCGTGAAACTTGATATCGAACTTAGAAAGCACTATGAATGGAGAGATGTATTGCCATTCTAGAAAGGTATGCACGATAAACTGCGTGTTGCATTTTTCACAATTCACGATGTACACGTAATTTAATAAGTTACTATCTTAAACAATTTCAATAGCGAGAACAATAAATAAGGAATGTACTTTTCGCCACTAGTGAATTTGCTCGCAGAATTTAAATGTGCAACAGTGCCAAAGCCCCCAGTTTGATGTCTGCGTTGAAATACTAATTCTCTAAAATCGCATAATTCATGCATGCAACAATAGACATTGCTTGGTTCAATCATATGGGTTTCAAGAAATGTGACTCGTGCTCATTATGTCGTCGGCGCACGTTCGGCAAATGGCTTCATCGTTAAAATTAACATTCGGCTAGCATCTCGGCGCGTCAACCCTCCCTCACTTCTCTCCATCTTCAAAGCAAATATTGAATCGTCGCTTGGGACCTCCTCTGAGGTGTCGCATTCTCATTATATATACATGAATTTTTTTTACGAACTCTATTGTAAAGCTTAGAATCTGCTTTGTAATATTATAAATAAACACTGACATGCTCGTATTTTCATACGAATATTTTGAATATTCCTCATTTGAAAACTCCTTAATAACAAGTAACTTATTGTTCATTTGTACGTATATAAAATCTGACTTACATTACATTTTATTTATATATTTACTGGGACATTTATCGACTTATATGTTTATTGAGATCTCCCCTAGTTTGTTGTGTGATATCTACCCTTAGTAAAAGCCTAGTGCTTAATTTGGAATCACACACTAGTGTAATTTATCTGGAGCAATATTATTATTATTAAATAAAACTTACACTTATTGGGTATTTAATTCAATTTAATTTAATCAATAGGCGATTCAAATTCGTGAGATAGAACAATGAATCGCGCTAATGTCAGTACCCAACTACTAGTACCTATTGACTCAGCAATGACGACAATTGAAGTCCTTTCTATTTTGTGTCACGATAGCATTTAAAAATTCATGCTATGGACTTACTAAAATTAGCTTATTGATGTAAATTAATTGTATGATATAATTAATATTATGTAATATGTATGTTACACAATAAAATACCAAAATATCTCGTAAGAATATTGGTACCTATATTTGGAAATAATACGTAGATGTCATAAAAGCAATATATACAAATCTACATATTATTATGTAATTTCAAAATACAGATTCTGAGTAAGTCATACTGTAATTTTTGCTGACTTTATTATGAATAGATTTTGTATTTGATTACTTTATAATAATAATAATAATAATGAAATAATTTTTACCAAACAACACATAAGTTGATGGAGTTGTATTCGTCAATCTTTTAGCGTATTTATTTATCTTTTACCAAGAAATACTGAACACAGAGATGTAACAACTTACTAATACTGACGTAAATTCTAGTTCAAACTAAACTAATACGTAATTTACTGTGCCAATAAACTGTTATGCGTATTTAAATAATACCTGTAGAATTATTTAAGAGCATTTTTGTCAGTCATTATCCATATTATCTCCGTGTCTTAAGCCGGTCCTGCAAAACATAAAATTATCCTAATTCAAGGCTGCATGCAAACTTTACGCTGGCTTACGCCACTTGTTAGACTTTTTAATTACACTTGGTAACGAGATATTTTTTCTACTACATTAAGTATGTAAAATTCTGACTTTTGTAAATATTTTTTACATCACTTTTTTTGAGCACACAACGTGCTCTATGCTCTTTGTAGACATATTTGCTGTGCAAAACGAACTTACACGACCGGCTCCCATAGGAAGGCGCGTCGGAAATCCGGCACACGTAGAATTCCCGACTGGGTTATAGACAACCTCAGCAGAATATTTAATTATGATTTTTATAACTTCACTATACTTTTGTATTGCTTAATTATGTATTAGATAAGTGTGTTGAAAAATCATAAAAAAAGCATGTTAATTGTTAAAGCTACTGTTCAAATACTTTTCTTCCTCTTGACCATAAATTGATTGGCCCGTTGTTGGCGTGCTTGCAGAGCATCTGCCTTCCAAGCCGGTTCCCAGGTTCTGGCTTAGTGTCTGGGTGTTACTGGGAGCTCCCCCAGAGTTCGTTGCGTGGTACCCACGGTACAAACTTACTGGTTTGGCGTTAAACAATTTGTATTATTGTCTGGAGCATTATTATTATTATAAGATTTTAACAGAAATTATATACAATTTAAATTTAGAATGCACATAAAAGTAACTAACAGCAACAGAAACGAAACAATTGAAGTAAGTATAAATATTATAGATTCCTTGAATTATAATATTTGGCTTTACAAAAACGATGTTGTTTTATTTGAATTTTAAGCAAAGTTATAAATTAAACGGCGTGCCTAGTGTTTGTTATTTAGAAAGCCAGTGAAAGGCAGATAGTACATATTTCAACAAACCTTAAATTTTTTTCCAGTCACTCTCATACCTTCTGTACTGAGGTAGGCACCAACTAAGCCCGGTCGCGGTAGGTTCAGAGTTACTCAGATGTGACAGATATACAAATCAGAATAACTTCAATAGTATTTCAACGAAGCTGCCATTTGGATATTTTAAAATATACTACTATTGTTATTGAAAAATAATGCTCTTTATTTGGACCTACTTCTGTTTTATTAACAATTGTCTACTCCAACAAACTTAATTGTGGCACTGGCTTGGCGATAAGAATACGATTAGCGGGAAGATGGTTGCGTGCTACTAAGACCCTACTGGCCCTGCGGCACTGCCCTGTCCCACACGCAGTCACGCATCCTCTTGCCATAATTACTGAAAGTGCATTTCACGGCCCCAAACATGTCAGTGTCTTAAAGAAGAGTAATATTTTTAACAATCTTATGTAATTAACAATGTATGAAATATTTGATTTACTTTGCTACATTGTAGGTAAAAAGTATTTTTTTATGAGTTGTTATTATAACAATTTAGTGCAGTTATTATTACAATATAATAATAGTTATAAGACACGTTTTGAATTAATTGTGCTCCCAACAAGCAAATATAATATGTATCAATTTCTATCGAATTGACCCCTATGATGTATGTTCAGCGATATCCAGTAGTTTCTAAGTTTTATTAAAATCAGATTTTAAAAAGAACTTGGGCTTATGATCGTTATTTTTTTCTGAAAGTAGCCCCATAGTATTACTTTACGTTAGTAACTGATTAATCTGTGGTATTACCATTACATATATTAATAGTACTATTGCAAAATGGTCATAAAGTGATCGATGAAAAGTATTTTTTTTTAATGGCGTGGCGCAAGTTGAGCGCATTTGCCAAAGTTAAAATTTTGACTATCATTATAAAGCAGTTGGGTTATTCAGAAAAATATTGATGAAGAAGTCCTATCAAGTTGTACAATATCTGGTAATATTCCTATAGAATTAGAAAAAATGGATTATAAATCACGTCCACGCTATCACACGCGCATCTCTTCGAGCTCGATCGTTGCAACTTATTATGCGGTTACCGTCTCTCACTGTTCCAACGCCACCGTCCATCCACTGCGGTGGCCAACATACATTATATCACACACATTATGTCTAAACACGTATTTATGTAAAGATCATCGTGTGTAGGTATTTACTCGTAATTATCGTGTTGCGCTTTTCTAAGAAATTATAATTTCGACAAATAAATCGCCAATAAAACTTACAGACAACAAAGAAAACGATTCAATGCTTACTGAGAACTATCTCAGCTCTCATAACCTTTGTCAAATCACTTCAAATCTGCTCACACGTCCGTTCCTCCGAGAACGATCTTTATCAGCGAATTGTAAGAACTGGAACAGAACATTCAGTCTGTTTCATCCAAATCGATCATTGCACGGACTCGCCGCGCATAACGAAAGAGTCATATCCGGCCGATTCATGGAATCGAATATTTAATATTTCGCACAATCGAGTCCCTCGCATCACGCATCAGCGATACCGCAGTGTTTAGTATTCCTCTCAAGACCTAAAGCAATAATAAATTCTTGTGCACTTGCAGTATCACATAATGCCAAGAAACCACAGTTGACTACCGAATGTTAAATGGATACCTAACCATTGTTCTCTTAAGTATTTTCCAATAAAACTAATTTGCGACATTAATTTTATGTATCTATGACAACTAAAATTAAAAATAGTACTCATATGTAAGTAACCTAATATGAAAAAAGAAGAAAAAAATATTAATTCGAAAGTCGGTTTTAAATACTTGATAAGCAGTTCCTGTTTCCGGGACATTCACCTCATTTAAATACAAAGCCTTGGTCTGTCGCGGCTGCCGGTAACACTGCTACACATTTTAGTGATCACGTCCGTCCAAAAAATCAATTGCTGTCCAAAGTAGGCGCATGACTAGTCTGTCCACTGTCCCTGCCGCCTATCCTGAGTAAAATTTAAGTAGATAATCACAATAAGACCAAATATTGCGGAAAGTAGCATCAGCGCATGGTTTTCTTGTGCCTTAATTGTCTGTCCATCTTGAATGCGCGAAGTGGCGTAACTTGTGTGTTTGAAATATATATATTTATTTATTGATGTTTATTGCACACGCAAACGTAAGGAAAAAGGCACAGTGAGGATGAGCAAACAGTAGGTACCTACTGTTTGCTCATAGCTTGTATCTAAAATAAATTTCTTCCAACAGACCCGCGAGAGTAACAATTACAAAGTAGAAAGAAGAATGTATGTTAGTAGACTGTTATATCGACTTTACCAATAACATATTGGGAGTTTTTTCATGAGCCGTCACTGGAAAAGTATCGGCACGGCAACAATGAAAAGAGAAAAATATGGAAATGTGTAAGGGAATTATTGCTTCATTTACGGATGTTGTCATAGCAACGGCCCTGCCAATGAAATGCGGATGCCAGTCCATAGCGTCAATATTTGATATAATATTGTCATACCTTTTGTATAACTTTAGTAGCGTAGTGAGGTCGATGTCGAGAATTAACAATATAAATATTATAATACATACATGTTACATGTATACTATACTTATATATACATATATGTATACTAGTAAGTAAGTACATTTAGTAAATAAACATACAGATTTCTCTGTATTACATAGATTATTATTTATATCTAATATTATACATTATGTAAATTATCTAATTCCATGCGATCATAACTAGGTTAGGTTGACCACTCGCCAAACCATTAACTCCAATGTCTAATATCTATTACATGTAAATGAAATAACTCAGTTATGATGTCTTTTCTGTTAGGCATAAACTATGTACGTACGAATTCTTATACTCAATCACTAGTAATAACTTCTATAGAACAAATTACATCGTTCAATTTATTTCCTTTATAACAACACAAGTCATATAATGTAAGGGCCGTTATCACGTACGTGCATCATGTTGTACAGATGTTAAGTAAAGCTACGAGCTGGCAGGCAGCTTGTTCCCAGGCGTGACACAAGCGATGGCATTCTTTGCCCATACGAAGCCGCGTGTGCCACCTGGCTGTTCCCGGACGTGTCATTACTTGTCGAGGGACTACATTCCCTGGTCACCAAGACCGCAACTGCCGCCTTCCTCTTAAACTTTTTTAATGCAATCCCAGAAAACTACCGGCGAATGTGCAACTGACGACATATGTAACATCACACATTATTATTGCCTTCCGTTATGTTATTAGCTTTAAAAAATGTGTTCTCTCGTTCTCATAACTGTTAGTAAGTACTTACTTAAATGTATTTTCATTACAAAATAATATGGAAGGAAAGTCATTCGCTTACTCGTTTCGTTTATGAAAACAACTTTGAACTACAACAATAATTAATATTGTCTTCGGCTTGTCGCAGTTGTCCTTAACTGCGTTGAGTGTAATTAATATGTTATTGTATTTTGTAAAAATGCAATGAATCTCGTTTTTTCCTAAGGATAAAATTATGGTAATGAGAAATGAATCTATGTTTCCTATAAATTATCCTCGTTCTAACAAACGATGCTCGTCTGTAACCCACAGTTATTCTCTGAATCGCTTCTAACGCTCCAAATTTCCCTACATCATAATAGCCAGTGACGCATTTGCCAACTAAAATTGAAAAATGTTTTAACAAAAATTCCTCCGAAGTATATAAGACCTTTTAGTTTATGTATTAGAATATTTTTGCGAATGGTCATCTAAATCTATTTTAGATGTAGCATAACATAGATATTCGTAAAGTATTACGATCTGCTGTTCAAATAATTTACTTGTATAAGTACGTAGCATAAATTGATACATGGTCGTTTGCTGGAAATCAATATAAGAAATGCACTTGTATGAGAGGCAATCACAAGTCGCGTTCGCGGAATAAACTGTCATCAGGTGGGGAACTGGCTGGCGGTTGCGCTCCTACCTACCTGTACATGAACAAGTTTTTGCCCCGCAGTCAATACTCGTACATATATATTGTGATTTTTCTAAATGTTAACTTGAGTTTGAGTGTTGAACCGTTTCCAACGTGCAGCCCTAAACTACGTTAACTGTAAAAAAAATCACTAGTTACCGGTATACTTATTACTGCAACTGTTAATAACACACTACTAACTACGTAATAACAAAGAACTACCCAGTTATGAAATAGAAAAGTATATATTATTCGTAACCGATGTCACTAATCATTTTATTGACAGTTAACCGCATAGTTACTAAGGTGACACACCTGTTATTCCGATGTACAACAGTAACTGTTGTACATCGTAACATTTCTGAAAATGATTTAAAAAAGATTTTAAGCTTAAAATGAATATTAACAAGACATGAGCCAAGTTATTTATAATTGTAAGATTTTAAAAGTTACTTCTTTATGTACTAAAAGTAATTTTTCAACAACAGCAGGTTATAAATTTTCTCAGAGAAAGCAATAAATCACGAATTTATCGCGAATCGCGTGGCGTGTGCGTATTATCGCGTGCAATGAGCATCCAATCGTCGACGCATTACTTTTCTGCTTGTTAACTTCGCTATAAATGATGACACCGTTATGTGCAGCGATATCACATTCCGTACGAATTTTTACAATTCCTATATCTCACATTGAAATACACATCCTTATAATTGTTACATTTTATTATATACATACTCGTATTTACAATAGTACAATCAGTACAATAGTAATGTACAATCATGGTTGTTTTATTTAGTACACTATTCCCACAACATATTGTCATTGTTGCGTGACGTGCAGCTTACGGCAAACGAACGATAATTATGGCCTAGTATAAATGTGTGGGGGAGACGATGTTGCTATGTGGTGTGACAACAAACGCCAAGAAATGCCTAATTGCAGTATTTTCAAAGAAGTGATCAAGTTGCGGTATCAACAAAGGTTTGCATTGCGTTCCGTTATTGAACCGGTGTTGATTTGGCGGCAGCTACCATCGCTAGTACTAATTGCTTCGAGGAACCGGTACAATTTACGAGTGTTCTTATTTGTCATCCCTAGTAACTACTCCCTTTCGTATTTAATATTATCTGTAAATACATGCTGTGACTTCTTTTAGTTTGTATCGTCAATATTTTGCGAATTCCGAAGAATGTATAATATTTTAATGTAACTTTCATTGACATTAGCTTAAAATTACTCCGATAAAATAAATGTCAATTGCTTACTTTAAGTACCTTTAACATACATAATAATAATAATTAATACCTATATGTAGTCACTGTAGCCACTGTTTTTGTAATTCACAGTTCAGATTTATGTACCTATGTTAACTGGCTTTTAATAAGAGCAATTTTAGTCTTCAGACTTGGTCTGAGTTTTTGTCGTGTCATTTAAATCTAATTATTTATCATACGTAACGATATGTTACTGTTATCTTGTTAATATCATATACATAGGTACTCAATCTCAAATGTTGAATATTTTTTGTTTCAAAACCCGGATATAGTCGTATTAATTAACTTACAATGAGGTTGTGGTCGCAAATCATCTAAATTCGATTAAAACTATGATGTTATCACCTCATCAACTATAGTACTTACTATTTGGTTTTTCCGAAAATAATCTGACAATCTTTGATCATTTACCTGACAATCTTTATTTTTATATATAGTTTACATGGATTTGTCTTCCTTAATACACATAGTATTTATTTGGTCAAGGGGACTGAAATTTGATCTATTATTTAAATCACCAGTGTTTATTACCTTATCTTACAGAATTATCTATATATTCTTTTTTTTCGTTTTTGTCTATAATGTAAACAAATGTGGCGACTATGACATTTGTAACATAACTAGAGATGGGCTGGTTCGCAAATGATTGACTCAATTGTCATAGTTATTATTGGTTATTAGTAAAGCAAACATTTTTAGAATTTTTGCCTGTTTGTGCTTGAATAAAAACCACCAAGAATTAAAAGAATAATAAACGTGAAATAAATGTAAACATTTGTATTTTTAAAAAACGTTTAAAAATAAAGAACAGGAGATTATTATTGTTTGCACATCGCTAACGATATTATTTTTCCGTTATTATTCTGTCTTACATTTCGGATGAATTGATTTATGACAATAATTTGATCTAGGAACATAGGGCAACCTTAAGGTAACATTACAAATTAAAAACAACCCTCTTGACAAATAACCTCAATTTTTCCAATGCCGCAATATATTGGATAATATTAATGTTATTTGTGAATATTTCATAGTTTTGCGTATGTAATAGAAAAGCGGTGTTATTAGAGCTGTGTAATATGTCGGACCAGCGAACGGTGAAAACTTAGCGAAATTTTGGTTAGTTTTTTTTTGGTTTTACTTGTTTGTTTACATTATGGACAAAAATAAAAAAAATGGGATGTATGTACATCGCTATCTTAGTTGTACAGTAGGAAAAAATAAAACCTTGCAAACTTTTTCATGAAATAAACATAACGAAAGCGTTATCGAACTGTCTCATGAAGGCTTCTATTAATTTAATTTATAGTCTAATCAAATAACAGTTGAAAGTTTGAAACCGAAATTACGGCTACAATGCCGAAATATTAATATACATCCATACATATCTTCACGCTGTATCCCTAACGGGGTAGTCAGGAGGACGGAGCGCCAAGCTTCGGGGTCCTTACATACTTCTTTCACTTCCGAAATAAATTTTGATACAATGTTCATAAATGTGTTATAAACATGTGTGTAAAAGTTTAGCATTCTAACCTCCCTGGTTAGAACAACACAAGTTAGAATTATAACTAGAATCCCGGGTTAGAATAAAACAAATTCGCTTGGAAAACAAATATAAGAATTAAAGCATTTTCTAAATCGCTCTACAACAGTAACGTAACAGTAAGTCAATAGACAAGAAAGTCGCAACATAATGTAAAATTTGACGTGAAATTGCTTAGCCTATAACTTCTTTGTCGTTGGGGTATTTTATTAACAGAGTTAAGAGGTTATAATGAAAACTTTCGTCATAAAGCCATGAAAAGTTGTCATTTTCAACTCTTTTTTTATAAATAGAATTTTAATGTTATCATTTAAAAGGTTTTTGGAATTTTTTTTTTTAACGGTTTTAATATTTAAATAGCAGACTTTTTATTACATTTTACTTTAATTTTTTTTTTAATTATGTACGTATTTTTCACTCGAGTACGAGTGACAAAACTGACTGGATCAGCATCACTATAACATCGTGAAAAAAAACAATGTACCTAATGAAAAAGTGTTGTTCATCAAAATAGATCTGTAAAAAAGAAATGTTAAATTACAATTTAAAAAAGTGTTCTTTCAGTTTTTCACGTTCGTGCTTCATAAGTGTTTGTTCATGAAGACACAATATGTTATTTTTAGAATTTCATTACGATATTGAAACAATTAGATAATTGTAATGGAATTGTCATCATTTAAAAATGACCGTTTACTACTGAATAAAACTGAATATGAATATTTAATATGGTCGATCTTCGATCACATTGGTCGATAGACACATCATATGTGAACATTCTTTTAATATTTTTAAAATTTTTATAAAGAGCTTCAAATTTAGTAAATAGGTAAATTATAAATACATGTAATAGTCAAATTTTTTTATCCTTTTTCTGTGTGGACCTGTGGAGGTAGCATCGGACGATTTATGGCAATGTTGGTTAAAGGGAACGCAACCCGACACAGGTCAAAGACCGGTTTGTGTTATTTCGGAATTATTTGCGGAGGGCGCAGGAGACGATACTTGACGGAGGATGACCTCACCTGGTTTTTTTGCACATTCAACGCTGGCTGTATTGTACTAGTAGAAAGTTCTTTCGGTAGAAAAATATTAAGGAAGCATTACTAAATATATAAAATAAGAATTCTATTAATGTCTCTACTTTCCTATCCATATTATAAAAACAGAGCATCGGCCATTTGTTTCCTCTGTTTTGTTTAACCCGAGATCAAGTGATCAACTCAAACACCATTTGCACATAGATGGGCCTCTTTTATTTCACTAAAACATAGACTATCTTTGAACAGTACCTCCCTCCCATACAAGCGAAACCGCGGATAAAAGCCATAATGTACTACTATATCATGCATCATGAGTCATTGCTTTAGAAAAAGTTAAAAATATTCGCGTCGTTCTCCCAAGGACTGGAATGAAGACTGTAAACATTACGTTCGAAATGTATCCTCTTAATTGCGTTTTCTCGGAAATTCTCAAGAAAATAGTTGCTAAAGGTAATTCGTGTTTTTGATCGCTTGTTATACCACGGGAATACTTCGCCATATGGTTAGAATCCGTTGGTACACCACCCAGTTTTAGCAGCGAATTTTAACCACACACACAATTTCTGGGAAACAATTCCCTCGCGGCCTTGCGATGAAACATCGCTCAAATGTTTGTTTTACTTTCAAACGAATCCAAATTGACGGCCGCGAAATTTTACTTTTTCGTGGGAAACGCTAGTTTTAGGGGTCGTTTTGTTTGCACAAACCAAATTCGTTGAAAAATTTACAGCTTTGCCTTAACACGAATCGCCTGTGAAAGTATTTACATTAATGTACAACACCGATAATAATAATTTGAATAAATACCACTAAAAAGATTCATGATTTTTTCGTTTGCGTGTAATATTCTGGGAATTGCAGCTGTTATTGGTAGCCGGAATGACGCTTCATTAGTCGCAACTGCGAATTGTTTCCTGTAGATAGAATGCAAGCGGTTTGATCCCATCGCATTCGACATAATACGGTTGTTTAATCTCTAAAGTCTCAATCAGGATATCATCGTGTGGGCATTGAACACAAATTGTACCCTACTATGCTTGTATTTGAACCAATAATATACCCAGAGGTAAAATATATATATACCATGTCGTACCATGTCGTTATCTACTATTCTCTTCGAAATCAATGAAGTGTACTCTTCAATAACTGTTATCATTAAATACTTACATCATTTTCGTTGATGAACGTAACTTCATCGACATATTACATTTCAATTCTATTTAAAAATAATGAACAGAAGTTAAAACATTCAGTAACTATTGTAAAGAATGAATAATTTTTGTCCAGGTTCAAAGACGGCATAGCATACCCATGGTCGGCGGGAGTATCAAATTTGATCTTGTACCCGGAGGCGGCCAACCAGACTTTGTATACGAGGCGAGCAGCACGCGCCGATTCTGGAAACTACACCTGTAAGATTAGCAACGAGACACACAGCGAAACACATATGCTCACGCTGGATATATTAGGTAAAACCTAACTTAATCGATATAAATAAATATCTAGGATAATAATGATAAATTAATGTTTCTTTGCATGTTTGTCGTCTATGCGTTCCTAAACCGATTGTGATGAAACTGGTGTTGTTCTGCGTACGGCCGCGAAGGTTTCCGAGTTATTTAATTTAGTAAATAAAAGACTACGCAAGCCAACTCTCGGGCAACAGCCAGTATATAATAAAACCTTGATTTTAATAATCCACACTTATTATATTTAATCACCAAAAAGAGTCAAATCATAATCAAATTCATCACATAGCTTTTTTTGTTAATTAATTACATTATAACTGTCGCATTACCTATTGTTTAGTAATAAGTAGTACAAATTACATTACCTATCGTTTCATTTTTGGCACTTATTTATAACTTCATATCTTCACTGGATCTCTCAAGAGATCCAAGAGATCAAAACATGTTCTAAACTTTAAAACGCTCCTAGAATAACATTATTTCATAAATTTTGGTTTTTCTTATGATGGGTATTGTAAAAATATCTTACTTGTAATAAACAGGTACTTTGTTGTTTTAAGGCTGCATCTCAGTCCATTGAGGTATTATAAAAATGTTGAAAGTTGATTAAATATGACCACTGAGCATAGTGGATAAAGTCCATTATAACTATACTTGTAGAAATTCTGAAAATGTTACAAAATGAACATGCATACTTATAAGTGGATATAATAGTGGCGTATAATACATTGTTTTGTATTGAAATTTGTATGTACTTACGTTATTCGGATATATGACCTTATTGACGTATGTAATATGAGTAGATCAAGTAAAAGCTGGTAGAGCGGTAGGCATGTGGAAAATATTCGGCTATTACAAAATATTTATAGCTTTATCAAAGACTCGACATTGAAGTCCGCCTAGTAAACTATTGGACAAAAGTAGCCTAAAAACCAAATGAGCTGTTTGACCATAATATGTAAAATATAGTTATTAACATAAATATGTATTATATACTTATAATTTAATCAATGTTGGCAATATTGTAATTAATAAATAATTCGTCATAATATGTTAACGAAATATTTTTTGCAGATAAATCTACAGATGAACCGAAAATAATGTTCATATCAAAAGATCGTTGGGTCGAGGAAGGAGCCAGACTACGACTGTTTTGTGAAGCACTCATTGGTTAGTAATAGATTATAGTCTTCTTTTAAAATTATATTCTTAAACTGAAAGATACACTTAATGTCATCATGAGCACCACTGTGAAAAAATATTCAGAAGTAGTGGGAGTAGGGAGAGTAAGAATAAGCTGTTTCCGTTAGCTAGCTCTAAGCAACGAGACTGTAACGTTTTGGTCCTGTAGCGCTGACTCCTATAGTTTATCATCAATTAATGCTTAATAGAATTGAAAAACCATAACTCTTATATTTTTCAAATAAAAAAAAAGAACACCCAAACATACGATGCGACGACAAGGCGTTGACGTCCCGCGCTTCAACACTACCCCTGCAGGCCCAACTCGTTCTGACTACACAAACCTTGCGTCTAACATTTTTACTCATTCTTTATAGAAATACTACTAAAGACTATACATTTTTCTAACCATATCAGCGCCAGGATCTAGAGCACTGGTTCCCAAACTTATTTTGTCTACTGAGTCGAGAGCTCATGCAGTCGTTGCCTAAGATGCCTCCTAGCTAAATGAAATTACAAATCACCCCCCAGGCCTCTACACAACGCCCCCATTTTTATTTCTGGGTTCTCTTACCGCCACCCTTTAGGTCTGCAGCGCCCACAAGGGGGCGTTATCGCCCACTTTGGGAATGGCTGATCTAGAGGAAGGAATACAATATTGTATAAGCAACCGTAAATGATTCTGGAAAATCGAATCAGCACCAAACCAAATCGACTTAAACAAGTTATGCCTTATTAAAAAATAAACATGCAAAAATAAGTTAATATTACAAAAATGAAAAGCGTTTTTCAATGTTATGTTTTTGAATCTCACCTAACAAACCATCAGGCCTAAATATTTTTAACACTGAAATTTTACTATTCATTATTATTATGACATATACGTGGAATATTTTTTGTTTTAGTATGAATATCTTATTCTCTTTATAAAAAGTGAAATACCTACTCGATTGTAACCTTGTGTCTATTTATGTAGAAAATAAGCTCTTATTTCTTGGTGTCCAATAATGAAAAAAAAACGATAAATAAAACTTTAAGGAAAATCGAAATTACTTCTTAATTAATCATAGGCGGATATTCGATTAGGAAAACTTTGTCCGTTTGACCAATTTAATGTAGATAGAAACAAAATTACCAGGTCGTTTAGTTTTTTTAACGTTTTCCTCTCGACGTCGCATCGTTACTCAGTAACTTGGACTTTGTATTTTTTAGATTTAATGGCGTTGTCTATTAGATCCAAGATTTGTATTTTATAACATGTAGTTGGTATGTTTTTGTTATTAGAGTTAAGTGTAAAAAGTTACATAAATCAAAAAGATTGATAAATTATATGTGGCTAGTAGTTATATTTGCGGAAATGAATAACTTACATTTAGCTGATATCTATAATATAAAAATTTTAGTGTTAAACTCATAATTTACTTTCGGCATTACTATCACTGATTCCAAAAGCAGATAATGTTCATAAATTATATAAGCATATATGTAACTTCCATATTATAAATATTATATATATATATATGACAATGGTAGACATGCGATTAGAAACACTAAGTATGACTTTTAGTTTTAGTACAAATTAACTTCATAACAAGTAATGTTACACATAGTATAGAGGAATTATACCGCATCCTTAGGCTACAATAAACAATAAATACAATGTACAATTATAGCTATATTGTATGTCGTATCCACACCATGATATACTGTTTTGTCAGTTTGGGAAATACCGTACTAGAGTGGACAAAAACAGAGTCATTATTCCTTCTAAATATGAATAGAGTTAATTAAACCGTAAATAATACAGTTAAGTAGTAGATACATTTTATTAATGATACATTAATACGAGTAGATAATTAATATTTGGTTAGGAAGCCTCAGCTATCGATTTACAGCTCTTCAACGACGTGGGACATGGCTTTAATTCTATCAATTTTTCACACATTTCTAGAAGAATAATTCTCTAACCTTCTACAAATGCGTTATAAAGTTCATTGATGTTGTGATATTTTTATCCAACAATTTTTTCCTTTTCAACGTACCACAAATTCTCGATCTACTCTCGATTCAAATCTGTACTATTTGTGAGTCACAGAGACCAATTGGTTTCTTAAAAGTATTTTAACGCTGTTCGCTGTATGTTTTAAAGTATTATACATTACAACGGCTAAAGTTTAGTTCATTGTCGTGCTGAAATATTCTGGTAACTGGTATATTATCATCAGAAAATGGATTCATTATTTCCTGCAATATACTTTTATACGGAAACTGATCCAACATCCCTCCAATGTTTCTTACAGGACTACCCCGTATCCAGAAAAACATCCCCGTACTATAATACTCGTGTACTTGTTTAGTGCCTCGTTGGTTGGGCGACGCATATAACTTTTGTCAACGGAATTTATCAAATTAATTTTAGTTTCGACAAAAAATAAAACCTTTCCCATTGACCAGCTGCCTAACTACAAGACTTTCTAGCAAAGGCTAAACGATTTTCTCTATATTTCTTTGTAAAAATTGAAACTTTTCGAGCAAGTCTCCCAAACAATTTTTCTATAACTAGCTGCCTGCGGCCTAGTCTTATGGATATGTTTCGTGTGTCGTCTTGAGAAAAAACTTCCTTTCGAATTACATTCAAGCCTAAGGATGCGTCTGGTCAAACGAGTCATAAGCATGTCCTCATTGGTCTTCTTTGGCCGAATTTTTCTAGTTAATAAGTTTTTAATATACGTAATAAATCAATTATCATGTTGTTTACAATACACAGTAGCGTTAAAAACTTTCTTTACTGAATACTATATGATTACGATCTTTCTGTAGTTCCAATTTCCAGTGAAATTAAATTTAATTGTTACATTTCTTGTCGATGCAACATAACTTGTATTTATCCGTTTTTGTCGTTATAGTGAGACAAAATTTGTCAGAACAGAGGTCAGAACCATATCAAAACTGTCAAAATGGCGGGCAAAGCTTATAAAAAGTAAAGGCCTATTTTTGTTTCAAATTTAAAACAAGAACCGTACCTACTGTTTGTAATTTGTTGTCCGGGCTTCCAGTACTAAGCATATTATACTTGCTTATATTAATTTTTTTTTAAATAATCACTGTTTGTCTTTCTCTAAAAGGTAAATCTGGGAGTTCGTAGACCCAGTACAAATATAGGGTTCCGTAATATCGGTTTCATCCATAGCTTGCTAAACGCGATATTTCTTCAAAAATTTAGCCTTGGTTTTATTTTTTCGCTATAATCCACTACGTTACAATCAGTTACGAGGAAATATTGCTGACCAGGAATATCGCTCGGGTCAACAGGTACATGTTTCGTCATCAATTATGAGAACTTTTTTCAAGGTCTTGTGTAAACGACACCCTTAATTAGCACGTACACTTAGTCTTTGACGTGGATCTTGACGTGGACTTTTATTCAAGAAAGACTTGACTTAGATATTTTCAGTTTATATGCCGCAATTCTCACCGATGTTGAAGGTGTCTGTCCAAAAACTTTTTTTACTCTGTTAATATTTCGATCTGTTGTAACTGTACGCTGTCTTCCGGAAATCTTTTTGAAATCAGTCTCCACTGTTTCTTCATTATGTTTTATTACTCTGTACAAATTAGTTCTTATAGCTCCTTCTTGAAAGAAATGACGCACTGTCTCAGACTCCATTACGCAGATAATATTGAGTTATACTCTCTTTGCAAACTCTCTTGTTCAGCTCACTTCATTTTTGAAAAATAGAAAAACGATTGACAAAAACCCGTCAAACGATGTTCGATTTTCTTTTTTTTTTACTATGACTACCATTTATTCTTTTCTTGTTTTTTTTCTTTGGCCAGTACGAACATTAAAAAGTCTCTTTACTTCTGGGACACTCTTTAATTTAAAGATTATAAAGAGAGAGAACGGATGTTGTAAGTTTGTGCATAATATGTGGAGGGTAATCTCCGGAACCACTGTACCTATTTGAATAATTCTTTCACCATTTGAAAGGTACATTATTCCAGATAGACATAGCCTATATATTATATATTCAACCCGGCTGTAGTCGAGAAGGACCGCAAGTTTCGAATGTTTTTAAATTAGACTGCATGTCATGAAATATATACAGCTACATTGCAACGTAATAAATAATCCTTGGTCATAGATAAACTGCAGTACAAATATTGTCTTCATTTGTTAATTACTAAGTTGTACTATATATAGTTGTTTCTAATTGGTAATTTCCTGCAGCATATATCAAGAAAGTGAAGAAATTCTTTATAAATATCAGTAACTTAAACGTAACTTCCGTTTTCGTAACTTCCGGTTATGCAACGAAATTAGACCTCAGAGAATTTGCTTCAGAATTGGCATTTACGTGGGAATTTTATTTTTTCTTAAAAATTATTTTTGTGTATGTTGTCGTTATACAGGTCGATCATACCTGGCAGACGCACGCAGCGACCTCCGCTGGCGCAAGGTCTGGCCCAACGGTACAGAGAGCGACTTACTACCCACACAGCAAGAACTCAAAACATCTCGGTAAGTGTACTTTCCTTTAAACACTCCTTTTGTAGCCTTTGTTATTTCTACGCGACATTTCTGGGAACTACATTGTTCGTAGAAACAAGCGAGTCGTAGAATTCGTTGCTTTACTAGTTTAACTCAGATTAATTTCGATTACATTGTGTATCTAGTATTTAATTTTCCACACAAATAGCAAATTCTTTTGTTCTAAAATTATTTATTCATTCATTGATATCTATTGCACTCACAAACATTACACCAGAAAGATTTCATACAGAAAGGGTGAGCAAAGGCTACATTATTATAAAAAAAATTATTGTTGTTTACATTCTATTCTATAAGACTTACAATTAGTATAACAATAAATACATATAAAATACTTTTCATTAAAAAAATCTTATTATGTGTTTACTATCACTTATTCGTTTTTCGACGCTAATCGCATCAAAAATTTTTAACCCAACAAAGATTTTTGTAATTTTTAAACGACACACATACCTACATGCAGAGCACTATAGCTATAATCCAATAACAAGATCTAGTAACAAGAAAAAATTAACACGTTAAAATTATTAAAAACTCATCTATCGGATAGAACATTTATGCAGGTTATAACTTAAAAACGTGGATTAAATCCATTAATTACAGTTTAATGTTTTTATTTTTACCGTAATATTTGCATTTACAAACAGTCCTACAAGACAGGCTTAAATACGACAACCAGTAAGGACACTAATATTTTTAGTAAAAATATACGTATATTTCACAGTGAGGATGTGGAGGACATTATCGGCTCTTACTTGATAGTAGACAGCGTATCTGCTGCCGACTACGGCAATTATGTGTGCGTGGTCCACAGCAATGACGTCGTCTCCAGAAATTACATCACTCTACATTATAAACGTGAGTAACGACTTTTAATTTTATTTCTTCTCTGTTCCTTTCCTTGTTAATTTCCTCAAAAGTTTTTTTTGCTCTTATGATATTTGTGTTATCAATCAAAGATTGCTTCACGTACTGAATTTATGATAAAAGTACATAACTGTACCCTAGCATACGTACATATATCATGTGCGTTGTAAAGACACTGCAATCGCTGGCCGTGGACATGCGTAACTCCGAATTCAAAAATTCAAATGTTTCGGTTTCGCACGCAGAGTCGGAATCTTTAATGATTCCTTCCAACAATTATCAACTCCGAGGAGTAGTTATTTATTCCCTCCAAACGTACGTATGAGTCCGACAAGATTCGCAGGTCCGTCGTACAAAACCGATTCATAGTTTTCTAGGCTTATTGGGATTTAAAAAAAAAAGAAAGAAATAGGTACGTAAGATTAGAGATTGTCAGTCCTAAGCCTGTTAAGTACTAAGTAAAAACAAACGACAGCTTCAAACTTTACTGTACTAACTGCAAGAAAGTACATGTTACATGTGCAACTAAATGAAATGTACCCTATTACTATATACTATTTGATAAATATGACGAAAGTCGTACTACGAATCATGCAAAGCTAACGCTATTCTTCAATAGCAAAAGTTACTGTGATTCTAAAGAGTCAAGGAATCATTAAATGGAATTTGATCCGCGAGAGGATTCGGACTGAGTGATTCGAATCACTCGAGTTGAGAGTACTTATGGCTAGCCGGCCGTGCTGGTGTGGTGTCCTTGTTTCTGAAATGGCGATATAGAATAGGTATGCTCTGTTGTAGAGGTGAGCCTTGATCCAACGAACTTAGTCAAAACCAACTGTTCTTTTAAAAAAACACACCTGTTTTTTTTTCAGATTGAAATAGTTTTATATTAATACAATGAAACGTTAACAATAGGTTTATGCTAACGTTTATAAAAATAGCATGTATAACGACCTCGATGGCGCAGTGGTTTAGACTTTGCATCCAGGCGCTGAATGTTCCGAGTTCGATTCACGGTCGGGTCTGGGTATACTGGGAGATGCCGCCAGTAGTCGTCGTCTGGTTCTCATAGCACAAGGAATTGCCTAGTTTAAGATTAGATGATTGGTGTGTATTGTCTGGCGCATTATTATTAAGCGGATTCAGATCATTTTTTTTTGGTTATTTTGTATGTAACGAACCCTAACTGTAAAAACCTCGGATCAAGAAACGTAATGGACGGAGTCATAATAAGTTGCCGCTCTTGCCACCGTGTGTCAAACGAATTTTCCTGCCTCTTTCTACCTCACCAAGCGTAATCACAATTAAAACAGTTAGCTATAGTAAGTATGGCAACCTCGCACTATCCGTGTGTTTCGTGTCAGTTTATGAAGCGATCATATAAAAAATTATTTGTAAAATACTCGTGAATCTTAAGTGTTTTGCGTACAAAAATAAAAATATGTCACGTTCAGTAATATTTATTAAAAACAAAAAAGTACATACATATGTTAATATTTACAAACTTATAACTACACATTATCTTAAATAATAAACTTCCTCAAAGTTGCCGCTTAGAAAGCTGTCATTGCTTAAAGTACCCAGCAGACTGGCAGCATTGCCTCTTTGAATAGCCAAACTGATTGTTGTATAATGTATATCGTTGTACTGTCACCTTCTCTAGTCATACACATTAGTAAAAATCTAGTCTGTCAACAAAAAAAGGACACTTTTCGAGTCCGCCTATGCAGCCCAGTGCAACCGAATTCGTTCGTTACCTCCGCGCTCTATGGCGATAAATAACAGTAAAGTTAATATTCGCATTTGCGGTTTGATCACATTTTAGCGCGGAGAAATCTCAACATTTGTTTTTGCATATAATCTTAATTTGCAAGAAAACTACATTACCCATTAAAAAACTGGTTTCAGAGATTTGAGATATTATAATTATTAATTACCTATCCATATTAGTAAAAACAATTTTAAAATTCTGAAGAATTTCGCAGATGCAACTGGATCTTTGTACAAAACAGGGTATTTTCTGGAATTTTTTTTATCGACTTTTTTTATTCAATCAACCCGTCAATGTAAGGATTCAAGATAAAGAATTGAAGGTGTTGTATCCAAATATCTAACTTAGTCATACAAATCACACCAAAGTCTGCACAGCCGGATTCTAAAGGACACGCTTTTAGAGCATTGTGATACTTGGTCCGAGATAAAAATTCGTTAAATTGACTTGGTTTCGTCGTCGTTTTTTATTATTATGTGCTAAATGTATAACAACGAGACGCTCTCCGCATCTCATACGCAATGAAACAACCCTACGTACCCGCAGGCTTATTACGTAACTCGCAATCAGCATGCGACAGCTAATATCGCGCGATATCTGCTGTCAAAACGAGAATTTGCTTAATATAATTTGTATAGTAGCGCTAAATCTACCGCGAAAAATGAATTTTACGAACATAGAATAATAGATATGCAATCGTCATACATGATACCAATTTTTTATTACAATTAGTCACCGGTCGCGAGATGATCGCGTGGCTGTCGCTGTCTGCAAATTTTTAGGTAATAACTCCGCCGGTCGAAACGGCAATTCCGTTACGCATGAGGCGGTAGTCGGTTATCTACATACTGTTTGTCGGTGTGGACAGACGGCGGCGGAGGCGGCGGGGGCGGCGGGGCCGGCGCGGCGGGCGGCGGCGTGCCGTGGCGCGCGCTGGGCGCGTGCGGCGCGGCCGGCGCGCTGCTGGCGCTGTCGGCGGCGGCGCTGCACCGCCGCTGCACGCCGCGCCTGCTGCTGGCCGCGCGCCACGCTCGCGCGCGCGCCGCCTCCAGCGCGCAGCGCGCCCGCGGTATGGTTATTTTTTAATTTACTGTTTGTACGATTCTTCCTTGAAGGAGAAGCACTGGGACTTTTTGGCGGGAACGGGAGAAGTGAGGTTGTCATTTTATTTACATTTTCTATTTTTTATATTTTTAGGAGTTTTAAAAGTACAACAGTGACAGTATATTGCGTTTTCAAATTCTGTATGAGTGAAAAGAATGGAGTAGGTCTAAATAAACATGCGTAGCTGAAGTTCTTGCGCTCATCCAAGAAATCCTTTGTAACCTCAGTAAAACCTGCTATCACTTTACTTGAGGAGTTTTACGATAAGAAAAAGTAATTCAAACCTCACTTCTCCCGTTCCCGCCAAAAAATCCAAGCTTTAATATTACTTTCGGTTACTACCAACGCCGGTCCGAGAATTCTTGAGGCTGTAGGTGAAATACTGGAACGGCGCCCTTTTAAGAAAATTCGTGGCAAAATAAAACAATAATGTAAACAAATGAAATGTGTAATTTTTAATCAAAACGTTACGAGTTCTTATTTATTACATATAAAAAAGTGAATACGTCTTTCTTGTTTGCTGTATAAAAGAGTAAAACTTAAAAAAAAAACGTTAGGTTAGGCAAGATTTATTTTTCTTGCCTTAATTATGGCAATTATTATTTACGCTGTGTGCAAACAGAACAGGTGGGTAGCGCTGTCGAGCAGTGTTGCCAAACCAAAGAAAAATATTTTGGTAAAAAAACGGGTAAAAAATTGCGAGTATTTTCAAGTTGTAAATAAAAAAATGGACTGTATTATTTTTCAATTTCGATGCCGCCGATTGCCGCCTCCCTATTACGAGCTCCGTAGGCCGTCGCCCAGTTCATCTAAATCAGGGGTTCCCAATCTTATTTTGTCTACTGCCCACTTTGAGAATAAATTATTTTTAGCGCCCCCATTTTTTCACCTACTGAAAAACCACTATAACTTCAAATTAAATTAATTAATTATTGTGAGCTACATTAGCGGAGATTAAACATTAATTCCAAACGAGACTTTTACTACAACCCGCAAGTTAACTTGAAACCTGAGCGCAGTAGGTAATACACAACGGCGCTCAGGTCTCAAGTTAACTCTTACGGGCTACACCTGCCAATGAGAATGATTATTGAAACGCAACTTTATAGTATTCAAATAAAATAAAACAAATATAATCGATCCTTATATAAAAACTAATGTGAAAGATGAATCTGATGCTGTTTAATAAGTTTGTTGATATCAGGTTCCAATTTACTCAAGAACAGTCGCAAGTCGCCACGTTTGGTAACATGCAAACGATTTCTCTTTTTAGTAAGCAGTGTTGCCACAGCACTAAATCCACGTTCACACAAATATGACGATGGGAATGCTATCAAGAATTGCTGAATGGTTGACCACAATCCAGGGTACAATTGCGGGATCGGTTTTTGTAGCCAAAATTCTTGGTAACCATTTTTGAACTTGATTTTTATTTCCTCGTTTGTTGTCAATTTTATAAGTTCTTCTTCCAGCTGAGGTGACATTGCTGTGTTGACATTTGAAAACGGATCCAACACCCAATCTGGTATTTCCAAGTTCAAAATGTCCTGGCATCGTTCGGTGAAGTCAATGTGGAGGTTTTCCAAATGTTGGCAGTAGGCAAACAATTCGTCGTTACTGCATGATACTGATAAATTCGGAAAATTGTGAAACTCACGTCTGCCCATATTCTTTTTGTGTAGAAGCAGTTTGGCTGCGAAAGCAGCAACGACGTTTTTTGTTTTAATTAAATTTAGTTCATCGCCTTGCAGTTGGAGATTCATGTCGTTGAACAATTTATACAGGTCTGTCATGTAAGCTATATCATTCTTTGATGTAATGAGCTTGTTGTGCAATTCTGTATCTTTAGTTTCCAAGAACTCTATAACAGAGTCAAACAGGTTGTAAAATCGAGTCAGACAATTGCCTCTTGATAGCCAACGAACTTCAGTATGAAACAACAAACGGTTGAAATCCTCGTCATTAGTAACAAAGCTGATGAAATAATCTATCATTCAAAGAGCTGTTGCGGATTTTATTGACTGCTTTGATGACATATTGCAGTGATTGAAATAGTCGTTCACTTAAGTTTCTAGCAACCAAATGTTGTCTATGAATAACGCAATGTACAGCAAGGACATCTGGACTTTTATTTTTTAAGTACGTTATGAAGCCTTTATGGCACCCTGTCATAGCCGGAGCGCCATCCGTAGCAACTGATATAATATTTTTCAAGGGAATCTCTTTCTCATCACAAAACTTTTCCAATGTATTGAATATGGTTTCGCCTTTTGTATCGGTCTCTAAATTTCTAGCAAAGAATAGTTCTTCACATATTTTCTCATCTTTAATGAACCTCACGTGAGACAGCAACAATGCTTCATTAGTTGGTAAAGTGGACTCATCGAGCTGAATTGAGAATTGACTTGTCCTCAGTTGATCACACAATGATCCTTCAATGTTTTCAGCCATTTCATCAACTCGTCTTTGCACAGAATTATTACTCAAAGGAATTTTTCGGATAATATCTGCGGCTGGTTTATGAAACACAGTAGTTATTACTTCCTTTATTGCTGGCAAAATTAACTCTTCTCCTATGTTATGTGGTTTGCCTTTTTGAGCAATTAACAAAGAGATATTGTACGAAGGTCGAAGTCCGTCGTCATCTTGCTTAGCAGCCGCCGAAAATAGTTTTGCTACACTTGGCTGAGTATTATGCTTCTTCTCTAGGTCTTGAAAATATGCTACATTCTTGTCTTTCTTATCTGGATGCATTTTATTCAAATGATCTTGCAGTCTTGAAGGCTTCATTGCTTCATTCGAAAATGTTTTTAGACATAGAAGACACAAAGGCGACGATGGGTTTGTCGGATTTTCAATAAATCCGAATTTAATATATTCCGCACAGTATTGCCGTCTCTTCTTTTTTACTTCCGACACTGTTTTGTTTTGAGAAATACGTAAGTAAGTGTTGAACTTAAGTACTGCTCATCTATTGCGCGTGAAACCGCAAATGAAAATAAAATAAATATTACGTTGTTTATATAGGATTGCATAAGCAGCACGCACCGACAGGAATAAAACAAACATGCATAAACTCGTTTATCTCATTCGATGCTCAATCGTACTCAACAAGTCAGAACAAGTATTCTGTGAACCAGCCGATTGACACAGGAATGCACAATTCTGGTATTTAACAAAAACTTGTTGAAGCATGATTGCCCGCGGTCTATTATCTACGAAAATTACCTATCTGGGAGTACTAATAACTATTAAAATGCGAAAGTGTGTCTGTTGCCTTTTTGTTTGTTTGTGTCTACTTTCATTTCGAAACGGAACGACCGATTGACATGATTTTTATTTTGTATATTCAATAAAACAGGACAGATATATGAACTACGCGGAGAGAAATATCGAACCGAGTTTGAGCAATCTTTTAATTAATATTAGTTGATGTTCACAAGTTGTAGTTGAGAGTCGAGAGCTCATGCAGTCGTTGTCTAAGATGCCTCCTAGCTAAATGAAATTACAAATCACCCCCCAGGCCTCTGCACAACGCCCCCATTTTTTTTTCTGGGTCTCTTACCGTCCCCCTTTAGGCCTGCAGCGCCCACAAGGGGGCGTTATCGCCCACTTTGGGAAAGGCTGATCTAAATGAACGGGTCGGCGCTAGTTACTACTGAATCCAGTGACCTAGTCACCGGACTGAATTACATCTGAATTAATTGTATCAGGAGTACAAAACTATGAGATGGAGCTTTATCACTAATTGCTAATTGAGTTCTGGCGACTCGTGACTAATTCTAAATCACAGTGAAAATCGTAAAAAAAATCATAGAGCGAATATTTTCTAGATTTAATTCCATTGTTCTTTATATTATTTCATTAAGATGTCGATGTAACACATTTTAATGTTTCTTGGAGTTTCTGGCGACAAATATATTGAGGCAGTCTTTCTAGTAAGATCGGCTGATGCAGACTAAACCACTAAAAAAAACTCAACATTATACAACTGAGTTAGCTCTTATTTTAGCAATTCCACATAATGCACAACAGCGTGGATATACTTTGGACGTAATACTCCGCCAATTTTACATCTCAATATTCACTAGAAACAGTTTACAAAAATGTCCGTTTTTTTTAATTAATATCTATTCAGTTCCCTGTAACCCTAAGCTTAGCACTAACCTTATTATGGATATATCGAACTGAGTACCTAATCTGTATATATAAAAATGGTCGTTTGTATACATATATGTAATCCCTAAACTCCGACACGGTGTGATCAATCACCATGTTTAGCTCGTATTTTTTCGCGGAAGTTTTTGTGCTATCCCCTTTGTTGTAAGTTTGTCGCGGACGAAGTTGCGGGCAAAAATTACTACCTAAATTCTAAAATAAATCAGATCAATTAATTTCCTGTAAGTCAGTAACCACAATAACGATGTTTTAATGATATCTTATTCCTTTTTACAGTACTAGAAAAAGAGTTCGACGTACTTGTATCCTGGACCGCAGTTGACGCGGAATTAGTACGCGGCGCCCTGCTGCCGACGTTGGCGCTCAAATACAAATACAGAGTGCATGCTGTCCCTCTGTCCACTCAACCTGACACATGTAAGTGTTATCGTGTCTACGTTACTTATTATTTCTCTAGGCTACTTGTTCCTCTACGTAGGTTATTCCTCTCTACGTAGGTTGTTCCTCTGTACGTTGCTTGTTCCTCTCTACATTACTTATTCCTTTCTACGTAGGTTATTCCTCTCTATGTAGGTTGTTCCTCTGTACGTTGCTCGTTCCTCTCTACATTACTTATTCCTCTCTACGTAGGTTATTCCGCTCTACGTAGGTTATTCCTCTGTATGTTGCTTGTTCCTCTCTACATTACTTATTCCTCTCTACGTTGCTTATTCCTCTGTATGTTGCTTGGTCCTCTCTACATTACTTATTCCTCTCTACATTACTTATTCCTCTCTACGTAGGTTATTCCTTTCTACGTAGGTTATTCCTCTCCATGTTGCTTATTCCTCTCCGTGTTGCTTATTCCTCTCCATGTTGCTTATTCCTCTCTATTTAGTTATTCCTCTTTATGTTCTATCATACCTATCATATTCCACTCTATGTTACTCAACTAGCAACCTTTAGGTAACTTGTTTTAGGCTGAACCATTTATTTATCATATAAATGAAAGCTAAATCTCCTGTTGAGTTCATTAGAGCTGGAATTTAAAAAAAAATTTGAAATACATATTACATGCATTACATACATATTACATACAAACATATATAAATTCACTAAATCTGCACACAAACATTTTTTTCCTTGAAAACTTCTGAAATTATTTTCAAAAAGCGTCCGTAACATAAAAGATTTGATTTTGCATGCAACAGTCTTCACCCTTTTCATCCCTTTACGTGACGGTTTTGCATAAGGGTATTTACAAATAACAAAATGAAATTGCTATCGAAACGCAGTTCTAGTTTTGGCACTAATGAATCACTACTGACATATTTTATTATGTAGATTATAAAGGAGTATTCATATCTACAGATATGTAACGTGTACAGCGCGTGCTATCTATGATGCTCTGGATGCGCTACGTGTCTGATAGATATTATGAATGGTACTTAATAGCTGTTATCTTTAATTTCAATTTATTCAAAAAAATAACAATGTCCATATCACTGGGAATCCCTCACATGTCACATCTGAATTTCTAATGTAATAAATGATTTATTCAGGGTACAAGGAGCTCATGTGCGACCTATCCCGATGTCGATCTCTGCTAGTGGTTCTATCTCCCACTCAGTACAGCGCCCAACAGTTGCTGACAGCGCTGCGTCAACTACAAGCGTTGCCAGTGCCGCCAGTCGTAGTTTTGTTACAGGTAACTTCTTGCAGTGAAAACGAGCACAATACATTATTTAGTAATTCTATTGTGCAATCTCATTCTTAGTGTGAAGATTTATTGAAATAATCTCAATTGCTAGAGTTATACATCTTACATGTAAATTATATTTATCACTGTTTCAAAAATTGATTTTTTTACCTTTAAACTTGTATTTCAATAATTTCCCAAAAACATTATCAGATATCAAATGCAGATCACGATATGTTATTAGTAGCTACTCAAAAACTATGTAATTAATGTACTTTGCATAGTTTCTGTAAAGCCTTATTTGAAGTTTACAGGCATACTATAACAACGAGGTCTCAAATCAGATGTCTAGAATTTATTTTATTTTATCATTTTGCCACTCTGTCCTCTCTGATTACTTCGTCAGGGATACGGCGTGAAGATGTCTATGTATGCATGTATCATTCTACAAATATGGTAGCGAAAGAACTTTAGCCTCTAGTTGATCTCACACTTGACCATTTTTTTGAAATAGACATGACAGCCTTGGGTCAACTGATCGTAATTCAACCTTTAACTACATTCGCTATTCACTTACGTTGGTAACTTCGTGGGGTGGTTTTTAACCCCAAAAAAAAAACTCGTCAAAAGTATACTTACTATTCTTGATATTGAATGATGAACAAGAAAAAGGTATATTATAAATTATTCTGTAATCAAAATGAAACAAATATCTTAGTAATAATAATTAAGGCACTTATCAAAACAGTCTTTTTCGTGTTCTTAAAAACTTATTTTAGAAATTGGTCTCATAAACAAAGAAAATTCACTTGTGCAATAATTAAACAAATGTTTTGAGATCGAGTAAAGATCGTTTAAATAATTTATGAAGAAATAATATAGTTATTATTATTTACTATAAAAATAATGACAAATGGGTATTTTAGTACCATTTTTTTACGATAAAAAGTATTAAAAGATTATCTCAATAATGGACAATATGGTGAAAATAAGCACCATATTGTCCGACTCTGTTTTGACTTTCTTTGTTTGAAACCTATTCTTCTGCTTCTTCTTCGCCGTCAGTCTTTTATTTCACTGACGGTATCGTGATCTGATATTTTTGGAATGTTGTCACTAAATTCTTGAACATCCCTAAAAAATTTAATGTATCCGCTGAATCCGAATTACCATTATCTAGTAATAGCTCTCTTATTTGATTATCATTCAAACGGCGATTCATTTGTTTAAAATGCATAAAAACGACATACATTGACAATTAAAAAAAGTAACTTGAATATCTTCGTGGGGTGAATTTATGTGTACCTGCGAAAATATGTACCTGCGAAAATACAGGCTGCAACTAGGTACACTTCCACACATTGTGAAAGCACAGCCGGTATTGAGATTACATGGAAGCAGAGCGGCAATGGCACACTGAGAATGTTGTTATTACAAAAAAGTGATGGATGGGGTAGGAATTTACCTCACGAATGTAGTTAAAGAAGTTAAACGTCAAACATGTAGAAACTGTGTAACATTCACTTTGCATTTTTTAAATTTTGCCACAGTGGATATATTTTTTTTTAATGACATGGCGCACAGTTTAGCGCATTTGCCAATGTCACGTATTAATAAGTAAAATTACAAGTAAATTAATTTAAATAAAATTAGTTTTTCTTATTGTAAAACTCCTCCAGTAAAGTGATAGTAGGAAACTATAGTGCGAAAACTTCAGCTACACATATTTATTTAGACCTACTCTATTATTTTCACTTACACAGCTTTAAAACAATATACTATCACTTTTGTACTTTAAAAATAACAAAAATGTAAAAAACAAAAAATCTAAACAAAATGTCAACCTCACTTTTCCCGTTCCCACCAAAAAATCCCACAGTGGATATACACATTATATCTGGTTTTCACGTTTTCATTTTTCGAACGATCGTGTGTTCTGTAACATATGGCATTGGCCGAATTAGCCACGCCAATTGACGCTTATATAATTTACCGTTGAACGTTTTTATCGCCACGTGTTTACCGTCCAAAATACAATAGGTTAGCGAAATGCTTTCCTATTACGTCGACGATAAATACGCTTTTTGAACATCCACGGAATGACGTTATCGTGCACCGAAATATAAAAGCGTCTCCATACAACTGCATACATTTTGCTTCCCTATTGTACCGTAGACGGAAAAAACGTGGCGATAGAAACGTGCAACGGAAAATTATAAAAGCGACCATTGGCTACGTTGCATTAAAAAAAAAAAAAGTGATGTCGTTGGCGCGGCAGGACCTGCCGAAGCTGAAGCGCGAGGCGAAGGAGTCGGGCGAGAGCCTGGTGCGGCTGGTGCGGCGCACGCGGCTGGTGGCGTGGCGGCACGTGCACGAGCGCGACTTCTGGACGCAGCTGCGGCTGGCGCTGCCGCTGCCGCCGCCCCCGGCCCCGCACCAACATCACCAGCACCAGGCGCACAACGTAAGATCAACATTTTCTTTTTTTTCTTTCTTTGTTTATGGCCTGGTGCACAGTTTAGCGCATTTGCCAATGTCACATATTAATAAGTAGAATCTTTTGATCACAAATAAAAAACTAGATACACAATCAACGCTCCAAAAATGTCTCAACCAAATGTGCGCTCAAATAAGTATTTGAGTGCACATTGAATAAGTCATACATTATGTGAATTATACTTCACGCGCGAGACGTAAAATTGCATTTTAAATATTTTTTTAAAAACATCATTTCAATGTCATGCATCGTTTACAAGCTTTTATAACCTTATGGTTTGGCAGTAAGGTCTACTTTAGATTAACACAATATTACCGATAGTACTATACGGTATTAAAAAGATATACCATCAATTCGGACAATAAGTGGTTAAGATTTTACAGGAGATTGTGCATCTAGTTCTTTATTTGTGATCGAGGTAGAATCCATAAGTAAATTAGTTTTTTCATAATGTAAAACTCCTCCAGTAAAGTGATAGTAGGTTTACTGAAGTTATAAAAGACTTCTTGGAAGAACGCGAGAATTTCAGTTACACATGTTTATTTAGACCTACTCCATTCTTTTCACTTACAGAGAACTTTAAAACACAATATACTATCACCGATACCTTATTGTTGAATAAAAAAGCTGCAAGATAATATCGATATCGCTCTGTGTGTCGGCTACGATAATATCGTTATCGTGTCGGCCGGTGAAAAAACGCCCTTACCCGATGACGAACTCGTTTCCGCAACTCGACGTCAAATGCGCGCATTTCGCATAAGGGCGGGATCAGTGCTGCTGTCACACCAGTTCCTCGAAGTAGCCCATCAATTTTTTACGTTGTCATGGTTTCGGGGAACCGGAATTCTGGTGTATTTGGTATGCCCAGTAATTGCCACACTGTTGCACTCTAGTAAAACGTAGGCGAGTGTTTCTTTTGCCTCTAAACACCCTTCGCCAACAGGATAGTTAGTAATTATGTAGTACCAAAATAAGTTCTTCATATATGCGCTGCTGGTCCCACTATTTTGAGATTTACATGGATACAGTCCAATTTGGGCTTTTTCGCTAAAGTCTGTTATAATGAATATTTCGATAAATGAAGTGTTTTATGACACAATATGGCATATGAAGAAAAATATGTATCTATTCCTTAATCTTAACACATAATACTTAAATAATCTCAACTTTTCCACTAATCCACTAATTATACTCAAAATTCATTGTTTTTTTATATTTTTCAGACGAAATCAAATACGACTGATTCGAAAAAGAACGACTCTCGATCCGGAAGTCTAACGGCGCTCGTATGAAGCTTCTCTTATTCTATGGTTAACTAATGATAACGCTTATATGGAACTGAAAATTCGAGCACAAGGTACTCGTTAAATACTGGCTACTATCGATGTACAGGCAGCTAAGACACGTGTGTAGAAGTGATATCTATGTAGTTGACATGTCATTAGTGATTGGACAGAATTAGAATAAGATACTGCGTCGACGCTGCCAATTTACGAAGACTGTGAGTAGCTTAGTTTTTTGATACTTAATTATAATCACATGATATTTTTACCTAGCTATTAAGAGGTTTCGAATTCTGTATACAGTTTTCTAAGATCTCAGTGTCTTCGTCCTTGATCGAATTTGTTTCCCTTTCGTACTTCTTTCTTGTGCCAAAGGGAGACCCTGTCATGACAATTTATTGCATAAGTTTTGCGACTGTGCCTCTGTAAGTTATCTATTTATATTAATTTTATGAATCTTGTGTCACATATTTCTCGGTAGCTCTAAGTATTATACGGTTTCCTATCCATGGTTTCAATTTAAATGGAGTTAAAGAAAGTTTCGCGAACGTTAATAGACACAATTTAAAAGAATGTAACATGTGTATATTGTAAATGGTGTGCAGGTGAATTACTTTATTAATTAGGTGGGCTACTTGACTGTTCTGGAAACTGATGTATATTCTATTTTATTTTAAAAATTGAAATTCACTGAAAAATGTAAGAATTTACTGATAAATAATGTGAAAGTTTAATGTTTTAGATCATGTAGTGGGGACAGAGTTCTTTCTGCTCTGATTTTGTCACTCCTGACACTGGACAATGGCAACAAGTTTTTCATATTACTGTCAGACGGTGTCATCTTCCTCTTATTAACTTATCTCCACTTTGTCCCCTCTAAACACTACTCTTACATTTTGCAATGAATTTTAAATCTTTTGTCACACACATTCATGAATTTTAATTATTATCATGTAATACGGAGAACATACATGTATATACCATTTTCGAAAGGAGTCACGTAGCCTGCTCTTGAACAGAAGTGTCTTATGTCTGATTAAAGGGTGTAGAATATTTAAAGTGATCTTGTTAATCTTCCAACCTCGCACATTGGTTCAATCCGTATGCATCGCAATTACAGAAAAATCATAGCGCTATATTTGAATTACCAACGTCGACGGTCGGTACAGTCGTGCTGACGAGTCATACTCATTTCAAATAATGTAACAAATCCATCTTAAAAATATACCCTTATACACTATGTCAACTAAAAGTAAACAATATGTACCCATTATGTACCTGTTTATAGGATATCTTTTATAATGATTATCACGTAGTTAATAGATACACGTAGTAATCTCAAAGACTTGACGACTGGAATTACATTATGATGATAAATACAGAATTTCATATTCCTTACATGATGCTGTTATGCAACATAATTGTTATACTTTAATTGACAAGGTTGGTACAGATTCTCCGCCTAGGCTCCTTTGTCCATAGGATGAGAATGCAATGCGATGTCTACGGTGAGGACCATACTGACGGATACAGGTTGCATGTTTGGCTGTCGTCATGGAGTGTGCGTCCATTTTATACAAGTAATTGTAAGGAAACACGACATTGTAATGACTAGTGAGCAGTGACACAAGTCTTATTGTCTTGTAACTAAGTATTAAACCTTGTATTTAACACTTATCTAATTTATATTTTTCCATATGGGGTTGTTATTTTAGTAGAGATGTGATGGAGCAGGGGTCTGTGATAATCGAAGTGCAGAAGTGAAAAATATTTTGTAACTTTTCTATAAGTGAATGTATTTATATTATACATTGGTGTAAATATAGGAAGATATAAACGAAAGTATCGTCACAATTTGTGACGCAATAGTATTACACTTTGTGACACTTTTGAGTACACAATCGTGACACTTTGGAGTACACAATGAGTGTACTCAGAAGTGAAACAGGTCCACAAGTTTTTTTAAAAATGTAGTATTATTAATTTTACTAGTTTCGTTACATTCCGTTAAAATCGTTATTATAGTAGTTGTTTTCGTGTAAATTGATTGTGAGAAATACTGAATCTGGAGGAAAATAAACTGGAAATAAATATATTATTACATTTTTTATTTTTTTATCCTTGACACATAAGTATTTAACATTAACGGTCCAGCCATTATTTCTCAATGCTGGGCACAGGCTTCTTTTTACAAACTTTTTCTGAGGTAAAAAGGAGAATGAAGAATTTGATAAAAGACAGATATTAGCTGCAGAAAGCAGAAACGAAGGCACTAGTGAAAGAGAAACGTGAAAGGTGTAGGGTGTTAGATAAAAATGAGATGTTGGACAACTTCGCGGAAATTCCAAATTATTTTGGAAAGAAGTACGTAAGTACCGAAGTGGTCCGGCACCTTGCAGAATGAATAAAGTGCGTTCGAAAGAAAACCACCTGCTAACAGATGAAAAAGATGTTCTGCAGCGATGGAGTGAATACTATGGAGAACTAACTGTATGAAAGTGGCGACTCCTCTGAGATACTGAGAGCGATTTTCATGAATTGCCACACTCGGGTCAGGGACTGGAGGATGTCATTAGTATGAAAGAGATTGGGAAAGTGATAAGAAGTTTGAAATGTGGAAAGGCTGCGGGAATGGATGAGATGACTGCTGAGTTGATCAAGTATGGTGGTCCTAGGGTCTGGGATACCTTCTGTGCAACCATTGTTCGCAGAAGAGGGAGGTCAGAGTACTGGTTCACCGCAGTCGTAGTACCTCTCTATAAAGGGAAAGGTTCTCATTTAGACTGTGCGTGCTATAGGACCATCAGCTTGGTCAGCTTAGCGAGTAAGGTCTATACCAAGGTATTGGCTGAATATATGAAAGTTATTTCTGAAAGATATTTGTGGGAAGCGCAAGTATGGGTTGTATGGATCAGACTTTCTCGCTTCGCGTTATCATGGGCAAGTTTCTCGCCATAGGTCAGAAAGTTTTCTGCGCTTACGTGGATCTTGAAAAAGCATTCGATAGAGTAGTGCTAAAGAAACTATGGAGTCTTCTGCCTGAATATGGCATGTAGGGCCCCTAACTGCAGCCTGTGTGGTCATTATATCAAGGCCACAGAGCCCGTGTAAGAATAGATGGTGACATGTCGCTCTAGTTCGAAGTCTGTTCAGGCGTCAGACAGGGCTGCGTGATGTCTGTGTCGCTACTCGTACTGTATTTGGACAGTTGCCTCCACACATTGAAAGGTAGCATAAGTGGTATGATATATGATAGTACAAGTGGTAAACTGCCTTTTGTACGCTGACGATGCTGTGTTTATAGCACCATCAAAAGCGGAGTTGCAGACACTAGTTACGTGCATGAAAGAAGACTAAAGTGAAAGTATTGAATATGAATGTGAACAAAACTAAGGTTCTGGTGTATGAAAGGGTAGATGTACAGAAGTGTGAAATATGGCTAAATAAAAAATGTCTAGAACAATGGAATGAAATTGTAAATCTGGGGAGGGCGTTTTCGAGGGATGGAAGATGTGAGTTGGATGTGGAGAGACAGGTAGCAGCCGGCAATAAAGAGAACGGTGCTCTGTCCGCATTAGTAAGCAGTATGAATATATCTAACTCATCCAAAATGGCCATACACAATGCGGTGTTGGTACCAACTTTATTGTATGGTAGTGAGCCCTGGATATGCCCGAAATCTAGTGAGAGTAAGATAAATGCATGCAGTAGAAATGCGATCTCTTAGAAATATGTGCGGTGTCACTCTTGCGGGCAAAATAAGCATAGAAGAGATATTCAGTATGACAGGGTTGCACGACAGTGTTATTGTAAAAATGAAGAAGAATGCTAAAATGGTTAGGGCACATGGAAAGAATGAGTGATGAAAGACGGACGACGAAAATCTACAGAGCGAAAGTGAGTGGTAAAAATAGCCAAAGAAGACCAAGGCTGACTTATGAAGAACAAATAGCCAGAGTGTTAGCCGACGGAAATGTCAAAAGCACTCGCATACCTAGAAAATGTGTGAGGAGAATGAGATTTGAAGAAGCGAAAGAAGTATCTTTAAAGTACATATGTAAGGACCGCGACGCTTGGCGCTCCGTCCTCTCCGACTACTCCGTTGGTAATAAAGCGTGAAGATATGTAATATGCATGTAAAAAGGAGAAATAATAATCCATAAAGCGAGCTGTGCCATATCCACAATTTTTAATCCATCTATTTAACCTCCAACCTGGCTTGACCATGACATTTAACGATTGCCGGCACCAATCATCAAACAGGCCTTACGAGATAAAAAGATCTTACTACTGAACATTCAAATACCTACTAGATCATAATATAAACATCCACACAATTGCAAAAGTAACACGTGTGCAACACCGAAGCATCGTTAAACACCACAGATTAATCCGTAAACTTAGTATGTACTGGCATATAGACGAACATAAGACTCATTGACGCGCGATGATTTTTAATTTGTCATTGTCACCTATGAAACGAATGATTCCCTTGATTATTGCGATATGTATCACAATGACATACAGAACACGTAACCATTGTTGAAAAATACAGTACTTCTTTGAAATAAAACAGGAATAACAAATGAATAAAGCTGACAGCGATATCCACAGCGTGACTTGTGACGGTCCGTCATTCAAAACGGCGGGATTATTACCTAAAAATTTGCAGACAGCAACAGCCACGCGATCACTGCGCGATCAGTGATTAATTGAAATACAAAATTAGTATCATGTATGCTTCGATCACAAATAAAAACTAGATACACAATCAACACTCCAAAAATGTCCGAACCAAATGTGCGCTCAAATAAGTATTTGAGCGCACTTCTGTTTTAATGGTATTCGAAAATGTTAACAGCGAACATGTCAAAGTGCTCCTTCAAAAATTGCAAAAATAACACATCTAGAACGCTAAAAAAAGACGCGAGTTCTTATTTTCGGTTAATAAATAAATAATATTATTTACGTGTTCATTATTTCATTATAGTAATAACGTTACATAGCTCTTTTTTATTAAATTCGTAATCATATTTTTAAATATTGCCCGACAATATTTGTCTTAGTATTGTCACTTTCACGTAACAAATCAACGTAGCAACATAGCAACGCAAATAGATTATATGAATATTTTAAGCACGAGACGTAAGATTGCATTCTAAATATTTTATTCAACAAACTTCGTTTCAATGTCATGCACGAATCGTTTACGAGCGTTTATAACCTTATGGTTTGACAGTAAGGTCTACTTTAGACTAACAATATTGCCGATAATACTTTACGATAATAAAAATATATACGTCAATTCGGACAATAATTTGTTTAAATTTTAAAGGAGATTGTGAATCTAGTTCTTTATTTGTGATCGAAGCATGTATGACGATTGCATATCTATTATTCTATGACCGTAAAATGCACTTTTGGCGGTAGATTTAGCGCCACTATACAAATTACATTACACAAATTCTCGTTGTTGTCCCTTTCCTACTCGTACCACTATCATAAAATATAAAATTCTCATTCGCATTCTTTGTACGTCTATACGCCAGTATATACTATGTTTATGGATTAATCAGTTACTAGCACTACAATAAGCTGTCTTTTTCAGTGTGATTTGCTAAAACTTCTATACTAAAGCAAGGACGGATATGGATATGTGAATAATATTATAACGGTTTTAGTTCAGATATGAAATTACTTCGGATTATCCGATAGTTTCAGTTACGGATGTTAGATTTTTTGCCCAAAAACTAGATTTAGGACGAATTTTGCCCAGATATTAAACGACACTTTTGATCTAAGTAATCGTAATCCACTCCACTCCTATCCGAAATTATTCGAAATTTGTCAGATCCACATGCTTATTACCTAACTAGCAGCCAGCATGGGACAATCAAATATCGTACGATATCTGTTGTCAAATCGAGAATTTGTATAATGACGCGGCGCATATCTACCGCGAAAAGTGTATTTTACTATCATAGCGCAATAGACACGCAATCGTCATACATGATATAATTTTTTTATTACAATTAGTCACCGGTCGCGCAATGATCGCGTGGCTCTTGCTGTCTGCATATTTTTGGATAATAACTCCGTCGGTTACGGTTTCGGATAGAAATCTATTCAATAGTTTCGGCTGTGGTTTCGGTTACGATCGGAGCTCCATAACATTCGTGTACTAAAGGTAAACTAGTTCTAGCGTAAACTAAGGGAAAGAAAACACTCAATATATATTTTTCATGTATGCTTGTAAATAACAAACAACAGATCCTACATTTAAAACAGTTTAAAAGATTACAGGCACTGTAAGTACACATCATTTTCTTCATCTTATTTTTATCAGTTATCACACATTGAACTAAAAATAAGTACAAATACACAATATATCAATCACTGAATATTAATTATTCAATTTGGTAACAAAATTCGCGATATAAATTGAGCACGTGTCGTGCGATAAGTATTTCGACCACATAATGTAAAAAAATAGATAACCATAAAATATTTAAATTCGCTAATATAATATATATACCTAATTAAATAATAAATTTGAGATTTTTTTCAACATTTCAGTAATTAAGAAAATACATTAGCACCCAACAATAATTAAGTAGTAGGAGTGTTTTAAAGCTCGTTGTCTTGGAAAAATATTGTGGTAACTTAAAAAAATCAAACAATTTTAAATCACATTCAACAATATTTTCACTGATAATTTTTTATAATAATAATACCTAATTCTAAAAGATCTCACTTGTCCTTTATAAACATTTATCTATATTTAAATTGTATTCTTAAACATAATTGCATGCAAACGTAACACACAGTGAGGATTGGTCCATGCTATTATTGTGATGCAGCAGTAATCACGACCACACATTATTTTATTGGAAATTATTGTGTATAAAAATAACGCATCTCACCAATACATCAAATTCACTAATTTTTGTATGTCAATAGCAAAAACCGTAATGTTGCATTTCGATAGCTTAATACTAAACGATTTTATCCTTTTGAACTGCCGGTAGCTGGATATGGATGACGCATTCTCTCATAAGCCTGAAAAAATACCGTTCATAGTAATTTTACAATAAACAAACGCAATATAGTTTTTTTTAAGTTACTGATCTGTTTCAAACGTGCAGTAATAGAGACTATATTTACGTATAATACTCGTATATTATTTTTTACTATATAGTACAAATGGTAACTACCTGTTCAGCAATTCTAGCAAGGGTCTCTGCCATTGAGCGACCAGTCTGATCAACCATACCCCGCAGTATACCAGCGGAATTCTGAAGTAGGATGTGTGGATGCTCAAATTCTATCATTTGACCAGCATCCATTACCAAAACCTAAAACAAAATAACCAAAAAAAATTAATTCAAAGTACTAAATAAACTTTATTATGTTATTATGTATTAAATTATGAATCGCCTGCCTACACAAGGCTTTTACTATTACAGATTAATTAATCTGTGCTATTATGTACTATAGCCTGTGCTATAGTTATACGCTGAATCTTAGTTTAAGCATTTTAATATTATTTCTTTTCCTTACTACTGAGTACTGATAAAACTTTATTTCCCAGGAACTACAATCATTTATACCAAATGTGACAGGTGCTTATCTTCCCATGCAAAATGTCAAAGTTGGCCTAATGATAGAGCTTATTTAATAAGCAACATGTATAGATGAGCGACGGGTTAGCAACTATTATAATCTGCTGATTTTCCATTGACTCTGTTCGCGTTGTTCATTCGTCATATTTACGGTTACGTAAGCTGAAAATTATAGCGTTAGCCGGAGATGTTACATTACAGTCAACACGGATTACCATAATCTTACCAACTTTGAAAGAGTTTCTAGATTGGTATGTAATTTTTATTTAAGTGTCCCACAATGCCATTTGTAAAGCCAAATACTTATTGTTGGAAGCGGCGTCAATGTGATTTTGTTGCTCTTTGATGTGACTGAATCCACCGTAGAATGAAAAAAGGCGTGAAAAGATTTACATAAGTTTATGTAATTGTCATTACCTTATCTGAGTCCATGACAGTGTAAAGGCGATGGGCGATTGTAAGTACAGTGCAATCTGCGAATTTACTTCTTATCGTTTTTTGTATGAGAGCATCAGTTCTGTAAAAAGACGATTTTATCATTGAAATAAAAATTAATAATTAGGCATAAATAAAAAGATTACATGCAAAAAATTAGCTAGTTTGGAGAAAATATATTTATTAAAAAAAAAATCGTATCTTATTTGTAATATATCATATAATGCAGTAAATTTTATACAGAGATAATACTACCTCAAGAAATTGACAAATGAGATTAAAATAATAATAATACTCCAGACAATTACACAGATTGTGTGACCCCAAACTAAGCAGTAAGCTTGTACTATGGGTACCACACTACGAACTCTGGGGGAGTTCCCAGTAACATCCAGACTCCAAGCTAATTTAGAAAAGTTCGTTTCCTAAATCGACCTGACTGGGGATCGAACCCGAGACCCTAAGTTTGGATAACAGATGCATATGCCACTGCGCCAACGGGCCAGTCATGGCCAAAATGGTTTAAACTGACGGTGACTACGCACACGACAATACGTAATTATACAAATAGAAACGAAACTAGCAAATAATATTCAAATATTTAGTTACAAAATTTTCGCAGCTGAATCAAATGACAAGTGTTTTTTTTTTCACTTGGGCAGTGACGCAAAGAGTAATCGGTACTAACTGTGGGTCCACATTGGCCGTGGCCTCGTCGAGCACGAGCAGGCGGTTGCGGCGCACGGTGGCGCGCGCCAGGCACACCAGCTGCCGCTGGCCCACCGAGAAGTTGCCTCCGCCCTCGGACATGTGCGAGTTCAGACCGGCTGGAAGCTCCATAACTGCTTCCTTCAGCTCCACCTACCATTTATTTGAGAAAACAAGATCGTTGTCAAACTAAAATAAACTAGTTACAGATTTGATACAATAGCAGGTTAAATACCTAACATTCAAAGCCAAAGTCAAATCAATTTATTCAAGTAAACCAAGGCAAGGTACTTTCGAGCGTCAAATCTACTTTAGTTCGGTGTGAAAAGAAAACCTAAACATTGAGACGAACTGACAAGAAACAGTCAAGTATCATTTTTTCAACATCATTCTATAATAATTATTTAAAATACAATATTTATATAGCTATAAAATGCGCGTGCAGAGAAGATTAATTTCAGACTATTCTTTTTTCTGCAATGAGATCGTTAATTTTGTAGTATGCTTTTCCAGTGTGCGCTTAATAACAAGTTTAAATTTCCATTCTGACAAAGAAAATCTACAGAACAAAAGTAAGCAATAGCAGAAGCTAAGGAAAACCAAGACTGATTAATATGAAAATTTCAGTAATTTCTTGACGAATTTTATTATAAAAACGAACACAGTTGCTCAAAAATGATCCACTAAATATTTCGTAATTTAAATTTATGATAGTTATTTATAATTGATATTGAAATTTACATTGCTCAGTCACTTAGTGGCTGGTTAATTTCGGACACTCATACCAATGGGTTTCGTGAGAAAACATATTGAACTGTTGGTACCAGATATTGCAAATTAGTTCTTTTACAAGACTTTTTACATTGGTAAGAAGATACTGCCATCGAGTCTCGAAAATGTTAGTGTTTGTTGTACAACTAATATTATCTCGAATTATGTACGTAAGACATTTTTTTTATTTTTTTATCCTGTACTTTAAAAATATTTGATGAAATTTTTATTTAGATTTTAAAATTCACTTCTATCACCTTTTGCAAATAAAAAATCGCTATCAAATACCTCTTCCAAGGCCTTCCAAAGCACTTGGTCAGGGTATTCGTCGAAGGGGTCGAGATTATGGCGCATGGTGCCCGAGAAAAGCACTGGCTCCTGAGGAATGATCGAGATCTGGCTGCGCAGTTCGTGCAGCCCTAACGTTGACGTTTCGCGGCCGTCTATTATGATTTCGCCTTCGATAGTTGCTAACCTGCAAATTAAAATTGATATGTTACAGACGGGTTTATTTTTGTATATATTAGTTGAAATAATTATATCGAAAAATTAAAAATATCATTAAAATCATGCGTAGAAATTTCTGCAAAAATGTCTTAAATGTTATTACAACTTCCTTGTGAAACGAAGTCGAACATTTACTCGAAATAAGGTTTACTCAACGTCGGTTATCCTTATCAGTATATGTTACAGCAGATATATCTTAAATTTGCTTCTAATAACACGTTTCTCGTCGTAATTTTGCTAGAGGAAACACTTTGAAATAAACAGTACACTTTTTCATGCATCTTTCTCTTACAATATAAATAATTTTTTATGGATACATCAATTGAGCAACAGACCGAATATTTAAATTTTAAAAGACCAAATATACCCAGTTAGATATAACCACAAACAAACTAGCCTAAAGACAGGAAATAAAAAGGCACCGTTTTCTACCATCGATTTGCACATTTGCTCATATAAGTTCAAACACAAACGCGCGCTCCTTTAGCATTAACCAGGAAGCAGATCTGTGACCTGTGTCTAATCGTTTTAAAAAATATATAATAAAATATGTAAACAATGCCAAATTGTGCTGTAAAGTGGTGTGGTAGTGACAGTCGTAAAAATAGTTTCAAAAAGGACAATATCACATTTCATCGGTAAGCATAAAATTAATAATAAAAATGTATAACAGAAAAATGCAGAGCTCTAGTGATACTGGTTCCTGGTAGCTTTGAGTCGGCGTTTGTCCTTGTCTAGCAAGCTATAATTATATGTTGCGTCCTCACTCTTGCAAGATGGCACGTGTAAGTAGGGATGCGAAAAAACGTATCGATGTGTCAATATCTTTTCCATTAATTTTGAGAATTTATAATGACTAACTTCCATTCTTTAAAATTATATACCTAATTCCATATTATAATATCTTGTTTCTTTTCTACTATTGTTATAAACATAATTAGGTAATTAAAATATTTATTACATACATTTTTTAATGATTGTTTTTTAACTGAAAATTTAATGATTTAAGATTTTAAAGCAATAAAAATAAATAAAAGCGGATACCCGTACTAATTTTATAAATGTGAATGTTTCTTTATTTTTTTTCAAGAAATGCGAGTCTGTTTCTTTACAGATGAATGTTTCTTTGTACATTTGTTTTCTATGCGTTCCTATATCATTTGTCTGATTGCTATGAAACTTTAGTAAGTTATTGTGCGCACGCCTGGGAGGGTTCTGTATATGTGACGTCATGATAAATCGAATATGGCGAATGCTCCGTTTTAGAAAGTAAAAGACCTCCAGCAATATGAGTATCAAATGAAGTGGAATACACAGGGAATAGTTTCTGTATATGTGAAGTCGTCATAAATCCAATATGGCATATACTCCTTAGAAGAAAGTAATTTTTTTGTATAACACCAACAACATAGGTATCAAATGAAATGGAATAAGCACGGGAAGGTTTCTTTATATGTGACGTCGTTATAAATCCAATATGGCGGATGTTTCATGGTAGGAAGTAAGTTTTCTGTTCAACACCAGCAATATGGGTGTTAAATGAAATGGAATAAGCAGCTTTCTGTATATGTGTCATCATCATAAATCCAATATGACGGATGCTCCGTAATAGGACGTAACTTTTTCAAGACTTCCAGCAATATGGGTATCAAATGAAACGGAATAAGAAGGGGAAGGTTTCTGTATATGTGTCATCATCATAAATCCAATATGGCGGATGCTCTGTAATACGACGTAACTTTTTCGAGACTCCCAGCAATATGATTGTCAAATGAAATGCAAAAAGGAGGGGAAGGTTTCTGTGTATGTGACATCGTCATAAATCCAATATGGCGGATTCTCCATGGTAGGAAGTAACAAAAAGAAAAAGGCTACTTTTTATGAAAAATTTACGTCTAAAGGAGAGAAAGGGTAACGCTAACCTGGAAAAGTCACGGTAACATTTTCCACGCAAACGAAGTCGCGAGTACGACTAGCATATAATAAATTAGTCTACAAAAAAATAATTAAAATGAATAAAGGCGCACATTTTAGGGTTCCGTAGCTAAATGACAAAAACGGACCCTTGTAATTTCATTCTGGTCCATCTGTCGATCAGCAAGTCATAGGCCACGTCACTCGGAGAGTACTTAGGTGTATAATATAACCCGCTATACAACGGCGTAGTAAAATTTGCAAGCGAATGCCTGTTCCTATAAAACTGTTATATAAATGAGTGGGTATATAAATTGTGTGCTCTTTTTTTACGAGTTAGGGGTATCGATTTTCTATAACAAACATTCGTTAGATTTCTTTAAGTTAATAATAATACTATGTGATAAATTCCTAAAATCTTTAGCTATCTTCCGCTCAAACTCTAAAAATCACAAATCGACACGTGTTTCGCCTCTCAACGAAGCATCCTCAGAATATACCAGAGATAGAATTCGGCCACCTAACCAGCACCGAATCATTTCATTTCGGTGCTGGTTAGGTGACCGAATTCTATCTCTGGTATATCCTGAGGATGCTTCGTTGAGAGGCGAAACACGTGTCGATTTGTGATTTTTAGAGTTTGAGCGGAAGATAGCTAAAGATTTTAGGAATTTATCACATGCGATGGATTTCCGCAAAGTAACACCTGAATCTATAAAATAATAATACTAATAAAATGACAAAATTTTTCATTTTAACTCAAAGTAGTAGGTACTGAGTGCTGACTACAGTTGCTCGCTTTTGGAATATTTTTCCATGCCTGGGAGTGGGTGCTATACCCAATGTTTTAGTCCCGGAGCACCCACAATTTATCAATTTAATTTCTTGTTAAAAAATTCTACATCAAGAAAAACACATACTACCCAAACTAATTTTTGATTTTTTTTGTGTCACTATTTCAGAATAAAGAATCTTGTTTTGATTATATCTATATATTATATTATTTCTATTTTTAAAATAAGCTTATGAAAATATTTCTTGTACTTATCGATAAATATAATATCTACAAGTACATCACTTTTTCGTCTAGTACGTGCCGCCCGCTTATGTCCCATTGCTCTAACCTTGGCAGAATAGTTTGCTTAGAAATTCGTAAACATTTAATGTCTCTAGGGTAGTTTTTCTGTGGATATAACAATATGACAAATCTTTGCTTTTATTTAATACAAAATATTTCCATTTTTTTATATCCTACTTATAAAACTAAGTATTATGTATCACAGAATGTTACCTGAACAAGGCATTTATTAGCGAAGATTTGCCAGCTCCTGTCCGACCAACGATGCCAACTTTTTCCTTTGGTTTTATATTGAATGAGAGGTCACGTAACACTGGTGGTTCGCCCGGAGCGTAATATAAGTACACATGACAGAATTCCACGTGACCTGCCTCAGGCCAGGTTGTTGGAGGCCTCTTGCTCTGCTCTGATTGTAAAGGTGGCTCCGATTCTATGTTCGAATATTCTTGTATTCTATTAAAGGAAAAATAAAAAATGTATTCGTGTTGGTGATGACTTCATAAAAACAAATAACAAAAAAGGACTGAATCAATTTACCTCTCGACACTGGTCATTTGATTTTCAAGCTCAGTAGACTGTCTCATTCCCCACTGGAACATTCCAGTGAGACCCATTGCCTGAGTTATGGCCAAGCCTACATTGCCGCCATATTGTTCTGAAATAAAAATAGCATAGATAATCTACATCGTAAAGCATGCTATTTATATCGCTAAAATCCATGTCTAAAAGATAATTAGTATATTATTCATTAGTTACTTAGAAATAAAGCATTTTAAGATAGAAAGAACTAAGAAATGTTATTTGTACCTTGTCCAAACATGAGGAAACTAAGTGTAACAATCGCTATGTAAACAACACACACCAGGTCCAACCAAAAACCAAACGCTCGTGAACTTGCAATAAATAAATACCTGCAAATTATGAAAACTATTATTAATAATCTTCGCTCAACGGAAACGCGTTCATGTCGGTATTTTTAATTTTTTTTTAAATTGCAATTATGCTATAATCTTTATAGGATATTGTAACATGGTGTTACACACCAAAACTTTCTGGGATAAACATTTAAAACAATGGAGTGTTGAAATCTACTCCATAGTTGAGGAGCTATTAGAGACCATACAAAAAAATTGACGCGAACGAGAATTTCGTTTTATAATAATAATAATGTTAAATTAACACTAACCCCACAAAGACAATACTTTAACAAATTAGATACTACATTCACTTTACTTGACTTGAATATGCCTTGTTTTGACCATAAAATATTATAAAAAACCAGAAGCTTAGAAAAAGAAAAAAATGATGATGCATTTAGTCTTCGATTATATGTAAAAACGGATTATATGGTGGGTGTATCTTACACCCACCATCAACGCTCCAAAAAGGTCCGAAGTATTTGAGTGCACTTTTGTTTTAGTGAGAGGGCTGCTATTTATGTATCCGGAATAACAAAGTGAAACAAACATATAGCATTTATTATAGTGTTATTGCTTTTCAAAATATTCACCATGATGACTGATGCACTTTTGCATGCGTTAGAACCAATTTTCGTAGCACTTTTTCCATTCGGATTGAGGTATCTGCAAAACGTGCATTTTGAATGCATCAACAGCCTCTTCACGGCTCGAAAAACGTTGACCACGTAATTTATTCTTCACGGTTGGGAATAAATAGAAGTCGTTGGGGGCCAAGTCGGGGCTGTACGGCGGATGACCCGTTAATTCGATCTTTTGATCTTTCAAATACCGAGTTGTTTCGGCCGATATGTGGCAGCTAGCGTTGTCATGATGAAGAAGGATTCTGCGTTGTCGGTTGTTCTTTCTTATTTCTTCAAAGACTTCTGGCAAACAAATGGTCGAGAACCATTCAGAATTAACCGTTTTACGATCCTCTAGTGGCACTGTAGCTACATGGCCATTTATACCAAAAAAACAAGCGACCATTTGCTTCAAAGTGCTTTTTGAACGAATGACTTTTGTTGGGTTCGACTCATCTTGGAACACCCAAACCGTTGATTGTTGTTTAGTTTCAGGATCATACGCATATATCCAAGATTCATCACCTGTGTAGATATTATACACAGCTTTTGACGCAACCTGATTGTACTTTTGTAACATTTTTTCACACCAATCGACACGAGCCCGTTTTTGGTCAATTCTGAAGTTGTGCGGAATCCAACGTGAACAAATTTTTTTTACAGCTAAATGTTCGTGTAATATTTTATATATACTCGTCATACTTATGCCCAGAGACGCTTCTATCTCGCGACATGTAACATGACGATCTTGCATTATTAGTTCCCGCACAGCATCAATATTTTGAGGTACAACAACCGATTTAGGGCGACCTTCTTTAACTTCATCCGTGAGCACAGACCGCCCACGATTAAACTCACTAAACCAGTGATACACCGTAGTTTTCGATGGTGCTTCGTCCCCAAAAGTCGAAGTGAGTTGATCGATGCACTGTTTTTGAGTTAGCCCTTGCCGAAAATAGTAATAAATCATAACACGAAAACTTTCACGACTTAAATACATGGTGATAAAGACTCGCAATTTTCAAAATGACGCCACAAAGGATAAACAAATGACAGCTACATGAAACAAATTGTATTCTTCAGCCAAAGAATTCCATTTTTAAACATTATAATTACTTTTTTAATAGTGTTCTGTAACTGGCCAGTTCCGGATACATAAATAGCAGTCTAGTAGTATTCGAAATTTCTAACAGCAAACATGATAAAGTGCTCCTTTAAAAATTGTAAAAACTATATGTCTAGAACGCTAAAAGAGATGGAGATTCTTATTTTCGGTAAATCAATTAAGTAATTTTATTTATGTGCTCATTATTTCGTTATAATAATGTTGTTTCATATCTCTTTTTTATTAAATTCATAATCGTATTTTTCAAAAATAGCCTAACAATATGTCTTATTATTGTGACCTTCACGTAACAAATCAGAATGACGTAAATAGCGATGAAAATGTATTAGGTGAATTATACTTTAACCACGAAACGTAAGATTGCGTTTTAATTATTTTTTTAACAAATTTCATTTCAATGACATGCAAGAATCTTTTACCAGCTTTTACAACCTTATGCTTTGACAGTAAGGTCTACTTTAAATTAGCACAATATTACGGTTAATACTATACGATATTAGAAACGTATATGTCAATTCGGACAATAATTTGTTTAGATTTTACATAAGATTGTGCAACTAGTTTTTTATTTGTGATCGAAGCATTTAGTAGAGAAGTACTAACTATTACACTATATTTTTTATTGCAATGTAGCATTTTTTCAAAGCTTTTGCCTGCGACTTCGTAAGTGTGGATTTCGAAGAAACTGACTGTATATTTTTATGAAAATAAAATATGCTCTATATTAAACGTGGATAAGTAGCTTCCTACTTGTGAAAGAATTTTTGAAATTGTTTCCGTAGTTCCAGAGATTCCCCCAACATACAAACAAACACACAATTTAACCTCTTTACAGTATAGATATAGAAGAAACAGACTGGGTCACCCCATATAATATATGTAGTAGTAAGGCAAAGCAAAATTTTATTAATTAATTATTTATTGTTATATAGATCTTCAACATACATCTGAAATTTTGTTTGTGAAAAAATAAGTACATAAACGCCATCAAGTTATTGTATTTCTGCATTTATTTGGTTTCAATTCTGAAGTTTATAAATGTTGTGAATCTGTGAATGAAGAAGTCCAAGAAAATAATGACAATGTCCTTATGGAGTGCTTCAACTCGTAATTGACGTGAGTGATCAAAAGTTAAGCCCTTAAATGGTGATGAACTTTTAACTAATCCTAATAAATCTCTATTCTGTCGGGGACGTATACTGCGAGTGAATATTTACATAAAAATTCACTCACCAAGCAGAACTATGCAGGTCTTGATGGTTATCAAACTCCCTAATGAGCGCCTCTTGTGCTCCAAATGCACGTATCGTAGTGATGCCTTGCAACGACGCGTTCAGATGAGAGAATACAGGACTACGAGCTGTGGAGATGCGTTCACTATGTTATTGTATAATTACAAAAGCATAAATCATATTGTAAGGTGCCAACGTTTTATGGAAGTATATGTACAGTATTTTTCAGACTCGCTCATATTTCGTATAACGGAAATTGCAGCATCGCAACTAGTTTAGGAGATTTAGACAATCAGTAATCAGGAGATGCTTTGTATATCAATTTTCGTTTAGAAAGTCTTTTTCGCTTCGGTAAGTAAGAAGGCTTCGGTCTTTAAAGTAAGTAGGCTTCGGTCTTTAATATAGCTACCCTTTTATGTTCAATAGGGTGCCCCTTATATCCCTTAACTTATCATAGTCTGGGTGTTAACGGGTGTTAGCTACCTCCAATTTGTTGTGTGATATATTGAAGTGAAGTGTATATAAATTATTGTTATTTGAGTAGTTTTGAAGACGGCAATTATTATCAATAAGAGTGAGTAAAAGTGGCGCTCGAGACGCGTCAGAGATGACTCACTCACACCCTCGAGGCGCTTGATGCTCCGCGACGAGGAGAGGTAGAATGTCCGCAGGCCGTAGAACACGAGCCCGATGGCCAGCGTGGGCACCAGCAGCCAGTAGTTCACCACGGCCACCACCACCACTATGCCGATCAGGGACAGCCCGATCTGACACAAAATCACTTCCGTGTTGTCCAAAGTAATTCAAACTACAATTTATTACATTTAAAAACTTATTATAGTTAAAATTAATCTGTGATATTACTTTTAAACATTATCCAATGTAAACTTCATAATATTAATTATAAAGTAAATCAAGAATCCGTCTATGCAGCCCAGTGCAACTGAATTTATTCATCATCCCTACTCCCTATGACAATAACAATAAAGTTGATTTTCGGAGTGTTTGATCACATTTTAGCGCGGAGAAATCTCGACAGTTGTCTTTGCACATAATTGTAATTTGCAAGAAAACTACATTACCAATTAAAAACTGGTTTTAGAGATTTAAGATATTAGTAAAATTCAGTAAAAATTATTTTAAAATTCTGTAGAATTCCTCTAGAACCAACTAGTTTAAAACTTAAATTATTTAATCTTTTTCTTATACTGGTGTCCAAAATTACTCAATGATTTCATTGTTAGTCTTTCATTTTCAACAAGAGAAAGAACGATTGTGCACATTGTTTATCACAAGTTACTTTGAATTATGTATCCAAACGTCAAAAAAATTAAAAAGAAAAATCGAATGAGTTGTGTAATTACTTTCAAGTATTTTTCTTAGACTGTTCTTGTGATAAGAAATTAAATATATGGCTTCTAAATGCATATGTAGTAAGTACATATATGGCTTTTCGCCACCAAAAACAAAGTAACCTAACCAAATACTAATATAAGATATCGTCAAAGTCCATAAAACGATGATGACGTAGCATATTTTATTTAAAGCTGTAAATATGTAATTTGTTTTAATATTCGATTAGTACTTTATGCTAAAAAGTTTAAATTTAAAGCATATGTACACTCAATACCTATTGTACGAACCTGTAATACATCAAGCAATGCAGAAGGCAGGACTTCATCTACCGCTCCCATATCTTTGGAGAATCTGTTTAGAATCCTACCAGACGGGTTGACATGGAAGAATCGCATCGGAGCACGAGTAATAGCAGAGAACATATTGTTATGTAACTTAGTTGACGCTCGCATGGCCATCGAGAAGAACATAAATGATCGGGCCAGAGATATTACAACGAGGGCCCCTACCATAGCTGAAAAATTAATTAAAGTTATACAAGTGAATTTAATTGATTTGTATCAACTGAATCCATATTTTATTAAGTATTAATTATAATCGATAGAAATGATATACTATCACATACCACGAAAGTGAAAATTTAATCAAACCTAGAACTCATCAACAATGCCTTTTATTTTTTTCTTTTCTTCTTTTTTTCTAATACGCCTTCTCAAATTTATATACAAGAAATTATTGATTACCTGAATAAATATAAATACAGTCGTATCTAGTGATCCCCGTGTTTTCAAAGTAAACATTCTCAATGAGTGATTCGGTTAAGTTTGAGGCTTTTTCTAGTGCACCTGTTGCATTAGCACTATAATCCAATTTCTCCACTGCCATATAAGGGTGGGCTTCCTCCAAATTAACCCTGAAAAATATATAATTAATTAAGTCACTGACAATAGAAAACAACAAGTATTATAGTAACAGCACAAATTAATTAGTTACTAAAGTAACAATAAGTTATTGGGTACCATGTAACCAATTGACAAATTATAGAAATTCTTTTCCTAATTTGAATTAATCAGAAATTGAACACATAATCCTCTGCTTCGAACGTGAGTCAAAGAACAATAGCAAATTCCCATACAACATTTTACCTCACATCGATCTGCAGTCTTGAAATGAAAAAATATTAATACGATCGAGACTGTCTTTCCTAAACATAATCAACATGATTTTTTATGAGAAGGCCACAGATAAAGAGATAAGAAGGCCACAGAAAAAGAGATATCGACGTTTTTCGTTTTGAATTTGAGGTATACAATCGATTTGAAAGTGTAAGTAGGAAAGTATTAGAAACAGGAAACTATCAAAAATATAGGAAAATCTCGAAATATAATGGGAGCCCTTTCAAATTTACTTTTATGAGAAGAAAGTTATGTTCATGAAAACATTTATTTAACGTGCAAACCACAAACTCGATAAATAATGCTCTGAAATAAGGAATTACAAAAAAAAAACAGTATTTACATACTTAGATATGCTCATGGTGTGTGTTGTCTATGGTGTCAAAATAGTGGATATCATTTTAATTATTTGGTTACCCCGTTAAGGATACAGCGTCAGGATATGTATGTATGTATTTTTATATTATGTTATGTTTTTAATCCTCGTCATCTCTTATTATAACTATGTCAGACAAGAATTTTCCTATTACTGACACATTACTCTGATGCCTTGTCCACGACGACTAAACGAAACAACACGAAAACTAACGATAAACTAAAAAATGGAAAAGAAAACAGCGCAGTCAAAACTGAACTGAACGTTAAAATGTCAATGTCAACTTTTTTAATTGTTTATTACCATTACTTTTTCAATTTGTTAAATAAGGCTCTAATATCTTTTGAAAAATAATCAATTTCAAGGCCTAATGAGCAAAGACCGGAAATTAGGGAGCATTAATACCTAAACTTCATGTGCGGAATGATATAGGGTTGCAAAAATGGGTCCCTAAAACTGATTTACGGGGGCCCTAATTTAACTTCTAGATATTGTAAATGTGATGTTGCCAATAAATTCTCTTAAATATACAAATAAAAACTGTCTTGATACATTTTGCAATTAAATTTGAGATCTCGATGATATTTGACGGAAAACGTTTCAAATGCTTAGAATGAAGAACAAAATTATAAAATATAAATATTTTGGCAATAATTATCAAATATTTTTGTTTCTTAATGTACATATCAGGTTTTTATGTTATTTTTTAACATTTCATACAATAAGTAGCCAGGGCCCAAGGGACCCCTTATATTTAAATATTTTGATATTTAATAGTTGTTGAAGCAGTTTTCAAACGCATTAAAATTATTCTTTTAAATTTATGAGATTGAATTTTTGTTTTCGCAGATATCTAAACAATTCAAAAATGTACCTATTTCAATTTACGGATAACAAAAAGGTAAATATAATTTGATTTACAAATATGTCAAACTTTTGTTTTATAAGTACTTTTAACAGCTATCCATAAATTACATAGGACGAAGAAATAAGTATTTCATGTACTTACTAATATATTTTTACAATCTTCAAATCCATAAAATAAATAGCAGGCAATATTAGCAATATTTTATGTCTACAAAGTACAGCGCGGCCCTTATGCAAGAGAGAGACAACGCTATTTAGTTAATAGTAAGATTCATCTTGAGTGGTGCTAACACAGTCAATTCCCGGAAAAAACTGTTTATGCAAGCCTTCCAATACAAGTTGTTTTGTTTTGTTCACACATATAAAAGCGTTGCGGCGACGAGACGCAAAAACCGGCGGCGCGCCTCCATAAAAATAACAACGCACCGCCAAAAGTGGCCTTATTTTTATCTTCGTATAAATTCGCGCGTTGTGCTGCGGTGCCACGCCGCGCCGTTTTATTAAAAAAATAAAATTTTACATGCTAGATTATGGTAACTTTTATGATTCTTATTAATTTGACTAAATGTATGTACCACGCTTTGAGAGAAATAAATGATATGATATTCTATTCCATTCCATTCTATTCTCCCATGAAACTGGGGTCCTCTTTAATCAGTTTTAGGGACCCGTTTTAGCAACTTTATATCATTCCGCAAATTAAGTTAGGTATTAGGTATTTGCGAAAATGTGTGAAGAGAATGATGAGATTTAAGGAAGTGAAAGTGGTGTGTAAGGACCGCGACTCCTGGCGCTCCGTCCTCTCTGACTACCCCGTTGGGGATACAGCGTGAAGATATGTTATGTTATGTTATTAGGTAATTATGCTCTCTAATTTCCGATCTCTGCTAATGAGTGAGTAAAATTATTTATGAATTAATAATATTCTATATTTTCATGATTTAGGGAAATGTATTCATTTTATTTTCCAATAAAAATAAATATAGTGGAAAGTATATTACATGTTAGTGGCAACACTGTACTTCCACAAGATTTCCACAAAATAAAAATAGAAACGGAACATTATCAATAAACTGTCCATTTAAATATACAATATTTTCTCGGCTTCTCAAGTAGTACTAATTTCGTATAAAAAACGAGTAAACTAAATGATTCAGTTTTGTATATATGTTACATTCTAAGACACTCTCTAAAACATTCAGGTAAAATCCTGTCATTGTACTTTTAACATTTTCAAACCATAATATAAGTATTCAGATTAGGGCCTAATGAAACCGAAAATTCAGTTTTAAATTTTATTGCTGACACCTACACTGTACTAAATAAAACTTCTCGACATTAGTACTAAGAGAATGTAACAATCTGACATTACTATGGTTCGGCATCACAGATTAGAGAGACCCATGAAACCACCACAGAGTACATTCGGTAAAATAAAAACCTTATTTAAAATTTCAATTTAATAATAACAATCTCGTAAGGAAACAAATTATTAGAAATCATAGGAATTATAATACATCACTAAGACATTTGTCTCTTACCAAAAACTGGTCCACCAATCCGAGCCTGAGCCTAACAACTGCGCCAAGACGGCAACAAAGAGCATGAAGGCGACAAGCAACGGGTGCCCGCTGGCGCGCAGGTAGGCCCCGTACACGCGCGCCGACACCGCGCCCGCCGACCGCAGCTCGCCCTCCTCGCGCCCGCCCGACGGCGGCGCTGTCGCCGTCAGGTTATCCACTGAACTGACCTGAATGTGTACCATACACATGCATGCATGTACATTTGAATATTATTACTGTAGGGTCCTAAAGGACTTAAAATAAGAGTGGACTGTAATATATGCTGGTTTATATTACTTTACAAAAGATAATAAATACAATAAATAATTAATCCAATGCACCTTGCGTGTGAGACTGTTTCGGAAGTTCAGATAGTAGTGTTTTGTTCGGACCCCCCCGTCTTTCGCTTCTCTTCGTAGACCCGAACTGCCCCGAGGATTCGCGAGTCGCGACAATTACGTTATATAATATTATTGAAATACGCTCAAACTCCAAAAACGACCAATCGACATGTGTTTCGTTTCTCAATGAAGCATCCCCAGGATATACCAGAGATAGGATTCGGTCAGCTAACCAGCATCGAATCTGTTGGTTGGTGCTGGTTAGCTGACCGAATCCTATCTCTGGTATATCCTGAGGATGCTTCGTTGAGAAGCGAAACACGTGTCGATTGGTGGATTAACTTATTTTGGAGTTTGAGCGGAAACTAGCTAAAGATTTTAGGAATTTATCACATGAAATGGATTATTGAAATACACTTTAATATATTGTATTTCAATCATATTTTACCATATAATGTTATTGAAATACACTCGTATATTGAATTTCATTCATCCATTTAAAATATTACGATTCATTCAATACTATATGCCAATTTCCAGCAAAATTTAAAAATTATTGACATCCTCAGGAAAGTATGGAAAATCATTCAGTTATCTGATATTGAGTGAAAGACAAAATGACCTAGTCCACTGTTAAACATTCTTAATAAAGGATAATAAATCAGTTTATAAACTGATTATAAATCAGTTTAAAATATACAGGAATATAAAAGTTTTAACTTTTATTTTACCGGATTATTAGAGATTAATTAAAGTTAAGAATGGTTTTTCAACTGATTCGAAATGCCCTGGTGTGCACATGGCCTGAATAGTTCGTCTATGCAGACTTTGGTTTCCTTGACATGGATCTCAATATCTAAGATAACTGAGTTAGTATTCTGCAAACATACAACTTCAACTCTTTATATTAAAATACTCAAATGAGGAAATAAAATTGGACAAAAAATCTGGAAAAAAATCTAGTAAAAACCCTGTCCTGCACAAAATTCACTTCGTTCTCTGAAATTACGCAGAATTTCAAAATGATTTTTACTAAAATGGATAGGTAATTATAATATCTCAAATCTCTCAAACCAGTTTTTAATTGATAATATTCTTGCAAAGTATAATTATTTACAAAAACAAATGTTGGGACTTCGGGCTCTTAATATGAGTCGTACCGAGTGAATGCTCATCTGCCTCTTGCGGAAGCTGCCGTGTAGTGACTCCTCATCAACGCCGGGCGTGCTCGGCTCCGCAACCGGTTTCTCTTCCTCTTCCTCATCTCGAGCCAGTAACGAGGCGAAGTCAAGACCTGAAGCGCTTAATGTCTCGAAATCTCCCGCCGCTGCTATGGCGCCGTTCTTTAATATTATTATCTGTAATGTAAAAATGGTAGAGACGAATAGACAGTAGTGATCTTTTAAAGACTCACACTAAGTGCGTGTACAATACATGTAGTAGGTATAAACTGCGTGCGCAGTTCACCTGTATGTGATCCGTCCTTTAAGTATTTCGTTCGAAGTATGGAAACCTAAAAAATGGTTACTGACCTGGTCAACATCTCTTAGGAACTGCAGTTGATGCGTAACAAGTATGCGTGTAGTGTTTTGCAGATAGCCGACAACGCACGACTCGAACAAGTGTCGGCCGACGTGCGCGTCGACTGCTGATAGCGGATCATCCAACAAGTAAATATCAGCTCTTTTGTAAACCGCTCTCGCCAACGATATGCGAGCTCGTTGCCCTAAAACACGAACGGTACACCTGTCACTCAGTCTTAATCCAGTCGTTCTCATGTAAAGTATGTAAATAAGACTCCGGACATACATATTTCTTAAATATATTTAATAAGATACTTGGTACCTATTTAATCTGTGGTTATGTAACTAATTAATCTGTGGTTATACTTTTTTATTTATATTTCTTAAGGCATTGGTAACAAGACCATCAGCCTAATGACGAAACTTCTGAAGAAATGTTAACTGTCCCTAACACTCCTCCAGTAAAGTGATAGTAGGCTTTACTGTAGGTAAAAAAGGACTTCTTGGAAGAGCGCGAAAACTTCAGCTACACATGTTTATTTAGATCTCCATTCTTTTCATTTACACAGAACTTTGAAACACAATATACTATCACTGTTGTACTTTAAAACTCATAAAAATGTAAAAAATAGAAAATCTAAATAAAATGACAACCTCACTTCTCCCGTTCCTGCCAAAAAGTCAAAGAATAATTAAATTCATGTCAATGTTATTCATTGTCAGTGTATTATATTACATTAACTTTATTATATTATATTTAACAAGAGCTATCAAAAGTAGTTGCCATCAGCATCAATATGAAAATATAGAGTGATAGTGAATGATAGCAGAGGCCAAGGAAAACCAAGGGTGACTTAAGGAGATCAAATAGAATGTCAGCTGAAGGAAATATCAAAACCACTAGCCACCTCAGTTGAAGTGTGTGGGGGTACGATGAGATTTGATCAAGTGAAAAAAGCATGTAAGGACCGTAAGTGGACGCTTAGCGCTTCGTCTTGTCTATCTACCTCAATAAGGTGTGAAGATATTATGTATGTATGTTCTTAATTCTTAGTAAAATATGTATTTAGTACAAAACAATATTGTAAAAGGCATTTTAATATAGAGAAGGGAAAGGAGGAGAATGATGAGATGTGAGGAAGCGAAATAAGTATGAAAGGACCAGGATGTTTGGCGCTCCATCCTCTCTGACTTGAGTGTTAGGGATACAGTGTTAGGATATGTATGTATGCATGTACATAAATATCGTATAAATTTAAATGAAGTGTATCAAAACTATATGTCCATTGACCATTATTTATTATTGTGTTTTGTATATTGAGTTTGATTTCCCAGCTCACCTCCACTGAGACTGACGCCTCTCTCGCCCACCACAGTCTTGTCTCCGTGCGGGAACAGTGTGAAGTCCCTGTCCAGCGCACATCGCCGCACCACGGCGTTGTACCGGGGCCGGTCCATCGTCTGCCCAAACAGTATGTTTTGTCTGACGCTACCTGTGCGTGATTACTTCTATATTACAGAAAAGAGCTACTACCATGACCATACCGGAATCGACACAGAAAACTTGCAGATGATTTTATCATGAAAAGTATGTATGATAGATGTATATGACATGATGGAAGACACTATCTATGAAGAAGCTAGTACTATTTCAAGTATTAAAGCCAATTCTTTACATGTTTATTTTAAACATCGACAATATTAACCGATTTTGTCTAGGGACTGGATGATACTAATAGCCTAATAGTAGACGTATAACAGTGGCGTGCTTATAATTTCAGAATAGGGCAAGCCTAACATAATGTGTATTCACATTGTTTCTTAATTTTTTTTAAAACATGTCTTAGGCCCGTATTAATAAATCGAACTCAAGACTGCTCTTAAGTGCGCTCTCAACTGAGTCGCACTCAAGTTGTGATCACGCGCGCTTAAGATCGTCGCTAACTAATAAACCTTCATCAGCGACGTATCACTTGAGATCGATCTCAAGAGCGCGATCTCAAGTAAATGTTATTTTTGAGTGAATGATTAGGAATGGATTGACGGAATGGGTAAACGTTTCGTCGTTGCTAGTACAGTCGCTGTTGATTCGATTACAGTTTTGCAAATTAGAACATAATATGAGTTCACAATCTACTTATTTGTACTTATTTATACTACAATACTTTAATCATGTTGATTAAAAAATAATTAGTTATAAATTGTTGATAATAATGACGAAAAATTAAAATAGTAGGTTAAATATTTTGGTTCTTTTAAAAAAAAACTAAACGCATTGCACCAAGCTGTCAAGTCGGGAATTTTGACATGGCGTAGCGTCACCGCTCACCGGCTCACCGCTGACCGCTGGTCATTGCGTCATTGCTTGCTTTAATAATAACAACCCATTGGAATTTTGTATTTCGCTTCGCGGCATTTTGTATATATATAGTTATTATATGTTTATAGTGCAGTATAGTCCTTTATGATGTCGGCAAAAAAACACGTTTTTACCCCAATGGATAAAAACGTGTTTAAGGACTTGTTGAACATAATGTATAGATTCTTGATGAAATCTATATCTGATATTCTGATAATAAATATATATAAATATCTGATAATCTATTCTGAAATTCTTCTGCACACATTTCAAAAGGATTATCAGCGTCTCTTATACAGGGAGTACATACAAACGGGACATATTTTTGAATATGCTATAGTATATCGAGAATTCATCTTGATTACGATTTAATAATATATTATTATGCAATAATAACAAAGATACAGGTTAAAACACAATTTATTTCACTTGTGCTTCCCCTTAACACAAGTAAAAGACACCGAAATTCAATTTTTACCTAATTTCACAAATCCACAGAACCTCTTTTATTTATGTAACAATAAGGTTGATATTCCTGTGTATGTGGAAAAAACGTATTTTTAAATTAGATTAGAATGATAGGTAGGTAGTGTGCCTTTGTCGCCACGTTCTCGTCCCATGATTCTGACCTCTCACTGCGGACGTACAAATAGTTATGAAAGAAATCGATAAAAAAACAAAAGATAGACTCTGACCTTGTATTCAGGCTGCAAATTACCAATGTGGGTAAATCACAAAATGTCGCACGATAACACTGCTACAATTTGATACTTTTTCACATCACTTTTTTTCCATATGTATTGAGGTCCGTAGTAATTACACATTCACAAGTTCACAAACGTAAATGTTCAAAATTGAGGCCTTGCGCTTCTATGCATGCACGTGCACGCCGCGCTATCTCACTATGCATACGATGCAATACGTTTGACGTTTCTCGTTGTAATTTATTAAAGGCATCGATGATTTTGTGCTTCATGACCTCTTCTGTATCAGATTAGGTTAAAAGGATGGCGCAGGTCTTCCTTCAGCACTTTATGAACCGTACTGTGGGGCACCTGTAGTAACCTTCCGGCCGACCTTGTACTATCATCGGGATGTTCATCAAAATGATTAAGAATGAGATCGCGGATGCCTTGGTTAGCATTGCCGCCGGAATCTGTATTGCGCGGTGTAAAGCTGCCATAATTCCTTAACCGTTGCACCACTCGCGTCAGTTACCACTCGAAGGCACGTGCTCATCATTACGATGTCCAAAATGGTCCAAATTTATTTATTTTTATTTATTTATTTATTTATAATCAAGGAAGACCAACAGCCAAAAACAAAGAATATGAAACAAAATTAGCAATGTAACAGCCAATAAAAAGTCTCCACAAATAAGACACTAATTAAAATGGTCCAAATACAAACACAAAGCTTCACTAGAATTACCACTAGCCATACCATAAGCCAAAACCATATCGGTGTATTGCAGATTACTATACAGATAAAACGGCATGATTTAAACAAGAAAATAATTCGTAAGTAGTTAAAAACGAATTGACGATGTATACAATGAATACGTCTCACAGAGATCGTAACCCGAGTGCAACGGAAAAAATTTAATAATTTTTGAAAAAAATCCTTATTATTCATAGGTAGATAAAGGTCGGATCACAATAGCTAGGGATAAACAATCATGAACCATTTTTATTTCTTTGTAACATTCGATCGATTTAGGTACTGTTTTTAGTGATTTCATTATTTTATCTGCTTAAAATTACTTATTAACTTATTAATATTAAATTAGCTTTTTATTAATAAGAAAATAGGTAATTATTGTAGGTAAGTACCGATATACGAAGCTCTTCTTAAAAAAACAACTTTCTAGTAGATGTTTCATCAATGTAAAACAAGAACCATTATTACTAACCGTTATTTACTGGCCTGTTATGATAATGTTGTTGTGTCTTACATCCGTCGAACTACTTTGGTACATTTTGATAACATTTTATCTTACTGAAATTCATCTTGAGAAGCCGAGCTTCCTTGAAACAATGCTCTTACCTCATCAATTCATTCTCTTTGCCCACTTTCATAGAAACTTTCAAAAATATTCATTCATTAAAAAATCAATTCGTACTTCGTATGTAAACAAACACCTTTACATTTTGTCGGCATCTTTGTGACGTCACTAAAATACTTTTTGCCTTTGACTTTGCCGACGTGTGATTTACGGTGGCTTTCTTTGATGTAACACCGCCTATCCGCCATATTGAACAGCTGACAGTTCATGACCTTAGCGATTTGTAAACATTGTTAAGGGGTATACGAGGGGTATACGCATTATTTTCGAAAATGGTTTTCAGGCTGTATTTCAGTAACGGATGAAATTATTACAAAATAAAAAATACGTAAGATTTAAAATCTGTAACTATACACGATCAACCCAATTTTACGAGAAATGGTGGGGATAACACTTGAAAATTAAAACGGTCATAACTCTTAAACGGATACGTTTTTTTCGATAATTCTTTTTGTAACTACATACTAAAGTTATGCCCTTTCATCCATTAAAGTAACTGTCCCGTTTTCATATACACCCTGTATATCTTTTAGAGATACGATATGTATTTAGCCAAAAAATATCGTCATAATGATCATATTCGTCATAATAATTAATTTCGTTGAAAATTTGTTCAAAATCCATTTTTATTTAACATAAACATATTGTTATTTAACCACACGACTCGTACTCAAGCCACGTTTTCACGGCACTCGGCAAACACGCACTTGAGTAGCATCTCAAGATCGATCTTGTGTCGAGTTTGATTTATTAATACGGGCGACTCTCAGCTGATTTCCTGAACTCAAGAATGTGTTTAAGTACAATCTATTAATTAGCACAGAGTCTTAAGTGTGCACTCAAGATTGATCTCAGACGTAAGAGCGATTTATAAATACGGGCCCTAATTCGTTCTTTATCCAAATTACTCACACTGCGTTCATGCGTTTGTGTGAATTCGTTTATCTTTTATGGCACCAATTTAATTGTTTAAATCGTCATAAGCAGATGGATTGTAAATATTATTGTCATTTAAATAAAATATACAGCAACAATCATATAATTTATTGGTGGTAGAAAAACCAACAATCCTTGATGAGTTTCTTACACTGTACGAAATACAGTCAATAAGTTAATCAATGAATTTCGTATCTATGTATGTATCTATTAAATTGTTTTTATGCAATTTACATATACAATTTAGTTGTAAGATTTTTACCTTTTCCGCGTTGATTAAAACCTATATATATGTACATTAGATTCACACAAGCGATAACTTACTGTTTTTTTTATTACAAATAGCTATTACCCGGCCACGCGTTGTTGTGGCTCAGTGGGTATAATAACATGTATAGAAATCACGCGCATATTCGAATGAAAACATTAATATTGTATAAAATTTCAAAGCAATCAGTGAAGAACTTTCGGAGATTTAAGATTTTGAACAAACAAACATTTAATTTTTGATATACATTAACTCACTCTCATGATGGAAATGAAAAAAATATTTTTCACTCATTGGTCGCTTTTATAATTTACCGTTGAACGTTTTTATCGCCACGATTGTACCGTCCACGGTACCATAGGGAAGCAACATGTATGCAGTTGTATGAAGACGCTTTTAAATTTCCGTTCACGATAACGTCATGCCGTGGACGTCCACGGCAAAACGTGCCGTTGCTGTGGCAAACTAGTAATGTTGAGAGCGTAGTGTGTACTTACACAAAATTTAAATGTGTGAGACGGCAATCGGCGGTCGCAAACCATAGCAAGTGGCAAATTTGCTTGCGTTCTTCGTTTCAAGATTTTTGTATTATATTATGTTTAAATTTTTTCCATCTTCTAATACGATGTCGTTACATTTATTGAACTTAGTTGAGACACGACCCAGAGCTATGAAACAATCTATTGATTTAATTAAAGACAAAATAGGTAGGTAATTAATGTGTAACTCAAGTTAATAATTATAATAAATTTCTAATTTAAATTAATATGTAATAAAAAAACTTCGAATCTTCTTTTAGTTTTTCAAAAAATATACATGTATATAATGCAATACGTCCGTTCCAAACATTTTATTTTTACAGTAAATGCTGCCAGTATCGTTTCGTTATTTGTCTTTTTTTACATATTACAATTAAATTTAATAAATAGAGACGTAGTCATCTATAGCAGTCATAATTACAAAAGAATATAGCTACAATGCAGTCCCGTTTCTGCTACAAAACTCAAAGTGGTGTTATTTTGACAAAGCTCATGACCTCAATGGCACAGTGGTTTAGAGACGTTACACCCAAGCGCGAAAGGATCCGGGTTATCGAACCTGGGAATCGTCCCGATCGGGTCGATTTAGGATAGAAACATTTTTAGATTGTCTCGGGTCTGGATGTACTGGGAAACGCCCCCAGTGGTCTTCGTCTGGTTCTCATAGCACAGGGAATATCCTAGTTTGAGATCGAATGATTGGTGTGTATTGTCTCACGCATTACCTATCATTATTTTCCACGATAAGATCGTGACAATATATAAATTATAAAAGCTTTCCACTGCACGGACGTCCACGATATACCGTCCACGGAAATATCTTGGCGATAAAAATGTTCAAAGATAAATTATAAAAGCGCTCATTCGCCCTCTCAAACATATACAATTAAATATTATTAATAATCGTCGCTTTGGAAGCCAATGGACCTATTCCACACAATTAATATTTTGAGTAAATGAAGTTTATATAAATATAATAATATTGTCGCGCGTAAAGAACATTTTACTTTTGTATTCAAGCTACTACTTGTTACAAATGGATATAATTTTTACAGGAAATTCTTGAAAATTATACGAATGTGAAATATAACTTATCAAAAGCTAAACTAGAATTATTTCGGATTTATGTGGCTCTGAAGTGTTCTAAGCCCCATAATTCAGAGTTCATAAGAACAAGGTAGTTGTTCAAGTCCTTGTTGACCCACATTTTTCTTATAACATAAAAAAAATTTTTCGCATAGGTCTAATGTAAAATTTGAAAATAAGTATGTTTGGGAGCAGATGATTACTAGACCTATTTATTACCCGCTATGATCTTTCAATTTTTCAGTACGCTAACTTTATTTCGTCAAAACTAGGTATATTTCTTTAAATCAAAAATCAAAACCGCACACAAATAGCACTCGCCCAATGACTTAATTCTATTATTATTATTAGATTATTTACTTCTGTCCACATTATTGTTTTAAGTTGTTTAAAATTTTTATATATTTGATTATTTTGCTGTTTGTTTCTCTTCATCAAATCGTAATGGTTTAATGTGTATGCACGCTTTTGGGTTTCAGTCGAGTTATGTTGTGTTTGTCCATTATTGTAGTGTATTGTGGCTGCTGCCTGTAGTGTACCAAATTAAAAAAAAATAAAAAAAAAACTGTGGCTTAGACCTACTGACATCCAAAGCGACGATATAAGAAAACCTATGTAACCTGCGAACAGCCACGGCTCCTGGCTGGCGTAGGAGACGGTCCCCCCGACGCTGACGCTGCCCGCCAGCAGCGGCAGCTCGCGCAGCACCACGTGCAGCAGCGACGACTTGCCCGCGCCCACCGGCCCGATCACCGCGATCAACCTGCGCCATTCATTTTTATCTATCTTATTTTTTTCTTATTATTATTTACATTTCTTAAGGCACTGGTAACAAGACCATCAGCCTAATGACGAAACTTCTGGAGAAACATTAACTGTCCCTAACACTCCTCCAGTAAAGTGATAGTAGGCTTTACTGTAGTTAAAAAAGAACTTCTTGGAAAAGCGCGAAAACTTCAGCTACACATGTTTATTTAGATCTCCTCCATTCTTTTCACTTACACAGAACTTTAAAACACAATATACTATCACTGTTGTACTTTAAAACACCTAAAAATGTAAAAAATAGAAAATCTAAATAAAATGACAACCTCACTTCTCCCGTTCCCGCCAAAAAGTCCTTTTTTTTTCTTCATGGCATGGCGCACAGATTAGCGCATTTGCCAATGTCACGTATTGTATTAATAAGTAGAATCGTTATCGTAAAACGCCTCCAGTAAAGTGATTGTAGACTTTACTGAAGTTTTATAGGACTTCTTGGAAGAGCGCGAGAACTCCAGTTACACATGATTATTTAGACCTACTCCAATTCTTTTATTTATTTATTTATTCTTCCTTGTACATAATGAATACAATAGGCGGACTTAATGCCTAATGGCATTCTCTACCAGTCAACCTGAGCTTTACTGTTAGAGAAACAAGTAGCGGTACAATAAAGGCACTGAAAAATAACTACGATATGTATATACCATACATATAGATAAGCATACACATACATACATACATACACATTTACACAACAATTCGTTTCACTTACAAAGAACTTTGAAACACAATATACTATCACTTTTGTACTTAAAACTCCCAAAAATGTAAAAAACAGAAAATCTAAATAAAATGACAACCTCACCTCCTGTTCGCATCAAAGTCTTTTTCTTTCTTATGGCGCATTTCTAAATTTCTAAATTTTCTTTCTAAATTTGCTAATGTCAAGTATTTTTTTTTATCTTTCTTCATGGCATGGCGCACAGATTATTGCCAATGTCACGTATTAATCGTATTAATAAGTACAATCTATTGATGAGTTAAACAGATAGGCAATGTAATGCACACATCACAATATTTTTATAATTCATGACGAACACTTGAAGCACGTTCAAAGTAAGTTCGTTTTTTCTTCTTATTGTATTATGAAATTCCTCCAGTAAAATGATAATAGGCTTTACTGAAGTTATAAAAGACTTCTTAGAAAAGCGCGCGAACTGCAGCTACACATGTTTATTTATCAAAAAAAATAACGCAAATTATGCGTTAAATACTTGTTAAACACGACAAAAATGTTTGTGTACTCAGTATGTTGACAATTACAATTTTTATTTCTACTTTCATTTATCGACAAACGACACACATAACGCAAAATGAAATACATATTATGCTACTTTAGGATCAAATCTACTGAGCAATATATTGTTATTGATAAAAACTAGCCCTTCTAAATATATTGAAGCCTAAAATTGAAAATTATGCTACAACGGACAATAAATATATCTATAAATTTTATCATACGTTTTTAACTTAAATTAGAAATGAAATTACAATATTTACTTTCCAGGTTTTATAGTGAGTGAGACATCGGTAAGCGTGTTTTCTGGATGTGACACGATCCACTTAGCGGTGGCGTGCTTTAGACGTACTCCGCGCGAGTCGTCCTCTACGCGCGGCGATAGCTCCTCGTTGTCTTCTTCGGCCGATTCCAGTGGAGCTATATTCATGTTACCTACAAGATATTTATACAATAAGTTATACAATTTTTTTTATAAATTATAACATCCATATTACGGTTAATGTATCTAGTATTAAAAATTTTATAAAACAATGTATTTAAAGTATGAAACTTTAAATACTCGGAACCCGACTAGGTAAAAACCTGACAAATTACATTATATCACGTATATGAATAATAGCTATAAAATTGTAGAGAAATTTGAGTACGTAATACAAATTTAAAGTATCGTAGGAATAACTGGATTTTATATAGAGATATTTCATCTATTTAAATTATGTGTAATATTTAAATAATGTACAAATAACTTTGACAAATTCCTGTACTGCTTGTGTGCCTAATAAATAACATATTTGGCCCATCCTGTAGGAAATGAGAATATCTCATGTTACTCACCATTTCCTGGGGCTTCTAACTCTGTTTTAGAGTCTTCGGGGTTAGATTCAGACACAATATCTTTAGGGTCCTCCTCTGGCAATTGTTCCTTCGTAGGCACTGTTAGCGATTCCTTCCTACGAATTCCTTTTTTCTTCGTGGACGTCTGTATATCGGCCAGTCCCGGCACCGGTTTACTCGTGTCTTCATAAAGCATAAAGTTCTGTAGACGTTTTATCGATATACTAGCTTCAGCTACTTGTGCGATACCTAGAAATTTAAATTTACCATTAAGACTCGAATCATCGCATTTTTTTAATTCGCATAGTCAGCTATTAATTTATTTAAATATCTTTATTTTTCAATCAATTTATGTCATTTTTTTATTGCTGTCGTATGGTAACTGTATTATGGCTCAGCAGTAGGAATACATAGGGTATTGGCAGATCCCACTGCTGAGCATGTGCCTCTTTTCACTAATGAGGTAAGAAGCGGATCGATTATAATCCACCCTGTGGCTCTAGTACGATTTGTGGAAACAGGCTAGTGCCGCTAGTGGTATGTACACTCACTGCGAGTTTCCAAATCGCCTATGGCACGTTAGAACATGAGGAAATCATTCAATCATAGAACTTATGTATCCTCAGCCTGGTTTAACCAATACTGTTATACGAAAAACCGGAACCTAAACAATTATATTGTGCAATTTGATGTAAATATTATTTATACTAATATTATAAACGCTATACTAATCTGTACTAGTATTTTTTTGTTTGTATGTAATGGATAAACTCAAAAAATACTCAACAGATTTTAAAAATTCTTTCACTTATACATGCTACATTATCACCGAGTAAAATTTCTACCCGTGCGAAGCCCGGGCGCGTCGCTAGTGCAATATATTTGAGCATCATATTGACGTAAAATTGATATCTGTGCAATGATGAACAAAACTTTGAGCGAGTTTAATTTTATTACACTGTGCTGCACTATAAACATTATGCCATGATAGACTAATACTGCGTAATATTTTTCATTACACATAAATAATTTAAGTTTTTTGAAAGTAGTTAAAGTCTAATAACGGGTTGTTTTTCTTAAACTCGACGAGGTTGAAATTTAACAAGTTAATTTGTAGATGACAATACTTTAGCAGCGCACGCGCCCGTAAAATAATGGCTTAAGTCTGTTATAGGGCAACATTTCACCTTCCTTTTTTATTTCAGTGACCACTTGGTGACCCAAGTGGTCACCAAGTTATGTCAAACTGAAGTTGACAGTATGAAAGCTTTTTACTTAATTAAGTTTTTTTTTCAGAAAACTAAAGTGAAATGACAAATAAAACTCACCATTAGGAAAGAACACTGTCATAGTCTGTCTAAGTATATTGTAGAAGCTAGTGACTACGAACACCTGCTTGGCGCTTATGACGTTATTCTCCAACACGTATGCAAGTATCGAACAAAAGAGACAAATGCGTGTTGTAAACATTATGAACGATGTTAGCACACCTCGGATGTAAGATGTAGCACGGATTTGTTTTATTTCTTGCCTGTCAAAGACGTTACATACAAATTAAGTGAATGACATTGGATTTTAATCTATAAGCACGATTTTTAAGGAACAGGGACTGTATTACTTAATGGGAATGGAAAACACGTAGCTTGATTCAAACGTATATATTTAAGACACAAACTAAGTCACAAATAGGTACTACCAACAACGAACACAGCCAATTTTATATCCGGATGACAATGTCACAACGAACTAAATTGTAAAAATATAAATGTTAAAAAAGGAAATATTCTTTATAAAAAAGAGTTCCGCAGCCAGTCACTAACAACGATTTTATTGTAATGTATACTATAGGCATTCAAATACGCGAAAACAGATCATAACTAAATAAGATTATTTAAAAAAAATAATTAAAAATATTATATGTATATGTACAGGCTACCATTTTATAAGCCCGTAATTATAATTGTTTCTCAGTATCCCTTTTTTAATTTTACAATCAACTAATCTGTATGAGTGGTACGATCTCATTATAAGGTTGTACTATAGATTAATATTAGTAACTAGCGGTTGTACTATAGGTGCCACTATACGAAGTGATAAAAGTCTCAGTTTTAAAAACAATATTTCGAAATTTTAAATTTCTATATTTAGGAATTGAATATTTGTAATTTAACCGAAAATTGAACTCAGTATCTGGAAAGGAGACTTGCTATTATCCTTGTCAAAAACCAGTCAAATATACACAGTAAACCAGAATTAGAACGTACTTCCTAGCTTTGGCTACGAGATCCGCGAAGGGTTGTTCCCACGTATACATCTTGATTACTTGAATCCCAGAGAGAATTTCGTTCATGAGGCGAACACGCTCGTCTGTCCTCAAAGCAGTTTTCAGACGCAAAACTGAAGTGCGTTTTCCCAAATACGCTGAAAAAAATTACATAACCCTTTGTAATATTAAGTAACACACTTTTTTAACACATGTATATTATTCATCAATGTTATTATTATTGGTAAGATAACTTGCTGCATAGAAAAAGTTTAATGATACGAATTCTTTTTAAGGCAAACTAAACAAAATAAAGGTTTTTAATCCAGAAGTAAAACTGATTTCAGTTTCAGATCAATCTAAATATATAAAATATAGATACCTAAGTGACTCCATAAATAAGTATTATATATTACAATACACTTATAAGAAGCGCATGTACAATTTTTAATTTAATGTATAAAGCAATAAATTTAGTAACAGTCTAGTAGTTTATTCTGAAGGTGCGATATAAGGGAATAGTATAATAACGCCTAACTAACTCAGATAATAACAGCATTTCTAATATTTGCTTTTTTAATTGGTTAGTTTTGAAGAGATTTGTTTATTAGAACTAGCTGCTACAGGATCGTCACGAGTCCAATTAGAAGCTATGTGTTTATAAATTTCTTCTTTAAAAAAGATACACAGGAGATAAACTTCTTACAAAATTTGATTCATGTCACTTACCTAGGTGGTAAGTATTTATCAAAGCGACGTGCTATTGCACTATTCCTTGTTTTTATATATATATATGTATTTTTAATACAGTACCTTGCAATGGTATAAAGGCCAACATGAATCCCACGCCGACAATTGCTGCCCAGCTGATTTCTTGCCACATAAGGTACGTGATGATAATAGTGGCGAGCGGCCCTATCCACAAATAGTGTAGAAATATGATAGCCACGTCAAAACGGTTGACATCATTCGATAAAAGATTCACCACTTGGCCCACCGTCGTTTCACCCAACGCTGTCTTCGATAATCTTAGGGACTGGAAAAAATCATATTTAATTATAATTAAGGGCCACTAAGCACTATCGATTGGTCGCCGGAGACACGGTTTCTCGGCAATCAAAACGTAGAAAATTAGTCTGGGAGACCAAATTAAATGTCGCCGAGACGCTCGAGTGATTGACGACCACTTGCGTAAACATCTGTGGGTGATTTTCCTTTATTATGCGTTGTAAAAATGAATAATGGAATGCTTATATGGTCCAGGCACATAGAAATAATGAGTGACGAAAGACTGAAGAAGAAAATCTACCGAGCGAAAGCGAGTGGTAAAAGAAGCCAAGGAAGACTAAGACTGACTTATGAAGGTCAAACAGCCAAAGTGTTAGCAGCACGCAAATGTCAAAAGCACTCGCATACCTAGGCGAAAATGTGTGAAGAGAATGATGAGATTTGAGGATTATGTAACCGCGACGCTTGGGGTTCCGACCTCTCTGACTACCCCGTTAGGGATACAGCGTGAAGATATGTATGTAAAAATAAAGGAAATTTTATGTAAAATAAAAAAAATATTGGTTTTTAATTTATTTAGGTAAAATATTAAGTATTAAAGTGTTTGACGTACAACATTTCCAGCCAAGCGGTCTATTGGCCAGGCATGCCTAGATAATATTTAAAATAGTCACGGTAATAATACCCAAAATAGCGTTACGTTTTTATTCCTGCATTACGAAATACCTACTATTAACGACGCCAATGTACATAATTATATACTATAGTAAGTACGTTAAAGTATACAGTACCAATTATAGGAATACCATGTTACTTGTTTACCTACAATATAGGCCGTTGTGTTAATGTCTTCGCTTAAACAAGATTACGGGTATTTCCTGCATTGTCATTCTCAGTGAACAAATGCGCGGAAGGCTAGTAACTATGCTAAAACAATCACACAGTCCATAGAGTAACGAACATTAAGTAATACGAACGGTTTGGTTTACAAAGTCTCTCTTGTCGTCGAAATTGTTATTCATAATGGTCACTATGCACACATTAAATTAAGAAACACTTGTAAATACACAGTAAAAATATACGTCTAGCTTGAAATCGTAAAATGGAAATGTCATCTACTCGTTAAAAACCGAAATCAACTTACATAGATATTATGTAGGTGTATACTATGTACACTACACTATACTATATCATGTGCACATTGAAGGAGGCGAAAGGGGTATGTAAGGACCGCGAAGTTTAACGCTCCATCCTCTCTGACATCCCGTTTGGGATACAGCGTGAAGATATGTATATAAGTATGTATGTATCATGTATCCTATAGGGAATTCATTATTACTCTGTGTTGCTCGATATTACTGTTGTAACACTGCTGTTGCGTCGCTGTTTTTATGCAGTAGACTTATGAGTACGGTTTTGACTATCGGTAGAACATGGGTAGAATGGATTTTCGTTTTGAGATACGTAAAGCTTATGGTTTTATATTTACAAATGTATACGTACTGTACAAATATTGCGAAATTTCATTTCTAAAAATTTTAAGAAAAAAATTAAACCGACTTCAAAAAAAACACTGAAAGGTAATACGAAATCACTATAGTTCATTAATCAAAACTTTGGTACAAAAATAACCTTATAAATACGATACGAATACTTATAAAATTTAATAAAGCTCTCGCATACCTAGGCGAAAATGGGTGAGGAGAATGATGAGATTTGAGGAAGCGAAAGAGGTAGGTAAGAACCGCGATGCTTGGCGTTTCGTCCTCTCTGACTACCCCGTTAGGGATACAGCGTGAGGATGTATGTATGTAGGTATAAAATGTTATTCGACAGTTACTGAAGTCGGTGCTAAGCCTACGAAACTACTATTTTCTGTTATTAGTCATTGACTTGACACCAAAGACATCCTAGTCTACAAGACTTAAAATGTTTACGAATTTCTAAGCACTCTTCTGTCAAGGACTGTGACGTAAGCAGGCGGCACGGGTAACGTCGTGTACTGTGTGTACTAACACGATTATGCATGTCGATATTGTATTTCAAAGAATAAGTCATTATAAATTTCCAAAATTAATTGAAAAAATATTCATATATCGATATGTTTTTTCGCATCTCCACTTACCTACACGTGCCATCTTGTAAGAGTTAAACGCGACATGTAATTATAGCGTGCTAAACAAGGACAAATACAAATGCTGACTCGAGACTTAGCAGCAATCGGTATCACTTGAACTCTACTCACTTCTATTATTTTGTATTATTAATTTTGTACTTACTGATGAAACGTTATATGTATGTTGTTGTATTGTACTTTTTGAAACTATTTTTACGACTGTCACTACCACATCACTTTACAGCACATTTTGGCATTGTTTACGTATTTTATTTTATATTTTTTGATACCGCTACTGACACAGGTCTGCGTATTTGCTTCATTTACTACTAAACGAGCGCGCGTTTGTTTAAACTTATACTTGCATTTTAGCAGCTGGGCGGCAGCAACGGTGTTTTTCTATTTCAAGTTTTATAGGCCAGGTTTCCTGTGTTTGGCACCGACTTCAATAACTGTCAAATTTAATTATATAGATATTCGTATTGTATTTATAAAGTTATTTTTGTACTTGAGTATTGATTAATATTTTGTACTTTTCAGAAATAATCAAAGCTTTTCAATATTTTTTTTTGAAGTCGGTTTAATATTAACAAAACTTATAAGTTATAAGCAGTTAGCGTTATTTGGTGTATCTTCGAAGTTCAGCTCCGATACAAATGAAATTTAAATGGGACCACCTAGCAAGTATACCTTTACAAAAAAAGATAATTTTCCAAATCAGTCCACAATTGACGAACTTATTGGTGAATATGCATAGAACCTCTTCCTTTTTTGAAGTCGGTTAAAAATTGCGTCATATTTTAAAAAGGAAGGGGGTTGGTAACTATTAGAGATTTTCCGGATTGTTAAAAATGTATATCCGCGGATACGGATTAATAGTGTCTAGAACCGCGAATACGGATACGGATCTCAACTTTCGTAATTCCGTTGTCTCGTTTCCATGGCTATTCGCAAACGGTGTGCACGCATGCACACGGAGCACTGTGAAAGAATGTTACGACCGGTCCTCGGCACACGCAGCCGGCGCCGGTCACGCTCTGAAATAGGCCTTAGTCTTCCTTGACTTCTGTTACCACTCGCTTTCGCTCTGTAGATTTTCTTCGTCAGTCTTTCATCACTTATTCTTTTTATGTGCCCGAACCATCTAAGCATTCTTTTCTTCATTATCACAATAACAGTCGTGCAATACCATCATACTGCGTAACTCTTCATTGCTTATTTTGTCCTCAAGCGATACCGCACATATTTCTAATTCTAAGAGATCGTATTTCTACCGCATTTATCATACTTTCACTCGATATTGAGCTTATCCAGACTTCACTATCGTGCAATAAAGTTGTCACTAACACAGCATTGTAGATCACCATTTTGGCTTTACATTACAATTACAAACAATTAAATTAATCCTATTTTATGTAAACCTAGTGTAACTTACTACTATAATTACCATAATATACATATAATAATATTATAATTAATTTGAAGTTATTATATTTGAATACTATCTATTTCTAAAATTCCATTTATTCAATTCATTAATATAAAACATTCGTTCAAGATCCGCTAAAATGTAACGGATACGAATACAGATTTTTTTTCGGACACGGATATGGATATCCGGCTCATCACTATGCACAATTGCTGTCCGTTTCACAAATGTATGTTAGCAATGTATTAAAAACAATTCGTTTGCCCATTTCTATAAAAATTACACAAGATATAAAATCACAGCAGGGAATTAATATGGACTCCGCTCCTCCCTGTGACATAGAACAGTGTACGGATCCAAAAACTACGTTTGTGTAATATAATGTATAAACGAGCCCATAAAGTTCAAAATAAAAAAGTATTAAATACTCTGTACTATACTATACTAAAATTAAATTGAAGTGTCTGTCTAAAATTTCAAAACAAAGGCTTCTTTTATAAGTTTATATATTTATTCGCACATAACCAAAACCCGAACAAGCTTTTATCAAATATTTGTCTGTGTTTGTTTGTCCGGGCTAATCTCCGAAACGGCTTAATCGATTTTGACGGAACTTTCACTGGCAGGTAAAGGACTTTTCAGAGAGTAAATATAGACTGCTTTTTATATCAGAAAAACATCAAATTTAACGCGCGTGAAACCGCGTGGCACAGTTACTTTAATTTCGTGTTTGCAATAATATTTAGTCGTTGACTATCAATTTACAACCAAATATGAACTCTGGTACATAAAAGTTTTAATATTGTTGTATACACTTAATGTGTCGCATTGACATATCATATAGACATTTTTATGTGCAGCAATTTAAAGTTATAATACTAAGAAATAACACTTTCATTTTTACGGTTCTACGTTTACCTTCCTATAAATAAGCGAGCAGCAGGCGACCCTGAACTTCATGCCCATGTGTAAAATGGCCATCATGTATGGGTGTACGACGAACACGTTGAGCGCTGAACAAAGTACCACAGCGCCCGCGTACCAATACGCCTGCTCTTGTGTTACTGTTTTCAAATCGGGTGTATAATACTCCACCAACATTCCCAGAAACACTGGCTGCGCTAATCTGTTAACATGGAATAGAAATTAATAAAAATATTGTAGACAATGTTGTATACCGTATGTTAGGGGATTCATTTTTATTTTATATTTTTACACCCACATGTACCCACAACACAACTGTATATATGCTTGGTGGGTACGTGTACTTCTTGTAATTCTATATACTGTATCAGCAGCAGATCCAGCCTACAATTTACCGGAACGTCTTTCTACTACTCACGAGTTTCGAGATGCCTTCGTGAATATTATGAATTCCAACAAAATTATCAAATGTTACGAATAAAAAACTATTTGTTATGCAAATCCACTTCTTAAATTCAAAAATGATTTTAAATTTAATAAAAAAGAAACCATAGAACGTACTGATATTATTTTAGAATGTCTCGAATCAAGGGGAGAGATTACAACCCGTGACACTCCCCTTATTGGATCAGCTACTGGACAGTGAATTCAGTTTAAACTGTTTAAAGTGAAATTACTATTGTAATAATCAGGTTTGTCGGATATTAATGGAGCCTCTCTACTATAAGATCAACCAAGTCAACTAAATATAAAAATAAGTAGGTATTTCAGTTCTGAACTCTAAAACAAATACAAGGTCTAGTGAGTACAGGTGCTATAACAATTACAACAATACTTAAAATGCAAATATTATCTCTTATAAAACTGCAGAAGCTAACGATAAAGAACAATCAGTATAAGAAGTTTACTATTATTTACAAATTATTATTTCATAGATACCATATCTAACTGTAAGTACGAACAAATATGTGCGTTATATCTACAGAATCATGAGCTATTGTAAAAGTTGTTATCAATTGTTTCTAATATCTGTTAAAAGTAAAACTATACAAACATCGTTAAGCTCACTTTCGTAAATTTTTAGACGTGTTGTTAGATGAATGTAGCCGATTGAATTCCACCTCATTTCTCAACCGTAACAAACGTGTAAACATAAACATTCGCTTCTCTTGACCAAAGTAGCCCATGAACATGCCTAGCATTCGCGGCTGTTGGATTCTAATACGTAAAAAAAGACAAAATTAAAAAAAGACGAAAAAAGAAATAAGGACTTTTTATAAACAAATATAAGGCCAAATGACCAAAATGTTAGCTGAAGGAAATGTGAAAAGCCCTCGCGTACCTCGATGAAAGTGTGTGAGAAGAATGAAAAGATTTGAGTAGACGAAAGTAGTATGCAAGGACCCCGATGCTTGACACCTCTTCATCTTTGACTACTTAATTATAATTTCAATTGAAGCGTTAATTATGGTATTCTGTGTATAAAATCGGCATTTTTCTTATCACCATATTTCTTTTCCTCGAGGTACATTTTTTGGCGCCATGCCATAAGTAGTAAAAGTGATTTGTCGTTTGGCATAAAAAGTTCTAAGGTTTTGAAATTTTGGACCAAACGCAACGAAACGTCTAGGTAATGGTCCATATCTTATAGCAACGTGTCCTATCTATATTAATACGTGAAGCGAAAACTTTAGTTTCCTTTTTAGGAAAATTGCGCGAACAGAGGAGTGTGTTGGTACACTAAAAGTTTATATGGAGAAGGACAGGAGAAAGCTATTATTTTTATATAATATGCATTAGAAACTACAATGAAATAAATCACTCATTGTTTACGTTCATACTGCCAAAGTCAAAAAGACTCAATTTCAAACTCATAATAATTTGTAATCACATAAGTGTCAGATATACGTAACCTTCTTGGATCAAACAGTCGCACGAGCAGAGATTGCCGCCAAAGAGTTTAAATTTATATTTACGGTGGAATTTCGACCACAGGGCGATCTCTAATATGTACAATTACTTTACGTAACAGCGTATATTCTTATAACTATGACCACATCATTGTCCTAATGAAATCTGAATTGAATGTTACAATTTACAAATAATGATATAGCGTAGTAAAGAAAAGAAGAGGTAGAGAATATGGTAGAGAAGGCCAAAATGTAATCACTTCAAAATTTCAAATAAGTACATACCTACTACAAATTAAAAAGTACGTTGTTATTCTTGTGGCCTGAATAAAGTACAATGATTTCCTTTTGTAATAAATTGTTCTATACGCTATTATAATAAAATCAACGTTGGCGTTAATATTAATGAGTCTTCTTGTAGACATTCCGCGAGACGCGACCATAAAATGTGTAAGACAATATGACACAGACCTTTTTTGTTCTTTGAGTGCAAATAATCTGATATTTACCTACGATTAACTTTATCGACATACTTAAACATAAATAGAATTTGTATTGGACCAACAATTTGATACCGAACACGATAATTATCGCAGATTAGTCACTGTATACTCGTATCTGTATTACCATGATAAAGGTATCAATATTACAAAAATAAATAAACTCCATTAAAAACAATACAGACATCTTCTAATAGTAGAACAACAAATTTTTTTTACGTTTGACGGAACTCCATTCATTTTTTTTTACCTTTTGGTTATTATGGTTAGCTTTACATATTCAAAATACAAGTGACATGATTACTATTTCATAAAGGAATTTACTTTGATGCGCGAAAGTATTTTTGGAGTTTACTCCACAATACCTCATATTATACTAAACGCTTATACTCAACTTACTGTTGGTATGAACTCAGTCGCGCGGCGGAGCTGACCACGCACCATTTTTTTAAACTGACTAATTCGGTTATAACATGGACATGTATTTCGGCGTTTCAGGATTCCCATCAAGTCAGAGGCTCTGGGCTCATGCCTCACTACGTGGTCTTAGGGTAAAGACAGTATGTAAGCTTAGATGTAAGTAATTAAAAGATGTACACTAGCTTCTCGTCTTTGTACTGAATATAATATTGCGAAAATTAGTTTAAAGTTATTAGCAAGTCATAACTTGCTCAATTAGAGTTCCGTATTACCAATCGCGAAACAAAGTTTGTAGTTGTTTGTTGTAAAAAAAGTCGCAGGAAGTAAAATAACAGAGGCCTTCGAGATCGCGGCCGATCGGATTAGGGGCTCCAGTCGTCCATTCATGCGACTCAGAGGAGCACGACAGTCTTGGTGGTTCGCGCTATCGCGGTCTGGGAGGGAACGGAAGGATTTGTAACTGCCCCCCGAGAGGTGGTTCTGCACTAAAGATGGATAGGTCCGGATGGATACGTGTCCGCGGACCGGAATCCCTAGTGGTACTGTTAGACGAAACGACATCCAAACGAAAATCGGACGCGTATTCTTTGGAACAGAAATGTTTGCTGGCGGAGTGGAATGTACACTGAACACGTTACGATTCTATTACCTAGTACTACATTAGATACAGCTGTGCATACTCCGTTAGTCTGATTCGGGAGTTGGTAAAATACAAATACGCGGACACAGAACCTGGACCCGTATCCGCAGAGCAGGATTTACATCCAGACCCGTTCCGTCCGTAGCCGGACGTACCCATCTCTATTCTGCACAGAGCGAGGGGCTCCGGTGCGTTTCGTAGGTGACCCGGAGCCCTTCGATAACGCGCCGAGGACCACCGCTGTTGGAGCATTAGTGGGTAAGAGCCTAACATAACCCAGTCTCACCTCCCAGATGCCGAGTACCTGTGCAGGTTTCTCCTGCGTTACATACCAAAATAATAAAGATGAGTACTGTGACTGATTACATTAGATGACTATTGTACATTGTACAACTAAGTCTGATGAATCAATAAGCGCATATACAATAAGGAAGTAGTAGAATAATATAATTTCTTTGCGAACGTGTTCAGCTGTCTTTATATTCATTGCTAAAACTAGGCCACACATATTTGCGTCAGGAGGTAGGCCACTGAATCATTGAATTATAATGTTATCACAAAACTGTTATCTGTTTAACCGACATATAACATCATGTATAATATAAGCTATTCGAAAGTTACAGTAATTTCAAACGATATCAAAGATATTCGGTATGCCCATCGTCCGTCATTACGATAAACTGAAAATATTAGTTCTATGAAACCCTTACGTCATAGTTAAACGTTATACAACACAAAGACCGTACGTATTTTTGGATATATTTTTTTGTTAATAATGCTAACTAAACGAAAATAAGAATCATTTATGAATACAAAAACATTTACCATTTCATACACAATTTAATTGACGCAAAAAAATAATATGATTACAATAATTAAAATGAAATATTAAATTACCAATGTAAGTACTACATCATTCAGAAAAGAATATAAGTACCCGATTCTATCTTGTCCTTGTAACCTATTCTGTACTTGACCAACGTTCGGTCAACTCAGGATGAATGACCGTCATACACAGGGCATTCAATATTTGTTTTTAATTTGTTTCATGCCGTCAGACATAAATAGGCACCAACCCAACTAATTAGATAATAAGGTGTCTGTGACCGAGATTTTGACACGGCCAAGGTTATAAGATTACACACAACGAAGAAACAATGTCACGTAACGTTACTCGTTTTTTAATACATGTATATAAGTACTTACCTACATAAATAACTTGTGTTTACCCATCTAGTTAAAGTAATAAGCAATTTGCATAATATTTAAATCTAAATTGAAATGATAGTCTCAGTGACCTTGGTTACCACTGCGAATTTTTTTTGACCAAGTACAAGGTGCTAAAAATACCTCAACCTCAGAGATCACACATATTAGAAACAAAAAACTTGAAAGAGAGTTATGTTTTAGATGAACTGTGAAAAATAAAAAAGAAATATTTACTTAAATTTTTAAGTACATACTGATTCATTTTTACTAAATGTATTTAATTCATATAAAATTCTTCATACTTCTTCTTTCACTAAACATAATTGCCTTGAACAAAACGTGCAATTTTAATTTTAACTTGGAATCCTACTAATACCTAAAACCTGGCTCGATGCTCAATATCAATTGTTGTTTTTCATATTATCTTTAAGGTTTTCCTTGTACATTATTACAGTTTCCTATGAAATTCAAAGAAATATAGTTAAATATATTATGTAGGTACCTACCTACTCGTATGATTTAAGACGTTACTAATATAAATATTCCTACTGTTCGTTTTGCTATGAGTATTCTTCTTGACATTATTTAATTATATTGTAGATAGCTTTCAATTTTAGTAAGTAGGTATTCATTTTCGTACGAAATTAATTCAACTTGAAATGTAGCTGTTGTTGAAGCTGAATTTTTAACCGACTTCAAAAAAAGGAAGAGGTTATAATGTTCGTCTGTATGTATTTTTTTATGTATGCTCACCGATAACTTCGTCAATTGTGGAACGATTTCGATAATTCTTTTTTTGTTTGAATGTGTATATAGTTCCGAGGTGATCCCATTTAAATTTCAACGGTATTGGAGATTGGACTTCAAATATACACCAAATAACGCGACCTGGTTATAACCTTTATTTATATTGATGATTCTCTTGTATATCGTTATGCTCCAGAGTTAATTGACATGCCCTAGATATTTATTCAGGCCAAAATCACTCAAAAGGAAGAAATAAAAAAAATTTAGATTAAAAAAACACTGAAAAGTACAAAATAACTATCCTTTACTAATAAAACTCAAGTACAATAAAAACTTTATAAATACGATACACATACCTATTTGACCTATTTAATTAAATTTAACAGTTATTGAAGTCGGTGTCAAATCAATGTTCAATAACAGAAAGTTTATTAGTTTGGTAGGCTTGGCTCCGACTTCAGTAACTGACAAATTATAGGTGTGTATCGTATTTATAAAGTTATTTTTATTGTACTTGAGTTTTGATTAATAAAGGATACTTATATTGTACTTTTCAGTGTTTTTTTGAAGGCGGTTTAATTTTTTTTATTCTATTGTACTTTTTATAGGATAGTACTATCTATTAATTAGTTACTAGCGTAAAGTACTATTATACACTATGTAGGTAATTAGGTAGAAGTTTTTTACTAAAATATTTAAAAAACCAAATCTATTAAATAATACTTAAAAAACAAATATGTGACATAATTATCCAAATACAGTAGCAAACATAACGATGGAAAATTCCTTTTTTTCAGGTTCTTAAAATAATGTATTTTTCAACTAAACTTAACCCAACAACATGGCAGATGATTTCGCAAAGTAATTGCTCGTACAAAGGGCCTTCATGCTACTCGTATCTAATCGACTAACGCGCTATAAAATTGCACGAAAATTATTAGTAGGTACATCAATAACAGACCAGCTGTTTGTGTGTGATAGAATGTGACAACTAGCTAACCTTGTCAACATGGCATGAAAAATTAATAACTTTCCGAGATTAAGTATTATTCAATAACAATATACGGTTTATTCAGGTTAAATTTTAATTGATCAGTGTAATGCTATACTGGAGAATTCATGTCCGTGAGATTAAAGCTTAAAAAGATTTAAGTATTTGCATAGACTTTTTAAAGCTTTATAATTATAAACCATGTGATTCAATCACAATTCATCTGTATGAGTTTAATGCACGGTCACAAACACTAGTAACAACATTATAGGTTATAGATATTTCTTACATAGATAAATAATTGCGTCAGACAATACACACCGATCATCCGATCTCAATTCTCAAACTAAGGTATTCCCTGTTCTCTGAGAATCGAACGACGCGACAACTACTAGGGGAGTCTCCTAGTACAGGCAGTCCTCGACTTACGTCGTTTCAAGTTACGTCGAACAATGTTTTGACACTATTCCTCAAGCATACGTCATTTGTTTCGATTTCCGGCATAGGAGAATTCACTTGTCTTGTTGAAATTTTTAAAGAAAATTATCCTAATTTTGAGAGAAGTTTCAACGTTAATAACAAAATTTGTGCAGCCTATCAGTGTTACCAAGATCTGTATGATAGCAAGAAGAAAGAAGCGAAGCAATCTAGAATAGATAGTTTCTTTAAGCCAAAAGTTTAATTTATTATTTTTCATTACATATTTTGATTACATATTAAAGTTTTATAATTATTATTAAAATTAATAACACACAAATACCAAAAATAACTAGCAATTTCATAAGTGCATATATAATTATTTTAAGAACTTACTTTTGATAATAAAGTATGTATATCCTTTGTTATAAATGCAGTTATTTTTTTAATTTCGAGTCCGTGTGGATCCTAACCTTTGAGTTTTACATGTAAACATATGAAAAAATATGTCTCGACTTACGTCGTTTCGATTTACGTCGCGTATTTCGAGAACCTAACATGCCGTAAGTACGAGGACTGCCTGTACATCTAGACTCGAGACAATCAAGAAAAGTGCATTTCGTAAATTGACTCGACCGGGAATCGAACCGGAAACCTTCCGCGCTTGGTTGTTACACCTAAACCACTGCGCCATCGTGATTGATATACACATGCATTTGTTTTATTATCTAATGAGTTTTAATATCGAGCTAAATTACAATTTTACAATTTAGTAGTGTGTGAGTGAGTGACCATTATTTCCAGTTGTAACCTGTATAACATTTTATAGAGTATTGAACTCTTTTCATCAGCAAGAAACTAAGAAAATTATCGTAATTATAAGATAGGATAACTATGAATTTCATTAGACTGTAAAAAAAGAACTCAAATATATTAATGCAGTTTTTTCTTCAGAATGAATAAACTCGTCTCTTAATTATAGGATAACAACAGAGCCTCATTCCTTTTGCAAAACTGCAAAGGACTGAACTATTGTAAAAAAAATTACATTACATTGTAACAGGTGAAACATTTATAGAATCACTGCGGTGCCCTTCTGTCTGTCTATATGTCACAGCCGAGAAACACTCTCGAGTGAGACTATTTTCACGCATACAGCTACTGTTTGGCATAGTTTTTAATAAGCGGTGGCCCAAAATCAAACGCAAACTTCAACAACATTTATATTGTACATAAGAAAATATAGTGAATGAACAAAAAAAATAAACGTACAACAAAAACCATTTATAAAAGCTAGTTATTTGTACCGATTTCATAATTTGTTAGAAAGGTACTAACAAATATGTTTACGAGTACTTAATTACTATTGTTATAATCAATAATCAGATATCTATGGTAAATTAATAATTTCAATTACATTAACATTGTTAATTATGCAACAGCTCACTCGCTCAAGATTTGGCATGATGGAAAATTCTTAGGTAATTATCTCAAGCATCAGTCATTGCCAAGGTTGGCCAAGGTCACTGCATTATATGTTAATTCAATGCGTTCAGCCGTGATTCCCATGAAAACCAACCTAGCGCGCGACAGACACCTAGGTTTTGTCTTTTGTTACGTCGGACGTAGATACTGAAAATTTCTGGAACTAAGGGAACTGGCCGCTTAAATTAATGATATTAAAAACTAGCTCCAGCAGTTTTTAAAAATGGAATGCTTTGGCAATAAAATATGATACACACTTTTTTTTCTGTGAATGTTATTTGTTTTTCATTGTGATTTGTGATATCATTTTGAAAATTGTGTGTTTACATTACAATGGAATTAAATTGAGAAAATATTCGCTCTATGATGTTTTTATGATTTTCGCTGTGATTTAGGCAACAAAAAAGTCGCCAGACCTCAATTAGCAATCGACGATAAAGCCTCATCTCGTAGCTCTGTACTCCTATTAATTCAAGTTCAGCCGTAATTCAGTTCAGCGACAAAAGTAGTAACCGAAAGTAATATTAATGCTGTACGACAACCGATTCAATCAGATAAAATTACATGCCATGGCATAAGGCACTGAATGAGCCAATTGCAAAATATCGCAAGTACTGAAAGTTCAAAAGCACTAAACGAATACCGCATTCAAAAATGTCAAAGTGTAAAGTGGTGTGGTAAAATTATACAAAAATATTATGACGGACAGCAATATTTAGCAGTGTACGAAAGCGAGACAAGGGACAAAGCTGAGTGGACTGTTATGGAGTAGCTCTTTCTTTTTGAGGATTTGCTGATCAAAATCGAGAAAGGTTGAAAGCACAGAAAAATAACAGCTATAGTTACTTCTTTTTTTGCCAAGAGGGGCTTAACACCACAGTGTCGCTTGAAAACCTACTCTATTGGGAGAGCACAATATAGTAGTCCTTTGCCACGACAATGCCTCAGCCTACTTCACTAAAGGTGACAAATGTTTTTGAGGATACGATTGAAGATATTTAGAAGGCTTATCGTTATTTTTATACGTTATTATACATTTTCAATCTGTATGAATAAGTAAATCTGTCATTGCTGTACTGTGGATTCGCACAAAGGAAAAACACTTGCGATATTTATATCGATATAAAATATCGTATTCATTTACGATGTTTATATTACCGTCAAATGACGTTGTTCCATGCTCTAAAGTTCTAATTCTAAACTATACTTTAAGCTGATAATCTCGAAAACTGTATTTCATTTTCCGTTGAAATGACAAAATTTTCTAAAAACTAAGACTTTTGTGACTAAAGGCACTTTAAATTCAGACAAAAGAATTTGCTTTTAATTTAAGAGGAAAAAGACAATCGTATCAGTTTCCTTTTTTAATACAGCCAGTATGTTTTATGGAATGAAAGGTTATACACAGAAAAAGAAAAATATAACTAAATTAATATTGTAATACTTTTCGTCATACATAATGACGTGTGTATAAATACTTCCTACAGTAACTTAAGTCTGTATATCAAGATACCTACATAATTAATGGCAATTAATGACTTGCTATATACCACGATCACAATCGATTACAATGACAATTGAAATATGTCATAACAATAATTGGATCCTGTTATCTATTAAATCTTATTGCAACAGTGCAATGTTTGATCATTGATCCTGTAATCTGTAAATTGTTATTGCAACAGTACAATATTTATCTTTAAATTTAATGATATGAGGATCGATATCTTGTACGACAACGTCTATTAATATCAGATGTGAGGCGGGCGGAGGGTGTAAGTACTTTTAGTAAAATTCCACTTGCAAAAAAAGGGTGAGGGGTAAGGTTTGCTGGCCAGAACAGTGGAACAGCTAGACACGTGAGGGCAGAGGAGATTGACGTACATAGGACATGCATGTGGACGAAGTCGCGGGCAACACCTAGTAGTCAGTAGATTGATAAATAATTATTTTCGTTTCAACGTAAATATAATTTCATTTTAAAAACTTAAATAGTATTTACTATTGCAAGAAAGAACCTACCATAGCGTACGTCGTTTGGACGTTTTACCGGTTAAAAAATTTAAACCAAATAATAGTAAAGTTATTAATATTTGTTTTATTGTAAAGCTATACAGCCGTAGAGTACGAGGGAGATAATTTTGAAATGTTTTCAATATCCTTGTAGTATAAAAACATTCTATAACATGATGTGGAATTCGATATTTTTCTGAGCTATGTTCTTTTATTTGTTTTTATATACAAATTATCGCTCCAACTTCGCTCTCGGTGACAAATGTCATCGACTTTGGCGTCACATTCGCTCTCACCGATGGCGTCGCGTTTCAAATATTTGAATTTTCCACAAATTCTTAGCACTTTTTAAAAATTAATTTTTTACTCAAACATAAATTATAATAAAAATACTAATGCAGGCATAATTTCTAAGTAATAAAGTTTATTAAAAAAATATTTAACCCTTATTTGAATAACATGCATATAAATGTATCTATCTATATCTAAAAAGGTATCTCCACACATCAAAAGTGTCTAGGGATCAAATACATTTTTAACTATAAAAAATTATCCAATTAATATTTATCAAATCTAGTCTTCCAGACTGGCTTCTTACTTTAATTCCTATGTTTAAGTTAACAACTTATCCCTATATTTTGCAAAAATTAGGAAAAATTACAATTTTTGCAAATTGTGGGAAATTAACCTAAGTTAATGTCGTTAATTAAATGGCAAAAAAAGGCAAAAATGAGGATTTTTTAAATTTTTATTGTAAAGATAAAAACATTAATAATCTGTGTTTTCACCATTGACACGAATTACACAATCACAGCGATTTGGCATGCTTAAAATGAGTTCATCAAAATCACTTTGAGGAATGGCCGCCTACGTTCTTTCTAACAAGTCAAAAAGTTGTTGTGAGGTATGCACGGCATCCATACTCGGTAGAGCTCTTCTTTGGAGCATATTCCATGCGTGGTCAATTGGGTCGAGGTCTGGCGATTGAGGAGGCCACGGCAGAACGTCGATGCGAGCATCGGCAAGAGCGCATGTTACGACTCTAGTCGTGTGTGGTCGTGCATTAGTCGAAACGAATCATCCAACCGGCTTCGCAAAGGGATGATCACTACTGAAACAATCCTCTCCGCATAAATCTGAGCATTGAGGTTGCCTCTGATCCAAATGAGATCGGTTTTTCAACCGATCTAAATACCGGCTCAAACCATTATTGTTCCCCCTCCATATGAATGAACTTCCTGACAACATTTCAAACGTTCTTGACGTCCAGAGGTCCTCCAACCTCGAGTACGTGTTGTATCCGGCCTCATACGAAAACGAGATTCATCGGAAAAGCAAACAACGCCAGTCTTCTTTCTCTCAATTTCTGTGTTCCAATTTCCAATTCCCATTGTAACAATTGTAACATTGTAACAATTTCCCATTGTAAACGGGCCCTATGATTGCAGGGTGCTATAGGCGGAACTGTCAGTGGCCTTCGGAAACGCAAACCCACTTCATGTAAACGATTTCGGATGGTTTGATCGCTTATCAGCAAGCTTAAAGAGCTGTGGAGCCTTGTAGCCAACATCATGCCGGTCATGGTACGATTCCGTCGAGCAGTATTTTGGATGTACCCGTCCTGCCTTCGAGTGGTGATGCGAGGTCGTCCTCCATGTGGCTCGGCCACGCTGCCCGTGCTACGATAGCGTGTCCAGAGACGGCTTATGACGCTCTGTGTAGTGCCAAGAGCGACAGCCACAGTAAGTTACCTGGAACCAGCTTGCAACATTCCGACGGCTCTCATGATCTCTTCTCGTGTCAAATGATGTCGTCGCTGCATATCGATCCAATTTTTTTCAGTTCCGATGCAGAAATGGTAATGGTTTTGTAAAAACGCTATTACACACTTTTATAAGAATCCTGATTGACAGTTGATTTTCTATTTTTAATCAAAATTTAAAGAAAATTCTTTATTCAGATAGTGGAAATCACTAAAAAGAATCAATAACGATCCAAAAAAGTTAAAATAATAATCCTCAATTGCGGCGATACTCTAAAACGTACTTAATCCCTAGACACTTTTGATGAGTGTATGCATGCGAAATCAATTCTTATCGCCAATAAAATTAGTAAGGCAGATAGCACAGTAAAAGCGATATGGAACACTATTGACACAGAAGTAGGTAAACAAAATAAGAGAAACGAAGACCTCTCACTATACAAATACATTAATAATAAAATTCTTGCGAATAAAAAACAGGTTGCTAATGTTTTTGTTATTTTTTTTTAAATTCACGTCTCAGTAATTACTAGTGGTCTAGTATCCTCTGCACATGCAGCACGGGCACTCTTAAATCAAAATATAGGTAAGTGGTTCCGTAGTTTTCAGTTCAGGCACACGTTTTCATTTGAGATAGAAAAAGCATTTAAACAATTTTAAAAAAAGAAAAGTGATGATTTGTGGGGACTATCAGTTCATGTACTGGCTAATATAATGCCAATAGTAACACCAATTTTTGTAAATATCCTCTTAATATTATAAACGCGAAAGTTTGTGAGGATGTATTTATGGATGTATGTCTTTCACGCAAAAACTACTCAATGGATTTTAATGAAACTACAAAAATATAGCACATACATCAGAATAACACATAGGCTATAATTGATAAAGATATTATGTCTTTGAACTTCACGCGAACGAAGTCGTGGATAAAAGCTAGTATTTAATAAATGTGTTAATATTATTAATTTAATAAATTTGTTGATCAGGGTGTGTTTCCCGATTTGATGAAGCGTAGTAACATTATACCAATTTTTAAATCGGGTCGCAAATCAGATCCTACAAACTACCGCCAGGTGTCGCTATTGCCAGGGTTAAGTAAAATATTCGAAAAAATAATGCTCAACCAAATGCTGGCACATTTTAACATTTGCAGGATATTTCTTGGTCAACAGTACGGTTTCACGAGAGGGCGGTCAACAACACACGCGGGAGCAAGCTTGACAGGATGCCATTGGCGTGTTTTGTGATCTTTCCAAAGCTTTTGATTGTGTTTGTCACAAAACTTTAATGTACAAGCTGAACTATTATGGAATACGCGATAAAGCACTCGATCTCGTGATTTCATATCTGGCTGATCGAGAACAAAAAGTGAGTGTAAAAGGGATTACATCTGTCAGTTCTAAATTAAAGATGGGAGTCCCCCAAGGATCAATCTTAGGACCTTTCCTCTTTTTGGTTTATATTAATGATCTCCCATTTATGCTTAAAGACCTATGCGATGTAATATTATTATTTTGTTGATGACACATCACTATTGTTCAAAGTAAATAAAAAAGACATAGATATTAGCGGACCTAACAGGACCTTGGCAGATGTCTCAAAATGTTACGCTGCTAATAATTTACTACTGAATGCACAAAAAATTAATTGAGTCAAGTTTTCCTATCCAATGTACCCAGAATCCATAATAAACTAGCACTGGGTGGGACACAATTAGAATTAGCGAAATCAACTACTTTTCTTGGTTTAACAGTAGATAATAAGTTACAGTGGGCGGACCATATGGGGGTTTTGGCTAAAAAGCTCAGGTTCAGGCAATATATGCTATTAGACGCATTAGACAGTTGACAAATGTGGCCACGGCTAGGCTGGTGTACTTCGCATATCTCCATAGCCTTATGTCTTATGGCCTACTACTGTGGGTATTAGTGGTGCACATGAATTCTATCTTTATTTTACAAAAGACGGCAATACATACCATCTACAGTATGAATGCACAAGAGTCGCTGAGAGACTGTTTAAAGATATTGATGTACTCACCTTAACCTCATTATTATACATCTTTGAAAACATAATGTACACTAGAAAAAATATAATCTAAAGAAATAAAATAAAAATATAGATTCAAAAGAAAGGTGTTATTAATGGTATGGAAATTCGTGGTCGTGATCAGCTCATTATTCTTAAATTTAAATTACAAAAGTCAAGTGGGTCATTTTTGGGCAACTGTGTTTGTTTTAATAATAAAATTCCTCAAGAAATTACTCGATTAATGGAAAAGAAATTTAAACTTGTTATTAAACGCACACTGATTGAAAAAACATACCACAAAATTAGCAATTTCAATGAAAAAAAACATTAGACTGGAAATAATCCTCTCTGCACACGCATTTACTGGCTCTATGAATATTATATTTTAAATAACTATTGTAGTTATTTAAAATACAATATTAATAATATTATAAAAAATAATATTATAAAAAGAAAAAATATCTGCCTGTGTGTCTGTTACATTCTCACAGCTAAATCACTGGATCGATTTTGATGAAATGTTTGATAGTGAAAAAGTATGCCCTCAGGGATCTGGGAGTCATTAACGACAGTCATAGTTATATATTATATAGAAATAGAAGAACTGACCCATTGGTTTGAAGGTTAGTATATCTGGGTTTCAATCTCGGGATCCTGAGTTTGATTCAGAATTGGATCAATTTAGGATAAAAACTTTTTAAATTGTGTTGGACTAGCTGTTACTGAATTTACCTAGCTCATTATAGTGTCCACAGCACAAGCCAAGTACTTAATTTGGAACCACAAAATTAGAAAATTAGTGTTATAATTTACTCACCGTATACCACACTCCATTACTAGAAGCACAAATCCATATAGCATACATCTAGCAGCATATGCTTTTAGTATGACTCGAAGAAGGCTTGGTTTCCGCTTGCCTGCAGCTTTGGCCACTTCCTCATCCCATAGGCGAGCAAATTTGTCTCCAAGGGGACCTAACAAGAAGACATTTTAGTATTAGTTAGTTATTTAGTATAGTATAAAAAACATCAGGCTGATCTTTCAATGGTATGTCAACTAGAAATGAGAACATAAAACAATTCCAATCAGCCTTTTCCTTTACGGAAAGGAAAAACATACCTATTAAAAAACTAACAATGTGCCGACAGACATTACAATTTACATTAGAATTACAACTGAGTACTATAAAGTTCTTACAGGAGAAATCGATAATATTACTATTATTTTTATAAGGTAATAATAAATATGACATAGAGTTGGGCAGCACACTTTAAAAATGAGTATCGTGCGAGGGCCTCTTTTTGCAAACGTGCTAGCACAGTGTGCTAGCACATTTGTGGAGGCTGGAGAGGTGGGGAGGTGCCTGTTGAGTGTTAAATGCACGATGCACGTTGTACGCACTGTGCAAGTGTGCTGTGCATGAGGTGATGAGCCGAAAGAGGAAGATTTATACGCTCCCTCGCTCGCACTCAATAAGTACGAAAGAAATTTTCAAAAATTATCCATCAATAATTATCAGCAAATGTACGCGTTTTTCTTTGAAATGCCACCAAGTCAGTGCTAACGAAACGAAACGACAAAAATGTTTAATTTTATTAAACCTTCAGTTACATATATTTATGCAGACTGCAATTTTTTACATGAAACGAGGCACTCCCTCTTTTTCAAAACTGTGCTGGCATAATTGTGCTTACTCGCGTGCTGCTTACCCAACGTTAATATGACAGTAATTATTAATTGTGAATGAATGATGTGTCCTTTTTGAATTGTAATTGATATTGGTTTAATCCATTTTATTTATTTAAATCAATTTTATTCAAGACCTTGGGTAAATATATCCAAAGAAGGATTGTACTATTTATATACCAAAATACAATACTGGGATTATATTTGAACTCTCTGGGTACCTACACAAAGCCATAAAACAATTCAAGTACATACCTGAAGCATGTTCCTCTAAAGGTTCATATAAATCATGTTCTTCCATTTCTCTTTTTAGGCCACCCCAAAATATTGGCATCGTCCATCTACAAATACAATGAACACAGTAAACACATAATTTTATAGGGAGACTGATTTACTTTCATTATGGAATTAAAATTTAATAATATTTTCAATAATATACACCTATACATTAGTTTAAAATAAATGAAAATACAAAACTTACGCAAATGTTAGAGCTGATAAAGGGTTTGCCTTGGCTCTAGGATGTGGAGGACGACCTTTTTTCTTTAGAGATTCCATTATTGTACTATACCTTTAAAAAGATTTTACAAATAAAAAGTTTAAGTAGGTAGGTAGGTAGTTTTGTTACATGTTTAAAATCTATAATTCACATGTTATCAATTTTTATAATTATCAATTGTATTAATTAAATATTAAAATAATTATGTAATAATAATAATAATAATATTGAATAAATTGGAAAATAGGTCTAACTTAGAGACTCAAAAGGTAAATAAATATTTTTATAGTTAATTTACATTTTACATGACGATAATTATTCCTCTTTTACTTAGGATTACTATATCAATAACAAAATTAAAACAATAATTGAGTAGTAATTATGAATAATAACTAACTACAGTAAAATTTCGTTTCGGTAATAAAAGATCTAAATATAGGTACTCACTGTAATATTTAACAGTACGGTTAACTTCTATAACCTTAGCAAGTGATCGACAACATCAGTTCTTTTGCACAGCACTCCGTCATGTATTAAGTACACTGACAAACTATTGTTATATTATTTTTGGAAATAAATTAGATACTACCTGCAAAAACGTACACTATTCGTTAAATTTAAGAATAAACTTACGCAAAAAAAAGATTCTGACAATTTTCTTTTCAAGATAAACTTCATAATAGCTTTATATCTGAAATTTTAAATCAAGCTAAAAAGATTCTAAAAAAATATTAATTTTTTTGACTACTCTCATACATGCAATGAAAGAAAACAAATTATGTACATTCAAGCTTATAGGATAGAGAATCAAACAGTGGACGATGGACAATGAAGGATGTAAAAATAATAATGTAACGGGCTTGAAGCCGACCAAAAGCCGACCGATGCGATATTGACAATTGACACTTGACAGTTTGTGGTTGACAAATGACGGCAGTGCAGGACCACAGACTATAAAGATGGGACTACAAAGACAAAACCAGTTTGTAACGTCCCACGATTTCATTCGAAAAAAACTGTGTACGGAACAGAGATACTTTTAAACCGACTTAAAAAAAAGGAGGTTCCATTTCTATATTCATCTGTATGTATGTTCTTTTTTGTGTATGTCTACCGATAATTTCGTCAGTTGTGAACCGATATCGAAAAATTTTTTTTTGCTTGAAAGAGTATATTTTCTAGGTAGTCCCATTTAAATTTCAACGGTATTGTAGCTTGGACTTCAAAGATACACCAAATAACACCAAACAACTTGCTGATAACCTTCATTTATGTTGATGATTCTCTTGTATATTGTTGCGCTCCAGAATTAGAGAGAAGTTAATAATAGACTGGATATTTATTTAGACCAAGGTCACTCAAAAGGGAGAAATAAAATTATTTTACGAAAAAAAATTAAACCACTTTCAAAATAAAACACTGAAAAATACAAAAAAAACTATCCTTCACTAATCAAAACTCAAATAAAATAAAAATAACTTTGTAAATACGATACACATACCTATACTCTTCCAACTGTAATTAAATTTGACAGTTATTGAAGTCAATGTGTGTTTGCGCCTCGTTGATTTTTGGACCTCAATAGGATGGCACACTGCCGTGAATATAGCGCATTAGCGCCCTCTCGGCGGAACTTCGCATGCCACCGCGCTTCATCGAGATATTGCGCGTGAGACAAGTCAGTCCACGAAAAGCTGTCTTACCATTTGCACCATTTTGCAGTTTCGTACTCGCGTCTTGTAGCCGATGCGGGGTCGCTGTTTCTCAGGGCTTGCTATATTGCCATACTTATGTTTTAATTGCACGAACGCTTTAATTTACTCCCGTTTAACAAACTTTATTGTGAAAGTGGAGAACTTTTGCTTGTGCTGTGCTTATGCGGGGGCCCACCGCCGTTAATAACATAACTTTAAGTGCTGCCGAAGAAGCCTGTCTGGATCTGAATGATTTATCTGGAGCAGCGCCGTGGACTCACCGGACCTCCCCGGACTCACCGACTAGAAACCAGTTCAATTGGTAGTGGGGGCGCATATATAGCCAACGCTCTTTCTCCCTTTAAATAGAACTAGCCCTTCGTTTCTATGTTGGCCCAAGGAGGGTCAAACCGGCGTGCCGACCTGGCCCTCTGGCCTATAGAATGTGCAACAACAGAAAGTTTATTACTATTTATAAAGTTATTTTTATTGTACTTGATTTTTAATTAGTAAAGGATAATTATTTTGTCCTTTTCAGTGTTTTTTTTTGAAGGTGGTTTAATTTTTAATGTATTATCTGTAACTCACAATATTTGCTTCAAAGTTTCAACCTAGGCTTCAACAGCTTAAATGTTTTATTTCAAAAAGCAGAATTAACAATTTTTAGCAATATCTGGGTAATAATAACTACCAACCATCGAATACGGAAATACTCTACCGACACAATTTTGCATTAGTAAGTATTTAGTGGGTAAACAAACACGAAGTACTTACAGAAAATAATAATACTTACAGAAATGACGGCATTTTAACACATTTTATGGCGAAATATCTTCTGGATGAAGTTCGGTGAGTAGAGTATTAATTAATTCGTCGGTCCCAATGCTTGCTTTTCACTATTTTAGTTTCGAGAATGAATTTTGTTCGGTAAAAATAGTGCGGCAAATGGTAAGTCAACGAATGTCGATACTTTTTTTAGGTGTAAAAAATGTGTGAAAATGACGAAACGTGGACGTTAGTATATGTACTAATCGAAAAACCCCACAAATTCAAATTTGTATACGGAGAGTATTTTAATGATATTTAAAGAGAAAAAATAAGATTCACTGCTAACCACCTTCGGATGATAAACTTAGGATTTTCAAATTACTTTTTAAAGAAATTTTTTGAATATTTTATTTTAATATCGCCTATTCAAAAATGATGAAAAAATTATCTGACTAAATTTCTTATCGTTTCTTCTAAGCGTGCAGGTTTTGTTTTCAAACTGAAGTTATATTTGACGATAAAAACACCTTGCAGTTGTGTTTACTCGAACAAATTGATTTGACATTGACTATGAAGAACTTTTCGAAATATATTAGTTATGTATTTTCTAATAGTTCTTTAACTTTACAGTTTTGAAGAAAAAACGCGTAGCAAAAATCAAAACCGAAAGCTATTAAATAGTCACTGATGAGGGAGCTATTAAAGTGACGAGGTAAAGAGGAAAGGTTTTCAAAGCAAAGGGGCAGTGCGATGTAAAACAGGTTATGTGGCGCGATATATGCCGTCACAAAATTTAAAATAAACATGTCACTTTATACCTATATTTAATGAATACACATCTCAAACTCGTGTCTTATCTGTACTAATTTCTAGTACCTACTACAAGTCGCGCTAATTACTATCGATAGATTTGAGTATTGAGTTTAGGCAGCACATCTCTATTTTAATCTTCATGTTGATAAAGCTGATTGTTTTTAAAATTGTCAGATTTGCAGTTTTGGTCTTAGAGTTTTGGGTATCTTTTTTGACATTTGGAACTCTATTGAACTCATAAAGTTAGTATACCTTGCGGAATAGAGCTGAATAGAGTAACAAACATGAGTTGACACATGAAACCAGAATTGAATCGCGCAGGAGTGGGTCAAATTTGTCCATGAATGAATGATTTTAGAGATGTTTTACATTACATTCAGTCAAGAAAGTATCGAGAATGGATGATTTGTTTATGGTTCCAAACTCAATTTTTTGTTTTTTTTTTTGTTGTTGTTAGATTGGCTGTTTTCCATTTTGGGGCGGAGTTTGAATTGCATCTGTTATTTAGATTAAATACAGTGCTGTTTTTAGTTATATCATTCTAGTGTATATTGCGAATTTCATAATGGACAAAAACATCGAACAAAGAGTTTGTATTAAATTTTACATCGCCAATGGAATTTCGTGTTTGGAGTCACTGAAAATGTTACAGAAGGCTTACGGTGAATTGATTTTATCAAAAACACGTGCTTATGAGTGGTACAAAGCGTTCAAAAGTGGTCGAGATGTGATGGAAGATTTGCCTCGCTCTGGTAGGCCATCAACGTCTGCAACTGAAGTTAACATCACAAAAGTGAAGGAAATAGTGACTGAAAATGCTCATCAAGTTTGAGAGAGATAGCCGCCGAAGTTTCTGTGTCTCATGAGTCGATACGTACCATTTTAAATAATCACTTGGGTATAAAATATGTTGCCGCTCGGCTAGTCCCAAAATACCTGAATTTTCTTCAAAAACACAATCGCATAAGAGTCGCTGAGGACATGCTTGAACGAGTCAATTCCGACCCTACATTCATGAAACGCATTGTTACTGTTGACGAGACGCGGGTTTACGAGTTTGACATGCAAACTAGTCAACAAGCTTCGGAGTGGTGCCTTCCAACTGAACCGAAACTGAAAAAACCACGCCAAAGTCGATCAAAAGTCAAAGTCCTGTTGACTGTTTTCTTTAACTATCGGGTGTTGTGCACTCTGAATTCTTGCCGGAAGGTCAAACGGTAAATAAAGAATTTGGCATTATGCGGCGTTTAAGAGAGCAAATTCTACGAAAAAGGCCAGATTTGTGCCTTCGTACAAGGCCATCATTGTGAACGAATTTTTGACCAAAAACTCAACAAATACCATCGAGCAACCACCTTATTCACCAGATATGGCTCTAGGCGACTTCGTTCTTTTTCCTAAACTCTAATTACCACTTCGTGGCACCCGTTTTCATTCGGTAGAAGACATAAAGGAGAATTCGCGGCGAGCACTGAACTCAATTCCGGAAAAAGCGTTTAAAAAATGTTTTGATGATTGGATTATTCGTTGGCGTAAGTGTATCGTTTCTGAAGGAGCATACTTTGAAGGTGATGTAATAAATTTGGATGAATAACTAACATTTCGTGTATTATTGATCTTTTCCCGGTACTTTCTTGACAGAGTAGTATATCGATAGTTTGCAAACAATAACACGCAAAATGATGGGGACGAAAAGCCATAAACCTAATATACTAGCGCAATTAACTTAGTATAGCATATAATAGCGTCACCTAGCATTACTTTCTTTTTACTGTAATTGCAAACGGAATTTGTGTAATAAAATTTGTTTTCTTTACTTTACAAGTTTACACATAATGCAAATTTACAGTGAATACGTACGACTGCGTGTTAGTGTAAAATATTTTACAAACTGACTTCGGTAACTGTTAAATTTAATTATATATAAATAAATGTATCGTATTTAAATAGTTAATTGTACTCGAGTTTGATTAGTACCTAAAAGATAGTTATTTTGTACTTTTCAGTGATTTTGTTTTGAAGGTGATTTAATTTTTTAAATTCCTTTGATTTCTGAATTTTTTTAATTTTAGTTAACTGCATGCAACATTGAAAAAAAAACAACATGTATTATAATATGTTTTTCCTAGTGACTGATACACACTTAACCACAGATCTCGTTCTTAGCACATAACTCTCTATCTCAAAAACTACTAATTTTGTTCTTTTCAGTGTTTTTTTTTTTGAAGGCGGTTTAATTTTTTTTTTATCGACTTGTCGATTTTTGTGCAATCTCTACGATGAATTTTTATGAAATTTGTTATGAATAAAATATTTAAAATTCAATTTTACGCTTCGTGCTAAAAGTATAATTCACGTAAAACATTTGAGTCGCTATTTACCTCATTTCGATTTGTTACTTGAACGCGATTATAATGCTAGACAAAGAACGAAACGTTGCACGCTTAGTAGTTCACGTGCTTAGTAGTCTGTGGTTCCACGTCAGGCAATCACTTAGTCATTCAAATGCAATTTAGAAACACAGAAAACTAAGTTTAGATCTCTTTGACTTTTTGGCGGGAACGGTAGAAGTGAGGTTGTCATTTTATTTAGATTTTCTATTTTTTACATTTTTAGGAGTTTTAAAGTACAACAGTGATAGTAAATTGTGTTATAAATTTCTGTGTAAGTGAAAAAAATGGAGGAGATCAAAATAAACAGGTGTAGCTAAAGTTTTCGCGCTCTTCCAAGAAGTCCTTTTTAACTTCACTATAGCCTACTATCACTTTACTGGAGGAGTTTTACGTTAAGAAAGAACTAATTTACTTGTGATTCTATGTGGATTCTACTTATTCTGTGTCTGTATACTAGTTTGTGTTAATGCGTGACATTGGCAAATGCGCTAATTATATACTGAATTGTTTTCTCGCTTTACTTGACGTTGGCAATGTGCTCACGTGCGGTGCCATTTAAAAAAAAGAAAAAATAAATAAAAACTAAGTTTATTATATGCAATTTTTAACATATATTTATTCAAGTGGGAAATTATAAGCGAAATTATAAGAAAATGTAGTTTCGCTTTTCTGTTTAGTTTCCTTTTGACGTATCTAAACATTCTTTACTCGTTTTCAATCCCTATCGGCAACATAGAATCTAAAACCGATCGTCTAACTGACAATTTTGCTAAAATAGTTTAATGGATCAAACAACATTTTTTTCTCGGATTAATAATCGAAACTTCTTTTCTTCCATTAAACTTCTTAACCAACCATTAACAAGATTGTCTAAAGCAACAAAAAAGTGGCATTACCTCTTAAACCGTAAAACTTTTATTAGAAGCATGTTATTTTTATTTGATAGAGGTGTCTCCTGTGTCAATCTGACGTGCCATTTTTGGGGCACCCAGTACATATAAACCTTAGTAAAAAAGCTACAGCTATAACGAATTTTGCCATTAGAGAGAAAGAGAGGTTGCAAGCCAACGCATGAGAGTGAGATGATTGATTACTCTGATTATGCCTTGAGAGGTCGTTAGTGTCAATCGACCGACGTACTGATTGGTCACGACATGGGTTCTAAAACTGTTTTATTTCTCTAAGTTTCCTATACTGTTTTCGTTTGACAAGTACTTCGCGGGAATTTTTAAAACTGATATAATTTGAAGTTGATATTTATTACTCAGTCTTGACACGTTAGTATTCTGTGTTCTTTACTGAGCATTTCAGTAAGGCAAGCCAGGCTGTTGGGCTTGTACAAAGGCACCGCCACTCCTAGACAGATAAATACTTAACTCTATTCAATCTTTACTTTTAAAATAGTACCTATATTGAACATAATAATATGTAACTAAATATTTGTGTTAAGGAATGTTATTGTATATCCTTTAAATGAATTTAACGCGTCGAGAATACTTAATACTAATTACACATATTACATGTATTTATCTAAAAAAAATTAACAAAAAGCGAAACTTTTGGTTCGGAAAAGTATCAAAATGATATTTTATATTGAAGTTACTTCGTTACTCACACTGCAATAAAGCTACGAAAGTCGTACGCATACATACATGAGTGTCCGAGCGCATTAATACCTAAATTCAAGTGCTTACGACTCCTCATAGGGCTCTTAAATCACAAATGCTGTTCTTGGTAAGCGCATCCTTTATTGAAACTAGAACGATTTGGCTAATTTTTTTAAAATGTCCAAATAAGGTTTTTAAAGAAAAAAAATGGAAAGGTTGCCTGTAAAATTAAACTATTCGAGAAAGACAGCGGTTTTTTTATGGGATTTTTGCCTTGGTCAGTACGATGTGAGAGACAAGGTCTGTCGGCTCAGCTAGTTCATAATAATATGGTCGAGACTTCTCGAAGGAGCAGAGGTTCTTAACTGCAGCCCAGATCATTGTTAAAATCATGTTTTGTTAGCATAACTGAACTTTGAAGTCCATACTATCAACAACTGAGTTCTCTTCTGAAACGGTGAGGATCCTGATGGCTGCAGTATTAGGTGGAGGCTAGAAATATTGTATAGACATTGAGTTTACATTTTATGTGTATCTATTTTCAGTCCATTCCGATGTGGTACATCCCCCACATTCAAAACGTTTCTGGCCATTATTTAATGGGTAAGGCGGCCTCTTCACGCGAGATTTTGTATGAAACGTAGTAATTGTTTTCTGAGAAAAGTCTTAGACTTGTCTCAGAAAACTTTGATACGCACATTGATTTATTGATTTTTACACGTTGACATTTGTCTCACGCAACAGAATCACGCCGCATGTTTCGATACAAATCTCCGCGTGAAAGAGACGTTTATTATATTATTTCTTACGGTCAGATAAAAACTGTAGCTTACAGTCAGTTTACATCTCTACTTAAAACTAACTACATATTCTAAAATTAAAAATAAAGTGTTGTGTTATCTCGACACCTTCAGCATAGAAAAATATATCCTCGTCTCGAAAAACTTGGAAATGGAATGATTTCATCTCAGTTTCAAAAAGTCTCGGAGACTCGAAATTTATTTATTTATTTATTCTTTCTGCACTAAAGATTTAGTACACATGGCGGACTTAATGCCAAGTGGCATTCTCTACCATTCAACCATTGGGTGAAATGAGAAAATATTCAGGCAGGAAAACTACTACTAAAAATATAATTACATATTCATACATAGGTATATGGTATATATGTACTATACTATACACACAATAATAATATACAAATAATACACAAATACAAACGATATACAAAATAATACCTAATATTTAAATAAATATGAATACTGAGGGATTAATGCTACTTAATTATCTTCATTTAAATAGAAATTCCGGGTTCCGAAACTCGAAGTCCTACTTCGAACGCGCGACGCTCGCAGAGTGGCGTCATGGATAGATATACTTGATTTGATATTTTAGATTAATACAGATTTATATATTTTCATAGTGCTAGGCACATAATAAAGTCCAAATATAACCATAATATGCATAATCTATAATATTTACTTATTGACTCAGGACTCATTGTCCTGATGCAATTCAATATTGATCTTCAAATCAAAATAATAAAATACATATTATGTAGGTTTACTTAGGTACAAGAATTTTATTTAACATTTTTATGTGTATGTACTACATAGAGCCGTTTCGCTGTAACTTATTATTTAAAAAAACATGAGAACATATGTAATTATGTATTTCTAAATAATGTTTACGAAACTATCCATTGTTGGTATTTATTTGACATGTGAATGTTATTAAAAAGAAGCGTTTCGAAATTCATTAGAGACATGGCTAGTAATAGTGTCTAGTAAAATACACATTTTCAAGTTTAAAAAATAACTTTGCTGAAACTCGAAACATTTTAATCTAGCTATGTTGTTGTTTGATAAAAGACTAGTACCTCTTTCATTAACTGAAATGGAATCACACTCTACTGAATACTAAACTAAATAATAATTATACCTAATATCAGTTTGTAGATTAATAATAATATAAAATATGCTTTGATTCAATTTCAATGAATGACGGAGTGTTAACAAAAAGTTACCAATTTATATATTCAAACTTAAATATTAAAACAATGGAATCGACGCTTCATATAAACACTACAACTATAAATTATCGAGTTGACCCATTGCTAAAAATTTTATTAAATATCATGGAGAAATGAGAACATCTCAGTTCTTTACGAAGATACAGTGCTATGTTAACATTGTAGTCTTTGTTTCTCTGCAATATATACATAAATAATGGTAATAACAAGGATATGATATCTGGAATGTTGTTATCTTCAACTAAATTTAATGTTGCTGCAATTTTATATACTGCTGTTTTTACTTGTGTGTTCGTTAATGGCACTTTCAAATACTTGTACTGAAAAAAAAATAACATTAGATACTATGCTACTGAAAAGTAGAATAGTTTATTCAACCACAGACTATCAAGTGTTGTTAGGTAAGAAAGTTATAGCCACAAATGTAGGCAAGTGTTTAGATGAAAATAAGAGGAAAGGGATATAAAACAGACTGATTTTTCTTGTCTAATGACGCGTGTCTAGGTATTAAAAGCATTTGTCAGGTATGTTCACAAAACGCATTGAATTACTAGCGACTCGCCCCGGTTTGGCACAGGTAGAAATTTTTTTGAAAATAAAATACAGCCCATGTTACTTCCTGATAATGTAGCTTTTTATAGGTGAAAGAATTATTGAAATCGGTTGAGTAGTTTTTGAGTTTAACCATAACATACATACAAAGTTTACCTCTCTATAATATTAGTATAGATTCATTAAACAAAAGCAACTGAAATTATTTCGCTTCATGGAAAACTTATGGCAACTAAACCTAATGAGATTATAACTTTGCTATAATTCTTTTTTAAATGTTATTTTACATTTGGTTTTAATCTATTAGCACAGATTAATTAGTTTACTACCGTAAACTATTAGTTATCAATTATTATCTATGTATTGAAATCTAAGAAATTAAAAAGATTAAAAAAAAATAAAAATTTTATGGTTGAAATGTTTTTTATTGTAATTTATTGTTACTAAATACTGTTTCCAGATACAACAATTTTAATAAATTTTTCATTAAATATTGTTAGTGCTAAGTAAAAGCAAGACAGCGCTATTGTGTCATCCACAGATTGTCTCTTCACTAAGAATGGGAAAGACTTGCTCACCATGTTTTCATTTTACGTATAATAAAATAAGTTTAATTCATTAAAAATCGAGTTTAAATGTATATTATGCAGTATAATATGAAATTGAGCATCAATTGTTTGATTACTTTTTATAAAAGTACTAGCAAACCCGGCCCGTTTCACTGGGCGTTAGTTGAAGTTAATATAAATTAAACAGTTTTTATAATTATTTTGATACTACATAAAAAAAATTTCTACTGATCCGGTCACTACTAAACTTTACAGGATCACCCGCTAGGCCAATCTAAAGATTCCCTGAAAATTTCATCGAAATCGGTCCAGCCGTTTCGGAGTCCATAAGGAACATACATACATACATCGCCTTTTATATATATAGATAGATAGAAGAAGATTAACACAAGTGCTATTGTGGTCCCCGACATAGATCATTCACGTTGGTCCCCGAGCTTCAGTTGAGTGGAACATAGCGATTGTTTCGAGCATTCAATCTAGTATTACATATGTAGTTTTTTTTTCAATTGCAACAAAATAATTCTTTCAAAACATTTTTTTTAAATCGATTAAAAATCGATTAAAATCGATATCGATTAAAAATTATACACTTATTACTGAATTAATCAAAAATAATTAATTCTATAGAACCCTTACCCTTATAATCATGATTAAGTTCTCGATACCATATCTGAGACATGCCCAAGTGGACGGAGTCCGGTTTCCTCTCTCTGCCATCATCAGTATAGATAACGATTCGTGAATAATGTCTAATGTTATATTGTCGTCAAATACTGATTGTAGGCAGTCCCAAATTTCATACCACTCCTGTCGGCAGGTAGAAGACAGTATCTGTAAGGTATATTGAAATAAATTGTTTTATTCTTATCTTTTTCTTCATTAGTTTGGGTTCCGATCTTGGTTAAATTTGAACTTGTTTGTGAACTGACATAGTATAAAATAACCGTTAAATATGGAATATAATATAACGATAAACGAGATATATATATGTATGCTAGTTCTATATATTAAATTGTTACATTTGTGCACGTGAAGCTATGTACTACATGAAGATACATATTATACAACTTCACGTCGTGTCTCATATTCTGGCCCGCCGCTTTTCTAGTAATAAATATATCGATTTACAAATGGCAAGAGGAAACAAGACAAAGGTTGCTTGCTATAAAATTCGCCTATAAAATTTCTTATAATAAGACCAATAATTATGCCTTGGCCGATTTGTACGGCCTGCGCGGACAAAAGTAACTGGCATGTATTATAGCTTCCTTTCTTTCCCATGAGGTATGGGCTGCTCTATTTTAAAATCTAGCAAAGGCTCCCGAGTAAATTTTACAAGAGACCGCAAGAACATAAAATTAAATTAAATTTTTGATTATGTAAAGCAAAATACGAAAACAAAAATGAATGTCCTATACTTACTACACTTTGATATATCTAGCCTCTGTAATTATAATTTTATTGTCAAATTTTTTGATAGATAGTCATTTTATGACCTCGATTCTGCCATTTTCAAAATTTTTGTCTGTCTATATGCTATATGTCCTCTTTTAACTGAAGAACGGTTTGACCGATCTTGCTGAAAATCAGTACGAAGTATAAAGATGTAATTGTGCTCATGATAGGCTACTTATTTTTTAGAAAATCTACCGCTAAAGGGGTGAAAGAGGATAAATCTTTGTATGGAAAATGTTAAACCGCTGAACCGATTATGATGAATTTTGGCAAGAAGATAGTTTGACATCAAAGAATAGACATAGGCTACTTTTTATAAAAAATCTACCCCTAAGAGGGTGAAAAGGGGGATGAAACTTTGTATGGGGAATGCTGAATCTAAGTAGGTAATGATAAAATTTGTTGCGGTGATAGGACATTATTTATCAAAAATACATAGATTACTTTTTTATCAAAAATCTGTGAAAAGGGGGACGGGAGGGAGGGGTACGAAACTTTGTACGGGAAATGCTAAACCACTGAACTGATTATGATGTAGCATTGATATAGCTCGACACCTGGTAACGGACACTGGCTACTTTTTTTAATCAAAAAACTACCCCTAATGTGGTGAAAAGGATGGAATTTTAAATGAGAAATGCTGAACCGCCGATCCAATTATTATGTTTGGTACAGAGATAGTATGTTTCCGGAGACAAAACGTAGGCTAGACGTAGACTTTTTTCAAAAACAATCTTTGAACGTACTGTGCACATGTACATATAATCTAACCTAACCCGGAAAAGCCGCGAAAAGATTTTCCGCGCAGACGAAGTCGCGGATACAGCTAGTATACCACAAATCTCTAGAGTCTGTCTGTAATTTCAATATTTTTGTCAAATTTTGGGTTAGTCGTATTATGACACTGATTTCGATTCTACCATTTTTAAAATTTTTGTGTCTGTATGTCCTTTTATTACTAAAGAATGGCTTCACTGATCTTGATGAAAATTGGTACGCAATAAGAGCATGTGATTGTGCATATGTTAGGTTAAAAAGGGATGAAACTTTGTATGGGCAATGCTAAACCGCTGAACCCATCACGATGAAATTTTATTTTATTTAGATTTTCACCCCTTCCCCCTTTTTCATCATAAGATTTTTATTTTGAATGGGAAATGCTAATCCGCTGCACAAATTGTAATGAGGTACAGGTATTTACTAACCAAATACTATATTTAACAAGTTATGATTTTGACTATGTATTGTGAGTAGCTTACTAATATAAAATGTGACTGGTAATCTTATCAAGGAATGAAATTATAGATTTTATAAAAGCAAATGAGAAGTCATGTTCTGCGTCAATGGACTATAATGTTTTACGTTAGTAATTAATAAATTTGTGATAATGTTATACTAACTCTTATTTTAGTTTTGCAGTTTGTAGTGTCGTGCCTTTTAGTGATGTTTTGTAAACAATATATTGATACATGTATATGACGGAGACTATCTAACCTAGTGCTTTTTTGAAACAAAAATATATTTTCTTATCTTTAAATGTGACTTTATGTATATCTGATAGTGGATCTAATTCTGTAACCTTTTTAAATTTCTATAAATTCTATAACCTTTGACAACCAAGAAGCTAATTGTTCGATTTCCATATCCCTATACAAGCAGCTACCACCCGTGATTACTTCAAGGAAATTAGTGCCTGGTAAATCCCATAGTTTTCTGTAATGGTAAGCATTTAAAGCGTGTGCATGCTTTAGCTTACTTTTCAACCATGTAGCTTCTAATTCTGAAAGAATAAAATTATATTATTAAATTTAATGAATATAATAGGACACCACACACCATCACCACACCTATTGTAACCAACTTCATGCCATCGTTTTTTAAATGAATGTAATTTTTAAAGAAACATTTATATTTTACATTAACTTAAATAAAATATATTCTTACTTTAAGTGAACAGTGATAGATTTTATTTTCACGAACCGTAAAAAAATATTTGGTATACATTGAATAAAATAAAAGTTATCTGCTTTTTATAAATAGGGATAGTGGAAATAAGCTGTATCTTAGTCGCTCTTAGTGCCCGGTAGCTAATGAGACTACAAGTTTGTGATCTCCAGTTTAATTAACATTATCAAGATTATACCCTACTACTGAAGTTGAAATGCTAACACTGCTTGTTTTTTAATTAACTTCAAATGTTTTTTCACAAATAAATTGATTTTTAATTATTTTATAATGCGTACAACCATAACTACAATAATAACAGTCAAATAGTCAATGTTGTTAATATTCGATCAAGATAAATAAGTATGAAGTACCAACCTGGTATTTCATCATTGTTGTATGTATCAAACAACTTTTTTTGTAAACTGAGTGTTAGTTCTAAGGCATCTGGACCAACAGGAACAAATGTATCAATTCTCCACCGAATTACATTGAGTGTTTGGGCGAACATTGCCGACATAGGCATTCTGTACTCAACCAATTCTTGTGTTTTGTAAGCCAAATACAAAAGATCTAATTGGGCTTTTACATTTATAATGTCTTTATTAAGGAGAGCTTTGTACAAATTAGGCATAATAACCAATAACAGCAACTTTGAAGCGGAAATTATATCTTTTACTTTTAAACTGCTTACAAATTTAACAAAGTTTCTAATGGAATTTGGGAAATAGTCTTGTTGAACATTTGCTGCATTTAAAATGTTATTAAAAACTGTTTGAATAATTCTGATTATACAAGGTTCAGTATCGGATTTGTAATAGTGGTTGGCATATTTCTCTAGCAGTGACATTACTTCCAACATTATGTCACACTGCTTACTACTCTCAGCAGCCAAGTTAAATATCTTTTCATAAACTTTACAAGGACTTTGAATGAATACAATCAATACACTGGAGTGGTCAGGTTCTGGTAAAGCAATTAGTTTATTAAAAATTTCTGTCATTGTTCTGTTTAATTCCATATGTGCCATTATATCATTAAAACAGTTGTTATTAAATTGTTCATCGATTATATTAAATTTTGTTATCAAGCTACATTTTGTGAAAACTTTACTTGCCATCCACCTTAAGTTTTCATCATAATCAGATTCGTTGTGAGTTACATGATATACTATAAGTTTATATAGTTTAAAAAGTTCTTCTTCAGATAAAAGTTCCAAATTTTCAATCAATATTTCTACCAGGGAATCATCGTAACATAAATTTTCTTTATATAAAAGTGCATGTGTCCATAAAGCATTTTCTTCACTACTTTTATTCATGAGTTGAAGTATAGTAACAGTATCCGTATGATTGACTAGATCCTTGTAATCTGCAGGCTTATGTGAGAATTGTGTTAACATACTAACAACTGGGTGTTCTGATAAACCATCAACTTTTAACAGTTTTTCTCTTAAATTATAGCTATGTTCACCTATACTCTGCTGCAAAGTTTTATTATTTTCTTCAAACTCACTCCAAGAACAAAATGTTTCAATGTCAATGTCCATTAGGATCTCCATGCACTTATCTAATAAAACTTGATTACATTTATTTAAGCAGTCTAATATTGGTTTATTAGTACTTTCGTTCGTAGAAAATGTTAAATCTTCATATAGAACGCTACCTTCTGGATGTGTTGATGCATATATTGTATCGAAACCATACGGATCAAACTCTTGAACTGAAGTGAAATGTCCCATACATTCCATTACTACTAGAAGTATTGATCGAAAATGTTCTGCTTTGTACTTATAGAATTCATCTTTGTTTAGACTATTCAATTTTTCTACTTTTGGTGGGGTAGTGGAAAAGTTTAGACATTCTTGAAAATGGTTAAAAGCATCTGTTAATTTCGTAGAAAGTGCGCCAGTATCATCGAAAGTGAAAAAATTCATCCTGCAAATGAGGCGGTAACATGCTGTAGTTATTAATTTTATTTTACCCAAACTTTCCTGTGGCGTGAAATATTTCATATTTTCTAATAATGCTTCTATTACTTGTAAAGATAAGTGAGGATAACAGAAGCATATTATTTCGTATACTAATTTATCCATATGAAGGTACCAAAGCATTTGACTCATTAGAAATTTAGATATTGTAGGCACTGTCCATATAACCGAGTCTATTCCTTCCATTTCTGTCATCTCCTCTAAAATTGGTAAGTCTGCATTTAAAACTATGTATAAAGCAATTTTTCGAATGTCGGAGATTGTTTCTTCGACAATAATATTATTACAGATATACTTTTTGTCTTCTAAGAATTTCCTCACACTATCAACCAAGAAATTAACTTTTTCTTCATTTCCTAAAAAAAAATTCACAGCATGTTACATTTTATAAATGTATATAATCATAAACAAACTGGGAAATAGAAAATTAATTCTTGTTACCGCCTTTTGCAGTTATTTTGGAAAAAGGATGAACATTGTCTAAAGACATGATAACACCTTGAAAAGATGACAGTTTTCGTGTAAAATCCATAATCAAATTTTGTTTTCTACTTATATGACTCAATAAACGTAATTGTATTACAAATCTAAAAGAAATAGCTAAATTATTACAAAAACAAAAATATTAAAAAAATCAAAAACTAAACCATAAACTAAACAAAGGCAACATCATAGAGGAGTAGTAGTAATATTCTTTCTTAGGAAAAAAGGTAAAGGGATGTTAACCTATACAACCGATGTCTTTTGATTTAAATAGATAATTTCTTCATATTATTTCATAAAATGTCAACGTAATACATTTTAGATATTTCTTGGAGTTTCAGGCGACAAATATACTGAAGCGGTATAAACAAACGTTGCATTATAAAATATACCTAAAACGAGAAATTTAACTAGAGCTGATAGAAAAGTGGCAAACGTTTTGTAAAATTGAAACGCTTGCTGGCGTTATTGCTCATCAAAAGTGAAATGTGACTACGTCTTATACGGCGGTTTTTACACGACCACTTTTCGTTTGATGTAATAGAAAGTTTACAACGTTTAACAACCAATTTAAAATTCGTTACGCTAGATTACATTGGTATATGTCATTCTATTCTACTAGCGTTTACGACAATTGAGCCACTTGTCTAGGCCCCCAGTTATACTTGAAGCAAATAGCACTTGAATTAAATGCGACGAAATATTTTCTTTCTTTAACAATTTAATTGTAATTTTATTTGTAATGCGTTAACGTCTATGTTTAAATGTTAGCTAAAAATATAGTCTCGCTAAGGAGTGCGTTTACGTTATATTTTATACAATTCCTAAAAATGTAAAAAATAGAAAATCTAAATAAAATGACAACATAATTCTCCCGTCCCGCCAAAAAGTCCGGTTGTCATTTTATTTTGATTTTCTGTTTTTTACATTTTTAGGAGTTTTAAAGTACAACAGTGATAGTATATTGTGTTCTAAAGTTATGTGTAAGTGAAAAGAATGGAGGAGATCTAAATGAACACGTGTAGCTGAAGTTTTCGCGCTCTTCCAAGAACTCCTTTTAACTTCAGTAAAGCCTATTTAACACTTTACTGGAGGAGTGTTAGGGGCAGTTAATGTTTCTCCACAAGTTATGTCATTAGGCTGATGGTCTTGTAACCAATGCCCTAAGAAATATAAATAATAGTAATAATCAATGTTTTTATCTATTAAAACAAACATCAAACATTTTTATAATATGAATATAAAATTAATACACATTTATGTTTTCAACATGCATTGAACTCAGTACATATTTTGTTCCTGAATTCTAATTATTGAAAACACGATACATAGTTGTTTGTCTGCATAGAATAAAATGGCTTGTGCTTTGGAGTAGGAAAATAAATAATTTTGAAATGTACTGAAAATATAAGTGCTGTATATCATATAAAATGTTAGTAACATTTTTAAAAAGGTACAGAAATATGATACTTACAAGTATTTTCTTCTTTTACTTTGGATGTGGTATCACACTTAATTTACTTAAATTTGACTGTTCTAATGCTGACAATAAATTTGAAAGAAAAGTGGACTCTAACGTTTTAGATAAAATAGAGTATGCTGTACTTATATTAAGCAGTTCAGGTAATAAAATCAAACGCGGTGCTATACGTACAACATGGATGAATTTCGCAAGAAATATGATGAAAAACAGAAAGAAATTACATAAATGGCAACCAACAAATGATAGGAATGAACAGGACATTATTAAATTATTTTTTGTAATAGGAAACCAAAATTTAAATAAAGAAACTTTAATGAATTTGAAAATTGAAAATGAACAAAACAATGATATTTTGGTATTAGATGATGTCATAGATAATTATAATAATTTAACACGTAAGATGTTAAGTGCGATAAAATGGTTCAGCATTAACTTGAATGGAATGAAATATTTAATAAAATGTGATGATGATTCTTTTGTTAGGGTAGATTTAATTGTAAAAGAACTTGAAAACTATGCTCCAGCAATGAATTCTCCTAAAATTAGTGAATATGTCAGCTACAAGGTATTCTTAAATTGTAGTAATCTTACATTTAATGTGCTTCATCGATATGTACAATCAACATTTACTATTTATAGGATAATTTGTCATCTTACAAAGGTTTGTATTGGGGTTATTTTGATGGTCGTGCAAAACCCTTTTCGAATGGCAAATGGAATGAACAGAAATGGTTTTTAAGCGATAATTACTTGCCATATGCACTTGGAGGAGGATATGTCATATCACGCAGTATAGTTGATTTTATTGCTCAAAATTCTCACATTTTAAGGTGATTACTAATACTACCTAAGAAATATCCAAGATTTATTAATGGAAGTATTAGATTTAGGTACGTTTGTATAAATCTGTTATTTTCAGTTGCTATAATTCTGAAGATGTTTCCATGGGTGTGTGGACTGCAGCATTAGATGGGATTAACAGAGTTCATGATATCAGATTTGACACAGAATGGAAATCCCGAGGATGCCATAATCAGATGTTAGTAAGGCATAAACAAACTCCAAATGATATGTTTGAAATGTATGAAATGTTGTCACAATCATTTGGGGAGATACTATGTAAAACAGAAATCAAGCAGCGAAGGTCATATGTATACAAGTGGAATGTTATACCCAGTGCATGCTGTAGATGGAATAATAAATGATATAAAACAGTGAATATAAATGTTGTTCATTTTCAATTAATTTTATTTTTATTATTTTATTTCATTCATTTATAGTAAAAAAAACAACATTAAAAAAACATTGAGAACTTAGATATCTCATTTTAAACATATTTGAACACAACATAAAATATTCTAACACAATAATAATATTTTGTATCTTAATATCACATTTGTATTAAATGATAGTGATGATTCTTGTCTAATGTGGGCTTTTCACTTTTACATCCATGTAAGTTTGATTGTTATAAAATGTTGTTCTTGATAATTCTTCTTTGAAGTAATCTATTGTTCTTTGCAATCCATAGTCCAATGATATCTAAAAAAAAATAAAATTGAATTCTAAAACGAAACATATTTATACCTAATATTGCCAACATATTAGATTATTCGGTTAAATTATTTATTATTACTGTTGCACTACTCAGTTCAAGTTGTGGCTAACTACATATCTTCAATTTCTACTGCACAATGTAATGTACCTTAGTAGTAAGTAGTAATGTCTAATATGTAAATTGACAAGCCTTACTACCTAGTTGAAAAGGACGTCAAATCTGCACTCGAAAGTATCGAATGTAAAAGAGCAACAAACCACAATAAGAAAAACAATTCCATAGTCTTCATGTAACCCATGTGACTAGATTAGTTCATAATGCTATATTGTGTGGGGGAAATGTTGAAAAAATTATGTAAAAAAAGTAAGATTATTATAGTTTATTCTAATAAATATAGCATTTATTTTATATCATAAGACTATATTTTGTTTTTAAATTACTTGCTATATACAAATTTCAAAGCAGAATAATAATACCTGACATATTATAAGACTGCTCTTATCCCGTATGTACAAATTAAATTTAGATTATGCATCATTAAAACTCAAACAAACTGCACTCTAAAAAAATGGAGTTGAATTTTCATTTTTTGTGTTTCTAAATAATCAATTTAATTTTGGAATAATTTAGGTTTTGATGTTTAATAATGTTTATTATGACTGCCTGCATAGAAATAAATATATAATTAATTTGTGCTTATTTTTTTAATTTATAGTGTATTATAATTATTATTGTTTTCTCTTCTCTAATCTCTAAATAGTATAAAACAAAGCCGCTGTCCGCGTCTATCTGTTTCTCTGCGTACTTCTTCAAAACAATGCAATGGATTTTAATACGGTTTTCACTATCATTTAGAGAATGTTTTTAGGAAGGTTTTTGTGTATAATACATACACATTTTATTTATGTGTATGTATTAAACATAAAACTGCCGCCACCCAGATAAATAATCAGCCAGTAACATTTTTCATAGACCTCTTCGATTGCGGAACCAGTAAGGATAGAAATTCGTGTTCCTTATTTAAATTAATTTCTGCCCTTTCATAGGAAGGTCCAATCGCACTTAACGAAGATAGTTTTTCAAATAAATGAAATGAAAAGTAAATATTATTCCTAAAGTAGGTAGGTAGAATTTATTTAGGTGCTTTCAGCACAAACTGAGGGCCTAGACAAGTGGATCAATTGTCGTAAACGCTAGACAGTAAATGACAAATACCAGGTAATCTAGCGTAACGAATTTTAAATTGGTAGTCAAAGGTTCACTTATATATCAAACAAAATGTAAAGTCGTTTGATGAGCAATAACTCCAGCAAGCGTTACGATTTCACGAAACGTTTACCACTCGTCTAGCCGCCCTGGGGGCATAGACAAGTGCCTAGCTCAATTGTCGTAAACGCTAGTAGAATAGAATGACTAATACCACGTGATCTAGCGTAACGAATTTTAAATCGCTAGTCAAATCAGACTTGGTCAGCTTTACAGCTGGATTGCTGGATAGCTGACAGACACGCTTATTACGTAACTTGCAGTCAGTATGCGACAACCAATATCGCGCGATATCTGCTATCAAAAAGAGATTTTTGTGTAATGTAATTTGTATAGTGGCGGGAAATCAACCGCGAAAAGTGCATTTGACGGTCATAGGATAATAGATACGCAATCGTCATACATGATATCAATTTTTTATTACAATTAGTCACCGGTCGCGTAATGACCGCGTGGCTGTCGCTGTCTGCAAATTTTTAGGTAATAACCCCGCGAGTCTGATCTCTGGTATATCCTGAGGATGCTTCGTTGAGAGGCGAAACACGCGTCGATTGGTGGGTTTTGGAGTTCGAGCGGAAAATAGTTAAAGGATTGCTAGAAATCATCACTTGAAATAGTTTTCTGCAAAGTAACACCTGAGTCTATACAATAAATTAAATTTATTTCAAGAAAACTAAAGACAATATGTCTTCGCACTGTAACTCTATCGTAGTACCTAGCCATAATACATATAGTCATCATATATAATTATTTAAAGTACGGTGATATACATGTAATACGTTATATGTATATGGTATTTGTGTAGTGTACCTAATATTCGCCATATTGGATTTGAAAATAAACGTCATTCTCGTAATCAGCACCCCGAGAAACTTAGGATGTGACACCCATATTATTTATACAAAGAAACTAATATTCGCCATCTCCGATTGGAAAATTAACGTCATTTTTGTAATCAGCACGCAGAGAAACCTAGGACGTGACACCCATATCGATTTAGTCAAAAACGCAGTATTCACCATCTTGGATTTGAAAATGAACGTCATTTTCGTAATCTGCACCCCTAGAAACCTAGAATGTAACACCCATGTCGATTTATACAAAAAAGTAATATTCGTCATCTTAGATTTGAAAATGAAAGTCATTTTCGTAATAAGCACCCCCAGATACCAGAATTTACACCCATATCGATTTATCAAAAAAAGTGATATTCGCCATCTTGGATTAAAAAATTTGCGTTTAAATAACTATATAAACTTTTAATCATCATCATTTTACAGACCATAATATATTATAGTTGACTAAAGTTTCAGCCAATTCAACTGAACAGTCATTTTATAGCATTTTTATCCATCAAATGATCGACGTGATTCTTTAAATTGGTATAACTTTTTTATTTATGAACTGATTGAAATGAAACAAACACTAAATTTTAAGTGAAGATTACCACAATACATTAGTGAAATCCACCCAAATCGGTTAATCCGTTTCTAACATTAGCGCGCACAAACGCATTGACAAACAGACAAAAATTCTAACAATCATTATTTTAGGTTCTATTGCGTTGATAAATGCCTCCAATAATAGTTTTTCTCATATATCTTCCATGTACAGACAGCGATCAGTACTGTTCTCATGAACCTACATAGATACAGCTTTATTCATTAACACATTAACTTTCCGTATCCGACAGGAAACTTTTCGATGGTTTTGTCTATACGCGATTCACAAATCCGAAATCGTATTATATTTATATTATATATATATATATATCATATTATATATAGTCATATTAACAAACCCAAGCCGTCGGATTGAATTTATGCTTTCCGACGATCGGCTTTTCCGCCACGGAAAGTTTCCGACGTTTGTGAATAACCTCCCTAGTCCATGTACGTTGTTGATATTGCGTTCCGTCTGTGTTGCGTAGGTGCTATGACGGAACTAGTATTGAAAATTCCGCGCGATTACGATTTTTTAACAGACTTCAAAAAAAGGAGGAGGTTCTCAATTGAATGTGTTGTTTTTTTTGTATGTTTGTTACCTCATAACTCTGTCATTTATGAACAGATTTTGAACATTCTTTTTTTGTTTAGTGGATAATAGTTCAAAGGTGGTCCCATTTAAATTTCACCGGTATTGGAGCTTGGACTTCGAAGAATACCAAATAACGCGACCTGATTATAACCTTTATTTATATTGATGATGATCTCGTATATTGTTACGCTCCGGAATTAATTGCAGACCTGCCCTAGATATTTATTTAGGTCAAGATCACTCAAAAGGGAAAAATAAAAAATTTAAAAATCAATGTGCAACAACAGAAAGTCTATTAGTTTGGTAGGCTTGGCACCGACTTCAGTAACTGTAAAATTTTATTATATAGGTCTGTGTATCGTATTTATAGTTATTTTAATTCTACTTAGGTTTCGATTAGTAAAGGATAGTTATTTTGCACTTTTCAGTGTTTTTTTTTTGAAGGCGGTTTAATTTGATTTGACTACCTCCGTTGCGCAACGGCTTAACACGTCGGAAAGTGAACGGGGGTTGCGGGTTCGATTCCCGCCACGAGTCTGGGTGTTTATGTATAATATGTATTTATTTACAAAAGAAAAGTATATAAATAGTATATCAGTTGTCTAGTACCCATAACACAAGCGCTGTTCTGCTTACTTTGGGACTAGATGGCGCTGTGTGAAATGTCTTGTTCATAAAAAAAAAATTTTTTTTATTAAAAATTTTTTAGAGACAAATAGGATGCGGGAAAAACAGGCGACCAACTGTTTTTTTGAAAGAAATATCATAGCTATATTATAAAATTAATTCGAATTTGGAATTCGATCTAATTGAAATCAATCTTCACAATAGCCAGTATTCAATATCGGCAACTTCATAGGTAATAACCTAACAATTATTAATAATGAATTTACATTACTGTCAGAGTTACTCTGTTATATTTCATACACTTAATTACCTTAGGTGACCAATTTAAATGTGTTTTAGCTACAGTGATGTCAGGGCGTCGCCGCTGTGGGTCGTCTTCAACGGCAGCAATCGTTGAGACAGTACTACGACAACCAGGAACTAGATTTTTTATAATCATAGCAAATTCTGAAAATAAATGTCTTAACCTTAAACCAAATAAAACCAAAATTAAAATTAATGTTTCTACATAATTATGTACACAATAGACAAATTAACACACCTGCCATGCAAATCATGCAATTCTGTAAAAACTCGAATCGCCCAAGCGAGACTCATTCGCAATTCACCTCACTTTGCATTCGAACTGACTTGGCCTTCAAATGAAATTCTTTAAACCAAACATACTAAGAGCGAAGTGGAGTGGATCTTGGATGCTAGTTTGTTTGGGATTGCTTAAAGAGTAAACATCTCAGTATTTTTTGAGATAATTACGGGTAATCAAAACTTGTTTTATTTAGATTCGATTGTTTTATTTAGCGAAGCGTCATAAAAATTATTTACGACAGTACGACTCGCCGCCGCACTCATCGAGGCGGCGCTAGTATCTCTCTCGACTTTAGAAAATACCAGTTCATAGTTCAAAATCTCAGCGCGGATTCAAAAGTGAATTCGACTAATTTACATTAGAGAATCACACCTCTGTTTTGAGAAACTGCTAAGTTGTATATTATGTTAAAAAATAAATAAAGGAAAAGGAATGAGATGTGTAAAACTGTGTAATTAACTAGTAACTAATTAATCTGCTATTGTCATTGCAAAAGCTTTAGGAGTAAGAGAGACAAAAGTTCATCTCCACCCTACTACTTCCGGTTAAAAGTCAATAACCTCGAATTTTTTAATACAAATCCTCATGTTCCTTCGCCACCTCGAATCTCACTATTCTCCTCATACACTTTCGTCACAGTATAAATATAAGAGTAGGATGTCTTCATAGAAAGCTAGCGTACACGGTGTGTGTATGTGAGCGCTAATATAAACGCGCCGTACCACGCACACAACGACAATATTTTAGGCGAATATGGGTAATTTATTGTAGTGCCAGTCGGGGTCGTATGTGACCGCTTCCGTTTGTCTTTAATTCGTACTTCACATTGTCGCATACGAAAATGTCTAAATTGCATAAACGAACGTATTAAAATGTCCTTAGATGCCTAACTAATTTTAGTCATTTGCATGCATTATTTAACATAACTACAAGAAATTAAATTTAACAAACACGAAAAGCTTATCCATGTCCATTGTTTTTTCTTATTGTGTACTAAATGTAACTGTAAACAAGAAATGTGTCTGTAATTTGTTTAATCTAATTCTTGAAAAGATGTTTTCAGTTGAGCTGTTGAAAAAAACTAAAGTATGATAAACGGATGCTCTCCACATCTCACATCCAACGCAACAACCCTACGCATCCGGTCAAGAGTAGCCAATTCCGTTACGCATGAAGCGGTAGTCGGCCTTCTTTTCTACATATTCTTTGCTTTCGTCTTATCTAGACGTCACTGTTCGCCGTCTGCATAGATTTTACTACTACCTTATATTTATTTTAATTTTTAGACATATACTAATTATAATATAATATGAGCATCCTTCCTTTGTCCCCTCTTTATACCTTTTGCTTATGCTATCTTTCAGTTAGGCAAATAGTCTATTGGGCCACGTAATAAATAAATAGAGATATCAAATTGAAAATTGATTAAAGGTTATAAAGTTTTGTTACACTTGTCTATATGAATGAGTCACTATGAACATTATTACATAAAGTACCTTCTATTGTATGTTCCACTGGATTACCAATGTTGACAGGCAAGGTATAGCTCGAAGCCATTAATGACAAAAGTCCATCAACCAGATCTGATACATAACAGAATGATCGAGTCTGTTTCCCATTACCATATACCTAAAAAAAATTGGTTTAAATTAAGATTCCATATTATACACCGTAGCTTCACTCATCTATACTAATATTATAAAAAGGTATTTGTTTGTTTGTATGTATCAAATAAACTCAAAAAGTACTCAACCGATTAAAAAAAATGTTTCACTTATATAAAGCTACATTATCAATTAGTAACATGGGTTGTATTTTATTTTTTGAAAAATGTCGACTCGTGCGTAGCCGGGGCGGGTCGCTAGTGTAGTATAATAGGAAATTACCTGCTTTAAGAACTTTGTATTAAGAATTAAAGTATAGTATTAAAATAGACTGCTAAAATCAACCAAACTTACCGTAATAGTTAAGTTCTGCAATGCTTGCATAATAAAATTTGATACTACACGGCCATCTGAGACGTGCATTCTTGGACCGTAAGTATTGAATATTCTGGCAACTCTGACCGACACATTTTCTTGTTTGGCATAAGAATAAGCCAAAGTTTCGGCAACCCTTTTACCTTCATCATAACACGCACGCGGTCCTGTAACACAGGATGCAACAAACTTATTTCTTTTTAACTGTAATGCTTATCAAAAATTATAAACAATGTCGTCTTCATGATTAATTAGAGGCCACTTACGGTTCAATCATAAATAAAAGTTCTACTTTCATTCCTATCTTTTAATAGTTAAAGCTAGTTTACACACAAATGTCGTAGGGATGAGCGATATATATCGATATTGATGAAATATTGGTAGCAATGTTCAAAAGATCGATATCGGCGACTTTTAAATATCGAAATATCGATATTTTAAATAAGATATCGTAATATCGATATTACAATACAATACAATATACTTTGTTGCACCATAAATATACGAAAAAACAAATGATCAAAAACATAAAAATATAGTACAAAAGGCGGCCTTATTGCTGAACAGCAATTTCTTCCAGGCAACTTTTGGGTTATAAGATATAGATTATGAAAAGAGGAAGGCAACGAAAAGGAAATAAACTATCATAGATAATTTAACTATGCTTTAAATACATACCCACAACATGCAATATATATACCCATATACACAACATTTACATATATACATACATACACACGTACATACACAATACATAAATACATATAAATACAATACACTTACTACATAAATATATTAACAATAAGTACATAATGCATAGTATATTGTTATAAAAAATATTAGGAAAGTTAATTTGACAGAAAATGTTCCTTCACTCGCTTCTGGAATATATTGAGAGATGAAACACACTTGATGTCTTCAGGCAGTGCGTAGAAGCGTGAACTGGGATATTAAGAGTGAGCATACGGGAAGGTCGAAGGGTACGATTAGCAGTAGAGGAGTGGAAAACAAAACGATTTTTCAGATAACACGGAGGAGTAGGAAGGAATAAAATAGAGTATAAAAGAGATAGAACATGATAATCTCTTCGACGACGGATAGCTAGCCATTTAAGTTGGGAGCGGAAAGTGGAAACTTGATCAAATTTACGCAGATTGAAAATGAATCGAATAGACAGATTTTGCAGACGTTCAAGCTTGTTTAAGGACTCAACAGTGACATCAGGATAGCAAACATCTGCATAATCAAGAAGAGGAAGAAGAAGGGATTGAACAAGAGATATTTTGGTGGCAATTGGGAGGAAATTACGCAAACGTTTGAGGGAAATGTACGCTCCAAACATCTTCCTACTGATTTCGGCGATCTGAGGTCTCCACGACAGGAGTCTATCAAAAATTATTCCTAAATTCTTGACAGTCAATTTAAAAGGAATGTGAATACGGTCCAAAATAATCCGAGGTAAATTTTCATAGTCGATCCCAGATATGAGCGCGGAACTGCCAATGATGATCGTCTGTTTTTGACGGATTTAATTTTAAACCAAATGAATGACTCCATCTGGTTAATGTTAGTAGATCACCATTCGTGTCATTAATGGCAGCTGGAAGATTTGGAGGTGTGTAAATTTGGAGGTCGTCTGCATACAAATGATAGGAAGAAGTAAGTGATTTGGATATAGCATTAATAAAGATAGAAAATAGTAGAGGAGATAAGACGCCACCCTGCGGTACACCGGCAGAAATTGCGCACTACTCAGAATATGAATCATCTATGCGTATACGCTGCCGGCGCCCATGCAGGTAACTATGAAACCAATCAATAACCGTTGGAGATATCTTAATTGAACGTAGTAACCCCAACAAAATATCAAAGTCAACAGTATTGAAGGCGTTGCTAAAATCAAGCAGAGTAAGTATTATATTAACAAGATATCGAAATATCGATATTTTTAACCAAATATCACACTGTCGATGTTCGTTTTTGCTAAGATATTGTAATGTTGTTACCATTTCATTTATGATGTGATTAGCAAATAACGGAATTAGTAAAATATAATATCTTATTATAGAATAATGTGTAAAAAAAACAGATCGTGCCAATATTACACACATACATATCTTCACATTGTGTCCCTAACGGGGTAGTCAGAGAGGACGGAGCGCCAAGCGTCCCAGTCTTTACATACTTCTTTCGCTTCCTCAAATATCATCATTCTCCTCGAACATTTTCGCCTAAGTATGCGAGTGCTTTTGACATTTCCGTCGGCTAACACTCTGGCTATTTGATCTTCATAACTCAGCCTTGGTATTCCTTGGCATCTTTTACCACTCACTTTCGCTCCGTAGATTTTCTTCGTGTCTTTCTTAATTTCCTAAAGCATACCTACGTACCTACTACAGTTTGATAGGACATAGATAACAGACGTCCAATTGTTTGTTGAAGAATACTTCTGAGAACATTAATTAATTTTTTTTCTTAAATTGCTTTCTGTACAATTTTTAACATAGGTATTATTAGAAAAAAATTTAATGTCTATTATCTTTTTGTATAATTAACTGCTACCCAAGTTGCAGATGATCATGGTCTCCTATTAGTATGCACTTAAATTAGTGTTAAAATTTTTTTAATAAAAATAATTAAACCGCCTTCAAAAAAAACACTGAAAAGTATAAAATAACTATCCTTTACTATCAAAACTCAAGTACAATTAAAATAACTTTATAAATACGATACGCATACCTATATATATAATTAAATTTGACAGTTACTGAAGTCGGTGCCAAGCCTACCAAACTAATAGACTTTCTGTTGTTGCATATTGATGTGGCACCGACTTCAAGGCGGTTTAATTTTTTTTTCTAAAAATTTTTTATTTCTCCCTTTTGAGTGGTCTTGACCTAAATAAATATCTAGGGCAGGTCTGCAATTAACTTCAGTCTAATTCCTGAGCGCAACGATATACAAGAGAATCATCAATATAAATAAAGGTTATAACCAGGTCGTGTTATTTAGTGTTTCTTCGAAGTCCAAACTCCAATACCGGTGAAATTTAAATGGGACCACCGCTGAAGTATTTTACCTACCAAACGAAAAAAGAATTTTCGAAATCGGTTCATAAATGAGGGAGTTATGAGGTAACAAACATACAAAAAAAAAAATAAAAAAAACATACAGACGAATTGAGAACCTTCGTCGGTTAAAAACCGTCAACATTAGAAAATATCGATATCTTATGATCGATAATATCGAAATAGCGATATCAAGCTATCGATATTAATATCGATATTTTAGCAATATCGCTCATCCCTAATATGTCGACTGCTTGAATATGTATATTTATTTATTATTTCCATGATTTGATTTAAACCTATGATGACAGGTTTTACATTTGTAACAGGAACGTAAAGAACTTATAATTGGATAGACTTCTTTATGTATTAAGTATATATTTATTCTATATTTCTTCAGAAGCAGAGCTATTGGGGACAGCTAGATAGTTCAAATAATTCATATTGAAATAGTTTTTTATACTTTTAAATAAATAGGTGAAATGTCAATGAATAAACAGTGTTGCGAAGGCGAACGAAACACCCCAAATGTCACTGGTTTTCCGTTTTATTCGTCGTTTAGCAAAACGGTCATATTTCTTTAACTATGGGGATTACTTTTATATATTAAACGTCAAATTAATCAGGTTGAGTATAGGCAGAATACTGAGTTTTTAGTGCTACTACAGGATTGCATTAAAAAAAGAAAAAAATTATCAAAGTTGACAATATTTTGCGACCCCATTTTTGTGTAAATTTTTTAGTGTTCGTGTTGTTATTTAGTGTTTTTACGCGGTAAGTACGCGGTTTTAAAGTATCACAGAGAGACGTTCCTGCTGAATCAATATTTCTATTGATATATAAATTTTAACATTTCGTTAAATTTTACATTGTAAAATCTTGAATTTCCTTTCTTAAAAACGTTAAGTTTGGTGCTTAGACGACATATTCACAATAAATGGATGAGAAATACAGTTAAAATTTTACTTTTTTTCAGTTCAGTGATTCAGTTACTAGAAAATATTCTAGTAACTGAATCTTTAATTCTCCTAAATGTGTTTTCATGCTCTCCAACAGGCGGTTAATAACGGAATTTTCTAAATTCGCATTTTTGTTAATATAATTAGAAGTTGCGGTGATTGCATCAAAATTTCGTATTTCAAGGCGAATAATCCAAATACTAAGCTTCTTGATAAAGGCATTGACTTCATACATCATAAGTAAAAGGTGTTTTTTATGGCACATTTCGTTTTGTCACAAATTTGTCCATTGTAATATAACATTTTTACTGTTATTTTTAAAAAATTAAACACTGGGTGAGTGATATTAGATCATTGTTGTATGTACTTGCTTCCCTGTGCTACTTCCCTAAAAATATAAATGACAATGAAACTCTGCCCCGCGTCCTTTTATTTTTATAACTAAGGCATTTAACATGTACGAACCTGTCTAGCGCACGTGTCACGGGATGCGCGGGCGGCATATTTTACAAGTTCGTCCAAGAACAACGCAGGTTAAAACCTCGCCTAGACAGTAATTTTAGACCCTCAGACAGGCGGGCGCGATTTACACGCGCGATTATTTACATTTGTCTTTGTATGTTTTGGTTTCGCGTTTTTATCGCCTGAGGAAGCCTTGAAAATTTAAATTAAACGTATAAGCACAGATTAATTAGTTTACTACATAAGTAAACTATTAATAAAAATATTATTATAATTATAATTTTATAGTGAAGGGGTCGCAAGACTATACTCAACTTTTTAGCTTTTTCGTGGGTTGCAACATAAAAATGGTTGAGAAACAATGCTTTAAATCAATGGCTACTATAAAAAGTAAGTAAAGTTGTAAGCACATGCCATGTCAATAAGTAGAATAACATTTTATAAATAAAGAGTGGAGAATCAGACAAATAAATGTTAAAAGTAATTTTTCTTTTGCATAAATATTCAAAACAATTGTATTGTTACATATGTACTACAGTTTTTGAGGAAGTTTCTTTTAAAATACCACATTTTCATTGTCATTCATCTTCAATTGGACTTATGTTAGTTTTTGCTTTAATTTTTGATGGTGACATGTACTTTAATATACTTTCACTTTTATATACATCACCTTTAATGAAATGGTATGAGAAATACCTATGTCAAAATATAATAGTATCAATTTTTTACCTATTGGATTAACATGTCCCCAATAAGATTCTGGTTGTGGATGAACCAGTGGATCTCCATATACTTCTGAAGTGCTTGCAATTAAGATTTTAGCTCCAACACGTCGTGCAAGACCTGAAAATACATATCTATGCTTTAAATCATATATTTAGTTAATCATATTATTATGGTACTTACTGAAAATATATAGATAAATATTTAATTTTAAAATGTTTTTTATTGCAAGAACATATTTTGGGACCTTAAAAAATTTATGCTAATAAAGTTCATTCTATAAATATTTCTTTTTTGAACAGATTGTTAATAGTTCCCATTGAACTAAATTAAATTTTGTATTTTTTATCTAAATATATTCTAGCAGCGTTAATAGACCAACTCAAGTTTTATTAAAAATTTAGTAGAACCTACCTAACATATTTATTGTTCCTACAGTATTTGTTTTGATTGTTTTCACAGGATTTTGCATATAATGTGGTGGACTCGCTGGACTAGCTAAGTGGTATATTTCGTCTGCCTAAAATTAAAGGTATATATATGGTATTAATAAAATTATTTTGTTTGACAAAAAATTCTCTGATAATGGTAAGCTTAAAAATTTGTCTAAAGTTTACATTGCGTGGTTATTACATACTAATTTAAAAAAAAAGGGTTGATACCTCTATATATAATGGATTAACTATGTCATGATGAATCATCTCAAAATTACGATGACCAAACCAATGCTCTACATTGCGTTTACGTCCTGTAAAAAAATTGTCTACTACGATTACTTCATGTCCTTGTGTCATAAGAACATCAACAAGGTGTGAGCCGACAAAGCCTGCACCTCCAGTGACCTGCAGATTTATAAAAATATGTTTTTTAAAATACATTAGGTGAAAAATTATACTTCATTACTTATTTGTATAATCTACACAAACTATATTACATGAATACATATAATAGATTATTAATAGATACTATAGATACTAATTAGCCCAACACTGAAAATCACATAATAATTGTGGTACATGTGGTACGAGGGCTGCTGTTTATGTATCCGGAATAACAAAGTGAAACAAACATATAGCATTTATTATAGTTTTATTGCTTTTCAAAATATTCACAATGATGATCGATGCACTTTTGCATGCGTTGCAACCAATTTTCGTAGCACTTTTTCCATTCGGATTGAGGTATCTCCAAAACATGCATTTTGAACGCATCAACAGCCTCTTCACGGCTCAAAAAACGTTGACCACGTAATTTATTCTTCATGGTTGGGAATAAATAGAAGTCGTTGGGGGCCAAGTCGGGGCTGTACGGCGGATGACCCGTTAATTCGATCTTTTGTACTTCCAAATACCGAATTGTTTCGGCCGATGTGTGGCAGCTAGCCTTGTCATGATGAAGAAGGATTCTGCGTTGGCGGTTGTTCTTTCTTATTTCTTCAAAGACTTCTGGCAAACAAATGGTCGTGTACCATTCAGAATTAACCATTTTACGATCCTCTAGTGGTACTGTAGCTACATGTCCATTTAAGACTCGCAATTTTCAAAATGACGCCACAAAGAATAAACAAATGACAGCTACATGAAACAAATTGTATTCTTCAGCCAAAGAGTTCCATTTTTAAATGTTATAATTACTTTTTTGAAATTGTTCTGTAACTGGCAGTTCCGGATACATAAATAGCAACCCTCGTACACCTATAATATAGGTACATTAACTTTATCTTCCTTACAAAATGGTTATTTCTCATCATAATTGCTAGATTTGGATCTATTTTATTACCGAGTCATAAAACAGTATTAAATGTGACACTAGGTTGTCTTTAATATTCCACAGTCTATGAACTTTGATGTAAAACAATTTATTAAGTATTATATATACAGCAAATTATTTTTAGCACTTCGCGAAAATTTACTATAAAAAGATTCCAAAACCAAATATTTGTGACTAATTTATATAATTCTTCTATGCTACCCTTGGCATATGATTGAATTCAGGGAAATGCTTTAGATTAACTACCACTTATGTATTTTTATGCTTAACCAGATGTATTTATGGTGTCAATGTCATAATTTGTTTTTTGATAGAAAACTTTTGAATATTTAAAAAACCTAGCATAGACTTCTAACGTAACTGCCAGAAGTTATTTTTGGATAGAAAAGATCTTATAGTAAAGCATTGCTTTTGGAATTTGATTAATACCAAAAACATCAGGGCATAGATTTAGATAACAAGAATTAGTCAATGAATATCTAAAAAATACCCTATTAGGGATACAGTGTGAGTCTATGTATGTATATCTACGATCAGTATGAAAATGGGAGATGGTAGTTAATTTAAACCATAGTCGAATTCGTACGAATTCAACTACATTTTAGATTAACTACCATCATACATCATACACACTTACATAGACCACATTATTAAATGAACTAACCAGTATCCTTTTTCTTTCTTTATAACCCAGATATTTAACATCAGGGTATTTTTGTGGTATTCGTCCTTCCAAAATTGCAATCTTCTTTTCTAATTGCTCTATACGCACTCTAGCTTCTTGCAATTCTCGTTTTGTATTGCTCTCATCGAGTGCATTATTGGATTCAATTTTAGACCTTATGTCCTTTACTTTAACTTCCATGTTGTATTCTCTCTTTGGCATCTGATTAAAATCTTTATATGCTATATCTTCGAAGTCGTCTGCTAGTCTTTGGTGCTGTCTTCTAGCTCCAATGTCATTATTTCTATCCTTTGTATGAATTATATACAATAGAAGAACTGAAAGTAAGTATATACCTATTATTGCATTTTTGTTTGAAGACAAAGTAAAATAGTGTGGTTATTAATTTTGTAAATGTATAATGTACGTCCACTGCATGAAGGAAAATAATAATAACAATTCAAAAAAGTAAGATACTGAAATGTGATGGGACTAACTTACGTAGAGTGAAAACACCAGCGATGGTTATTGTCTTTCTATATTTCAGAGATTGTCTTATCATTTCTGAAATCAATATTTAATAAGTGCTCACATTTCTATTTCTTAGCGTTGGTTAATAGAATTCTTTATACTATATAACATAATTTAATAATAAAAATCATGCCGTACGGAAAGTAAAAAGTGACATCACAGGGACAATTTGACATTTATCAAGTTTTTAATTCTTTTAAAAATGTTGTTTGTGAGACTTTCCTTGAGAGATAAGGCAAAGAAATTACGCCCATACAGCCGATGTCTTCAGTAATGATTTCGCCTACCACCAAGTCTCTAATGCTTCTCCAGTAAAGTGATAGTATTAGGCTTTGCTGGAGTTAAAAAGGTCTTCTCGGAAAAGCGTGAAAACTTCACGATCTTTCAAGAACTGCTGCTGCACTTTAGCTACATGTTTATTTAGACCGCCTCCATTTTTTCACTTGCACAGAATTTTAACGTACACTGTACTATCACCTTTGTACAGATTCCCAAAAATACAAATAGCAGAAAATCAATGATGTTATGTTTACAAAAGAGGTAGATAGGTTACGTTAGTACTGATGCAAGTGAAATATTGTTCCGGTTACGCACACACGTAAGCCGTACACTTTGTTCATACACACCAATAAAATGTTGAAGTATAAACAAGATAGCACGACAATACCTTAGGCAAAGTGACACAAATATACCTTGCACTGCGTCGCTATACAATGTAAAACTTAAATTGTATTTCGAACTAACTAATCACATGGCTCTCTAAAACCATTGTGATTGGTCAATTTCAATTACTTACTGCATTTTAAGCGAATCCGTGACTAATTTACAGAATATTAGTGATTAATGCCACAGAATAGACATTTTTGAAAAATATGAATGATGCCTAACGAGTTTAGACCGTAAAAAATGATTCAGGTTTGTTTATTTTAAATTTAATTTTACTTGACTCGTGTACATTTGGGAACAGATTTATCTAAGTATTTTTAAAACAATTTTGTTATAAATTTGAAAATGATAAAAATAAAACAACCTAGGTATTTTTATATCAAATATTTTATAGTGTATATAATTTACTATAAAGGAAAAATATCACGACACAATGTTTATACATTGGTTGCGTCTTAACTCATCTTTTGGAAACCTATAAAATAAACAACACTTATAAATGTTTTTTTTTTCAATAAGTATTCAATACATTTACTACATTTTGTGCTGTATTACGGGATTTTAAATATTTTAATGAATTTCGTTCTCTGAAATTATTATATTAGACTTACTGCTAAAACTTTTGATACATTTAAAAAAATACGTATATTATCTTATTATATCTTACTAGCTGAACCCGGCCACGCTTCGCTGTGGCTCAGTCAGTTTTTGAGTTTTTTGAACACAAACAGAAGCTAAATTGCATATAATATAAACACTCGCCTGTTCAGAAGCTATGTTGTGAACAAATTTCAAGTCAATCCATCGGCTAGTTTTTGAGTTTTGTTGACGCAAACATACGGAAGCTAAATTTTTATATATATAGATATACTAACAAAATAAACGTAAGCAAATCTGTAATAGGCACTGCAGGACATTGACGGTTCTGTAACATTACTTTTCATATTCTTTAATCAAAGATAATATATCGCTCTCTGTCGCACTTGGTAACTGAGATATTACCTGTCTCATTTTATTTTTTTATGATTTAAGTTTACTTAGTGATATTTTTTTACTGAATTTTTTATTTACTGATATTTTAGATTTTAGAAAAAATGGTATAGTATAGTTTCTGCAATATCTAATAGCGCAGGACGGTATTTTAATAACAATATTAGGAACGCACAAGCTAGTTGACACTGTTAAGTTGTTACAAGAATGAGCTCCGGGTTGGCTAATTAGCAAAGTTTTGGGATGCCATTTATCGAGCGCAAGTAACTCATCTACCACTTTTGTAAATAGTTGTAAATATAACATCACTGTAGAAATTCTAAATAAAATGTCCTGTTGTTCTTCTGTTCCTAGGGTTATTATCTCCTAAAAATCCCTCGCCCTGGTATATATAACACTGCTATTATATAGATATACCAACAGCAAAAGATTAAAAGAGGTGGAGTATTATAGGGATGTTTCGAGATTATTTCTCGACTTCAACTATCTCTTTAAAGTGCGGACTCCTTTCGGAGTCTCAATACTGCTCCATGTATAAAGCAGATTCCGATTTGGCGCTTCGCCGGCCGCTACTGGAGCACGCACGCTCGCTTCCCTCGCTCGGCTCGCGCGTTGTGGTAAAAGGACCTAACCTAAAAAAAAAGTGTTATAAATATATCGTCGTGTTTATATAAAGTTACAAAAAAAATTGCAAAATTTTACCCAATATGAAACAATCTAACCCTTAGCCTACATTATTTGTCCTCACGATTTCCTCCCAAGCATTTATTACCACCATTACGCCACATTAAGTTTCAATGACGGAAGTTGTAACCAAAATTTTATTGTGGAAACTGTTAATTTTAATTTTTTTTTTATAGCAAAGACCATTAATTTTAAAGATGTGATTTGTATCAAAAGTAGCAAATTTATAGTGAAAACTGTCAATTTTAAATATGTGCAAAATTCCTGTCATCATACCTAACAACTTTTGTTCTACGACTTTTTTCAAAACTTAATACGTTCGTCAAAAAATATTTGTTTTGTTGTACTGTCTGAAACGTAATTACTCTGTGTACGTATTCCAATGGTACAGTGCAAGCGCACCTCAGCCGCGCCGCGCTGTGCGTGTGCCGCGTTAGCGACCGGGTAGAGTAGTTGCCATTTTCAGAAACATTTAATGTATTTTTATTTTTGTATGAAAGAACATACAAACATACATATCTTCATGCTGTATTCCTAACGGGGTAGTCAGAGAAGGCAGAAAAAGGGAAAAAGGAAATTTTGAGGAAGCGACAGAAGTATGCAATGACTGCGATGCTTGCCGCTCCGTCCTCTCTGACTACCCCATTAGGGATACGGTGTGAAGATATATATGTATATGTATGTATGAAAGAAAAAAATTATGAATTTTTAAAAGTCGTAGAACAAAAGTTATTGGGGATAATGTTTAGCACAAAATCCTTTATATATCCCGTTTCTAAATAAGTAAGTACATACATACATGCATATCCTCACGCTATATTTCTAACAGAGTAGTCAGAGAGGATGGAGTGCCAAGTCATTACATGTTTATTCTAAAATAGGTAAATAATTTAAAAAAACACTAGTCCTAAATGTTTCAATTATTCTGTATTCTTGTTCCACTACAAATAAATCTTAGTGACTAGATAACATTACAATAGATATAATTCTTATAAACTAGTATAAGTTACACCTGTAGATATTTGCATGGGATCGCCGGGGGGTGGGTGGGCGGCAGAAGGCCCCCTTCCAAAGATTCGAAAATGTTTAAAAAGAAGTTTAATCCTCGAAATGGAAATTTTAATAAATAAATTTAACACTCCTTTTTTAATTTTGATAATTGGAATACTGTTTTATTTTTTAAATAAATAAATAATAATAAAGGAATAATCAAAGAATAAACAATACACGAATTCAAACTAAGTAGATATAACTATTTTTTTTAATTTAAATGTATGGTATAAGATAAATTATTCAAGCATTGGTTGAGGTCAGATTTAAGTAACATTAGATAAACCCATAAATAATGTAAATTAGCCTCTGCAGTCTCCTGCGCCCTGCGCATAGGATTTTTTTTTTAATTTAAATCTTTGTAGCTATTTGTAATTATAATTCATATTTCTTCCATGTTCTTTCTCATCTCGCCCCCCTCTGTCCCATTGACTGACGACGCCTTTGGATACCTGTTTATGGCATGGTTGCATGTGTACGAGTATCTATATTTAAACGTATCTATGAATTTTGTTGTGCAATTTTCTACTTATTTTATTTCACACACGGTCCTCTTATATGTATTGGAATGTCTGGTTGGTCAGAGAAAAGGCCATCTATTCCTGTGGCAAGAAATGCTTTCAGTTCACCACTGAAATCACCAATAGCAGCCTCTGAATTGTCTTCACTTTGGTATTCGGCCGGGAGGAAAGCATTCTCAGCACGGAATGTATACGGGTGTACTTTCAAACCCGCCGTGTGAGCGTCCTCCACGAAGCTTGTCGGAGTACTCAGCTTGTTCTCGACATCGCGAGGTATAATGTAATTCTTGTCAGGACCAACTGCATAAGCATACGTAGCTACCTCCTTAAGACCTTCTGGAGTAGCCATATCACCGTAAGTCAGTGATGTACCGAGTTCGAATTGATCAAAGGGCTTCTCTACTGTTCCGCCATACAATTGTAATAATCTCAAATTAGTAATTTTTTTCAATTGCTTTAAATTATTCACTTCGAAAGATTGAATGTAAATAGGAGCACGCTCTCCTTCATATCCGTTTTTATGAAGGGTATCAACCAGAGGTTTCTCCATTGCCAAATTTAGGCGTTGAAAATGAGTACTGTGTTTAACCTCAGGATAAATGCCTATGACGCGACGTTGACTGACTTCCATGCCCTTGACTAAGTCAATGATTTCCTGAAACGTGGGGATAAGGAAAGCGCCGTTTAATCGCGCATTTCCTGGTCTTATATTTGGTATGCGCTCGACAGCGCGTAAGGTTTTCAACTCGTGGAGAGTGAAATCCTCGGAGAACCAACCAGTTATTTCTGTTCCGTCGACTGTTTGTGTTCGTAGACGGTCGGCAAACTCGGGATGTTGAGCAACGTCAGTAGTTAAACCTAATTCGTTGTCATGTCGAGCTATTAGATGTCCATCTTTGGTCATCACAAGGTCGGGTTCTACGTAATCAGCACCCATGGTGATCGCGAGAGCGTAGGAACCCAGAGTATGTTCGGGAACATAGCCACTAGCACCGCGATGTGCGATTATTAGAGGATTACAGTAGTCTGGAGAAGATCTCGCTGTCGTGGTGTCGACGATTAACGCAGTTGGTGCAGCTGACACAAGTGTAGCGCAGCCCGCTAAGAAGACCCACGTCGCAATGTCCGCACCCATTTTGACGTAAATTCTTGATACCTAAACATAATAGAATATTTATATGTAAACATGATAATATTTTTATCTTATACCTACCTATCTATCTATTTTTAATTAAATGACGTACACGTAAGTACCTACGTATATTTACACCACCAGTAGGTAGAAGGTATAAATGAATAAGTACTTAATTTGCAGAAGCTCAGAAACTACTTAATTGTTTAGGTACATATTGTGGATATTATCCAGGTGCGTATTGGTGTTCTAGTTACGGCGTCATTGAAAAATGATGAGTTTGTAAAGAATACCGTCGTGGGCTAAAATCTAAAATTAAGACTTGTATACTTTGAAATTATCAACATTGACTTCTTTTTTTCTTTCTTCATCGCATGGTGCACATGGCACGCATTTGCCAATGTCACGTATTAATAAGTGGAATCACAAGTAAATTAGTTTTTCATAACGTAAAACTCCTCCAGTAAAGTGATTGTAGACTTTACTGAAGTTTTATAGGACTTTGGAAGAGCGCGAGAACTTCAGCTATACATGTTTATTTAGACTTACTCCATTATTTGCACTTACACAGAACTTTAAAACACAATATACTATCACTTTTGTACTTTAAAACTCCCAAAAATGTAAAAAATAGAAAGTCTAAATAAAATGACAACCTCACTTCTCCCGTTCCCGCCAAAAAGTCACCAACATCGACGAATTGAAAAAAAATAGGGTTGCATCTGCCAGTCTTTATTACAAGAACAGAACAGTATCTTTTAAAAAAATATTAAAAAACGGCCAAGTGCGTGTCAGACCACGAACAGTAAAGGATAACTCAGTCATTTAATTAGCGGCAAAAATAAATTTGTATTTCATAGTATTTGCCCAACACTGTGAAAAACAAAGTTATTCTGCAATCGCTAAGAGCATAACCGAAAATATTCCATACTTCAAAAAGTACACAATATATTTAGTGTTTTTTAAATTCTACTTCTTTCAATTTTTTCAGAATTTGTCACCTGTATTTGGAAGTTAGAGAGACATACTTTTTACGATTTTACAAACGCTTATCTCACCAACTACACTTAAATAAAAAAAAAAAATTCGAAACTTCAATGCAATTTTTGAACATACATAACATAACTTCACGCTGTATCCCCAACGGGGTAGCCAGAGAGGACGGAGCGCCAGGAGTCGCGGTCCTTACACACCTCTTTCGCTTCCTCAAATCTCATCATTCTCCTCACACATTTTCGCCTAGGTATGCGAGTGCTTTTGACATTTCCGTCTGCTAACACTCTGGCTATTTGATCTTCATAAGTCAGCCTTGGTCTTCCTTGGCTTCTTTTACCACTCACTTTCGCTCTGTATATTTTCTTCGTCAGTCTTTCATCACTCATTCTTTCCATGTGCCCGAACCATCTAAGCATTCCTTTCTTCATTTTTACAATAACACTGTTGTGCAACCCTGTCATACTGCGTATCTCGTCATTGCTTATCCTGTCCGCAAGCGTGACACCGCACATATTTCTGAGAGACCGCATCTCCACAGCATTTATCATACTTTCACTCGATTTCGGGCATATCCAGGCCTCACTGCCGTACAACAAAGTTGGCACCAACACCGCATTGTGGATGGCCATTTTAGCAGTGTTAGATATATTCACACTACCCACTAATGCGGACAGAGCACCGTTCACTTTATTGCCAGCTGCTACCCGTCTCTCCACATCCAACTCACATCTTCCATCCCTCGAAAACGCACTCCCCAGGTACACAATTTCATTCACCTGTTCTAGACATTTTCCATTTACACTAATCACACATTTCGTTTGTACCGCTTCTCTTTCAAACACCAGAACCTTAGTTTTGTTCACATTCATTTTCAATCCTTTTACTTCACAATCTTCTTTCATACACGTGACTAGTGTCTGCAACTTTGCTTCTGATGGTGCTATTAGCACAGCATCGTCAGCGTACAATAGGCAGTTTACCATTGTGTCACCACATCCCATACCACTCATATTACCTTTCAATCTCTGGAGGCAACTGTCCAAATACAGCACGAATAGCCAGGCAGACATCACGCAGCCCTGTCTGACACCAGAACAGACTTCAAACCAGGGCGACATGTCACCGTCTATCCTTACACAGGCTCTGTGGTCTCGATATAATGACCTCACAGCCTGCAGTAAGGAGCCCTCCACGCCATATTCAGGCAGAAGACTCCACAATTTCTTCCGCACTACTCTATCGAATGCTTTCTCTAGATCCACGAAAGCGCAGAAAACTTTCTGACCTAAAGCCAGAAACCTTCCCACGATAACGCGAAGCGAGAAAATCTGATCCATACAACCCCTACCGTTCCTGAATCCACCTTGCGCCTCCCACAAATATCTTTCTGAAACGCCTTTCATACGTTCAGTCAATACTTTAGTATAGACTTTACTCGCTAAGCTGACCAAGCTGATGGCCCTATAGCACGCACAGTCTAGGTAGGAACCTTTCCCTTTATATAGAGGTACTATGACTGCCGTGCGCCAGTCCTCTGGAACCTCCCCCTTCTGCCAACAAAGGTTGCAGAGTGCACAGAAGGCATCCCAGACCCTAGGACCACCATACTTGATCATCTCAGCAGTCACCTCATCAATTCCCGCAGCCTTTCCACATTTCAAACTTCTTATCACTTTCTCAATCTCTTTCATACTAATGGCATCCTCCAGTCCCTGGCCTGAGTGTGGCAATTCATTAGAATCGCTCTCAGTATCAGAGACGGAGTCGCCACTCTCATACAGTTCTCCATAGTATTCACTCCATCGCTGCAGAACATCCTTTTTATTTGTAAGCAGGTTGTTTTCTTTCGAACGCACTTTATTCATTCTGCAAGGTGCCGGACCACTTCGGATTTTACGTACTTCTTTCCAAAATAATTTGGAATTTTCCTCGAAGTTGTCCGACATCTTGTTTTCATCTAACACCCTACACCTTTCACGCTTCTCTTTCACTAGTGCCTTCGTTTCTGCTTTCTGCAGCTTATACCTGTCTTTCATCAAATTTTTCATACCACAGTCATTAGTAGCAAGGTAGTCTCGCCATGCTTTCTTTTTCTTATACACAGCCACTTTCACCTCATCATCCCACCACACATCACGCTTTTTGCCGTTCCCAATCTTATTCATTCCACACACTTCTTTCGCAGCCTCAACCATACTATCTCTAAGGTTCTGCCAGCATTCTTCAACATCCTCGCTCAACACTTTCAATCTATCATCAAGCTTACTGGATAATACCCTTTCATATTCATTCCTGGTGGTCGCATCCTGCAGTTTCCAGCTTTTAATGCGGCTAACCGCTGCAGGTTTGGACACTACGCGATGTCGCCATGCTGCGAACAGACCCCTTATTCTGGTTATCACCAGAAAGTGGTCTGTCCCGAGATCGGCTCCTCTATACGCTCTTGTGTCCATTACCTGCTTCTTAAGTCTGCTATCCACCAGGAATAAATCAATCATACTTCTCGCACCCTTTCTTTCCCACGTGTACTGATGGATCCTTTTGTGCCCAAACATGGTATTAGCCACAAAAAGATCCTTTTCCATACACAGTCCTAGCACAATCTTACCAGCATCATTTACTCTCTTATCTCCATATTTGCCTAGGACAGACTCAAATCCTGTTCGAGCTGTCCCGACCCATCCATTCATGTCTCCACACACAACAATTCTTTCGTTCTCTTCAACCGTCGCTAGAACTTCTCTAACATTTTCCCAGAACTGCTCTAGTTCAGCCAAACCGACAGAGGACACTGGGGCATATACTGCCAAAACAAAAATTCTTGTCAACCCAATCTTGAGGCGTACCCAGAGCAGTCTGGGATTTATACATTCATACTCAGTCATACAATTAACCATACGAGAGGACAGTAAAACGCCTACCCCTTGACATCCCCTATCTCCTTGTGGTACCCCTGACCACAAAGCGATGCCTCCTCCGGGCAAGTCGGCAAGTTCACTGCCGCCTCGCTTGGTTTCACTCAAACATAGCACATCCAATCTTTTCTCTTCCATAATATCAATCACTTCATTCATCTTCTCCTCAATCCCACCTCTCACATTCCACGCAGCTACTCTGCACTCCTCCCTCCACTTCCCGCCGCTAGGTGCACAGCGTGTTGGGTGGCGGTCCCCAACGCCGAACTGCACTCTGCACACACCAGCGGGGACAGACCGGTGTACGTCGCTTCCGAGGGACGCCCTAACATTATAATTGCCGTTGTCCCGCATGGTATGCACAGAAGAGGAATTGCAGCCCTGAAAAGGGCTGGCAGGGGTCGCGACGAGCACGCTTCCTCAGTTGACCCCCAAATTTTTGAAGATCATCTAAATACACCCCAACTGCTGGACTGTGCGCTGATTTTTTTTTAATTTTTCAGTTACATGCTTACATGTAATTACGTTACATAAATACCTTTATATGAATACAGTGTTTTTTAACTGGGACAGCATGGGGAAATCCAAATCCATAAGAGATACAGTGGAACTGTCTTACGAACGATTCTGTCATTACTGTGAAGATAATTTTGACATTGTTGATTTTTTGCTCAAGCGCGAGTTGTCCATAAAAATTTGTAAAATTGGCAAAATTATTTTTAAATGCTGATCGACTCAGTTTCATGTAAGTATACTTCATTGTATCGGAAGAAATAAATCCGAACAGCAACTGAAACTGGTCGAATTAAAAACAATTTTTTTGTACAGTACAGTATGGGGAAATTCGAATCAGTAAGGGATACAGGGGAACCGTCTTAGGGACCACTTGGTCCCTTTTATGAATTTTCACAAAAGGATCGACTCAGTTTTACATTAGCGTCATTTTATTGTATGGCAAGAAATAAATCTGGACAACAGAATTTGGTCAAATTTAATACAATATTTTAAGAAGAATCCGATGTACTACATCATACTCGACTTACTCGGGAACAATTAATTCGAAAGTTTACATAATTCAATTTTGTGTGGATACGTCTTAAACGCAATTCAAACAGCGAAGACTATTTTAGCACACTTTTTGTCACTGAATGAATTGTTCCTAAGTAAATCGACTAGTTTGTTGTAAATATTGTGACTAAGAAAACATCATTTTTTTTTCTATTACATAACACGTTTATTACTGCGGTGTGCGTTAGTTTATATATTAATACGAATATAATAGCATTTTAAAAATATGAAGTTTTTTCAAAATGATCTCCATTGGCCTTAATATAATTCTTTAACTTCGTGGCCAGTTATTGATTGAAACGCGCACTTTCTCCGTGGGAAAATTCGCCACTGCCGATCTTATGGAATGTTTTAGGGACTCCAAATTATCATGGCGTTTACAGCATACCATACTATTTATAACAGACCATAAAGCATAATCAAGTGGATTAAGATCTGGACTATATAACGGCCAAAACCTAAGCTGTTAAAATATGTGACATGGTTCTGGGTGCTATATTCATTTCCCTAAATAAAATTTTGATTTCGGACAGGATTTCTCCGGAATCTTTCCTTCAGTGCTTCGATCGCCTTTTTAGTACAAATACTACATAGATGGCCAGATCTTTTTCTGTCATAAACAGACGACGTTTCATTATACCTATCAATAGTCCGGTACACAAACATTCGACTAATACCAAGCGGATGGAGAGTTTCGAAAATTGAATTTGGCTTTATACCTACTTCGTGTAATGCTATCGCAGCAATTCGGTTCTTTTTATCACCCCACTCCATTTTAATATTATAAGAATATTTAACAAAGATTGGCGCAAAAATAAGAAAACACTATGAGTTCATATGAGAATGACAGCTTCCAAATTCAAATGTAATATTATTGTTTTTTTTTAATGTAACAGTATTTATGGCCAGACTGTGTATAATTTAGTACATTGAATTCTTCTATTGCATGGAAAATTATTTTATTAAATTTGGCCAACTTCTGCTGTCTGGTTTTTTTTTCTTCCGAAACAAAGAAATGATGCTTATATGAAACTGGCTCTATCCGCATTAAAATAAATTTCGCCAATTTTGCTCATTTTTATGGACATCTCACGCTTGACCAAAAAATCGATTATGCCAAAGTTGTTGTCACAAAAAAAGACCGAATGGTTCCTAAGACTGTTCCCTTGTTTTTGTTATGGATTCGGATTTCCCCATACTGCCCCAGTTAAAAAAACACTGTATTAGTGCTGTGCCACCCTAATATTATTTCTTTTGCATTTTCATGACACCATTATATTATAACATTGTTTACAGAATTCACCTAATTCACAAATTTTGTCTGTAAAACGCTGTCTCCGAGTAAAATGGTTGCGAGAAACGGATAGAAAGACGGACAGGACGAGATTGTAGGGATTCTTGCTATTTAGCTATGGAATCTTAAAAAGATAAGTAATACCGTAACACTTGTCAATATGGCTAATTTTCTCCTTAATTCCTAGATTTAAGATTTTATTGTAATTGTATAAACAGTCAGCAGTCCAGAGTACAGCGGAGAGATTTAAATAAGGATCACTGTTGTATAATCTAAGTAATGCATTTTAAAATCGCTACGATAGACTCCAAAGGATTTCATCTAAATTGTATTCAATATTTGTTTTGTTAATAAATATAATGACTTTAAAATTAAATCAGTTCTTTACAAAATGCATAACTGTTGGCAACGTATAAAAGCAATTGTAAACGTATGAAATCAATTTCCAGTATTCATAGGTGTGATAAAAATATTTAGTTATTATACTACGTTAGCATACTTTAAAATTACGAAAAATAGAATAACAACACACTCAAATTATCAATAAAAAACAAAAATATGAAAAGCGTATCCACTTACTTTTTATAAATATTATGTAATCGTCGACTGACACCCCGCGATTGTGTAAATAATATCAAACAAAATATAACGACTAGATAAACTTCACACTAAACTTCGCGCGATGTACAATACCTTAGCAAAGTGTTTTGCAACCTGTTTGTTAATAATAATTTGCAATTAGTACTGATCCACCTAAAACCAGTAAGTCTAATCAAATGATGCGTGTAGTTGTCTAAACGAAATAAGGAAAATGTTTCAATGGTCACGCTGACGAAGAATTACTAGTACATTAACATGTAACTTGAAGTAACGAAGGCGTAAAAATATTTTACCCAGTGAATAACACTGTTTTTTATTATTTTTGTTTTTAAATATATTATCACTGAGTTAGTTCTTTAAGGATAAAGTGTAGGTACATGACCTGATGATTAAAATTCCAATACTATTTAAAAGTTTCGCACATACATTTATAGGGGAGAACAGGGTAATGGGAGTCAGCGGGTAATGAGTCACCCACAAATTTATGCAACTATACACTCGAGCATAGCGTAAAGGGTCTCTCCTCCTCCACCTATGCCCCTCGGCACTGTGTTGAACGGCTCGCGCTTATAGGCCCCCGCGCTAGGAAGGAATGGCTGAGTTTTGTTTTTACGTTCCGCCAATGTAATTTTTCATCGCCATAAAATAGAAGATGTGTCGATTTTTTTACAGTACACGATTAAAATGTTCACATGCGTTTAGTCAGACATTCAAAATAGTGATGTAAAATTTAGATTACGTCAGTGTTTCGTAGGTTTTATTTATTTTCAACTTTTTTCTCAGTAGTGTAGTTGTGGGAAATGAGAGTCAGGTGACTCAGGCGAAGAGAAAGAGAAAGAAAAAAGGAAATGGAAAGGTAAAGGTCAGGGAAAGAAAACTAAAGTACAGAAGAAGGACAATGAAAAGACAAAGCAACGAATATTTCAAGAATCAAACGAAACTTCAGTATCAGATGTAAATACTAACAACATTAGCCAGGATGATGAGGATGACGACGCAGAAGATGCCTAGTATGTAACGATTACGGAAGGAACAACGAAATGTGGTACAGATGTACCTCATGTGGGTTATGGGCTCACGCGGACTACTGGGTGAGACCGGCCGAAGGTTGTTTGCGATGTCTGCTCAATTTACATTGACTCCGATTGCCCGGAGGGTGACCACCATTGCTCGCACGTCAGTGCAATGAGAGTCAAATCTGTTTTTTTATTGTTATAATTACCAAATTTGATTACCAAAGTGATTGAAATTGATGTCAAATGATAGCTAATTAAGTAAATTTTGTATATTTTCAGTTGCAATAAATATATCATTTATAATTAAGGTTTTATTTGAGATCTCGCTTAAGTGACTCCCATTACCCCCTTTTCCCCTAAATACCAAATTACCATGTACCTTTTTTTTTTTGCGTCAGGAAATGCTTTATGCATTGCGTCCTGCCATGGGGGATGGCAGGGGGATATGTGGGACTCCACGGCTGTGAGGTGCAATGCCGGGCTACCCACTAAAACCTGACGGTGTTCCTCGAGAGCCTTGGTACCGGGGCAACGGGAGTGCGTTAGCATTCCTCCGCGGCGAATTACCATGTACCTAGGCTTTATGTAATATGAAAATGATATTATTCTATCCTTTTGTTAAAAAAGGCAGGGTGTTAAAATCTTTGATAAGTATAATGAATCTGGATGTGCCTTGAGCTTGTCGGTACATCGTTTTAGTATATAAATACCTATGTACTTAGTTTTTACTCGACTGGAACCTCGAAGGAGGAGGATAAAGTATGGACATAGGCTCGCAGATCATGTTGACGTTATTTTACTATTTTTCTCGGTACAGGTGTACTGGATTATTTTGAGAGAAATATCGTTTTATTTGGTAGAATGAATTGATTGAAAGAATTAAAAAAAGAACAATAATTTTTACTTAAACCTGTAGGACATATCCAGTTTTGTAATTCGATGGTTATACACAGCATTGAAATAGAGATTATTGCAATGACGTTTAAAATATATTTGTTCACCTGCTGTTAGGTAGTAATTTTGCAACAAAAACGTGACAAACATAATTGGTATTATCTTAATAAGAATATCAAGTAGGTAGTAAGTATTTAAGTATATATTATGAAACCGCCATTAACCATTTTTGTATCACATTTGTTTGAACTTCTTTTTAAAGTGAATTGCAAGTTATGTCTGAAATGTAGATACCCGGACCTTTCATTATGACGGCAGCGTACCTTAGTATTATAAATTTTACATTAATATGTAATGTATTGTGTGTAATGTAAATATTAAATAAATCATTGTGGAAAAAGACATATTAAATATATTTATTTGACAAAAGATTTGATAAGTACATAACTTTTAAAGTATTAATTTTTAAAATTGTTCATATACTTGAAAAGTAAAGAAATATCTTTAAAAAATTCGAAATTTTTAATTTGATACCGTTTTGTTAATACCAAACATTACTGCGTTTAAAACATTACACCATGTGATGGACATCAAGTCACATGAAGACATCACGTTTTTTTTGTTTCCATTGTTTTTAGTTCAAGTTAATTCTTATTTTGCAAGTCATGAAAATAAGAATGAAGGTTTTCGGTGACCATACGTGAAACCGATGGCAAACCTGATGAAACACCGTTATCAAGATTTTAAGGGTTATTGTGTAATGAACACAAAAACAATGAAAATAGATAATGAAAGAAGTTTTCATATTCCATATTCATTTTTCAAGTGTTATTTATGTATATATACGCGTATCTAGTATCTAGGTTTTAGGTCTAGGTAGGAACATATTGGTATTTATGTGCACATATGAGTTCAGTTACATACTCGAGATATGACTAGACTACTAGGCTATATTGGACTGACCGACTGACAGACAACGCATAGCTTGGGCTACTGAAGATAGAAATATGAAAGTAAACAGGTTCTTAAGAGGTGAACTGAGCAGGGGATATAGAAATTCAATGGAACTTCAATTCAAATAATGCGGACATGAGTGTGTATGAAAATTTGTAATTTTGTAAGACAAATCAACGAAAATTTATATTTGGTTTTTCTATTAGAAATGCAGTGTCGCAGAATATTTGGAAAATCTATAATAAATTAAAAATATATACGTACATAAAGGAAACTTAAGATATTTTGTAAATTCTAGGTAACTAATTGTAGTAAATAGTGATCTGGGTCGTCTAAGGTCGAAGCCGTGCACGGGCCCATGGGCATATCGCATTTGGGGGCCCTTGTGGAGCTCCGGAAAGATTAAGTAGAGAAGTGTAAGATGTATAATTTGCTTTGTTGTGATTACTGTTTTACAAATTTTGTTGATCTGCGAATATAATGCTTTTCTAAATGACTTTGTTTGGGTAAAAAATATATGTATAAAGGGTATGGAATTCGCCATTCAAGAGGCCAAATCGGCCCAGGGCTCGTGCGTTGGCAGGAACGCCGACGCGCAATGGAGAAATGATGCGAACAGTTAGAAGAACCGTAAAGCTCGTGCCAACGCGTTGTCGGAGTGATCCTGCCGAACTTCGAAGCCTAGCGTCAGAGGGGTTGGCACGTCATCTATCGACTGATACAGGTACTGACTGGGCACGGCTGCTTCGGTCAGAATTTGAATCGGATAGGACGGGAGGATACGGCACGATGCTAACATTGTGGTGGGAACTAGGACAGCGCCCAGCGTATGCTGGAGAAGTGCCCTGCATGGGCCTCTGAACGCTAAGTCCTGGTTTGCCGGATCGGGCAAGATCTGTCCCTGCCAGCGGTAGTAGTGGCTATGCTGGCTGGTGAAGAATCGTGGAAGGCTATGTCCTTCTTTGGTGAAACCGTAATGCTCTAAAAGGAGGACACGGAGCGGGAACGAGAAACGGCCGATTTCGCTCGGAGATGACGCCGGGGCGGTGGCAACGTACGCTCCGTACTGTCAGCCTTGTAGCCTGGGACAAACAATAAGGTTACGGTTTTCCCCGCCTGTCGTAAGAGGCGACTAAAGGGGCCTTCCGGGTCGCGGCCGATCGAAGTGGGGGCTCCGGTCGTCTATCCATTCGATCCCGAGGGGAACGACAGTGCGTGTGCTCTGCGTTGTCGTGGCACTCCGAGGGTGCCGGGGGGCTTTGTAGTTGCCCCCGAGAGGTGCATCAGCACAGCGCGAGAGCGGCCCCGGGGCGTTTCGTAGGAGATCCCGGAGCCCTTTGGTAGAGCGCCCAGGACGACCACTGGAGGAGTTTTGGTGGGTCAAAGCCCTACATAACCCAGTCTTTCCCTAGCAGTCTGGGTATCTGTGTGCAGATTTCTCCTGGGTAACCAAAAAAAAATTATAGTTTAAAAAAACTAAAAAACCCGCATTAATGGCAAACCGAACTAAAAAGTAGAAAATAATAATTTTTAAGTATCAAGAGCTTGTGTTACAGCAATAGAAAATTGCAACAATCAATTACGACTAATTAATTTGGAATAAGATTAAAATAAAAATTAAATTATTAATAATATAAGAAAGCGTGGGGTGCTTGATAATATAGTAAATTGCACCCTACGCTTTTTTACTATAATCGAATTATTATATTAATAATTGAATTTTTGAATTTGAAACTATAATTTTTTTTTTAAACTATAATTTTTTCCGCAAAGTTCAAATTATTTCAAAAAAACTTAGTGTGGTCCATTGTTGGACCACACTAAGTTTTTTTGTTTGACTTAATAATGTAATAATTTCAAAATGCATGTAGAAACGTTCCGTAGCGACATCTATGGTACCATAATCGTACCATTAATTTTAATTAAATTTCTTTTTATCCTGATGATTCTAGTCAGGACATTAGAACAAAGTTATAAAATAATTGTATTGTCATCAGTCCTTGACCCCCTGTGCAAATTTTCAAGCTGATTAGACTTTCGGAAATAGGTTAAAATTATGCTGAAAGATTCCGTTACATACATACAGGTGAAGCTAATATAAATCGTGTAAAAAGGGTAAACATGTAACAGGTAAGTAGTTATAAATATAATAATGATGCCAGTGGTCGAAGCAAGCGGAATTGATAGTGAACTGTTGTCTTCAACTAATTCAAAATTAATCGTTCTGCAATACGTAGATACATTAACAATGATGATGATAAAGAGTCCCGTAACATTAAAGATTTCGTAGATTTCTACAAGTAAAAATGAGTGAATGAAACTAGGAAAGTGACACGCATAAACATAGTATACTAACGTTACCCTGTATGAAAAAACATATTTATCAGTTCCACAGAGGTAATTGATTAATCAATAATTATCCCAGGTAGACAGCAGTATTAACTATTAAGTAGATTCTCTACATCTGTTTTAAAAAATGTTTCTTCTACTTTTTTCTCCCGACTGTACTTTTAGATAACAAGTAAGCTAAGTGTCGCGATATCTTTGACATATTAAATATTGTAGAAAATAGATATTAGAGACATGTCAGAAGTGAAACAGATATTTTGTCTGGGTTTTAACAGTTTATCATTTTTCATGTTAATAATGTGGTCAGTAGGTACTTTACGTATTATACGGGCACACATCAATGAAGGTTATCGAATTTATCATAGACATTAATTACATGTTCTTATTATTATTACTTAAGTTTGTTTTCCCCGTAATATACTAGAATATAAGAAGGTACATAAGAGAAACAGGATATGAATTTCTATATATAATTATTGTCAGTGCTGCTTATTTTTAATTATCTGTATAAAATGCGTGTGTAACGTTTATATTAGTTTAAGAAGGTAAATATATGTAGGTATTAGGTGCATATAAGCAAATAGAATTTAAGCAATGTTAAACTTGTAAAGAAGTACCAAATATTTAAACAGTGTTAACTTCAATTACATGATACATAAGTATATTGAAATATATTACAGATACTAATATCTACTCTCATAACAGTTATAAATTTACACTCAGTGTAAAAACAAGTAACAAAATAATGTTAATAAAGTTTGTTTTTATTTATGCTGATGAAATTAAATTATTCTGTGGTGGCAAAGAGAGAGGATCATTGATCACATTATTGCCAAATAAAAGCGTTTATTAAAAACAAACGCATCCCTCGAGGCACAATCACTAGTCCCCTTTTGTTGACACAAGAATTTAAGAACTAGGGTTGACAGTATCACAAAATGAAACGTTTTTTTTTTCTATTATATACCTACATTCTACATTCGTGATATATTGTATTAGGTAGGATATATCTATCTTTTATATTATGATTGCACTTACATGTGTTATCTTTTATCTAGACTTATCTTTGACTGTTTATTGTTTAAGCACTGTTTCTATTTTTTTCTCTATTACTAACGACTGATGGCTATTCAAACTATTATTTAAGCCATCGGTCAAGGGCGTAACTAATGATTTCTTGTAAGCAGAGAGGTGTTTAAAGTTATGTATTGCTGCTAACCGACCACTGATGTTATTGAGAACAAAAACAAAACTTTTCAATAAACTTGGTTTTGAGTGTGGTCTAGAAAGTTTCAAAGGTGGAAATTTGGTGTATCTATTTTTTTATATCCTTAGCAATTATATTCGCTTATCTTATTATTGTCTTGTTTTCTTCGTACAAGAGGTACAATTAATAAAAGGAAAATCAAACAGCAATATTCGTTTTGAGTTTGTCTTAATAAGGCCATTTTATTTCAAGATACATATTAAATACTATTGAACAGTTTAGAAACTTATTAACTTCATTAACTTATAACTTATTAAGTTCAATGTTGTCAACCCTAAGTGACGATCAAGGGATTCCCTCGATGAGGATCCCTTGCAAAGTTCGTTTGTTTTTTCCACTACCCTACACTGTGTGGAGCCTCTAATCCTAGTAGATCGAATTAATAAAGTTTGTCGTTAATCATTATCGTAAGCTACGAATACGGAATTAGACATTGATTACAGCAGGGTGAACGGGTAATCCTATTTTTATTAGGTGTAAAAGATTTACAGTCAAATAAGTTTATTATTTTAGACATTGTTTCGCATTTATCTACTCGATTGGCGCAAGAACGTATAAGCAAAAATGAATAAATAATCGAATCATAAATCTTAAAATATAATTTTAAATCTAGTCTTAGAATTTAAAGGTAAATATGTATCTCCAAGTCAATTTGTTATTATGAACAGCTCACAGTATAGAAGCGGTAATAGTGCAGGAAGGATTTCGCAGTGTTCTTTTACGAACAGGGTGCATTTAATGGCACTTCAAAATTTGTATAAATATAGACAAAATTGCTATGAATTGCTATTAAAAAATGTTTACAATTAAATGTTACTCCTTCATTAAAAATATATTAGCTTTAAAAATTTTTAAGATGCTATAAAATAATTATTGTCAATAAAAAAATAAGCAATCATTTAAAATAATAGATTGTGCTATGAAAAATAACATTTTCTATATATTAAATAAATAAACTTGATAAGCTGTCATCCTGACAATGCCGACATATCCGGCGCAGACAATGGAGTTGGTGCAATTGCGCGATGTCTCTTCCTAACTCCTGGAAATAACTCGGTAATACACCTACTAGTATACTATATAAGATTGCTATATATATACATATACGAATAGTAATAGGTGAAAAGATATGGAAAGATATAGAGATGTTTCACGATTAAATTTCTCGACTTCAATTATCTCCTTAGTGTGCGGAGTCCTATTTCAATGCTGCTCCTGGAAACAACTCGGAAATACACCTACTAGTTTATATACATACATACATATATATCTTCACGTTGCATCCCTAACGGGGTAGTAAGGGAGGTCTCAGCGTCAAGCTTCGCGGTCCTTACAAACTTCTTTCGCTTCCTCAAAACTCATCATTCTCCTCACATATTTTTGCCTAGGTATGATTTTGACATTTCCGTCGGCTAACACTCTGGCTATTTGATCTTCATAAGTCAGCCTTGGTCTTCCTTGGCTTCTTTTACTACTCGCTTTCGCTCTGTAGATTTATATAAGATTGCTATATATAGATACACCAACAGTAAAATATAAAAATTATAGAATTATAGAGGATTATACAGATGTTTCGAGATTTAATTTCTCGACTTCAACTATGTCTTTAGAGTGCGGACTCCTGTTACAATACTGCTCTTGGAATAAGTCACAGGATTGTAGAGATGTTTCGAAATTAAATTTCTCTACTTAAACTATCTCTTTAGAGAGCGAACTCCTGTATCAATACTGCCCTTGGAAATAATTCAGAAATACACCTACTAGTATATATAACATTGCTATTTATAGATATACCAACAGCAAAAGATGAAAAGAGATGGTGGATTATAGAGATATTTCGAGATTAAATTTCTCGACTTCAAATATCTCTTTAGGGTGCAGACTCCTATTTCAATACTGCTCTATGTTTATATATAGAGTGGAATCCATCCTGGCGCTTTGCCGGCCACTGCCGTAGTATGCTCGCTATGCTCGCTCGGCTCGCGCGTTGTGGTAAAAAGACCTAACCTAACCAAAAAAATGTTATAGATATATCGTTGTGTTTGTAAAAAGTAAAAATTTGTAAAATTACACAATGTGAAACAATCTAAACCTTAGCCTGCATTTGTCCTCACTATTTTCTCCAAGCATTTATTATCACCGTTACACCACATTTTCAGTGATTGAAGATGTAACAAAAATTTTATTGTGAAAACTGTTAATTTTGAACATTTTTTTATAGCAAATTTTATTGAAGATGTGATTTATATCAAAAGTAGCAAATTCATAGAGAAAATCATCAATTTTAAATACTGAGATTTGTAGATAAAATTACTAATTCTATAGCTCCATTATCCGTGTATCCCTTTATTCAATATCTCCTATCTAGTGTTATTTTTAACAGTAAATGTAAAAAAATATTCAAAATTGACATTATACTTACTATTAGCTATTTGGATTTTGGTAGGTACAGCAATTTTTATATGTAACATGAAATATGTACTTCATGTATGATAACTTTCGAATCCTTAAATGTTGTATAACTTTCGGCGTTACTTTGTTATATTTGTTGTATATATTTTTAACAATTTTCCGCCCAAAGTCTTGAATCTGTTGATCGACACGTATTTTGCTTTTCAACGAAGCATCTTCAGCAAATTTCAGAGATCAGATTCAGTATAGCACCAGCACCAGCACCGAATTATAATCCATAATTATTGTATTGTATATTAATTCTAAAATTATTCTTAGACGGAAAAATCAAATGTGCATGATTTAGATTGACCTATTCTACTTAAAGCGAATACTATTGTATATTACTTGTCTTATTAACCATGGGCACAAGCACCGCTTCAGTCTCTAAGTCAACCGCACTTGCAGGTAGTTTATTCTATCGAGTAAGGATTGCAGTCTCGATGCTATTACATTCCTGGGCCAAATTTTTGAGACAGAGCGAAATCGCGAAAATTTGAGAGATGCCTATAAATTAACTAATGTAGGTTTTTATGATGAAACTGTTACAGCGCGAGTCTATAAAATCTATAAAAAAGTCTATAAAAAAAGTCTATAAAATTTCAAGACGGAATCGATCTCGGTTTTGAAAATAGAAGAAATATCTCAAAACTAAAAAATTCGAGACTCGAGTGACTGGGAATAGAAGACCTACAGCTGACTAGCGGATAAGGCTCTGGCGACTGACAAATGGCGGTATATTAATTCGGAAATTCTGTATGGTTAAACGTCACAAATTGAAGACGGGTAGCGGCGTCACCAGTGCGAAGAGATTTACTCAGCAGTCGCTAACTCGACTTACCAGCGCAGCGCAGCGTGACGATTATGGACAAATCCCTTCACATAGCACCGATTAAAAAAGTCGAAGATTGGACTCATTGGCGTGCTTTGAGAGAGGTCAATTCCAACATAGTGGACAGCTATAGGCTGGTAATAATTTTAATGTCAAAGATGTACATAAATAAGTAAAAAGTAAACAATACATAGTATTGTGTACTACTTACATTTATATTGCATTCAGTTATGCAGTAATTTAATTACGAGTACGTTTATTAGAAACTCTCCCTGCAGACCGCAAACAACTCCCCCAATTCCAAATAGATATAGGGTTGAAAATTATATTACATAGAAGTGGTGTTTGAAATGTTTTAAATGTAAGTAGGTACACCAAACTAGTTAACTAGGTCTAAATAAGTAACTGCATGACGTTTTTCTAAAATATAGATACTTAATAAAGTAATACTTTTTGTTACACTATATTGTTCATTTTATATTTTAGAAAGAAGGTGACATCATAATTTAAAAAAAATTGTCGTTACGGAGTTACAACAATGCTTACATCATGTAATATGTATTTCTTTAAGTTACGTTCATTATGTTACGTGTATAACAGGACGGTAAAAAGATAGAGTTTTTGTATGTTAATTTCTTTGTTATTGTGTAACTTAAAATTCTCTATATTACTTATTTTTTAACTAATGGTGCAATGTCTGGTGGTGAAGATACATAATCAATGCTTAATAAATATTATGTTGTCTGTGATAATAGATAATGTTTCGAAATAACTGTAGCATAAACTATGTTTCCAATATCTTTTTATAAATAAGTCACTTGTTATAAGATATTTAAATACAGAAGTTATGTAGCTAAGTGGATAATAAGCGGGTGCGTGATCCCGGGCGGAGCAGGCACGCCTACAAACATGGAATTCATTTTTATTCCTTCCAAACATACAACATGAGACGAATGATCGCTAAACATATCGCGTCTTTAGGATGAAGCTGACCTATTTCAACATTTCGGAATTCTAAGTTTTGGTAAAAAATCTACCTAAAATCATTTACCTATACAAAAACAAATAATTCAATATCTACAATCTGGCTATAATCCCACTTATTAGACAAAAATCTAGATAAACAACTTGTGTAATATACGAATCTGTAAATACATGCATTTTTTTCGCTTTCTCAATTCATTTTTAATTTTTTTTTTACTCTCTATTTATTGTATGTTGTGATATCTCTGCCATTTACGAATTTATTTTAATGATTTGTTTTCAAAAATTGAAAGGGTCAAGGGTGGTCTCATAGAAATGAATGATGATTACCAAGTGGACGCAATAACACAATATACACAATGTAATATAAAGTGTATTGGTTCCAGGGTATTTCCATATCTATTAATCGAGTTCCAAATTAAAAAATACCTCTTTAACGGATTTTAGCATATAACATTCTTTTAATCCATGTTAAATCTATAAGATTAGTCAAGCAACAACATGTTAGGCACTAATCAGTGTAACTGGTAATGGGTTATATGGGTAAACATACAACACACGTATTGTGGTTGAGTTATTGCATTACGGATGAGGGATGACTAGCTTAGCTGGTTAGGTAGGTACTTATCTATCAGCTATTAGTTGACTATGGATTACGTAACGCAACACAGAACTTCTCAACAACGGGCAGGGTACATATCTGGATTGGGTTATTGTATGAAATTTATGTATCACAATTTACAACCAATAATTATTTAGATATCTAACGATTGTCAAGTCGGCATCGACAACAGAGTTATTCCATGGAACTTTCCAACAACAAAAATCATATATTTCGCGATCGCATTATTGTATTACACTCAAGATCATTTACTTACGAATACTTTTTTCTACTATCTCGCAACACTCACATGCATTTCTTAATTCAAGTTAAAAATTAATATTAATTTATTCGTATTCATTGTATTATCAAAAATATCGATTAATTTAGTCGTTTCTTATTCACTTTGTTAAGATACAGTATGTTTCGCAAATGTGTTTATAGTTTTCAGTGTAAGGTCAAATAGTCATGGCCTTATTAAAATTTAACAGAGAGATAATATCGGTCATCGGCTCTTGACGGATACATAAGCAAGTTCACCGTCAAATAAATGCTATAGGATTGAACAATCTCCGTGTTTCATATCGGACAATCGGCCATAGTATCAAACGCACGATCGGCCCGATCAACACGAGCCACGACAACAATAACGACTATTGACGAAATCCTATAAACAGAAAAAAGACAACATCAGTGTTCTCAGGCGAGAGCGTATCGAACAAACCAATGGACCAAATTAAAATTACATCTAATAGCATTATAGGCGTGAATTATTAATTTGTGCGGCATTGTCCCGAAGTCGGCGTGCATTGTTGTGATATAAACGAGCGATTGTATCGCAGCGGTCTTACACTCGAATAGTAGATACTACTAATGAGGGCTACGCGTTTTACAATAACATTTAATCGATGGATTTGCATTTAATTTTTAACTTTAAATATTTTGGAGTAACTGTTTGTGTTTTAGGTGTTCTTTGCAGGATTCATTGCATTTGTCGATCTTCCTTCAAAAGGCTTTAACTCGCAGGATTCTTGCTAAAGAATTTTAAAAACAATGAAGTTTATATTCTCAGCAATGTCGTTCTAAAATACGTTTAATATTCATGACGTAAAATAAATAATAAAACGTATAAAATTTAAGATATTTGTGTGCCTCCAAACACTTCATTATCCGTGACATTTCACTATTAATCATCCAAGAGCTCGCAAAACAATAATCACATTATCATTCTCCCATAATAACAAATGTAGTCCCGAAACGCGTATAAAGAAACCGCTTCAAAGTTTTTTCACAAAAAATTTTTAGGAAATATCGTCGCAAAGCTTCGACCCGTTTAAAATCGAACAATGTAAACTTATGAGAGAACGTATATTATTTATTGAAAACAAGAAAAATGCGAATAAAGAACAGCTTGACATATTGTTAAATGTCCTTATAAAATTATTTGCTATCACGCCATACGAAACTTGTTACGAAGAAGCAATCTTTAAAATGAAATAAGAGTATTGTCCGAGGAACATTTTATGAAAGGTTGTTCGAACAATAAAACAATAATGTAACCGACAGTCGATTGGAATAACGATTACCTACAGAGTAATATTCAAGTATCTATTTGGACGTCAGCAAAGTTTATAGGTACTTGTGTATATTATAGTAGGTAGATAAATACCTACTATAAAAACATAAATTAACATAGAAGGCGAGAGCTTTTCTAAAAAAATTATTTCAAGTGTCTTTATTTTAATGCTACGTAGATTCAAGCGTGATGTTAATTACGCTTTGAAAGAATTTTTCGAATTCCCAAATGTCATCCAGCTTATTAACCTGCGTCATTTTTTGTTTAGGTTTTATTTGTTTTAGACGTAACGTTTTGGTTTTGGCGCGGTCATTTATACCTTTCCTTTTTTGTCTCATATCATGCAATCTCCACGGATAAAATATTGTTTTAAGTTAATTAGTTACTAATAAGATGATCTATAAAACTCTATATCTACATGTGGATATGCATTTAAGATTTTAATTTTTTTTTAACTAAGCCCATACTGTCATACCTTGAGTGTTAATTAAATAGATTCTAATAGTACTTACTTGTCTATCGTAGGTTCCTTTTTCTTGTCATTAAAACCTTAAAACTCCTCCAGTAAAGTGAAAGTAGGTTTTACTGGAGTTAAAAAGGCTTCTTAGAAGAACTTATGTTGCACATGTTTGTTCAGACCTTCCGATTTATTTTACTTTTGAACTTTCAAAAGTGCAAAAAATAGAAAATCTAAACAAAATGCTAACTGCGTTCCTCCCGTTCCTGCCATAAAATCTGTGTTTTAAATTTTGGAATTATTGTGTCGATCCTTTATTTTGCATATTTTTTTTACATTGATTATTTAAGCATCTAGGCATGCAAGCATAGCAAGCAATTTAAGCATATAGCATAAATAAGATGTAACGAATCAGTTTGGCTTTTGAAGTCTATTATTTAAGATATTGTGTAGTTTTAAGTTTGTAAATATTTATGTATATACTTTTTTGTTATTAATAAAATATTAATGTATTTGATATATATTTAATTGAAAGACATAGGATATATCTCATAGGGTAATAAATTACATGTCGTAAGTATATATATAAATAAATAAGTACATACATTATTCTTATACATTTCTGGTATTTTTATTAAAGAATAATTTATGTTTAAACAAAGATTTAGAATTTGAACAATTCATCACAAGTATAACACGTCAAACATCATCTGCAAAAAGATGCCACTAAATTAATAAATATAGATCCCGATGCGCGTGATCGATAGACCCATAGATCGGATCTATAGATCATACCGAGTTCTAAAATGGAATGCATGAGTAAGACAAAATATAATTAATGATCATCGTTTCAAATTCGTATTGGTTTGGTGTAGACATATTGGCGTCGTCGTAGTAATAAACAAAAGGCAAAAAATTGTTCCTTTTTTAATTTTTTTATTATGCATATAAAATATCATTAATAGTTGAATGTGATTAATCATTCTGTTGGTGCATTGTTGCATCTGTCACGTCGGTGCGTAGATCTCAGATATTGGCTATTGTTGCAGTGGACCTCAGCTTTTGACTTGGACTGCAAAAAACATTGATTACGCCACCTGTGCGCCAGGATAACGGTTTGATTCTTTTGAGTGAGATCAAATAAAATGTTTAGTTCTACACAATGAGATTCCATTTAGGTAAGTGTGAGAATCATATGAAGAACTCAAAATTTATCATGAACTTTTTGCGACAATATATTTTTAAAACTAACCATATAGGCATATGAATAGAATTTGGATTTATATTTAGTAAATTCCTCCATGACTACCCCTTAGGGACACAGCGTGAAGATATGTATGTATGTATTTAACACATAAATATGTTTAAATCGCTCTTTTTACATTTGTTTTTCATAAGTTCATAGGCTGCTTAGTAACTAGAACTTAGAACTTGTCTTATTTAATACGCCTATCAGATATAGAGCAATTAAATAGTCATTGTAATGATATCCTCAGTGTTCAGTCGTTTACATTAAGAATTATGATTAATGATATCATCTTTGTCGAAGTGAGCTTAAAGTTGCATAAGTAAGTTCATTAAAATTCGTTTATTGTTTGACTTTATGCGTATATGTTTAATTCTATATTCATGAATAATATAACAAGTATACTCTATCATATGCATAGAAAAACTTAAGTAGAACGTTTGTAATTTCGAAGATTCGAAGTAACCGCTTTCTTCTGAGTCCATATGTATTACGTGATACGTAAGCTAAAATAATTGTCATTTTAATTCTTGCATAGTTTATTAAATTTCTAAAAATGGCATGTACGAAATAAATGACAAGACGTAATAAGGTACAGTCTATCGTAGCACCATCTGCTTATAGCTTTGAGTGTTTCACCCCGACTATTTTTAATTAGGTACTTACTTTTACATACATACATATCTTCACGCTCTATCCAGGGGTAGCCAGAGAGAAAGGAGCGCTAATCTTCGCGGTCCTTAACATTTTTCTTTCGCCTCTTCCAATCTCATCATTCTCCTCACGCATTTTCGCATAGGTATGCGGATGCTTTTAACGTTTCTGTTAAACAATTTATTGTTAATTAAATCATTATGTATAATAACAAAAAAGTATATACATATCCTGACGTTAATATTTACAAACTTAAAACTACACATTATCTTAAATAATAGACTTCCTCAAACTTGCCGCTTAGAAAGCTGTGCCCAGCAGACTGGCTTCATTACCTCTTTAATTGTTAATTTATGTTTTAAATTAAGAATACAAATTATTTATTATTGTATAACTCTAAATCAAGTTACCAACCAGCTTGTTGGTCGGTAAATTTGCCACTTCAGCCATAAAGAAAACGTAGATCTATGATTCGCATATACAACAAATTGGAAGTACTCGGACACGTCATTGTCAGTTTTGGAAGGTTGTTTTCTAAGTATATTCAAGTAACTAGCGTCGAAGTTGGATTTACTAGACTTCACACCAAGGGGCCATTTACCTCTTATCATTGAGTTGTACGTTACACTAGAATAGTAAATCAAAACAATGATTATGGTGTCAAGAGCTGGCAAAATTTGACGCAGAAAGTAGATTTATCTCCTCTACAGTTGTTACTACAGTCGTCTACTCTACAGTCGTCGCTCCGAATGGGCAAGTCCAATTCAATGTGCGACAATGGACTTGTCCAGGACGTTTTTATTTTGCGTATTTACGGAATCTAATATTTAATCTAATAATCTTCTTTATTACTTACTATAATATTACAACACAAATGTAAAATCTTTCAATTGTTTATTGATTAACCGTTGTAAAATACTTTGTTCATTGCATAAGCGTCAAAGTGCATGTTAGCTAGGTGTGGTTCCCGAACTTCAGTTGAGTGAAACATCCTTCAGTCTAGTACAACATAGCTATCGTTGCCTACGAGTAATGTAGACAATGTAGGCAGACAAATATCAATCAATGAACTTTAAAACTATGTAATAAACTACCGCATGATAAGTATACATATGATACAACGTGTACCCCACTCACTCAACTCAAGTATGTACATATATCTGAAGATGTTACCTGCGAACACGATCGATCGCGGACGATTATGACGGATAACGTGTTCTGTCGTAGGAGTAATCCGTCACGGTCGATGCGGTGACGCGAGCGCACAGGCATAGGCGCCGAGCTTTTGTTACTCGTGGGAAAATCTCAGGAAGATACCTAAATAAGTGACGTAGTAGACAACTATCGTACTGCATGAACATTGAACATAGTTTGCAATATGTCATTAATTCATATTGAATGAATAGTGCTTGTATTACAAAATTACAATAGTTGTATACTTAATCATTATTTTGAAAGATTTTCCCAATAAAAATCTCTTAGGAATTGAATAAAGAACAAGCAATCATCGATGTTATTCTAGGTAAGTAACACTATTTAGAAAACTTGTCTGTCTTTCAACTTATGTGCCTGTGTACCTATATGCTTTAATTAATATGTCTACCGAGGATGTGTATAGAATATAATCAAAATGTATAAGTAAGTACTTATATACAATATACATATATCTATTATATCTATGATATGTATTAAATAAAGGTACTGTGTGATAATGTTGCCAGAAAAGAATTTCCTATTAACTATATAGTCAAGACTTAGCTTTAGTTAGCTTTACTTAGCTTAGTATTAACTAAGTATATTGAAGCCAGTTTATATTAAAAAACAAATTTATATTAATTTAATGATAGCAATTATCAAGCTAATTATTCTTTAACTATTTAGTTGTCTTTGAAATTTCAAATAATTTAAATAAGTATATTATTTACTTTTACAGACATGGCTCACAAACTTACCTACTTAGCTTAAAAGTTGGATAAACGTTAGCCAGTTTCACCAGAATTGGATAAATACTGCTTATGATAATTAGTAGGTAACGTATGTATGTAGATGTATGTACATTGTACATGTACAAATATGTATTTAAATATACATCTAATGTAACTCTATGTATGTATATATGTAAGTTCATTTGTTCTCTTATGAAGCCGACAATGTTGAATTCAGCTTATAAAGTGAGTATACTTATTTGTCTTTGGATACGTCTCAATCACGTGCAGTGTAATAGGCCAGTATTAGTTGGTTTTAAAAAAATCGATGTGGCATCTGTGATACGATATAAAATTAAAGACTAAAAAAAAATTCATCGGACTCTAACATGAGGGATAACAAAATCGAGAATTCAAAAATACTAAATACATAACCTGTGCCAAAAATTACGATATACTTAATCAATATTTTTAAAACAAATTTAAAAAGAAATGTAAATAAACGAAAAGTTTTAAAAGTGAAACCCGACTACCTACGTATTTAAAAAAACTTGCAAATAAGATGAAGTTACTGTAATTTCTTGGGAGTCAAAGTACCTATCACTATTAATATACCTATTACCCTTTCTACGTTTTTCGACTCCGGCACAGAATTCAACGAATTACAGTTACATCGTCTTTTTTGAAAATGATTGTTAAATACATAATCGAGTTTCAGTTCATAGCTTTTAATTTTTTTCGTTATGATGCGACAGTTTTTGGATCTCTTCATTAATTTGAACGCTTGTATCTACAAGCGTAATTAAATCACGATTTATGTAGTCGTGTTATTGTAATTTTATAGAAATTGGGGTTTAAATGAGAATGTAAAAGTATTTGTTAGATATTCTGGCCCTGGAAGTATAGTAAAGTACATAATAAAGTAATGGAAGTACAGTTAAGATTAAGCAATTTATCAACAAATACAAATACTTTTCAAACAACTTTTATGCTCAGCCGTTATAGCGAAATTGACAATACGTAAATCATGTCTGGTCACAGGCACATTTTAATATTAAAGTTGAATAATTATGCAACTTTAATATTAATTAAAGACAATTATTCGTCGGATAGAAGTCAATAATCATTTTTTTCTTTTGATTAGATCAAAATTGCGCACAATGTGTTTAAAAGTTTAAAACATACGAGTATTTATCATTATATTTATAAAGTATTTATATTTGTAAAATATAAAACATATTTATCATTATTAAAGTAGAGTATTAACTAGTGAACCAACCGTTGTTGAGTTATAATAGTTATTCTAAGAAAACACCTCATTTTTCTAATCCGAATAACATAACGAATAGTAAACCCACACTTAAAAAAACAAACGAATGTGGACCGGTTTTTTTCACCTGACAACACCCATCTTAACTTTTTATGTATAACATTTTCAAAATTAAATTATAGGTTATAATTTTAATATGATAGGTCTATAATATATGCCTTTGAGAAATTTATTTTGAAGATGTTTATCTATTGTATTTATTTAATTCTGAACTGATTCACGTTTGACTATTTTAATTCCATCTATAACTTTATAATCTTTATAATTTTTAATCTTTGTAATTAGGTATAGAGTAGTCTTAGAATAATAAAGCTTATGCCCGATTTACACTATTAGCTGGTAAGTCGGTGAGTTGGCAAGTCAACTTTTTCGCAAATAAACAGCTAGATAAGTCAGAAGTCGTAAGCTCAGACTAAATAAAAACAGAATGATAACGTCGCCGTGAACAACAGAGAAATGGCATACGCCTTGCTGTGTATATACAAAGCAACACACACATGGAACTAAACTACGCCTGGCGTTATTAGTTTCAGCTAGTTTGCTATTCAAATTAGCCAGGTTTAGAAGATAATAAGCCACTTGGTTTAATGACTTAAAAGGAGGCCTTTAAAGGAGGTTTGAAAACTCGGATAATAGGTTGACCACCTCGTCAATCCACATTGACCCCGTGCATTGAGTAGAGTGTGATCTGTCTCCTGTCTCGTCTTTGAGAATAGACCTGAAATGTATTTAGAAGTTCACTTATTTCAGTCTGTACCCAGCAGTAGGATCTAAATATTGTCAACGCTGGCTCAAGGTAACTCAGCGCCCTAGTCAAATGACTTCTCGCTCCTTGAAACTTTACTTTAATTATTCAAGTCTAGAAGTCTTCCTTAGTCAATAGACAATAGATTCCAAACACAAAATTCTCTATCGTTCGAAATGCCGGCGCGCTAACGTCAATATTCTTGGCATTTACGTAACTTCGTAGTATATAATAGAAATGCAGTGTCACCCTTGTGAACAAAAAAAGCAATGAAGAGATACGCAGTAGACAGGGTTGGACTACAGCGTTATTGTGAAAATGAAGAAAGTTATGTTTAGATGGTTCGGGCACATAGAAAGTATGAGTGACGAAAGACTGACCAAGAAAATCTACAGAGCAAAAGTAACCGATAGGAGAAGCCAAGAAAAGCTAAGCTAACTAAAAATAGCTAGAGCGTTAGCTGACGGAAATGTCAAAAGCAATATTTTCAATTTTCAAAGAACATTACCTTATCGAAAGTATGTGAGGAGAATGATAAGATTAAGAAATATGTAAGAACCGCGATGCTTAGCGCTTCATCCTCTCTGACTACCTCATTAGAGATATCGCAGCACGACGTGTTGTTTTTGTGTCGTTAACAGAAAGAAAGTTTTTCTATGAGAAACTCAACATCAGTCAATTCGAAATAATGTCTATCACATAAAACTAAATGAAACAAAAAAAAACAGTATCGACATCTGAATATTCATCAAATTTTAACGGACCCAGGTTAGAAATTCTTCAATCGATTGAAACAGCAAAAATTACGTAACGTTGCCAATTCAACATACATTTTTTTGTACCCTCCCGTACCGTTCCTAAATCGAGCGCCCTAGGCTGTCGTCTGTTGCCTTGTTTTTCTTATATGGACGTGCCGGACCTAAAGACTGCTGTTACTATTTTCACTTCACGACATGAACTATTTAATATTGGTATAGTTTCTTATCGACTTATTCTCAATTACCTACTTAAGAGAATTCTAAAAAGATTAATTGATTATGTTTGTTTGGTGTTGTAAGATTCTTAATCTTTTTCTATAGACAAGCCGAAAAAAGATAGCATCTACAAAGAAGTCCGCTCAGATTGTGGCTAAACGTCGTATTTAATTTTAGTTCTTTAAAAAAAATAAGTCGTAATGATATTGTTTTTTTTTCGCCAAAAAAGTGCGGCTACGACAAAAGACATCATGGAGATCGTTCCTTTAGATAAAGAGGCTATAAATAACACATAGGTTTAGGGTTTGGTATCGGAACATTCAAGAAAATATGAACGAAATAATGTTCCTTGAGGTTCCGTAGACAAAATGACAAAAACGAAACGGAATAAATTCGTCAGTTTGTCCGTCTACATTTATATCACAGAAAACCGGGCTTCAGTAGAGCATTTAATACTGTAGATTTTGACATTCTATTAAATATTCTTTTATATTCTAATATAGAAATATTAAAACTGCAATTTTAATATAGAAATATTAAAATTGTCAATTGGTTCGAGTACTATTTGAAAAGCCGACAACAGTGCTTACGTACAGAAGATTATCGTCGTACTAAATGGTGAAAGCTAATGTCTGGTGTAACCTCAGGGTGGTGTTCTCCCCCCTTTACTTTTTTTATTTTTTTATTTATCGTATCACATCTGTTATCTCTTCAAAATTTCACTTTTACGCAGACGATCTTCAGATTTATCGATCTTTTCATACCGAACACTTACAGTCAGCTGTTACGGCGTTGAGTGACGACCTGCTGAACATCCGTTCAGCAGGTCGTCATTCAACGCCGTAACAGTGGGCTCATTCTCACGGTCTGCTTACTAACCCCACTAAATCATAATCGATGATAATTGGAAATAGGTTTTGGCCTTCAATTATTAAATAACTCTGTAATTCCTCCAGTGATTTTTAGTAGAGTTCCTATATCTTACGCAAGTACAGTTAAAAATCTTGGATTTTTAATGGAAGCTAACTTTTCATCGACGGCTCATATAAATGAAATTTCGAAGCGAATGAATCATGCATGTCATTCTTTAAAACGCTTTCAATATTTTCTTCCTATAAAAACAAAAATCACGCTGGCACAAACTCTTCTACTGCCACTATTAGATTATGCAGATTCTTTTCTGGACGTCAAGGAGGAGCAGCTGGATAAACTGGAACGCCTTCAAAATCTTTGTATTCGGCTTATATACGGTCTACGTAAATATGACCATGTGTCTAGTTTCCGGAAACAGCTAAAATGGCTCCCTATTCGTCTTTGCAGGAACATTCACGTCCTTACACTTTTGTTCAAAATCCTTTATAATCTTTCTTATCCTTCATACCTCTGTAATCGTGTCCATTCTTTTTTCCAGAGATCACACCCTCAGAAGCAACACTTGTGCCCTTCTAAAATCATCTATCCATAATACTGCTGCATATGACGATTCTTTCTGTTGTATAACTGTCAGTCTATGGAATTCACTGCCTACATAATTTATACGAAATTGTCAAACACTAGCCTCTTTTAATAAAAAGCTCATATAAAAGAACACTTTACGTCATTTGCATTATAATTACTTTTTTATTATAATATGTATTCCTAAATTTAAATTACAAAAATCAAGTGGTTCATTTTTGGGTAACTGTGTTCGTTTTTATAATAAAATTCCTCAAGAAATTACTCAATTAACGGAAAACAGATTTACACTTGTCATTAAACGCACACTGATTGGAAAAGCATACTACAAAATTAGCGATTTCATTGAAGACACAACAATAGACTGGAAGTGATCCTCTCTGCGTATGCATTTACTGGCTTTATAGATATTGTATTTTTAAATAACTATTGTACAATGATGGTGAAAAAATGATACCTGACTGAGTTTCTTGTCGGTTCTTCTCAGTATTCAGGTTTTCTTTTCGAACCGAACTAAAGTAGATTTGACGTTCAAAAATACCTTGCATTTGGGTTTACTTGAATAAATTGATTTGACTTTGACTTTGATCTATGTTATGTACGTTGATAAGGTAATGCTATCTATACTACATATATTACAAGTTTAATACACCTGTCAATGTATTAAAACCGTAATAACCCGGTGGGTTCTATAGTGCCTACAAACCTGTAGCTGTAGATGATAACCTCATACATACACTATTACGTCTCCATCAAGGTATTATTACATTGTAATATATTACATTATCGACATATTGGCTTCGTCTTAATCGGGTATTTTAAAATTTGGATATTTTTGCAAACGCCCAACTTGCGGGAAGAGGAGTAATGGCACCCTTGTATCATAATAAGGCGTAACTTTATTAAATCTGCGTACAATCCATTATGTAGCGTCGCTCGTGTAAATTAAGTTTCACCCCTCTTCTGCAACTCATTTTCTTGTTTTCCAAATTTTATAGACCTCCGAACAACTACTACAACATTCATCAGCTTTTTAATCAAAATGTGAGATGACATGAATAATTATTTATAAAATATTGAAAGTATTTTTATTTATCCTTTCCTAGTAAAATCCCATAGAGACATAAAGACAAGACGGTTTTGACTTTACTTATTCAGAACACATAGCACATCCGTATCTAGACTAATTTAGAAAACAATACTCATTTATTTCATTGACCTGACGGAGAATAGAATTTTGCTTTGCGCTTTAGTTTTTTTACCATGGAGCTAAACTGTTTTTTTAAATATAATATTATAACCTCTAAAAAGGCGAAAGAGATTAGAGGACAACCCAAGCGATGCTTGGCATTAGGGCTTCTCTAACTACCCTGTGAATTACCGCATGCTTCCGTTTATATAATTAGGAATAGAGCGTAAAGATACGAATATATTTTTAATTAGAGCGGACCAAAAGACGACTATATTTTTTCCTTAAATACTATGAAAGTATTACAAAATCCTCAAGGATTACAAAAAAAATCTGTTAAAGTTTGAGCTGGTAATAGTAGAAACTGTCTCATTGCAATTTTTTTTTAAGCTTTGGAATTTTTTAATCTTTACATAACGGGTCAGCGTATTGGAGTAATCAATACTTGCAGAAAATTGAACTATTTGTAAGTCTTTATTATCTAATTTACTGTTTCGAATATTAATATATAATATGTATTGATAATAGGGATCTATTAACGAGATTGTTTTACATACGATGTACGTAAGGACTTGTTTTAAATTAAAACAAAATGCTATCACGTTACTAGGTGACGCCATAAGAACTTAAGAACTGAACGTCTCTGAATGATCTAAGAATGTGTAAGACGATTTCCTTCTCAGAGGGCTTAGGAGGGCGGGTTGGCGGGCGCGTGCCCGTTGCTAGGCAACGCGCTGTGGGTGGGCGTGGCAATCAATACCACCCTTACCCAGTCACCCTCAGTGACGTGATAGCCCTTTTGCTTTCAGCAGCAGCTAAAGTGAGTCATAAGACTGTGTAACCCTGAAACTCGAACGAGGCTAGTCTACGTATATTATTGTCAATCTAAGCCTAATCTGAACTCATTTTAAAATCGCATATAGGCTGATAGATTCAGTACATTAATAATAATTTTGGTATTATTTATATTTTTAAATACATACATACGTACATATCTTCACACTGTATCCCTAACGGGGTAGTCAGAAAGGACGGAGCGCTAGGAGTCGTGGTCCTTACATACCTCTTTCGCTTCCTCAAATCTCATCATTCTCCTCACACATTTTCGTCTAGGTATACGAGTGCTTTTGATATTTCCGTCCGCTATCACTCTGGCTATTTGATCTTCATAAGTCAGCCTTGGTCTTCCTTGGCGTCTTTTACCACTCACTTTCGCTCTATAGATTTTCTTCGTCAGTCTTTCATCACTCATTCTTTCTAAGTGCCCGAACCATCTAAGCATTCCTGTCTTCATTTTTACAATAACACTGTTGTACAACCCTGTCATACTGCGTATCTCTTCATTGTTTAGCCTGTACGCAAGAGTGACACCACACAATATTTCTGAGAGATCGCATCTCCACTGCATTTATCATACTTTCACTCGATTATTTTTAAATAAATACTCTCAAATATGTTAAAAGAGTCGATTATACATACCTACATCTGGATTCATCCATATCGTCGGATAGAGAGAACAGAACGCCAAGCACCGCGATCCTTACAAACTCCTTTATCTTCTTATACCTTATAATTCTCTTCACACTTTTACACTGAGGTATGTGAGTGCTTTATGTAAATACTTGAATAACAAATATACTCTTATTAGCTGTTACCCGCGACTTATTCCATGTGGAATTCAAAATAGGTTATGTCCTTCCCCAGGGATTTATCTACCTCCAATCTAATTTTCATCAAAATCGGTCCAGCGGTTAAGCCGTGAAAGCCTACCAGACAGACAGACCGACTTTCGTATTAATAATATTAATATGGATTAGTATGGGTATATATATCCTATATACACATATACATAAATAGATTTAACTTGAAAGTGAAATTATTACGACGGGTACATAAGTAAGTATTTCTGTTGGTTAATTTAAAAATGCATTGTGTGTGAAATAAATAAAATAAATGGATTACTGTGAAATCTTTACTAATCCTCCTGCCTACAACAGTGCTAGAAAAATCGTGGTCTCGTGCGGAAAGTGAGACCAATGGCGGATCAAAGTGGAGGTGATTGGGGTCATGATCCCCATGATCCTCTCTGGGCTAGGTATAGGCTGACTAGTTATAATTTTTCTAATCTCATTGTAATCGAATTGGAGCCTGTCCTGACTAGATATCTACTATATGACCCCCCTGACTTGAAAGCTGAATTCGCCCTTGGGTAAGAAAGTCGATGAAATTTGTGACACAAAAGGCACGCTACCTTAGTCAGTGTTGCCAACGTTTTTGCAATCCGAAGATTGCTTTATTAATACTGTAAATGTCTATAGGCCTCCGTCCACTCATCATCAGAGGTACTGTTTGCTTGTGTATCCTTTTTAAGTCTGGGGTTCCCAAAGGGTGCCCACGGACGCCGTGAAATGCCCCTCCCCTCTCTTTCCGCACCATAGCGCCCATACTCTGGCAACACCGCAGAACTCCGTCGCCACAGTTATAATTATTGCAACGGAGGCGCCGTGCAAAAAATAATTAAACTATATAACTTCGCCGCATACTGATAAAGTTTGAAAACTTCATGTGTGTGTAAAACACAGTTACTGGTTTGCCTACGAGTACTATATAATTCAATAAGTACTTTTAAAATATACGTGGATATTACCTACATACGTATTATGGTATATATTATGTATCCTTCTATTGAATATTCCATTCAAAAACTGGAAAAAACAGTTGTAGACCAGTTGTAACCTACCCTTGATATTTATATAAAACGAGGTAACTCAAATAAATAACTTATAACTATAATAAATAACTTTTTATTTAAAAAAACCGATTTCCAAATAAAAACCCTAAAAATTGCAAAATATTGTCGTTTATTAATCAAAAGTTAAGTATAAAAATAACTTCATAAATACTATACAAAGTATATTAAAATGCCGTATGTCACGGCATAGTGCCTTGAATGACGTCGTTCGGCTGGCCCTTGTCGCTGCTGGCGTTCCTGCAGTCTTAGAGCCTGCAGGTATTGCGCGCAGTGACGGCAGGATACCGGATGGTTTGACGCTCATTCCTTGGAAACTTGGAAGATCGTTGGTGTGGGTCGCCACTTGTGTCGATACACTTGCTGTTTCCCATGTACCGGCGACTTCTAAGTCAGCAGGTGCCACGGCCAGCACTGCCGAGAACTTATAACGGCGTAAATATGCGACTCTCTCTGAGAGTTTCATATTTATGCCCTTTGCAGTCGAAAATTTTGGTCCCTGGAGCCCCGAAGCTCATCGACCGGTTTCTGATATTTGTAAGAGACTGGTCGAGGCTTCAGGAGACCCCCAGGTTGGCATGTTCTTCCGCCAACTAATCAGTTTGACTATTCAAAGAGGTAATGCTGCCCCTTAAGCAATGACAGCTTTCTAAGCGGCAACTTTGAGGAAGTTTATTATTTTAGATAATGTGTAGTTTTAAGTTTGTAAATATTAATGTATGTATGTACGATAAATTAAAATAAGTATAATTAGACAATTTTTTTTTATGCATGTAGTTCTAATAAAAAGTTATATACTTTTTTAAATGTTTAAATAAAAAAGTATCTTTAAAAAATCACAAAAAGCGATAAACATTGAGAATAAAGTTATAGTTTTACGTTTGGTAAAAACTGAGTGTAGGGAACACTAATTGCAAAAGTAATTAAAATTCGAAAAAAGAATTCCAAAAGAGTATGCCAAAGTATTCGAACTTGGCTGGTTTTTCCATTTTTAATCAGAGAGTAGGTACAAAAAATAATATAAATGTCTTGAATGAGTGTTACAAGCTTAAAATATATAGCATAGTTACTTATTACGAATCGTCAAGTCTTTTAATATCGTTGTCAAAAAGAAATTGCGTTTCCCTTCTCATTTGTGGGGGGAGTGTCTGGGACAGTTCCATCGACACAGTGTACCTACTATTAATGCACAAAGGTCGCTGTCGCCGACACACGCGGCGCGGCGCAACGGGCCGGGAGGGGAAGGCCGCGAATTATGACCTGTCATTTGCAGAACTACATAACTGTACCTGAGACTAATTTAGATGTCCTCTTAGTCATCTACTTTTTGATGCAAGTGACTGACTATTCCGTAACATTTCATATTATGATTGTTCTGTTTAGATACATAGAAATAGTTATATTGTCAGCCCTGAAGGCGGACTAAAGAATAAGGCTACGATGCTCCTCGCCTGTTGTAAGAGGAGACTAAATGGATCTTCGGGGTTGCGGTCGATTGGAGTGGGGATTCCAGTCGTCCATCTGTGCTTTCTCAAGGAAAACGATGGTGAGTGTAGTCCGCGCTGCCAAAGCACTGCAACAGTGCTGATGAGGCTGTGTCTCTGCTTCCTAGAGAAATACTTTGGAATATCTCGAGATTTGATTAATTCCACACCAAAAATCACTAAGTAAATTTATAGGTAGGTAGTTAAGATATTATGTACTGGATATGCCTGAAGACTGGATAGCATAAGTAATAGCCAAATTACTGTATACTTAGGCTGTAACATAGGTTCATATTTTCATTAGTATATTTCAATACATGAAATTCAATTAAAAAGATGCGTATATTATTATTGTAGTATATATTATTATACGTATATTATATAGTGAAGTAATAAGGGTAAATACAAACTTATAAAATTCACTCTTTTTTTTGTTCAAGTCGGATAGAGCATCAAGGTTCTAGGCATAACAAAATTATACTGACGCCACTTTTGGGAGTACCTAATATTTGAGTCTACTGATGACGAGATAGATCCATACAGTGATAGGTTGTTAGTTGTTTCCCTTGGCTGACTTTTAAGACCTGCGCAAGGAGATAAATAGCTGAACAATTAGTATTCAGTACTTTTCTTTTTCTCAGTCTAACATAAAAATATAATTATTGCCGTTTAGACTACGATTAGATATTTAATAATGCAGTGTTTATATTATGTAGATAGACAATATAACTATATTCTGTCAGACGTACTAGACTCTGATCATGTAAGAATAAAATTAATGAAATAAGTTAAATATATTACGCATTGATTCCTAATAAATATAATTTATTATAATGTATAAGTCAACAAACAAAAACCCAAAGACGTTTTAAATTATTTATGTAAACATTGGAATAGTAGGTACTTCAAACTATCCCAACTAATTAATACAAATCGCCGTATTCACGGAGCCCAGACCCATCTGTGTTTGACGTCCATCTATCCCAAGGTATAATGCGTACCATAAAACCACGATTACGTTTTATAAACACTACATTCATTACTACTTTGTGACTGTATTATTTATTTTATGTAATATATTACGTGGTGGAGATTTTGATTTTTTAAAACTGTATAATGCTTTCAAATATTTAAAATTTTCTGGCACAGTACACTCCATTAATTTATAGTATTCGGACATGTCGTTAAAGTATGGAAAGGGCTTCGATCATTTCTGTCCTTTTAAATAAGGATAAGTTAACATATAAATAATCACTTTCCATATCGATAATAGTAAATTGCTTTTGTTAAAGAAAATAACGTATACGCTGTTTTACAATATTTATTCACGGGTCTATGTCGCGTTTATACATTAAAGCTTAAAACCTATTTTATCCCGACCTTTCGTTTCGATCGGATCAACGACTGATGAGGATGAATGTCATCGTAGTGCGCGGTTTCGTGCAACTACCCACACCCATTCAACGCAATTTTTTTTTCATTTTTATTATTGTCATTGTCGGTTCTTCACCACTCTACACTAACGACATCTACATACTGCTGACGTCCAGTTTTCCAGATCCGGACACACACACTGATGACAGGATCCTGTCATCAGTGCCTAATCAGTCTGTCCGTGACCACGATCGGTGCAATCCGGTCGAAACGTCGGGATAAAATAAGTAATTAGCCTTAAAGTATAAACGCGACATAGACCCGTGAATAAATATTGTAAGATGTGTACAAGTCGTGAAAGTTTAAAAACATTAGTATATGTTGTTATTGTAACAAATAAAAAAAAAATGCTTCATCTCCATTTGTCTATTTTTTGAGCCTTTGACACAGCAACGCTTTAGCAGTCCATAATTTTATAGCAGGTTTACATCCAGTTTCGCCTGCCCCGATAAAAATCCGTACCGTGTATGGATATTACAGCCTCAAGATCTACGCGCATACTGCGGCCGGAGCGACTGAAGCTATTCTATCAAATTGGCCTGACACCAAGGACTGAACGCATCGTGTATGAGTTATCAGTTCAATCGGCGGTTTACCAATAGCATGGTGGACGTATCGTTACGTAATTCAAATAATTTTACTAAAAATGGCGTCGTGGCCCAAACAATTTTTATTAGAATTCATCGAATTGTTTAAAACACAAAAACCGCTGTGGTTCTTAAAATCCAAACACTATTTATTATAGTAATGGAAAGCGAAATGAATGTTATGATTTACTCTTGAATAAAGTTCTGATGATTGAACAGACTGCTAGTCGTGATATTACAAAAAATAAATAATGTACGTAGCTCACTTGGAAAAGAACATAAATAATTTCAAGTATCTATGGTTTCATATGCGTCTGCTGATTAAATATACAATCCAAAATTATGGTATAATACCATAACTTTTGGTTTGGTTTTTGGTGGAACTTTCATTCGTTAAAGACCAAAAGGAACACTTGCCTTCAACTTCAAGCATCTATGATAGTGTTGAGAATTCAGGACTACAATTTACAGCAAACCGAAATTAACTGATACCATTGTTTTGCGTGGGTATGTGCACATATCGGTCAGACTAAACTGACGCAGGTTCAGTACTTGTTCAGTTTGGCCTCATTATGTATGGCAGGCCTAAGGTATGACTCCATGTTGAACTTTTTTTAATTTAGGTAAGGTAAGAAGGAGACGAGTGCTTTTTCGGGGGGTATGACTTTTGTGAATTTCGTCCGGACTACTATTACCATCTTACTCGGTAATCATGCCTCTGAAAAGCAATACTTATACTGTCATGTTACAGTGTGGAAGCTAAGACAGCCAGTGCAATTTCTGGCATAAAAGGTACAACATCTTAGTCTTCAGGTTTCCATTGCATACAAGGTGCGAGGGGTAACGTTACTATTGTAGGTAAACATTCATGAGCCTCAATCCACTTAGCATCACGGCGGACTCTTTCCTTATTTCTTACCCGTGGTATAAAAAAAGGTAATAAGTGTTATTATTGAATTACGAAAATTATTATCGTTAAGGAAGCCCAAGGCTGACTTATGAAGATCAAATAGCCAGAGTGTTAGCAGATAGATATCTTTAAAAGCTCTCGCATACCTAGGCGAAAATGTGTTAGGAAAATGATGAGATTTGAGGAAGTGAAAGAAGTATGTAAGAACCCCAACGCTTGGCGCTCCGGCCTCTCTGACTACCCCGTTAGGGATACAGCGCGAAGATTTGTATGTATGTATTACCTTTTAACATTGCTTTACAAATTGCTATGTATTTACGATTTGTTAAAAACATATTTATAAAAAATAGAAAAGATATAGACTATCGATAGATTTAGAATGTTGAATCCCTTTCCATATGTCGTGGCTTCAAGTCGACCAGTGGAGCCAGGTTCGCTGCAACGACGCGCGCGGGACTCGCCCGCACTAAATTTAAATATTTTAATCCTTAATTTAAATTTTTGACATTTTTATTTCATGTTGGTATTCGTGTAGTTTCATTTTTAATGTTATTTGTCATATGCAGGAGACGATGCTGTATTTGACGGCGCCTAAAGCCTCATTTGTTGAATGGTGAAGCTTTTTATTTGACGTTCTAACATGATGACATTATATTATAATTAAGGTAGATATCTAGAGATACTAGCTTCTACTTGATAGATATCAATACCTATACATACTACAAATGTTATTCACTTTTCAGCAATCTTTTCTGATTTAATTAAAGTTAATATTTAATAATGAAGATCATCGCTCATTTATCAATCGAGCTCCCGAATAGCACCGCCTCTGATTCAATGTAATAGACTTTACGTTTATGAACTTATACAAGATCACTTAACAAATCCGTATCAGCGTCGAAACGCTTCGTTCGCAAGCTGTCTGTATGCGGACAAGTGATAACTCGCGGTCCCATCGCTAGGTAACACAACGATCGTGAAAGGACAGCAGGGCAATTGCGCATCGCCTGCTAATGGTTCATGTGAGATTAGGTAACAAAGTCTCGACAATTTGTTGATCGTGCTGTATTAATTCGCCATTATTTATTCGATCAGCCGTTAGTAACTAGGGGAAGCCGAGTGGCGAGGCAGTGCCGATTGGATACCGGGGTAGTAAGTGAGCGTTGACCTTTATAATCCAGACAGTGTCACTCTAACTCTAAACTAAGCACTTGATACCACATAACGAACTGGACGAATTCATAGTAACACCCACATTCCAATTTAGATACTTTCGTTTCCTAAATTGACCTGACAGAGAATTAAACGAAATCATCAGCTTGGAAGTTGAATCCTCTGCCATGCGTTAACGGGCCAATTAAAAGTTTTTTTTTAAAATTAATATATTAGAAGTATTAAATAGCATCTTATAAAACTGTTCTTACAGAATATGTTGCTATCTATATCATAACTTTAATAATTCAACCGGGATAACCGATAGGTAATACCTTCTATTCAATTGGTAAAATAATACATTCTTGACCGAAGGAATGGCTAAACAAAATGATAGTGAAAGGATAAATGGAGATTAGCTTATTATTTCTAATTGAAATTATGCAATAGGACACTAACCAGTATCCCATAACATGCATTGTATTGGAAATGAACTTCAATCTGACAATTTACGCCAATTTTTAAACGGTAATAATTTATTATTTAATGGGAACAGCTTATGGAATAATTAATTCGAGAAAGACACGCTTTCGATTATCTTTCCAGAATTTGTTAGGTACATGCAAGCAATAAACTAATTTTATATTTTTATTCATAAAAATAACAGTAGAAATACAAATCTCTTTTAAAGTTAGTTATGTACTTCGATTGTGATTTACATAAATGTACCAACCAACTTATATAGTATAATCAGAACATTCGTATTTTATATAAAGCTATTGATTATTATCATGAAAGGACTATTAGATAATAGAATAGATAGCTTTCCTATATTTGGGCCCAAACGTAGTCTTTTCGCAATGCAAAAAAGAAAGTCAGAGGCTATAAAAAGTCGGTTTGGTAGAGTCAGAGGTCTACTCATTACCTATGTGAACAAATTCGTTGTTACTGTTACTACAATTTTTTATGATAATTTTATAGTTATCATATCACAAGCACTTACTCGAAGAAAGAAAAAGTGCGTTAGATTGCTAGGAAATAGGCGTTGGTGATGTTGGTGTTCAACTTTATAGAAAACAGGCATCTGTACGTATAACAGAGTCGAAAAATATGTCCAGGAATATAATTTCGATTAAAGTATACATTTGAAAAATTGATTATCTCGGTGGTGCAGATGTTAATATATCTAGATGTTAAACCGAGTCTAGGCTATGTTTCCTGACCATATTTATTTGGGCTAGAATATTTTCGATTTAATTATTTGTGTATATACACACACATATGAGAGAGACATGAAATGTAATTTATGTACAAAATTACAGGTTTTAAAATTGGGTTTGAGTCTGGTTGTTATTATATTAAAGCCTAGTTTAAATAGGATATGCATGAATGTATTAATAAAGATAAACAGAAAATAAAAAAACAAAAGAAAGAGTTCTGATAATATCAGAGGGCCGGCGGTAATTTAAAAAAAAAATGTACCTATATAGGTACTCTAAACTTCGCTAGTTAATTAATAATTATGTAGAGTAGTACCGATAAAATAATTAAATTCCTAGGTTTGAAGATATACATTGGATATGATTACAATGAGATACGTACATATATACATATACGTATTACCTATTCATTAAAAAAATATTTTGGATATTTGTGTTTTAAATTATCAGGAACGGTTGTATCAAGGAAAGGTTGTAAACTTCAGAACATTGGTGGCAGAGAGGATAAATGAGGCTTGTAGATCATTATAATACGTAGATCATTAGTCATTGCAGACACGGGGTCGCTAGAGCTGGGCGCGGGCTTTATTTCAAATTATACTTTTATTTTGTTGTTGTCTTTGTGATTTGAATAATAAATTGTTTTCGTTTTAATAACCTAAACAATTTGCGATTGATAATATTAATAAAGTACTTATTTGTACGCAAAGTTTTGCTTTACGTACGTACGCTTTTTTTGCTTTATTGGAATATACTGTACGTTGGTATTTCAATTAAATATTAAAGTAACTAAATACATATTACAATAATGAAAAAATAAAAAGCGAATAAAAATAATAGTGATTATACTTCCTACCTACTTAGTACTCATTATCTCTAAATTGCAATAATACTTGGCCTATAAAGTAGGGAAACACATGTACCATATATTACGCACTTTTGTATTTTTGTCTTGTTTGTTGAGTCACTTGCGTTGAATTCATTTTCACAATTATATAATATCGATGTGATCGTTAGGGATCTCGTCTTCGTAGGATGTTTATGGGGTTGTTTATGCCTATTACCTAGTTATGCTCGGTGCTAATACAACGGCAGTAGAATACATGTATGTAGATATCATTGTTACATTCCAGTTTATTAGGAAAGAAAGTATGTATTAAATACAAATATTATGTACCTAATATAAAATACTATTAAAATATACCTACATATAAATGCCATATACGTAAGCATTTTGCTATATCTAATATATAAAAATAAATATTTGTTTATTTGTATTTTATGGGCTGCTATACCGTTCATTCGATTGCAATGTTTGGTACGGAGCAAGTATGGAGATAGCTTATAGTCCTGAGTCCTGAGGAACGACATGAGCTATTTTAAAAATATAAAACGGAGACGAAGTCGCGGGCGTCAGCTAGTAACAAATATGTATTATACTATTTATAAAAATTGAAGTGAAGTTCGCATTTTGTTTAGTTTTTTTTTGTTTATACCGTTCTTGGGAGTTTTAAAGTACAAACAAAAATAATAATAATGATAGTATAATATGTTCGTTAAAATTCTGTGCAAACGAAAAGAATTGGAAGGCCTTAAAAACACTACAACTGAAATTTTTGCGTTCTTCCATGAAGTCTTTTTAATTTTAGTAAACCTAGTACGTTACTGGAGGAGCGTTAGAAGTCGTTATAGTACCTAAGTATTGATAAAAAATGAACAAATTATACATCGGATATGTGCTTTATGGTGAGAGATGAATGATGATGAATGTACCTTTCAAATGGTGAAGGAATTTTTCAAATAGATACAGTGGTTCCGGAGATTACCGTTCACATACCACATATAAACAAACAAAATCCGCTCTCTCTCTTTATAATATTAGTAAAGATTTACGAATGTATTTGTTATTCCTCAATTGTTTATCATGGATAAAAGAGACGAACGTGTTACCATGCCTGATGGACACTTGGATGGAGCTTATTGGAGGTTCGGATTCGGAGTGTGAAGCAAAGGAGGTGTCCCAGTGTTCACGACAACGCAAGGGAAATGCATGGAAAATCGTCAGACAAATCGTCAGACAGCATGGAAGGTGATATAATTGTCCGAGAAAGAATGACCGAATTGTGTCACAAAATGCAGCAAATGCTCAAAATTTTTATGTAATGATATATCATATATTGCCAAACTGTGATGATGCAGATTCCCATATAATGAGAATGATTTAATTTTAATCTTAGATCTCACGATGGGCTAAGAAATCTTTAATTAGAAGGTTTTCGTTTATCCTTTTTTTGATAAAGATTTACTTTTTAGTTTGCTCATTTTATGTTTTACATACATGCATACATATCTACACGTTGTATCCCTAACGGGGTTGGGATTTATGTTTTACAGTTTAAATAGTGTTTTCATAATAGCTGTGCAATTATTTCTTTAAAAGTAACTAACCATTACAATTTGCCCAAACGAATTGGTTTTCCCAAACAAATTGGGTTCTTTAGGGACCCCACGCGCAGATTTTCTTCATGCGGGTAACTAAGAGTTAAAGAATAAAATTTCCAAGAAAGTTAAATATCAATTTTCATAGATTTATCTTCTAAAATGACGAATTTTCATACAGGCTCACGTCCCCTATTTTACCATCTTAGGGGTTGAATTTCCAAAAGCCACTTAGTGCAGCTGTACACCCTCTAAGGAACATAGAGCTTTCAAAATACACACAAATGATATGTATGTAAAAAATAATTATTTTGATAATAGGTAGAGCATTGAATAATCATTTCCTTATTAATATTGGTTCGTTATGAACAAATCATTATTTATATTTGTATGTTTTAAATATTTAACATTTTTTTTAGATTTATGTATATACAATTATATATACACTTATGTATATACTATTTTTTTACATATATATTATATACATTTATGTATATAATACTATATTTATATATTTTACATGTTTGAATTCATATTCTCCTATATTGGCTTACTACTGACATTGATTAATATTATGCTTAGCTGAAATAAACAAAAGACGATACTAATAAAAACAACTATTCTTTACGTCTTGAAGTCAACCGCAAATGGATCTCTATATTGTGTTACGAAATTTGGACATATTCGCTCATGACGAGGTGGCCGAGTGGTTAAGGCGTTGGACTGCTAATCCAATGTGCTCTGCACGCGTGGGTTCGAATCCCATCCTCGTCGTTTATTTTTGTTTTTTTATGTATATATCTGGGTTTATTATTTTATAATGTATAATAATAATGTATAATATTATATACATTTTGTTATAGATTCGTTAGATACGGTGCAAATATAACATTTCATAATGCCGTAAATTTGTATATAATTTTATGTAATAATAGGTTTATTATGCAAAATGTATGACGTGAACGACTACTTAATATTTTTTAAATAAGATTTGTACTTACATACTTCTTGAAATATTTAAAATCATTTTTAATTTATTTCGTTTTTTCCGTTTATAATAACATTTTTCAAAAATAAACCATCATTGTATGTAAAAAAGTGTAATATCATTAAAATTACTATGCTGGAGGGTTGTATCATGTATACTTTACACACGTTGTAATCGCAATCACATTAGTGTATGTGATTACGTTTTTTTTATCTAACTAGGTAATTATAACAAATATTTTTTACAGAAGTCATTATGCTGGCAAAATATTCACTGACGAGCCATCCATTACATTCTTTTTATAATTTATGTAATCTTTATTTGTAATTCAATTTATATTATGGTACTTACGCGAAGCAATACCTACTACAAAAATCTCTTAAATCGACTTAATTTCTGATTAGGTACCTACTCGTATATTTCCAACAACTAACATAAGTAAATTAATTTAAGCTCTAAACTAAAGTACATTACATAATTTAAGTATTCCGCATTTCAAAATAAAAAAAGAAAATTACCAAGACGAACTATCGCCAAAAATTGTCGATATATTTATTTGTTTTTTTGTCACCTCAATCAACCTCAAATTTTGCACACAGAGTGGTTTAGCGTTTGGACTACTTTAGACAAAATATTTGTATAGGCTTCCGTTTGGCACACAAACAAAGCTGTATGAACAGAACAGCGGTGTTGAACTTCAATAATTAAACAGTCGTTATATTTATTACAGGATTAGATTAAACAGACTTAACATTGGTACATTCTATTGTATTTTTTAATTAAAAGACGAAACATCCTGCATTTAATTCAAAAGAGTTCTCAATGTGGTCAAAGAGACATAAGTAGATACTTATGTCTCTTTGACCACATCGTGTGATCATTTATGTACTTCAAGTACTTCGCACCCAGCAAATAAGAAAATAATGTTATACTTAACTTAAAAGTTCTAACATAAGCTTTTAACAATTTAGTGAAATAAAAATATCATATATCAATCCAATATTTAAGGCGTTAACAATGTTAAAAGGATGAAGGATGGATCTACGTTATTGGTTACTGCACAATAATTTCACTTTTTTATTTCACATTTTGTTTCCACTGTTGTTCGAAAATATTCCAACGTGTTTACTTTCTGCTTTATTTATCTAAAAAAATAATCGTAACATACTTTTATTGAAATCATATTATATAAGCTCCTGGCTAGATATGATGTGTTTGGCGGGTGTAAGTCTATCATTATAATGTGCTTAATTAGATGTGGCGTAGCTAGGCCGGCGCACGTGCCGCCGTGCGTCCTTTTCTCCGCATATTGTTATTGCTGTTATTTATGAATATTGTTTGGCTCAATCGCTTTAGACAGGGGATATATGTTAGGGTTTATACAATGCTAACGAAAGTTTTGATTGTCAAGAATTTTTGTTATTGCCTAGATATAGTACCTACAATGTACGATGACAAAATCACAATAGATCAATATTGATCGCAACGATACACGTCTGGTGTGACCTGCATAGTCACTTATCACCTTATCAGTGACTAATTTTTTTTATTCGTTGGATACAACGGATACAACGAACGTTGGATACCTACTTTGTATTTAAAGTGACAAAATTTAAAATTACTAGTTTAAAATGAATTAAAAATGTATTTAAAATGACAAAATGGTAAGATAAGGATTTTTTATATATAAATTGTCTACACTCGTTCTTTCTCGATGAGATTCTGTATGGTCATAATTTATGTGATATTAGCTTGTACGTTATTATTTATTTCCATTATCGACATGACGTCATATTGGTCATAATATAAAAAACGTATTAAAAAAATTTAGTTATTATGTCAAAGCATCTTCACTTTTCGCAATAGTATAAGTCCCTAACAATTACATATATTTAAGTGGTCGGGTACCAATATTAAAAAAAATGGAATTAGCTCGGTGTTCGTCTGTCCGTCTGTCTGTTCGTCTGACAGCTGTTTGTCACAGTCGTTATTCTCGAAGATTAACTGCAGAAATGTGAAATATAATCAGTGGTGGCCCAAAGAATGATGCAAAATTCAAAAGCCGTGTTTTCACATTTACAGGTTGGTTTTGAGGACTATTAAAAACATTTTATGGGGTCGTCGTCTCTGTATCATCTCTTTAGACGCAGCCATTCCCAAAGTGGGCGATAACGCCTCCTTGTGGGCGATGCAGGCCTAAAGGGGGGCGATAAGAGACCCAGAAAAAAAATGGGGGCGTTGTGTAGAGGCCTGGGGGGTGATTTGTAATTTCATTTAGCTAGGAGGCATCTTAGACAACGACTGCATGAGCTCTCGACTCAGTAGACAAAATAAGTTTGGGAATCTAGACTTTAGAGCATGAATTACAATTTGTTTACACATCACTTCGTGTTTCTTTTTTTAATTCTTAAACATTGAAAATAAGTTGCACGTTGAAGGAAAATTAAGATTGTATTAAGTATATTAAATACGTATATTTATTTTCAAATAATTATGTTAAACTTAGCAATAGCTGCCCGTTTGTTTTAAATAAAGATGTAGGTATTCATTATTTTCATTAGGCAGACGTCAGTCCGTCTGCCTAATGAAAGTAGACACTGAAAAAGCGCGGCAAATTTAAAAAATATCTACATGGCCACCCCGAAATTTATTTGAAATACCTAATAACCTATTTTGATACTTCTAAATATTTTTTCTTCAGTGTTAATTTAATTACCTAAGATTATTATTGTTTTGCGTTATGTGGATGGTAACCCTTGACTCTTGAGAGTAACTATATACGGAGAGTAAGTATATACTGATTGCGTAAATACGACTTGAAATTAGTAGGTTTTCTTTAAATTTAGTTAGTCACGAGAAGAACCTTTCTGTTTACTACATATTTCTAACAGACTTCAAAAAAGGAGGAAGTTCGAAGATTCATCCTCAGACTTTCGAACCAAAATTGTCGTGCAATGCGCAATATGGTTGCAAAGGAGCTTTCTCCCTCGAACATTGAGGTTGTGGAATGAGTTCTCTGTCGAAATTTTCTCGAGGGACTACAGCATGGAATTTTCCAAAAAGGGCATGAAAAAGTTTTTACTAGATCGGCAATGCACAAGTGATACTTCTGGTGTTGCAGGTGTCTATAACCGCCTACGGTAATCGCCTAACTCATGTAGGCCTTTGATTATTAGTAAATAATCAAAGGGGCGGGCCGTATGCAGGTTTGCCACCTTCGTGGTATAAAAAATACCTAACAGGACTTAACCTTAACCTTTATCTTAAAAAGAAATTTCTAAAAACTTCTTATCTTAAAAATAATTTTTATAGAAAAATTAAAAACATTTAACCATAACCTTTATCTTAAAAAGAAATTTCAGTTCCTTAGCGATTCTTATCCATTTCGTTCTTCGTCATCGTTAATTTTGTATAAGTATAATTAATACACCTATTCTGTTTTCTACGTTGTACTAGCAAGATGACGACAGTAACTGGAAGTATTATATGTAATAAGAATGTATTTTATTATGGAAAACATAAGGAATACTTGAAGCAGCGAAATTGTCAATAAATTATGAGATATCGGTACTTTTGTTAGCTAAAGCCTGCCGATTGGTATCGGAAGTGGGGCGGGATGACGCGGGTGTAGAGGAGTGACTTCCGGGTTCCGGCCTACTGCCACGCTCGTAACTCATCATCAGCGCGCGGCGGGAGGCACTCTCCCTCACGTGAGCACAAAGAAAAATAAAGATTTGTGTGAATTATACTCACTGTGCAAGCAAAAGGGGGAAACATCGCGAAACATAAAAAATAAACTTCCGCCATATCTACTGTTGGAAGATATTGTTTTCGCGAAGCAGAAATATTTCGTTTTGTTTATGTTGCAAATTATATGCAACCGAAAATTGTAATTGAGTATACCTATCGCCATTTTTTAAGTTGGATGTGTTGAAATTACAAAATTTTTATAATATTATGTATGTTGCTTTATGCAGTTTTTCTTTCTGGTTGAACGGAACATCAAGGAGAGAAAGATAAATCTAGAACATCCATCTGCTATGTATTTACTTATTAAAAGTGGTTTTTTTTTAAATTGAACTGTAAATAATTTTTAATTCCTAGCAGTCTTTGGCAAATAGGCTTTCAACAAATACTTAGCACTAATTTTATAAAATTACATATCACTAAAATGCAACTTATGTTCGGAAATGTGTTTCGACGGTGAATTCGTGTATGTATTATTCGGTCACGACGTGAGACCGACCTCGTATCAGCGAGTCGCGATAGGCGGTCGTCAAAACACTTGTCCCGACGATAGCGGGACAATGCGTCTCGCGATACCGCACTTCCGTGCTACGTTCATTTGAATTCAGAACACGATTGAGATGTTTTAGTTTTAATTTAACAAACATGTTGGTTTTCATGTATTAGTGACAGTACGATAAAACAGCAGATAAAATTTAATATTGTTTTTTTTTTAAACTACTTTAGCTCATCTATCATGTCAGCTTATAAATATTATCGTAAGTAACTGTACTAACCACTTTTAAATTTCCCTTAGACCTTTATTTTTTTTTGCTTTTAATGTATAAATAATAAATATTTATCATTTACCTACCTCGAATAATTGAATTAATAAATGTTTTTTAAAAAATGTACAAAAAATAAAGGTAAGAAATTGTACTACATAATTGGCCAAAAATTTTGGTAGTTGACCACCAAATACAGTTTTTGTCGCCTGTCACTAACAATACGATGGGCATACCTAAAATGTCGGACTTTTATAATTTACCGATTCTAATAAATAAAGATTTCAGTTGTTACAGAAAGGGACCATCTAAAAACGACCGCCCGGGTTGCATGCATTAGAATTTCCAACTCTATTGTGTTTTACTATACATTCTTTTTTGCACCTTTTGGGAATACATTTGCAATTTCATTTTGATGATTTTAAGATTATTGTTTTTATGTATCGTTGATTGTCTTTGCTTAGTTCGAATTGATTTGATGAAATGATCGTACAAAAAAATTTTTCTTAAAATATGTATCACAAGAATGTTTAAATTCATGTTTGTATTTGTCTAACATGGCTTCATCATTCAGTTGCATAATCAATTTGTTATTTACGGTTTCTTTCTCTTTGTTTACGGTTTTAGGTACATGCTAGTTCTATTTGTAGTTATTGAACTAATTAATAATGTGTATGTGTAATAAGTGTAACTTCAGGCGTAAATTTCTATTCTGTACTGATAAGAATATTGAAAAAAAGGTTGAAAGGCCTTTAAAATTTTAATAGTTCTTTTTTCAAATGAAATAAAAATATATTAAAAACAATTTATTTTCATTATAAAGAAATGAACGCATGTGATTAAATTCATTTTCAACCAACTTCCAAAAAAGGAGGAGGTTCTCAATCCGGTTGTATGTTTTTTTTTTTATGTTTGTTACCTCATAACTCCGTCATTTATGAACCGATTTGGAAAAATCTTTTTTTGTTTGAAAGGATATACTTCCAGATTGGTCTCATTGAAATTTCATTCACATTGAAGCTTTGGTTTCGAAGATACACCACATAATACGATTTGGTTATAACCTTTATTCATTTATGTTGATGATTCTCTTGTGTGACATTTGTTAACTATGGTTGTCCCTACATGGTATAATGGTAGTAGAGAGAAGATATAAATTGCCTGTGATATAATAAATTCAGTCAGTAGAGGCAGTCTTGTGGAGGACAGAGAATATGACTAGTAGCTGTCGTCTTCGGATTGTAAGAATACTGCTAAGGTGTCATTATGATGCAACCTTTACACTGTTCTTTTATAACTGACTGATATTGATATGGTATTGATAATGGCCACAATGGGCAATAATATCCCATGTTCGATCTGTTCGCATTTTTATTGTGAAATCCCACGGTTTATGCTCTTCAATAGAATGGAAGTTAACACATTGCGCTCCAAAATTAGAAAATAAACAAATTGTAGATCTGCCCTAGATATTTTTTTAGACCTAGACACTCAAAAGGTCAAAATAAAAAAATTTTATAAAAAAATTAAACCGACTTCAAAAAAGAACACTGAAAAGTATGAAATAACTATCCTTTACTAATCAAAACAAGTACAAAAATAACTTTATAAATACGATACAAATACCCATATAATTAAATTTGACAGTTATTGAAGTCGGTGCCAAATTAATGTTCGACAACAGAAAGTATATTAGTTTAGTAGGCTTGGCACCGAGTTCAGTGACTGTCTTATATGGGTATTTGTATCGTATTTATAAAGTTATTTTTGTACTTAAGTTTTGATTAGTAAAGGATAGTTATTTCATACTTTTCAGTGTTCTTTTTTGAAGTCGGTTTAATTTTTTTATAAAAATTTTTTTAATTAGTTGTTTATAGTGAACAATACTGAACAATATGTACCCAATACTTCTCAAAAACGTCGTATTTAGTCGGGTAATCAAAAACCACGCCGCTCTAAAGATCTACGGTCATCGCTACGTGATTATTACAAGATCTCACAGATGTCGCTAGTTTTATCTAGCTGAAAAGTACCTTCAATGATGAGCTCATGGAAAACTGCTGTACATAGGAACATTTATGTAATTACCTGTGTCTGTTTGCCTTTTTGCTGACTTTAGTATTTATCAGTGTATTAGTCTGTCAGTACGTCAGTCCGTCAGTTTACCAGTTAGTCCGTCGGTTCAGTCCGTCAGTCCGTCAGTCCGTCAGTCCGTCAGTCCGTCAGTCCGTCAGTCCGTCAGTCCGTCAGTCCGTCAGTCCGTCAGTCCGTCAGTCCGTCAGTCCGTCAGTCCGTCAGTCCGTCAGTCCGTCAGTCCGTCAGTCCGTCAGTCCGTCAGTCCGTCAGTCCGTCAGTCCGTCAGTCCGTCAGTCCGTCAGTCCGTCAGTCCGTCAGTCCGTCAGTCCGTCAGTCCGTCAGTCCGTCAGTCCGTCAGTCCACCAGTCTCCCAGTTCAGCAGTTTGTCAGTCCGCCAGTCCGCAAATCCATCAGTCCGTCAGTCCGCCAGTCTGTCAGGCTGCCAGTCCTTCAGTTCGTCGGTCTGCCAGTCCGTCAAACCGCTAGCCTGCCAGTCCCTCAAACCGTCAGTTCTACCGTTAGTGTGTCGGTCTTTTCGTTGTCTCTCACAGAAATTTTTTTGGAGACTATTTGACGTAGACAACTGAAATTAGGAATATTTTTAATATGTAGTGGTCGAAAGACAGACGTTAACTTCTAATTTAGTTTTCACTTTTGAGTATCGGTTTTGGGGTCTTACATAGAGGACCTGGAAACCAATTTTCATGTGAGTTAAACGAAACGTCTTTAGGTCATGAGTTTAAAATGTATAACATGTTTCTTTTCAGTTTTTAACGCTGTCTTTGAGATTAGTATGTTCAATTGTCAGGATCCCATTATATTGGATACTATCAAAGAGTTTATGTAATCTCCTCGGATACAATTCTTTTTACATAAAAAGACAGCTCCACTCCAAGCTCCTAAAATTCGGCATATAGAAAGATATACTTTGGCATAGAGATGCTTAAAGGTTGCCATAGAGATACATACCTATAGTTTGGCATAGAGGTATATAGTTTGCTATAGAGATACACACTTACCTATAGTTTGGCATAGAGATACATACCTACCTGTAGTTTGGCATAGAGATACATATAGTTTGCTATAGAGATACACACTTACCTATAGTTTCCCATAGAGATACATACCTACCTATTGTTGCACTAGTTTTATTACATTCTTATTTTAAAACATTCGTAAGAGAATTAAAGAAAGGGAATATTGGATACTTGAAATCGATCATTGGCCCTCCGCGACAAAATTTTAAAAATGGGTTACTTTAACTCGATCATCCACCCTCCACACCGCGAAATTCTTAAAATTGCGTTAGGTATATAAAATAACAGCCTTGCTCAAGCAACAGAATAGGGCTAAACAGGTCTATGTCGTATTAATACTTTATAACTAATACCTCTCTTATCCCAATGTTTCGACCGGATTGCACCGATCTTAGTTAAGGGCAGAGATTATTACCTAAAAATTTGCAGACAGCGACAACCATGCGATCAGTGCGCGACGGTGACTAATTGTAATAAAAAAAATGGTATCATGTATGACGATTGCGTATATATTATTCTATGACCTTAAACTGCACTTTTCACGGTAGATTTAGCGCCACTATACAAAATACAAAATATACAAATTTTCGTATTGACAGCAGATATCGCGCGATATTAGCTGTCGCATGCTGACTGCAAGTTACATATTAAGCGTGCCAGTCAGTAAGAACTATAAGATGAGTAAAATCATGAAAGTTTGAAAACATTAATAGGGCTAAGGTTTTCTTAGCCTGTTACTGAAGGGACCTTTGGGGTCAGGGCCAATCGGATTGGGGCTCCAGTCGTCCATCCATGCGATCCTGATGAGGAGGTATGCCGCATATGGTCCCTGCTGTCCTTGTAATACGAGGGTCCAGAAGGAGCTCAGAAGCGACTCCCCCTTTCACCCCCGAGAAATGCTTCGGCGCAGTGCGAGAGGGACTCCGGTACAATATGTAGCCTTACCATGAGTTTATGCAGTCGATACTCGATAGCGACCGCGTCGGAGTTTTGTATGACAATTCTTAGTTCACTATAGTAACCGCTAGGGGCGCTGCCAATTCTTCATACAAAGTTTTACGTTGTCGATAGCGAGTATCGACCTTGTTAACTCATGGTCACTCATGGTAGAGGTACTGTAGAAGATCCCGAAGGACGATTACCGCAGGAGTTTTGGTCGTTAAATGTCCCATATAACCTACTCTTACCCCAAAAAGGCTGGGTACTTGTGCGCAAGTTTCTCCTATGAAACATAAAAAGGTATATAAAATGAATATTACGTTATATATAATGTAACATGTTAGGTATGTATGTGCCGTTTAATGTACCTTAGTTCGTGTCTACCTGTACGGGTTTAAATAAATATTTCTCGTAGTGAATTCTTCATTATAAAATTATGTCCGAGTGTAAACAAAAAAAAGGGAATACGTTTGTCGGGGGTAGGTATGGGCGGGGCCAGGTGTCAGTCGCAGGCTGCAGATCTTATCTCGGACGGGGAGGCCGCCGTCGCGTCGCGTCGACGTCGCACTGGGTACAGCTCGACAAGTAATAAATGTATCCTGGAAGTTACATGAGAGTAGTATAGAAAAGTTTTATATTCATGAATTTGTTTACATTAGAAAAAATACGTCAATATTGTAATGACATCATCTGAAATTTAACAACCAATTAATTAACACATTATTTCTTTGTATTTCGCCGTTGTTAGAATGTCATCATCATCACGAACAACAATAATTGAAAACAATTTGGGAATTATTTAGATACAATTAATGAAATATATTGTTATCTACTATCTATGTGTTTGTATGTGTTTATGTGTTTTTTGTTTATGTGTTTGTATGTTTATCGTTGAACGTAATTAAAATTTATTGTTTGGACTTCAGTGCAGGAAAGAGTACGATGCCAATTTAACATTACGCTGTCTTTATTGTAAGGGGGCATAACAATCAAGATTTTAAAACATAAAAGTGACCGTCTTAGGTTATATTTTTTCCCGACCGCTCATGAAGGAGTAATGTTTTTACCCGGCTGCTCAAAAGGAAGGTAATGTGTTTTGGATGTATGTACTAGTATGAATGCACGTCTGTTTCTTTGTGATCTCCGGCAGGCTAAACGGTTTGATGGATTTGAAGTGCAAAGTACCGTTGGATGTCGTAGGTTATATTTTAATCTGTGATCTTCAGATTTTGAAAACTAAAGGTATGGAAATAAAAAATGTTAATTAAAAAATCAAAAAACCCTACTTTAAAAACTATAAAACTGTAAAAGGAACTAAAAAGATGTTAACAATGATATTAACAAGACGGCTTTATTATATTTTTTTTATAATTCGTACTTACTATTTATAAACCTCACTTTATTAATTAGGTACCTACATACTCAGATGCATAGAGGTGTAACTTTTATACCTCAAGGAGTGCCTAGTGAAAAATCTACGTAGGCTCTCAAAAATTCATGCTATAAAATCTTAACATGTAGTCAAATATTTTTAGTCACTTTATTAATTAGGTACCTACATACCTAGATGTATAGAGGTGTAGCCTCCGACTGCATGTTAAGGTTTAATAGGATGAATTTTTGAAATCCTACGTAGATTTTTCTACTAGGCGTTCCTTGAGGTATAAAAATATGTAGTAGGTATGAATTTTAAAATGTTTACTATAAACTCGTATTGTTAACATCGTTTTTAATATCTTTTCAGTTCCATTTACAGTAGGATTTTTTGATTTTTTTAATTATCTTTTTTTTGGTACAGATGAATTTACAGGTAAAAGCCAAGTATCATGAGGCAGTGTATCTTTTATCTTACCATCATTAACTAATTTAACTTTTTAATTTTATGGAAAAAAAAATTTATGGAAAGATAATTTAACAATTATCTTTCCATCTTTAACTATATTCTTTTCAAACTAAAAATGTACATCACTGAACCTTGAATTCTTCATATAAGTAGACGAAGCTGAAGTCAAGGGCACATGTAGATATAGATGATCCCATATTGTCTTATTTAAACTTATAAGTACTTATTCCAACTGTTATTCATCTTTAATAACAAATAGAGAAAACTGTAAGTTTTCTGAACTTTTCATTATTTATAAAGCTTTAAACTTACTTACACAGTAACAAAACTAATGGACAATTTGTTACGTGCACTCGTATATACGTAGATGCATATTTCTATATTCTAGTCATAATATTCTAAAGAATGGCACGAATGAATAACACCAACTTGCGACCAATTATCCTCTCAAGTTTCTTTGGGTCGACGTTCGATCATCGATCTCAGTTCAAGCTTTTCATGCGCAATATGTTAACATATTTTTTAATAATTTCTTCTTCGGACAGTTAAAGAGGCAATTGCGAGTGCATGCGCAGGAGTGAGATTTATAATAAGAAAATGTTCCTACCGCGCATGCGCTATAAGGATCTATAAATCTTTTAAGTACTGGATCGGCCAATCCCTGTTGAGAAACGATAAATCATGTCCTCAGACAGTAAAGTCGAATCGGATTCAATCACCATCTCACTCACACTCCACGGTTGTTATGCTGACTATATCATTTATCATTTCTTTCTCTCATTTCTTCTCAATGATAAATTCAATTCTCTTTTAGAGTATGATTGTTCCTCGTTTTATGATGTTTTATTTTGGGCATCGTCACGGAGTTAGATTTTTTGATCGGAATCCGATCGAAATGATCGCGAGAATTAAATTACCATTTTAGATTTGGTGAACTGAGCGATCAATCTTTTAATTTTATGTAAGCTTGTATTTTTATGCTTCTTATGCTTAAATTACAAAAAAAAATACTATTATTGCGAAGGTAACGTTTTATATCATTGATTTATTTAGAGAAATTGTAGAAAATATGAGGATCATAGACGTCAGGAGTTTACATGTTATGCATATTTAAAAAACACTCAAATAAAATTATCTGTTTTAAATTGAAATATGATTTTTCTTTATTTTATTCTCTGCTATTTACAGGGCTGTAGAAAAGACAACAATTTCCTCTTAAAATAACTTAAAATACATTTCGCTCTCTCAGTCATTTATGTAATATAATAATATAGATCTAGAGTATCGTTACCGCATTAGGCTCAATCTCTAAGTAATTAAAATGTCTTTCCGTGAAAAAATAGTTAATACATTATTTTACATACATAGAAGTCACAATATAGATCAGAAATACATAGATAGCACAATTTAATAGCAACGATAGATACAGATAATTTTTACAGTGAACTTAAGCGCTTATTTCTACTATCACTGGGCATTTTTCTTATATGTATAATATTTTTACATGAAATAGCTACTTATGAAGTTAATTTACACGAATTTTACAACCTATAAATCGTAGTTTTATTGGACTTCGGTGCTTTGGCCATGCTAATAGTTATTAAATTTTATGTTACTTGTAAGTATATTTAAACATTATAGGCAAGTAATGATTATATAGAGACTCTATAACCATCGAGTACTAGCAAATATTTAAATTATAGCTTACGGTCTTAATACATTTATATTCAATTGTATTCACGTAAGAATATTACTATATTCCGCTTAAAAATTCTATGAGATAAATTTAACAATGTATTTGTTTGTACATCACTTCTTATATTATAAAAAAGGCTGTAATAAATCACTGTCAACAAGGCATTTGACAAAATTTACGTTGTATAGTGTAATGTGTTCCAGACACATCACAAAAGTCCCAAAATTCGATGAAGAAATGCGTTGCTGTAGACAGTACACGTTTCTAATTCTGTTTATAGAAAATATACGACGTGTTGTAAAGCATTCAACTGGTGGTCATTGTTTACAGCTCACTTATTTTAACGCAAACAACAGGTCCATTTCAAACAAAATTCTATTGTCAACGATATTTACTGATCGCCACATTATCCCTATAAAAAATAATTAACCCTTTCAATTCACTAATACAGGACACTGCGAACGGTGCGTAGGTATATTATTATTTTAAGACGATGATTGATTGAATTCATTTTATGGATTGTACTATTCGAAATGCTGCAATTTTGTTGTCTACATGATGTCTTTAAGCGTAATGTAAATACTTTTATAGCGCTTTAGCGAACTTTTCATTTCACGTTCATCATCTGATTTTCAGCTGACTTACTATTATAATATGTCTAGTGGTATAATCAGCATCACAATTTGTTTATTAAAACAAATTTAGAAGAGGCATGTCACGTTTTTTAAGAATTTATTTTAACAAATGACTGTCGTCACACATTTTTCTAAACATAAGATGCCAACGAAATTTCAATTTGTTTATTATATACTATAAAAACGGAACTTAAAGTAAAATTGAGTTTTAAAAAGTTTATATTTTATATTTGATACTGACTGTACAAAAAGTTGAAGTTAATATTTTTCTAGTTAATTTTACTAACTCTATATTTTCCTTTATACGATTATACGTAAATAATAATTTCATAGTATAAATTCGATGTAGTTCAATAATTGTATGTAGATTGTTTATTAAATATCTTTATAATTTTATGCTCATTGTTTATTATGAATATTTATTTCTCGTTTAAAATTAGTAGGTATTATTTATTTTTCGTTATAATGTTACCATTTATTGATATTTTGTCAGCTACTCGTCAAATGAAGAGTTCCCTAAGCGCGGTGTGGTCAATAAGCGGCAGCTGCCCCCGAGTGCATCAAATGATGGTGATGATAAGTTTCCTGTGTGGGGCACCACCACTCGGGAACCCCATGAGGTACAGTGGGTGCGGGTTGTTGAAACTGTGTCCAGTGCCCACCAAAACCGAGTTTATTGTCCATCATTCCATTTCCGCCTATATTCGTTAAGGTCGGCGGTTGATTGTGGTGCGGCGGTGCTGGCGGTCTTTCGTATGGCTTTTGTTCATGCGGGTTGAGGTATTTATCGTTAAGGCTTTCTAACTTGTCCGCTATAGAAGCGTGGTGTGGAGGATGGTGTGGCGGTGCGGGTGCAGGCGCGGAGGGAGGGAGGGGGGCGATGGGGCTCGCAGCGCCGGCCGTGACGCTGACACTGCCAGCTGAAGAAGAATCATCGCCGTCGCTGTCGTACCTCGGCGACGCATCGCCAGCGGCTCCGTGTACCTTCATATGCTTCCTTAGCGAGGACGGGTGCGTGTACGACTTATCACAACCATGAACTCGACAGTTGTATGGTTTGTCGGAAGTATGGACGTGCGAGTGTTTCTTTCTGTCGGAAGAATTGGCGAATCGACGATCACAACCCGCGTATTCACATTTGAATGGTTTTTCACCTGTTAACAAAAGAAAGCGATAATAGTGAGCTATGAATCTAACATTACAACTATTTTTATTATACAGAATTCTAATTTGGAAGTGTAATTGTGCTCTAAGTTGTAGTGAATCTATTGATTATTTAAAACTTGCAATAATCTGTTACATTAATAAATCGCTCGTTAAGTATATCTACTTAAGTATATCTACTTAAGTATATCTACTTAACGAGCGATGAAATAATTCAATCATTTTTCGACAGTAATCCCAAACGTCTTGATTGGAATGGGTGAATATTTGGTCTTTCTAATCTAAGAATAAAAAGAACAATTGTTATATGTGAATGTCCAATCACGCCATAAAAAACCAGATTTGCTCGTTGTTTATAGTTTACGGGTATAAATAAATATTCACAACAATTGCACAGGATACTTAACACGGCCATAAATCATCTTTATAAGACGAGTTTGTCACATTGCCGTAACAAAGCCGAAGCTTTACGAAAATGACAAGTGATATTGAACTTTAACATCAGCTTGTAACATTCATATTTATTTGACTTAGGTTTCTATAGGAAGTTGCAGCATTAGTTTTGTTTTAGTATCAATGATTGTGGTGAATAATTTAGGATATCCGTTTAAGAAGATTAGAATTTCTCTTTTAAGATTTTGTATGTGACATTAATAAAATATGTTTACGCATAATTACGAGAATAGGTGTACCAAAACTCAAGTCCCAATCAGTAACCGAGGATAATGCTACTTTATAAGAGTTCAAAAACATTTTTTAAATTTATGCAATTTATGAGTTATATGCATGGGCATTTCATTGAGAATCGTGAAAACCGTTGGAATCATGCAATAAATAACACATATAACTCAAGAAGTGCGTGATTTATAATTTTTTTTCTGGACCCTTAAAAATTGACCCATAATCGACCTCGGTTTGACGTCGAGTTTTGGGACAGCCTGAGTGCAATGAATGTTCTTCGTATAAACTATAACATTCGGACTAGGGCGTGCCTATAAAAATATGAAGCACAACTTATTATATGCTACGTAACCGTAGGTATATAAAATATGTTAAATATTTTTTTAAATATAGGTTAATTCTTAAATTTTATTCCGATTTATTTTTTTCTTAAAATAATATTATGTGTAACATCTAACATGTTTCTACTTACTATCAAGTGAATTGTGACCCAGTATTTTTTGTGAACAATTTTTTTAAAATATCAACAGCTTCCCGCGACCGTGCATTCATAAATTCTTCACAAGATCATCGAATCGCATGAAACTAACATTCAATAAAATACATTACAAGTAGGCAGAGCATTCTGCTAGTGTGACCGTACTATACAATGCTGGTACATTTCTTTGTCATGTTTACAAATAAACCACTTCGGCTGTAATCCCCAGTATTGTGTTTGAAATTTGAAGATCATGTTGAGGACGTACAGATGCTAATCTCAAGTGTCTGTTAACACAGCAATAATAGGGCTTTTTAGACATCCCTTACCGCAATATTTGTTACCGTGTCTAAAACTGAATGAACGAATCACGTATTCAGAGTTTATTTTGAATGGAATGATACTTCCTTTCATCATGAATCATAAAATATTTTATAGCTTGTATAAAAATTTTCCTTGAGATTAAGTATTTCGACGATATTGGTGTTCATGTTAATGTCCCATAAAAAGATGAACCAAAAAATATTATGGCCTCTTTTCGGATCAAAACAATAAAAACGGTTTCGGTTCAAATACTAATGAATCGTAAATGAGATAAAAGAGTACAAAACATGTGTCGTCCGTCTAATTAGTTATCGGGCGTTTGATCTCAGTGGATGTCACAAAAAGGGATCAACGACAAATCCTATTAGAATGTGATGCACTATCGGCGCACGCGCCGCCACCGCACCTTCGGAGTAGCTGACTGACTGCAATTATTAGATTGGGTTTATTCAAATGTACTAGAAGAAGCGAACAATGACTTATTTAGTTATTAACATCATTACAATTACTATAATAAAATTGTCGTGTTGTTATTTTATAATAGACATTTCGCTCGGAAAATAATATCTTATAGATTTGTTTTAACTACCTAGGAACTTAGTTCTTATTACATCTATCTCGTTATAGGTAACGTAATTAAATATCTATAAGCTGTTTATGTCAATTATATCACAATACAAATTATAATGATCTTAGTTATGACACGATAATGCAAGATATTAAGTAATTTTAAACATAAAAATACTATGAATTGTCCTATACGTATACATGTATATATAAATACTAAATTACACAGTAACAAAAAAATTAACAGATAGAAATATTATCGGACGACACATAGTAATTTCGTGAATTTATTTAGAAACTATAATTTTAAATTAATTTAAAACCGGCATTAATTATTATATGTATTAAAATATTTAACATATGTATTATGAATATAAAAGTTGTTAGCATTTTTAGAGGTCCGCAATCAAAAAATTTATAGGAATAACAAAACATATGGATTCAGCTCGTTGTCTCTCTGTCTATATATTTGTCTCAAACGTTTTTCTCAGGAACCTTTATTAAATGTAAGTCTAATATGTCATGACCCATGGCCATGGTCCAAATATTAAGTACAAATGTGACCTTCAAAGGTCAAATTTTGACTTCGGTGCTTTTATTTATTTGTTTATTTCACATATTAATTTTATTAGTTTAGTTTTGGGCATTACATTGCATTGGACATATACAGATAATTAGAGAAATGCAGGCCATTAAATGAAAGATTTATAAATCTTACAAATGTAGGTACGTCATGTCACATCGTGTTATATTTTTTTAACGTACATATTCCTAAAATCTCTTGGAAAGCTCTACGAGAAATTTTGCAGTAGGAAGCAACAGACAGTAACTATATAGAACACTAACATCGCAAGCACTTGGCTGTTTTTTAATCACTTTTGTTTGACTAAAAAATATGACACGATACATCTATTTAATGCTTAAATAAAACGACACAAGTAGAGAATGCGCATCGTGAATTCGTGGCATGCCACTTCGGGACACAGCAAGGGTCAGATGGTTATCTTAAACGGCTGTATCACCCACAGGAGACACTTTTTTGTGATATCGATGAGAAACTTTATAGCTGGTAGTACAAAAGGACTATTTTACATTTGAGAGGATTTCGACGTTACATAAACACTACTAATGTTTAAGATTTTTACAAAGTTTTGATATATTTAGGTAATATTATGACACTCATATACTATGATATATACTTTATATAGCTTGTTAATACTCTATCATAACGCTTAAAATATGATGTTTTTAAACGAAACATAATAATTAATTATTAATGCGTATTTTGGTCTGATTTGCTTGAAATAATGTAATAAAATTATATTATTATAACTACTGAATTATTGAATTACTGAATTACTAAACTATTGAATTTTAAATTCAGAGTGTTAGCAGACGGAAATGTCAAAAGCACCCACATACCTAGGCGAAAATGTGTGAGGAGAATGATGAGATTTGAGGAAGCGAAAGAGGTGTGTAAGGACCGCGACTCCTGGCGCTCCGTCCTCTCTGACTACCCCGTTGGGGATACAGCGTGAAGTTATGTTATGTTATGTTATGTTTATGAATTTTAAAATAGTAAACTGCCTGTTGCGGTAAAGCAAAGAGTATAAATAATAGTGTTATTTACCGGGGTAAACTATACCTACATAGTATTTCATCGTTTTCAATAAAACTTTTGTCGAATTTAATCTTTAGGCGTTTCGATAAAATATGTATTTTTAATATAAAGTATCTGAACCATATTATGGTTTTCACTATATTTTTACTCAAAATTGTTAAAACTAAGTACTTTCTAAACCTATCCAGTAATGAGTCGAATATAACCCATAAATTTGACCTTCGACAAAAATCGATTTTTCAATGTATAGACGAAAACTATGAAAACATGCGCGCTTTAATATGTTAAAAATTAAATGTTTGCAGGAAATAAATTTAATTATGAAGATATTATTTTACTAGTGGGCAGTAATGAAGAACACGGTATACATTTGGCACATCGCCTAACCTGAATTACTGCAGTGTCCGATTACAAATCGCTACTTAAGTGCGCTCCGCTGAGAAAACAAGCATTTTAGAAATAGCGCGAGTGATGTCGAAACTTGAGATATTCGGCCTTTGCACCCAAATTGTGGTAAATGGTTTTAGGTGAGTTTGGTGAGAAAACAATCGAGGTTATTTCGTATCAGGTTGCGACAGTGGACGTCTATGGGTTTCTATAAGTTGCTGTTTATTAGAATTGTTAAAATATTTTGTCATGATGAATTTTATTATTTAATATGAATTATAAATATTTTTCGCAAGTTAATTGAATTAACTTCTACCGGACTTAGCGTCACCTTGAATTAGATATTTAATGTTTGCACACCTGTTTAATTAAATTTATTGTTGACAACAAAATTCCTCTGTAATTATTATAAATTAATAACTATATGGTATCTACAACAGAAATAAATCTATATAAAATGTGAATGATAATAGAGTTCACGTTAAAGTTTTGGTCTTCTTTACATTCAAAGAGTTTATTTAAATAGACGTCGAACATCGATTGTAAAATTACGGTTAGAATAATTCGAGTGTAAGAAATAAGAAAATTAAAATATTCTGTCTTGATAATTGTACAAAATATAGCAGGTACAGTCATCAGAATTCTAAATTAGTACATTATAGCCCAATGCGTACTAATGTGTATTACGGTGTCGATAGGAGTTATTATTTTGTTTTACACGCAACTTTATTCTCGTGATACTACCAAACAGCAACCCGTGTTATAGCTGTTACAGCCACTCTGCGTACATTTTTGATTCTTTAGTAGTTTTTGCGTGAAAGAAAAGCAGATATACTGACAATGTTTCTTTTTAGGATTCCGTCGTTCAAATGGTAGCACCGGAACCCAAAATAGCGTATGGAACAAACACATGACAAGTTATAAAGGTTCCATTTTGGCATTTTGGCGACGGAAAGAAAAACGATACTCGTTTTTATCAAAATGCTTTCAGAGGTTTTCTTTAAATATTTCGTAATAGGTAATAAATATTTTGTGAGGTTAAAATGCATCGATAACTTCTTTTTGAAATTAAAAGTATTTGGAATAAAACTTGAGATTCGAAATAAAATAATCGCAATGTGACTTTATTACATACTAGCTGCGCCTCGGGGTTTCACTGGAGTTAAGTGGAATATTTTTCCGGGATGTATGCCGGACAATATCAAATTATCTTTCTTCCATCTGCCAATGAAAGTCCCGCCAATTTGGTTTACGCGTCGGAAATTAGTCCTGACAAACAGACAGACGACAATTTTGAAAGTACATGTTTGTGCTTTGACAATGTGCACATAACAATATGAGATTGTAAGAAGCCGGCCCAGTTGTCGGGCCACGCGCAGTGTAGGGTTCCGTAGTAGCCCGTCACATTATGCGTACTTAGAAGGAGGGTTTTTGAAACAGTGAGCATATTATATTCATTTTTATTAGTATTACTCGTTAACTTGCATTGTAAAGTCTAGTTAGCTGTGACAGTTTTCCTATTAACTTCATTATGTGTTACGTTACCGTGAATTTTTTCATATAACATCCAAAAACAACGGTTTATCTGGTAGGGGGGAAGGGACGCTTGACTCTAACGAAAAACCACTTTAAAGCTTAATACAATATTTCGCAAACCGATCCCTGAAAAATGTTCTTCACATACTCCCAATATTTTTGAAAAACCTATGCAACGACACCCCACGAAATAGACGAGTAAAAAAAGATCATCCCCGCTTTACGTTTAAAACAATTTTTTTTTATATTTTATTTCACAACTTTATCGGCGTGAATATTATTATGTATATCTATTAGAGATGTGCCGGATGGTTAAAAATTAATATCTGCGGATACGAATTATTATTAGTGTCTAGATTCGCGGATATGGTTACGGACCTCAACTTTCGCACTGGGTTTGTTCGTTCGTATACAACTAAATTAATCCTATTTTATGTAAACGTAGTGAGGTATATTGCTATTGTAATGTTTATCATAATTATATGTTTGATATTTGCAATAAAAAGTGCCAAAACTGTTACTTTAAGAAATAAAAAGTAATTTGAATATTTCATTGCTATCCAGTTTTAAAATTCCATTTAATGAAATTCATTAATATAAAAGATCCGTTCAAGATCCGCTAAAGTGTAACGGATACGAATACCAATACAGATCTTTTTCCCCCTTGGATACCTGCGGACACGGATACGGATATGGATATCCGGCAGTAATAACTATGCCATATTACAGCTTGTTAGTACCAAGAGTTTCCAAGTTAAACCGCAGACAGACGGACAGATGGACATGGCGAAACTATAAGGGTTCCTCGTTGACTACGGAACCCTGGAAAACCTTTATTTCGAAATCACAGACAGACACGTCCATTTTATTAATTTATATAATTGTAAGTGAATAATTCTTAATATCTACATATTTATTATGATAAATTAAAAACCAGTAATATTCTACAATAATATTATATTCCTTTATGAATTGCGTTAGATAAGTTGGAATGCTTGATTTGTTGAAGTCGAAGTAATGAGAGTAATACCGTATTCCATACACTTTATATGACTAAAACAGTTAATTATATTAAGTATTGTTTTAATCGGTTATCAAACGGCACAGTTCAGAGTATTTCAAGTTAATTCAATCTCCGATAGACAGCCGGCTAATGAGCGGCCGATGACTGGTCGATTGTCGACAACCGACCCATTCAGACAGACATGACCACGCCATGTAAAATTTGACCCACATCGGTATCGACTTTGCTGTATAAAAGTATAGTACATTGAATCTTCGAAGTATGAGTATGATGATTACTTACGAAGGTTTCATAAAATCAACAAAAGGTTTCTCTAACTTTACCATAGTTTCTGTAATTTTTAGTTAACTATATATAAATGAAGAAAGGAATGCTTAGATGGTTCGGGCACATATAAAGAATGAGTGTTGAAATATTGACGAAGAAAATCTACAGAGCGAAAGTGAGTGGCAAAAGAAGTCAAGAAAAACCAAGGTTGACTTATGAAGATCAAATAGCTAGTGTTAGCCGATGGAAACGTCAAAAGCACTCCCATACCCAGGCGAAAATGTGTGAGGAGAATGATGAGATTTGAAGAAGCGAAAGGACCGCGACGCTTGGCGCTTGAAGCTTGCTCCGTCCTCCCTGACTACCCCATTAGGGATACAGCGTGAAGATATGTATGTATAAAAGTATGTATGTATATATGTATGTATGTATGTATGTGTGTATGTATGTATGTATGTATGCCTGTCTGTATGTATGTCTGTATGTATGTACGTATAATGAACATTGCACATTGATGATATCACAACATTTCTTAGTAAAACGAATCCTTCTTACATATATCTATAAAAATAAATATATCGTGCATAATGATTTATGGTATACCTTTTATACGAAACTTATTTTAAATTAGAAAGATATATTAATATCTTCATTTTTTCCATATCTCAAAGAATAAGGCCCTTCGTCCGAAGTACAAAAAGAATAAGCGGGGTCGGACCGGCGCATTCGGCGCCCAACGACCGTGTGACAAGGTGCTTTATGCGGACGATTATGAGCAGACCGAATAATGTTCCGATACCCGATAAATATCTGCCAACTCATACAAAAGCATCCCAATAAAAATATAATAGTAAATGTAGCAACAACACAAGCCACAAACTGCGCAGTCATATCTCGCTGATAAATATAAATTAAAATGAAAACGTCGAGCGTGAGAGGAAGGAGGACAGCGAGTGTTTCGTGAACGAAAACAAATTAAAACTGATATAACATTCAAATGCGCACGCGCATCTTGAAAATGTTGCTCTTTTTGAAGATGCAGTGAAGAGAGACTGGTCGGGTAGTCGCGGAATTATGAAGCCTTTTTTATCGCACTGGACGGCCGGTTGGCCATCGGTGATTCATTGCAAGCGTTCCGTGGGACTATTTTCATTGCATATAACAATAAGTCACTCATTGGCCTTCTTCGTGTTTATATTTAAACAATTAAAACCGCATAGAGAACGATGACAACAATATTGTTGTCTCAAAATTTTGCTGTTTTTAACGCATCTAAAAATAATTTAGGTAGTTTAGATATATTTTACAATAGCTGAAATATTATAATTTGAGGTTTATTTATACAAAATGTGAACATTAATTACTAAGACAACATTTTTATCGCTTTTAAAATAATAATAATAATTTATTATTGTTGTTGATGAAAATAGTGTGATGGAAATTGAGAAAAACTAAAACTGACTCATGAAGATTTTATGTATAGCACAAGTATTAACTAACAGGCATGTCAGAAGCACTCACATACTATCTGGTTAGAAGAAGCGAAATAAAAAAGAAAAATGTTGCAATGGTTGGCGCCTGCCTACCCCGTTATAAGTATACAGCGTAAAGATATTCATATTTATGTTTTTTGATGGGCCTTATGATGCGGTGGTTAGTACATCTATTTCCTAATCGTGACCCCGTTTTCGATTCCCGTCTACATTAATATGTACAAGAATTGAACTTTTCTAAATCGTCTTGGATCCCTGATATCACTAGGTGCTCCCCCGATATATTGTATAGCATTCTTTTCATCCATAGTACAAGCGTAGTGATAAGTTTGGGTTCATACAATTAGTGTAATTGTTTGGAGTCTCGAAATTTTATTATTATTTTTATTCTTATACGTGTTAAAAAATGCGAGTGCAAAATTATGTGCAAAAAGAACAAAAAGAATTTCGACGCTTCATTCTACATTTTCCTACTGAGATGAAATACATATAATAGTAGCGCTTTTGCCCGTCTCTACACTGTAGCTACGAGTGATATAAACTGCCAACGAAGTTATTGTTCTGGCCGAAACTGTGAAAACACCATCCGTCTTGCTCTGATAACTATCTGCTGAGAACTGTGCAATAGAGATGTTTCCACCGGAGATATATTTTAATAAACAGCTAACAAAACGTTTTCTACTCTTTTCCTTTGTTCATAGAAAATGACGGCTATTTTTTATGAAAGCGTCATAAAGTGATTATAATTATGTACATCGATTTTTGTTTTTTTTTTTTTATAAATCTGATTCCAAAACTTGAACAAATAAAAAAGATAACAAAAATTAATACGATTATTATGTATAGAATGACGTTGTTCATTTTCTTGTATTTGTTAAAAATATATTAATTTGAAAATTTTTATATGAATCGGTAAATGTAGAGCTGTTGATTAACTTTACAGTATAAAATTAGTACATATGTTTTATAAAATAAACAAATCATTATTTCTTCACTATTTGTAAATCTATATCTATATTATCTATACTTATATTACAAAAAGGTAAACTTGGTTTGTTTGTATGTAATGGATAAACACAAAAACTACTTCACCGATTTTAAAAATTCTTTCACCTATAGAAAGCTATATTCATCAGCGAGTAACATGGGCTCTATTTTATTTTCAAAATAATTTCTACCCGTGCGAAGCTGGTCGCTAGTATAGTATAAAACAAATTCGTAATTTGTGCTCGCCATCATTTACAACATTTAACGAGAAAAATTTGTGTTTAAGTAAAAAGTTTAAGCTACTTTTGTAGTACTTTTGTAGTACAAAAGTAGAGAAATATTCAATGAAAAAAGTTAAGTTAGTTCAAGCCTGTACGTAGTTGGTTCGATCGCTAGTGCTACTATAAAACTGTACAAAGCCGTATGTGAACATTGAAGACATTTATTTATGATTTATGAAAAATGACTAGGGTAGGTGTTTTAGAGTTCTCTGATACCAAAATAACCGTATATCCTATTTGGAATTTTATTCTGTTGTTTGTTTATTCGAACTTTACTGAAAAATTACTTACCGAATGTATTTCAAATTTTCATACATACAAATTGCACTATTTGAAAGGCTAAGAGTTCCAGTTACATTAAAGGGATACGTCGTTAGGCTATTTTTATTACTTACAAGGGGGGTAAGTATCACGTACTTTGAAAGTGCAAAAATTTATTTTTTCTTACTAGGATAGGTCTTACGCACTTTTTTTATAATCCACGCAAATGAAGATGTGGCCAAAAGCTAGTTGCTAACAAAGTAAGATACTATAGATAAACAATATCATGTGAGGCACCTGTGTTATGAAAATAAGTACAAAACGCGATCGTTCAGGTCGGCGCGCTCGTCAATCTGTACGTCAGGCGTTTTGACAGCTCTAACCGGCATCATCGTCGACCTTCAAAACTAAAAAAGATCACATGTTTTTGTTATTCGTATTTTTCAGAAATATAAAATTTTGTTTAGAGACCAGACCAGACCCCAGACCTTAAGAAAAAACGTACTACCTATAGCATTAGATTTCACGCTCAAAATATTTCAAATTTTTTTGATTCAAAAGTTATGATGAATAAGATGATATAAGTATTAAAAATCCAATTATATAATGAAAATTGAATTTTTACGCTATGTCCTTAATGGGATTAACAGGTAGCTTCAATATTATTAATATTTTAAGTGATAGGTATTGTTGATTTATAACTCAAAATCTTGAAATTGTCCAGAAGTATACCACTTGTCAATTTTTGGTATCTTAGAAATCGAAATGTCCCTGAAAATAAAGTTACCTATATATCTAAGAACTTGTTGGACAGTTTTATGGTAAATGTATTCCATAGGTATACTCTCTTTCCTAGGTTTATTTAATTTCTATGGGAGTTTATTATGACTAAGGATATTAACTGGTTTTAAGTGAAACAATTTTATTTCTTTGGTTAGATAGTTTGAGTTTTCACATCACTTGTGACCATAACCTATGACCCCTAACTAGCTTAAAGTCTGTGTTCACAATGTTGACGTCGATTTGTCATATGTAATATAACTAACGGTTACTTATACCGATTGACCCGTAACTGGCAACGCTTACTCAATACTTCTAATACTTCTTCATACATCCCTTTTCATATTTTAATAAATTTTTTTAGAGCAAGAAAAATGTTTGTCGTAAAATGTATTGTTTTTGTATAGGTAAGTTTATGTGGTTTATAATTATAAATATGTATTATATTTTATAGTTATATAGGTAAGTATTATAAATTTACACAGGTTTTTTCTAATACTTATTTTTATATGTATACAAAAAATAGAAGTCGAGTCAATGTCCGTAGCATGAAAAAATCGTGGGAATGCAGCATCCATACGTCACATGAACGACAGCCTGACTCGGCGGCGAAACAAAAACACGACCGTGTGGTTACAATCTACTATTTTCATAATATCTAAATAAATTTTTGTTACTTTTCTTTGTTTAAAATTGTGATAAGAGGCGACTTTGTTGTGTTAATAATTTACCACGTGTAAGTTTACATTCAGTGAGTATCTAACTTTCGGTTAGTTAAATTTTTAGCAGATCGTACTGTGGGTAGAATATCCAGTACATCCAGACTCCAAGATGATTTACAAAAGTTCTTTTCTTAATCACGTGGTTGGAGATCGAACGCGGAATTCTCGGTTTGGAATGCAGAAACAACTGCGTAGTTGCTCTATGTACAATGTACATACATTACCAACGGGACAGTCCGTTTTTATAAAAATTGACTTCTGTTTAGGTCTATTTTATACTAGTAACAATACGTTTTAGCAAGTTAAAACGACTCAATCAACAACTTTTTGTTTATTACTGGCCTGTGATTGCATATTTCTATAGAAACCTCCGAGCACTTGCAATAACGTATAAATTCGGACAATTAAATGTTCAGAAAATTCATTACTATTAGAGGCTTAGAGGCTCGCCTCACGCAGCGACGGGACTCTGCGAGACTCACAGTGTCGCGAGATGGATGATAAGATTATCGTAGCATTTACATCTACAAGCAAGGAGACGGCTGAATATAACGTATGTATGTATACATATATTAAATTGTATTTAGTTATAATATGAAGCACAAGTGTATCTTTTTATTTTAATTGAGCAATTCATACACATAGTATACATACGTATCGTATATATATATATATCTTGACGCTGTATCCGTAACGAAAGAAGTATGTAATGGCCGCGAAGCATGGCACTCCGTACTCTCTGACTACCCCCTTAGGGATAATATACATAAATATGGACATACTGGTTTCTCCAAAATGACTAACGATTTGAATGAAATTTCGTCTTAAGATATTTTTTTATTTTCAGGTTAATGTAGAATAGGCGTTATCTCTGAAGAAGCTCGTTTTTGCAAAAATTTTTTTGTAGCATATTGATTCCTAGCGCCGCATCGTATTAAATATTTTTAAATATATACTTTATGTGTAGGTGCATAATTGACTCTAAATCATTAGGTATTGATAATTAAAAATACCTATTAAATTTTAAACCCCGACGGAAAAGAAAAGTGTTACAAGTTCGTCACTGTAGTTTGTCTATTTGTCTGTGCGCCTGTCTAATCTGTGTGTATGTCTATGTATTTTTATTTGACATGAGGTATCGTAGCTAACGGATTAACCAATTTACATACGCGGATTTTTTTGTTTCGAAGCTTCAATTTTCGAGAATGTTCTATGTTAGGTGAAAAGCGGTAGAGCCCTGTTCAGGAAATTTACCACTGAATTGCAGCTAAAAATCTTTGTTGGTAATCGAAGATTTGATTATGATCAGCATAAGGCATTATTAAAAACAGATAGGTAGGTACTACTAGTTTTCTTTCATTTAACTTAAAAATCCCTACTGACCAACCCTACATTTTCTGATAGGACGTTACACTATGGTATGAGGAACGCCAAATGTCGACTCAAATGCTCCACAGACCAGTTACGTATGTCACTTAATGCTTCAGTTAATTACTTAATAAAGGTATACAATTTCTTAATAACCATCTATGTAAGTCTAGGACCAAGAACCAAAATCTTGGTCTGAGATGTAACTACTTACAATTGTGATTCTTAGTCGGAGACTTACGAAGACCAAACGAAAACATTTTCAACTAACATTGACAATTGACAAACAGAACTGATATCAGTATATTAATTCCAAGCTGATATCTTCATGTTTTGTAATCATCTATGAAAATTTGCTGCTGAATTACATAACTATTAGAGGCTGAAACAATTATTACAGTGTGCAAAGACTTATACTTGTATATTATTTATATAATTTAATTTACTTATAATTTAAAGCGAATAATCTAAAATTCCGTCCGTCCGTCCTCTCTGACTACCCCGTTGGGGATACAGCGTGAAGTTATGTTATGTTATGTTATGAATAATCTAAAAAATCTCTACTTAAGACCTGTCGATTGTATAAAACATGTTATTGAGGTTTCGAGTGAAAATAATGCTTATTTATGTATTTTTTTAGTTAAATAAATAAGCACTACAAAAACACAAACCTTGGCCATGTCATGTTACTATTGTAAAACTTCCAAACAAATATTTATTAGTAACTATTTTATCTTTTCTTGTTCTCATACTGTTTTGGGTTAGTCTAGCGTGCATTTTTATACTACAAATACATTTTTCAAAAAACAGCAGTCTGTTTTTTAAAAGTTGAAAGTTAGTGAAAAAAATTATTTTTAAGTTCAAAAAGAAAACTATAGTACGAAGTTTTTAAAATATATTATTGTTTATGTTCTTCTTTCACAACATTGAGTCTAAGCTTCAGAATATATCAGACATCAATTTAAACGTTATCAGAAAGATGGATATGACTTTCGATAAAAACATTTCTTATTATTACCTAAATAATATATTTTATACACATCCATTTTATAACTAAAAAAATATGAAAAATAAATGTACACCATGAAGTGAATGTTTAATGACTAAGCTTAAGAATGTGGAGCAATAAAATCAATTTAAATATCAAGTAAATATATTTCATTTGTAAGTGGTACGTAACGAATATCAAGTACATTCATTCGTATTTCAATGTATAGATATTACGACGAATCACAATTTACAAATCGCAGCTAAGAAATACATTTAAACTTACATTATATTGTTATTGAGCTGGCCGGAAGGGTCTCTTCTGGTCCTATGTAATGGATATTATAGTTGATATTTATTTCAGTGTCAACAATATGTATCTATTCGTCGATTTTAAATTTCGCTTACGTTCTATAGAGAACTTTTGCTAAATATATACAATACATAAACCAAAGTAAATATTTACACGTTTTTGTTTTAAATAAACAATACTTTTCTAACAACAACACAATATAAATATGTACTGTACAATATAAATATGTACTGTAAATTGGATAATTATGCATCAACTTATAAATAACTCGATCAATAAATTGTATGACTTATTTGAATTAAAGTCGTGTCCACTTTACACCCACGCGGGATCGAATTTCAGCCTCTGGGCGCATTTTTGGGACAAACCAATATTTCTAACGAATATTAATAGCCTTTTTTTGTTTTTATTTTCAATTCCTCATTTTTCTTGTTTTTTTTTATGGAGCGCTGGGAATTCTTAACATACCTTTGGTGCTTAGGAATGTAGAACTATTAGGCGTAGCCTAAAATGGATACGAATACGTGTATTTTAGCGTATTTTTTAAAACATACAAAGGCACATATTTATTATTTAGTCTATACGTATCTTGTCGCTGAAGAATATATTATATGCAATTAGTTTTTTATTTTCTAAAATTCTCAAACAAAGAACAAATCTAAAACTTCGCTAAAATGAGTAGTTATAGTTTTCATAGCTTTTATAATATTCTTTAAGGTCATTAACATTGAGATAGCACACATTTGGACTCATACTTAGTAATTTGTACACGTCGTTATCACTCATTTTGTAAAAACGCATGTTTTCGTGGTTGCAAAAATTGGGTGGAAACGAATTTGTTTTTATTGTTGTGTTAGCTTTCGATTGTTATCCCGAATGTGGTTTCGAATCGTTGGACACTTTTTTTGGTTGTAATGTTAAACATATTTGAAACAATGTTGGACAATGGTTTCGTGCTCTTCATTATCGCAAACAAGGTGCAGAGGAATTTAAGTTTTTTGTATTACCTGTATTCATTATTTATTTGTAAAATTGGTTGACTACAATACACATATTTTACAGTAGCTAAACAAATAGTTAAATTATGTATTGAGAGCAATTAAAACGACCATTAGTTTCATCAGTAGGTACCATTAATGATGCAATTACTGAACACAGCACAACTATACTTTATAGCCCAATCGCATGATATCGGCAAGATCACACGATCACACATACATATTAATAGCGACAAGGTGTCTGTGAAAAAAGCCATGAATGATGCAGTGAGACCTCCGCCGTTCGCTCTACAAGACGAAAGAATTTCGCACAGTTAGGAACTTCAAAGACTAATTTTTTTTCTTATAGCTCATTTTATTTAATGAGTTACGGTCCCGTTCTGAATATAAAATTAACTTCTGTAATAAACAGCTTGTTAATTCTTATAAGGGTCGCAATAGCAGCAGTACTTTATTATCACTTAAGTCGCTCAATCACGAAATATTTATATCTATACAATACGTACGTTACGTTTGTTATGTACTTTGTAAACAAAAATACTTGTCATTATAAAATACATGCGTAGTAAAGTGTCATAAGAAACGATAGTAATAAGATAGAGAGAGGCAAGCGTAGGCTGCGCCAACACTAGCACATCCCGCAGTCCCTAAGCTATTGTTACATAGTGACCGAGGGCAATTTATGTCGTTCTGGTGTCTAGATTTGTTCGTATGACTTACTAACTTGTCCCCTAGGTACTCAAGTTTATAGAATAGAAACAAAACAGGCCAAAAACGTTTAGTGCCCAAGTCACATATGCGTACATTAGTTATGTAAGCAGTTATTATTTATACAAATATAGCCCAAACTGAGATTGTTTAATCCGAATTGAATCCGAACTGTAGTAGATAGTAAATGTTTATTATAATGTCAGATGTTACGAGCTGTCGATGTTCCATGACTAAATGATTCGAAGTGGGCGTGTCGGGCGGATATTACTAATAGTTCGGATGTGTACCCGATTACTTGGTCGATTAAAACCATTACGAAAGCAGGTGAGTCGCACCAACAGAAGATCTATTTGATTGATTACGTGGATGCGATGCCTATCTCGTCTGAACAAAACAGCTCTAGAACGTACGTATTTATAATTCTATTAATATTCTGTTACATACTAAAAGGTAAGAGAAATCTTCTACTTAATATGAAAAAATATCTTAGCAAAAGTTGTACTCGTTAGGTACATTTCAAATTGTATATTCATTGAGTACCATAGCACGATGCGGGTGGTATGGGCTATGGAAACAGGGTTAGGTAAAAAGCTATACACCAGGTTATTTTAATCTCAGCATTGGTTGGAGACATTAAGACTTAATTTTTTTAATCACGTCGGCTGCCTTGTGTTTTGAATTAATCACATGTAGTTATGCAATTCATCATAACGTTGGCTGTCAACCGTTTGGTTCATAAATCATTGCTATGTTTTTATCGATACGACTTTGTAATTAACTAATTGCTTGAGTCACATTACTGATGCGAGATCCGTATCGCTTTAAGATATTCGATACTCGTTGATGGCAGCCAGCACTGGATCGATGCACGACTTTTGATGCCACAATGCGTTGTAGTTTTTGCACGCGCTCCGAAGCTCTGTTCGCACCATTGCTTTGACGTTTCGTGAAATTCCTATACGAAATAAAAAAAGTCACGTTTGCTCCCTCGGGAATGCATAGTTTCCTCGCTATGTGTCTCGTACCTCCAAGGAGATATTTTTTTTTTAATGAAACGAGATAGACTGCGTTGGATTACCATCATTGGATAATTTTATTCCAGAAACGCTCACTTTGTTATTCAAATAGTGTTCAACTAATCCATAAAGGTAAATGAACATATTATGTATAATGTGCATCAGATCTCATCAACTTTGTGTCGAATTTTCAACAGTGCTACGGGGTTGTGTTACAAAAATAAAAAAGTGTTCATAGTTTTTGTTGTCTCTAGTGACAATGCAGTGTGCTGCTCTCTGTATTTGGGGTAGCAAGTGATTTGTGTGTGTATTTTGTGCGTATGATATTATTTTGGACATGCTTGTAAGGGTGAGATTGCGTGTGTGAGCAGAGGGTTGTAATGTTGCTACCGACGGGTGATGGGTCGGCCACGCCCATGATATAATCATTTGTTTTTACCCAAGTATTTAGGGTAAAATATCTGACGGAAAATTAATTTTTGCATAACACTTTTTCATGTACTTACATTTTACTCAATCTTTCATGACTGCGATTTTAATTTTTTTTATGTCAAAAATAAAGTGAATCTAACTCTACTACTTAGTAGGAATTTTACGAGCACCTATACATCCCAATTTATCAGTTTACACATATATATACATATCCTCACGCTGTATCCCTAACGGGGTAGTCAGAGAACACGGAGTGCCAAGCATCGCAATCCTTACATACTTCTTTTCCCTGCTCAAATTTCATCATTCTCCTTATACACTTTCGCCGAGGTATGCGAATGCTATTGACATTTATGTCGGTTAGCACCCTGGCTATATTGGATTTTGCCTTGGTGTTTTTTGACTTCTGCAACCACTCTCTTTCGCTTTGTATATTTTCTTTGTCAATCGTTCATCACTCACTTTTTCTGTGTCCAAATAATCTAAGCATTACTTCTATATTTACAATTATACTGTCATCAAACCTTGTCATACTGCGTATCTCTCTATTGCTTATTTTCTCACTTTACTTACAATTAAAAATAGTATTAAATAGAAAAGTACCTAGCAATGGAGATATAATGGCATTCAATAGTACGGTATAAAATCCCCTCCACACACACACATTCACATTTTATTGTTGGTGGTATTTTTATACAATTTATCAATCCGGGGCAGATGGTTCCAAGCTCATATAAACACCTTTTGAAATGCACCCAGCTATTATAGAGATACAACATTATCATATGCGGAATAAAAACGATCGAGTTATTTAAAATATCGCCATTAGTTGACTACATGCTCGGTACAAACTATATTTTTTAATAACTCAATTTTAAAACCTTTATTTGGAAAATATGTGCATATCTATACTACTATATAAATCGCTAGCGTCTATCTGTAATTTAAATTTTTTGTCATATTTTGTAATAAATATACGTTTTGTGACTCAATGACTTCGATTCTACCATTTTTTAAATTTCCTTTATAGCTGAAGAACGGCTTGACCGATCTTGACGAAAATCTATAGGTAGTAAGACCATATAATTGCGCTCATGATAGGTTATTTATTTTTCAGGAAATTTACCCCTAAAGAGGTGAAAAGGGGGATGAAACTTAGCATGGGAAATGGTAAACCGCTGAACCGATTATGATGAAATTTGGCAGGTGGATAGTTTGACATCAGAGAACGGCAAGCGCTACTTTTTTATCAAATACTACCTTTAAGAGGGTGAAAAGTGGGATGAAATTTTGTACGGGAAACGCTATATCTTGGTAATGATAAAATTTGGTGCGGTGATAAGACTTTTTTTATCAAAAACACAAAGGCTACTTTTTTTATCAAAAATCTGTGAAAAGTAGGACGGGAGGGAGGGGAATGAAACTTTTTACGGAAAATGCTAAACCGCTGAACTGATTGTGATTTAGCATGGATATAGTTTGACACCTGGGAACCACCTATTACGTTATAATTATCTAACTCAGTATTATTTTATTAACAACCTATTACGACACAACAGCTAAAATGGTTTAACCTGATCTAACCGATTCGATAAAATAACGAAGTACCTATTATTAGAATCCTCTTGAAGCTGGAAGTGATATAAACCTAACGTCATGAAAACTTAATTATAACGGTTTAGAGAAAGTTATAGAAATATAGCTTTTACATTGAGTGTACTTGTTTTGATTCTTGAAAAGAACAGTTAATTTCGTCATTGCAATTATAGAATTAAATTGCTAAAAAATTGCGAAAGCAAGATTTTTCCGATATTACAATTTCGGTGTAGTTTTTGTCTGGTAAAATAATGACTTGGAAGACCTCTAGCGTAGGAAACCTACACTTGCTGTTACACTTGCTGTTTTCCACGTCCCGGCAATTTGCAAGTCAGCGGGTGCTGCAGCCTGCACTGTCGAGAACTTGAAACGGCGTAAGTATATGACTCTCTTCAACAATTTTATATTTAAGCCCTTTGCAGTTATAACTTTGGGACCTCAGGGTCCCCAGCGCGTCGACTGGTTTCTGAAATTTGTGACCGGTTGAGCCTTCGGGAGACGTCGTGCTGGTATCCTCTTGCACCAGCGAATTAGCTTGACTATTGAAAGAGGTAATGCTGCCAAGTAGTCTCCTAGGCACCTTACGCATCGGCATCGGCATCATGACGACCTCCGTGGCGCAATGGTTTAGCGCGTCGAAAAGTAAAACGGGGGTTGCGGGTTCGATTCCCGTCCCGAGTCTGGGTGTTTATGTATAATATGTATTATTTACAAAAGAAAAGTATATAAGTAGTATATCAGTTGTCTAGTACCCATAACACAAGCGCTATGCAGCTTACTTTGGGACTAGATGGCGCTGTGTGAGATGTCTGAGTATTATTATTATTATTATCTTTTTAACGGTGACTTCGAGGAAGTCTGTTATTTAAAATAATACTTAAAAATAACGTATTACGTTACAATAAACGTAAATATTAACATTTAGATATGTAAAACTCAGACGTAGGTAATGATAAGAGAAAAGTAATATTATTGTTACCCGACTACGATAAAACTAAAAGAAGGATTACGTCGGTATTTCACTATGGACTGTGACATAATTTAGATATTATATCCTGAAATACAAACGACATCCTACGATTGACCTTCACACTATGAGATATATCTTTTCACTCAGTTCAATTGTGATCGGCATTGTATCATAACGACGTCGTAAGAGCGACGCAGAAGCACAAAAGTGTGTGCACAGTGCACAGTGTGTGCACAGTGCACGTTATAGAAGACAAAATATAATCTCGTAAGTATCGCCCGGTTGATCAAAATAATGTTTATAATTAGGTTTATAACATGCATTAAATTAAATTTTTATATGCATATAAAAGGTTCTATTACGAGAGACGGTGAGCGATAGGTAGTATTTATATCTCAGCAGGTAATATGTTTATATATTAAATTACTTCTCATATTGAAAAGCCGGCTTCATGGAGCTTGATACGTTTGGTTGACAGATTACTTTCGAATATACACAGCATATAGTAGTATTTTTTTTATTAGTAAGCTTATTGAAAAGTGAAAATAATCAATTAAGGAAATTATCATCTGTAGTAATTAAATTAGAGATAAATCAGTTCAATCAATTCAGTCTATTAATACCATACTGATAAGAGCTTATTCTTATTAAATAAGTTGTACCCTGTTAGGGATACAGCGTGAAGATATGTATGTATGTATAATTAAATAAATAAATAAAAAGGCATATATTCTACTAAGTACTTAATTTAACAATACAGATAATTATAGCATGCATTAACGTTGAATTTTCATATACCTACTGCGAATATAATTAATACTATATAATACATATCAGCATACTACATACAATACAATATTTTTATTGTAGGCCTTATAATTACTAAAGTTATCTCAATTTATCATTATTATTATTATTAATTTCAAATATTATTAATATTTATCATTTCTTGATGTGAAATGTGATTAAATTTAAGTAAGTACTATTTTAATCTTTCTTTAAGTAGTAGTCGCCGCCTTGGTGTAGGCCCCCCCCATTTTATTCCAGTGCTTTCTGTCTTTAGCTTTGGTCATCCAGAGCAGTCCTAGTCTTTGTATAAATACATCTGCCCATCTTTTTCTTTTTCGTCCTTGTGAATTTAATCCCTCTTGGGACCAATTCTATAATTTTTTTTGTCCATCTACATGACCGGCCCAGCTAAATTTCAGTGCCTTCACTCCTGCCACATCTGTCGTATTGGTCATTTTCCGCACCATTGTTTATTCGATCTAATAGTTCGATTCCTAACATGCTCTTCTCCATCTTACATTGACATATTGCTAGCTCATCTTCTTCACATTTTCTTAACGATCGACTTTGACAACCATATGTTAAAAACAATAACATTGCTCCTTCATAAAGCGTCTTCTTGATTATTTTTTAATTATTTCCTTTAAACTCCAGTATTTATTCCATACCATAGCGATTCTTCTCTGTATTTCTACTCCAGAGTGATTTTCGAAAGTAACAGACTGACCCAAGTAAATATATTCATTAACGAGTTCCACATTTTGAGTTTCAACCATTACAGGATGGTTTTCATTTATGTGATTATTTTATTTTTAGTGATATTGATAGCAGGCCCACTTTCTTACCTTTTCTGTAAGTTCATGTAGAATGGTTGCCAAGTCAACTAGGTTTTTAGCAAAAATTACCATGTCATCCACTAAACGGAGGTAGTTCAAGCACCCTCCATTCATTCTCAATCCTTTTTTAGTCCAATTAAGATTCCTGAAGATGATTTTTAGAACTGCTGTAAATATTTTTGGTGATAATAGATCACTTGGCGGTAGTGGATCGCCTTATTGTTATTACCGTTACTTACAAGTTGGTACATAAAAGGCGATATGTGTAAACGGATATTACCAATAATTACATTTTTTTTACATGAAATTACCGCTATATTATAACCCAAGTTATGCTTAACTGCAATACAATTTATCGGCAGACGCTGAATCTCGCATTATCTAGCAGTACATTTTGCGCAACCTAAAAGGCAATGTTAAATACAACTGTTACAATACAATTATTTTAATAACAATACAACATAAATAACAATACAATTAGTTGTTTACAATTATTTTCATTTTATTTCATTTCAATAATATTTTATTTGAAATTATTATAATAAAAATAATATTTCATTATTATTAAATCAAGTAGATCTAACATATGAAAAATATGTAAGTATATACTAATTGCATTGCAAATTATGACTTACATAATATATTATGTTCTAACATGTTTATATTTTAAAATCGTTAAACTGTAGTGTTAATGGTGCCAAGTAGAGTTTCATTTCAATGATTTTATTGTTAAGAAGTGCATAGCATGTGTTTAGTTAGACGCAATAAACTGTAAGAGCTGCACTCGACGGTTCATACAATGCGGCTGCTAGGGCAGATCGGGAAGGGTTCCGTATTGTTGGTAAATATTTTGAAAGCGTCATTTTATACGGCATATTAGCTCTGCGTTTGATGGTCGGGGGACGTCTTCACTATAGTTGAATCGTATCATCATTACCACATTGTGTGGTTCGCCTTTAGTGCAGAGCACACCCTAACTTCTATATAAGTGTTGAAATTAACTAGAGAATATATCAAGGTTTTTATGTCTTCCTGGTATAATTTTAATTTATTGAACCATATTTGTTTCAGCTTGCTCGTTTTCGATCTATGTTCTATTGTTTTGTTTTTAGCTAATCTAAATAAATTACATACGTATTTAATTTCGATGGAATGTCTTGGCGCTACTCAATACATGTGTCAATTGTTCATTTTCAAAAATTCGGTTGTTCAAGTATTGATATGAAAAAAGATTAGCCTAAATAATCCATTCAATCATTCATTGCACAAAGATACAATCGATACAATCATGTATTTTTGATTAAAATAAAAGATCGCGCGATTGCATGAGTAATAAGTATTTTTAAAGTTTTTGCTATATCAAATACTGCTGCATTTGTAATTTTATTGTTTAAGTTTTGAAATATAATGTGTACCTATATACGAATTCATTATACAAAACCAGAATTACACACTATTCACATTATACGGCACATACACAATCAATTAAATATCGACTTATACCGAGATCCAGTCTGTCAAATGATTGTATCGGTGGATGATACCACAGATGATACGTTATTTGTTCAAATGTGATCACAAATAATTGCAGTCAATTGGCCGAATCATGAGCGACGAAGGTTCAGCTACTTTTAGCAGTAATATGTAATCGAGGTTAAAGACGGAGGACCAGATAGTGACAGTTTACTGACCTCTCGCCTATATCTACTAGTTCCTTGTAATAGGCCCTATCTCTTAACTGACTTCTGTCATCTGCAAAGGAAGATGTACAGCTGGCACATTCTATATTATTCTTTCTTGCCGAAATTCGTATGGAAGCAATGTAATTATTTAATAAGTATGAAACTATGAAAATAGTAGTAATAACTATAAAAAATGTTTAAAGTGTTTAAACATTTTTTATTGTGATTTATGAATTATGTGGTTAATAATTATATTATGCAAAAGAACTAAGATGACATTAATATATTCTTCTTTATGATTTGTGGAAATAAAGTGATTGTCAGTAGGTACCTTGGGTGGACCACGCCGGCGGCTATTTAACACGGCGCGCGCCAAGCTCAGCTCTGCCTTGGGCATGTTCCATCATCTGATTAATCTAACATTACAGTTTTCGTTTGTGCCAGTTATATCACAATATCTACAAAGTATTTACGTGCGTAATTTTATTTTAAATTTTCAAATTTTGGATTCGGTAACTGTAGTAATAAGTAATAACTTTATTAACTGATCTTATTAGCATTATTATTGTTTCGCTATTTCAAAAAAGAATATATATTTTGTTGTCATAAAGAACGAAAAGAAGATGACTCTTAGGATCAGGAAAATAGTGAAATAGCGAATATTAAACTTGATATAAAAAAACAGTACGTTATACAAATAAATTACAGTAAACAGTTCCGCTACTGATCTTTAATTTAAAGTATCATTTTACGCGAAGTGTTTCTAATAAAAATATCAATTTCGCCGCACGCGCAGCCCGCAGCCCGCTGCTCCTGCGAGATACCATCGGTCGCTATTACATACGGAACCACCATCACAAAAACTCTAATGTATGACACATTGTCACTTCTTAATCTAGATAAGGCTCAATTTGTATTTAGTTTTGTGAATTTTATGGGAACTGCAGTAACGTATTGTTTTAGAAGTAAAGCTGATGTGAGGTTTCGACGCCATGTTATTATAGTTTACTACATTAACATAGTAAGTAAGTAACAGAACCTAAGTATTTACATAATTACAAATTTAGTGCTTAACTTGGGGCCGTACGTTTGAAGTATTCACTCAAAGAGTTAAAAGTTTCACAACAGCCTTGCGCAATAACTTATGAAAAATAAAAAGGTACAATAACACAAAATAACATTTTCTGTCTCTCGACAAGGCCACTCTGGATATTTGCATTACCATAATTATAACTATAATGACCTCGAGCTCCCTGTTAGCTATTCTTAACGTTCGCAACAGATTTATAGACAGTCATAAAATAGTTCTCCTAATTTTGCCACAAAAAAGGTTTTCTTCATTCAAAGCCCGTGCGAGATAATAAAAGACGGGGGCACAGGACAAAAGTCTGAACGCAACTCTAAACAGCGACGGCCGAGAAAAAAAAACATCTGGCTATGGTGTCGGACGCCAGCCATACGAATTCTTGAACCGATTCCTCAAAAATCAATATTTTAAAGTTAAGTACCAATACTTTATAACAATACGCAGCTATAACGTGCGAGAGAGCAAGCATGTGTACCTACGAGGCTATAGAACTGGACATTTTAATTTATGGTATTTTTTTTATCTAATGTCACACTGCTGAGACGAATCTTTAAAGTTTTGTAATGAATTGAATAATAGGGTTCTGACTGGATCTGTTTTTGTCCATACCGAGAAACGGACTTCACAAGTTGACTGCGGGCATTTTATAGGACGCCAGTTAGCTCCGTTTTGTTTGTGTTCATATCGCATTACAAGGATCTTCTTTGACAACTGTTTGTTGTGTGTTGGTGTCATTGTGTCAGCGCAGGTTATTGTCGAGGCGTGTTCGATGTACAACGGCCCGTCGCCGTCGGCTGCCTGGCAGCCGCGGGGGGCGATTCATTATGAATTAATGAGAATCGAAATGTTTCCGCAGATCAACACTCGTTCGCTTGAATGGCTGCGACGTCTTACTACTCGGCTAGGCTGCCGGACATGGAACGTTTATCCTTGACTTCCAATCTCACAGAATTAACCTCGAAAATATATATTTGTTACTGGTTATTATCCTTATTTCCGAATGCACTAAATCCGGCTTAAAGGACCAAACGAACTGATAATATATGTAGACATAAGATTGATATCGTTACTTAGGTATTACTTCGAATGGCGCGGATTCCTTCCGCGGGTGAAACCGGCGCTTTGCAAATTATTCATATAAAAACGTGAATTTATACGCACTTTGTGTTTACCTATTTACAGGTCGACCCATGCCGCATTGTAACATAACATTAGTGCACCGTTGCTTTTGTTACTTCATTATAGTTTGATAATCATTATTAATTAGTAACCATTGGCTTTCCATTTAGATTTTGAGTCGGTGAGGTAAGAGACGAAAACAGTATTGCTTGCATAAAGAAAAAAAGTTGTGTTTTGGATACAAGACCAAAAACAAATTATATATATAATTGTCTATATAATTAGCTGAAATTCTTATTAGAGAATTAAGTCAGCGTATTAATAGTTATTAAATTATAATAATAGACATACTCGTCTGAACTTACCGGTATGTGTCCTTTTGTGAATCTTCAAGTTTTCTGATCTTGCAAAGACTTTTCCACATCCGGGGAAAGGGCAGGGGAAGGGTTTCTCTCCTGTGTGCACGCGTATGTGATTTACGAGTTTGTATTTCGCTTTGAAGGGTCGCCCGTTGCGCGAGCAGCCCTGCCAGAAGCATGCGTGCGTCGTACATTCTGGTCCACCAACGTGTTCTACTGTCAAATGTGTTACGATTTCGTGCATGTTCGAAAACAATTTGTTGCATAATTTTCTTGGCGGTGGCTGGTCTGGGTCGAGCCACTGACAGCGCATGTCGCGCCGCGGTGGTGCTCGAACATAACGGAGGAAGGCGTGCGGTGCATGAGCGTGGGAATGCGGTACCAATGGCGGTGCACTGCCTTGATAATGAACGTCGCCACGCCAGTCCCAGCCTTGTTCTATGGGCTGTTGAGGAAACAATTCCCCACAGCCTCCGTAGTCCCGTAAATAGCCGGGTTGATACGAGTGCAGGGGGTAAGGTTGGTAGTGCGGGGGGTGGTGCGGCGGGTGTGGAGCGGCGGCGCGGTGCTGCGCGCCCACTCCACACGCCGGCTGCGGCGACATCTTCAGCCCATAGGAGGCCAGATGTGCGTGATTTGTTTCGAGGAAAGCATTCATGGCGGGGGTGGCCGACGCCGGCGCATAGCCCCATTCGCCCGCCACCATCCACACGGCGGGGATTCCCCGCTGCCAACGCTGATGTTATCAATGATAATACTATTGGCGCTAGTTGAAGCTCTTAGATATGGATTTTGTCAAGTCTTCGCATATGTTTCTCGTTCATCTGTCATCACTTGTGCTGCAATCCTGTTAAAAATAAATACGTAAGAATTATTAAACTGTATAAATAACTGATGACAATTTATCAACATTTTATGGATTTGAAATCTTCTAAAAAATCGTCCAACTTAATGGCAACTACAGCCTCCCGGGACAAATTCAAAACCATTTCTAAAAATAATAACACCAGTCGCGCACCCATAACCGGCATCGGACATTTATAATAAAAAAAGTGAGCCAGGTACTTTTGGACATTAAATTAAACTGTGGGTAAATTTATAGGACATTTTTATACGCCTGAGACAAAAATGTCGATTGTGTTCGTGTATATTTAATTTTAGTTTATTTGTTGGGCAGGCTCCAGAATCTTTTATAGCTGAAGTTTAAGAGTTTGGATACTTTATTAAAATAGCTTCATATCTAAATATTAAAACTGTTCTTGTGGAACAGACGAAATGGTTACCATTTTATTACTAGTGGATATGTGTTTTTACCGATTTTTGATTACAATGTTTCTAGCAAAAGTAATACAGTAACGATAGAAATACTTTCTATCGTTATTACAGATAGCGATAATGTAATTACAGATTATTACCATTTTGAAGAATAAATCGTTTCCGTAAAGACTAATTTCTATGCTTACATCGTATATATTTTTAACCTTGTCATTTCATCCTTTATCACTCTCGTCATCAAGCTTATTTTTTAAAGTTTTGCAGATTAGAAAAAAAAATAAGTAGAAGACAGCAGGTGAAAGCAATTTTCTATTAGTTCGTCATAAGCTTATTCAGAAAATAATATTATTCCTACTTTATTTAAATACAATTTATATACTTTCTCAGCTTTCGGAGAAGCCTATCCACGTATGGTTGTACACAACTACAAAATAATCCTGCAAAAAATTTCAAACGGAATACCAAAAGAATAGGACGTAGGTCGGATTTATAATGTTATGTAATGTAACTTCAGAACTATAGTTTAAAAATGTGGCCAATGTATTTCACTCTTATTTACTAAGGAAAGGCGTAGATAACACTGCCAGTAATACAAAGGTATATATTTTCTCAATGGACTAGTATTTACAAAAATATTTCGTGTTTGCAATTCTAGTTCATATAATTTTAAATATAAAGAAAAAGGTATACATAAAGCAATGATATTACATAAACCATGACTGTTTATTTTTTCTTCCTGAATCACTGACGTATTGTGTTGATGTCACGTTACATAGTAAGTATTTTAATAAACCGTCCAATAACTATAATTTACTTGCTTTGTCCAATAATTATAAATTCTGTGCAATGACTACGTTTTTAGTCTCTTCTTTTTCATACTAATGTTATATAAAAATGCCTTAATATAAGAATATTTTTAGGCGTTGCAATGGTAGTTCATTTTATTTAGTTTGAGACAGAACTGGTATTTTATACGGTGCTATTATAGCAGTTAAAAAAGACAATAATTTCTGGTCGCTGTATCCTACGACTTTGTTTATCCAACGGTCTTACAAACGAAATTTTAAGTATATGTATACATATATACAATTTACACAGTAGGTAACGGTTTACAGACTATACAATTTATGAACTAAAATGTTCATTGTAAAAATAAATTATTTTTTTAATTAAATAATTTTATCGACTTATTTCCGTAATTTCTATTCACTAAAAATGAACACCAGTTCATTAATTCGCGCGTGTTCATTATAAAAATGATATCTGATTGATTAATTAACTTTTACGTCTAAAATGTCCGATTTATATTATTAATTGTTAGTTAGTGGAAGCAACGCGATTAGGTTAAGAATTTGCTATGATTTGGGGATCGAATTCGGAACCCTAAGCTTAAAAGATTGAGTTTTCTATCAGAGGGCTAATCAACTATCTAAGTAAGTCCTTCTTAATAATACAATAAAATCTAATCTATAGGCAATGATGTTATATTTAAAAAAGAGGTAGATAGGTTACGTTAGTACTATAATGCTTGTAAAATATTGTCCCGGTTACGCACACACATAAGCCACACGTTTTGTTTATACACACTAAAAAAATGATGAAGTGTAAATAAGATAGCATGACAATTACCATAGCCAAAATGAGACAAATATACATTGCACTGCGTCGCTATACAATGTAAGACTTAAATTGCATTTCAAACTAACAAATCACGCGGCTCTCTAAAACCATTGTGATTGGTCAATTTTACTTTCTTACTGCATTTTACGCGAATCCGTGACTTAATTCATAGAATATTAGTAATTAATGCAACAAAACAGACATATTCGAAAAATATGATTGATGCCTAAGGGTAAGACGGTAAAAAAGGATTTATGTTTGATTTATAAAATTAATTTTTTTTGAGTCATGTACATTTAGAAACAGAATTATTTAAGTACATACATTCGTAAAACAATTTTGTTATAAATTTGAAAATGATAAAAATAAAACACTAGGTATTTTCATGTAGTTTTTTTTTTATTTTGTGGGATTATTGGGATATAAGACTCACTGATAAAGCTTCTGATTCGTTTTAAAAAATACGTTTATAACTTATATACCAACTAAATAAACGTAATCAAATGTTTAATAGGCACTGCATGACATTGACGGTTCTGTAAAATAACTTTTTATATTCTTTGACCAAACATAGTATATTGCTCTCTATCGCACTTGGTAACTGGGGCATTATCTATCGCATTTCATTTTCTTATGATTTAATATTTTACTGATATTTTAGATTTTGGAAAAAATGGTGACACGAATGAATTAAATAAGTATACTTACGCATGATACGTAATTCGTGAACCTTTGGAAATCTTGCTAGTATAGTTTCTGCAGTATCTAATAACACAGGACGGCATTTTAATATTAATATTTGGAGCGCACATACGAGTTGACACTGTCACGTTGTTACACGAATGAGCTCCAGGTTGGCTAATTAGCAAAGTTTTAGGGTGCCAGTTTTCGAGCGCAATAACTCATCTAACTCTTTTAAATGTAACATTGTCTATAGGTATATTAATACGTGAAGCGAGAACTTTGGTTCCCTTTTTGAGAAAATTGCGCTGACGGAGGAAAGTTAAATTTGGTACATTTAAAGTTTATATGGAGAAGGACAAAGAAAGCTAATATTTTTTTTAATAAGCATTAGAAATACATTAAATTAGGTGAATCACTCATTGTTTATGTATATAATATAAAAACCGTATAAAAATATTATGTATAAGTAATTTAAAACAAATAAACTATATGGACGAGGCGTTCTTAATATCATAATAGGATTTGATTGTATACCTAGTACCCGTTCCCTGAAAAAACATTACATGTAGTTCTGATTAAAGTCGGTTAACGTCATGAGTGATAGTCAATGAGTTTGTCAATTGATATACGCTTGCATAAAATTGCAACTGAACTAAAACACTATAAAAATAAAATCTTTAAACTCTAAACGAAATTTTTAAATTTAATGTACTTTGTTCTACTTCGTAAATTAAATAATATATATCCATAACCGTTCATGGCTGGATTCTGCATTATACGGATTTGCTCGAGCACTGTAGGTAGGTATTAATTACGTAATAATACTATGAACCAACTACCAAATATAAATTAACAGTAGGTATATCAAACAAAATTAGAATGAAATAAAAAAAAATAGAATACAATTTTTAAAAGGGAATACTTTAAAGCTAATTAAATCGTTATATACCTAAGTGCTGCTGAAAGCACATCTTTAAATATCGTATTTAAACAATAACAATCTACTTATTTATTATAATTAGACGGTATATAGTACCGAGCGTACATACTCAAAATAAATATTTTCATTTCTATTTAAGATATTGCTTTTGACACTTTGCTACTCGTGTACTATATTAGGTAGAGTACATACAAGTACTTGGTGAACATACCAAGAGTATCTTAAACTTTTACAAAATATGTATTATATACATATTTATATAACATATGTTAGTGTAGGCAAAATTCAAAATAAGCTTAAAAAAATATCGATCATTTGACTAAGGATTTTTTAGTTTCTATAATCGCATTACGTGAAAATAATCTTGTTTGTATATTGTTTAAAACATTTCACCGTAGTACGTGGGATACGGTACAGTTCTACCTGAGTCCGTTAAACAATGTCACTCCTTTCAGATTTCCATCTAATCTGTACATTATCTGCTCGACTCCCCGCGGTGTGGCCGCTTCGTCACAAAGCAACGGGTTGACAGTTCTTTGCAGACGAGCATCCAGCAATGGGATTACAACAAAACTGACATTTGCCGGCTTTTAAATAAAATTCAGAGCAAATTCTACTTTAAAATCATTAGCATTAGTCACTTTCCAATTTTTTATTTGCTGACGCATGCAACTTGTTCGCAATTTAGCAGCTGCCAGGCCAATGTTTTTCACAGTTTTAAGGAATTAGTCATATAATCACATTAGAACCACCATTCAGATGTGCACTACTTTAAAATGTTTTCGTTCCAAAGCCGCTCTTAAAAAATTCTCTCGTTTATGACTCGATGATTACATTTTGTAACCTTAATCTTGGGCCCATTGTTAATATAAAACGACAACTCTTTTAATATTACTTGGCACTATTTGCACAAAAAATGCAGTTAGTTTAAAAAAAAAGATTTCATTTTTTTAGTAAAATTTATAAGTTTCCAATTTACATATTTATATACTACCTATTATAAAAGCGAAATACCGAAATAATCACGAAATCTAAAAACTACCAAAACTAAGATCATGAAATTTGGTCCGATTGGGTATAGTAGTTAGGGTAGTAAAGATATTTGAAAATTTACATTTTAAGGGGAAAGGGGTACTAACTAAAGGGGGGGAGTCTCATTAACTAGGTACTTAATGTATCGGAACCTAACACCTACATAAACACTGTAAACTTTTCTTATACTTATCATTATACAAAATTCTGTTGAAGAGCTTAATGTAACGTTTGTTTGTTACCATTATATAAAACTAACTGTTGCACGCTACTTCGTCCATGTGGAATCAAAAAAAGTAGCCTATGTCCTTTCCCAGTCTTATTATCTCTATTCTAAATTTCGTCAAAATCGGTTTAGCGGTTCAAGTGCTTCGTTTCTTTTAATAAGCAATGTACTTAATTTCACAGCCGTATTCCGTACCATAAAGGTTTCATATAAAGTACAACCTCCCAACCCTTTTCCAGACTACACCCAATCGGACCAAATTTCATTACCTTAGTTTTGGTAGTTTTTAGATTTCGTGATTATTTCGGTATTTCGCTTTTATAATAGGTAGTAGGTACATATATGTAAATAAGGAAATTAAATAAATAAATAAGATTAAATCAACAATACATGTGCTTATAATATAAGACACACAAGTAGATTGGAAACAATTTTGAAAAACATTTTGCATCGGTGCTTCACTTTTTTGTTATGGAGATTGACAATTTACATAAGTTCTTTAAGTTTTTTTGTTCAATATATTAGGTATATACATAAAACATATACATGAAAAAATAACAATATGACACATTACAGTCTGGCCGCTGAGAGAATGCGTTCCAGACAGGTCGTGCTCGGATGGATGATGTAACTTTGAAATGGCATCGAATTTACGATAAAAATATTTTTACCCAATTAACGAACAATTATCATTAAAAACTATATATTATGTCAATTGACAATAAATGTTATAATTTTGCGCTAAATTTAATTTAAATAAATAAGAAATCAATTTTTTTTAATCCATATTGCGCTGTTACAAGGTTATGTGAACTATTTCTATGATTTCTATGTGAACTATGATGTGCCAAAAATAACAGGCAATTGTAACATATAAAATAAAACCTCTAATACCCATACCTGTAATACCTCCTCAAGCCAATAGGAATCTGATTAAACTTTTTCGTTTGTCAGCCATAAATATTTTTATTGTTGATTTTTATATTAAATATTTCTGAATAGTATCTCTTGCATTTTCATTTTTTTACGCTGGGCAAACAACTATTGAAACGTATGTTACTCATTTCTTGGGTCGGTTGAAGAAATAATATAACAGTGTTACTTTTTGCCCATCTCTCATGACCAACTGACAGACGTCAGGAACGCATTCTCTCAGCGGCCGGACTACAGTAGTTGTACTACACTGATATTTGCCAACTTAGCCTTTTTACATATAATTTCTTAATTTTTTTTCTAGTCTCAGTAGCAAATAAAAAATATACCTGTATCCAAACTTCTGTTATCTATACTTCTATACTGACCCTATACTGACATTATAAATGCTAAAATGTTTCTGCCTGTGTGTTACGTTTTCCACAACTGATTTTACAGATTGCATCCTGGCGAAGGAAACATGCTAATTTAATAGAAATAATAGAAAATAGTTAATTTCTCTGCAGCATATAAAATTAACGGTATTAGAACAAAAAGATTTTAATATTCTATTTGATTTTTTTTTAAATAATAACCAAGGAAATTTTTCTTTGCACAAAATATCTCACGACTATTAGTTAGGTCGAAACATAAACAGTAAATATGTTTAAGAAACGGACATAATTCACAATATGAAATTAAGAAGTTCACAATTCGCGACTGCCGTCGGATTCCGTACCGTACATAGGAACGTAATAATGACATTTGAGCCTATTACCTTACAGTAGTACAGTACTGTTAGTAAATAATTAATCTGTGCTATTACTGTGTAATTTGTTAACATCAGAAAAACTATAACTATTTTTTATTACCTTAATTACATATGGTTAAACATGTGCATTGTAAAGTATTTTTGTCAGTCAAATCTGAACTTTAAAAACAAACCTGTATTAAGTATAAGGACGGCAAGAATTTTTTCATCATAAATATTAATGCATGGTAGGTACTTATTTAAAAATATTCATTTACCAAAGTCAGTGTGAAAAATAGCAGTCGTGAAATTAAATTACAAAAATTTAATTAGTTATTGTTTCAGTGTTAGATTATTTTCTATCGAGTTTTTTAGAAATAATTTATTTTCTATGGACTATTAGAAAAAAATATTTTGAATTTTTCGAAATAATACGCACAAACAACACATCCAGATAAAAATATATTCAAAAATTCATACAATTAAAATATAAAATCGGTGAAGCTACGATTTTACGAGCAATTACGAGCAATTGCAGCGAAAATATTTTAATTATTTTTTACATAAGGACGATGTAAATAAAAATATTATGTAATACTTAACAAAAAAAAAACAAAATGTAAATGCAAATTATTTAAAGCAATATAGAAAGTAACTTCTATTTCATTATCTTTAATATATGTATAAGTAAATATAATATTCCTGGTTGAGCGCAACGATCGTTCCAATTTCTTTTCGATCTTGTTAAAGCAGATAATTCAGTGCAAGGGACTCGAAACCAAGAGAAAGTCTTGAAACACGAAGCCTAGATGCAGGGTTTCATAATTATTCGTATTTTGTCAAAATCAAGCAGTAAATAAAGTTCTGCATAATAAGTCTAACTATTGATTTGTGTTACCTTTATAGCCTATTGGGAAAAATATTTTCCATAAAATTCCAAAAAACTAACCATTGTCCTGTACTTTTCTCAACATTTTTATGTTTTTTACGCCTAAATAAACTAAAAAAAACAATCACATAATAATATTTACTTTTGGCGGACTTATGGTCCTGTAAGGCTTAATGAACAAGACGTGTAAGTATATTTTTCACCGCTCATTAACTAATGTCCAGGAATAGTTTCATTACTGAACTCGCTAATAGTCAATTACTTATAACATTTTTCCTAATAAGTACATAAACGTTAAGTAAGACTACCTCATAAATATATCGGATTTCAACTTATTTATGGGGTAGATTGGGTGTTGGGATGGGAATTAGCTTACAAGTACATCAACAAACTAATATAGTTTCAAGTTTATCACCTATTTTTCATCACTTTAATGATGAAATAGTGTAACTAGTTAGCGTGACATTTAATTTTGTTATTAGGTACATCTTCCAAAAATTGTTAGCATTTGTTATTATCATATTTCAGAGTATTGATGCTTAATTTTATATATTACGAGTACGGCTTTTCTCTCAAACTTTTTTTACATTGATGTTATAATTTCTTTCGCTATCCTAGTTATTTTAATAGATCAATATCCAATTTTTATGAAACGTATGATTCTTACTTGATAAGTAATAGAAATCCAGTCTTCAGAACAGCAAATTGAATGAAAATCACTATTTAGTTTTATCGATTAGCACTGACAATATAGAACACTTCACTGAACGTATGGATATATGTGTACCTAAAATAAATTTCAGTATCCTCATGAAACTAGAGCAATGATCACAGTTATTGACGCGTCGTTATAATAGCCGAATTGCGGTTTCACAGGCGGGTACTGTGTTTAGATTACTTTTGATAGGTAACATCAGTTTTTTGAGGAAATCGTCACGGAATGATTTTTTCTCGAAAGTGTGAAAAGCTTCGCGACGTGTGTCCACCGACTCCGCTGAGACTCTCAGCATGACTGCCGGCTCCCGCGTCGACGCCCCTCGGCTCACCCGACATACTGCTTCCAAGAAAATATTTTGTAAACGGACCGGGCCCCAAAGGCGCGAACGCAGCCCTGCGCGCTACGAGAAGGGCGGGACAAAGTAAACTTTATCATCCAATAATACGGAATTCAAAACAGAAACCGGTAACTTCTAATCGTCTCGCTCTTACATATGCTCTACGTTTCTGAAAGAATGAAAGAAAAAAATTTTATCGCCTCCACGACACAAGTTTTATGAAGAAAATTTCTTTGTGTTGGTGTCGTAATGTGTTCGCTTTATCAGATTTACGTTGAAAGCTCGCCGATCGCTTTCGAAGGCGCCATATCAGACTTTTCTCGTACACTAGCAGGAGCTTTGTAGGTGCGATAGAGACGAAAGATAACCGGGAAATGCTTCGGATAATGTATTTTCCTGTGGGAAGGAAAACACATGTTGTCGCTTTTAATTTAATACGCGTCACGCTGCGTCCTCGTGTAGCGCGGCGGTGGCCGCTTTTTCCGAAACATTATATTAGAAAAAATATTATAGTCCCAGGTGTTATAAATAAATTGGTTCTAATTATGATTTGTACATTTGTACAAAGGTTTACTTTAGTTAAACATGTAAATTATAATTGCATTTAGGGAATAATTAAGTACTGAAATTAAATTTGATTATTTATCTAATAATTGAGTAATAGACGTCTTGTAGATATTTTTTACTTTTAGCCTAATGTTGGTTTTTGTTTCTTTTACTTTATAAATATAAGGCAGATTTGGTTAGTAATTTAATTTAAGTTTTTGTGTAAGGTTAATTAAATGTAAATGTTTTCTGTTTTTAAATATTAGACGTAAGTATAATATCATGCATTAAATAAATATTAACAATATTAGAGAGAACATCAAAACATGTAAAAAATAAATTCTATAAAAGTAATTCTTTTTTAGCTTTCGGTTAATTACTTATGACCAATTAAAATTCTTGACATAGTAAGCATAAGTATGATGCTCCAAAAAATATGTAATTAATTTTACGTAACGGCTCTTGTTTATAGTTATTTCGTAAAAAGTAGCATTCCACGTGCGCTGCGAGCGTGTAATCGGCACGCCCCCGCTCGTCCGGGCCTACTATTGGTCGCTCAGAGGCTCTCAAGCGGCTCATTCACTATGGGCGGGCAGGACGCTCTCGCGCACAAAACACTTTTGTGTTTTATTTTTATCCATCTCACGAACAGGCTCGTGATTAATTTAATATATTTTCACGGAGATACATTTCTCACGCAATACCTTTTTTGCTTACCTCACTTATAAGGTGACCGGTATTCTCCAATAGATTTTTTAGTGCAATACATTTTAGATTTTATTGCCTCGGTATCATTAAAAGTCTATAAAAAAAGTATACAAAATATTTGTCTTATCGTGTAGTAGAAAAGTTTTCTAAAAATTACTTCTTTATGTGGCCAGCATGTTTCTCGCTGGAATTGATGAAAGTTGTACTTAATTTATACCTCTTTATACCTATACTTAATCAAATTTTATTGGTATATTTTATTTTCATACGCATGTACTTAAATAAATACACAAATTAATCGATTTTTACGCTTTGAATCAAATAGTAGCAGCAAACATTATCTAATTTTTAAACAAGAAATTAGGAAAACCGTAGTTTAACATTATTAAATAGTTATAGCTTATTTCTACAAATTAAAGGTAGATCCTAAAGCAGTATACGTAATATTTGATCAGTCATAGCATACAGTTTTTGTCATAGCATACAGAATTTATAAATAATTTATTATTAAAAATATTTCGAGTACGTAAACAATTTCTTTTTATTATGAACAACTCTCTTGTAGCTAGAAATGTAATAAAATATATGTATTACGGTAACCTTTCAAAATAAGTTTAATGATATTATCCCCAAGCACTGTTACAACTTACAATGATAAAACGAATTTTACTTACTATTCAGATTAATAGTCACCTACCTAGTATCCCAACACTTTTTTTACTTGGTCTTATATTAAAATTATTAAATATAAATAACGTTATTTGTCCGGGTGTTTTTCTGGAGTGATGCTAGCTACAAATTACCGCGGACAATGCCTCCGCGGGACATCGCCCTTATTACGCGTGCAGCCCACCAGATGGCGGGTTGAGCACCCCTGTCGTATAAACAATGTTATAGTTAAAATTTAATTTAATTGAAAACATAAATCCGAGACAAATATTCGCTCGTTTTATTTTCATATGAATTATTTACAAAGATTTTGTAATTACTCCTTAATAAAAAATATACGTACATAAGTACCTGTACCGATAGTTTCTAATTACATATTCTATTCTGCAATGCCTATGTATATAATATAAAGCCTACATGCATAATAACTGTTTTTGCGAACTTACTATTTTTCACAAACGAAAAGGAGAAGGAGAGAATTACGCAGGCACAGTGTGGTGGAGATAGGCTATAGTGGCCAACCTACTAACAGAGTATGGAAATCTAGCTCAACAATTACGATCATACAGCGACAGACAGTACCTAGCAACAGTTTAATGTATATACATTGATTCAAATAGAGCGTTATATATATAACGCTCTATTTGAATCAGTATTCATATCATCAATCAGTATTCATATCAAACACCGAAGCACTACTACTCCACGAGCTCCTAAAGTTTAATATTATTTTCTACCAGCAACCCCACCTGGCTTCACACGTATGTAATTTCGTTTTTATAGCGATATTCTCCGTACTCCATATTCCATAAGACCGCGCTGATGGTAGACATTTTCCCGAATTTGATTTACTGATAATATGTGGCAGTTCTTAATACTTAAAAAAAATCCAAGAAAAATTTAGATCATAAGAGTGAAAACCGCATCCAAATTCGTTTAGTGGAACTCGAGATTACCGATACAAGTCGCACAAATTCGTTTTGTACTTCGTAGTGACAGCGGTACATTTTTCAGTCCTAAGACGAAATGAGTAAAACAAACTTTTAAATCATAATGCTATTAATGAAAGCAATCGTGCCTTAAAAGTTTCTAAATTGAGCAATGCGGAAAATTGTGTTCAGTGGACCAAGAACCACGCTCTAGTTTCCACCTTAATAAATAATTTTTAGATTTCGAATTAATATATAATTATAAAGAAACATTTTGAAAGAAAAAACAAAAGAGAATAAGTAATTGTTTATAGTGTTTTGTAACCTAGTTTTTGGTAAATGTTATTACCGAACGTTTTTTTACTTTCAAGCAATTGTAAGAAGTAAAGCTAGTACTACGTTGTGACCGCGAAAGAATCGAGCTTTTGATCTTAACAAACGTATGACAATCAATTCTACTTCAGAATAAATTTCCATCAAAATTTTTCCGTCAAAAATAGAGCTCATGAAATTAAAAAATCGTGTATTCAGTGTTCCGTGCTGTTGATGATGTATAGACGACTATATACTACACTATATATATATAGACAACTATATATAGGGACAACTATATGTATAGACAACTATATATCATCAACTTGGTGGTTGATACAAATCAACCACCAATCGCAAAAGGAAATTAGGCGTCGAGCGTTCTTTATATTTTTATGTAGAGAAAAAGCATCGAAACAATCCAATAATTTTTCTTCAATCTATTCTACCTAATTCTTTATATTCATTCTATTTTTCAGATTTCTTTGAGTGATGCTTTTGAAAATTTGGTGAGGAGACAGGAATTTTCAAGCACATTTCCAACATTCTTAAAGTTAACGTAATTTCGAATTCATGATTTAAAAACTTTTCATTTCATACTATAAGTAGGTACATGCAGCTCTCAAGAAAAAATATTTTTAATTCTTATTTCACCCCACTTAAAAATAACTCTCCAAAAATTAAAGTTCACAATTAAGTTCAAAGAAGTTCACGATTGACTTTGGGCCATTACTGATGACTACCTATTAGAGTTCCTTTCAGTTGTTTACGTCAAAGTTTTCTTAGAAATCTGAGTGTGACGTTCAGATAAACACCGAGGTCATTCCGTAAGTGCTTTTAACCGACTATCCCAAAAGAAGGTAAACGAATTGTGGTTCGTAAGACCAAAAACATTAAATTTTGAATGCATGTGCATGTCCTGAAGTTTAAACCGTTTGAATTGAAATATCAGCTCTGGTATTTGGGATTACTTACTTATAAATCTTAAATCGGTATATTAATTTTAAACTACTCAATATGTATTTTTTTTTTAAACTTTTTACGGTTTCGATCAAACTGTTTATTTGTGTATTTACTTATTTATTATTATCTACGATAGTATCTATCAACAATTTATGTTATTATGTAGTACCTACTTGCATTGAACTGCACATTGTTCCGAACTATTTTGTATATGGAACTATTTCGTACACATACATAATTGTTGTCTTTTTTAGTTCTTATAGTTCTAATTTTGTTTTTAAATGTCAATAAATAAGTTGTGTCGGAAAGCTTGATTTCAGTAGTTTATTTTGCTAATTTCGCTATCATTCATAATAACAATGAACGGTGAAATTTAGAAAAAAACGATTAAAAATTAAGTTCCATTAGATTCAGTGCGCTCGTTGATGTTTTTTGTTCGTGTAATTCTTTTCAATAGTTTATCTACATTTAAACAATTAAAATACCTAGGTGTGTTTACTTTCTGGCTTTAAACAAAGCAAACTATTTGTAATAGATTTTTTTATCTCGTTTTACGAATGTCGTTTTACGAATTCATCGACAGAAAACTGACAAAAAAGAAATAGGTACTTACATATCTTCACCTCTCGCCCTTTACTAACTGTAAAACTCGTAATTAATTCGGTCTTGGGACAGAAAGCAGTCAGTCAGATCTCGATGACTATTGATATCGATTCCTATGAACTCGCCGCCACAATCGGACGCGATCGACTTTTTGCCGTTTCGATTCAAACGAAATTAGATTCGGATTCATAGCGAAACAGTTCGATTTGTATATAAAACCTACCTGTTGCATTGCATGACACGTTCCCATAAAAAATATTCAAATAATACAAAGGAATTGGTCTTAAAATATGCTCGAAGTTATTTATAAGCAGTCACATTTACAGAGTTCAATGTATAGTCGCACGACCTTGGACTCTCCACGCAATATTTTTATAGTTTATGCTTTCATTATTGATATTACTTTTCATTCAAAACTACTAATTTGATTCACTTATAGTAATTAAAAATTGTAGCATGGTGTTTATATGATGTGTGTCTAATACGAGTATTATATTTATCTGTTCAACACAATCTAAATTACAAGATTAGTCTCGGCTTAATATTGATAATAATTTCTTCTAAAGTTATTTATTCCAATATAATGCCCGGGTGACGAGAAGGTAGTAGGTAAATAAAGTCAGGAAATAATGCTAATACTAGGTTTTTGTATAAAAATAGTCTACCTGAAGTTTTTAGCTTGTTATCCGGGCTTCATTTACTAGCTTCGTGTCACGGAAACATATCGCATTACAATGATTACACTTAATATGTTGGCTTGAGACGTTAGCTTACTAACTTGTTTAGTAGTTTACCAATTTAAAATATATCTACACGAATCCAGATGATTGCTATAGCACAAATTATACTAATCTGGCTTCATTTACTAACCTTTGTATTGATGTAACTAATACCCCGCAATCCTATGCTTAATTATCGACACCTTATGTACAAGTATCTACACGCTTCTGCGGAGATACCAAGTAAGCGTCTTGAAGGAGTTAAATACACACATGAGAAGCAACAATAATTTAATATGCCATTTGCTCTGGACCAAATTGAGCAATTTATAAACGTCGCTCGGCGCCTGCGCATGGACGGCATGATCCACGAGCGAGGCTCATGCGTGCGTTTTAATCAAGTTTATTATTCGAATACCAGGTAGTGCGCAAAGTAATTAACATTATTAAGCCAACTCGTTACTGAATTCCATGGTAGGAGCAATAAATGCGTTCTGTTGATTAAGGAAGCTACTTACATGTTATATTTATATTATATTCTGTTTACAAATGACTGGCTGCTTATAGAGGTACTTAATACATTTTCCTTCCAATCCGAAGAGTCTAAAGTCGAGTAAGGGAACGAAGTTTTCAAATTTTTTCTGCAATCTGGATGTTACTGGATGCTCGCCCAGTTCATTGCGTCGTACCCGTAGTACAAGCTTAGTTGAGGGTCACACAATTGGTGCCATTATTTTAAAATATTTCATTATTTACTTATTTATATAACAAAAATAATTATTGTACAGTATCGGAAATAATGTATATTATAATAATAGATAGCATTACATGGTATATATAAATACTTAACGTAGAGCGTCGTGGTTGTTTAATTAATGCCGATTCTACATACATTTTTTACCGGACATCAGTCATTATGTCGGTCTATTATATAGATATTTTAATCAAGGCGATCGATTGGAGTGTGTCGGTACAAAAGAAGGTAATTAATAATAAGAGATCGACAGAGCAAGCCGTGTTGCCACATGCTGCAGCAAAAACAGAATGGAAATGGAATGATTTGAAACGGACTCTGACTATAAAACGTTGACTATTGTGTTCGCAGCCCTTTTTGCTTTGGATCAACCTGTATATTTGATGATTTGCAGGATCAAACGCGATGAAAATAACTGAACGAATGAATTTAAATATAATGTACCTACAGGAATATAAATTTCATTACAAAATAATGTCTTTCATAGTAAAGACTCTTCTCTACTATGAAAAATTGTAATGTAATCGTTATCATGAACTAGAAAATCGATAATCTAATTCTTATATATATATATATATTATAAGATTCATGCGAATAAGTTTCAAATAAAAAATATATTTACATTATGATATAAATAAAAATGAATCGTCGCATGTATGAAAGGTCGTTACTTGAAAACGTCTCGACCGATTTGGCTGATTTCTTTTTATTGAGTTAGTAATTGTCAGGACAAGGTTTGCATAAAAGAAAATTTTAGGAAAATCCACCGGAAATGTCGTTAATTTGGATGGTGTTTTTTATAAAAATTTTGATAAAATAATTCGATGTGTTGGAAACATTTAACACCCACCCGGGCGAGCCGGGTTGCTAGTAAAAAATAAAAAGAAGACAATCACAATCTCACAGCCACGTTATTTATTACAGTGATTTATTTTTTGCTATAGTGTTTAAGCATTTATGTACATAATAGGTACATAATACGAACATGATTGATGAGCATTGAATAATATGATATCGTAAGCGATACGTAAGCTTAAAATTTTACTACAAAACTTATTTTTCCGCGATAAAATACCTATACATTTAAGGCAGTTCTCATTACATCTTTTATAAAAAATATGACGTGATTTAAATACCTATACTACATTAATAGCCGTATTTTTATAAGAAAATATTTTCTTGGGTACCTAATGTTCTTTCACCTCCATAGGTAAATAATAAGGTTTCTTCAAATTTATAAAACTAAATGACTCCATCCACAGTTACGTATGATATTTGAAAATCTAAAAAGATTTTTACACTTTTTACACAAATTAACTCAATAAAACAAATCATTTGTATTAAATTGAAATATTTTCCTACTTTATACATATAATTTACTTGTTGTATATAAGGAAGTACTTGAATCGGGCCAAGTATTCACTTGTGGATATGATGAGTTTTATTGCACGCCGTATATATGTAATGTACCTGTCTACACGTAATGTCGATAATAACAATTAAGTTGAATTCTCCCAATAGCCGAGTAATTGTGGGACTGCGAGTACGTAGTACAAAGGCCGGTAATTCAACTAGCACCGGTGACCGTGGCTATTGCCCGTCGCGGCCGCCCACAAAAAGCGATCAAAGTGAACCGCGCCGCCACGAATCGAACACGACAAATTGGTTCCATTTCCAAAACAGACCAATAGTCACAAAAACGACGAATCAAAAACGAACTACTGGAATACGCTCACGAGAAAGCAAACCATGACTAATTGGTCGTTTTAGTCGTCTAACTAAATGTTATACCTATTCACAATAAAAGCATAAAACACGAGTCGAAATCATTTATTCTTCTTAAAATTGTAATAGTCAAATAATATTCTCATATCTATAATATAAAACAAAAGCTTTTTCGTATATACATACATACATATCTTCACGCTGTATCCCTAACGGGGTAGTCAAAGAGGACGGAGAGCCAGGAGTCGCGGTCCTTACATACCTCTTTCGCTTCCTCAAATCTCCTCATTCTCCTCACATATTTTCGCCTATTTTTCGTATATGTTATATATTATGTTATGTTTCCATACGGTACTAGGAGGTACTTAGCTTGTATATCACACATTATGTAATCTATACACTGTGGCTTATAGGCCCGAAATGTATTTCAAATTCAAATGTTTTATTTGTGATATACAGGTGAGCGTACTTGTAATACAGATGTTAAAAATAAAAAACGTCCTGTTGTATGCACCTATAATAATTAAGACAAATACAGTTACATATTTTTACGTACATGACCTTATTATAAAGTTAAATTAAATTTCAATTTGTCAGAAAAAATAATCATGGTTAAATATTCATAGTCAACCAGGCAACCGAATTAAAATGTACACTGTAAAACGAATAATCTATAAGAAAGTCGAAGATATGAAGTTTAGAATTTGTTTCAACTTTCTATTTTTTGTACTTTTATAGTACAAAGCATGAAGGTTCTTTGCTAGTGTGGAAGAATTAGTAAGTTTAAAATAAACATGTGTAATTATAGTTTTCGCGTTCTTTCAAGAAGTTCTTTTCATCTCCGCAGTATAGCCTATTATAATTTTACTAGGAGGTGTTAGAGACTTAATTATAAGAGAAAGAAGAATCTTCATATCAGACATAATGCTGAATTACTTACTTACTGGCAAGCGGGTTGTTAGTAAATCCCTAGAGCATCTTAGAGTCTAGAGCTATAGAGTTAAAGACCTTATGCTGAGTCGCATGTTTTTTCTACGACTACTGATTATATTATAACTGGCAATGAAATGAAATTATTATTTCTTTCTTTCTACATAAAAGAGAGATGAACGGGGGAAGTGAAATTTATATTTTTTTCACAATGCATTTTAATTTAGATTTTTGTTTCGTTTTCTGTAGTTTAAAAGTTCAGTATAATGTCACAGTATGTACTTATTATGCGTTGAAATTCTGTCTGTGGTTTAGTGCAAGTCTACAAGAATACCATCAAAATACATACATAAAAGTGTGCAATTGAAGTTTTTGTATTCATCCAGAAGTCCTTTTCCATTTTTAGATTGTAAGTATTGACTGTGACTTTACTGTACCATTTGATGACAAAACATCAAGGACAAACAGGGCTGCTTTAGACCAGGGGCCCAAAGTAAGACATAAACAGAAACATAAGAATGTACTTTATAACTCCCTATAAGTTTGATGTCGTTGTCTGCTTGTCTGCTTGTCTTTGTCTATAGCACCACAGCTCTTGAACAGAAGAACTGATGATACTTACGCGATTTCTAAATTTAAAAGCTGCAGTTTTCTAGAATGTTCTTAGCAATTTTTGATGGTTTATTTTTTACGTCGGGGTTTTATAGGTATATTTTTAAGTTATTTATATGACCTTGTTGGTTATTATGTTCAGCTTTGCTATACAAATATAAGAGACGTGATTACTCTTTTATGAATGGGATTGACGTTGAATGTTTTTTAACCAATTAATGCAATAATATAATTATGATGAGTCAATGATAACAATACTTATTATAGGCGTTAGGCACGTGCTTTGATATTTCAGGGTCCCCATAAATTCGAAAGTCCTGAGCTCGTGCTCCACACGTTCCCTTAGGATAAAGGCAAAACAGATGACAAATACACATAGAAGAAAATAAAAAGAAGAAAGTCTTCGTCAATATGATATGAAGTTAAGAAGCAATAGGGGAAATTCCTTCTTTTTTATAAAGACGAGAAGAATATTTCCAATTGAATATTAATTATAAGTAATAATGAACATTTATAAAAAGAAAATTGAACAATAAATTGAGAAATATAGCTACTTCATAATATAAGTACTACTGAATAAGGTAATTAATAAAATAATAACTTCTAATTACGAAGCTTACTCGCCAAGTTAAGATGCTGCAAGGTATTTCAATTAATTTGTATTAAAACCACAAATAATCATTTAATTAGCTATATAATAAGCGCACAGTGAATGCGGATAATTAAACGAAATTGTTGTATTTATCTGTATCTAAACACAAATAGGGTGATCAGTGCCAAGGTAATCACTGAAATACATATTTGCCATAGTCATTGCGGAATAATATATTTGAGATTTGTAAGATTTAGGGACGGTTATCAAGATTTCGTCAATCAGTGCCATTCAGAATGTCGAGGGATGTAAATAATAGCTAATAATAAAAAATCCCCTATCGAAAGATATCGTTACTGATAAAGTTACATACACTGACAATTAATTATATTTATACAAATATTGTATGAAATGAAGGAAATCTGTAGTACAAAAGAAGACAATTAACGAAAATAAACTATATAAGTACTTACATACTAATAATGAATCTTACAAATATTAGATATTCAGATTAGTACAAAATGTAACGTAGGTATTAATTTCTAGAAACGTAAGTACGTACATGTTAATAAGGCTGTTAGTCCTTATCGTAGTACTCAAAAAGGACCCTAAAACTCAGGCAGGTGAAGACTAACACGTATAAAGCTACAGATCTTTTTAGTGAAACTCTTCGATCAACTAATCGACTTCCTAATGATCTCAAAAAAATCATAATGAGTGGGTAAACAACAATCTGCAGTAAAAATCGTATGAAATTTTGTGTAAATTAAAAAGTTAGTTATACATAAATCGCATATTTCATAGGATACATAGACATCTAAGTCCTTCACCACCACTTTTTTTTGTATTTTTGTACCTTACAAATCTTTTTACCAAAATGCTCCTTCATCTATATTTCTAGTATTTATTCCTTTTCTTCTTAAAAATTGCAGTAAGCAATTTTTTTGGACCACCTAAAAATACTGAACATGAACAATTTGCAACTAGTATACGATAGACATCCTCCGATGTAATAATATTCCTTTACCGAAAAGTTGCTTGGAAAACATCACTTTAGCGATAAGCTCGCCGATATTGTACTGTCTTACATAATTCTTAAATTAAATGCTAAATAATGTTGTTATAGCTCGTGAAGATTTACAAAGAGATATATATATCTAAAATAAGATGTAGACTGCAACTTGCCTAAACTAAATTGAGAAACTGAATCGAAATCTGATTTTTCGGCTGTTTAATTTAATTTCTTATGTCTAATTTGTTATGATATTCTGTGTGAACACTGCGTGAATTATTTTCGGTAAATCGACTTCGCTCACTAAAAAACGTACTACCTAGTTATATGTATTTATTTTCTACATAATATGGTATTTCGTAAGAATCTAAACATCTCTAAACATACAGGTACATATAGATATTTCTGTCTTGTAATTTATTTTTTACAAGCAAATGTTTTTGGAAGTGTATTTCATTTTATTTCTGTTTTTTTGTAACTAGCGCACAAGCTTATTAGAACTTAATTTTGAGTATGGCGACTATTACTTAACGACCTACTTGTTGACATGTTTATGGAAAATGATGTTGTTTTTGTCTAATAGTGTTGCAACAAATAGTATATTCGACCTCAGGCCGAATACCGAATGTTCGGCCAGCAGTGTCGCCGAATATTCAACTGAACTATTCGGCCTAATTAACGCGCGTACAAAAATTGTCACGCAAATTGCATTAAAGAAAGGATCACGCACCTTGCTCAATGGCCCTCACTACACTTCACCAATCGCGTTAATTTTTGACAATGTTTTTTTATTTTGTGCGAATTGTAACAACTTTGATACAGTGCGATTTATAATTTAAATATATGACATTACAATTTCACTTCAGTTACGAATAAACTTTCAAAAACTAGTTTTATTTTGGTTTGCAAACAATAAGTACCTAGTTGGTTTTGTAATACTTCAGAGGTGATCTCATTTAAATTTCACCGATATTGGACCTTGGACTTCGAAGACACACTAGATAACGGACCTGGTTGTAACCTTTATTTATATTGATGATTCTCTTGTATATCGTTGCGCTCCGGAAATAGAATGAAGTTAATTGCAGACTTACCCTGGATATTCATTTGGGTCAAGATCACTCAAAAGGGAGAAATAAAAAATTTTTATTAAAAAAAATTAAACCGCCTTCAAAAAAACACTGAAAAGTATCAAATAACTATCCTTTACTAATCAAAACTCAAGTACAATTAAAATAACTTTATAAATACGATACACATACATATATAATTAAATTTGACAGTTATTGAAGTCGGTGCCAAATCAATGTGCAACAACAGAAAGTTTATTAGTTTGGTGGGCTTGACACCGATTTCAGTAACTGTCAAATTTAATTATATGGGTATGTGTATCGTATTTATAAAGTTATTTTAATTGTACTTGAGTTTTGATGAGTAAAGGATAGTCATTTTATACTTTTCAGTGTTTTTTTTTGAAGGCGGTTTAATTTTTTTTGACCTCTTAGAAAAATAACTTAGTTATGTTACATTTGCTTTGATCTTTTAGATAAATAAGCGAAAAATTGCGCTTTCTCAAACTTAGAATATATGTTCGTCATTAATAAAAGTTACATGATTACTTTACTGTGTTTTTTATTATTGCTTACTCTTGTTTTTAGGTATTCGGTATTCGGCCGAATAGAAAAAAATAGGTCGAATACCGAATAATAACTGAATATTGTTGCGACTCTAGCTAAACGAGTACATATTTGGAATTTCACTTTATCAAGGTAACGTCAATCGTAATAAAACTAAGTTGATATATCCACCTAGCGTAAATGTACTAAAGTCTCGACTTCATCAAGTACGTCTGCCCCGTCCACGGTGAAGACCGTGTTATTAGATGGACAAGCATACGAAGACTATTAAATTATTCGAAAACCTGTTTTAACGATAATGAAATCGAAATACATCAAATATCAGTTATAAAGTATCAAAAAGGGGCGGAAATTCGCGGAAACTGTTACCAGAATTGATAAAGCTTCTATAAATATAAAGAAATGAAGTAAGCGGTAACGAAAATTATTTAAATTTTTTCGTTATGTGTATTTTTTGAGATATCAAATTGGTTTTTTCTTAGGTTTAAGTTTCATTTGAAACGTAAATCTAAATCGATTCTGTATAAATGAAATAATTTTGCTTTAGAAAATTGATATCCTTCGACATCACAAAATATGTCCACCACATGTCCACCGCTATCAAGTTACAAAACCATTTCTAATTACAAATCAGTATAATATATTCATTTCTCCGCAATATGTATATAGTATGTCATCAGATGTAAGAAATACATTCCTTACACATTTCATCAATCGATAAAGTAAGCCAAACATAATATTTAAAATTTCTAGTCTGAAAACAAATACAGTACTTAACCGTACTTATTTAGCCCGTTCATAATAATGTTCAGTGATGGTAATATAATGGAAAATGCTTTTTAGCTTATTCCAATTTTTCTATATTATTTGATACATTTCCTCGTTAGAGATGCAGTGTGAAGATATGTTATGTATGTATGCATGTATGTATTTGGTATATTATGCAACATAACTCTAGCTTGCGTGTGTTGACTCCAATTTGATTTTTGGTAGTTGTAATATAATGGTAATATAAAGTAGGTAATGGTAATTTCACTTAGTAGCATCGGTATCTATACTCAGAACATGCCACTCATATTTTCCATTGTATCTTCATAATATAGCATGATACCAACAATTGACCTCGCTAAGAGAATACGTTTGTATGGCACTCAACCCTTGTACGCGTAATATAGCCTTCTAAGTGTTGTTGTAGAAAGGCACTTATGTGCCGGGCGCGTTTTTCCCGACGTTATGGGCGATCCCGCAGAGCACCCCGGGGCGCCGGCCGCCCCCACTTAACGCAATTTATTGCGCGCTCCTTTAATAAATAAATAAATAACCGAGGAAAATTCGATGAAATATAACCGTGGCGCGTGCTAAACTATACAAGTTCTCCAACTTTCGACACAATTTTTGAAAAATTGTCTTAATTTTAAACGTAAAAGAGTCTCCTTATTTATTGTTATTGAAAATCGTGCTCATACTATATTTCTAAGAAAAAAATAAAACACTAGAAAAAAGTAGATAGGTAGATTATATTTATAAAAACTCAGTGCAAGACTGACTTATTTTTATAAATAAGTATTAATAAGTATAAGAGTTAGTAGGACCCTAATAAATATATTCATTTATTACGGTTTTATTAACTTATACATGTTAATCCAGAATACCTATAGTAACATAAACATTATGCACAATACATTGTTGACTAGATTTCTGTTGAATACGTTTTATGTACTTAAAACATATTAACTGTTATGTTGATTTAACAAAATTACATTAAAACAACTGTTGAAGCGGAAATATATTTTCTAAAAATACAATAAGATAATGTATAATATAACGTGGTACCACCAACAATCTATGGAGGACTATTGATTAAGAATACAAAGATCTGTAAGTAGGAACTTATAGATCTTTGAATTCCTCTTAACTATCAGTCTATACTCTATAATCTGTAATACCATATCTTATCTATATAAGACAATTTATTACTATAAAAAAATTATTAATAACAAAAAAGTACATGCATATGTTAATATTTACAAACTTAAAACTACACATTATCTTAAATAATAAATTTCCTCAAAGTTGCCGCTTAGAAAGCTGTCATTGCTTAAGGTACCCAGCAGACTGGCACCATTGCCCCTTTGAATAGCCAAACTGATTCGTTGGCGGAAGAAGGTGCCAGCCCGGCGGTCTCCCGAAGCTTCGACCAGTCTCTTACAAATATCAGAAACCAGTCGATGGGCTTCGGGGCCACATTATTATCTATTACTTATTTTTACTCGGTCGGCGTTGACTAGATTACTTGTCGCAAACATACATACAGCTAATGTTTTTATTTATCTAGTTTATGTAATAAGAACTAGATGCTGTAGCACTGATATATTTGGTACAGACAATCGTTTGTTAGATTCCGTGCAAGCTGAGCTACAAAAAGTACAAACTCATTAGTAAGGCCCGACCAGGAGCACAAGAATTAATGAAGGTGAGCAATAATGATAATAATTTAGGGTTTAATTAAAAGTGCAGCCCCCCGGGGCGCCGCCTCCGCGCCGTCCGAATTATTATTTCTACATAATTTGTGAAAGCGGTAATTTAATAAAACTCTCCCGCCTTCAACAACGAAGCAACGAAATTAGAAAATGCATTATACAGGATTTTAAGACGTATTTAATTTTGGAGACGACACTGGTTGTTTTGTTATTCATAGAAAAAAAACACGGATAAATGACTTCATTGCACAGAAAAATGTATGGACGTACTACACGTCATAACACCTAATCTTTCGCGAATACATATAGTATATTTTACACTTATCGACAATGTAATGTAATAATAATGAATACAGTTTCATATAATCGTTTTGAATTTCAATCGCAATGTAAATTATTTTTGGTTGATTCAAATCTGAAATATTCATAGTCAGCTAATTTCTAAGTAAGTAACACAAATATCTAAGTAACAAATTGCTATTTTTCTAAGAAATGACTAATCGTTTATACTGTTTCGTACAAAATTGGAAAAATGGAGGCTAGTTTCTCAATCTGCTTGTTTGTACACAACGATTTAAATTGGTTTTGCTCACAGATTATTTGATATACGCAGCTGAAAATGATAACGATTGTAGTAATTTGTGCTTAAAAGTTGCTGCTATTTCAACTTTACCTCCAAAAATATCAGTAGGAAAAACCTCAGTAATAAAACAATGAACTTTTAAATAATTATCAGTTTTACATTACAATTGGTAAATATTTTTAGTAGTGATGAAAAGATTATGATACAGATTGAAATGACGAATACATCGTAATTCGTATTACGATTACCAATAACAATAATAATAATAATACTCTTTTATTGCACCATTAAAAGTATACAAATGTATGTATGAATAAAAAAATAAGAGTTGTACAATTTGGGCGATCTTATCGCTAAAGCGATCTCTTCCAGGCAACCTTTGGGTAACAGAAAGCTTTAGAGTACATTTACGGTAGGCGATGCAAAATTGATATTGACATGAATACGTACTTAATTTAAAATAATAATAATAATTGTAATAATAATAAAATACAAATAAATAAACAAATAATAAAAAAAACACATACTAATTACGTTCATAATACATTCATATTAATGTATAATAATGCTTGGCGCTCCGTCCTCTCTGACTACCCCGTTGGAGATACAGCGTGAGGATATGTATGTATGTATGTATATAATACAACAATACGAATGCTTTACGATTTTTGTTCATATATTAGGGACTGAGGGCTCAATAGCGTTATAAAATTGTTTCACTAACTTATTTCTAAACGATTTAACATTCGTAATCCAAAAGTGGTAGTTTCGCATTTAAAAAATATATAACGTTTTTAAGTCTTCACTCTTCAGTCTTTTTTTCTTATCACTATGGATCAACGCGGCTGTTCACCGCACACTATGGATCACTGACTAACGTCAGTGAGAGTTTTCTCAAATACTTAATCGATTAAGCTTATTATCGATTATCAATATCGATTATCGATTCATCGATAATTATTTGTGTGTCATCTTCTTTAAGGCACTCTAATCATCTTTCTTCATACTAATCTTATTTTTATTTAAATATTTGTCGCACACATACATAAACAGCAAGCTACACATAAAGAAGATGAAAAAAGAATCTTCTTCGAAAAAAATCTTTTAGCTACGAATCAAGATTTATACAAGTATTATGTATCGTAATAAATCGTAATTAATAGTACAATAACGAATACTGCAATGCATTATGATAGTCACTACTGATGCACGATTATCGCTATCGTTTTTGATTAATCACAAATTTTTAGCGTATCGTTCCAAAATTGAAATAAAAAACACTTGTGGAATCACCACAGTGTCCGTCTGTTCGTCTTGCTGCCACAGCCGTTTCTCATAGGTTCTTAGACGTAAATAGTTGAAATTTCAACAGTTACAGTATGCCATCCCCCCCAAAAAAAAACGTTAACTTAAGAAAATCAGATTTGACTTTTGTAGGAAATTTTGTAGGAATTTTTTTTAGAATTAAATACAAAGTAAAAAAGTTGGTTTTGTGGTCGTCGTGGTTGACGAAATAAAAAAAAAATTCAAAACACATTACTTTGACATATCTATTCTTATTTCCAAAATTATGGTTCAGAAAAATTTGAAAAATCATGAATAGTTATAATAAAGTATAGATAGATTCAATGGAATGGAAAATTATGAGAATTGCATTATATTAAATAATTTTTACATAGAAAAGAAGCTTAACAACTTTTCTTAACACTGTTTCTCAATGTGGATCAATCCCACAGAATACTAATATACTAATACTAGCGTATAATCTATCCGGTTGTTAAGAACGGTCTCTTCGAAGCAACAGAAGAGGGTCTTTTGCAATTTTTGATTTGGGGTTTAAGTACGATTTATGTGCGATTATGTATGACTTGCAATTAACCGGTTTCATTTATTACTTATCACTTTTTCATCAAATTCTACTGCATTTGAGTCTTATAATCAGATTAAATAATACGCACTTTACTGACTTGAATAACAAATGTGGGTGGTTATGTTTATACAAACCAATCATAAATTGCAATTAACCAAAAAAGGCACTGAAATAAACACTTGACGATTGTTAACGTCTTTTCTCACAGGTATCGTATTCGAATAATGCCTCTTTGAATGCCAAACCCCAACCGTTAAGAGAATAGTGATTTCAAATCACTGTTATTATAGAACCACAATAGAGCTGATGAACAAGCGATTGTAATAATGCTGAAATGTATAGAGAACACTTTCGATATTATGTGTATAGTGTATGGATCATTTAGTACTACAAGAATTTGTACAAATATTATATATAATTAAAATCGTGGTAATTAAATATTTTAAATTGAATTATGTGTAATATTGTATGTTATATGACTACATATATTTCTAAATAATACAAAATAAAGTCTGTCCGCGTATGTCTGTGTATCGAAATCCACTTCTTCTAAAGGCTTCTACACTTAAAAGAACAAAACTAAAACTTTTAAAACTGTAATTATTTATATATTTTGATAGTATAATTATATTTAATATGTTATATATGTATTATTATATTTAGATTAGATATGAGATATATATTTAGAAGTTAGTGCATTTCAATTCTGTTTTACCTTCTTGTAGAACATTTAACGGGGAAGGCTTCTTCGTACAACATCTTCACATTTAATTCATGAAAGTGGGGAAATATTTACGTTTCGTAATAGAAAGTCCCTGTGCGAAGCTGGAGAAGGTCATTAGTTTTAATTTGACTGTACTCCAGCTTCACATACTTTCGCATAAGTAGGTGAAAATGTGTGAGGAGAATGATGAGATATGAGGAAGCGAAAGAAGTATGTAAGGACCGCGGCGCTTTGGCGCTCCGTCCACTCTGACTACCCCGTTGGGGATACAGCGTGAAGATATGTGTGTATGTATGTAGGTATGTATTCCACTTTCTGCACCTGTGTTATGGACAAATTGTATATTGATGAATTATAATTGATACCTTTGTAAATAGAACAGGCATGTAATATATACGGAACAATATAATTATAACTCATTAATATGAACATTCAGTCAAGAAAGTATCGGGAATGGATGATTTGTTTATGGTTCCAAATTCAATTTTTTGTTTTTTTTGTTGTTGTTAGATTGGCACAACTGTTTTCCATTTTGGCGCGGAATTTGAGTTGCATCTGTTATTTAGATTAAATACAGTGCTGTTTTTAGTTATATCATTCTAGTGTATATTGCGAATTTCATAATGGACAAAAACATCGAACAAAGACTTTGTCTTAAATATTACATCGCCAATGGAATTTCGTGTTCGGAGTCACTGAAAATGTTACAGAAGACTTACGGTGAATCGACTTTATCAAAAACACGTGCTTATGAGTGGTACAAAGCGTTCAAAAGTGGTCGAGATGTGATGGAAGATTTGCCTCGCTCTGGTAGGCCATCAACGTCTGCAACTGAAGTTAACATCGCAAAAGTGAAGGAAATAGTGACTGAAAATGCTCATTCAAGTTCGAGAGAGATAGCCGCCGAACTTTCTGTGTCTCACGAGTCGATCCGTACCATTTTAAATAATCACTTGGGTATGAAACATGTTGCTTCTCGGCTAGTCCCAAAAGACCTGAATTTTCTTCAAAAACACAATCGCATAAGAGTCGCTGAGGACATACTAGAACGAGTCAATTCCGTCCCAACATTCATGAAACGCATTGTTACTGGTGACGAGACGTGGGTTTACGAGTTTGACATGCAAACTAGTCAACAAGCTTCGGAGTGGCGCCTTCCAACTGAACTGAAACCGAAAAAACCACGCCAAAGTCGATCAAAAGTCAAAGTCATGTTGACTGTTTTCTTTAACTATCACGGTGTTGTGCAATAGGAATTCTTGCCGGAAGGTCAAACGGTAAATAAAGAATATTATTTGGGCGTTATGCGGCGTTTAAGAGAGCAAATTCGACGAAAAAGGCCAGATTTGTGGAAAGAAAATTCTTGGATTTTGCACCACGATAATGCGCCTTCGCACAAGGCTATCATTGTGAACTAATTTTTGACCAAAAACTCAACAAATACCATCGAGTAATCACCTTATTCACCAGATATGGCTTCAGCCGACTTTTTTCTTTTTCCTAAACTCAAATTACCACTTCGTGGCACCCGTTTTCATTCGGTAGAAGACATAAAAGAGAATTCGCGGCGACCATTGAACTCAATTCCGGAAAAAGCGTTTAAAAAATGTTTTGATGATTGGATTATTCGTTGGCGTAAGTGTATCGTTTCTGAAGGAGCGTACTTTGAAGGTGATAAAATACATTTGGATGAATAACTAACATTTCATGTATTATTGACCTTTTCCCGGTACTTTCTTGACAGAGTAGTATAAAAAATATAATTAATTTGTTATTGTTGTTTTGGAACTGTCAGAAAATTATATTATTCATATACCTACCTAGTGCCTACATAGTGCTTGATTGCAAAACTGAATCGAATACCCTGTCTATTCTTAAGAAGAATACTTAAGTTTGGTTACCATCACTTGCTACTATCACTACACAGTGCTACATTAAATACATATGCAAAAATGAGTGTTTCGACATCGCAAAAAACAATAATTACAACAGGTAAATTACGACACTATTACAATCGCTAGAACCGCGACTGCGCTCGTGGCCACCCTTGAAGAGCCAAACAATGCTCTGCTTCGAAATTCGATACCAAACGGAAGTGCACGGACCCCCGGGATGCGGCGCGGCGATTTTCTTGCACTCGCGCATTCTACACTTAAACATTTAAAATGGAGTACTACCAAGAGAGCTAATGGCAATGCTCACTGCAGTGGCATTTTTGTTATCGCGCGCGCCATTCAAGTCAAAAGTCGCGACGAGCATTGTTCAAAGCGTATAATTATGAGCCGACTTCTTTATTGTTGTACAAAATCAAAGAATATGTTATATTCATTTTCCCCACTTTTGACTTACAACGTATTGAACAAACTCAATGAGGGACGGTTAAATCTTCTCACGGAGTACCTTTTATTAAGAAAAGGTTGTTGATAAATCAGTTGTTCATAAAGAATATGAGTGACATTTAAGTTATAAAAACTTAAATATCATCGAAGTTATTTCAAATGTGTTGTTTCAAATACATAAAATCAAAACATCTACATCTATTATTGAAGCGAACTAGTACTGTCAATAAAATCACAAATATGAACGCAAATAGATAAGTTGAACAAAACAAGGAATAGTAAATTTAAAGTATACATACATTTAAACTATTACATTTCGAGGAATTCGAAATAGTAGACATTGATCTAACTAATAAATAAATACTAATTGTACTAATAACATTATTACACTATGTGGACCCCAAAATAAACACTACACTTGTACTATGTGCAATACTATGGGTATCTTTTCTGCCACACAACAAATTGGAGAGTTCCCAGTATCTCAGACTCAGACTCAGACTCCAAGCCAATTTAGAAAAGACGAATAACAGAATAATAGAAAATAAGAGAAGAAGAACTGGAAGTTTACAATTCTCTTATACAATAATATCTTTGAATATATTTTAGCGAATCGATGATTATTTTATAAAAAGCTACTACTTATGAAATCATCCATTTGCAATTAAAGTCAAGAGGGTTACTTCCATATGCTCGTTATCAAGTACCTATTTTTTGTTGCCACAGGACTTTCCTCCCCTTTCAGTTGGAGTAACGTCACGTGCGCGTGAGTTCTTTAAATGCCTGTTCAAGTGATTGTCTTCATTCATTCGCTATATTTGTTTTGTTCAAAGTCGGTGAACATAGTTGAGAGCAATTTCTTTTCTTTGACAAATTCTTTTAGAGCAGTCACTGTTAATACGAGTATACGAATAAAAATTGTTGGCTTTGTTGGCTTTTTGTTGCTGATTTGTGTTACGTTGAAATGTGAACATGTAAATACATATGTATTATGTATCCTTATATTGTACATACGTATTATGATTTCGTAATATCAGATTATGTTAAGGTAAGGTGCTCTAAAAATATAATATTCGCTATTTTATATTAAAAGACATGAAACTATTAAGGATAGTTGCCAAATGTTTTTTTTAACAATACCTATAATAACGATATTCCGAAGTATGTATAAGTAACAATTGGAAATACTTTGATTTCTTGTACTTACTATAATTAAAGCCGAAATTCCATAAACGTAAGGTTACCTAACCAACATTATCCAATTTCGCAATTTTGTTTATATGACGTTATATGTTGCCATAGAATAGTAACCCTACAATAAATTTTGCTTTTTAACTGCTCTACATTTACAGTGTTGGTTGTGTTGGCATGTTTTATTTGTACATAATAGGTACCTATAGGCGGGGCAGCTGAATGTATAAGTCAACTTTTCAACAAATATAATTTGTATGAGTTGTAAAGAGTGAAAGGCAAGTACGTCTGTATTAGGAGCGTCTCGCCCAGCGAGCCATTGTTTGATGATCGCGGGTGTCCGCGGTACCCCGCCATTTTCTCACCAGGGTTCTACTAAAGACCCACTATGTTAGAAGTCGCCAAATGTGCCGTTAAATCTGACGGACTCTTGCCCTTTGAACGGTGTTATTGTTCGGCAGCATTGCAATCATAATTATGTTCTTTTTAATGAATTTTTTTTAGTGGTTTTGATTGCTGGTATTTATAAGCAGAAATACATAGTTTAGTAGTAAAATAAGGAATTCATCGTATTAACATGTTTAAACAGATAGTAAAACAGATAGAGAGAAAAATAAAAGCCAAAAGATGAGAAAATAACATTATAGAAAATGAATTCCAGTATTTATAAAAAATGATATCTCATGTTTTTAAAAATTATAAGGGAAATGTATTTGATCCAAACGTATTCTTGACGTAACATCCGTTTCTTTTATTATTATCCTTCAACAGAATGCTTAAGTATTCAAAGTACCGTCGATTAAAAAGCTCTGTTTTGCTCAGGATCTATAAATCTCCGGACAATGTTTCACCATTGTATAAATGGGCTCCTCTGCAGATCCTCAAGCGTGACATTCGGTAACCTGACACTCAGGAGCCTTTGAAACAAGCTGACGTCTTAAATACGGTCGCGTTCAAATATTGACATCAAACAGCAGACTGTCCAGCTAATGTGACTTCATGCCTATTAAAGTCTAACTTAGCGATTATAACTTTGAATGTGTGGAACTCTAAGAGGCCTATGGACACGATGGTTAGATTCATGCAAATGGTTCCGAATTGTTTAGTTGCTCACCAGCAGCCTTGACTACGGTGGAGTGTGGATCTCAATGTCCCACTTCCAGTAGAAATTTGGAGCCACCGGTTCTGATTTCCTATTGTTTTGTGATGAAGAGCTCATCGTTGTTCGGCCTTCTTCTGTTTGGGTTATCCAACATCGCGACATCGAGATCATAAACGGCTAATAATGCTTCGTGACGTGTGAAAATTTCAATATCCCGACGGCACGAGGTTGTCATTTGCCAATCTTTTACAGCCGAAATATTTGCAATTACAGTGAGACTAGAATGGTAAAAACTGCTTAATTATTACGGCCGAATTTGTACAATGGTATTTAAGTAATCGTTTATTTTCCAAAATATAGAGTTTAATTTAAAATTTGAATTCTGAAACTATACAAGAAATAGTTTTAAAACTATCCCATATAATTTAACAAAAAAAAATTTTAGTATAAAATATTGGAAATTCGTTTTAGGGTGGTCAATATCGCTAGACCATTTTGACAAGTGTATTTATTGGTGTACATATACTTAGTGTGTGTTGTATTCCTTACTCAATATATCCTCCAAAACTGTGGCCAAAATGTCATCACAATAATTCATCTAATTCGGCGACTCATATTGCATCTTATGGGACAGGTAACCGACCTCGACTATTTCCTTTCCTCTTTCAGATATTTCAACGTAGTCACACCGTTTCAGTTCTATGACCACCAACAATTAGAAATAAATTTTCCAATGTTGTGCTTACTCTCGGAACTAATCGTTTCGGACGCGTCTCTGCGGGGTCCGTTTGAAATCGCGCCATTTTTTAAGAGTGTCACCCGCGGTGACAGCTGTGAGCGCCGCGTAGTTGCTGTTATCGGCGACTGCGGTTTGTTGCGCACGCGCTTGTGCTGACAAGGAATTCGTAATTTGATTTCGGATGACACTTTTTTTTAAAATGCAATTGCAATTTTAGGAACAATCATATAATTGCAAAAACAGAACAAATTAAAATATTGAGTAAATCTGTTATTACGTTCATAATGACATAACATTTACTTAATGATGATTATTCACCAATTTCTAAGATATGCGGTTACCAGAAATGTGTAAATTAGTATAAGGTTATAAATTGTGTGAAACTATTCGACATTTGTTTTAATTTACTGCATAGGAAACGTGTCATTTTCATATTAACGTGTGATTAGAAGTTAGACGTCTTCGTATTCGTAGTCAGCGGACATATCTATATGCTAATTCATCATGTTACGATTGTTTTTACCTATAATATAATGTTGGGCAGTAAATTATTTTAGTTTTTACGTAGATATAAAAGTGGGCCCGACAAATGCTCTGACGCAGCAGGGGCCAGCGGGGAGTCAACGGTCCCAGGACCATACACAGCATATATGTATACATACATATATGTTTATGTCTATTGATCTTTTTAAAAGAATCAACATTTTTAGTTTACATACATTGTACATATACCTAGTTTACATAGTTTTGTATATCGTCAAAAACTGTTGATCAATCCATTTGTGACGATAAATAGGTTAATCAACTGTTTTTTGTACGGGTTAGTTAGATAAAACATTTTTTATTAATTTAACTAATACACATCCTCATGATGTCTCACACACACACACACACACGCACACGCACACGCACACACACACGCACACACACACACACACACACATACACACATATCTTCACGCTGTATCCCTAACGGGCTAGTCAGAGAGGACGCATCGCCAGGAGTCGCGGTACTTACATACTTCACACATAAGAAATACTTCTTTCGCTTCCTCAAATCTCATAATTCTCCTCAAACATTTTCACCTAGGTATGCGAGTGCTTTTGACATTTCCGTCTGCTTACACCCTGGCTATTTGATTTAACTATAATAATTTACATATTTATAAAGCTGTGTAAATAACGTACTTTTATGACCAGGAATTGTTATAAAATCGAAAAAACTTCAGAGAATAGCTAAATTATCCTTTGTACAACTAAAAGTACTTTGTCTGCGAACAACTACTAAAGTAGGATGTTATATTGAAATATTGTTAAAATTTAATTTTATGTGATGATGGAATATATGTATATTAGTTTATTATGATAAATACAATATTTATGTATAAAATGAATACGTAATTATACTTTCCGAGTAATTTGTGTCAGGAATTCGGGAAGAACAGTAACACAAATAACAATTAATCGACCCAATTGCCTATACTATTTATTTATTAGAATTGTTAAATGGACATAGTTTAAAAAATTACTTAATCACCTCGACGTCCGTCTGTTTATCACTGTAGTTACTATTAGTATACTATTTCCTTAAAGTCTATTGGATGTACATACATACCTTCAGGCTATATGCCCCAACGGGGTAGTCAGAGAGGACGGAGCATCAAGCGTCGCGGTCCTTGCATACTTCTTTCGCTTCCTCAAATCTCAGCATTCTCCTCACACATTTCCTAAAACTTCATAAATCTAGGCGAAAGTGTGTAAGCAAAATGACGAGGATTGAGGAGGCGAAAGTTTACAAGGACCGCGATACTTGGCGGTCCGTCCTCTCTGATTATCCCGTTAGAGATATAGCGTGAGGAAATATATGTATATATGTACTCATTATGAAAAATCGTCGAAACACGTTTTACATTATGAAGCTGAAATAACAAAATTCGTAAAAACTGTTTAGTGAAAGTAAGACAAATAAGAAATTAAAATTGGACTGACTTTTACATCTGAGTATTATTTTGAACACTTAGTTTTGTTTTACTACAATAACTACGTCTTTATCTTTCGTAATATGTCAGTACCTAAATGGTCTTCAAAGAAAATGGCAACGGGCCTATCAAACATTATTACATTATGTTATTCAGTTATTCATTCAATCATGTCCAATATAAACAATGGGTTAGTTGATCGTAGTTCACTGACCTCTATAATACAAGTAGATAGGTATGCTGGACAGACTTTAGATTAGAGTATTAGACTACCATACATCGAAATAAGGCAATTTGATTTTCGACATTTTGGCGCTGATAGTACCAGGTCCATACTATACTATTCTTTACTAATATTATAAAAAGAGAGTGGATTTTGCAAGTTTGTTTATAAATCTCCGGAATGCATGAAAAAAAAAAACGTTATGAATTTACGTTAAAACTCGTAGAACGTCGTAGAACTAAAGGTATTGGGAATAATGTTAAGAATAGATTCCTAAAAGGTTATTAGTATTTTTCATTTAACCTGTATATTATATAGAACTGAGGCTAAAAACTAATACATTTAATGTTATTCACAAGTCACAATACATACCAAAATTGTCGACAGTGGTGTTTATGATTATTAAATCTATCTTTTAAAAAGACTTATAACATAACATTTCCTCACATTGTATCTTTAACAGAGTAGTCAGAGAAGACGGAGCACCAAGCATCACGATCCTTACATACTTCTTCCGCTTCCTCAAAGACTAATAACATTCAATATTATTAAAAAACATCAGCATTATTTGTGTTTCTTGAATTGTTATTCCATTGCGTCTTGGCAGATAGCTACCTGCCAAGATGCAACCGGTGACTGGCACAAGAGGCACAACATCTTAGTTCTCAGGGTTGCCAATGTATTGCGAAAAAGAAGTACTTTCTTAACCCTGTTATTGTAAATGTACATGGCCACATAGCCACTATTTGGCAGGTGGACTCCTTGCTCGTGTCTGTCCAGTAGTATAAATAAATAATACCAACACAAATTAAGAAATTGAATATTTGAAGTTAAACCTTCTCCACTGATAACGAGTCCGGAAAAATGTATTAAGAGCTATAAGTATAAATATGTACCTATTTTAGCAGCCGAATTTCGCAAACTGGGTTACGGCGTTGACATGAATCATTAAATTTTTATGTTTTTGGAAGCGTTTGCGACTTTGCTTTAGAAATCTAAACGACGATATTAGCTCGTTGTTCATATGAAACTTATTCTTTGATATGAAATATTTCCATAGTTAACGTCTTTGTTTTTAAGTCTAGAGATAATATCACTTCAAAGAAAGTTCGAATATAAAATTTATAGAAGGCAGTTTCCGTACTTACTTGTCGACATATACTGAGACAAACTGGACAATTAATCTTATGTTATTGTCCCAACTATCTTTTATTAGCTACCTACTGGGAAGAAAATATACATTTGCCATCTATAATGACTTCGTAACGGCCCATTTGTTAACACCCATTAATTACTCTTTACTTACGTGCTCTCCCTCAGCATCAGCTGTTATTAAAAAATGCTGAGAGAGTTACATAAGCGTTGTATTTTAATACAAACCTTGCCTATTTTCTAATTCTAATAATAATATAAAAAAGGATGATCAAGTCCGATGATCACTGTTTGGGGTGATCAACAATTTTTTTGTCAAGGGTCGGATAGTCTCGTAAAATATTTCTTTTGAGTTATTTATTACAATTGTAACAAAAAAGGACAAATAATTAATATATGTATTTATGAAACCGTGATGAACAACGTATTGTGTACTTTTATGAGCAGGCCTTTTAGAAAATTATTGATATATTGTAAAACATATATTGATGAGACATCTTTATGATAAATATATATAATATTTGTGTATAAAATGAGTAATTTATTAACAAAAAGTACATACATATGTTAATATTTACAAACTTAAAACTACACATTATCTTAAATAATAAACTTCCTCAAAGTTGCCGCTTAGAAAGCTGTCATTGCTCAAGGTACCTAGCAGACTGGCAGCATTGCCTCTTTGAATAGCCAAACTGATTCGTTGGCGGAAGAAGCTGCCAGCCCGGCGGTCTCCCGAAGCCTCGACCAGTCTCTTACAAATATCAGAAACCAGTCGATGGGCTTCGGGGCCCCAGGGACCCAAAGTTTCGACTGCAAAGGGCGTAAATATGAAACTCTCAGAGAGAGTCGCATACTTACGCCGCTTCAAGTTCTCGGCAGTGCTGGCCGCGGCACCTGCTGACTTGGAAGTCGCCGGCACATGGGAAACAGCAAGTGTATCGACACAAGTGGCATCCCACACCAGCGATCTTCCAAGTTTCCAAGGAATGAGCGTCAAACCATCCGGTCTCCTGCCGTCGCTGCGCACAATACCTACAGGCTCTAAGACTGCAGGAACGCCAGCGGCGACAAGAGCCCGCCGAATAACGTCATTCAAGGTAGCATGTCGTGACATGCGGCCCGCACTAAACTAAACAGGATAAACCGTGGTGACCTAGTACATCTACGAGATCACCACAGCGGCAACGGTGAAGAAGGTCAGTCCTGGCCCCCAGACGAAGGGATACTATGAGAGAAAGCGTGGTATTGTCGATTAAGATTCCTAAGTTTTTTGAAGGTATTACCTTCAACCAGTGTCCTGACTCCTTCTCAGAAACAGCTAGGAGGCGAGACCGATCTTTTTCGGTACTACAAGAATCTAAAAGTTGTAAATGAACATTTTTGCATAGAGGCTCATCCCAGTGTTTTTGGGAAAAGGTCGAGGTAGGCAGGTTAGTACTCGGACAAACACTTAACCAAGCATTTCGAGCATCAGTCAAGCACCTCAACCGATCCTAAGGAAGGGCGAATAACAGATAGGAAAAGGTTTTCCGTGCTGTAGGCTGACGAAAGAAAAGCTGGCAGTGACACACTCGAGATTTTGCGTATGCCCAGGCCTCCATAACCGATGGGAAGCGAGGCTTGATTCCAGACCCTGTCATCAACAAAGGAGCAATTTAATATTTTAGATAATGTAATTATCTTTTCCGAGTTATTATTGTCGAGAATTCAGAAACAGCAGTGAGGCAAAAAAAGTTGATTGACCCATGTACTTACCACAACGCACATCACACCTATTTACTTACCCTCGTCCTAGTTGGTACTAATCAAGAATCGTTGAATCTAGCTGGATACCGTACTCTGAAGACCGAAGAGGTACGCGAAGACAAATTATAATATGGCCTCGAGTAACCTTTGATCAATAACATGTCATTTCTGTCTCTAATAACTGGGAAATACACCTACTAGTATATTTAATGTTGGTGTTAATATTCCAAGACTATTTTAGTAATAACAAAAAAGTACATATATACGTTAATATTTACAAACTTAAAACAACACATTATCTTAAATAACAGACTTCCTCAAAGTTACCGCTTAGAAAGCTGTCATTGCTTAAGGTGACCAACAGACTGGCAGCATTACCTCTTTGTTACGAAGAAGCTTGCAGCCCGGAGGTCTCCCGAAGCCTCGACCAGTCTCTTACAAATATCAGAAACCAGTCGATGGACTTCGGGGTCCAGGAATCCAAAGTTTCGACTTCAAAGGGCCTAAATATGAAACTCTCAGGGAGAGTCGCATACTTGCGCTGCTTCAAGTTCTGGGCAGTGCTAGCCGCGGCACCTGCTGACTTGGAATTCGCCGGTACATGGAAAACAGTAAGTGTATCAACACAAGTGGCGTCCCACACCAGCGATCTTCCAAGTTTCCAAGGAATGAGCGTCAAACTATCCGGTCTCCTGCCGTCGCTGCGCGCAATACCTACAGGCTCTAAAACTGCAGGAACGTCAGCGGCGACAAGGGTCCGCCGAATGACGTCATTCAAGGCAGCATGCCGTGACATGCGGCCCGTAATAAACCGCGGTGACCTAGTACATCGACGAGATCACCATAACGGCAATGGTCAGGAAGGTTAGTCCTCAGCCCCCAGACGAAGGGATACTATGAGAGAAAGTGTGGTATGGTCAATTAAGGTTTCTAAGGTCTGACTCCTTCTCAGAAACAGCCGGGACGCGAGACCCGGCTGGGTTCGTTAAAAAAAGATTAGAAAAGATTTGAAAAGAAAGAAAAGCAGACAGTGACACATTCGCGATTTTGCGTATGCCCAGGCCTCCATAACGGATAGGAAGTGAGGCTTGATTCCAGACCCTGTCATCAACAAAGGAGCAATTTAATATTTTAGATAATGTATATTTAAGAATATTGTCTACAGATATTAAAAGGGTTTGAAAAAAAAGCCGAGAACAGCGAAGAGCATATGTAAATTTTGGAACGAAAGGGCAAAAATGGACAATAAGGAGAACCATGTGGGAATTAATTTTAAGAAGTTTGTCTAAAGACTGGCAAAATTTTGGTATTAGATCATCGAATAAGCAGGGGAGCACCTAGGAGGTACAGCGATTCTTTTGACAAGACTTTAATATTTGGTGCCAGATCGTTAAATTTATTAGGTAATTATTTCATTTTTTTTAATAATCGGAACAGAATCGGAAACAAAGAGTTCACATTTAGAAAAATTTAATTCTAAGCCAATGTAAATAATTATTGAACACGGCTATACTCACGTCCAATCGGTATAGGTATAATTAAATTGCTAAGCCAATGAGGGTTTTAATGTCATCTAAAACAGTAATTGCTTTACCTCCTATTGTTCCGTCGTCAAGGTACCAAATATTAAATTTGGAATTGAAATTACAAATGGCAGGATTAAGAAAGCGCGCGCCGCATGCACTGTCGCTTCACATCCTCTCTTTGAGCCAAAACCTACTTGCGTAAGAGAAAAATAGTTTAAAACTATAGGGAGAATGTGACGGCAACAAATTTTGGAATCAATGCGGCGTATTATAGTTGCACCTTCTGCAATTGGCCTAACGCTACCATCCTTTTTTTTAGGGCACATAAATTAGCACCATACAGGATGTCAGTTATCTCCGCAGGCACCTTCCACCATAATATTTATTAAAGCTGTTAAACTGGATAAGAGTGTCTTACCGGCATCACCGACAGAGCCTGTGATCAAATCTTTATAATGTTGTGGCGTTAAGCCATCAAGACCTCCCGCGGAACCGCTTTTAAAAGAATTTATTGCGGCAAGTACATCTTGCTCTGTAGCTCGAGTCGACACTTTGTTTGGATGTGGGGGATCTGGCAGACAACAAGCCACAGAGGAAGAAAGATGCTTTGATCTTAGAGCGGAAAGAGTCGGGAGTATTCGGTCCCATAACATCGCTGGATCGCCCATAACATCCTCTTAGATCCCCGTCGCTAATTTTTGTTTCTATTTTTGGAATACTGTTTGAATTGAAACTTTTATAAATGGACCGAACATGAATTTTCGGAACTGAAGAGCTAGAGTACTTATGTTTAATTTTTTGTGGTAAGGAAATTTTGTCTTTATCATTTTGTTCCAAACATAAAGTTCTATATCCGAAAAATAGCAGTTCTTTCCAATCGCATTTGTCGTTTCGGTTTAATAACATAACATAACATAACTTCACGCTGTATCCCCAACGGGGTAGTCAGAGAGGACGGAGCGCCAGGAGTCGCGGTCCTTACACACTTCTTTCGCTTCCTCAAATCTCATCATTCTCCTCACACATTTTCGCCTAGGTATGCGAGTGCTTTTGACATTTTCGTCTGCTAACACTCTGGCTATTTGATCTTCATAAGTCAGCCTTGGTCTTCCTTGGCTTCTTTTACCACTCACTTTCGCTCTGTATATTTTCTTCGTCAGTCTTTCATCACTCATTCTTTCCATGTGCCCGAACCATCTAAGCATTCCTTTCTTCATTTTTACAATAACACTGTTGTGCAACCCTGTCATACTGTGTATCTCATCATTGCTTATCCTGTCAGCAAGCGTGACACAGCACATATTTCTGAGAGACCGCATCTCCACAGCATTTAACATACTTTTTCTCGATTTTGGGCATATCCAGGCGTCCAGGCATATACAAAGAATATTAAACCAGTTTCGGTTTAATATTCTTTGTATATGTAAATTAAGGGATTTGGCAACACTGAGGCGTGCCTCACGTGGAGTATGTTTTATTAAGCATACATTGTTTATGAGCGAACCAATATAATGCCAAACAGGTGTGCGATTGTGAATGGAATTTGAGGAATTAGCCAAATTATTGGACTGAGATAGCTCTGGTAAGGAAGAGGGGCCTAAAGGAATGCCGACAGTGTCACACATTTTGTGTACTCTGCCAACATGAATTTTCAAGCCCCTATTTCCACGAAAGAAACGAGGTTGGGAACACTGCTCACATCTTATTAAATTTTCCAGTGATGTGTCATTATTTATATGTGAGATAGAAGGGGTGAGGATGTGAGGGCCGGGAGCATATTGCGACATAATATTACATAAAAAATACAAAAAAAAACTATTGCAAAAAATAAGCTAAAAGCACTAAAGTCACCTAAGCAACCGTTCTTGTTGACGTCACTGAGTAAGTAATCACTACGTGTTGACGTTGCTACGGCAGAACTGTCACACCCGGCCGGACAAGTAGTAATGCGTAGTAATTTTACATTCTCTTTGCGGCCGGATGCGAAAAACCCAGCAACACTAAGTAATCACTACGCCCAGCAATATGTGGACCGCCGCTGCGTCCACCACCTGAAACAAAAACACCACTATTAGAGCCAGGAATGGGGAAAATGATGGTAATGGAATTTGACCAAAAAAAGGCGTAAGGACTAAAATAATTTTTAGAAAGAAGAGCCAAACGGTTGTCATAGATGACAAACTTTTTTTTTATATAATCTATTATTTAAACAGTGCAATAATCAGTCAAAATCTCGCGTCAAAGCTCAAAATAGTAGGGGAAAGGTGTGCAAAATGGATAAATGCTTACTGTGTCGAAAATATTAATGTTATATAAAACATTGAAGGAGTTTAGGATAAATAGTTTAAGTGTTGATATACTGGCATACCATTTCTTTTGGTTTGTTTGTATCTGCAGATTAATCGAACATTTTCCAGAAGTTTACTAAATCATTTTGTACACCTAGGTGTACAAAATGATCCCCGGGGTAGGAGCGATGCAAAACGATCCCAAGGATGGTTTGGTACTCCATGTTCAAATAAAATATTTGTCAGAAACAAATTTATTTACGAGTGAACCAAGTGCAACAATAAAGTTATACTCTTATCCAGTCTCAGATCGACAACCTGAAACAATCTGAGATTAACAGTATCTATTAAATCTACAATCTTTAAAACTAGCATTTTAAAGAAGTTTAATTAGAAAATTCTAATTATAATCATCACTTCACGCATAGGACCCAACCTTATCCCTTGTTGTCTTTCTAATATGGTTCTGTACAGAACATGCACTCTGCATCTTCTTCATCTATAAAAGATTCGGACTCGTCACTGTTCTTTGCTCTTTTTATTCTCCAACCCTCCTCCCTATTTCTTTTTATTTCCTTTCCTATGTTTTTGTTTTTTGTTATTTCCTTTCCTATCCTTTTGTTTATTATTGATTCATTTCTCTTGTTTTAATTTTTTCTTTTCTCAACTCCTTTTTCTTTAGTTTTGTGGTTAGGGATCAGTTTTTCACCTTTGTCTTTGCATGCCTTTCGCTTTTCTTCTTTTTCTATTTTTTTCTACATTGCCTCTTCTAATTAAATAGTTTTTATTAGATGTCGATCTGTCTACTTTTTTTCCTCTATATTAATATTTCTTTTGCGTTCTATCTTTGGCAGAAATCGAATGACTCGTTGTGCAAAAACTCCAAATGATGTGGAAAATAACTCAATAGATGCTGAAAGTCGAGGTCAAGTCGAGGAAATTATCCTGGTCAAAGTTACGAAATTATTGCAGTGCCATCGGTTTTCAATAAGCGCGTATAATTTTAAATCATTCATCAATCATTATGTATGTATCTATGTAATGGGATTTTTCGAATTAATTTTCACCTACTTCCAGACGTCTGGAAGTAGGTGAAATTTAATTCAAAAGATTCCGTTACATAGATACATAGATAGTGCGGGGAACACAATGTCACATGTTTTTGTATCATATTTTTTTTTATTTATGTAATGAATAATAAAAAATAAATAATTATTTATTTATTAATAAGTTTTTTTTTTATATTGTTTACAAAATTTTATAATACGACTTATTATATCCTATATATATATATAATATCTATGTATTAATAAAACAACATTACACATGTGGGTAATAAAAACTGTATTAAAACACTTATGTAATTCTTACCATGCCGAACTGGATGTCGAATTTAAGAAATAGAATGAACTTACATCAAAAAGAAAAAGAAAAAAGTTTTATTCATCTATTTAATTGGTACATTAATACCAATTCAAAAAGCTCTAAACTTTTTAACCATTTACTAAATGTTCATGTATATTATTAAAATTATTTCCCGTAACTTGTTTAACTTCATCGTAATGTCTTCTTTCTTCTAATAAAATAGAATATGCTTTTCAGACTTTCTATTTTAATGTCCTTTCTGCTGAGTTTTTGCTATAAACTTTTGACTTTTCTTTGTAATTATTCCTTTTTAGGGCCAGCCAAAGCAGACGTTTGAGAACCAATATTCAAGTCATGCATTCTTTGTAAGGGGTTCTGTTGAACTACCGCTATGTTCTCGCACTAATGAAATACAAAATTAGGCTGTAAATTGAAATAGTATAATTATTCATTTTAAAACAATGGAAATATTTCATAGGTACGTTACGTATTAACGTAAAAGAGCTAATTAATGTAAATATTCATTTTTGAAATTATGACGATAGGAAAAATAATTCTTAGTTACCACTACATTCTATGGGCTACTGCATCGTCTGTAAAACGAGAGAGCACCGTTGGTTATAATTTTCTGATTTGAAGTGGCGGCCATAAACAACTAGGTTTTACTTAGTTATCATTTAAACTAAAAGTGATGAGCAAGCATGTTAAAGAATGTTGGGAGAACCTTAGAGATAGTATGATCAAGCCTGCGAAAGAAGTGTGTGGAACAAATAAGATTGGGAACGGTAAAAAGCATGATGTGTGGTGGGATGATGAGGTGAAAGAGTGTTGTATAAGAAAAAGAAAGCATGGCGAGACTATCTTCCTACTAAAAATTACTGTAGTATGAAAAATTTTATCAGCTGCATAAAGCAGAAATGAAAGCAGAAGTGAAAGAGAACCGTGAAAGGGTAGGGTGTTAGACGAAAACAAGATGTTGGACAACTTCGAGAAAAATTTCAAATTATTTTGGAAAAAGTACGTAAGTACTGAAGTGGTCCGACACCTAGCAGAAAGAATAAACTGCGTTCGAAAGAACTCCACCTGCTAACAGATAAAAAAGATGTTCTGTAGTGATGAAATATGAAAGATGGAGAACTATGGAGAACTTTATGAAAGTGGTGACTCCGTCTCTAATACTGAGAGCGATTCTAATGAATTGCCATGCCATTAGTCTGAAAGATATTGAGAGTGATAAGGAATCTGAAATGTGGAAAAGCAGCGGGAAATGATGAGGTGACTGCTGAGATGATCAAGTATGGCGATCCGAGGGTCTGGAATACCTTCTGTGCTCTGTACAACCTTTGTTGGCAGAAGGGGGAGGTTCCAGAGGATTGGCGCACCCCAATCGTAGTACCTCTCTATAAAGGAAAAGATTCTCACATAGACTGTGCGTGCTATAGGGCCATCAGCTTGGTCAGCTTAGCAAGTAAAGTCTATACCAAGGTATTGACTGAACGTAGGAAAGGCGTTTCAGAAAGATATTTGTAAGTGGCGCAAGGTGGTTATAAGAACGGTAGCGGTTGTGTGAATCAGATTTCCTCGCTTCGCGTTATCGCGGGGAAGTTTTTGAAATAATGAGAATGTTGGCAGAACCATAGCAAGTTTTCTGCGTTTTCGTGGATCTAGAAAGAGCATTCGATAGAGTAGTGCGTAAGAAATTGTGGAGTCTTCTGCCTGAATATAGTGTGGGACTCCCCTTACTGCAGGCTGTGAGGTCATTATATCGAGACCACAGAGCCTGAGTAAGGATAGATGGTGACATGTTGCCCAGGCTCGTCTGTTCTGGCGTCAGACAGGCTTCGTGCGTCTGGTTGTTCGTGCTGTATTTGGACAGTTGCCTCCAGACATTGAAAGGTAGTATGAGTGCTATGATAAACGACATTTGTCTTTCAATAAAGTGATAACTCTCTTCTTAAACAGTGGCAGCCTGTCAATTTTAAAGAGGTCCGGTAATTATTGTAGAGGGTGATTGCTATACAATAACAATTACGAGCAAATACTTCTAATTTTTTTACTGGTGTGTATAACTTATGCTTACGTCGGCTTACCATTTTTGACATATCACTTTGTTTAATAAACACTGTCTCATGCTTTTTGACAAACACCAGCATTTCAAAAATGTATAAGCTTGGTAATGGTAGAATTATATTTTCCTTAAAAAAACGGTTTGCAACTATAAAATTTGTGGGCTCCAAAAATCGATCTTACGCATTTTTTCTATTCCTTAAATACTTCAATTGCTGCCCAAATAACAATGCCATACCTGAGAATTGAAGATGCGTATCCGTGATAAGTACTAAGGGCAGCGTGTTTGTTAACTGCTACTCTCAAACGTTTTATAATTTCTAATTTTTTTATATGTGTAGGTACAATACATTCCCATTTTATTTACTTACTCTAGATAATCCTTCGTGTGAAGCAGTTCTTTAGTTACCTATATGATAAATCAAATTCAATATTCTTTTACGTCTACAGTCTCCTGATTTTCACATGAAACATTTTGTAAAAACTATGACATTAAAATTTACTTTTTGTATAAATTAATTTAAATTTTTCATTTTACTTTCATAAATATTATTTCTTAAGAAAATTGAAATAGAACAAGAAAAAAAAACTTACCGTTGTACTTTAATGTACATGGGTGTTGTGCTAACAAGTAGATTCCTGTGTAAGGCACAAAGAGCGGTAATTGCAATCATAAATATCGCATCATGGGCAATTTATAAGCCTCAGCAGCCCATCCATTAAGAGAGCTGTCGGTACCCTATTTCTATGTAGGTACAAGTTATTTATTTAATATTTAGGTACTATGCCCTGGGGTGTGAGATTGTTTTGTTGAATCAGTGGGAATTTGCTCATCTGCTATGTAATAGGTAAATACAATACAACAATACGTACCTACTACATGTGGGTCTAGGTAGAGTTGCTAGATACAATTATTATTTAAAAACTAGAATTAGTATGATATTTAAGCGAACATTTTGTTGTTGTCGCCGTATTATCCTTGTTTATATTTTGACTATCGTGGCCTTTATCCTGGGACATGAGTTTGAAGTGGCACTGTATATGGTGTTTTGATATAGCTTGAATTTTTGTTACCTATAGAGCAATATAACAAATGTTACTAAAACTTTCTTCTAAGGATCAATCTTTACGTAGATGCGATTCAGAAAAACAATGTGAGTAATGTCAATTGGAAAAAATATGTCCGATTATTAACGCCTGGCAACCCCAGTCAACCTCCTGATATCCACCCGTTCATATAGTAGGCAGTTTAAGGAACAACTAAATCTCAAACCATTATTTTAAATCTTAGAACCGTTCTTGGGACAACATTCACCATGTAGGTAAGGTTATCTTAGATTACTTTACCCTCTTCTCCTGATTTATAAGATCAGGCAAGATCTCTCTCTGCTGCCATTAGCAATAGCGACTGTAATATACAATAGTAGACGAAGGGTCGCGTATCGTTATGTCCTACCTCGGAGCAAGGTCAGGTGGAAAAACCCCGAATGCGATCTATCTGAGGCTACAATATCAGTATCCCTTACCTGTCATAGAAGATGACTTAGAAACACTCAGGATCGACAACGGTCGAAGTGAAGGCTTTACTGATCTCGACATCCGGCAACTATGAGAAAGGCAACGCTTGCTGTTTCGCGATGCCTTTAGAACATCGCAAGTAGGTAGCTACGTTGGAAAAGACCGCAAGCTTTCTCCAAGGCGCTCTCAGGTAAAATCCTTCCTTGGATACATCTGTGCATTCCTTCGGCGACGTCGACGCCTTGAAAGCTATAATTGACACATAGTTTTATGTCTCAGAGGCAGAGGTATGAGTAGACCTTTAATTTCGATTGGAAAGAATAGGTCCGGTTATTAACGCCTGGCAACCCCGGTTTCTAGTTAAGAATACAACCTCCTCTTATCCACCTGTTCATATAGTAGGCAGTTTAAGGAACAACCAAATCTCAAACCATTATCTTAAATCTTAGAACCATTCTTGGAAACAACATTCACCATATAAGGTTATCTTAGATTACTTTACCCTCTTCTTCTGATTTATAAGATCAGGCAAAATCTGTCTCTGCTGCCATTAGCAATAGCGACTGTAATTTATAATAGTAGACGTAGTACATATCAGATATCTTAAAAAGATTTCCCCCGCGTCATCAAAAACAAAGGTTACGTTTCGTTGCCCATAAGTACCTATAGTAAGAATGATTGACTGACTTGTAAGTATAAAGGCTAGTTTCCCATGCTTTAAAAGCTTAAAGTATAATATTCAATTTCCACCCAGGTCAGTCCAGGAATCGAAATTTTCCATTGGCTTGAAGCCTGGATTCTGTACTCCCTCAGTTCGGTCTAAGAGACCGTTGATCTGAATTAATTGATCATCTGTGATAACTACTGATAGTTATATGCTCTGAAGTAGGGTAAGTCCGGGGTAGTTGGCCATACTTTTTTTAAAACGCTGTTAAAAAAGACCTTACACATTACTACAGAAATCTTTATTTGTAATTAAACTTTAAACAATCAACTTTGAGATATTAAACAAAAAAGTAACAATGTCTAATGAGACCATCTTAAAAAAAACGTCTCAATAAAATTACAATTGGCCATCTCTCCCGAGGTGTCTGGGTCTGATGGCCATAACATTAGAGGTAAGATGGCCATAACTTAACTTTAACTTTACCATAGTTTATGGTCTTGTTTTCTATTTTTTATGTATTTGTACGTGTTTGTATTTTTAGTATAATCTACATATATACATACCTCCACATATATACATATCTTAACGGGGTAATAAGAGAGGACGGAGCGCCAGGCTTCGCGGTCCTTACATACTTCTTTCACTTTCTCAAATCTCGTCATTTTCCTCACACATTTTCGCCTAGGTGTGCGAGTGCTTTTGACATTTCTGTCGGCTAACACTGGCTATTTGATCTTCATAAGTCAGCCTTGGTCTTCCTTGGCTCCATTTACCACTCGCTTTCGCTCTGTTGATTTTCTTTGTCAGTCTTTCATCAACATCACTCATTCTTTCCCGATGTGCCCGAAATTTTGTCCGCAAGAGTGACACCGCAGATATTTCTAAGAGATCACATTTCTACTGCATTTATCTTACTTTCACTCGATTTTGGACATATTCAGATCTCACTACTGCACAATAATGTTGGAACCAACACCGAATTGTGTATGGCCATTTTGGCTGAGTTTGATATATTCACACTGCCTACTAATGCAGAAGGAGCACCGTTCACTTTATTGCCGGCTGCTACCCGTCTCTCCATAACTAACTCACATCTTTCATCCCTCAAAAACGCACTCCCCAGATATACAAATTCATTCACTTGTTGTAAACATTTTTCATTTAACCATACTTTGCACTTTGTCTGTACATCTTCCCTTTCAAACACCAGAACCTTAGTTTTGTTTACATTCATATTCAATCCTTTCACTTCACAGTCTTCTTTCATGGACGTAAGTAGTGTGCAACTCTGCTTCTGATGGTGCTATAATTACAGCATTGTCAGCGTACAAAAAGCAGTTTACCACTGTACCAACACATATCATACCACTCATACTACCTTTCAATGTCTAGAGCCTTTCACCTTTTTCTTGTATTTATATAAACAAATATGAAAATGAATCAAATATTTGAATAAGACATCATTTCTGTACCATCGGTATATGTTGGCGATATGGCCATCACATACCGACTGCAATTGGCCATCTCTCCTTTTTTTCCGGGAGAGATGACCACCCCTAAAATGAAAACAAGTCAAGACACGACCTGCGTGATTTTGAGGTTAGAACGAAACGTTCCTCGTAAACTTTGCAAAAAATACAAAAATTACCATTATTTTAAGATACTAACACCACAGCCGTGTAAAACATGAACCCTCTAAAAAATATTTGCACTGGACAAAACAATAAACATAGATTTTACTTATTTTTGTTATTTTTTCACCAGACTGTTGGTCGTACCTTAGCTCCTACCCACTATGTGAAGCGAACTAAACAGTAATTAGCGACAACTAGTCAACTGTTTCATGAATTATTTCGATGGGCCATCTCTCCCTTATGGCCATCTACCCCGGAATTACCCTAATAACATTCTATAAATAATTAAGCCTTAGGTACACAGATAATTCAATTTACGCTCCAGTCGAGAGATATAAAAGGAATAAATAAAATTATGTACTAATTTAATAATAAGTGGGTAATTGCATAAGTGATAAATAACCTACCTACTACCTACCTACGTGTATTACTTACGCACAAAGATACAAAAATATATAAAAAACAGAAAACGTTCAAAATAATTAGTCCTAAATACGGTATGTATGTAAAGTATACATGCACTAAGTTTATGTAACATACTTCATAGTAAATTATATATGAGCGGTTGAATGGGCGTGGTCTTTCCAGCCCCTCCTACCCAGCGTACCGCCCGCCGTCGACAATGGGTTCGCAACTCGTTTTGCTTTAATGGGCTTCATTTTACTATATATAAAAATATGATACCTAAATATACTTTTATACACACCATCTACAAAATTATATTTTATATGATGTTTAAAAGTATTTACTTATTACTACCTATTACTTTTACAGTCACTTATAGTTGTGATTTTAAATATAAGTATTTTGTAACGTACTTTGTTCTTTGTAAAAAAAAATTTTTTTTTTTATTTTGTCACAGTCAGCGCCAAACCAATAAAAAGAACAGAAAATCTACCGGTTTGGTAGGCTTGGCCATAAAGCTAGTATTTACGCTAGTATACTATGTTTATGGGCTTGGCACCGACTTCAGTAACTGTCAAAATTACTAAATACTACATTAAGTATTTGTATGACTTTTTGGCGGGAAAGGAAGAAGTGAGGTTGTCATTTTATTTAGATTTTTTATTGTTTACATTATTGTTTTTTGGGAGTTTCTCTTGGGAAGTACTCGCGCTCTTCCAAGAAGTCCTATAAAACTTTAGTAGTCTACTATCACTTTACTGGAGGAGTTTTACGATAACGACTCTACTTATTTAAATACAATACGTGACATTGGCAAATGCGCTTATCTGTGCGCCATGCCATGAAAAAAGAAAAAAAAAGTATTTCTATCGTATTTTTTTAATTTTTTTTTTTTAATTTTTAAATGGCACCGTACGTGAGTACATTGCCAACGTCAAGTAAAGCGAGAAAACAATTCAATTCAGTAGATGATTAGCGCATTTGCCAATGTCACGCATTAACACAAACTAGTATACAGACACAGAATAAGTAGAATCACAAGTAAATTAGTTCTTTCTTATCGTAAAACTCCTCCAGTAAAGTGATAGTAGGCTTTAGTGAAGTTATAAAGGACTTCTTGGAAGAGCGTGAAAACCAGCTACGCATGTTTATTTAGATCTCCATTCTTTTCACTTACACAGAACTTTAAAACACAATATACTATCACTGTTGTAATTTAAAACTCCTGCAAATGTAAAAAATAGAAAATCTAAATAAAATGACAACCTCACTTCTCCCGTTCCCGCCAAAAAGTCCTTGTATCGTATTTATGAAGTTATAATGTGAGTACATGAAGCACAACCTATACAGACGAAATATCGGACCATCTTAATCACCACTGCACAGTTTATTTACACTAACAGCTATCAACTCTCGCTCACATTAAGCAGTACATAACCAATACTGGACTTGTGTACATTTCTGTATATTCTGAGATAAATTTAAATATTTATGTAATGGCTTATTGTTCTATTCGGTGGTGTGGCAAAAACAGTAAAAATCAAACGTACAAACAGTGTTTAGACGTAAATTGTTTTCATACAAAATAAATGACATTGCTACTCTATAGGTTGATTGCTCCATGTATGAGTACTTGAGTTTTGAGTAGTAATAAGATTCTCCCGTAGGAGGTAAGATAAAGGGATCTTAGCCCATACAACTGACATCTTTAGTAATAAATAGATAAATTCTTCATATTATTGGAGTTTTTGGCGACTTTCTAGTCTCTAGTAGGGCTCCGCTGAGGCGAATTAAGCCACTAAAAAAATACCATCACATTACTAAATAAGCACTTATTTCAACAAATCCACATAATGCACAACAGCGTAGACACTCTGGGGCGAAAACTACGCCAATTTTACATCACAAAATCTACTAGAAACAATTTGCGAATAATTAAAATAAACGCCCAACCGCTCACTATAAAATCCCGCCAAAAACTCACTTGAGTTTTCATTATTAAAGGATTTTTTTTTCTTCATGGCGCACAGATTAGCGCATTTGCCAACGTCACATACCTATTAATAAGTAGAATCACGACTTTTTTGGCGGGAACGGGAGAAGTGAGGTTGTCATTTTATTTAGATTTTCTATTTTTTACATTTTTAGGAGTTTTAAAGTACAATAGTGATAGTATATTGTGTTTTAAAGTTCTGTGTAAGTGACAAGAATGGAGGTGATCTAAATAAACATGTGTAGCTGAACTATTCACGCTCTTCCAAGAAGTCCTTCATAACTTCAGTAAAGCCTACTGTCACTTTACTGGAGGAGTTTTACGCTAAGAAAAAACTGATTTACTTGTGATTCTACACTATGGATTCTACTTATTAATACGTGACATTGGCAAATACGCTAAACTGTGCGCCATGCCATAAAGGAAGAAGAAGTAGAATCACTGATGAATTAAACAGTTAGGTAATAGGTGTACAATGCACGCGTTGCAGTATTGTTATAATTCATGCCGAACACATATATGGAACTCGTTCGAAGTTAATTCGTTTTTTCAACTTATCGTTAAACTCCTCCAGTGAAGTGATAGTAGGCTTTACTATAGTTATAAAGGGCTTCTTGGAAGAACACGAAAACTTCGGCTATACATGTTTACTTAGACCTAGTACATTATTTTCACATAAACAGAACTTTAAAACACAATATCTTATCACTAAGACTCCCAAAAATTTAAAAAATAGAAATCTAAATAAAATGACAGCCTCACTTCTCCCGTTCCCACCAAAAAGCTTGAAGGATAATTAAGCGACTTTACTATAATAAAAACACTGAAAACAACAAGTTTTCAGTGCTTTTAGGAAATATTACAACATCTTGACAAAACATCCTACACGTCACCTTACACCTTTCCCAGAATGGTACTGAGTGCTAACACGCCCTGCAGCGGGAGGTCGCAACATGAGGCCGCGCACCGTGCTGATGAGAGCACTCGCATTATCAATGACACTTCAACTTTACAACAACGATTTGTTAAAAAGGCAGCTGCTGCATGATTGAAATATGACATTTTGTGTCTACCTAGGTACCTAAATATAAGTAGAAAGTGCTTTTGGCGGCAATTATTTACCTACAGTGAATTAGAAAATCTAAATACATGTGTGCCATTGAAGTTTTCACGTCCTTAGAAAACCACACACTGCTGTGATTTTCCAACTGTGATACTAACTTATTAAAACGGGATCGCAGGATCTAAGACATAACAATTAACAAAATAAGAACATCGCACAAATATAGCGATGATAGCTATAACAACAACAATTAAGAGCTATGAGCAACTATAGTTCTTTCATCGTACAGAAGTAAAAAAAAAATTTAATCAGATATAGTAACCAACCTAACCACAATGATTTGAAAGCAAGAACATTTAAACTGTTCTTGTCTGAAAGCTATATAACAACAAACTTATAAACAAACATAATTTCTCTATTTAATTGGTCTATTCCTAGTATACAACTGTGGTTAGTGTGCAGTGTATTTGGTTTACAAGCCGAGTCTGCGGATTCGATGCCTACTTGGCCAAGTCACTTCATGAAACGAATTTTCTTAATTATCCTGGAGCCGTAGTAATAAGTATATATTATATAGTTAATGACTTATCTGCAGTTTTTGTTTGAGACTTAGATACCTAGGTAATAATAATACTGACTGAACCTTCTAAATATCCACAGTCATGAATAGAACTCCACTCCGTAAATGACTCCATAAATTAACTGAGTAGGTAAACATTTGTAACACAATTAGATTAACAAATAAGAATGCAAAAAGGCAAACAGTCAACGTTCTTTCAATTAGATACTGAATTCCAGAAATCTGTCATTCGAAATCAGTCACGGTTGACTAAAATATATCATTCCTTTTGTTACAATCCATGCACAAGAGTATACAATATCCCCAGGGAGCAGATACACTGTAAACAATGTGCTTAGAATATCTTACTTTGAAAATATAAATAGTTTTAAAGATTTTAAAAGCGTAAGAAAGCGTATAGGTACCATTATACCATAGGTACCACAGACCATATAAAAGTGGTAAGCACTAAATCTGACTGGTATCGAAACAAATTTTAAATCAAGTATAATTATATAATAGATAAGTATAGGTACCTACTGTCCATTATTTTCTGATGAAGTCAAAATAATAATTAAATGTGCCAGACGACACACATTGATCATCTGATCTCAAACTAAGGCATTCCCTGTGCTATGAGAATGAAATTACGACTACTAGGGCCGTCTTCCAGTACACCCGGACTCGAGATAATCTAGGAAAGTTCGTTTCTAAAATTTACCTGACCAGGAATCGAATCAGAACTTTCTGGACTTATTTCCAACACCTATAGTCTAGGTATTGCATATAAGGTCCTATAGACCACTGCGCTATCGAGGTCGTCTTAATGAAATTTGAACACAGAATACTTTTCATTTCACAGAATTTTATATATATTTATCTTCAACATCTCACGTCTCGAGAAACAATGTAATAATTAAGTAATACAGTTATCCTGGAATTCTGGATTTACTTGCAATTTCGTTTTTTATAACAAGTATATTTTCCGTATTCTTTTTTAATTCTATGATATTTATAATGTAAGGAAAAATGAAAGAGAAAGAGAAGAATACATATACTTACATACATATAGATATACATCTTATATATTACATATAGATCTACATACCTGCCTATATAAAAACTAATTATGAATAATAAATGATCAAGGAAAAGTATAGAAATATATGAACATAAGTAGGTATTAATGAAGGTCTACGTTTCTTACATTCCTGCAATTTTATGGTTTATGTTAATTTTTTTCCTACCAATATCCTAAGTTTTCATAAGAATGGATTGTCGTAAATTATGATTCTACTTTTACGCAAGACTGATTTACGACTTCTTTGTAATTTGACACAAAAGCAGTTCCTCTTTTAAATTCACCCTATAGTTTTACAGAAAGTGTATGTATTGTTTATAAAGACTATAGCATGTGGTCGAAAACGTTTGAATGGCATTTGTTTAAATTGCTAACACATTTTGTTTTTTTCTAATTTGATAAATGTGTTTTTTGAAATAGTTACTGTTGCAGGCTCTAAGCATTTAAACATAGTGAAACCATATGTTGTATCCTCGTAGGTACAGGAAGGTAATGCATGTTACAGAAAAATGGTAATTCATACTGTACGTACCTAAGACTATATAGGTATAAACTTTTAAACTTTCGCGCTGCATTATAAAATATCTAAAAATACGGGAAATTAACGCGATTACTTTTTATTTTCCCTTGACGTTTCGGCCGAGTTTCATCGGCCGTGGTCTCAGTAAAGTTTACTTGAGACCACGGCCGATGAAACTCGGCCGAAACGAAACGTGGTCTCAAGTAAAGTTTACTTGATACCACGGCCGATGAAACTCGGCCGAAACGTCAAGGCAAAATAAAAAGTAATCGCGTTAATTTCCCGTATTTTTAGATACTATATAGGTACCTAGTCTTCCCATAAATATTGTTACTCGGAAAACGTCGTTTTTTTCTATTACGTAAAACGTTTAATACTGCAGTGTGCGTTCGTTTATTTATACAAAATTTTAAAATTATGAAGCTCGTTCAAAATGATCTCCATTGGCTTTTATACAAAATCCTTTAAAATTTGTGGCCAGTTATCAATTGAAACACGCACTTTCTCTATGGAATAATTTGCCACTGCCAATCTTATAAAATGTTTTAGGGACTGCAAATTATCATGACGTTTAGAGCATGCCATACTCTCTAAAAGAGACCATAAATCATAATCAAGTGGATTAAGATCGAGACTAGATGACGGCCAGTCTTCAGCTCCGATGAAGTCAGAAATGTTCCTTTCCAGCCACGCTTGTATAGATTGAGCTTTATGACCCGGTGCTGAGTCTTGCTAAAAGGATCATTCTTGGTTATCGAAAATGATGTTGTTAAGAGGCTCACCTCAGTCACTCCTTGATAGTTAACACCCCAGCAAACCATCACTGCAGCCGGATAATGCCGGATAATTACTGACTAATTGAAAAGCTTCTCCAGAGCTTTGAGCATAAACACAGTCATTCTGCTTATTAAAATGTTGCTCGATGGTAAAAAAAAATCTCGTCAGTAAATAACTTTTTTTTGTGACCTCCTTTGCATACCGCTTAAGAAGTTGTTTTGATTTTACCACCCTACTCATTTTTAAATCATCGGTTAAATAATGACCAGTGCGACCAGTCTCTTATAAGCTGCAAATCCTAAAATAATCTTTTAAAATACGTGACATGGTTCTGGGTGCTATATTCATTTCTCTAGATACAATCTTTTGCATTCGGATAAGATTTCATCAAATTCTTTCCTTCGCTACTTTGATCGCCTTTTTAGTACGAATACTACGTACTACGTGGATGGCCAGATCTTTTTCTGTCACAAACAGGGGACGTTTCATAATTATAGCTTTGCCAGTACACAAACATATTCGACTCATACCAAACAGATGGAGTTAGGTTCTCTTTGTCATCCCACTCTGTTTTAATATCACAAGAATTTTAGTAAAGATTGGCGCGAAAATAAGAATACGCTATGAATATTCTTAAGAGAATGGCAGGTTCCAAATTCAAATGGAATAATATTATTGTTTTTATTTTATTATAACAGTATTTATGGCCAGACTGTATATATCCATGATTCTATGTATAAGTTCGTTCTATATATTAATTACTTAATACATAATAATAGTCACTTAAAAATTAGTAATATCTTCTTGGACCAAATTTCTACAATATTACTCACAAACCAGTATTTAAGCCCCGAAAAAACGCCTATGAGGGTACCTGCGACTGTCTATAATTTAGTAATTATTACTTATACGATGTGCGTGCCCATTGCGCGCATACAGCTTTCCTCTGATCCAACTCGTATCCGCTCTCGACTCTCGAACATTCAACGTCCGATGTCGACATATGACCAATCAAAACACACTGTACGTATCTATATTAGCCAAAATGTCCATTGACAATGCGATGTTAGTGCTCACTTTAATGTATGAGTATTGAGGCCTAGATAGGTATAACCGAAATCGAGTGAAAGTAAAAAAATGCAGTGGAAATGCGATCTCTCAGAAAAATCTCAGAAATGTTACCGTCACGAACAAAAAACCTAGATAGAAATTTAAACTTGAAATAGGCGTGTACCAAGTTTGCCATACAATTGTATACACTTGACGCAAGTTTAAATTGGACTCCTTAATTACCACGCGACAAAGACGTAATGTTATCATAACAAATAAGGTTTTGGTTTGAAGTTATTCAGGTATGACACTACAACGTCGTACCAGAAGGTAATTGTGTGGCAATACACGAAAGTAGGTAAGTACCGAATAAACAAAAACTCGATACCTATTAAAAACTGTAAGATTGCAGCAATATAATCAAAACTGTCATATTTGAAGTAACAGTTTTTAACCTTTAAATCTTAAAAATTTGCCTCGTATTTGACTGGCAATTTAAAACCAAAGAAAAATCAATCATGCAGCAACCTTATACGATATCTGAGAAACAATGAATAGATACACAGTATGACAATTGACAAGGTTGGATGACAGATTTATTATAAATGTTATTCTTAGATCGTTGCGGCAAATAGAAGATGTGATGAACGATTGACAAAGAATATATACCGAGAAAAAATGAATTGTAGTAGACGCCAAGGAAGAAGATCAAATAGCTATAGAGATAGCTAATAGACATGTAGCTAATGCTGAAAGAGTGTGACGAGAATGATGAGATTTGAGAAGGTGAGACTACCATTAGGGATGCAGTGTGATGATATATATCTATATACTTCTTTGATGCATTATTATATTATGCTTATTGGTGATTATAATTCAGACGGTTTAATACTTTAGTAACCTTTATTGTATACTAACATAAAAAAGATTTAAAAGTATTTCGGTTTCACGAACTTCGTATTTGAAATATCGGATCTACGTGACTTTCGGCCAGTACAGACAGCTCGTTATAAATCAACACAACTGATGTTATCTCATTTCTAATCACTACGATTAACCGGTTAAAGAAAGCTCTTTGTTTTTTATTTTAGTTATGTAGGAGAGTTTCTTTTGACAGTGTACTCTGTATTGTACACAAAGATACATTATATTACTATACACAAGATATCAGAAATGGAACAATAGGTATAAGTATGTTAAAAAATAGTTTTAAGTACTCAAGAAACTTAAAGATCAACCAAGATACTTTGTTTTTAAAGCGGCACATTTTCGGCTGCGTATGTGTATACAAGTACATCGAGTGACAGTAAGGTTGGCATATTAGGTTTTACATTTAATTAGTAATTTATTTGTGATGTTAGACACTTAGTATATTGTTGAATGGTCCCGCATGAGTCAACGATCTGTTCGTCTACTCCATCAATGGTCAATTAATAAAAATTATCTCTTACATAAAACTATTAACGTCCAACAGCGCGCGATGTAGATAAACTGATCAAAATCATATTCATCGCTGATAATAAATTAATTGTTTTATTATGTCACAACTAGATACCTACCATAAAAAACCCGACAAATTACAACCCAATTGAGACATCCCGCTATCTCCTTTATTAGACACGTGAAACTTTTTTAAATAACTGCCGTCATAAGATAAAGCCTATCGAGAAATCAAAATGGTTGCGCCTCAATTTTTTTCGACCACAGCGTGAGCCTTATGCTAATGAGAGTTAAAACAAACATTGTTACAAGCTGAATGTGTAACATACAATAAAAAAAAATAATAATAAAGGGAATCGTTAAAATGAAAGAAATGTTCGTAATTTATCCACGAGTCACCTTTTGAGCATTCCGTGAGTGCCTTCGCGGCGGGGTCCCGCCTGCTCTAGACGCGATCTCTAAATAAAAAGGCGCCACAAAAAGACGTATTCAATAAGCTGTTGGCCATTACAGGACGTAATCGATGAGATAAATTAATAATAATGATATTTGAAAGACATGCCAATAGAGACCGTTATATGATCAAACGTTTATAACAAACGGACTGTGGCAGTCGGTTTATATATTTATTGTTTTTAATACATACATATTAGATAACGCGTTACAAATTAAATAGGTATAACAGCCATTTTTGTAAATCTCTCAGTATCTCAGTACATCAATATTATTTATTTTTATATTTACAATGCATACAATTAAATCATCTCAATAGAATATTAATGGCATATAATGTATAATTTTAAAAGGTTACAGCACAGCTGACCATGAGTGATAGCAGGTAGGTAAGTTCCTTCAAATAGGTTTATGGAATAAAAAGAACCGAAAATAAAACACAATACTATCCTGTTTCTTAGTTTTTATTGATAAATTCACATTCAAATTATAGATCACGTTGATGACAGACGGTTACATTGCAAATTATCTACAGAAAAAATTTAGTTGTTATTAACTATTTTACATTATGTATATTTTTATCACGTTATACTGTATCGGTACTTTTGAATTTCTAATCTACTGTATCAATAACTACATTGAGTTTTATAGTGCATAAATGCTTCAAAATTCAGTGACGAAAGTGAATCAGTAATGAGACCGGAAAAATAGACAAATGGAAAGTAGTTAGTTCGTTCATTTATGATATTATTAATGAATGAACATCACAAATATTACTATATATTAATAATCGACTACTTCACATTACTGAAAAAAATAAGGAAAACTCGTGCTGGTCACGATTAGCGTGACATAACGAAACGTATAATCATCATAATTTACGCTAATCAATTAACTTCATTAGTGAATGCGACATCGCATGACAGATATTCACAAACATTTGTCACAGACGGTGTCGCTATTCATACAATATGATAATAATATATATAAATATATTCGCCGGCGCCGCGGGCAGCGCACCTGAGATTCAGTGCCCGCGGCCCGGCGCACGCATACACATCGTCTCTGTCGCACCGCTCCTTGCATCATCTAGCATTAAATAGCCACAGGTCAATTTCAGACTATTAGTTTACGCATTAAAATATAATAATTATTTAATATAAAATATAATATAAAACGCGACACGTCGCGAGCGTCGAGCGAGTGTTAGTGTCGGGCGAGAGTGTCGGTGGCCGTGTCGTGTGCCGGGCGCGGCGCGGGCGTGGCGCGGGCGCGGCGCAGGCACGGCGCGGACACGGCGCGGACACGGCGCGGGCGCGGTGCTGGCGGTGCGAGGGCGGTGTGCGCGTGGCGTGGCCGGCTCGCGCGGCCGCGGCCTTACGAGTCCCACCAGTCGGGCCCGCCGCTGCCGCCGCCGCCGCCGCCGCCCCCGTACGAGCCGCCGTAGTTGCCACCGTACGAGCCGCCGCCGCCGCCGCCGTACCCAAAGCCTGTCGCACACGTGTCATGCACATTTCAATGTAGTTCAATCAAACTATGTTGAAGAAAGTAATAACTTTATAACTTTGTAATGGTTTATCTTATAGTAAAAAATGAAGATATCATCAGTTCTGTATTTATGCTATTTACGTAAGTCTAATGGAGTATGAAATGTACTGGAGGAAATGAGATTTCAACTCCTATAATCGTCATATCACTTTATTGACTATGTTGTACAAACATACATATTATCTTCACGCTGTAGTTGACATCTGACTATGTTGTAATTACTCGACAATCACAAACACTCCTTTAATTGTATTTATGTCTAAACGTAAAGAAATAGCACTATGTTGCAGATATTGCCATATTACACTGTTGTATTTGGATCGACCATGTTTTATCTCGCTGCTGTCGTTGAATTGCAGACAAAAATTAGTCAGAAAATACACAGTTAAATAATGATTACATACATAAATATTGTATTTATCATAAAATTAATATATATCCCACAATTACATTAACTTTTAATAGTACTTTCAAGTTTTTCCCTACTTTAACGGTTGTCCAAGAATAAAGCCACTTTCAGTTGTCAAGGGACAATTTTACTGTTTTATGTTAATTCCTGTTCATAAAAGTATGTAGTATGTTGCGCGGCACGGATTTATAAATATGAACTTAAATTATTGTCTATCCTTGTCACATATGACAATAAATATACAAAAAGAAACATTTATCTAACTGAGCAGTACAAAAGAAAACGGTGACAATTATTTGAAAAAAGATCGTAAACAAATGCGAATACAGTACACTCCGATGCGTTAATATGAACTGAACACTCGGTCAACATGTTAACGTTGTTTGCAGCTTGCGCCAAAGTCTCTTTGATTTGTGCCAACAACCGACTTTTGTCGGCTCTTCGACAAGCGTTGGACGCAAACAACAAATACAAGGAAAAATAGCCCAGTAGTACTGACGCAGAACGCCTTGGCCGAGCGCGTTCGGCGAACGTGTACGGGCTCTGGGTCTTATTAAAAAGCGTATTTTAATTTTTTTACAGGAAGAGGGAGCAAACTAGCAAGCGGGTCACCTGATGAAGAGCAACCGCCGTCGCCCTTGGAGACCCGCAACGTCCAAGATATCACGGGTGCATTGCCGGCCTTTAGGGAAATAGGGAAAGCAGGGAAATGAGGAGGAGGGGCAATAGACCACCGGCACTCTCACTCACCAAACGAAACACACAGCAATACATGCTGTTATTTCACGCCAATATTCTGTGAGAGGGTGGTATTTCACCGGGCGCGCCGGCCCAATTCGTGCTGCAGTATGGCTCTACCACTCTAAAAAGTATCCGTATCCGTACCAGAACCAATAGTTGAAGGGCCGGCGGAGCGCGGAGGCTGTCGCGGCTGCGTACGGAAGTCCCTGGCGCCGAAGCCGCTGCCGCTGCCACTGGCGCTGGCGCCGCCGAAGCGGCCGCCGCCCGAGCGGCTGCCGGCGCGCCGCCCGCCGCCGCCCGAGCGCCCGTCCGCTGCAGTGCTCGTTAGCCAGCTGATGACAAACACTTCATTATAATGAGGCATGGAGCACTTAACCTATAGAGTGGCAATGTCATTTATTTTGTATGAAAACAATTTATGTTTAAACACTGTTGCGGTTACTGCGTTATGTTTTATAGTTTTATTGCTGTTTTTGCCTGAATAGAACAATAAGCCATTAGATACTGGCTACCCCGTTAGGGATACAGGGTGATTGATTGGTTAATTTTGCGTAGGTATAATCTATTTATTGCCTATGATTAGAACGAGCCATATCAATTGAATGTAAACAATACCACAAGTACAGCTCCAGGTAAGATTAATTAACATTTTTTTTATGAACCTTACCTCCGTCAGCTTGTATCTTCTGCAATTGTTTTGTTTTATTCGAGATCTCAAAGAAACTAGACTCTCCTGGGTGCATCGATTTTAGATAATTTTTTAAAGACGAGGTGGTAGTGCCCCCTGCGAGAGTAGATTTTATTGGATATTTTACGAAGAGCCTTACTGATCATGTTCATCTGGTTTAAAATAAGTCCAAATCTCAATTTGTGGTGGTGGTACATACATACAGACATACATATCTTCACGCTGTATCCCCAACGGGGTAGTCAGAAAGGACAGAGCGCCAATCGTCGCGGTCCTTACATACTTCATACATAAGAAGCCAAGAAAGACCAAAGCTGACTTATGAAAATCAAATAGCCAGCGTTAGCCGACGGAAATGTCAAAAGCACTCGCATACCTAGGCGAAAATGTATAAGGAGAATGATTTTTTTTTTTTTTTTTTTAAATATAGTGGCAACTACCCGTAGATAATTTTTGCCAACGTCTTGTTTGGATTAGACACTGTGCGGTATGCTAAAAATTATATATAATTTTGGCCAAGTGACGATTCAGTTGAGGACCTAAAAACAGACAACACAAACATTGAACAAGGACAACACAAATTAGTTAGCATTCTACATGAAATTAGATATATTGTGTTAATTACAAATACATAAAATGCGACATAAAAGGGAGTAAGAGTTATAAATTAAAGGTGAATTTTGTTTTCAGCAATAAACTTTGAAAGGGTTTCAATAAATGGGGTGTCAATATATGTAAGAAGGGAGTTGAAATTCGTGGGCAAAGGAATAAAACGGGGAAGAACGCTATATAGGGAATACTTTAGGTTTGGACAATTGAAGAAAATATGGTCAACCGTGCCGTCTTCTAGTCCACACTCACACAAGGAGTGATCTCGGATCCGAATTTTAGATAGAAAGACTGGTGAACTAATATGACCAAGCCGCAGTCGGATAATGGTGGAAGTAATGTGTTTGCTAGCAGAACGGAATTTAAAAAACCAAGGTTTGACAGGTACATTTGGTTGAATGTTCCCATATTGCTTGCCTTTGTTAAATCCAGAAGAACCCCAAAATTCATTCCAGTTCTTACGAAGCTCTGATTTAGCCATGTTTCTGAGATCCCGAGGAATTGACTTGAAATATATGTGAGAACCTATTTGAACTGCATCCTTTGCACAAGAATCTGCCATTTCATTACCTGTGATACCAGAATGGCCGGGTATCCAGGCTAGCGTGACCTCTAAGCCTTGAGTATAACACCGGCGAAGAGTTTCTCTTATTTTTAGAGTGATATAAAAATTATCCTTAGCTTGAAAGGGAACCTTATTAATGTCCTGAAGGGCACTATATGAGTCTGAAAAAATAATAGTTTTATTTAATTTATGAGCTTCGGCGTACGAAACCGCTTCGAATAGAGCGATGGCTTCTCCTGAAAATACTGATGTTGAGGGGGGGCACTTAAAGTTTAAAATAATATTGTATTTTGGGACCCAGACAGCGGCACCAACTGAACTATTTTCAGAAAGTTTAGAAGCGTCTGTGAACATAGTAAGCCATCCGTTCCAATTTTTATTTAAAATATGATTAAACATTGCATTTGCATCTAAAGAGTCTTTATCTATGCCAAAATTAAGAATAATTCTAGGTTGAAAAATGAGAGCATGAAAATCAGTTAAAAATAATGGGTTTTTAGAGAGCTGAGCCACAGGGGAGTTATCTAGAAACTTTTTATAGCTTTTGATAAGGCATGGCGTGTCCTTATGGGTCCAATACTTGGATGAAGTCATTAATTGAGATAGATCAAACAATCTAAACAGTAAAGGATGGTGAGAAAACTTTGAACAATTAAAGAAGAAACGATCGGATAGATACTGTCTTCGAAGATGAAGAGGAGGATCGACACATTCTACTTGCAATGCCTTAACCGGTGAAGATTTCATTGCGCCTGTGATAATACGTAGGCATTTGGCTTGTATTCTGTCTAGCTTTCCTAAGGCCATTCTACTACATGGCTCCAAAAGAAAGGATCCGTAATCAAGGTGACTTCTGATAATGGCATTATATAGCATCTTTTGTGTAAAAGGATGGGAGCCCCACCAAACTCTGGATAATGATCTAAGAATATTAATATTTCGCTCACATTTATCGCTAATATAATTTAGATGGGAAATTCCTGATAATTTAGAGTCTAGGTTAATTCCTAAAAACTTAACTTTTTCTTGGACCGGGATAATGTCATCACCCAAAACAATCCTAACTTCAGGGATCAATCGTTTTCTGGAGAAAACAACCACGTTGCTCTTAGATGGCGACAACGATAGACCATGGTCGGAGAGCCATTCATTGAGGTAGTGTAAAGCACTATTTAACCGGCTAGAAGCGATAGAAATAGATGAGGAAGAAACATAAAGGGCGATATCATCAGCATATTGTAGAACCTCACAAAAAGAATCAACGGATTTATCAAGGTCATGAGTGTACAAGCTATACAGAAGAGGGCTCAGGACAGATCCCTGGGGTAAACCCTTCCACACAGTTTTGGGTGGGAGAAGAGCGCTTTGGGTACGGACAGATATAGAGCGAGACATGAGGATACTGCAGATGACGTTAACCAGCCTCACTGGAATACTCAGCTGAAGCATTTTTTGCCTGAGTAACGGAAGATGGACACTATCATATGCGGAAGTAACATCCAAGAACGCGCCAATGACGTGTTCCTCCCGAGAGAAAGCAAGTCGGATGTCAGCAGTTAAGACACTTAAACTATCCATTGTACCCAAACCCTTTCTAAACCCAAACTGGGACTTCGAAAGTACATCCCTATTCTCCAATATCCATTCTAATCTATTCTTTATGAGGTGCTCAAGGATTTTGCATAAACATGAAGACAAAGCAATGGGACGATAAGAAGATGATTTAGACGGATCTTTGCCTGGTTTTAAAATAGGGATTATGATATGATTTTTCCAAGAGTCTGGGATTAAATTCGTTTCAAAAATAAAATTGATTATGTTTAAAAATAATGTTTTGGAGGACTTGGGGGATTTCGTAACAAAGGAATATGGAATGCCATCGATTCCAGGAGAGGAATCACGTAAATGATCCATGGCACATTCCAGTTCCGCAAAAGAGAAGGGACCATCCATACTATCAGAAGAACTAGACAAGCAGGTAAATGACGGGAAACAGTCCTCTGAGGGCACGAAAGGGGGAGCAAGTTTACTGATAAATTCATTGAGCCAAGAGGAAGACTCATTGGATGTAATATTGAAATTATCAGAATGAATGCCACGGAACTTTTTTATATTTTTCCAAACACTAGAAGCTGAGGAGCTAGGAGAAAGTGATTCGCAAAAAGATTGCCAGCCTTGACGTTTTTTCTGAGAAAGAAGTTTCCTAGTACGAGCGCAGGCATGTTTATAGTGCAAGTAGGTCTCCATGTCTAAATTTGAGGTGTAACGTAATTCTGCCTCTTTGCGCTCCCTAATACTGACAGAACAATCAGCATCCCACCATGGAGGTGAGCGAGGTTTATTAATTACTGAATTTTTTAACGGGAAACTAGAATTAGCTGCGTCAATTAGAATATTGGTGAAATCCGAATACATCATTAGAAAATTTTCTCTGGTAACAAGGGGTAGTAACTCAATTTTATTGTTAACTGTAGCTGAGAATTCTTTCCAATTGCCTGAAGACAATCTGTATTTTAGTAATGGGGGAATTTTTAATATCTCTTGAAAGTGGTGTAGTATAGAAATTAAGATTGGTATGTGGTCACTACCATATGACTGGGAAAGAGTTCTCCAATTAAGGCGAGATGCTAAATCGGCAGATGAGAATGACAAATCTACAGCACTAGGATTCTGTACGGGAGAAACTATTCTTGTAGAAGATCCATCATTTAAGACGCAAAGATTACATTTGTCAAGAACCTCAAGGAGGTGGTAGGATAAAGAGTCTGTGAGATGGGAGCCCCATGCTGTGTGATGGCAATTGAAATCTCCCATAACTATGAGTGGGCCATTTAAGGAAGATAGAACAGAGTCAAGCTCTGAAATAATATTAATATTAGGATGTGGAATGTAAACCGAAAGATAGGTGATGTTTTGTGATTTAACAGCAACTGCCTGGAAACTGGATGAATGTGATGGGAGAGGAATTTGGGAATAATTTAGTGAATTTTTAATGAGTATGGCACAACCACCTCGTCCATCCTCTCTATCATCACGGAGGCATGAATATCCTGACACCCTAAAACGGGAGCCAGGCTTGAGCCAGGTCTCCGCAACCGCAAAAAGAATGGGGTTATATTTTTGGATAAGATGATCAATCTCGTGCTTTTTATTTCGGATGCTCCTAGCATTCCATTGTAAAAGAAGGCGAACTTGGTCCATTAGTATTAATAATAGATGATAGTGGGCGTAGAATTTCTGAGACATTGTTCGGTAAAACATCACTAAATTTGGAAAGAATATTTACTAAAGTAGAGACCAGAAGTTCGATTAAATTATCGTTAGGAGATGAGTTGTTGGAGAGACAACAGCCGTTTGGCAGAATCGAATTTGGTTGAGAAACAATTGAATTATGGGCTTGAACATCATAGGGTTTACTTAGAATTGGTCTAGGTTGACGTTCCAGAATCACAGTTTTTCTAAAAGATCTATGAGAAGTGGGGGGGTTAGAAGGTTGAGAATACTGTTGGCTATTTGAGAGTGGGAGGGAGCTTAAAGGAGGAGAACTTAATTCTTGAGTAATAGTAGCATCAGCATAAGACATTCGCTTTATTGGAGGGTACCTTTCTGCTGCCTCAGAGTAGGAGATATTATCTTCAGCCATTAGGGATTTTATTGCTTTTTGTCTTGAGAATTCAGGGCACCTTTTGTTTGAAGCAAAATGACGCGCCTGACAAAATAAACAAGTAGCCTCTGTTTCATCAACGGGACAACCATCTCCTGTATGAGGTTGAGCACAACGGTAGCACCGGGGTTTTGATCTACACTGAGCTTTAACATGTCCATAACGGCAGCAGTCATAGCATTGGATAATTGGTAATTGGTATACCTCAACATTAATAGCTGTATTAAAACAGTAAATTTTAGATGGTAAGACCTGTCCTTTAAAAGTAATTACCACTGTCTGAGTTGGGACCCACTCTGCGACACCGTCTTTAAAATTTTTCCTATTCAATCTACGTGCTTTTACAACTGTAGCACAATTACCATTACTAGGACACTCCAAACCAGAGACTAATTCTTCCATAGACCAGTCTAAGGGAATAAACTTTATAATTCCCATACGAGAGACTTGGAAGCGGGGGATCTTTGCCTCATATTTATTTTCTTTTATGAAGGGATTTTCTAAAAAGTCATTGGCTTGGGTAGCTGTTTTAAATTCAACTGTTGCCCTATTGCGGCCTGCCTGCTTAATGCCATTAACTACAATACCATGCACATTGTATTTATGAAGTAGTTGAGCAAACTTCAGAATGCGGATAGTTGAGCCAGCTGGACGATCGGTTTCTGTGCGTGTAATGTGGACTAGAAATGGACCGGAATCTGATGAGCTATACTTAAAACCATTTTCTACCTCAAAACCTGGATTGACATATATATGTTGTACAGACGAGGACGGGGGAATCTTTTTTTTTGTTGATTCCTCATTTCCATCAAGTGGGCAATCAATACGACGTTTTCTAGCGCAGGAATCAGACATTTCTACATCAACGGGAATGTCTTGTGAATGCGATGGGGCCTTCTCATGAGGAGGCGGCCCTCCACCCCAATCGGGTGGATCGTCCTCCCCTGAATTCAACATTTATACGAAAAATAACAATACTTACATGAACCCTCCACCAAAATAAACAAAAACACAATTATAGGAACTCAACAGGAATATTGAAAGTAATAAAAAGTAAATAACGCCAAAATGCACGTGTGTCAACCAAGACAAACCGCAGCAAAAAAAACCTCTTCAGTCAATAAGGAGAATGATGAGATTTGAGGAAGCGAAAGAAGTATGTGGTGGTGGTGATATTGTAAATTCACTAAATTATTAACCAATACATTATTAATTGTAGAACACTTACTTTACACGCAATATTTATTATATACCCACAATAACACGCAAAAACTGAAATGTTCATACGATAAGCGCTACTAAACACGTTGTGATTGATTTACGAGAAACAAATGATAAATCCGACGTGTTTGTCAACACATCGGAAATTGCTTGTCACCAAAATCCGCGCTCCTATTGATCAATACTTGTTCATGGCACGCGCCACTCGCCGGCTCAACCCAATTTCTTTGACGCATCCGCATGAACATCCACATTGATTATTGGCGATGCAGATGCAGATGTCCGCAATGCGGAAGCTCCGCATTTGTGGATCGAATATCCACAGCATCCCTGCTACTAGTAGCACATAAACATGGCTAGCCTAGTTTAAATATTTGTCAATGTTCAATGTATGTATATACGCATTTGTAATTTTTTCTTTCTTGCACATATTAAGCAATAACATGAAGAAACAAATATGAAGCCCTTCACCGTTCTTTTTAAAAATACTCCATGTATTCTCTACTCCGCTTTAGTCTACATACAGTATTCTGGTTTAGTCTTTGAAGTAGTAATAAACTGTTTTTTGAAATAAATTAGCTGCACTGTGGTGTAAAAGAGACACAAAGCCTGTAGGTACATATTTTTTATTCACAATATCGAGAACATGTAACATAACATTTCACATGATCAATTATCATAAAAAAAAGTACTCACTCAGGTACATCCTGCTTGGCTTCAACCAGCAATTCGACGAGGTCCCTGGAGAGGCCGCGATTGGAGTCGTTGAAGAAGGACGTGGCCACGCCCAAGTTGCCCATGCGGCCCGTGCGCCCGATACGGTGCACATACTCCTCAACGTCCGATGGCAGGTCAAAGTTGATCACGTGTCGCACGTGGGGGATATCCAAACCTGGCGACAGTACCATCACCCATCAATTTTATAAGAGAAAAAATTAAATAAAAAAAGGAGTCTTCGAAACATTTTATTTGTGCAACGTCAGTGGGCTCTGGGTGGTATAATGTTGAGGAATTTATAAAAAAGATTAATTTCTCTTTTGACCTGGGAAAGAATTAAAAATTCAGATAGTATTAGCTGTTCATCTTTCATATAAGTCCTAGTTTATTCCACTTTTGCAACTGTATGAATAAATAATTACTACCAAAAGAAGTGTTGCGGTGATTCAGTTTAACCTTAAACTTTGAGGACATGAAACATAAATCAGAACAAATATTTGAATTCAGGCTCTTGGGAGAGAGTAGGCTAAAAAATTTTAGTCAGGATGTAGCCAAATTTGCAAACACCTCTCTTCTGGTTGATGATACAAACATCATAAATGAATCTTTAGTCAAAGACCTACCCAAAATATTTAATAAGAATTGTCCAAAGAAAAAGAAAGTAGTTGTTAATAACAAGTTACGTTTTGCGATTGAGCGACGAATGGCATAAGAAAAGTAGGGATAGGCTTTATGAGTTATATGATGAAAAATCTTAACACTGAATTTGAAGAATTTTCATAACTATGTTCGCACTTATTCGAAACTATTTAAAAAAGTATCATAACATGCGAAAGCGATCTATATCGCGAATAAAATTAGAAAGTCAGGCAATACGATAAAGTTGGAACTTGGAACACTATTAACAACGAAGTTAGTAATAAACAAAATAGCAATAACTACGATTTTTCAATACAAATTATATAAATAATAATCTTATAAGGTAATAAAATTGAGGTTGCTAATGCTTTTGAAAATTATTTTTCGAATACACCTATAGAAATAACTAATGGTTTAGGATCGTCTTCACATACAGCAGACGTTTTTGAGCAAAAATGTTGGAAAATGGTTACCTAATTTTCAATTTAGGTACACATCTTCACTTGAGAAAAAAATTTCAAGCAATTAAATAAAAAGAAAAGTGAAGATTTCTGTGACTATCAGTTATTGATATCATATAATAACTAATGTAATTAATACCTACATTAATATTATCGCCAATTTTGGTAGAGATATGTAATGTGTCGATCAAGGGGTATTTCCAAATTTAATGAAACAGTAAAATTATTCCATTTAAATCAGATTGTATGTTAAATCCAACAAACAACATTATCGCCCGTTACCAGCGTTGAGTAAAATATTCGGAAAAATAATGCGCAAAAAAATGCTGGCACATATTAACCTTCGCGGGATGTTTCACAGTTAATAGTACGAATTCACGAGAGGACGGTCCACAACTCATGCGGGAGCAAGCCTAATCAAGACTAGGTAGGCGTAGGTACTTCAGGCTTAGGAGGGATCTCAGGCTGCCAGTGGTGTTTTTTGTTCTTTCCAAGGATTTTTTTGCTTGTGTTAGTCACGAAACTTTAATTTGCAAGCTTAAATACTATGGAATTCGTGATAGTTAGCTCTCGATCTTGTGGTCTTGTATTTGTCTGGCCAGTAGCAAAAAGTGAGTGTGAATGAGGTTTTGTCTGATGGTTCGAAATTAAAATTGGGCGTTCCCCAAGGATCAATTTTGGGACCTATCCTGTTTCTAATCTACATTAATTCATTTATGTTCAGGGACTTATGTCAAATAGTATTATTTGCTCATGACACTTCATTGTTATTTAAACTACATATTATATATATATAAATATATATATTTGACCGGAGTGAACAGGATCCTAAAAGACGTCTCGAGATGGTTCGCTGCTAATAATGTACTAATGAATGCACAAAAAACCAAATGTATTAAATTTTCCCTTTCTAATGTATCCAGAATCCAACACTGGGTGGGAAACAATTAGAATTAGTTAAGTTTGCCAGTTTTCTTGGTTTAACGGTAGATAGTAAACTACAGTGGGCTGACCATACCGGGCCATTGCCTGGTAAACTTGGTTCCGTGATATATGCTATTAGACGCATTAGGCAATTGATGGATGTGGATTACGACTAGGTTGGTGTACTTTGCATATTTTCATAGCCTAATGTCCTATGGCCTTTTGCTGTGGGGATCAACGGCGCATATTAACTCCATTTTTATTTTACAAAAGACAGTGATACATGGCCATAGTATGAATACACGAGATCACTAAGAGATCGTTTTAGAGACATTTATATAACTTACCTTGCCGTCCTTATACATCTTTGAAATTATTATGTATACGAGGAAAAATATAGATCTGTTTAAAAAGAAAGGCGATATTGGTGGTACGGAAACCCGAGGTCGTGATAAATTAGTTATTCCAAAATTTAAATTACATTACTCAAATGTTTCATTTTTGGGTAACTGCATTCGTTTTCATAATAAAGTTGCTCAAGAAGTCACTCAATTAATAGAAAATAGATTTGGATTAGTTATAAAACGTACATTGATTAGACAATCATACCATAAAATAAATGATTTCCTTGAAGATAAAATAATAGTCTGGAAATGATCTTCTCTGCACATGCATTTACAGCTTCTCTGAATATTGTACTTTAACAAACCTTTTGTAAAATGATGTTGAAAAACTGATACCTGACTGGGTTTCTTGTCAGTTCTTCTCGGTGTCCAGGTTTTCTCTTTAAACTGAACTAAAGTAGATTTGACTTCCAAAAATACCTTGTGATTCGAGTTTACTTGAATAAATTGATTTGAGTTTGAACCTTGATGTGCAGTCCACCCCAAATGAGTGATAATAATGACTTCATGTTATGTATGTACATTATGTCAGAAAAATTTTAGGATTTGATATTAAATACGGATGAAATGACATCCAATATTAAAGTAAAACGGTAAGGTTTGGCGTTATTAATGTTACCTCTAGCAGCGACCGCAGTGGCAACCAGTATTGGCCTCTGGCCGGAGCGGAACTGGCGCAACGCCTCTTCGCGCTCTCGTTGCGTGCGATCGCCGTGGATTGACGTCACTGGGTAACCGACTGTGTCCAGATATTCCTCTAGTTGGTCCGCACCTAAACAAATAATTGCATAATAAAATTCAAAAAAATTTCAATTATTTTGAAAGTACTAAAGTGACATTGCACATCCTACAATGAAATAATAACAATAAACTATTTTACATGCATCAACACAATTATGATATTCAGTATGGCACAAATTATATAAAGATAATAAACAAAAACCTTTGGTAAATGTAATTGATACTCATACGCTTTACAAGATTAAATATATTATTATTTTTATTGCAGTCATTACATATCGTCATTTCATTAGGTATAAAACTAACATCGTTATACCATAGCTTAACATTGTATCCTATTTAACGTTGCACTAGGCTATGGCATTATGTGAATTTGAGATTACCCTTTTTAGTTTCGACGAAAACAAGAATAAGTTGATCTTCCTCAGGACGTGAACGCTGCAGCAAATTGGATGCATTCAACAAGTCCAACAGCACTGAACGTTTGTGTGTTTCTTCCACCCAGACAACCTATCGAAATGAGAAATCGGTCAACATTTTAGCACTTGTACTAATATTAAAACAACCTAGGAACATTAAACTTACCTTCTGAGTGATATTCTCGGAGGTGGAGCCGACTCGGCCGACCGCCAAGAAGACGTAGTTGTGTAGGAAGTCCTGCGCAAGAACCTGTATCTGTTTGGGGAAAGTGGCGGAGAACATGAGCGTCTGCCTCTCGCCGGTCTTGGGCATGGTGTGGCACTCCACAATCTTGCGTATCTGCGGCTCGAAGCCCATGTCGAGCATGCGGTCGGCCTCGTCCAGCACGAGGTGGCGGCAGTGGTCGAGGGCCACGCGGCCGCGCGCCAGCATGTCCACCAGCCGGCCAGGAGTCGCCACCAGCAGGTGGCAGCCGCGCTCCAGCTCGCGGAACTGCTCCAGGATCGGCGACCCGCCGTACCTGCCGCGCCGCACCACATATACATTTATTACAATATTCATCACTATAAATCACATTCATCACATTCGCCCTAAATGAGTCAAGTACAATAGTGGGTCTGCTGGAAGATGTGGGTCTGCTGGAAGAAATTTCTAATAGAAATAAGCTGTACCCTTTGCTTATCTTCTCTACATGTAACTTTCTGTTTGTGTATTATGTGTGTGCAATAAACATTTAAATAAATAAATAAATACAATAGGCGATAACTGCTCTTATAACTGGATACATTTTAAAATACACTGTATTAAAATAATTAAAAATTATTAATATGTTTGTTAAAAAACTAATTGAAATTAACAAACTAGATGGCGCAGTGGTTTAGGATTGAGTCTGAACGCTCTGTTTGGGTTCGATTCTCGGCCGGGTCGATTTCCTATTGAAATGAACTATTCTAGATTTTCTTGCATCTGAGTGTACTGGGAGATGCTCCCAGTTGTCGTCGTCTGGTTCTCATAGCACAGGGAATGCCCTAGTTTCTGTCTGGCGCATTTTTATTATTAGTAAATTCATTCATAGATTTTAATAATGGGAACAGAATGGGGATGAACTAGAGGAAGATAGTGGTGCCACATAGTTGTGGCGTCACATACTCATAATGACATTGCACAATGCTAGGAGTGACAGATCAGAGACAGAACTTATCCCCTCCGTTTCCACTACTTAAGCTTAAAAGCAAATAACACTTACATTTTTCATTGTATTTCGAATATTTTTTCACAATTTTGTTCAGAATTTGAAAAGGTTTAGGTAACCTATTCAAATCTTAATTAGGTTGTAAAGAGATCGTAACTAGCTATTGTTAACCTGGAAATATTGATTAATACTGTAATTTTTTTAAAGTAAAAGTATGTAAATATATTTAAAAAATAAAGGTAAGTAGATCTTGCCATAACTACAACATGTATCATTACTTTTTCTATGATTACTGAATATGTCCGCATAAGACCTGCTTTAATTAAGAGCATGTGTAGTTCTTGAGCGAAAGGGATAAATCACCTATGAAGTGCCTTTCCCTTGGTTCAAGGTCATGGATTTTAGACCGTTTATTTATTTCTAATTCTAAATATGTGTATCACGTAATCTCCTTAATTCTGTCTCACATTCTGTAGGCAACATCAGAACTATTATGAGCATAATGTAAGTTAAACAAAAAAAAAGACACCATTAAACATAAAAAACAACTAATTTCGGAAATAATTGTAAAAATATTTTACTGTTGTATTAAAATAAAAGAAAAATGTTTTGTAATTGTGTATTGTGTAAAAGTAGACTAATAAATGACGCATAGTCAAATTTTTAGAAATAGTCAAGATAAGTCGATAGATCCAACAGTAATGGCATAATTTTACATGTTATACAGTTCATACGCCTTTAATATCAGACGAAAAATTGAAAATATAGGAATTATGATTATTACTATAAATGTATATCGTACCTAATCATAGAAAAATGTAACTTTTTCAAACATTTGTTAAAAAAACGTTGCTAGATAAAAAATGTACACAAAATCTATACGATTACCAAAAAAAAGTTTTTTGGAAACCCTTCTGCCCCCTCAAGACAGAATATGAAAAAAAATTGGCGTTCTCCAATTCATATTTGTAAATGGGCAATTAATTGCTGAAAAAGTATGCCAAATTTTAGCTTTTTTATATCTAATGGTCTCAAAAAAAAAACGACTGGGATCTTCGATCACAAATAAAAAAACTAGATATCAACGCTCCAAAAATGTCCGACCCAAATGTGCGCTCAAATGAATGGTATTCGAAAACGCTAACAGCGAACATGTCAAAGTGCTCCTTCAAAAATTGCAAAAATAACACATCTAGAACGCTAAAAAAAGACGCGAGTTCTTATTTTCGGTTAATAAATAAATAATATTATTTACGTGTTCATTATAGTAATAACGTTACATAGCTCTTTTTTATTAAATTCGTAATCATATTTTTAAATATTGCCTAACAATATTTGTCTTATTCTTGTCACTTTCACGTAGCAAAGCAACGTAGCAACATAGCAACGCAAATAGATTATTTGAATTATATTTTATGCACAAGACGTAAGACTGCATTTTAAATATTTTATTTAACAAACTTCGTTTTAACAAGAATCGTTTACGAGCGTTTATAACCTTATGGTTTGACGGTAAGGTCTACTTTAGGTTAACACAATATTACCGATAATACTTTACGATATTAAAACTATATACGTCAGACAATAATTTGTTTAAATTTTATAGGCGATTGTGAATCTAGTTCTTTATTTGTGATCGAAGACTGGGATAGACAAACTTATTATAAATCCTTATTGTATTTTGATGTAATCATCCATCCGTACAAAGAAGTTTGTGTTCTCTGTTATATTAAGTGATTTCAATAGAATTCACTGAATGATATTAAAAAATATTTCAAAACACGACCGCATCCTCCATTTGAGTCTGATACCACAAACTATGCGTGTTCATGGAATGCAACCCGCGGCGCCCGCCTCCCCGCGAGTTCCCCGCTGTTGCTCAGTACAAGTACATTCGTTGCCTAAATGTATAATATATAGCTTGTAAAACTGTGGTAATCTCTTACCACAGTTTTACAAGCTATATACTAAATTTTCTTAATGTTTACCTGTGATATTCATGTGTTTGTTTAAAGGGTGGACGGGTGAAAATCGTACGCATCAAATTTACTTAACGCGAATGTTCGAAATTAGGCAATAAAATGTGTAGTGAATTTAAGGGTTTGCTGCGTCGACAAAAGTTAATGTCGAGTATATTATATATTTTTAACTATATATTTTCACTTTCCCAATAAATAATTAGAAATTCATAATTAATTTTTCATTTCAAATCACTCTTGACGAATCCTTTTCGCACTTACGACTCTCTAATCGTCTCACAGTGAGTAGTACCAAACGATTCACTTCAAAATCTTACACAGATAATAAAGAAACAAAACAAATTTTGTGTTTATACTTACACGACACAAGGTCGCACGCGAGAGCGATACGCGAATTTTCTAGCTTCATCGAAAATTTGAGTGGCTAATTCGCGCGTAGGAGCTAACACCAATCCCAAAGGATACTGCTTGCGTCTGTTGTATGGCCTGTAGAAGGATAAGTAAAATAGCGATTTATGTATGATCATCAACACTGAAATTATCAAAGTAATACACACATTTGTATAAATTGAACCATATGTTCAAATTCAAGAACTTAATATTTGGACATACATCATATTATGTTATATATTATATTTCACTGGTAGCATACCAATATACATACAAAAAGTACGTATAAAACTACGTATGCAAGAACCGCCAAGCTTGGCGCTCCGTCCTCTCTGACTACTCCGTTAGGGATACAGCATGAAGATATGTATATATAAAACTACCTTACTACATGACAAAATACAGGAAGATTATGTTTAAAAACAAACAGATTATTTACCAGGTATTGTTTTTTTAATGTAAAGGTGACAAAGAATATATCACTAAAATTTTAACCAGGAGCTAAGTTGAGCTAGTGCCAAGTAGAGAATACAATCTCAGCAATCGAGATCTTCCCCAGCGAAAACTCTCGCGAGATTTGGGCAATTTAGGCAGACATCAAAATATGTTACTTTAATCAATACCTTGGTAGTTTAAAAGAGGTAGAAGTATCCTATTAATCAGTCTTCATAGGCCACTAGTAATTAAAAATTAAAGAATTATACATGAATCAATCATTTGGAACTAAGGTATATCTCAGTAATTTATGATATTTTCTACTTACGTAGATTACATTAAGAAATAATGAATAAACATTAATTTATTACAAATTATTTCATGTTGGACGCTACGGTTCCGATATTTGTAATAAGATTTAAATTTGGCCTGTTTAAATATTATGCCAATATACAGGTTGTATATGAAAACGGAACACATTCTTAAACATGCTATAGTCTACCGAGAATACATCTTGCTTACGCTTCAATAAAGTATTATTATGTAAAAATAACAAAGATACAGGTCAAAACACAATTTACTTCAGTTGTGCTTCCCCTTAACACGACAAGTATTTTAATGTCCTTTTACTTTAATTTTTACCTAATTTCACAAATTCACAACAATATTTATTTATGTAATTATAAGGTTGATATTCCAGTGTATGTGGAAATAACGTATTTTTAAATTAGTTATAGAGTTATATATGCATTTTTTTGAGTTGGATTTCAGTCTTTATTTCAATAACGGATGAAATCATTACAAAGTAAAAAAATACATTCGATTAAAATTTGTAACTTTAACCGTTCCAACCGCTTTTACGAGAAATGGTGGTGATAACACCTGAAAATTTAAATGGTACTAACTCTTAAACGGATAAGTTTTTTTCGATAATTATTTTTGAAACTACATACCTACTAAAGTTATGCCTTTTCATCCATTGACGCAACTGTCTCGTTTTCATATACACCTGTATAAGGCCTTACTCAACTATATTTATGTAGAACATACTAGATTGAGTATTCGAAACAATTGTTATGTACCACTCAACAGAGGCTTGGGGACCATATTTAGCTCACTTTCAATTCGACACTTGTGCAATGAACAACATAGCGCACTGTACTTCATTTCATATTTAAAGCTAATGTAATACTTTTATAAGTCATAAAAAAATTGATGTTCAGTTTAATATTCCACTGCAACATATACATTTCAAATAGATTTTCAATTAAACTTTTTTATTAAACGTAAAATAAAAACGTCGTGAGCAGGTATTGCCCATTCCGAGCGCACAATAGCACTGTCTCACTTTGACTTACGGCGAAGCAGCAGTTCCCGCGTCTCACTCTACCAGCGCATAGCGCCACGATTATTGTTTTGATGTACTATTCTAGTGTAACACATAATTCAATGACCTTACCCCATATGTTTGACGGGTCCTGCTTCATACATCTGGTTGAGTATGGGCACGAGAAAAGCGGCTGTCTTGCCGGAGCCGGTCTGTGCGCACGCCATTACGTCGCGGCGCGAGAGCACTATCGGTATCGCGTACTTCTGCACTGGGGTCGGCTTGTCGTACCGGGCGAGTGATATGTTCGTACGCATTAACTCCGTCAGGTTAACATCCTCAAACTAGAATGAATACAAAGGGCTTTCACATTAAATTCCTAAAATCTTTTATAATGAAAAAACTACTACTGGATGGAAATAATTGGATATTGCAATAGATATTTAAAGACATGATGTACATCAAAAGTAAGTGATGAGTTAAAAGAAAGGTTAATATGTGTGGGGATGAAGAAAGCTGTCATTAGACCAGAGTAATATTAAACATTACTCTGGTTTAATGACAGAGATTACAGTCACGTGGCTGACACATATTTAGTATTGTGCAACTGTATGTTTGTATGTTAACAACAGAATAATCATTTACATGTTATTTATTTTAATCTCATACATTTTAAAATAATAGACTTCAATATGCAACACTAAAACAGTTGTAGTCTGTTTCCAACCTAGAATTATATAGAAAAGTGTTAGTACTAAACATCATAAAAAATTGCAAAGAGAAAAGGAAAATATAGGAGGAGTTGATATTTAACTACATGTACAACTTGGAAGATATTTATTTTGAAACATACGCTTGTAATGCAGTCCGGCACACGGTCACCGCTGGCCTCAACCGGTATATCCTCATATTTCGAGAAGTTGATGCCTGTGTTTCCAGTGCCAAACAGCTCCAACTCCTGCCGCTCGTCGGCAGGTAGCGGGACCGTCCAGTCGTTCTTTGAAAACATAAGATTTTACCCGATTATAAATGTTTAATTGATAACTATACACTATTAAGTTTATTAAAAATCTGCAACCCACACCACAATTCTAAAAACAAAACACTGCAAAAAACACTTTGCTTTATACCGCACATGATCCTTATTCATCTAGTAACAAACAATATTATAAGAGGCGAAAACAGTAGCCAAATTATTATTTATTTCATTCATATCTAAGTAAAGACCGTGATACTTGGCGCTCCATCGTCTCTGACAACAGAATGAGGATATATTATTATACTAGCTATGCCCGCGACTTCGTCCGCTTGGAAAATTTTTTCGTAACTTCTCCAAGTTACGGAGGTTACCCGAGATACCTATATTGTTAGAGATCTTAAAGAAAGTTACTTTCATATAATAATAAATTTATGATAACATATATACAGCAACTTTCTCCTGTATATCCTATTTCATTTGATACCCATATTGTTGGAGATCTTGAAAAAAGTTATTTCATACCACGGAGCATCCGCCATATTGGATTTATGATGACGTCATATATACAGAAACCTTCCTCTGCGTATTCCATTTCATTTGATACCCATATTGTTGGTGTTAAACAAAAAGTTATTTCCTATTGTGAAACATCCGCCATATTGGATTTATGATGACGTCACATATACAGAAACCTTCCCCTGCGTATTCCATTTCATTTGATACCCATATTATTGGTGTTGAACAAAAAAGTTATCTCCTATTGCGGAACATCGCCATATTGGATTTATGATGACGTTACATATTAAAAAACCGCATGTAGTTTTTTTAAGGACAAATCAGCCTGCGATTGTTTACGGGCACATACTATCTCTGTACCAAATTTCGTCATAATCGGTTCAGCGGTTAAGTATTTTCCCTATAAAGTTTCATCCCTCTTTTCACTCCTTTTGGGGTAGATTTTTGATAAAAAAAAAAGTAGGCTATGTCCGTCCCCTGGTGTCAAACTATCTCCATGACAAATTTCATCGAAATCGGTCCGGCGGTTTAGCCGTGAAAACATACCAGACAGGCAGACAAACAGTAGACTTTCGGATTTATAATATTTATATTATACATATAGTATGGAAGTATGGATATGTAAGTATATATTCATTTTCTAAGACAAATAAATCTTAATTTTTATACATTCCATTACTTACGTTTCTACTTATTCAAAAAAAACCTACAAAGTTATAAAGCGATGAAAAATACAGTTATGAAAAGACGACGCGCCACCAAAATGTCAATACCTCGTCTCTGCGAGAGCTGCTGCGACGCACATCATCCGACGGCCATCGCGAGTTGCCGCGGTCCTCGGCGCGCGGCTCGGGTTCTTTCCAGCGGTCGTTGCGCGGCGCTGGCGGATCGTTGTAATCGTCGTCCCTCCGGTCGCGGTCACGCTCTCGCTCGCGCTCGCGGTCGCGGTCGCGCCCTGAGTCGCGACCGCTCGCACCGCTCGCGCTCGCGCCGCTGCCGCTGCTGCGTCCGCCGCGATCGCCCCAGCGGTCATTGTCTGCCCAGCGATCAGAATCTCCATTTTGATAGCTTGGTTCACGACCTGATTACAATAGTAGATATTAACTAGGTTCTGACAAGAAAGGACTAAAGCAGCCTACTCGAAAACCTATTTGCGGAATCCCTGTGAAATCGTATAGTGTAAATTAATGTAAAACCAATATTATATAAGATAAAGATTTAAAATATCGGCCTTGTATTTATCAGTTCAACTAGGCCGGTTTAAGGACTGTACTCTATACTTTAGAATGTCTTGTGTTGTTTTGTTATATTTGTTCTTAATACTTATTTGTATTTGCTTTGCTTACCGCGGTCTCTGCGCGGGAATCGCGAATCGTAGCCGCGATCGTACTCACGGTCGCGGTCACGGTCGCGGTCGTCGCGCCGACCACCACGGTCGTATCCTCTAGAACTGCTTCCGAATGATGAGCGTTCCCGTGACTCGCTAGGATGAGTGTCTAAGCTGGAACGCTTAGACTCTTCTCCTACAATATTTTATTTATTGCTCATTAATTTATTGCTAATATTATTGTTGGATTTATTTACCTATATTACCTTCTAATAAACTTTGCCATAGCTGGATGAGAACAGTTAATTTTTTAGTCTTAATTGTGCAAAAGAGACAATAAATAAAAAATGGCCTTTCTATATTTACTAGTTTGCATCAAAAAAGAAGAGAAAATGATAAAATTAACAGAAATTGAAATCAATTATTTAGTTTAACAGTATTCAGTTCATATTTTAAAAAAATGTGGTTATTGCTCAAATAAACGAGAACTTCGAAAGGAAACATTATTTTCAGCTATTAAATTGTATATTTTATTTCCAATTAAATACAGTGTTTCTCTAAGTTATATTCGATTAAAGTTTAACCGGCGAGGACTCGCACTGGGTCGAAAAGACCCAGAGCTGCACCAATTCGGTTATTATTTCTATAATATTTGTTATTTTATGGCGCCATTCTTGATACCTTGAAACCCCATTATAAGCTATCTCCTCTGCCCGTGGCGGTCAGCTCTCGGCTGGCGTTTGCGCAGGACGAATATATAGTGAGTTTGGGTCGATTAGACCCGCATACGAGCGTTTACGTAAGTGTTTACTCCAATGTAGTTTTATGTTTGTTTTTGATTCATGTAGAGAATGTCACGAAAACAAACTAACAGTGTTATCAAGGACATTTTGATGGAAGAAGATATTTCAGAAGGTGATTGCGTAGAGGAAGAAGGTAGCCAGCCTACAAGTGAACTACGATAATTCAGATTCCCGTCAAAGTGAGGAAGATGACTATCTTGAACCACTTTCTCCGATGTTACCTTCACGTGCCAATGGGCCGGCCAACTTAGTACATAGACCTGATTTGATGACATTTTACTTTTATATATCCGACAAAAGTATTTCACTGATAAAGACAAGGTCACACAGTGAATCCAAGAACCTCCGAGGGCTGTAAGACAACACAATATTGTTACTCACTTTTGGATTGCTCGAGTCTAAAAGTTTATCGATAGTTTTTTGGAGAAGATTGTGACATTTACTAACCTTTATATTTCTGCCATCAAAAAAAACTACGCAAAAGAAAGCGATTGCTCCTTCGCGGTAGATGCTTTAAGTGTATGTGAAAGAAAATAAATAACGCCTTGCCAATATTGTCTATATGTCTTGAAAACACAAGTGTTTTTTTAAGAATTATGAAGATCATAGGAAGTAAGCATATTACTCATAGTTGGATTAGTTCCGTTAAAAAAATACTAGTTTTCGATCTAGATTACTTCTTAAAAAATCCTAAGAAAATTGGTTATTGTTTAATTTATCTAGAAGCCTTAAATTTGTTCTTTGATAATTTAGAGTGATTTTGCATGTTTGTTATAAAAAATGTAAAACTATATATTTTTGTTTCTCATACCAAAAAAAAAACTTTGGGATCTCAGCTTAAAAGCAATTTCTTTTTATACTTTTTTAATAGTAGATATAAAAGACTTAATTGTTGTTCCGGGTTGTTCAGTTCCGGTGGTCGAAACATAAAACATATGTTGTCAGTGTTCCCAAGAATAATAATCGTTTTTGTACAAATCCTTGCCAAACTCACGCGGAATAATTGCTAACGTGTATAAGTGACATTGTATTGTGTTTTACATTTTTTGTTTTTACAGTAACGAAGATAATTAAAGAAGATTATTGAGATTTATTTCAAGTAACATTGTGATTTATTACAGGATACAATACAAATTGAAATAACTCATAACTAAATTAAGAGCGTATTTTACTGTTTATTATTATACTGACTACCCCGTTAGGGATACAGCGTGAAGATATGTATGTATGTTTTCTTTTTTTTTATATATACTCGTGACACGCAACTTTTAGAGCTTCGCATTGTTAACATTAAGTTTAAGGCACTATTGATTAAGTTTAAGTACCGGCCAAGTGCAAGTCAGACTCTGCGTCCCGTGGGTTCCTTATCACCATATAATGTATGTATTATGTATTTACCAAAAAAATATGTCGGATTCGAGAACAAACTTAAATTTGCAGTTGGAAGACACGTTCTTACATACTCTCCAGCTGCAGATGAAAGTTTGTACATAAACTTAGTGCACTTTCTTAGTTAAGTTTTTTTTTCTTTCTTTATGGCATGGGGCACAGATTAGCGAATTTGCCAATGTCACGTATTGTAATAGTATAAGTAGAATCGTTATCTGAAACGTTAAAACTTCTCCAGTAAAATGATAGCAGACTTTACTGAAGTTTTACAGGACTTCTTGGAAGAGCGCGAAACCTTCAGCTACACATGTTTATTTAGACCTATTCCATTTTTTTCACTTACACAGAACTTTAAAACGCACTATACTATCACTTTTGTACTTTAAAATTCCCAAAAATATAAAAAATATAAAATCTAATTAAAATGACAACCTTACTTCTTTTTTATATTTCTTAAGGCATTGGTAACAAGATCATCAGCCTAATGACGTAACTTCTGGAGAAACACTAAGTTCCCTAACACTCCTCCAGTAAAGTGATAGTAGGCTTTACTGAAGTTAAAATAGACTTCTTAGAATAGCGCGAAAAATTTCAGCTACATATGTTTATTTAGATCTCCTCCATTCTTTTCACTTATACCGAACTTTAAAACACAATATACTATCACTGTTGTACTTTAAAACTCCTAAAAATGTAAAGTCAAATTCGCAGAATTTTGAAGAATTCTGTAAAATGTCTTTATGTATTAAGTTTAAATATTCAATACCGATTTTTTAGACAAAGTCAGTCCCTTTGCCTTCAACTTTGTTGAAAATGAACTAAAAAAAAAGAATTAGGGTCAAATTCTGAATTTGAACCGATGGTTGATAAATATTTCCATAAATTAAAATCAAATTTCTGCCATATGTGTGCCAAATTTTGGAATCTTTTAAATATAAAAAAAAAATTTTAAGCTTAAAGTTGATTTTTTTGTAGAAAGCCATTGGCGAACGGAGGATTTCGGGATCCTTTATAATGTAACCTGATTGTTTTAAACTATTAAAAAAATGTTTTAAACAATTTATTTCAGTGATCATTATGCCCCGGAGGTGTCATTGTTTCGATTTTGTCTAAAAAATCGGTATTGAATATTTAAATTTAATACCTTCGATCACAAATATATAACTAGATTCACAATCCTTTATAAAATTGGAACAAATTATTGTCTGAATTGACATATACATTTCTAATATCGTATAGTATTATCTCAATATTGTGTTAATTTAAAGTAAACTTTACTGTCAATGCATATAAAGGTTGTAAAAGCTTGTAAAAGATTCTCCCATGGCATTGAAACGACGTTTGTTAACAAAAATATATTTAAAATTCAATCTTACGCTTCATGCTTAAAGTGTAATTCACGTCATTTATTTGTTTTGATATTTACGTCATTATGATTTGTTAGATGAAAGTGACAAGGATAAGACACATAGAAATTATAATGTTAGACAAGGAATAAGATGTTGCATGTCAGGCAATGACATATTCAGATGCAATGTAAGAATATTATTGTATTATTATGAATTTAATAAAAAAAGAGCTATATAACGTTATTATTATAACGAAATAATGAACACGTAAATAAAATAATCCTAATTACTTACTGAAAATAAGAAACTCCATCTTTTTTTAACGTTCTAGACGTGTCATTTTTACAATTTTTGAAGGAGCACTTTGTCATGTTTCCCTTAGTGTTCACAAATTACTACTAAGACGGAGTGTGCTAAAATTCTCATTTCAGCGCACATTTGGTTCGGACGTTTTTGGAACGCTGATTGTGTATCTTGTTATATATTTGTGATCGAAGTTTAATACACAAAAAGATTTTACAGAATTCTTCAAAATTCTGCGAATTTGACTATAAAGTGAACTTTGACCTCCAATATCTTTCGAACCAGTAAGTTTAACGGAAAATCATGATGGACCTTTTTTGTAGAGCGTGAAATTCTCTATAAAAATATGTACTTTTCATTGTCGTTAGTGGATATGATAATGGCTTAAAAAATTACAAACGATATGAAATTTTTGCATGTTATTTCCATTTAAATCTTTGGCTGTCGTGGGGGCCAGGTTAAATTGATATTAAGAGCTGTAATTGGCAGGATTTTTTTTTATACATTTGGAACCAATTTAAGACTATCGTGAAATCGTCAATAATTTGCAAAATAAGATCAGATATATAATAGAAGAAGACCGAAGAAAAAATAACCTATTATTTTTTTGGCTAGAAGAAGGACAACAGTGTGTCTCCGATAAAATGGATAATGAACTTGCTGAAAAATGTCATTAAGATAAATATTTCGCGTCGTGAAATAAGCCGAGCATACAGGTTGGGAGATAAAGGCAACAAAGCGCATCCTGTACTGGTTACTTTCACACACAGTCTATAAAAATAATAACAAATTTGCCTTCAGGCATTTATATAAAAGGGGATTAAGAAGAGAGTACTGGAGAAAAGGAAAGAACTTCTGCTTGAATCGAAAAAAGAAAGAGCAAAGGGTAAAGAAACAAGAAAAAGAACAAAGAACGCGCAGAAGAAGACAATAAATACAGAAAAAAAAGAAACCGCACTGAATCCCCTAATAAATCACCAAATCACATGCGTGCTACAGTTCCAAGTAAAATAACCAAATCGAATATGATTACGTAAAAAGAGGAAGATCTGCGTCACTGACATTGACTTCTGTAACAAAAAACAAGTAATAGACATTGGCATCTGGAAACCAACACAAATAACATAATTACACCAAACAAAACTTTCAACAAGCATACCCCAAGCCGGCCAGTCACCGTGGTGGAAAATGACTGCTACCCTCCTAACACCTCAACTTCTACACAGCCTGCATCGATTTATTCGTTACAAGACCATAAGTACGAACTATATGTATAACATTCAACACACAGTCATTAAAATCTGACGAAAGCCTAGAGGAATTAATGTCTACCCTTGAAGGCATCAAATGGAATATAATTGCATTAAGCGAAGTGAAGCGGCAAGCAGAAAGAATGGAAGAACACAAACATTTCATACTTTACTACAAAGGCGAAACTCCTGGAAGGCATGGAGTCGGATTCTTGATCAAGAAAGAATTAAAAAACAACATAGATGAATTTGTTGGTATATCTGAACAAATTGCTATATTAAACTTGATTATCCTGTCTAATCAAGAAAAATGGTCTATAACCCAGATTTATTCCCCGACTGAGCAATCCAGTATCTCAGACATAGTGGCTTGCACCACCTTTTTAAATTCGATTTAAGGATTTGACATGTTCCTTAAATCGAGTTAAAATACACTCATCAAAAGTGTCTAGAGATCAAGTACGTTTTAGAGTATCGCCGCAATTGAGGATTATTATCTTAACTTTTTTGGATCGTTATTGATTCTTTTTAGTGATTTTCACTATTTGAATAAAGAATTTTCTCTAAATTTTGATTAAAAATAGAAAATGAACTGGCAATCAGGATTCCCATAAAAGTGTGTAATAGCGTTTTTACAAAACCATTACAATTTCTGTACCGGAACTGAAAAAAATTGCATCGATATGGAGCGACGACATCATTTGACACGAGAAGAGATCATGAGAGCTGTCGGAATGTTGCAAGCTGGTTCACGGAGCGTCATAAGCCGTATCTGAACACGCTATCGTATCACGGGCAGCGTGGCCGAGCGACATAGAGGACGATCTCGCATCACCACTCGCAGACAGGACCGGTACATCCAAAATATTGCTCGACGGAATCGTACTATGACCGCCATGATGTTGGCTACGAGGCTCCACAGCACTTTAGGCTTGCTGATAAGCGACCAAACCATCCGAAATCGTTTACGTGAAGTGAGTCTGCGTTCCCGAAGGCCGCTGAGAGTTCTGCCTATAGCACCTTGCAATCGTAGGGTCCGTTTACAATGGGCTCGCGAACACAGAAATTGGGAGGAACAAGACCGGCGTTGTGTTTGCTTTTCCGATGAATCTCGTTTCGGTATGAGGCCGGATACAAGACGTACTCGAGTTTGGAGGACCTCTGGACGTCAAGAACGTTTGAAATTTTGTCAGAAAGTTCATTCATATGGGGGGGAACAATAATGGTTTGGGCCGGTATTTGAATCGGTGGAAGAACCGATCTCATTTGGATCAGGGCAACCTCAATGCTCAGATTTATGCGGAGAGGATTGTTTCAGATGTGATCATCCCTCTGCGAATCCGGTTGGATGATTCGTTTCGACTAATGCACGACAATGCACGTCCACACACGGCTAGAGTCGTAACACGCGCTCTTGCCGACGCTCGCATCAACGTTCTGCCGTGGCCTGCTCAATCGCCAAACCTCAGCCCAATTGAGCACGCATGAGATATGCTTCAAAGAAGAGCTCTGCCGAGTATGGATGCCGTGCATCCCCACAACTGTTGGCGGCCATTCCCAAAGTGATTTTGATGAACTGATTTTAAGCATGCCAAATTGCTGTGATTGTGTAATTCGTGTCAATGGTGGAAACACAGATTATTAATTTTTTTATCTTTACAATAAAAATTTAATCCTCATCTTTATCTTTTTTTTTGCCATTTAATTGACGACATTAACTTAGGTTAATTTCCCACAATTTGCAAAAATTGTAATTTTTCTTAATTTTTACACAATATAGGGATAAATTGTTAACTTAAACATAGGAATTAAAGTAAGAAGCCAGTCTGAAAGACTACATTTAATAAATATTAATTGGATAATTTTTTATAGTTAAAAATGTACTTGATCCCTAGACACTTTTGATGTGTGTAGTTGGTACAAGCCACTCATAAAATCCTTTTAATTAAACTTAAATTTAGCCATCAAGCAGTACACATATAAAAACTATATTGTAATGGGTGATTTCAATGCAAAAATTGGAAATAGGAGAATAGGTGAAGACATAATACTAAGGCCCTATAGCTACGGCAAGAGAACAAGAAACGGATAAAGTTATTAGAAACGGCATTCGAAAACAACTTAAAAATACTGAAGAGTCAATGTAAAAAACGAATGCAGAGAAGATAGACATGGATTTCACCCAATGGTAGATAAAAAAACAAGATAAACTGTATTCTAACAAACCGAAGTAAGGCATTCCAATGACTGTAGTATTATTAACAATCTCAACTTTAACAGCAACCATAGAATGCTAAGAACAAAGTTAAATTGTAACAAAACACATAAAAGCAGATCTTTTAAATTCATATAGATGGATTCCAAGGGTTTAGTTTCAAATGAAAACATTAAAAAACTACTTACAACAATCGATAAAACATCCTTACAATACTTAAACATTTAAGACAATTATAATCACTACAAAAATATTAACTTCCAGAATAGAAAAAGACAATATAAATGTAGTTAGAAAAAAGGGTTGGACCTCAAACAAAACGAAAGGACTTTTGGAAGGAAGGGCTCAATTGTTAAGCATAAGTAATAAAGAAAAGGAAATAAGGAAAGAAGAAAAAATAAAATAATTAAGTTCTACATGAGAATAGATAGAGAATGTCTGAGGCTATGTACATTCGAAACGCATATAGCAAGAACAGAAGGTATAAAAAAGCCATTAAATACCTGAATGAAAAAACAATCTGGATATCAAATATAAAAGACAATAGAGGTAAGAAAATAACAATTAGATTAGACATAGTCTCGAAAGCCACTGATTTCTATAAAGAACTCTTCAAAGCAATGGAAAGGACTGCTGACATAGATCTAGTAACATGTGATAATGTACCTGTAATACTGGTGGAAGAAGTATTAAGTGTCATTGAATCACAGAAAGACGAAGCTCCTGGACTAGATATGATCAGTAACGAAATAGTACTAGACTGTAAGGACCTTATTGCGTCAATCCTGACCTTCATTTTCAATGAAATACAAGATAGCAAATCAATTCCAACACAGTGGACAAATTCAACAATTGTACTTAAACACAAAAAGGGAGCTAAAGATGATATAAACAACTACAGACTAATCAGTTTAACATCAAATATATACAAAGTCTTCGTAAAAGTCATTCTTAACAGGTTAACAAAAGTACTAAACGAGAACCAACCTAGAGAACAAGCTAGCTTTAGAAGTGGTTACTCGACCACGACGCGTCGTAAAACAAATAATATCCCTTATCGCCGAAACTCTTCACAGCAGTATTAGATATTTAGGAAACTCAATTGGGAAGACTATGGCCTTAATATAAATAGACAGAGACTGTGCAATTTGCGGTTCGCGGATGACATTGTTTTTTTTGCCTCCTCAGGGGAGCATCTGCGTTTCATGTTGGCAGACTTAGAAAGGGAGAGTCTGATAGTAAGCCTGTTCATAGGAAATGCATGGAAAAGATATTCGGGATTTAAAGAAATAATGAAAAACAAAGAAGTCAGCATGTTTCTTAAGGGAAAGTTGTATAATATGGATGTCTAATCTAGGCCCTCACAAAAGCACATATGGAAAAACTTGAAAGATACCAGACTGCTATGGAAAGAAGTATGCTAAACATTAGTAGACTTCAATCTGAAATCAGACAATTAGAAAGTTTACCAAAATTGTTGACGTCATTTTAAAAATAATGAAATGAAAGTGGAGATGGACAGGACACATAATAAGAGTAGAGAATCAGAGCAAAACGATCATTTATGTATTGGTATCTAAGAACCTGCAAAGGAAAAACCGGAAGGCAATTCAGGAGATGGTAAGACGAAATAAACGCAATAGCAGCAAAAACATGGACAAGAGTAACAAGGGATAAAGGTACAGTGCAAGATGTTAGAGGAGGCCTTTGCCAAGATTGGGCAAACAGACGAAGCTGTCGATGTTATTTCATATGATATATTAGGTGAAGAAAACTTAAGACTTCATTAAATGTTGTTTTGGTACCACCCATCCATTCTATTATAAAATAAGGTCATAACTCATTGAAATGATTTTATTACAAAGATCAAAAAATTGAGTTTTTTCGACCCACTAGCACTAGCGACCGTCCATGATCTAAAATGAGAGACGCGAGTCCTCGCGGGTTAATTAGGTACTTTTTCTTTGCACATGTTTTTTCTGGGATTATATCTGCCGTAGAAGTTTCAACTTTTTATTGTCGAAGTGGTATCTCGGATTATGACATTTCAAACATCCTGGTCCTAATTATTATGAACACCGATACTTATTAGCTCTTCGGGGATGGATTGAGAATAAGTTCTATCTCTGTCACCCCTAAGGCTGTACAATACACTACAAGTGTATGATTTCATATGATAGTGCCATCATCTACTTATAGCTCATTCCACACTGAGGATTGAAAGCCACAAATCACATTATTTAATTAATTTCAAATATTTTTTACAATTGTGAATGCATAATTGTAAATTATTTTAATACTAATAACTACACATTAATTTCTACAAGTAAATAAATAAATGTCCTTGAGTGAATAAAAAAATATACTGAAGTAAACAAATAGTCTTGAAATATAAAAATGGTTCCTGAAAATTATCTCACCCTGAGAGCCGTTGGCCTGCAACTGCCTACGCAGATGCGGGGGAATATAGCGGCCAGCACTCTTAGGAGCCTGAGGCTGCAAGTCCAGACCAGCAATCTGTAAATTTTGCAGTACAAAACAATAATTTAAAGAATTGGATTTAATTTACTGTAGTCCTAGTATTCTATAGTTAGTGTGTGTGTGTGTGTACATATTGAAATAACTAAATATTACAATTCCTTTATAAGAAACGAAATAATATATGTATGAGTAAATGTTACATTTCTATTTGAATCAACAATTAATCAATAATTCTGCTGTCCCTTGACTAAAACACAACTAACCTACACATTGGAATTGTGGTGTAGAAAAATATGTTGTGTATAACTTTCAGGTGAAGTATATCTCAGAAACACTTCACTTTAAACCTATCAAATGAAGTTTTATAATTCTAATGTTGCTTAGCTGCCTTAGACAATGAACAGCAGAACTTTACATAATATGCCTTGTACAAAAAATCAAATAAAATTTCATAATGGTCTATCACAGGATGTTTATGATTATTTGGATGTTGTTCCTCAAATAATATTATGATGCCAAAGTTAACAATTGCCATTGAGTGATTTTTATACTCAGGCATACATAATGTGATAATAAATAATGATAACAATGAGATTAATATTTACAAAATAAATAAAAGAGAGAATTTATGTATAAATTGTGGGTACTTAATAAATAATTAGTAAGTAATCCAATGTAAATGTAATTCACTGAACTTAGAACATCACATGATTTTACAAAAGAGGGCAATATGTACAATCTACAGTATGAACGCACAAGTCGCTGAGAGATCATTTTAAAGACATAGATGTACTCACCTTACCCTCGTTATACATCTATGAAAACATAATGTACACTAGAAAAATTTAGATCTATTTCAAAAGAAAGGCATTGTTAATGGTGTGAAAACTAGTGGTCTTGATCAGCTAGTTATTCCTAAATTTAAATTACAAAAGTCGTGGTTCATTTTGGGTAACTGTGTTCGTTTTTTATAATAAAATTCCTCAAGAAATTACTCAATTAACGGAAAAGAGATTTAAACTTGTCATTAAACACACACTGATTGGAAAAGCATACTACAAAATTAGCGATTTCATTCAAGACACAACAATAGACTGGAAATAATCCTCTCTGCATATGCATTTACTGGCTTTATGGAAATTGTATTTTTAAATAACTATTGTAGAGTGATGTTCATCAGTTCATTCTGGTAGAGAACTTTTCTGAGTTGTAGGCTACTTTTTATTGTGGACTTATTCAGTCTACCAAGGCTAAAATCACTGGGCACTGTCAATATTGGAAAAAATTACACATGTGATTTTTGTCACACTAAATTATTTTGCAACTTGCAAGTGTTAGACAATTTGTAACTTAGTAAAATAGAACATGTGGATTTATTTCTGTAAGTATGATGCCAAGTATCCAGATAAAGCTAGACATATGTAGCTTTTAACAGACTAGTCCTAACTGACTATAGTGTAATATTCTGGCCTGCAAGTTTCCATTAGATCTTCTGTACATGAAATTGGAGCTTGATTCTCAAAAGTAAGTGAACAAAGCTCCACAAAGTAATTACAAAACCTATTGTTTTATTTTTCATGAAAAAATGTTGTTCAGCTTTTGAGACAAAATGTCATACTAAAAACTTTTAATCAAGCTTTTACATTTTTGTGTCTTGTGATCTAATCCAAAAGGAGCAAGTCTAAGTGAGCTTCTATGTAAAAAGAGGGTTAGTCTTTATAAACAGAAATTCACACAACAAAAGCACATATTATGTGCACATATATGATTATGTATTAATTATAATTTATCAACTATCAAATATTACAAATACACTAAAACAATAAAAATATCTTGATATAAAGCTCGGTACATATGTAAATAAATAAATAGAGCATTAAAATCTTGTTAAAAAAAATTACAAAATCATAAACCATTTCGGTACATATGAAATATTTAGATCTTTTATGTAACTGATTTCTGCTATTTTAAAAAGCAGTACGGAAATTTTGGATATACATATATGTACTTAGAATATCTATTTTTAAATAATAACTAACCTATGGCCAGAACTGTTTGTTACCAAGTCATTTGAAGTCGTAGTTTTTTAATTAATAACCTAATAAGAATCACAGTTCATAATAATAATTAGCCTGATAATTTAATCGGAATAGTGAGTAATCTTTGTTTTGGTCTGTTGTGAAATATTAATTTTCACTCCCCGTGACATGACACGCAAATATATTATGACCTCACTACAATGTACGTTTGGAAAAGTACTGCAATGTATGTTGCAACTTCTAACACTTGCGCTAATAAACGAGAAAGATAAAATCAATTCAATATCCTATTACAGCAGGGCTAAGTCGCCATATTGGTTATCTTAAGACACGTAAAGCATTGAGTTTTATCGTAACTGCTCTCAATACCGATTGAACTTTTTCATGAACTATAATACAAAAAATTCGCTAATATGATTCTTAAATTAGAAAGGACTATACAATAATTTTCATTCAATAATATAAAAATCAATATGAAGTACATGTACATGAGGTACGGACCTGCTGCTCTAGACCTGTTCCATTTTGGTTGGTAACATTACTCATATTACTACCAAGCGGTACGTTTTTTTAGCAACGTTGCTTCAAAAATACTATACAAACACAGTCTACAATTAATTTTGCACAAACACAAATTCACAAAAAACACATTAAGAGGTTCTAATTTTTCTCTCCGAAATCACTTTTCATTCGCAGTTTTGTTCTTTGAGGTTTTGTCAGTGTTACCAATCTTAAAATCACTCAAAGACAACAAAAGAAAAATTATAAAAACCTCGGACCAAGAAAGTATTAGTTGGTCATAATAAGTTGCCGCTCTTACCACCGCGTGTCAAACGAATTTTCATGTCTCTCTATTTCAATGAGGGTAACTACAAGTAAACCTACAATGAAAGACAACAGAATGGGAAATACCTACGGAAAAAACGTGCATACTTACAAACATTTGACGAATAAAATGGCCGACTGTAGAGTTGGGACAGAAATTAGCGATTTGTCGATGTCGATAAACTTAAACTTCTTTTAAAATGTTGATGACGTTGACTGCGGTCGCAGTGTAGTATAGAACTATATTAAGCTGCGATGGAAGCTATACACGTCATCGATATACACGAAAACCTTATATCCATCTTACTTTTTTGAAATACTATTCTACTTAACATTGAAATCAAAATTACCTTAATTTATAAATAATTTCTCAATTTTTGTTATAATAAAATAATGTCTCATCGATAAGCAATTATAAAAAGATTAATTCGTCCCATTAATACGTTGAAAACTAGTCAGAAGCATGTTTTTTTTGCTTGAAATTCATATTGTCAGGTGTCACTCTATGCAATGCTACGATCATTACTTTTGTTAGGTGTTAATTTTATTTCATCCATTGGCAGAGATGTCATAAAGTCAAAGTCTTGTAGATGATTTTCGATATATGAATTATATTTCTCGGTATTCAGTCTGATAATTTAAGTATTAAAGTACATGAATAAATAACTGTTATTGATCATAATTTTGCATTAGGTGCATGTTGCTCTTTATAAACATTCTCAGCAACTCCATAACAACTCTAGCGTTCCCTGGTCATACTCACGCAATGCCTAGCATAACAATTTTAAATGCATCACACTCGCGCACGCACTTCGCAAAATATATATTTCACTATTCGACTCACCGGCAACGACAACGTACAAATACGGCGTGGCGTGTAATTCAACCAAAAATAGTAACAACATGTCAACAACCAATGTAACGGACTAAAGTTAACGGACGTTCAGTTAACAAGAGCGTTAACATTTTTTGAAGTTTACTTAAAAGTTTATCCGTTAACGAGTTAAGAAGTTCTTATTTAGTAGTGTAATGTTGAGATTTTTTTAGTGGCTTATTTCGCCTCAGTGGATCCTACTAGAGACTACCTCAATAAATTTGTCACCAGAAAGTCCAAGAATCATCTAAAATGTATTATGTCGACATTTTGTATCTATTTATTACTGAAGACGTTGCATGGGTTAAGATCCCTTTACCTTCCCTCTTAAGGTAGAATCGTACTACTACTAATACTTGACAAAAAATCTCAATTTTTTCAAAGAATGCTGATAACGTCATTGGATGGACACCACCTCGAGAAATTGAAATTTTGAAAAATTACAAATTTTTAAAAACCAAACGCAAAATAAAAATAACTTTAGATCTTAGCAATACAGGATATAACAGCTGCTAATCATAATTTGGTTGGAACTGCATTTCAACACTAACTGCAGAAAAGCATAATTAAATTACGTTTTCATGTTAGCTAAGTTGCACACGTACTCTACAAAATTTGCTCTTCTGTTTCCATATATTACATAGTACTCTGTGATATAACCAATATTGTGTCTACTTTAACTAACGTTAACTTCAATGCAGACTGCATCTAGTTTTTGTTATGCCTTTAATACTAAGTTTTAAATTACTTTTTTTGCTTATTAATTTATTGCTTTGCTTACTGTTTCTCTATTTGTATTAAATGAATAAAAATACATTGAACCTTTTCATTTATTTTTACTAATAATCTAAAATTCATTGGGGGGTGGTAACCACCCGGTGGTTACATATCAAATATCGATAACGATGTCGAATTGCAGAACACTACTATCGATAATTAAGTGGACATTACTAATTTTATGGTGGTAGGTTGGTGACACAAGCGCGTTTTTTTCTGTTGTGGTATTTATTTGTGGTCTAACATAAGTAGCATAAATTATTGTTCTAAGTGCCGTCTCTTTTAACGTAGTGATTACGCTGCACTTGTATTCTATTCTGTATCCTCTTATAGTCTGTGTTCAGAACACTGCAGTATTGGATAATAATTGTCGCTCTGTTGTGAATATTTCATAGTTTCGTGTATTTAATAGAAAAGAGAGTGCTACGTCTAATACGCCGGACCAGCAAATACTGAAAAGCTGAAAATTTATCCGAAATTTTGGTTAGTTTCTTGTCTGTTTACATTATGGACAAAAATGAAAAAAATAAGATATAACTACACCCTTTTTACGATTATTACTTACTCAGTGACCAAAGAGAATATAATTTGTCAGTGACATAATATGCATGGTACCAACATAGTAACCACAGAGAAAATTATGTATGATGGTACTATTTTTAATAGATTTATATATTTATATCATAGAATTTAAATAATGCACCAAATTGTACCTAAGAAGAATATAATCACTATGATGGTACCAACAACGGCTATATAGATACATATATCGATTAGGGACACATTATGAACAAAAAATGACTAAGATTACTATGTCCTAGAATATCACGTTACAGAGTTATTTGTAGGAAAATATTGATATTGAACTTCAATAACCATGAAAAACAAATGCCGGAATAAATTAATTAAAATTTTCGATCATATATACAAACAAGATACACAATCAACGCTCCAAAAATGTCCGAAACAAATGTGCACTCAAACGAGTATTTGAGTGCACTTTTGTTTTAGTAGTATTCGAAAACGCTAACAGCAAAAATTACAAAGTACTCCTCTTAAAATTGTAAAAACGACACATCTAGAACGCTATAAAAGACGGCGATACTTATTTTCGGTAAATAAATTAAATAATTTAATTTACGTGTTCAAAGTTTCGATGTAAAAATGTTGTTACATAGCTCTTTTTTATTAAATTCGTAATCATATTTTTCAAAAATGGCCTGACAATATAATTATGTCTTCTTCTTGACTCTTTCATGTTACAAATTAAGATGATGTAAATAGCAATGCAAATCAATTATGTAAATTATACTTTAAGCACTTTAAATATTTTTTGTTAATAAACTTCGTTTCGATGTCATGCAAGGATTTATTATCAGCTTTTACAACCTTACGCTTTGACAGTAAGGTCTACTTTAAATTAGCACAATATTATGGATAATACGCAATGATGTCATATTTAAAAAGAGGTAGATAGGTTACGTTAGTACTAATGCTTGTAAAATATTGTTCCGAGTGACGCACACACATAAGCCACACACTTTGTTTATACACACTAATAAAATGATGAAGTGTAAATAAGATAGCATGACAATTACCATAAGCAAAGTGAGACAAATATACATTGCACTGCGTCACTATACAATGTAAGATTTAAATTGCATTTCAAACTAACAAATCACACGGCTCTCTAAAACCATTGTGATTGGTCAATTTCACTTTCTTACTGCATTTTAAGCGAATCCGTGACTAATTCATAGAATATTAGTAATTAATGCCACAGAACAGATATTTTCGAAAAATATGATTGATGCCTAATGGGTTTAGACAGTAAAAAGGATTTATGTTTGATTTTTAAAATTAATTTTTCTTGAGTCATGTACATTTGGAAACAGAATTATTTAAGTACATACATTTATAAAGCACGTTTGTTATAAATTTGAAAATGATAAAAATAAAACACTAGGTATTTTCATGTAAAATATTTTTTATTGTGTGGGATTATTGGGATATTAGACTCACTGCTAAAACTTCTCATTCGTTTTAAAAAATACGTATATTATATCTTATATACCAAATAAATAAAGTAATCAAATGTTTAATAGGCACTGCATGACATTGACGGTTCTGTAACATAACTTTTTATATTCTTTGACCAAATATAATATATTGCTCTCTGTCGCACTTGGTAACTGGGGTATTACCTATCGCATTTCAGTTTTTTATGATTTAATATTTTACTGATATTTTAGATTTTGGAAAAAATGATGACACAAATGAAATAAGTAAGTACACTTACGCATGATACGTGATTCGTGAACCTTTGGAAGTCTTGCTAGTATAGTTTCTGCAGTGTCTAATAACACAGGACGGCATTTTAATATTAATAATAGGAACGCACATACGTTTTGATACTGTCACGTTGTTACACGAATGAGCTCCAGGTTGGCTAATTAGCAAAGTTTTAGGGTGCCAGTTTTCGAGCGCAATAACTCATCTACCTCTTTTGTAAATATAACATTATTGATAATACGATATAACTTGTATATAACAATGTAACTATTCGATATTAAAAACGTATATATCAATTCGGACAAATATTTTGTTTAGATTTTACAGAAGATTGTGCATCTAGTTTTTTATTTGTAATCAAAGATTAAAATAGTTATTTTTGGTTCTTAAAAGTACATCATACTTTATTGCCATCCTAGATGAATATAAATTGTCAATACTTGTCGGGTTTTTCATTTGTAGGTACTGCCCAATAGATTCCGAACTTAGAGTTAGCTTAACCTTTTCTGGATCATCGCTCCCTTTAGAAGAGACCTAAAATTTGTAAGGCGGGAAGTGGAGGGAGGAGTGCAGAATAGCTGCGTGGAATGTGAGAGTTTGGATTGAAGAGAAGGTTAATGAAATGATTGATATTATGGAAGAAAGAAGATTGGATGTGTTATGTTTGAGAGAAACTAAGCGAAAGGGCAGTGAACTTGCCGACTTGCCTGGAGGGGGCATCGCTTTGTGGTCAGGGGTACCACAAGAAGAAAGGGGATGCCAAGGGGTAGGCGTCGTACTAACCTCTCGTCTGGTTAATTGGGTAACTGAGTATTAGTATGTAAACCCGAGACTGCTCTAAGTGCGTCTCAAGACAGGGTTGACGAGGATATTTGATTTAGTGGTGTATGCTCCAGTGTCCCCTCCCGGCTTGGGCGAGTTAGAGAAATTTTGGGAGAATGTTAGGGAAGTTCTAGCGACTGTGGAAGAGAATGAGAGAATTATAGTGTGTGGAGACATGAATGGATGGGTCGGCACAGTTCGAACAGGATTTGAGTCTGTCCTAGGCAAGTATGGAGATAAGAGAGTGAATGATGCTGGTAGTTTTGTGTTATGACTGTGTATGAAAAATTATCTTATTGTTGCTAATACCATATTTAAGCTCAAAAAGATTCATCGGTAAACGTGGGAAAGAAAAGACGAAAGGAGTATGATTATTTATTGTGAAATAAAAGAAAGGTTTTTATTTGCCTTCACAGATTTATTTATAAAAAGGAGATATACTAACATTTATAGTCCCTTGATGAGTCTCATGGGTTTCAAGATTATCAATATCTTAATTCGTCCCGGACGACCCATTTCAGGGGACCCAGATTGAGCCTGACGACCAAAACGGGCGGGACGTCGCTCCAACCTGGGGTATTTCCGCAAAGACGGCGAGAAGGGACGGTAACGAGATTCCGAACGAGAAGCAACAGCCAAATGCAGGCTCTCCTGGAGAGGGGAAAACTGGGACTCGTTCAAAGTCTCTCGAGCAACACGAGACTCCGCACCCCTTCCCCTGGGGGTACCCGGGCCCAAACCACAGCTCTTGGCAGGGGGAGACAAGACACCTGTCGAATATTGGTAGGAGCTGATTGAGCGCCCCGATACATAAGCGACATAGTCTACCCCGGGTCTGTTCAAACACAATATTTGGTGGTGACGGCCCTAGCAGAAGCAACAAATAACGGACTTGGGGCATCTCGCTGCCAATGAGGACTCAAACAACCATAACACCATTTATGATCCTTGGCGATGGCTTTACGCCCCTGTACCCTAAGGACCTGAAAACCCGAACAAGACACCACCAAATGGCCAACCCTTTTACAATAAAGGCAGGCCACCTCTACCTCTGCGGATGCAAATGAGGACGTCCTGTTTGAGGTCGGGAATGAGTCACAGGGTGGCTGGGAGTGGAAAGGAAAGTGGGAACACTGGTTTGAGTACCCCTACCTGAAGGGTAGACGGTCCCACAACAAGCGAATTGTCGGCGGTACGACTCTCGTCCTTCGTGAATTTTATTTAATCTGTAAACGGAGCCAAATAGGCTCGCTAAACATGACAATCTAATCTAAAAAAAGAACAAGTTTTATTTAACGTAATTATCTCAGAGAAGTTAAAATACACTAAGACGAAATATCGACTGAGATGTTTACTCTTAAAGCAATTCCCGAAAAACTCTCATATAAGATCACTTCACTTCGCTCCTAGAATGTTTGATTTAGAGAATTCCATTTGAAGGTCAAGTGAGTTCGAATGCGAAGTGGGGTGAATTGTCGAGCGAGTCTCGCTTGGGCGATTCGAGTTTTTACAGAATTGCATGGCAGAACAGCAAACTGAGTTGAGTACGTGCGCAAATCAGCCAACATGAAAACGTAATTTAATTATGCTTTTGTGCAGTTAGTGTTGAAATGCAGTCCCAACCAAATTATGATTAGCAGCTGTTATAAGCTGTATTGCTAAGATCTCAAGTTGTTTTTATTTTGCGTTCGGTATTTAAAAATTTGTAATTTTTCAAAATTTCAATTTCTCGAGGCAGTGTGCCTCCACTGATGGAAACAAAAAATGCTCAAATGTGGTTCATAGGTAAGTAAATTGCAGTAATTTTAATATGCAGTATGCATTAAAAAAATCGTACTGCAATGCGTCACCCTTTTCTTTTTCGAGCTTGATTGACACACTGTCATCACTGATTGATATAGATGAGCCGCACCGATAGTAAACGCATAATAAAAACATTCCAAAATTGTGTACACGTGTCGTTTGAGGCGCGCACTGTGGTTTCGTATTAATTTTTGATTCCGATTGGTTCTCAAAAATTGTACGAAACCGCAGTGCAGGCCTCAAGTGACACGGGTATGTACAGGTGTTCAGCACAGAGAAAGTATAACCGAGTTGACACTGGCTGAATAGAATTTCTATTTATTTTTAATTGATTGACATAACAGATTTATGGACAGTAAATTTATATTTTTTAATGTAGATTAACACACTAATTTTTAATGCAGATTAATATATCAATATTAATCTACATTAAAAAATATAAGATCGTATTTCAAATCAAAAACAATTTTTATTATTATAATTTATATTTATTAGATATAAGCTACTCCACTTATTTTTTTGTTCCCGGTGGACAACGCGACCGAAGTATACGAATGCTCGCAACTGACTATAAGCAAACCAATCTGATTTGTAAAATCAGATTGATTTTGTTGGACCGTTTTGTTTGTTAGTGTGGGCCTATCTATAAACTTCAGTGACTGTCATATGTCTAGTTAAGTAAAGTAATGATTTAGTTTATTTCTGATTTTGTGACAATCCTAGCTATATGTCATCAAAGGCGTTTTGCGTTTAAAAGAAAATGCACTATTCTAAGGATTAGGGACCTGTGGACTAGGGATACTGTAATACATACACCATATACATATTTCGTTTTTATCGGTATGTTCAATGTTTTAAGACCACAAGCTGTTGCATTTGACAAGACATATAATAACTGAACAAATTTTTTTAATTATTAATATAGAGATAGCTTAACACTAGGGGACACGGACATAAGCGACTTTTTTTTTATCAAAATCTACTTCTGAGGGAGTGAAAAGTGGGATGAAACTTTGTATGGAAAAGGCTAAATCGCTGAACCCGATTATGATGGAATTTGGCCAAATTCCAATAACAATAATAATTTATTTAAATAAATTATTATTATTATAACAGACACAATAAATATATAATTATGTTCAAGTGACCGAACCGATTAGTGACAGACTTTTTTTTATCAAAAAACCATTATGTTACCTACCTGCTTTTTTTTATCAAAAATCTATTCTTAAGGGTGAAAAAGTACTTTACATTAATACTAAAATTAATAAACATTAGTATCTGACAGAGCGAAAGTGAGTGGTAAAAGAAGTCAAGGAAGACCAAGGCTGACTTATGAAGATCAAATAGTCAGAGTGTTAGCAGACGGAAATGTCAAAGCACTCGCATACCTAGGCGAAAATGTGTGAGGAGAATGATGAGATTTGAGGAAGCGAAAGAGGTGTGTAAGGACCGCGACTCCTGGCGCTCCGTCCTCTCTGACTACCCCGTTGGGGATACAGCGTGAAGTTATGTTATGTTATGTTATGTTATCTGACAGAATCTGTGTAGGTAATTACTTATATGAAAGTATATCAATACTAACCGCAGGAGAGAGGGAGGGTTAAGAACTTAGTTTACATTCGGGGTAAGAGGGATGGGTGGGTAAAAATGGTTAAAATTCTGTTTACTAACTTACTTACTTTACCCCTAACCCAAAATCGCCAAAAACATGAAAAAAAATGTAATCGTTAATCCGTTTTTGGGACACCTTTAAAATGTAAGTACAAGCTTTTTAACTAAAGTAGGTTATGTTTTAGTTTTATGGAAATGAGTTCAACACGCGCGCCCCCGGAGCCACGAGAGCGCAAGCCGCCGCCAGAGCCCCGGCTGCGGCACGCGCCGCCGCCTCCGCGGCGTCCGACAGCGCAGCCCCCGCCTCCACCGCGCGAGCGACAGCCGCCGCCGCAGCCCCGTGAAAGACAGCCACCTCCGCCACCAAAGATAAACATTACCAATAATACCTTTACTGAAGATCGTGCCTTAAATTATTATTTCATAGATAGGTAGCTACATACACACATATTTATACATTTACGTACATTATATACATACATACACGTATACAAATCGCAACTTCAGTATGAAACTGGTTTAATTAAAAATTACAGAATTTTGAGATAACTCAAAATTCTATTCTATTCTAAAATAGAAAAAAATACTTACCTACTATCATACTTAGTACTAATTTATATATCAGTCCGTGTCATTAGCAGAGAATATTTATGTATGTATTTATGAAAGATCCATTTAATTATTTTAATTGAATTTATTGTTCGTAACTTCCCATTGAGGATGCAATATATTGTTCGCAGATTTAATTCTGGTATTACAATTTAGAATTTAAATGTGGGTGTGAAAGCAATAGTTTTATTACATCTACTGATTATAGGCACGGAATATTAGTATAAATAATATACTAGCGTATATTATAGGCAATGACTAAACTTTCCTTAGTCATTGATTATAGGCTAGTAGGTAGCAAACATTAAAAGCAATTATTATAATGACTTACTAGCGTTATTTCTTAAACATTTTGCATTTTGTTACGAATAAATTTGTAGAAGATACAAACAGCTTGTTATTCACTTCAATCCCACGAATAACGTTAATCCTTTTTTACAACTTTAGTTTTGATTTTTACATTAATTTTGATTTTTGATATGTTGTAATATATACGACTATATACAGAACAGTATAGACATTTAACAATTTCAATTTGTACAACAAAATTTTTATTTTGTTTGTTTATAACAAATTGTGAACTTAATAAACAATCAAAATATTGATAAAAAAAAGCAATTTTTTTTCTAACCTATTGAGAAATTCCAATTATGATTTTAAAGAAAAAATAATTTCTTAACTAATTATTTAAACAATGGAAATGTAAAAAAAACGATTTTAAACAATAAAAATTTTTTTAAGAAAGAAATCAAATAAAAATCAAAAAATTTTTTTGTTTTTAAAAAAATTATCCACAAATTATGTAAAAAAAATTTCTCAACGTTACCTAATGCCATTGTTAGATGCAAAAACAGCAATAACATAACATTTGATTACAACAATTTTGAGTTTTTGGCGGGATTTTATAAAGCTCCTAAAAGCTCCCTGCTTTTAATTATTTGCAAATGGTATCTAGCGGATATTGTGATGTAAAGTTGGCGTAGTTTTGTGATCCGTGTATCTACGCTGTTGTGATAACATAACATAACATAACTTCACGCTGTATCCCCAACGGGGTAGTCAGAGAGGACGGAGCGCCAGGAGTCGCGGTCCTTACACACCTCTTTCGCTTCCTCAAATCTCATCATTCTCCTCACACATTTTCGCCTAGGTATGCGAGTGCTTTTGACATTTCCGTCTGCTAACACTCTGGCTATTTGATCTTCATAAGTCAGCCTTGGTCTTCCTTGGCTTCTTTTACCACTCACTTTCGCTCTGTATATTTTCTTCGTCAGTCTTTCATCACTCATTCTTTCCATGTGCCCGAACCATCTAAGCATTCCTTTCTTCATTTTTACATTTGCTGTTGTGATGTTATGTGAAATTGTTGAAATAACTTTTTTTTATCAACAATACATAGGCTACTTTTTTTTATCAAAAATTTGTGAAAAGAAGAGCGGGAGGGAGGGGGACCAAACTTTGTACGGGAAATGCTAACCGCTGAACTGTACTGCTGAACGATTATGATGTAGCATGGATATAGTTCGACACCTGGGACACGGACACAGACTACTTTTTTATTGAAAAACTACCCCTAAGGGGGTGGAAAAGGGGGATGAAATTTCGAATGGGAAATGCTGAACCGCCGAACCAATTACGATGTTTGGTACAGAGATACTATGTGCCCGGAGACAGACGTAGGTTAGACGTAAGACTTTTTTTTAAAAACAAACTTTGAACATACTATGTAGGTACACGTACATCTTAGATTAAAAAAATACATAGATAGACCCTCCCATACCAAACGAGTGAAGACAACAAATCGAGAAAGGACGTTGCATTTAAAATAAAATATTTTGCGCAATACGTTCATTTCACCTAGTAACACAAACTGTTCCAACATAATTTAGTTGCAAAAATGCGGAAATGTGTATTTAACTGGAGGTAACCTTTACAAACATTTAAGGAAAGCTTAATAATATTTCTCGCAATCATATTAAAATCCCAAACTGTGTGCAAGACGACTGGTATCCTTAAAACTAATGTGGGAGTATTCCAATACCAATTCGTTTACCCGAAATGAGGGGTAACTTGACAAAATGAATTGTTATTAAATAATTGTTTTAAATTAGGTATTTATAGTTATATTTACTGTTTACTGTTGTGTGCTTACTATTTATATAGTTTTGTTTCACCTTCTTATTACAGTGTATTATTAATAATTATGAATTAGGTTATCACACCAGATATCTGTACATAAATAGGTAAAGGCAAAACAGTTCAGTGTCTTTTTCTCCTCTGTTTATCAACTGTTTTTCTTTTTTTTCGTTTAGTAGCTATTGACGAGCTTTGGTGTTGTCAATAAAAAGACTTGGAGACAGTTATATTCATACGTGAAGCGCCAACTTCGGATCCCTTTTTAAGAACATTGCGTGCACGGAGGAGTGTGATATTTGGCATTGTTTTTAATAAGTATGTTATTTTATAAATTAGAATAATATAAAGCTTGCTAACAATAATGATTCCTGAGTCTTTCGAAATATAGGTATCTACTTCAACATTTTCTTTAAGTATGATCAAAAGTGAGAATGTAAACATTTTTTCGAAATTTGAAACGCTGTTCGGTAAAAAGAAAAACGTGTACGCGTTTTTTTTTAATTTAAGCACAATTCACTTTCCGATTTGTATCATATTAGCCACATCATAATATTATGAGAGACTAATTTAACGACGAAGAGTTGACACCTCTACTACAGCTGTAAACTCCGAAAAAACATTTTAAAAAATCATGCAGAAAGGAAAATTACTAAATTAAATACTTTATTGAACAGAATTTACGAAAACACTACATTCGATTAGAAATACACACATCAAAAGAGTCTAGGGATCGAGTACATTTTTAACTATAAAAAATTATCCAATTAATATTTATCAAATCTAATAGTCTTCCAGACTGGCTTCTTATTTTGATTCCTATGTTTTTAAGTTAACAATTTACATTTTGTAAAAATTAAGACAAAATGGCAATTTTCGCAAATTATGGGAAATTAACCGAAGTTAATGTCGTCAATTAAGTGGCAAAAAAAAAACAAAAATGAGGATTTTTAAAATTATTATTGTAGAGATAAAAAAATTAATAATCTCTGTTTCCACCATTGACACGAATCACACAATCACAGTGATTTGGCATGCTCAAAATCAGTTCCTCAAAATTACTTTGAGGAATGGCCGCCCACGTTCTTTCTAACAAGTTAAAAAGTTGTTGTGGGGTATGCACGGCATCCACACTCGGCAGAGCTCTTCAAGCATATCCCATGTGTGGTCAATTGGGTTGAGGTCTGGCGATTGAGGAGGCCACGGCAGAACGTTGATGCGAGCATCGGCAAGAATGCGTGTTACGACTCTAGCCGTGTGTGTGGACGTGCATTGTCGTGCATTAGTCGAAACGAATCATCCAACCGGCTTCGCAAAGGGATGATCACGTCTGAAACAATCCTCTCCGCATAAATCTGAGCATTGAGGTTGCCTTTGATCCAAATGAGATCGGTTCTTCCACCGATCCAAATACCGGCCCAAACCATTATTGTTCCCCCTCCATATGAATGAACTTCCTGACAACATTTCAAACGTTCTTGACGTCCAGAGGTCCTCCAAACTAAGTACGTCTTGAGAATAAACAACGACATGAAACAATGACAAAGAGAATAAACAGATGTGACAAAGTAAATGGAAGCAAGAGTATGATGTTATAATACAAAAGAGGTAGATAGGTTACGTTACTTTAGTACTAATCCAAGTAAAATATTGTTCCGCGGGATTATTACCTAAAAATTTGCAGACAGCGACAGCCACGCGATCACTGCGCGACCGGTGACAAATTGTAATAAAAAATTAGTATTATATATGACGATTGCGTATCTATTATTGTATGACCGTAAAATGCAGTTTTTATTGATTTAACGCCACTATACAAATTACATTACACAAACCCTCGTTTTGACAGCAGATATCGCGCGATAATGGCTGTTGTATGCTGTCTGCAAGTTACGTAATAAGGGTGCCGGTCGTGGTACCGGTCGTGATGCAATATTCAAGCGATATTGATATACATCGTTTATCGTAGTTTTTTTTTTGCTTTTGTTTCAACGTATGACAGTTTTTTCCAAAAAAACAGTTCTGGTTTATTAATTCTTAATTTTATTTTAAAATAATGTATTAATTCAATGTTTTTAAGATAATCAATGTCTTTCATATTTTAATTTATTTTTAATATTGTTTAAAAAGATTTTTTGTTGTTTTAAATTTAAATGTAACCTTAATTCATTGTTCACAACTTATTTCATAAAATTTATATATGTTCAGAATTATTCCACAAAAATTAATAAATAAACAAGGCACAATATTATAATGGATAATAAAACACCAATCCCCATGATACAGGCTGCGCCTAGTGTGGGGGTCTATGTATTCGCTGTATATTAATAGGTACTCGTTTTTTGGCAATAAACTATTATTATTATTATTATTATTCAGTAATTTAAGAGATTTTATAAATATATATTAAATTGTTAAATATTATTATTAAATATATATTAAAATTCACATTAATTACATTCACATTTATAGTGCCCGTCTCAGCATCCTTATTTAAAAAAAAATTTTGGCAGCCGGGTCTTAACTAGCGTTTGCCCGCGACTTCGTCCGCGTAGTATTAGAAAAAGTAGCTTTTTTCCTCATACAAATTTATCACCCCTTTTCATACTTTTAGGGGTTTGTTTTTGGTAAATTCCTTTTTATTAAGTCTCTGCGTCATAAAAGGAAGCCATTGTCCAACTTTTATGTTTCTATAACTTCAGTACCTATTCTAGGTTGGGCGATAATCTCGGTTGAGCGAATCAGTGAGTTCATTCACTATTTTACATTTAGGTATGAAACTTGATAAATGCCAAAATACGTGTTTCAGTATTTTTATACAAGAGTATTTTTGTGACAGTTTGTATGGGGAAAACCCTTTTTCACTCTCTTAGGGGTGATTTTTGGAAAATCTCTTCTAATTTTTGCAATAGGTACGTCACAAAATGAAGCTATTATCTAAATTTTATGTTTCTAACTTCAGTAGCTTAGGCTAGGAGAGGCTAGGTGACGACGAATCTGTCAGTCAGGACAACTGTTGTATGTAGACCGGCACGCTTATTACGTAACTTCCAGACAGCATGCGATAGCCAATATCGCGCGATATCTGCTGTCAAAACGAGAATTTTTGTAATGTAATTCCATTAATGGCGCTCAATCAACCGCGAAAAGTGCATTTTATGGTCAAAGAATAATAGATACGCAATCGTCATATATGATACCAATTTTTTATTGCAATTAGTCACCTGTCGCGTAGTGATCGCGTGGTTGTCGCTGTCTGCAAATTTTTAGGTAATAACCCCGCGTATAGGTAGATCATGAAAATAATTATGTAAAAATAAAAGTTAAAAAACTGAAAACTTGTAAAAGGATGACATTACTATCCTTACTTGAATTCGTTGGTAGAGTTGGAGGTCATTAACAATTCGAAAGATAAGGTTATGTATTATATTATAGGTAGATCTCGATTCCCGGCAATGAGTCCAAAAAATTACAGTTAGCAAGCTTTTTTAATAATTCATATTTTGTTCATTGTTTGCACTTTTATTTTTTAATATTCAAACTTTTTGTAATGCGGAGAAATATTTTAAATTTTTATCTAGTGCACAGCAAAAGGATCTTGTACTTACAATACAATCAAGAAATAAAATTTTCTTTAAAAAATGTTCTGTGAACTATCAATGCTTTAAACAGTACTTATTGCTTATAAATCAGGAATGAGAGGAGCTCACTGCAGAGTTCACTTACAAAATAGTTTGACTGGATATCTACCTACTTTATGTGTGTGTGCAATCACAATGCTACCGTTTACTGTTCAACAGCGTGGGTGTAGGAAGTTAACGTTGACCTTATAGCAACAGCAAGTAATCTCGATTATAAAAAATTGTAGTCCTCTGCTAAACATTTAGTCTGCACAATGGCTAAAATAACGACAACTTTATACATTGTGTATGTTATTTTACTAGTAACAGTACGCGTGCACTCTCGGCCACCTTTCGAATACAAAACTGATATTTCCATGTCTAAGCAAATAGAAGATACCAATATGGTGATCAAAACAGCTTGGGACAGTGATTCGCCGTTGTGGTTTCAAAATTGTCCTGAAGGATCCAAGATGGATTTTACTGGAGTCTGCCGCGAAGTTTGGTATGAAGACTACAAAGAAGACGTGGAATAATCTCGTGCTTTTCATTATCGACAGTAACATGTATGTAATCGTATACTTATATCTAAATTTTTGTATTTACTATGTATATTAAAATAAAATTTTGTAGTTTAAACGCTCTTTCTCAAAATTATTTATCTATCTATTTATCTAATAGCCCAGTAAAGTGACGGACATCGTTAAATATTATGGTGAAACGCAAAAATCCTATAATAGCTATAGGTACTTTATTGTTGAAATCGAATGATTAAATTAGTTGTTACAAAGTATTTACTAAATCCACTTACAAATATACAGGAAAATATTTTAATTAAGTAAATAAAACTACATCCTTAAAAAATATGAAAAAATTTGTAATATGAATTGAATATTTTTTGTTTTGTAAAATAGTTTTGCTCTTGGATTTGTTTTTTATTCAACCAATATTTCTAAACAGAATATTTTAAAAAAGTCGTTTAACTTTAAAAATTTTGTTTTCAAATTTATTTTTAAATATAAGTTATGTATGAACAAAAAATGATAAGTAATAGCAAAGTCCTTTGTCAGTTGTCTATAATTCTTTATTTTTAAGATTAAATTGAATCCACCAAATAAATCGTTGTAAATGCATGAACATAACTTTTTTAAATATGCGGCCATATTATATCTGGGTGGATTTGTAAAAAATATAGTATCTATACTTAATACATATAGATCGTGGGAGTTGAAATGTAATGAAAGCGATGCTCTCTGACTACCCCGCTAGGGATACGTGACAAGAATAGCGTGAGGATACGTCCGTATGTATTAATGTGTAATTACATAATATATTTTATGATTGTGAAAAGAAATGTCTCATTACGAAGTATTATTTCAAATCGCATTTTACTAATCAGTGATTTTACTGTGTTATGATTATGACGGAAAAGACTTATAAGACGATTTAATAGGAAGAATACCATGAAAATTGATTAAAATCGTATCCGAATATTTGATTAGGAAATACAGGTGTACAGATTAGTCATATTTTCGAAATTATCTGTGATTTTTGTGTGTTATCGAGTTGAACAATCTGTTGGGTGTTTGTACGGTACCAGATGTCAGGTAATTATTGATACATATCTCATCATATCATGATGTAAGAACAAATTACTCGCGAACAATGATTAATAACTTATGCGCCATTTTCTTGTTTTCTTATCAGATAGTACGACTAATGATAGTGATAGAGGTAAAAAAATTATTAACTTTATAATAATGAGACAACTCGAAAACAGTTTATTTTCAAAATATTGGGTTCGATTTTATACAGTAACAAAAGTATTTAAAAATTAATTCTATGGATTTTGTCAAAATATAATTCTGTATTGTATATGGAGAGAACCTTAGTTTCTAGGTAAAATAGCTATGTATCGCCATGTGTCGAGTTGATCGAGGATCGGGTTGGCTACTACGACGATGACCTCAGACACAAGTTTAGAGATAGCTCCTTGGAAACGGTTCACGTAGTCAAAGATCACTTCCTCAATTATGGCGTTGACGATTACGTCGATGTCACCTCCACCGATTACTCCACTTAATTGGGACTAAAATATTTCAACACAATGCTTTTAGATACATAATAAATTTAAAAAAAATTAAACGTAATGTTAACTAATTTACGAGTGTTTTTTAAAATTTCTTAGCTTCGGTCATTGCCATTTCCGTAAAAGTAAATTTTACAATTATAAAATTATTGTCTATGCTATTTTAAGATGTTTACTTCCTTTCCCCAATATCTGCTATAGATTTATTTTTTATTTTAATCGTATTAAAATGTTGAACTCAGTCTATATGGTAAACTATAACCAATTCATTATGCTTTACTTGAAAATAAAATTGACTGAAGGCGAAGTAATTTCAAAAATGCACTAAATAATTTAAGTTTTCTTTTACCTTGAATTTTGGTATTTCGAAAGAAGCGTTTTCAATCCTGTCAATCAAGACTGATTCTTCATCATCAGATTGTTTAAGGTATAGTTTCGCTCGGAATCTAAAGTCATCTAATTGGAACCTAAAAGTTAAAAAAAATTAAAAATTTAGCTTTTAAAATTATCATTATAAAGAATACATTATTATGGGTATACAACTATACACGTACACAACATCACCATTGCCGTAAAGAGGAATAGCAGTAAAGAAGTCTCCAATTACGCGGTATGTTTCTGAAAATAACAAAATACAAATTTCAGTTTCATTTATGAATGGCGCCTCCATTTCGTCTGGGAAAGAAAGAAAAAATAGAGTGTGTCAATTGCATATCTTCAAACGCGGCCCATAGATGTAATCCAAAACAACTTATTTAGAGAAACTGGTATTGGTGACGAACCGATGAGTTGGAAACCTCTCACTAAGGGTGACTTGCGTCTCTAATTTAACGTCTCTAAATTTGATTTAGGTAATACTAAACGTATATAAAATAAGTGGGCATTTAAGACCAAATAAGACGTAATTCTGTGAAACACAGTGAGGCCGGGTTTTTAGTTGCGTGTTGCCATATTGATTTCTAATAGTCCAGATATTATTGAAGTAACGTTATCATTGATGACGCTATTCTGCAGATAACGTTTGTTATTAGTGGCGTATTTTTATAAGACTGTACAGATACAGTGTACGTACAGTTTTACACTGTACGTACAGTTTCTTTTTGCAATTACATTTTATCCGACACTGCGATTTACTTGCATAGTGTCACCTTGGAAGAATTTGTCCCTTATCCTTTAAAAGAAACAAGGAAACAACTTTGCCTCGCATAGAACCTTACGTATCCGACAATCGGAATAATTATAAGATCTAGTAATGGCAACAGCTGTCAAGGTTTTGTGTACCGAGCAGTTTTTATTTTAATTTATTGAAATTATACGTGTTTCTAAGCTTATATACATATGGGATGTGATTCTACCCTGCTCTTTTTTTTTTCGAAGACTAAGTCTTGCACAATACAATGTAATTTATAATTATATCACGCTCCTATAACAAGTTTGTTATAGACGTAATTATAAATTAGCTAGTTAGCTGAAACTAATAATGAGAGGTATAGATTGGTTGCATGTACGTGCGTGTTGCTATGAATGGTATGTACTACTGTTTACGTGTGTAGGTATGAAAGTAGCTCGAGGCATGGTTTTGCCGGCATCACTGTGTTGTTTGCGACGGCCGGCGTTGTCTTTCTTTTTTTATTTGGTCTAAGGTGGGTATAAGGAGTATAAGCAACATCTACTATTAATAGTAGGTGTTGGTATAAGGCATACCGTTCTGTGGTATGTGCTACGATTGAAATAGATAAGAACTTTAGATTACTTTGTACTCAGGTATAATAAAAGGAAATGACTTACCACTAGCAATATATATCTTCGGCACAGAAATATCGATATCGAAGGAAAGCTCGGAGAGATTTAAATCACTCTTATGTACTAGAAAACCGCCGAAGCCTGAAGCCTCTACATTTTTTACTTCTATGTCGAGGCTGTATAACAGAAATGAGTACAATTATTACATTTTATGATGAAAACGACGATATATTGATTCAGTAGTCTAATAAGGAGATGGAATAAATATTTATTCCCGTGTTTTCTATAAACAACTGCCTAATTAAACCGTAGTTCCGTAACTGATCTTTGTAAGACAAGTGATAGATAGATAATGATCTTCATGAAGAAAAAATAGACAAAGGAATGTATGGTAAAGCTGCATGGGAAACACGACGTACCTGTGACAACTTATTCTCGCTCGTAGAATAAAGCATTGTGAAATATTAAGTAAAATGTATGTATATATTTGGTAAAGTAATAATATTTTTTTATTTCCATTCCATTTATATATATATTAGTTGGTAATATACTAAGCTGCCATAGGCGATGAGCTAGCATTCGGTCTTTATAGGTCAGTCCATAATTTATCTATTTTTGTTGATTTTTGATTCCCCCTTGAAATCACCTTAACTTCGTAATAAATAATCCCCTCCCCTCTCACAAAATGGCATCAATTTCATAGGAAATGTTTTGCTTTCTATGATTTGTGAATTCTTATTTTGGCGTAAAGTGATGACAACCAAACGTAATAAACTTTCAAATGACGTAATATATGAATAGCCCTGTGGAATAGCCTCTATTTGATTCCGTTTGTCATCTGTAAGCCGAGCCCATAGATAATACTCGGCAGAATTAGCCATTTCATTGGCTACGTTGCCATTAAAAAAAGAAAAAATCTACTCATACTTAGAACTTCCGTTATAATTTTTCGATTAAAAATTAGCACATTGTATTTCTTGAACTTTTGGTTCAGTAATAGTTTCTTAAAAAAAGGAGAACGGTTGTTAGAATTCGAGTAAGTATGCAATTTTCCTCCTCATTATTCCCTACCAAGGGATAGCTAGTACATATTATTTACTATGCCAAAACTATATCGTGTTGTGATTGAAATCGGTTGCGATAGTCCTCTGACTCACACACGGAAGGTCCTTTTGAAGTACCTACCTACGGAATCTTAAAACTCAATTATTACTACTCTTCTATGCAAAGAAACTTAAAAACCGATTATTACGCTACTCGTCTATGCTACTTACTTGAGTAAACCAGCTGGGATATTTAAATGGTATTCATCAAGGAGCAGTGGGTCCAGTGGAGGAATATCGAAAATAACAGAACCGTTCTGTATAATTCGACGAATATAGTTGATGAATTGTTGGACGAATAAATTCACTATAATGTTTCTATTTTCTGGTGCCGTGAATACGTCTGGAATGAAAAAAATGATTAAACGTGCGACTTTGACATGCGCTCAGAGAGTTCCGTGGATATGATACAATGAAATGGCAGTAGTAAGACAGACAAAATCTTATAAGGTTCCTATTTTTCTGTATGAGGTACGGCACCTTAAAAATTGGCGTAACGGGTACTATCTCATATCTGCGTTTTCGCTCGCGGTGATCAAAACTAAATTTGAATCATAAGGGAAATTTTGCTTTTACTGTAATGTAATGGAACTGTATCGTCTTAAATGAGAAGATACTACTGCAATAAGTGCTTTTAGCTTTGTCGCAGCTAAAGATCGAAACACCGGATTAGTAAGTGATTAACAGTAGATTGTATAACAAGGGTATAAAATAATATTTTACCGGGAAGGCGATATTTTGAGTCGAGAGCGGAGTGAAGGATTCTAGAGTAGAATCCCGAGCGCTGCGAGGAATTCTAAAGTAAAATCCTGAACGCAGCGAGGGATTTACTGTTTACGGCGCCCGAGGTAAAAAATTAGTTTTACTACAGAGTGATAGACTCCACTTATCATTCCCATCTATGAGAAAAATAAATGAGAGATGATGTTCGATATGCAAACTTTCATTCACAGCAAATTTATAATTTCTTTTTTTCTGGTACGCGGCGACCGCCACCCAGGTAAACATCAGCCAGTAACATTTTTCATACAATATTTTCCGTGTTCCTTATTCAAATTCATGTCTGCCCTCTGTGAAAGTCTATTAGAGAAAAGACATATTTTGGTCGCACTTATCGAGGCACCATCGTTTTTCGAATAGATGGAATGAAAAAGGATTTTTCTCCTCACTCGTTTAGTAAAGTATTTTAATATCGAATGCCCTATATGCCCACAGCATTTGGCACTACCTCGATAATGACTTTGAATATGCGTGCAAAAAATGCAAATAACTTTAATATAAATAATCATTGTAGTACTATTATATTATAATCAATTTATTTATTTATTTATCTATTAAACACAAAACATAGAACACAGTCACAATACATTAAAAATATGCAGCAGTATACCACTGAACCACAAGAAGTCTGTGCACTGAACAGACTATGTTGTTTGTGCAAACAGGTTAAAAAAAATATAAGTGTATACGTGTATAGACATATAACAGAATAAAACACGAGAAAAAGAAAAACATGACAAATAAAAACAATCTAAAAATTATTCGTTCGTAAATTATTAACTTTATATATTTCTTTAAACATTAAAAAAATGCAAACAATGAAAATTATTAATGTGATAAATACAAACCTATTTCCGAGAATACCTCTTCCTTATTATGGACTTTTGGCTTTGCTGCTACAACAGCGATTAACATCAGCACCACAAATAACTTCATCCTAGACAAGACACATTATCATAAGTAGGCCGTTAAGCTATTATTATGTCAGTACTTAAATGAAATGATTTTTATTCAACTAATGATATTTAGTGATGTTTAATATCAGTAATTGACATTTGTGTGGTGTGGTGAGTACCTGTCTATGTGTTATTGGCATTACATTATGTATCATTATGATATTGTACTGAAATTGACGAGAGGAATTAAACGAAACCTTACAAATATTTATCGAAAAAATTAAATTCAGTAGGTAACGTTGAAGTAAAATATTATTATTTATCTTTTCATTTATTCGTGTCCAAAATAAAGTGCTTTTATGAAAGTATGTAAATCTGTTTAAAAGTACCTAGGTATTATTCTAAAATATAACCAACCTGATAATTCCAACGACACAGTTGTATTCGTACTGTATCAAGTAAAGTGCTAAAAATGTTATTAGGTAAATTGAATTTTAATCTTTTGAAAATCAGAGATACAATGGATAGATATTATAAAATAATCAATTAAGTATGACATTAATTACATATAATACAACGATAACGCGACTCATTGCTTGATCGTAGAGTTAATATAGATTCTAGCTTAGATAAAAGCTGGTTATATGCGTAAATATTTATTAATTTGTATCTATGGTTCTGGTTCCTTAATAATTGATAAATATATTACTACAAAATGTTTGAAGTTATTTATTTCCTCATATTTATCTGTGACCAAAAGGCAAGTTCGAGAACACGCCGAGGACGATCAGCGCAGGAGTTATGATAGGTAAAAGCCGCACATTAGGCAGACAGGCTTTTTTATGTTCCATTCATATACAATACATTCAAATACAATGGAAATGTAGGTACATGACATTGAACCTGTTCGTGTATCTATACAGTTAATGTTTTGTGAACAGGGTTACACTTACAATACATTTTCATGTGATTTTTATTACCTAAATAGGTATTAGATGTGTTAATGTGCTAATATTATATTAAATCATTACATACCTTTTTAGTAGATAGTGTAAATATTTCTAACACCGCCAAAATGACCATCCACAATGCGGTGTTGGTGCCAACTTTATAGTGCGGTAGTAAGGCCTGGATATGCCCGAAATCGAGTGAAAGAATGATAAATGCAGTAGAAATGCGATCTCTTGATGTGCGGTGTCACCCTTGCGGATAGGATAAGCAATGAAGAGATACGCAAGTATGACAGGTTTGCACGACAGTGTTATTGTAAAAATGAAGAAAGGAATGCTTAGATGGTTCGGGCACATAGAAAGATTGAGCGATGAAAGAGTGATGAACAAAGCATACAGAGCGAAAGTGAGTGGTAAAAGAAGCCAAGGAAGATCAAGGCTGACTTATGAAGATCAAATAGCCAGTGTTAGCGGATAGAAATGTCAAAACTTCAAAAGCTCTCGCATACCTAGGCGAAAATGTGTGAGGAGAATGATGAGATTTGAGGAAGTGAAAGAAGTATATAAGAACCGCGACGCTTGGCGCTCCGTCCTCACTGACTACACCTTTAGGGATACAGCGTAAGGATATGTATACCTTTTTAGGGGGCAGAATATAATGTCCGAACCAAGATATTTTTTCAATCGAAACGGAAGTTTCGAAGTTTCGGCTGATAACGAACCACAAAAAGTATCTCTTTCATAGGTAAATTTTTTAAGTTTCTGCTAGCTACTTTTAACTAATTGCAGATGTGTTATGTTTATTGAAATAGATATTGATGTAAATACTTTCTGTTGTAGGGGAAAGTTCGATAGTTAGGTACACGCGGTTGATGGGCGCGGTGCTCTTAGATACCTTTACCTTGACACCCAATTGACACCCGATAAAATGCATCTATGTGGAAGTAAAATCCAGTAGTCGTTTTTATCCCCGTTCAACCAGTGTGTTGCGAGAGATTTTGAGAGCTATGTCAAAACGTTTCTCGTGCTTTATGTATTGTTTTCGTAAGACGTCAATTCTGTAGTAATGACTTTCATTTCTTTAATAATAAAATAACATTTCTACAGCACAAGTATCAGCTTGTGCTGCTTAAATGTTATTTTTAACTAAAATGCTTAAGATTTGAACTGTGACAAAAATACTAACAAAACCTAATATATTGGGAATGAAAAAATAAGATTGCTGAATTTGATAATAGTGCCATGTGGTTCCTGACACTAAGTACTACTACTAATCTTTCAGATGAACGAATCGATACTTACTTAAAAATATATATAGGTACATACGAACTGAAAACCTCCTACTATTTTTGAAGTCGGTTAAAAAAAGTATCTCGGGATCCGGATCAAATGAAGGCTGCATTTAAGACTGTGAGTTGTGGCTGGAATCAGGAAAACGAAAGAAAGTTGTTTACCTTAGCCTTCCGTCAGAGATAGATTGAAGATAGAAGAATACTATGACGCTGTTTGGGGCGAAAATCAACTTTTTCGAAGGAGCAGCGAATGTGCTAACTGAGCATATTAATTTATTATTCAAAACATTTTACGGGAACATCCAACTATAATGCACGCTATTGTTAACTTAGCACGGTATTATCATACCGACCGGGTTGATGAATTAGCGTTTTTCGAAATTCTGGACTATTCCTCCTCATATTTTTCTATATTTTTATTTATTTATTTATTTACTTTCCATACTTAAAAACTATCTTTACAGGTAATTCCCAATACGATAGTTAGCTCTTTACAAAAAATCCCTATTCGCTATACAAATATATAAATTTATTTCAATTACTTATCTACTATTTACTATTTATTTATTTACTATAACATAATATTCTTAAAGCCGTTACTGTGAATTCATTCAAAGAGCAAGCGAATAAATCTATTTCGTCATGAAGTAAATTAAGAGTGTGTAGTGCTCTCAACACAGGGGCCTCGCGTAGCAGGTTGGTGCGCGCCCGCGGCACCGCCATCAGCCGCGGCTTCCTCCGCCGCCACACATACCTATCCGGTACACACAAACTGATGTTCCGCAGAATATCGTCATTATGTATCCTTCCTATAATCACTCCATGGATAAACGAGACGAGTGTGAGCTCCCTTCTCACTCTCAGCTCGTTATATCCCACCATGCCCAGAATAAACAGAGTCGGATACATCAATGGGTAAAGGGGATAAACTCCATACATTCGTAAATAAAGGAACCTGATGAATTTATTTTGTTTTTTCTCCACCATGAGACTGTACTTAATTTCATGCGGTGACCAAATGACTGCATTACATTCCAGTTGACTTCGCACTAAGCTATTGTACAGAGCTACAATAGCTTTAACATTTGTAAAATTATTAGATATTTAATTATTAAATATTTATTGATAAAATTATTAAATATTTATTGATTTAAAAAAAGCTTTCGATACAGTTGGTCATAATCTACTATTACAAAAACTTAATAATATAGGAGTGACAGAATCAGCATATAAGATTTTAGAATCTTATCTCACAAACAGACACCAAGTAGTCAAGATTGATAATCACGAAAGTAAGCCAATAAAAGTTACTTGTGGAATACCTCAAGGTTCAATACTGGGACCTTTGCTATTTTCAATATACGTTAATAATATATTTAACATCGAGCTTTCTGGGAAAATTACTTTGTATGCTGATGACACTTGCCTTTTTTACTTTGGTCAGTCCATACATGATATTATGATAGATGCACAACGAGATTTCAATAAATTACACAAATGGTTTCAGATTAATTTATTAACCATCAATATTTCAAAAACATCTTATATGATCTTCGCTCCTAAAAATAAGAAAATTCCTCAACATAATTGTCTCACCATTAATAACGAAACCATTCGAAAGTCAGAACAAGAAAAATACTTGGGTCTAATACTTGATACTAAATTGACATGGAAGGCTCACATACAACTTTTACAAACGAAGATATCTTCTCTTGTTGGCATGATTCGTAGTATGGCCATTTGTATCCCACGAAATTTAAGTCTCACCATATATAATACTTTAGTAAAACCTCACCTGGAGTATTTAATAGAAATCTGGGGCTCTGCATCAAAAACAAATATAAAGGAACTGCAAACATTGCAAAATAAAATAATAAAGACACTATATCATTATAATTACCTTACACCTACACACGTACTTTATAAAAATACAAGACTATTTAACATAAAGCAAATGTACATGTACAACACGTGCATTCTTATTAGGAAAATTCTCACAAATTCAATTCACACTCAGATACACTTTACCATTAAAGACACTAAATACACTCTCAGAAATAAAAACAGCCTTAGGTTGAACACACCAAGAACAGAATATGGTAAAAAAAACATCATGTTTGAGGGAGTACAATTATATAATGCTTTGCCCGAAGTTATTAAGGACTCTGTAACTTTAGCCACATTTAAACACCAGCTTAAGAAGCATTTAGAAAAATCAGACTGGTGCTATTAATTGGGTATGTTTTGACTGCGTCTGCTATTGTCATCACTCTGGTCAAATGCATAATTGTAAAATCATGTTGTAAATTAAATTTTCTCATTTTAAGTGAATGTAACATATTCTTATGAGAAATAAAATATCTTTAATCCGAAAATCACGTACCGTCCGTAAAACAAAGCCCAGATGCCTATACGCCTTTTTACATATTGTAATAATGTGTTCGTGAAAATTTAATCCAGCATTAAGGCAAACTCCTAAATCTATTACTTCAGAGACTCTAACCATCGGCTTCCCGTCAACATTGTATTCATATACGATATGTTTATGCGCACGGGTGAATGTTATAGTTAGACATTTAGAGATATTAAATTGTAATTTATTCGTCTTACTCCACTCTATGACTCGGTTTATATCCGCTTGCAGTCTTTCGCAGTCGTTGGCTGTTTTAATGCTCAATGAAAGCTTAAGGTCATCGGCGAACAATAAACATTTTGCATCCCTAACCACCGTGGGTAGATCGTTTATCATTATCAAGAACTGCAGCGGACCAAGATTACTGCCTTGGCTAACGCCCGATCTTGTAAAGTATGGTTCTGATACATACCCCGCATATTTCACAAATTGTTGACGATTAGTCATGTAACTTGCAAAAAACCTCAGTAGATGCGGTGTAAAACCAACGCCAGCGAACTTTTGAATCAGTACGTCGTTATCGACCAAATCAAATGCCTTTTTGAAATCAAAGTAAGCGGCGTCAGTCTGTCCTCCGCTGTCTACTGAGGGTAACACCTCGATCATGTGGCTAAGCAGGTTAGTTGTCGTACTCTTTGCGGGACGAAATCCGTGCTGAGCCTCCGAGAGCTGTGCATTCATTTGTTTAAATATTTTCTTATGAATAGCTGATTCAAAAACCTTAGCAGCCGTCGATAATATTGCGACCGGTCGATATTCTTCCACTGTTGTCCCCGAGCCACCCTTTGGTATCGGTACGACTCGAGTTATCGTCCACTGTTTAGGAAATATGGCCGCTGACAGACAAAGATTATAAATGTGCAATAGCGGTTTAGCTAGCACCAATCTACAGTCCCTAAATAAGAAAGAGGGAAAGCCATCTGGACCTGCTGATTTTTTTTGTTGTAGCCTTGCGAGAGCCTGTTTAATATCCATCAATGTCAGTTGATCGATGTGAACTCGTGCGGCGCTATTCTAGCCTCCTGCTCTCACCATTGCTTCCTCTACATTTAAGTTGGCGGGTTCCTCGCTGTAAACTGAATAAAAATATTTAGCAAACTCTTCAGCACAACGTTCCCCAGGTAACACTTCCCCGTCTTTTAATATTTTATTTTGAGCTCTGTAACCTTTTTTCGACCTAATAAAGTTCCAAAAAGATTTCGGGTCCTTTAGTAGCTGTCCCTGAATACGGTCCTGGTACTGAGAGTGCGCAATTTTTATCTTATGCTTAACTTTAGTCCTGCACTGAGCGAATGCTTCATAATCGTTACTGGAGCCTGATATTTTGTATTGCCTATGTAACTGAGCTTTACATTTAATGTCGCGAATTATCTCAACTGAGTACCACTCGGGGTAAACATACCTAGAGTTTACTCGAATTCGCTTTTTTTTTGGAACACAGTCATCTGTAATACAATTAAGAGTTTTATAAAAAAAACTTAAACTGTCCTCTAATCCTAAATTATATATGGGAGACCAATCTATGGCAAATATTAATGAATATAATGTTGGGAAGTCCGCCTTATAAAAATTCCATCCTAAAGAATGTACCGTACCGTGCGGCGGCTGTGGCGGCGGCGGCGGCGCGGGTGGGTCGGCGCGCACTCCGCGCCGGCCGCTCACGCTCACCGTCACCTCCAGCGGCGGGTGGTGCTCGTCCACCGTCACTAGCGGCGAGTCCGCCGCGCGCACGCACACCCTCTCATCCTCCGGGAATGTACTCAACACTAAGTCTAAAATACGATCCATGCTATTTTTTATATTATTACTCTGAATGAATCCACAATAATTCAGAAAATATTCATAATAATTCAATACATTAGCGGAACACGAATGCAAATTAAAGTCTCCCATCACTAAAATTTTGTTAAAAATATTACAGTATTGTTCTATAATCTTAAACAATAACATATACTCATTGTCATCACTGCCATGTGTATGATATTAACAGTACAGTAAACATAATTATTGTTGTTATTATTTCTTAAGAGTACGTAATTATCGAACTCTCCTATACAGGAGCCAATGCCATGAGGATACCAATAGTATGGCATTAACCATTTGGTGAGGTAACTTTTCGTGAGTGATGAAGAAAATGTATAGTGCGAAATTGCGAGGTAGCATATAAAACTAAACCGACTTTTCAAAATCAAATGGCTTGAGTGTTAGATGTAGAGTAAGTATTGCATGCTTCGTTGTAAACGAGTGTAAAAAAATGACATAGCGGTAGGTACTTACCCTGAATCTTTTTAGTGTGAAGATACATTTTGTATAAAAAGATATCAAGATATAACACATACGATATTTTTCTAGGAGATGCACAACGTCAACCTCAACACAAAAAGTTTTTCTTGTTCTGAGATACCAACAATTTTTTTTTTGTACTTCATAAGGTATTTAGATTTTTGGTTATTAAACTTTAAGACCAACGAATTCGGAAGATTCGGAACTTAAGACTTATTTGATGCTGTGAGAAAGAGATGTTAGAATTGTAGAAGTGGGAATGATCTTACATTTGTAGTTTTGTGCATACCGTTCTGTACAAATATTGCTGAAAGAAATTCAAAGTCACCTCAATGCCTTATCTATGTAAGATACAGTAAGATACCTTTGTCTGTTATAAATTATAGGGGAAACCGAGGAAGGTTGTGACAGAGGAGAGTTGCGACAAACTCGATTTCTCGGAGCCTATGATAGCTAGAGAGTTGGCAACACTGCACATTTATTGCTTTTTTGATGCGTGATTAGATGTTAGTTCGCGCCGATCGGCACTGCAAGCGGTAACGTCAGTACGACATCTTCGTAAAAATTTATGACAAAAGTAAGTTTTTGACGAATAATTCAGTGATCTATTATTCTATACGTATTACTATAGTGTTGTTGTGATATTTTTACTGATATACAGTGTCTATTCTATTTTCATATCTTGATATTGCTTTTCTGGTTTGCCTCGTGTTTGTTAGGTTACGCGCCATTATTCTGATTGAAGTGTGTTTTCTTTCACCTAGGAGAGTTGTGACAGCTTGTCACAACTCTCCTAATTTGTAACAACTCTCCCAATATGCGGCAATACGTTTTGTGCTGTGCATGCTTTATTTTAATTAACCGACTACTTTATTGTTTTAGAATGCCAAATAAATATACAAGAAAAACTAATAGAGCTACGTCCAGTATCGAAATATATGAACTAGCTTATGAGGATGTTACATTGCGTGGAAATAGTCTTAGAAATGCTGCCTCTTCTTACGGTCTGAACTACATGTCACTCCAAAGATTTATTAAGAAGAAAAAAGCTTATCAGGCTAATGAAACAGAAGTACCACCATCTATTGGATATGCTAGTCCAACGGTCTTCACCAAAGATGAAGAAAATATTCTATGTGAGTATTTGTTGACTTGTGCGGCTTCAAATTATGGACTCACTACTAAAAAAAACGAGAAGCTTGGCCTACAAATTAGCAAAGAAGCATAATAAGAAGTTTCCGGCGTCTTGGGAAGAGAAGCAAATGGCTGGAGAGGTATGGCTTAAGCTATTCATGGAACGACATTCAAATTTATCATTAAGACTGCCTCAAGCAACAATAATAGCTCAGGCAACGAGCTTTAATCAAATAAATGTTGCCACGTTCTTTGCCAATTATACAGGTGTCTTAAGCAAGCATAATCTTTCTGGAAAAGATATTTGGAACGTTGACGAGACAGGCATAACGACAGTCCAAAAACCGGATAGAGTTATTGCGCGACGCGGAGAAAAACAAGTTAGCGCTATGACATCTGCGGAGAGAGGGACTCTCGTGACGCTGGCCTTAGCTGGGAACGCCATAGGAAACTACATACCGTCTATGTTTATCTTCCCTCGCAAAAGATATCAAGATCATTTTGTTCGCGATGGCCCAACTGGATCCATAGGAACAGCTAACGACTCGGGGTGGATGCAAGAGGATGATTTTTACACTTTTTTGGAGCATTTCAAGAACCATGTGAGACCGTCAAAAGAACAAAAAGCTTTGTTATTACTAGATAACCATTCGTCACACATGGCATTAAAAAATATCGAGTTTTGTAGAGAAAATGGCATAATCTTACTCACGTTTCCCCCCACTGTACTCACAAACTACAGCCAATGGATCGTGCTATTTTTGGTCCTTTGAAAAAGGCTATTAATACTGCAAGTGATAATTGGATGCGTTCAAATGCTGGAAAACTTATGTCAATCTATGATATCCCGTCAATAGCAAAAACTGCATTCGACGTAGCAATCACAGCAAAGAACATCAGCGCTGGTTTTATAGCTACAGGAACTTGGCCTGTTAATACTAATATTTTTTCCGAAGCTGACTTCCTACCAAGTCAAGTTACTGATCGGATTTTGACCAATCCAATGTCAGATCGAGTATTGACTGCAGATCAACAAGGAAGAACAGTTACTTCAAACATATTTATCGATGCAGAAGAACAATTCACGAGTCCTTCTGGCAGTCCGTCCATTTTAGGTAATGATGTTATGGAGTCCGAAAACATAAATCTTGTTGCCTCCGCATCGAGAACCGGTAGTCCAGAAAGCTTTGAACCAGTTGCTTCCACATCTCCACAGAAGACTCTGTTTCCTCCACATCTCTCGCCTGTAACCCGCAGTCTCCAGAAATAGCACCTGTGGCCTCTACATCAAAATCCCATAATCCACTGATAACAAACTTGGAACCAGTTGCCTCCACGACTAAATCTTGTAATCCAATCAACATTAAATCTAATTTATTTTCACCTCAAGCGCTCAGGCCATTGCCAAAAGCACCTCCGAGAAAAGGCAACCAACCAAACAGACGTAAGATCAGATCCGCTGTTCTAACTAATACGCCCACCAAAAACGAAATTGCTGCCATAGAAGCAAGTAGAAAAGTAAATAACGCAAAAAAACTTGTTTTGAGCGGAATAAAAAACCTAAGAACAAGAAAATTACGGAAAAGAAAACGAAGATAAATAAAAAGCAAAATAAAAGCGATGACGAAGAGGAGGAAAACTGTTTCTGTTTGTGTTGCTTAGAACCCTTTGCCAACAGTAGATCGAAAGAAAAATGGGTTCAGTGCATAGAATGCAAAAGATGGTCTCATGAGGCTTGCACTGGAGGAGAACTCAGATATGTTTGTCATAATTACATGTCGGACTAGACAACTCCGACCGAACTGAACTAGACGCCAGTTTATATCATGATTTAAATTTGATTGATTTGAATAATAATAATAATAACAAATAAAAGCCTTTTATTCGGACTTAAACTTAAACTTATTCGCATATTTGATGTTTGCTTGCTTTTTGTATGTCCGTTTGCCTATCAGCAAAGGCCTCCTCCAGTCTTGTCAATTCCAGCCTATCCTGGGCCACTCTACTCTATGTTGTCCCTGCGACCTGTCTAATGTCATCATCCCACCGTTTTTGTGGTCTGCCTCTGTCTTTTTCCCTCTCTCGGATACCATTGAGTTACAAGTTTATTCCATTTGTCTCTCCCTCTAATCATATGACCTGACCATTTCCATTTTTGTCTTTTGATTTTTTCCGTTATATCTTGGACTCTGGTCTTTTGCCTGATGTTACTGTTTCTAATTTTTTCAAATTTCTTTGTTCCTGTCATGCTCCTTTCTATCGTACGTTGGCATGTGGCAAGTTTATTTAATGTATTTTTTGTTAAAGCCCATGTTTGACATCCATATAGTAAGACCGGTAGAATACAAGTATTAAACAATTTACTTTTTGTTGTTATGTGATACTTTTTGTTTTTCATTACTTCTTTTAGACCCCAGTATCTCTTCCAGCTATTTGCTATTCTTCTCTCAATCTCTTTATTTATTGTCTTTTGGTGCCATTAATTGTTCTAAGTATATGATCTCAATACGAATTTAATATTTATTATTTTTACAAGTTCGTTATTTTTCATACTTTAATTATTGTTTTAGGGTGTAAGATTGCAATAACGTGCCAAAGAGTAATTGAATTGAGGTTTATAAAACCTTATTACTCTAATCTGTATTAGATGTAGGTACCAAAAGTGTAATAATTTAGTAAAATAAGTGTATGTTGATTATAAGCACATATTAAAGTTACCATCTTCTACAAAAACAGTGTTTTATTTTTTTTTTTTTCTTAAGATTTTCAGTGATATACCTGTCACAACTTACCTCGAACCCTGTCACAACTTACCTCGGTACTAGGAGAGTTGTGACACTAGGACTTCTTTCAGTTAATGTTAATTTTCTCATAGATCTTACTATTTTTGTTTACTTTTATATTAAATTTGGATAGTGTATTAAATTAGCTAGTTCCCATAAAATAACTCATAGACTTACGACTAATGTTGGATGACTTACGTTAGTTAACATGAAAATTGTCACAACCCTCCTCGGTCTCCCCTAACTTATAAGCATTTACCTATTCTATGCAAGCGTTTGTACTCGCGGCGTGTATTCTATCGTAGGTGTATCCGTGTATGTATAATACACATATTTTATGTACATGGGCACTTTTGGAACTAGGCTTACCATCATTTGTAGTTTGGACAGCGTATTTCTTCTTGTCAACCCGGGTCTCAAGAGTCTGAGTCGTCAGTAAGCTTTTGTAGAACTTCTTATGGACAAACGAGTGAAGGTGCTTATTTATCGACATAATAGTCAAGTCAGACTTGACTGTTAATATTAATTATAATTAGGATTTGCTACTAATTCTCGAATTTCTTCACAAAATTGCAGCAAGTTTACTGAAGAATGTCACAAACTCATGCAAAATTTGATTTTTATAATGAAGTTATTCATAGTAGCCGTTTAAAATGAGTAACGAATTTAAATTTAATAAATGATATCTAATATACAGGATTAATTTAAAAATATTAATAACCTCTTAGTATTTTAAAAATTCATAACTTTTCTTTTATACAAAAATAAAAATACATTAAATGTTTCTGAAAATGGGACCTACTCTATCCGGACGCTAAAGCGGCACACGCGCAGCGCGGCGCGGGCGCTAAGACTCGGTACGCTTGCACTGTACCATTGGAAATACGTACACAGTGTACACGTACACGTTTCAGACAGTACAACAAAACTTAACAAATATATTTTGACGAACGCATTAAATTTTGAAAAATTCGTAGAACAAAAGTTGTTAGGTATGATGACAAGAATTTTGCACTAAGAGGTTATTGATATTTTTCAATTAACCTGTATAAAAATTGTTCATATTTTATGCGCTGCTATTACCGTTCATCCGATTGCGATGACATTTGGTATGGAGATAGCTCGAACCCTCGGGAAGGACATAGGGCTATTTTAAATATAAAAAAGCGGACGAAGTCGCGGGAATAGTATTTAATAAAATTCTTTTATCAAAAAATTAAACTTAATATAAGCGATTTTCATAAAAAATATGAATTACTTAAATAACGTTTTATTTTCTCAGTATGCGTTAATTATAGCAGCAATATATTTCCATGTGTCGAATTTGTTCAGTATAGGGTTTATGTACCCTATAAAAGATTCCACACCAGCAGCGGCGATAACTTTGTTTAAACGATTTAGATAATTAGCCAAAAGATCACCTATCATAGCGTTTAATATCTCATCAATATTGTTGTCGAATTGTGTAAGACTCTGAAAATAATAAAGAATATTAGGTAAGTATAATAAAATGGATACGCATACAATATTTTATAAAAATGCATGCAATATCATTAATATTATTGTAAACTTCGAAAAACATTTATTGCTGACTTTTATTGCAGTAAAATATTCATATATAGGTAGTTATTTCTCTTAATAATGAACGAATTTTAAATATGTGATGAACCCACTAAAATCTTTAGCTATTTTCCGCTCAAACTCCAAAAACCACCAATCGACACGTGTTCCGCCTCTCACCGAAGCATCCTCAGGATATACCAGAGATCGAACTGAGTCAGCCCACCAGCACCGAATCTAATATATATATATACCTTCTGTCAAGAAAGTATCGGGAACGGATGATTTGTTTATGGTTCCAAATTAAATTTTTTGTTTTTTTTTGTTTTTTTTGTTGTTGTTAGATTGGCACAACTGTTTTCCATTTTGGCGCGGAGTTTGATTAAATACAGTGCTGTTTTTAGTTATATCATTCTAGTGTGTATTGCGAATTTCATAATGTACAAAAACATCGATTTTGCATCGCCAATGGAATTTCGTGTTCGGAGTCACTGAAAATGTTACAGAAGGCTTACGCTGAATCGACTTTATCAAAAACACGTGCTTATGAGTGGTACAAAGCGTTCAAAAGCGATCGAGATGTGATGGAAGATTTGCCTCGCTCTGGTAGGCCATCAACGCAAAAGTGAAGGAAATAGTGACTCCTCATTCAAGTTTGAGAGAGACAGCCGCTCAACTTTCTGTGTCTCACGAGTCGATCCGTACCATTTTAAATAATCACTTCGGTATGAAACATGCTGCCGCTCGGCTAGTCCTAAAAGATCTGAATTTTCTCCAAAAACTCAATCGCGTAAGAGTCGCTGAGGACATGCTAGCACGAGTCAATTCCGATCCAACATTCATGAAACGCATTGTTACTGGTGACGAGACGTGGGTTTACGAGTTTGACATGCAAACTAGTCAACAAGCTTCGGAGTGGCGCCTTCCAACTGAACCGAATCTGAAAAAACCACGCCAAAGTCGATCAAAAGTCAAAGTCATGTTGACTGTTTTCTTTAACTATCGCGGTGTTGTGCACTAGGAATTCTTGCCGGGAGGTCAAACGGTAAATAAAGAATATTATTTTGGCGTTATGCGGCGTTTAAGAGAGCAAATTCGACGAAAAAGGCCAGATTTGTGGAAAGAAAATTCTTGGAGTTTGCACCACGATAATGCGCCTTCGCACAAGGCTATCATTGTGAACGAATTTTTGATCAAAAACTCAACAAATACCATCGAGCAATCACCTTATTCACCAGATATGGCTTCAGCCGACTTCTTTCTTTTTCCTAAACTCAAATTACCACTTCGTGGCACCCGTTTTCATTCGGTAGAAGACATAAAAGAGAATTCGCGGCGACCATTGAACTCAATTCCGGAAAAAGCGTTTAAAAAATGTTTTGATGATTGGATTATTCGTTGGCGTAAGTGTATCGTTTCTGAAGGAGCGTACTTTGAAGGTGATAAAATAAATTTGGATGAATAACTAACATTTCATGTATTATTGACCTTTTCCCGGTACTTTCTTGACAGAGTGTGTATATAGAAAATAGCTAAAGATTTTAGTGGTTCATCACATGAAATGGATTTCCGCAAAGTGGCACCTGAGTCTATACAATATGAATTTTAAATATTATGAAGAAATAAAAAAGTTTTATCGTTATAAGTATTATTATAATATTAGATATAATATTTAGTTATTTGTTGTTAGATACATAAAAACCTACCACAATCCGTTTCATGTCGAATTGGGGATCCTTAACTGTATCAAAGAGTACAGATTTTTTGTCTTCCGATTGCTTTAAATATATTTTGCTCCAGAATCTAAAGTCGTGGACTTCAATCCTGAAATAAAATAATATCTGATTACTTTTACTTTATTGGAGTTTACTCCTTAAGAATCGATTTTCATATAAGGCCCCCGGTATGAAAAAAATATGAGGAGTAAAATCTATTCATCGAATGACAGCGTTACGTTTTTTGTGCGCAACCTATTGTGCGTACCTTTCACTTTTCAGTCGTGAGTATTAAGACGTACATAGGGTATGCTGCGGGGCAGCTTACGCATGTAAGTATGTATTATGTGTATATAATATACCTATATGTTATTTATATATAAAATATATAGGTATACGAGTATAATATATACTCTACAGCGTTTTTAATTGATGAATATATATATATATATATATCTAGGTTTCTCGGGGTGCTAATTACGAAAATGATGTTCATTTTCAAATCCAAGATGGCGAATATTATTTTTTTTGATAGATCTACATGGGTCATAATCTAGGTTTCTCGGGGTACTGATAACGAAAATGACGTTCATTTTCAAATCGAAGATGGCAAATGCTACTTTTTTTATATCTATTAATATTGATATTTAATATTATTGTATACAGTGAAGTGAATAAAAGTATAAAAAATATGGAAGAAACCAGTAAACTCCAGTCGTTCGTCGGAGCTGACACACACACTTTTTTTTTATTAGGTATGATTTTTCGTATGACTGTTACCAAGATAAAAATAAATAAAAAGAAAGAATAGAGATATGAGTTATAAACGGGATTACGTATATAAATCTGCTCCTTTTGGATAATAAAGATGTTCATATGATTTACGAGCATCTGCAGAAGAACAATATCTATGTAAGAACACTGTATACAGACTTGGCGACAAGAGGAAACAACTATGCAGGATTGCAGGTAGCTACTGTTGCAGTGTTGGGCAAAATGTAATTGTAAAAACATAATTAAAAATAGTAATTGTAAAATGTTATTGCAAAAACATGTTGTTCGGCAAACAATTACAATTACGAATTGTAATTATAATTAATAATAATAATACTCCAGACAATTACGCAGATTGTGTGACCCCAAACTAAGCAGTAAGCTTGTACTATGGGTACCACACAACGAACTCTGGCAGAGTTCCCAGTTACACCCAGACTCCAAGCCAATTTAGAAAAGTTCGTTTTCCTAAATTGACCTGACCGGGGATCGAACCTGGGACCCTAGCTTGGAAAGCTGATGCATATGCCACTGCGCCAACGGGCCAGTCAAAATTGTTTTTACAACTACATTTTGCCCAACACTGTGCTCTGTACTGCTTTAATTCCATTGAAAATCGTATGTAGCTGATAATGAAGTTCGTTCCTTTCCAAAAATATCACACATTACGTGATTAACGTTCATCAAATGTATGTAGATAAAGGGCAATATGTGAAAGAAAATGCATGAGGTACTTATGTAACCTCAGAATAATGACTATTTATGTGGTATAATATACCTATATAAGTATTTTCGATTATAAAACAATACAGTTTTATAAGTGATAAATATCTATAGATACCTATAGGTTATACTTCATTACTTTGATATTCAAAAGACAAATACAACGATAAGAAAGTAAATATTCAGGTGGATAGTGCGTCATTTGAGAATTGACTTAGATTATTGTTTATTATTATCTTATGATTTGGAGTGTTTTTGTATATCTGAACCAGTAGAAAGTGTGGTCTTACCTCATTATTGAACGAGCATAATAATCTTACATTCTAAGGCAATATAGATAATCTCAGACAGACCTTAATACGGTGGTAATAAATAAAGTACCTACTTGATATAATGTAGTCACTGCAAAACAAAGGTACCTACATCTAATCGTAATGAACTAAATCTGATCAATTAAAACTATATTAAAGCAATAACAATAGTACACAGATATAATACTTATGCCCTCGGGAGTTCGGATACTCCCTATAAAAAGATTTAGCTATTATTGTTGAATTAATGCTCACTAATTCGTAGTAAAAGTCGTAGTACTTAGTGCCGTTTATTCTATGTTATGACTACTTACTGTATTCTTCCTTTACCAGCGATAGGCAAGGCATTGAATATGTTTCCAAACATTTTATAGCGTTCTGTGAAATAAAAACATTAGATATTATTACAGTGATAATCAATGACTCAGCTATGATTTTATCTTACCTGCTGTGAATTTTAGTTCAGGAAATGTGATGTCTAACGCCAGTGATATTTCAGATTTATTAAAGTCTGATCGCAAAAGTTTGAAGCCACCGAGCCCGGTTAATATTCCATTGCTGACATTTGAACGGATACTGTAATGAGTTTAGAGATAGGTCCTAAAGTTAGTTTACCTTTGTTCTTTTACTTACACTGCATTTATCACTACGTAATTTTTTGATTCAACTCTAGTAGCGTTCACGAGGGGAAACAAATCAAATGAAGAATTTCTAGAGGTGAACCCTGTATAGTATGTACATCTAGAAATACTCAATAGGCGTTATATCGATTGAGTTTTAGGTACATATATTTTTTAAAGGCAAATAAAAGACAAAACCTTGATCAGGAAAACTATTATCATTACGGATGGACAGCGAATAATCCTTTTTATCACTTTTTGAATTAGTTCTATAGAGAACGATAATCTAATAGAGAACGATAATCTCTAAAACACAAGCAGTTCTACTATGATTTTTTTTATCTGATAAATAAATACTTATTTCGTAATTATATTGAGTATTAAAGTTCTTGTTTTTCTTATAGTAAAAATAATAATTTATTTTAAAAAAAGATTAAAGAAAAAGAACAGAGTTTTTCAGAATCTCAGTTATTTTAACCTTTTGGATGAAGTGCGAAAACTAACAAAGGGACGCTTCATTGATCTCCTTCCGCCTTATCTACGTCCTAGACGGCAGAGATTCATGCTACACCACTGACAAAATGATTACAACACCACACAATGATTCATACCTGAAAACGTTTCCTTCAATTTCTATTTCTTTGTATTCAAATTGATAGGGATCCAGGACGGGAATATTCCTTTCAAGATTTCCACTAATAATCACTTTTCTAAATATTTCAAAAATCTGACGTATGATTTCATTAATGAGAAACCGATTATTATGAACATCTGGAAAAAATGTTAGTAGGTACTGTTATGTTTTATGATACTGACCACAGTTTAAAAAATATACTTACCTATTATTAATGATGGGTAATTTTCCGAAATTTTTAAAATCATGGAAAAGTTTCAAGAAAAATTTGGGAAAAATGTAGGAATTTACGAAAAATTTGAAAAATGGAAAAATATCGGAAAGCCAATTGAAAAGTATGAAATTCTTGAATAATTTCAAGAATTTTTCTTGAAAAATTTCGATGAGCCATCATTGCCTATTATATAAGTACCTCTGTAACAACCCTACTACAGTGTTTTATTGAACGGATGCATGAATTTGAAAGGTCTAGTCTAGATAGTTAAAAAATAACTTCTTACGTATGTTACGCAAGAAGTTATTTTTTAACTATTTGACGACGCACTATTGTTTACTTTATCTTTTACATTGAGTTACAAAGAGACATATTATAATGCCACAATTAATGTGGCAATTAAGCATAGGACATACCATAAGACTCGTTTTATTCTTCTGTTCGGTTTACACTTTATTAACTGATGTCTGTAAGTTGGCAATGCAACTAAACTGCGTGTAAACAACTTGATAAGTCGCAAATCGTATATTGTTACGTTAGTAACTAATGAATCTGTGGTATATTGTCGTTTTAGTCGTTTACTTGACTTGTTACTTACTGAACTGTTTACTCGCTGAAATTTAGTCACCTTGCTAATTACTGACTAACCAACTTATAACTCGTAAACTACGCATTATAGTTTGTTAATAATGCACAAACACGAGGAATACGTACTTATTTAGCACTTTATTGTAACTGCGGAACCGCTACGGTCCCTAAATGTGTAAATAAGCGGGTGGTGGTTTTTTGTAGACTAATTATTAAATAGGAAAATACGGTACCTACGTTAAAACAATGTGTATAGATACTAAACTGATGGATCAGATACAACAAATCCTAGACAGTACTCTCGCACACCAAAACAGCAAAAATAAAAATCTAAGTATAGTAATAACTTCTACTAAGAAAACTATGAAGTTTCCTTTCTCTTGTATTGATGTTTCAGTAGTAAGATGTGTATCTGATCCATCAGCCAAGTGCCAACACAATATTTCAATGTACTGTGTTTTTACTTTTTTGTATCCATAAGTAGGTATGGATACAAAAAAGTAAAAACACAGTACATTAAAATAATGTGTAGGTACTTGGCTGATGGATCAGATACACATCTTACTACTCAAATCACAGATTAATTTGTTACTAAAGTAAACGACTATAATATAGTAGTATTAAGTAATAATAATATAATATAAATGATTGGCGTTACTATCACTTCATGTTTTTATCATATAACACAAATGCAAAATTGAAAAAATCAATGTTCCTTACCGTTAATGTCCGTTGAACTCACTGTTAGAATAAGAAATGATAACAGGAGGAAATTTTTCATGTTCTGAAAGACTTGCTACGAGCTATGAAGCGAAACACTGATTGTTTTATAGTGATAATTGATGACATAGAACAGTTATCTTATTACTGAATTATACTTATACTGAATCTTTGGCCGTGAAATAACGATTAAATGTTGTGAAAGCAGGATTTCTTTATCAACGCTAATTGATATCTTCTAATTTAGTTGAATAAAACAGAGTAAAATATAATTTACCTAACTGTTTTTACAGTAGAAATAAAGTACCTGTACAAAAACTTTGCAATACCACATCGTGTTTATTATTGATAGGTAATAATAATGAAATGTGCTTAAATTAAAGAACCTAGGTAAATGTAAAATTTTAAAAGGCTCGATATATAAATCGCTCAGTTATTTATTATAATTATTCAGAATCTAGGACGATTCCAATGATTCCATTATAATATTATTAATTAATCAGAATCTAGAAATAGGTAGTAGTCTAGAACATGGCTGAACTTTAGATTAACTACCATTTCTCGTTTTGACACGTCTTTATTTTTAACTAAGTCTTGGAAGTTAAAACAATGCTCATATAGTAAGTTGATGTTTTCTGTATTAATGAAATTCCAGAAAAAGTGTTAGGTTTTTTAAGTATTAGAAAGTCTTCTATAAAAAAACAAATCGACAAATCGATAATACACCGCAATAAGTGTAGAAACACGTAAGCTGTGTGTAGTTAATCTAAAGCACTTCCGAAAACATCACGACAAAAGTCGACAGTGTTATGTTTAGTAAATTCAAAACTAATGTGCGTCAAGCTTTATGCAACCATAACGTGTTGTTGTCTGTGGCATGTTGCACAAGCAGTAACCATATCAACGAGGCAATTTATGTACCCTTGATATTCACTAAAAAGGCGATGAAACTTATGGAATAACAGCTACCAACGAACAACGGCCTGACTTTATTGCCCCTTGATACTTTTAGCACTCTGTTTGCCTTGCCTTATGAGAAATAGTGTGAAGATACTGTGTGTTATAAGTATAAATTATAAGCCCCTATGATATATTATAAATTACAATTACAAGTAGAAATGTAAAAAAATGTGTAATTATGTATAGCTACTACTAAAAACTGCAAAATTACGTATGCAATTTCATACATTATGTAAGAAAATACCCGCATCAATAACTTTGTCTTTGGATCTTCTGGCCTGTCTGAAAAAACTTAGTGATTATATTCTCTTTGTGTCTAACGGGATGTCAGACCCATCGAAGATCGAAGGTCATACCACTCATACAACCTTTCAATTTGTGAAGGAAGCTGTACAAATATAGCACAAATAGGCAGACATCATGCAATCGATGTCTAACTTCTGAATCATGGATAAACTTCGAACATGTACACATATTTACGTATATCTACACACAGGCTCTATGACTACGATATAATGATCGCACAGCCCACAATAAGGAGCCTTTCATGCCGAGTTCACACAATATTTTGGCAGGAGACTCAGTTTATTTCGCACTACTCTATCAACATAAATGGTTTTTTTGGTAAGCGCAAAAAACTTTATGACCTATATCTTTGAAAATTCAAACCAAGGAGACTGTTTCATTTTAGAGTTTTCGATATATAGGTAAATTTAGATAAACTTGAGATTATCCGATATATTGCAGTAAATATTCGACAGAAATGTAGGTAACTACATGGTTAACCCTCACCTATCACCCTCGCTTTCTTTCTATATCGAGGAATTTATAACTATGTAGTCAGTCAGTCTCCCAAACCTTTTATTGCAGTAAGAACCTGATTATTTACTGAATAATTTTTTTTTATCCAAATAATGAGCTATTTAATAAATAGCTCAGTAGGTGTAAGATGACATAAATGGGCCGTAATATAAGAATAGCCAGACAGACGGACAGACAGACATGACGAAGTAACGTATAGGTTATATCATTTTGACAACGGAACACTAACTGTTCATGTAATTAAAATCTAGATTTATAGCTTTGGTATGTGCCAGCTGATGAATGTGAACATCGTGTGAAGTAGTGTTTGGAAATCGTTATTTGATATTTGGTTCAAAGTAATTAAGACAAAAATAAGTAGCAGTGAGACGCTATGAGTAGGTATGTACAGGCACTGTTTAATTGATGGTCATATTCCGTTAAAATGTATCAAAGCATGGAGTATATACACATACATTATACATCAATCGATTCTGTACATGTAAAATATCAAAGAAAAATATTTTTGGGGAACTATTTGAAATCAACGAATAACTTTATGAAATTTTTATGAGTCTATTTTTTTGTTCGTCTATCACGTGAAATATTGGATGACGCTTTGTAGTTTTTATTCATATATTAAGGTAACGAAAAAAAGACTACGACTCATAATTCAGTAGTGAAGAAGTCATAGTCGGCCGGCCCACCTGTAAATACATTATTTACGCACACATTAGATCACAATAAGCAAAATATTGGCCAACGCGCGCTAGAACAATAATCATTCCCACATCTTTATTTCTACTACGCATAGTATAATAATAACTAGGCGAATCGGAGGTTTTGTACTATATGCAGTACTGGACTAAGATATGGGATATACGGTACACCTCAGTTTCTCTCTCTCATTTTTCAATTTCTCTATCACATTTTCATGTTACCCCACGAAACATCGTATTCGTATACAACGTGATGTAAGACTAATGTGACCATTTCTATTTTAACACATTGGGACATATCATAAAATTGTGGCTACTGTGCATAATTAAAAATCATTTTTTATTTACTTGATAACTGATAAGTTTTATTCATCTGATAAAATTACGATAAAATAATTTGAATCAAAAAGAAACGAACTCGTCTCAGTTACTAGTGTTTTGATTACTACCCTTCCTGTTACTGTTCTTCATATAACATAACAAAGCGTTGTCCATTCATTTTGAAGAAGAGCGATTTGAGTTTCGCCGAAACAGGTGTTCTTCAAATCTCAAATTTTTTCCGTGTAGAGAATATAGTATAGTGTATCTACAGTGAAATAAAGGAGCAAGATTTGAATTTTTCGCTTCGAATCTTGCAATTTTTGTATAGATTTTTCTCAGACCTTAAAACGGGACAATTCTTAATCTCGAACTTTACCCCGGGGACACCTACACGTTTATTACGTAACTTGTAGTCAGCATGCGACAGCCAATATCGCGCGATATCTGCTGTCAAAATGAGAATTTGTGTAATGTAGTTTGTATATAGTGGCGCTAAATCTACCGCGAAAAGTGCATTTTACGGTCATACAATAATAGATACGCAATCGTCATACATGATACCAATTTTTTGTTAGCTACCGGTCGCGTAGTGATCGCGTGGCTGTCGCTGTCTGCACATTTTTAGGTAATAACCCCGCGGGTCAGAGTAACAAAAAAGGGATTGTCCCTTTTAAAACGCGACGTACGGTCACTTTAAGTGCTACAAACAAATTATACGATGGCTAGATAAGACAGATAAGCTAAACGTAATTGCAATTTATGGTAGTTTTAGTGTCTAGTATCTTAAAGAAAATAAAGGAATATTTAACACAAAATACATGTAGGGTATATGTACCTATACCTACTTCTTCATCTTTTATTCAACAACATTTTAGAGTCCTGCAAAGCGTGGTCATTGATAGTTATTTAGTATACATTTGAACAAATTAGCATTATATTATGTCGAATTTAATAATAGAAAAAAAGACTACCAATAATATAGGATTGGATTCCTAAATAGGTCATTGACTGAACTCGCAATTGGAGCGTGACGAAAGTAAACCGTCAGAAGCTGTGCCTAATTAAATGACATGTCTATAAACCTCCGACTACGACCTGACATTCGTCATGCTAATTAATTTTATGTAATTTATAATTGAGTATGAACCTATGACGAGCTTTTATAAAAGAAAAAAACATAACTAAGACTAGTGTAATAGTAAATTATTCTGAAAAAAAAATATATTAAAATATTATGTACGCACTCCAATGATTCATTGGAGTATTGTAATATAATTTCAAAGATGTAATTTGTACTACAGTAATCGGTAAATAGTTTTCTGTTGTATTCATGTACATAGAAAAAACGTAACATTTGCTCTGTACCTACCGATAGCAGTCATATGTGTAACTGTAACTTACGGATATAACATTCGAATAAAATTGAAGTTGGGATGAGTTTGAGTATGGTCTATTATTTTTAATCTGGCCATGTTTTTAGTGCTGACCGCCATGATCTAGATAGGTGATAGGTATAAGTATAATAAAGTTTCATAAAAGAAAGCAAAAAAGAAAACATTTATTCCCTACCTAACAATAAAGACTGTTATCGAGAAAACTCTTTTTTGTTATTGGTGGGGAAGCAAAAGCTATCTCGGAGGGTGCGGCATGCCATAATTATGGTGCCAACTATTTTACTGTTTTTGGCGTTGTCAACCACGAGTGTCAACTATGTAGGTACCTGTAAAACTATATAAGTACTTGTAAACTGAAGATATTCTTATATAGTTTTTTTTCATACTTACTCAACTTCAAAATTACGAGAAGGCACTGGTGACAAACTTTTGTCCCTATTGGATTCACTGTAATGTTTAGCTCTTAAAAGTGATGGAGCAATTTCTAAAAAGACATGAACATTTCTGAAAGAATGTAAAACACCAGTAAAAACCGCTTCCAAATTAATTAGCGCAGTCATATACCTAAATAGACGGACAAGCTCGGGACTTCCTTTCAGTTTTTTAATAAATATATAAGTATATCACTTTTACATAACTATTTCTGATAAGTTTTTGCATACACTAACGAAGAATATTATTAGCTACGGATATAGCAATTAGAAATATTTTTTAAAACGGTTTAAAGAAATAAGTAGGTAAGTATATCAAATATTTTAGGTACATAACATAACGTAACATAAAAAGTTTTAAGAAAAATTTAAGCGTACCTAACGTTGCTTTACGTGCTGTGACAGACGTCGTCCTTTCCATACATACGTATTTTCCTGTAATCCCTAACGGGGTAGTCAGAGAGGACGGAGCGCCAAGCGTTGCGGTCCTTACATACTTCTTTCGCTTCCTCAAATCTCATCATTCTCCTCACACATTTTCGCCTAGGTATGCAAGTGGTTTTGACCTTTTCGTCGGCTAGCGCTCTGGCTATTTGATCTTCATAAGTCAGCCTTGGTCTCTTTGGCTTATTTTAACACTCACTTTCGCTCTGTACATTTTCTTCTTTCATAATATACTCTTTCTATGTGGCGGAACCATCTAAGCATTCCTTTCTTCATTTTTACAATAACACTGTCGTGCGACTCTGTCATAGTACTGCGTATCTCTTCATTGCTTATCCTGTCCGCAAGGGTGACACCGCACATCTTTCTAAAAGATCGCATTTCTACTGCATTTATCTTACTTTTACTCGATTTCGGGCATATCCAGGCTTCACTACCGTACAATAAAGTTGGAACCAACACCGCATTGGGTATGGCCATTTTGGCTAAGATATATTCACACTGCCTACTAATGCGGACAGAGCACCGTTTACTTTATTGCCAGCTGCTCCCGTCTCTCCACACCCAATTCACATCTTCCGTTCCTCGAAAACGCACTCCCCAGATATACAATTTCGCTCAAATATTCTTTTCCAAATTTAAAAAAAAATTAGGTTAGAAAAATAAAAAAGTCTGGATCTCGATAACAGCGCCACCTATCGGGTCCAATTTTATTTTATTTTAGCTAATTACAGCTAAAGAACTATCGAGGTGACCACATAAGTACAAAACAAAATTTCATCAACATCGGTCAAGCCGTTTAGGATGAGAATTACGAACACACACACACACACACACCGAAATGTTATACTATACTAGCTTTTGCCAGCGACTTCGTTCGCGTGAAATTCAAAAACACATATCTTTATAAATTATAGCTATGTGTTATTCTGATCTATGATCTATATTATCGTAAGGTCTCATTAAAATCCATTGAGCAGTTTTTGCGTAAAAGAGTAACAAACATCCATACATGCATCCTTACAAACTTTTGCGTTTATAATATTAGTAGGAAGTAGGATAGTAGGGTTAGCGATCCGCCTCGGCTTCGCCAGCGTGGGATGTTAAAATGTTTGCAACACAACAGAGTCTTTTTATTGAGATTTTTATAAAAAATCCATCCAAATTTTCCCAATTTTTCTGTGGACTCTGGTGGATTCTTTCATACTAACCTTGTCCTGTTGACAATTACGATCAATAAAAAAAATCAGTTAAATTGAGCCATTTTCAAGTGATGATCTTTCATACATGCGGCAATCGATTTTTATTTAGATATATAGATAAAGATGTACCTGAAATGTGTATATTTACATTTGAACTCCCGGAAATTAGTGGCCTAGTTATCTCGTAGAATTCTATTAAAGTTTAGAGTACATAGGCGTTTTATATACCTACGTAACGTATATAAGACGCCTTGATAGGTATATAGGTAGTGCCAGTATAACTATACAATCTACAAAGTATTCATTCACAGTTCGGCTGACATCATAGGTAGTTCACATCAGTTTTCGCGGTAACATCATTCTCCAGAGAACTCAAGCTTACATGGGACGAAATCGTTTGTGGATTTTTATATCAGTTAAGACTTAATAATGTTACTCAGTGATAACTGATAATAAGTAATTATTATTTGTATTATTAAACAGAATGAATTTTTTTAGAAATTTAGAAATTTATTTCAACGTGCCTTAAGCTAACAAAATTAAACTTGTCTCTATTGAATTACAAAGGTACATGCGCTTCAGTATGTGGCAATTAGAAATATTTACGGCGGTATGTTTTATATTTGTGACAAAAGTTGCGCCTGCGCCTGCATACAGTTATTGTAAGTACAAACAGTTTGCTTTTTGTGTTTTCAATTAGCTTAGTTTTTTTGTTACTTAGGTAATACTAAGTCGTATATCTATTTCCACTAAGCACTTATTCAACTGTAATACTCAAAGCTTAAGGGCGGTAATCTACTGAACCAAGACATAATCAAATTTCTTTGTCCAAGATTAAAAAAACAAAGAAAGATTTAATCACGGACCAGTTGAATACACCCCTACTGCACACCAATTCACAACTAGTAGGTACTTAACCTTACGAGCAACCCGTTTTGCAACCGTTTGCAGCAAAATTTTTGAAAGTAAAATACAGTCCATGTTACTCGATGATGTAGCTTTCTATATGTGAAAGAATTTTTGAAATCGGTTGAGTAGTTTTGAGTTTATCCATTACAAACAAACAATCAAATTTTTACTCTTTATAATATTAACACAGATTAATTAGTTACTAACGTAAAATATTAGTATAGAATAGGTAGTTCGCGTTACAATAATAAATTACGTACATTGATTTCTTGTAGTGTCAAATATAGTTGTATAGTGTAGTCAAATATAGTATATATACTGATTTATATTTAAATATTATGTAAACTATACTTACTTTATAACGGAATAAAAAAATACAGATGCATATATAATACAAATGTATGCATTTATATGCTTACCTGATTTCGATTTTATTAAAATAACGGTTAAAGATGCAATGATATATATTTCCTCCTATTTAATTCGATGTTATAAATTTTTAACGAGCACTCATACATTTATTTATTTGAAGTTTATTAACATCAATGTCTAGTTATACACACAAATATTCCAGACTCGATACTACCATGGTCCATGAAGTATGACCATAATCAGAGAGAAGTTGCGACATTTTGATCTCTTCATAATAGAACATAAATACATAACATACAACTCATACAATGTCTTCAAATCTCATCACATATAATGGTATGAAATATAACATTTAAGGAGGCGAAAGATGCACATATGTGAAGACTAAGATACTTCGCGCTCCGTGCTCTTTGACTACCGCGTTAGGGATACAGTGTGAGGATATGTCATATGTATGATGTATTTTGTGATTAACATACCATTTATGGAATACAAGTTGTTAAAAATCAGACATAAGGTGCATATTGTAATTCTTCGGTATTAGGTACCTATAACGATACGGTATCTGCAACGTTTTCAAAACTTCCTAATATGTTATTTCACACAACAGTGTTATTAAAAAATCTATTTAATTACCGTTATTTTGGTGGTACGATAATTGACCTAGTTTCCGTTGTTTTTGGCAAGTCGACACATAAAAGACAATAAAACTGGCAATACATAGTAAGTGGTTACTATTTTTAGTGCGCAGCCCTCGCTACACCATAAGCGATGCAGAGCCACATCATAAGCAACCATATATCGAAGTACGCAACTCGACTTACCATGGGTTTGGCCCGCGGGAGGAGGCGCGGGCCATGTGCTCCGTGAAAACACACGAGGTCAATGCCACTGCTAACGCGACTATTACCAGAAGATTACACGGAGTCGTTACATCTAGTGGGTAGTTTATTTTTGCACACGTGCTTTTATAGATTGATGAGTCACTTTATTGTTACATCTGTTCCGAGTTTCGTTACCTTGGCGTTAATGCTAGATATATACATGTGTATGTACATAGTTATTGGACAGATATTTTTAAGAAGTCGTATGAGGAACGGTTTTTTACATAGTAAAATGAATAATTTGATCGAAAACTTTTTAATCTTTTTAACAACTGTGTATTAAGTGTAAGTAAATATAATATGTATAGAATTAGTTTTGTTGAAGAATTATTTATGCATAAATACATTATAATAGGTAGGTATTTATCTGATATGACACGGATTTTACCGACTTCAAAAAAAAGGAGGTTTTCAATTCGATCCATATGTATGTAATATTGTCAGAATTGCACAGTTTTTGTATATGTTAGTCTATACCAGCTTCTAAACATGTGTGCTAAATTTCATAAGTGTAAGTATGTATGTATGTGTAAGTAACAGTGTCATTCTAAAATATGGCATTAAGTCATTATGCATGTTGACTTTTTTTGCCAATGTTTGCATGCAGTTAAGCAGTTATGAAAATATCAAAAAGTGCCTTAGCAATTTAAAAAGTGATCGTGGAATCGTTAGATGGCAACATAAAAAAAATTATTAAGTAATTAGTTTCAATTACAACTGAAATTAAAAAAATGAAGAATTAAAAAAGTAATTTCAAAAAATTTAAAATTTTTTATAAAAAAATTAAACCGACGTCAAAAAAAAACATTGAAAAGTACAAAATAACTATCCTTTAGTAATCAAAACTCAAGTACAATTAAATAAATTTGACAATTATTGAAGTCGGTGCCAAATCAATAATAATAATAATAATAACTAACGTATACCCTCATTCAGAAAGCGGTTGTTCTAAATACATGCCGAATTGTCCGAAAGTTCCTTTCATTATAACATAACATTACACACATCAATTTTTCTTTCTATGCAACTGTCGTTTTCGTTTTAGCCAAAAGCTCGCGAAAATGATACTCTTACCAAAAAAAATCAAACAAAAATAAAAATAATAATAATACTCAGACATTTCACGCAGCGCCATCTAGTCCCAAAGTAAGCAGCACAGCGCTTGTGTTATGGGTACCAGACAACTGATATACTACTTTATATACTTTTCTTTTAAATAAATATATATTATACATAAACACCCAGACTCGGGGCGGGATTCGAACCCGCAACCTCCGTTTACTTTACTGCGCGCTAAGACAACAGAAAGTCTATTAGTTTGGTAGGCTTAGCACCGACTTCAGTAACTGTCAAATTGAATAATAGAGATATGTGTATGTGTATCGTGTTTAAAAAGTTGTTTTAATTGTACTTGAGTTTTGATTAGTAAAAAATGGTTATTTTGTACTTTTCGGTGTTCTTTTTTTGAAGGCGGTTTAATCTTTTAAATTACTTTTTTTTTGTTTCTACGATTTCATTAGTCTATTTTTAACCCTGTTTGATCAAATGGTAAGGGTATGACTGAAGGGTTTGCATTGAGGGATTGCATTGCATTTGAAAGATAATAATCTATTCATTTTTCATAAACATTATTAGATTGCGGTTTTGGGTGCAGAAAATATTTTCCTGAAATAAGTTTAAAGCGTTTCCAGTTGTTAGCGCATACATTTTGTTTCACTTATATTGGTATTTATACGGAAAGAACATTTCATGAGATTCTAATTAAAAAATAAAATATGTGTGTACAAAGTACGCACACACAAGAAGTTATACCACAGATTAATTAGTTACTAAGGTAGAGTAGTCATAGGCCATGTGATGACAAATTATATGCGGGTATTGTTAGCAATGGGTTCACCTTAATTCACGATAACGCGCGCTGCCACATCGCGTTTAATTGACGAGATAAGTTACAAGAGGTTGAGATTCCTGTTGTGCAGTTGCCAGTGCGTATCACTCTATTGTCCCAGTTTGAAGTAGATTTCCTAAGAGGTGCGATTTTTGTGATGCCGAAAATATTCCTTAGAGTCCATTTTGTCTGTTCGACTGTTTCTCAGTGGTGATCTGTGAATCTCATTTACAGATTCCTTAGTATATGATGGTAATTTCGAACTAAAATTTATATATAGCACATATATTACTAAAATATACGTTTACGCATGTTTTTGGATTTTCAGGGGAGCTACATACTTCTATTCAACGTTTAGAATTGATAATATTTGGACAAATGCAACAGTTGTGGCAGAGTTTGGACACGCTTCGGACGCAGTTGGCTGGTGAACGTAGTAGTAACGTAGTGTATCCCGATCGACGGTCTGTCACATTTAGATTTAAACCCAATTCTGGCTAAAACGATACGCATAATTGTTAACAGTAGGTAAACGATAAAGTAATTTATTTATGTATACATTTCTTTTTAAGATTTTTATAAAATGGCTTTACTAAACAGATACCTCAGATACGATATTTTTATTATATTTAGTAACCTTGTATTAATTTAAAGTTTAAAGTCATCAAAAGTACTACTACAGATTAATTCGTTACTAACGGTACTGACTACTTATAAAATTTTCAAAAAGGAGTATACAAATACGCGAGAGCGCTTAATATATTATATCTCTTTAGGGTATTAGACCGGCAGCTAGGTGCAGATTTTTTCGATCAATCGAATCACGTATGCCCTTTAGGATTTTCGTCATTTAGTAGGTGTAGATTAACGACGCGGGTGTGCGAGATCGTGATCGCGGGACATGCCTCGTACAATTGAGTTTCAAATTGATAAAAAAAAAAAAATCTATTTTTAATCAATTGAATCACGTATGCCATGCACGTTTAATGATGATTTGTAAAAAAAAATCCAGCGGAAAACCATCGGCATACGTGTAGGGCGGGTCTTTTGGGCTAAGATCGTCGCTTACATTTGAAAAAAAAAATGCTTTTTATTAATCGAATCACGTATGCCATGTGTACCAAATAATCATTTTGATGACAAAATTCAGCAGAAAACCCTTGGCATACGTGTAGCGCGGGTCTCGAGGATTAGTGCCTACTACTACATTTGTAATTTTTTTTTTCTTTTTTAATCAATCGAATCATGTATGCCTTGGAAACACTCAGTTATTCTTTGTAAAATGATTTATATATTTCAACAGCATACTTATTAACGAGGTCTAAAGTGGCGGCATACGTTAAAAAACACGTCAAAAATAGGGGTCATGTCTTACCCATCGAATCACGTATGCCCTTCGACATTTCACCTTATAATCATGCAATTGTTCCAAGTTTCAAGGAGCATACAAATCGTGCTGGGCAATAATCGTATAAAATTCGAATAAATGCTTACGACTAAATACGATGTATTAAAAAATTCGATATTATTCTTTATCAATGTAATCACGTATGCCCTTTGAAATTTAAACGTATAATCATATAATTATTTTAAAATTCAATACGCATACGAATTTAGAGGAACAATTGTATAAAAAAAAGTAGTATACCACATGTGATTTACAGAAAATGAAAATTTTGTAGTTTATTTAAATTTTGGAAGATTCGAAATAAACACGCCACTGGGCGAACTAGCGTCATGGTTTATTGACCTAAGACCTATTCTACATATCTACATTGCAAAGGTTCTCTTTTTGTTTTATGGCCGGGCGTTGCGGGGGGTAGGGCTCCAAAGAGAAACTTTGTATTACGACAAGTTTCCACCTCCTACCTTCCTACGCAGTTCAAAAATTTATCATATGAATTTTTGTAAACTTAACAAGATTTTTGTTTTAAATGGTTAATGTTTTTTTTTATAATGACATCTGTTGTAGAAAATACAAACTATTAGCATGTTATTTGCAGGAGAAAAGCTATGAAGTACTTCATATATTATAAAATTAGATATATAAGTATATATTATATATATTATAAGCTAAAGGTAATAAACATGAGCAACCCGTTTTGATTTAGTTTAAGCGTTTAGTTAAGTTTTGCACTAATTTAGTAATAATTTGTAGTTTAAGTTAATATAACAATCACAATTCTAGTATATATACTGTTTTATCTGTAGATGTAAGTTGAATTCAGGAAAATAAACAAATGTAAACTGATTGAAAGAATTTAATTACACCCATTTTATTTATATTGTTAAAATATTATAATTAAATGTAAGAAGAAAGTGATGAAGAAGATGATGAAATAAAGCAAATAACGGACGATACGAGTGATTCTGATACTTCCTTATATGATTGGGATGAAAATGTTCAATATGAATAAATATTTGAACACTTTTATTAAATTTTCAACTTCGTAAACATTTATACAGGGTGTATATGAAAACGGGACAGTTACTTTAATGGATGAAAGGGTATAACTTTAGTATGTAGTTACAAAAAGAATTATCGAAAAAAAACGTATTCGTTTAAGAGTTATGACCGTTTTAATTTTCAAGTGTTATCCCCACCATTTCTCGTAAAATTGGGTTGATCGTGTACAGTTACAGATTTTAAATCTTACGTTTTTTTTTATTTTGTAATAATTTCATCCGTTACTGAAATACAGCCTGAAAACCATTTTCTAAAATAATGCGTATACCCCAATGGGGATTTTCAGGCTGTATTTCAGTAACGGATGAAATTATTACAAAATAAAAAAAAACGTAAGATTTAAAATTTGTAACTGTACACGATCAACCCAATTTTACGAGAAATGGTGGGGATAACACTTGAAAATTAAAACGGTCATAACTCTTAAACGGATACGTTTTTTTCGATAATTCTTGTTGTAACTACATACTAAAGTTATGCCCTTTCATCCATTAAAGTAACTGTCCCGTTTTCATATACAGCCTGTATATTAGTATATCAATAAAAACATCAAATTTAAAAACTAAGAATTTCGTCACTAACTTTTATATGAACTATATAAGTACAATGATTGCCCAGCATCATTCGTAGTCCTTTGAAATTTAAAATAATTGTATGATTACACGTTAAAAATTCTAAGAGATACGTAATTAGATTGATGTAAAATAATATCGAATTTTATAATATATCTCTTTTATTTGCACGTGTTAATTACAATTTTATACTATGATTGCCCAGCATGATTCGTATGCCTCTTGAATTTCAAAATAATTGTATGATTATACGTTTAAATTTCAAAGGGCATACGTGATTACATTGATAAAGAATAATATCGAATTTTTAAATATATCGTATTTAGTCGTAAGCATTTATTCGAATTTTATACGATGATTGCCCAGCACGATTTGTATGCCCCTTGAATCTTGGAACAATTGCATGATTATAAGGTGAAATCTCGAAGGGCATACGTGATTCGATGGGTAAAAAAAAATTCAAAATTTTGCAACTTTTCTGAATTTTTTTTGCAGTTTTGACCCATGGTAATTGTATGCCATTTTGTATACCTTTATTTAAAGGTATAAACTGAATTTTGCAATAGGTTTCGTGAATGATTCGATTGATTAAAAAAGAAAAAAAAAAATTACAAATGTAGTAGTAGGCACTAATCCTCGAGACCCGCGCCACACGTATGCCGAGTGTTTTCTGCTGAATTTTGTCATCAAAATGATTATTTGGTACACATGACATACGTGATTCGATTAATAGAAAGCATTTTTTTTTTTAAATGTAAGCGACGATCTTAGCCCAAAAGACCCGCCCTACACGTATGCCGATGGTTTTCTGCTGAATTTTGTCATCAAAATGATTATTTGGTACACATGACATACGTGATTCGATTAATAAAAAGCATTTTTTTTTGTAAATGTAAGCTACGATCTTAGCCCAAAAGACCCGCCCTACACGTATGCCGATGGTTTTCCGCTGGATTTTTTTTTACAAATCATCATTAAACGCATGGCATACGTGATTCAATTGATTAAAAATTGATTTTTTTTTATCAATTTGAAACTCAATTGTACGAGGCATGTCCCGCGATCACGATCTCGCACACCCGCGTCGTTAATCTACACCTACTAAATGACGAAAATCCTGAAGGGCATACGTGATTCGATTGATCGAAAAAATCTGCACCTAGCTGCCGGTCTATATGTGTATACTAGAACGAATGTTTGCCGACTCTGAGCCAATACAATAATATGCCGTTACCTAGGATTACGTAATAAAAGTGTTTTTTAATACCGGCTTAAATGGCGGTTTAATAACTGACGGCAATAATTGACGACATTGACGCTTGAAATGTAAAAAAAATTGTAGCAGCGTTTTCGGCATGCACATGATGTGGTTCGAAATTAGTGTTAATATCAATTTAATTTATAATGTGCTTATAATTAAGAGCTATTTTGCTCTACTCTCTCAGCTGTAAATTTCCGATTTTTGCATCAATAGTTCAAAACAAGGCATTGTATTGAGTAGTGACGATAACTCTTGCAGTAATTCGATCTATATAATTCGGTACCAATCCAAAGTTCAGCCTAAATTATGTTAAAGAGGTACCTATACATAGTTTAGTAAAATGCACACAATGTATAACGGTTTCTAATATTCTCTTTACAGTAACTAATAGGCTGTTGTAATTTCTAAGAAAAATTTGTAGGAATAAATAAAACATTAATAAAGTTCAATTTATTTATTAACAATTAGTAACTGAATAAATCAGCGGTTTTACCTGACCAAATTACTTCAGAATGCATTGTTATCTCAATTTGGGCAGGTAATAACAATAAACAAATACCTCGTTAGTTACAATAGTTAAGTTAAATGAATATAAACCTAAATGCTTTTTTTTTAATAAATATTAACAAATAAACAATTTATTATGCTTATGTAATTCTTTTAGAATTTTTTGTTAAGATTCCTTTAGAATACAAATAGAAGAAACAAAAATGAAATTAAATAATATTTATAAATTGGACGGAATTTCATATTTGAGTGATTTTTATATTAATTACTACAAGATCTATAAATATTTTGTTAAAAGCCTTAGGAAATGCTAGTCTTTTTTTATGTAACAATCAGACGATCACTATGATCCGCTGATTCGTCATTCCTTTCCATTTTTAGTGAAAAGGTTTTTTATATTATCTTATTTTTTAGATAATGTTACGAATTAATAAGTCAATTCTGTCATTCCTAATTTTCTTTCCTCAAAAGAAAATAAGTTACAATTGGCATGCTATCTGAAGTTTATTACTCTTGATTTCGACATCTATAAAACATATTAGGAAAAATAAAACAGTGTGTTTGAGAATTTCGATCATCACCTTTGATTTAGAGGTCCATAAAATTTATTTTCCCAAAACGATAATGGAATCAGTAATGGGAAGTTTTGAGATTTTAGGGAGAGATTTTTTTTTTGTATAAACAGAAGTTAACAGGGCAAGGGATTAAAAAGAAATTACAGTTACAAATATAATCACCCTAATTAAAACAGCGACATCTACAAAATTCCGTGAACGAAAAAGAACCATAACTAGAAGGAAGGAAGGAAGTAGGGGGTTAAGTAAATAGAGTCGAAAGTGGTTATCAAGTGGCGGTGGCCTGTAAGTAGCGGCGTAGCTCCTCTTGCGTGTCGAAGATCATGACGGGGAAGGGCGAGCCGGGCACGTGGCGGCCCGCCCAGCGCACTTCCACGCGGTAGTCGCCGGGCTCGGTGGGCGAGAACTGGCACACACACACACATACACATCACGATCAGAACAACACTAGCCATAGACTTCTACAAGGTTATTTAGAAAGGATGTGTAAATACGAAAGGGTATTAAAGTACCTATGACAACGGAACATTCGCATTCTACAATTTTGTCAAAAGTCAATAGTTCTAGTGTAACGCCTCAGTTTAAGAAAAAATGTAGGTGAGGCAACCCTAATCATCAGCGTTTTTACGTCGCTAGTAAACATTTGGAATGCAGGGCATAACGATAGGGTTGTATATTTTTTTCTATTACATTTTTTTGTATGGACAACAAAATAAACGTGTCCCGTAATTATTATATCTGCAATATAGCAGGCAACATGGGCACGTTGAAACCCTGGCGGATTTATACCCCTTTTGTATATAAAATGAGGTAGACGCGCCCTACGCACCAAATTCTGTACCGTTAAATAAGGCGTTAGTCTTTTTGGCGGGAACTGGAGAAGTGAAGTTGGCGTTTTATTTAATTTTGCATTTTTTGCGTTTTTGGGAGTTTTAAGGTACAAAATTGATAGTAAATTGTGCGTTAAAGTTCTGTGCTAATGCTGAGAATTGGAAAGTTTGAATAAAAATATATGTGTAACTGAAGTTTTTGTGTAGTCCCAAAAAGTCCTTTTAGCTCTAATAAAGCCTACTATCACTTTACTAGACTTAGTGATAGGAAGATAGACATCTCACATTAGAGATGCACCACTTTTCTATATGAAAATGGCAAAAATGTTTTTGTGTAATATTGTCAATGTTTTAGTTCGAGGACTGCGACAAGATATTCGTTTTTTATAGAAGTTTTTGACACCAGCTACATTTTATGTGAAAGATTTCACATATTTTAACGCCCAGTTGCAATAAGTCCCGTAAAGTTACTACCTCATAAAAGATCATGCGGTCACTTTATGATAATATCATAATTATTAAGCTAGAATTAATTAACGACACATATATTCGACTTTCTAGCAACTGGACGTAAAAACACGTAAAAGTATGGTTAATAAACGACTTTAAAAAAAAATTAGTATAGATAAAATAATGATTAAAAAAACGGTATTGACAAATTCATTAATCTCATTACTGCTTATAGCTTAGTGAAAAACACAAAAATATAGTAAAAACTGCAGGAGGTACTCAAGGCATTTGATATATATCTATATCCGATATATCAATGCAGAGGTTAGTATGTAGTCTTTTAAACTAATAATAGCGATGGGCTTGATTAAGCCCAGCATGATTATGCTAAACAGAATTTTCCAAAAGTGTTAAGTATTTGACATTTACTGGATAATATATACTTCCATAAGTTCATTGTGTATATAGTTGTGTCGACATATAGTAGAAGTACAGATTAATTAGTTACTAGCGTAAAGTACAGTTTAATACCTAGTTTGGACCGACAATTGCCACTTTCAAAACGAAATTGACCTGGGATTTTATGGTAATAAATTTATCCATTTAGGTGTCTAAAGTTTCTTGTAACTATGTACATTTGTTTCTGTTTATTATTATTCATATTTTTAGTTTATTTAGTTTAGTTTATTTAGATAGAATCATCCTCGTTCAGAATCCTAGTAATGTATTTACATCATATTTACCGAATCCCAGGACATACCGGGAATTTTGGTTCATATCCATACTATTGATGGTAATCACTTATGATTCCGATCACTGATAATTAGTGTCTGGAGAAGATTATATCCGTATGAGACATTCTAGGTGGCATTGAATTGACTTACTTTGCATAATATGGTGCGGTCCTTCTGGCTCTCGCGTTGCATCTCGACGCGGAAGGCGCCCTTGGGCCCGCGCACGCGCACCGTGAGCTGGCCCGCGCCGGCGCCGCGCGTGTCGCACAGGAAGCGCGACTGGAACGTGGCCAGCACGCCCGGCTCCACGCCCGGCCCGTACACGCGCACCTGCCGGTGTGACAGTGTGACAGTGTCGCGACATACCATTTATAAGAGTAGTCCAGAAATCGTTTCCAAGTAAATCGACTATGACTTAGTACATTGGGTTCTTCTATTGAAAAAAAAAAAATTATAAATTTGACCAACTTGTACAATTTTTTTGGTGCGATACAATAAGATGATGCTCACATAAGTCGATCACATGAGTCGATACGCGTTAAAAAAACAAGTTGGTAATTTTTGAACAACTCATGATTGATCAAAGAATTTATAATGCCAAAATTCTTGTTACAAGAAAGACCGAATGGTTCCTTAGACGGTTCTCCTGTATCTCCTACGGATTCGGATTTCCCCATACAGCATTGCAAGAAAAATATTTTATTAAATTGACCAACTTCTGCTATCCGGACTATTTTGTTTCGATATTTCGAATTCATGCTTACCTGAAATTGAGTCGATTCGTATTAAAAAAAATTGCTGATCTTACAAATCTTGTGGACAACTCATGCTTGACCAAAAATTTATAATGCCAAAATTTACACAAAACAAGACCAAATGTTTTCTAAGACAGTTCCACTGTATCTGTAATGGATTCGGATTAAGCCGTACTGTCCCAGTTAAAAAATAAATGTATATGATTTGATTATTTTTTTCATTTTGACTTTAATGTAAACAAACAAGAAAGTAACCAAAATTTCGCTAAATTTTCACCGTTCATTGGTCAGCGTTTTACATGTAGCACTCTAATGACACATTGATTTTCTGTTATATACATGAAACTTTGAAATATACACATGTAACACTAATATTATCCAATAACAGCATTGAAAAAATTTAGGTTATTTGTCAAGCGTTTTGTTTTTAATTTGTAGTGTTACCTAAAGGTTGCCTATATTCCTAGATGAAATTTGTATCATAAATCAGTTCACTCATGGTTCACTCTAATATGTGTGTGACACGGTTCATTCGAATTGTAAGACGTACTCGCAAACATGCAAATACAGGCAAATACGACCATCCATACATGGCAGCCAAATAACAAACACACAAACATTTGGCAGCAGAAGAAAATGTGTTCACCAAAACTATAGACGTGTTTCAACTTGCAGTGGGATTTAATTATTTAAATGCATGTAACTATTACATGCAGTGTGTGAAATAGGCAAATAAGGCCAATACTTTGTCAAATGTACTCTCCACACGTGGTAATTGTTTGCCAAATATGCCAAATACGCAAATACAAATAGCCATGTGAAGAGCCACCTATATATTTTTCCAAATACAACAAACACCCAATAGCAAACACAAATAGCCATGTGAAGTGCCACCATAAGACTGAATAATAACAGAAGAATGTTATTGTTTGCGTTGTGCTAACAATAATAAATAATCTCCTATTCCTCATTTTTAAGTGTTATTCAAAAATACAAAAAACACAATACAAATTTTTACATTCATCATGACGTTTATTATTCTTTTAAATCTTGGTGGTTTTTATTGAAGTATATATACAAAGACAGAAACGGACAAAAATTCTAAAAATTGTTGTTTTACTAATATGTAAGTGTAACAAATGAACCAATCATTTGCGAACTAGCCCATCTTTATGTTATTAATGTCACAGTCGCTATGTTCATTTACATTAAAGACAAAAATGAAAATAATCGGATATAGTAGATTAATTATTATCGTATCATATTGCTAATTATTAATAGATGCATTAATATATTAAATACGTAGAACTTTTTACAACGAATTTCACTCCATTAATCGAGAAAATGGGTTTGGCTGTATGTGTGTGTATATGCCAGAGACTACATGTGGCGTGTGCAGTGTATTCGCGTGTAGTGTATTCGTGTGTGTAGCGTACGCGTGTATTGTGTGTTGCGCGTGTAGTGTAGTGTGTGCAGTGTAGTGTGTGCAGTGCAGTGCGTACTTTGGAGGGGTCCGGCGCGCCGGCCACCTTGAGCACGAAGGGCGAGCCGGGCACGTGTTCGCCGGCGAATTGCACGCTGAGCACGTGCCGGCCCGCCTCCGCCGGTTTCACGTTCAGCGTAAACGTGCCGTCACCGTGTTCGTATAGCTCGCAGTAAGCCACCTTCATAACACACATGTACATCCGTATTTAATATTATAAATGGGAAAGTGTCTAGTCTATGAAAAGTTTGTAACGTTTTAAACCCGTTTAAACGGTTTAATTGCTGAACCGATTTTGATGAAATTTGGTATAGAGATAAGAGATTGTGCGGATAGTAGAACCTTATTAGGACATAATTTTTCAAACTAGCTTTTGTGGCCTATTGGTAAATTGGTGCATATTCTTTCTACTATATGTTCTTCCAGTTAAATGTCACGGTCACACAATTGGCATCACAGTTTCAACATTACTTATACATAATTAAACCTATACAATGTCAGTGAAAACGTTTACAAAAATTCGCTTCATTACATGACCATTTTTGTGTATGATGAAATCGTTGGTTTTATAACAATAGTAACTCGTTAGAATAGACAAAAAGAGTCATTTAACAGCATATTGATCGTGCAAAGGTAAAAATATTGATGAACTATTGGAACCTTGTTGGGTCCAGTGCAGTGAGCGGTCAGTTCTCCGGGTCCAGCGCGTCTCGTATCTATCCAGGACCGTATTTCTCTTCCTACTACTCCGCCGGTAAGACCGGCTCCGGAGCATACAACACGCGACGCGTCACCACTTTCTGAACCCGATGTCACGTTTACTGTTAGTGGACAACCTGTAAATGTAATATGTGCGTTTATAATGTTTCAATAGTGTATTTAAATTTTTATAACGAAAAGTGACATTGTGGTGTGTGTTTGTTTTAGATGTCAACTTCACAAAACCTAATTACGCAATATCACCTTTGATAAACAAAAACGAGGAGATTGCGTCAGCTTAAGAACGGCCGCGGCAGTATAACTATACCGTAGATAGATTACAAGCATCCTTAATATTATATAAAGTCAAAATCAATAAAATAACAATGACAGCCATGGAGTACAATATTTTACCGTTTAACTTGAGATAGCCTTGTTTTTATTTACCATATATTTTGACATAATTTTTAATGAAAAGAAAAAGACATGAATTCAAGTTTTTTTGATAAGAGTTGTCACGGTAGGTGTATATTCTACAAGTTTAGAAACATTATTATTAAATAAGTTATCAAGAATAATCTCACTAATGGTTTAGCAATTACTCACCTTTCACCAGTCGCCCTGCCCACAGAACTCTTAGCTGGTGATCTCCGGCTCGCCTGGGCGTGTACGAGGCTCGCCATAGTCCAGGTCCGGCGGCCGCCAGGGCTACTGGTATGTTTTCTCCATCTGGTGATGTCAGAGACGCTTCTGGCGCGCCAGGACCAGCTGCACTGCCATCTAAATATATACACAAAAAAGAAAATCATTGAGCGTTTCGCAGACAAGTAAATTCTATGTTTGTTATTACAGTGTACAAGTAAAAGATAATACCGGCAATTCAGTATAATGTTTATGTTTTTTACTTAACTAAAGAACTAAATTAGCGTTCAGAAAGTCTAATGACCTTTGTTGCATGAAATTCACTTGTCATAACAACTTCTATTAATCTTCTCGCATTAACTTCCATTAGTAGAGTTGTAAACCCGTGTGCAGTAGGGAAAACGGAGAAGAGGAGAGTGGTAATTTTTTGCCGTTCTGGCCTAATAATTTCTCACCCAATATTTTAAATATTAGCGTATATAGTTTATACGTGGAGCTGTGTTGAGCGCTTTGGTAGAAAGTTTTTATATCAAAATGAAATATAGCCTAATATTAGACAAGGATGATGTAGTTTCTTGTTTGTGTAAATTACCACCAATATACAAACACACACATAATTTTACCTCTATAATATTATACCTATCGTAATATATAATAGGTATGTACCTGTCATACATATGACCAATTCATTGTAACGAGGGTGGGAGTCGAATATAATGTAATACGCTATTTTGGCATACAAGTATAATTGTAAAGTATGCCAAAATGGCTTATTACAGCTTGTCAATATAATATGTTGTATTAAGTCAACTTGTGTATCACAAATAAAGAATTTAATGAAATGACTCCGTGGGGTCGGTTGTTCAATAACGGCCGAAGTGTAGTGTGGTGCGGTGTGGTGCTGTGGTGTGAAGCGGTGTAGTGTGGCGTGGTGTAGTGTGGTGCGTTGCTGTGTGATGAGGCGTGGTGTAATGCGGTGGTGTTGTGCTGTAATGCGGTGTGGCACTATGATGTGATGCGATGTGGTGCTGTGTGGTGTGTTGTAGTGTAGTGTGGTGTGATGCTTTGTGGTGTAGTTCAGTGAGGTGTGATTATTATTTTTATTTTATTATCAGGTACCTACTTGATAGGCCTCAGCTGAAAATCAGCGCTGTGGTCATATGATTGTATGCATGTACGTGTATATGTCTGCAGCATATGCTGAGTTGAGGCCTTTTTGATGCACTGGGCCTATGTTAATTTTTATGAATCGTTTGCTTTTATGTTTGTTAATGTTATTGTATAAGTCTAATATGTTTTATAACTGGGTAATTTTTCTTTGGCTTCAGTGAGACAAAAGGTCTTTTCGTTGTGTTAACTATAAGTATTATTTCTATTATCATTGTATTAAAGGAAAGAACATGTCAAATATTTAGTAATTTTTTTTGTTGTTTTAGACTGTTTTAGACATTACATTATATATAAGCATTGGTGATTTGTTTGGTATTTGTATGCATTATTTAAAATGTAATTTCAGTTTGTGAACCATATAAAATAAAAGAAAACTGAATGTACATGTGCATTTTTTTCTAATGTTCTAATTTTTAATAGTGTGTCGAATAAATGTGTGTTTCTGTTTCTGTGATAGTGGTGCGGTGTGGTGTTATGTCGAAGTGCGGTGTGGTATGGTGCGGTGCGTGTTGCTGGGTAGTGTCATGCTGTGTGGTGCTGTGTTGAAGTGTGGAGTGGTATGGTAAGGTGCGTGTTGCTGTGTGGTGTGATGCTGTGTGGTGATATGTCGAAGTGCGGTGTGGTATGGTGCGGTGCGTGTTGCTGTGTGGTGTGATGCTGTATAGTGTTATGTCGAAGTGCAGTGTGGTATGATTCGGTGCGTGTTGCTGTGTGGTGCGGTGCGTGTTGCTGTGTGGTGCGGTGCGTGTTGCTGTGTGGTGCGGTGCGGTGTGGGTCAGGGTCAGGCTCAGGGGCAGCGCGAGCACGCACCGACGGTGAAGGCGGCGGGCGTGTGCGGCGCGGCGTGCGCCAGGCCGCGGCCGGCGAGCGTGACGCGGTCGGCCGTGGCGCCGGCGGGCGCGAGCGCGCGCCGCGGCGCGCCGCCCACCAGCGCGCCGTTGTACGTCAGCTCCAGCTCCAGCTCGCCGCCGCCCGCGCCCTCCGCGCCCTCCGCCGCCGCCGCCAGCGTCACCACCGCCCGCCCGGACACCGTCTCCACGCCTGCCGCACCACATCACTCACTCACTATAACAATCTCTTTCAATTATCTACTACTAGTTGTTAGCGTTTCAAAATGAATGAATGTGGTACTTTTCCGGTATAAAAAGTAGACTAGATTTCTCTGTGTGAAAGTCCTCAAACAAACAGACAGAGAGACACAAGTTTTGAGTACGTGTGAATAACCATATAGGCTTCAGAAAAAATATTTCGAAATAACAAAAACACTCAATTTTATTAATTATACTGTATAGATAATATGTAATCTCAAGTATTATTTTACGTTAGTAACTAATTCATCCGTGGTATTATTATTCATTTACTTATTAAGTTCAGAAAATTTTAAGAAAAAAAATTAAACCACCTTAAAAAAAAAACACTAATAACTACAAAATAACTATCCTTTACTAATCAAAACTCGAGTACAATAAAAATAAGTTTATAAACACAATACACATACACTATAAATAAATGTGACAGTTACTGAAGTCGGTGCCAAGCCTAACAAACTAATAAAGTTTCTGTTGTTACGAGGGCTGCTATTTATGTATCCGGAACTGGCCAGTTACAGAACATTGTTATTAAAAGTAATTATAACATTTAAAAATGGAACTCTTTGACTGAAGAATACAATTTGTTTCATGTAGCTGTCATTTGTTTATCCTTTATGGCGTCATTTTGAAAATTGCGAGCCTTTGTCACCATGGATTTAAGTCGTGACAATTTTCGTGCTATGATTTATTACGATTTTCGGCGAGGGCTAACTCAAAAACAGTGCATCGATCAACTCACTTCGACTTTTGGGGACGAAGCACCATCGAAAACTACTGTGTCTCACTGGTTTAGTGAGTTTAATCGTGGGCGGTCTGTGCTCACGGACAAAGTTAAAGAAGGTCGCCCTAAATAGGTTATTGTACCTCAAAATATTGATGCTGTGCGGGAACTAATAATGCAAGATCGTCATGTTACATAACACGAGATAGAGGCGTCTCTGGGAATAAGTATGACGAGTATATACTATAAAATACTACACGAACATTTAACTGTAAAAAAAATTTGTTCACATTGGATTCTGCACAACTTAGAATTGACCAAAAACGGGCTCGTGTCGATTGGTGTGAAAAAAATGTTGCAAAAGTACAATCAGGGTGCGTCAAAAGCTGTCTATAATATCTACACATGTGATGAACCTTGGATATATGCGTGTGATCCTGAAACTAAACAACAATCAACGGTTTGGGTGTTCCAAGATGAGCCGAACCCAACAAAAGTCATTCGTTCAAAAAGCACTGAAGCAAATGATCGCTTGTTTTTTTGGTATAAATGGACATGTAGCTACAGTGCCACTAGAGGATCGTAAAACGGGTAATTCTGAATGGTACACTACCATTTGTTTGCCAGAAGTCTTTGAAGAAATAAGAAAGAACAACCGAACATCATGACAATGCTAGCTGCCACACATCGGCCGAAACAACTCGGTATTTGGAAGATCAAAAGATCGAATTAACAGATCGTCCGCCGTACAGCCCCGACTTGGCCCCCAACGACTTCTATTTATTCCCAACCGTGAAGAATAAATTATTTGGTCAACGTTTTTCAAGCCGTGAAGAGGCTGTTAATGCGTTCAAAATGCACGTTTTGGAGATACCTCAATCCGAATGGAAAAAGTGCTACGAAAATTGGTTCAAACGCATGCAAAAGTGCATCAATCATCATGGTGAATATATTGAAAAGCAATAAAACTATAATAAATGCAATATGTTTCACTTTGTTATGCCGGATACATAAATAGCAGCCCTCGTACACATTGCTTTTGCCCTGCCAAAAGAGACAGTGACAAGGCTACTAAGAGACAGAGTAAAACATGTTCTTGCGCGTAGTGAGATAGTGAATTCTCGTCTGCACGCGCGAGCGAATCAAACTGTAGGTGATTTCAATTATAGGCACTAGCGCAGGTGGGAGCTAGATTACGCTTCATTGCCGCGCAACAAGAGTAGCTTTTATTAAGTGTTTTTGTAGAATGATTCTTCTGTATGTAGTACTATTTTACGTTAGTAACTAATTAATCTGTGGTACTATTATGTATTACGTGCTCATGGACAAGATTTCTACATTGTAGTTATTCAATACTAACGTTGGTGTCTGCCAGCGAGCAAGCACTCGAGCGTGCCCGGGCCCGCGTTGCTCGTGTCGAGCACAAGTTTGGAAGGCGCGCGAACTCGCCCCGAACTGTCTGTACCCCACCCACCCACGGGTACTATCGCTGATGTATCTATCACCTGCAGATTTTATAGGTATAATAATATAGATATAATGAAATAGGTATAATAAGCATTAGGTAGGTATCAAATGCTTGCTCGAATTTTAGATACCGACGTCTCAACCCCTGCGTCATCGATGACACAGGGATTGAGAAAAAAAAAATGAGAAACAAACATTGTACCCGAGCACGGAAGGTCCCGGGTTCGATTCCCGGTTGGTTCAATTCAGGAAACGAATTTTTCTAGATGTTGTACCCAAGCGTGGAAGGTTCCGGGTTCGATTCCCGGTCGGTTGCTCGAATTTTATATCGACGACCTCGATGACGCAGGGGTTTAGACGTTGTAACCAAGCACGGAAGGTACCGGGTTCGATTCCCGGTCAGATCAACCCAGGAAACAAATTTTTCTAGATTATCTCGGGTCAGGATGTACCGGGAGATGTCCCCAGTAATCATGGCACACATAGGTTCTCATAGCATAGGGAATACCTTAGTTTGAGATTAGATGATTGGTGTGTATTGTCTGGCGCATTATTATATTTTACAATGGAAAAAAATATTGAAATGGTAAAAAGATTTAAATTCGGGCGTGCGTTCAAGCTTGGCAAGGATAGTTGTAAACTTATTAGGCTATGTAAAAATGGCCGACCGCTAAGATGAAAACTTGAAGTAGGTAAGTATTGTTACTAAGTATTTTTGGTAGAACACATAATAATTCTACTAGAAGTGGTCCTCTTATCAATTTCCATTTTTTTATAGATTACTAATCGGTAGTAGTGTTTGCATAGACTAAGTATTTAGTTCAGCATATACAAAAATAAAACAAATCCTTTCAGACATGCGTAAGTCTAGGTTTAGTCTTGTAATTTTAACATTATGTTTCAACTGCTTTTGCAATATGTACCCACAAAATTTAAATTTATAACAGGTTTATATGCACTTACTTTAACTGAAAATGGACTGCCGGGTAGCGGTCCCGTCGATGTAAATATTCTCACTTCGTAAAGTCCTACCACGAGCGGTATGTAGGCACAGAGCCATTCCTTTGGCGCACCGGCTACCACTCTGCATTCCAGTAGTCCAGAGTCTGTATTGTCATCTTTACCTTCTGTTAACCTTTCTACCTGTAAGCATTAGCAAAGTTTAGGTAAACGGTTAGATGATGTTGTTATGATATGAACATTTAATTTTTTACTTTTAATGCTACACATTTAAGAAATAGTCTACCTGAACAGTGGGTGATCCTTCTTCGACACAGTGAATGGTAAAGGCAGCTTCTTTGCCAACATGAGCATGCGCAAGACCAGTGCCTTCGCATTGAGAAGCAATACTGCTTCGTCCACTTAAAACGCCTAAGGACACAGGACTGCCCACTACTGAAGCACCTGTCGAATGTAATTATGTATCAGTTCTTCATGAGAACACAATTATAATTTTTAGTTCTTTTAAAATAAAATTGATAAGTAATTTTATGGACATATTAATAAGCTAACGACATAATACAATAAATTCTTACCTCCGTATGTGATATAAATGCGATAATGCGCTGGAATAGACGGCCGTAGGCGTACTTTATAAGTATGTCCGTCTTCTCTTATATCGACTGGCATGCGCACGCGTCTTTCTCCCAAGGCTTCACAAATTACTTCTAACTCGGCTACGCCCGCTTCTTTTGTGTCCACTACAATAAAACAGAAAATATGCGGATTGTTTTAAGCAGATTATAGACAGACCATACAAGAACTTTTGAAGTTTGAAATTATGGCTGTTAAACAAAAAGTATTTATTACCTGTAAAATTTATGGGTGTATGCGTAATTATATTTCCAGTTGGCAGACCGGAGAGTACAATTTTGTGTGGATCAAATGATTCACATGTATATGGACTGCCTGAGACAGGTTTTGATAGGTGTAGTACCTCTGTAAAGAAGGGAGAATGTGTACTGGTTAAACACAGCAAGTAAATTTTCCTTGGAAAAGGAGACATTATATTTAAATGTTTACCAATAGTGCTTTGTCCGACTTCAGTGATTGTGTATTCTGCTTGAAGTAAACCTGATTTTGTTTGATAACATCTGACTGGCAATGCTCTAGAGCCGGGTCCAGACACGACCACATCGAATTCCCTTGCTGGCCGTCCCAATGTATCAATGCTGAATGAGGCTACTTTGCCCACTTGTGCCTGGTATAGACCTAGTCCAGATGCTGTGACCTAAAATGTACCATACATAACTATTTTTTTTTATAAACTTATTGAAATAAACATTTTTTAAATAAAGATAGAATGAAAGAAATTTTAAATAAAGAATACTAAATAAACTAGCTCTTATTTAGTAGGATACGGCAAAATCAAACTAGGAATCGAGCGGAGAATGTTTTATTCACAATGGTCGAACAGGTAGAACATAATATCACAGTCTAAGCAACTCTTTGTATCGCTCGTGTGTGTTTTTGTAAGTACTAACCACCCATCATTCGAAATATTCTTATTTCATTAAAATCAACGAAATTAAAAACATTATTGGAGGTCGACCTAGACCTAGTGTAGGGGAGCGGTCATGACTCCTATGACCCCCCTCTGGATCCGCCTTTGCTCTCAAGGGAGAATTGTGTATATAAAATAACCCACATCAATCTAAATAAACATGGGTAGCTGAAGTTCTCACGCTCTCCAAGAAGTCCTTTATAACTTCAGTAAAGTCTACTATCACTGTACTGGAGAGGTTTTACGATAAGAAGAAAAAACTAATTTACTTCAAACGCGCATCATGTGTCCATCATTAATTATAACAATACTGTTACGTTTGGACTGCATTGCCTTTTATGTTTAACTCATAAAGCGATTCTACTTATTAATATGTGACATATGAATGTGCTAATCTGTGCGCTATGCCATGATTTTATTTATTTATATTTCTTAAGGCTTTGGTAACAAAGACCATCAGCCCAATGACGTAACTTCTAGAGAAACACTAACTGTCCCTAACACTCCTCCGGTAAAGTGATAGTAGGCTTTACTGAAGTTAAAAAGGACTTCTTGGAAAACTTCAGTTACACATGTTTATTTAGATCTCCTCCATTCTTTACAGTTACACAGAACTTTAAAACACAATATGCTATCACTGTTGTACTTTAAAACTCCTAAAAATATAAAAAAATAGAAAATCTAAATAAAATGACAACTTCACTTCTACCGTTCCCGCCAAAAAGTCCCCATGCCATGAAGAAAGAAAAAAACAACCCACCTCCTGGCCGTGACGCGGCGGCAGTACGTCGAGCAGGAGCGGGCGCGCGGCTAGAGGCACGCCGCTCCACAGTAGCGAGAGGCGATGCGGAGCGGCGCGCGCCGGATGCCACACCACTTCGAGGCGCGCGCCTCCACGCCTCCGCACCGAGTGCGGCGCCGCCTGCCCGCCGCAGCTCACGCGCGCCGACAACCGTCCGGTGCCCGCGTTGCTCGTGCCCACTGCGTGTGCAACAACATAAAGTCTATTAGTTTGGTAGGCTTGGCACCGACTTCAGTAACTGTCAAATTTAATTATACTGGTATGTGTATCGTATTTATAAAGTTATTTTAATGGTACTTGAGTTTTGATTAGTAAAGGATAGTTATTTTAAACTTTTCAGTGTTTTTTTTGAAGGCGGTTTAATTTTTTTTAATAAAATATTTTTATCTTTTATTATGCAATATTTGTTTCTTTTAATAAACCATACTTTCATACATATTTTGTATACAAAATAGTTTCGATGTTTCACATCTGCTAGGCGTCACTAGACGGCTCTTATTTTGTTGGTGCGAGGTTCTAGAGTTGGTCTAATGCGCGTGACTACGGAAGGGTCACAGTACAAGAATACACAACTAAACATAACATATATTTTTGTGAATAATAGTATTAATTTCCTCTTACAATGTTTTTTACGATGAGCCGGTAATGAGCTGACACTAATTACAGCCACAGTGCGACGTTGCAAACTTACTATAGCTGTTATATTCGTAGTTACGCCCAATGAGATAGAAAGACACGAAAGTTCGTTTGACACAAGGTGATAAGAGCGGCAACTCATTAAGGCTCCGTCTAGTAAGTCTTGGTCCCACGTACACACACAAACCAACTTTATTTTTCATTTGTACAATTTTTTTCCTGGGGAAGGAAGTTAATTTTTGTACATGGTCGTTGGGCGTATACAGAGGGAGAAGGGCAGATGGACTACATTAAAGTTTACTATTTTAACATTAAATTAATTTCTTTACACTAAAATTTAGGCAGAAAAGTATTAAGTGTTTCTGCTGAATACGTCCATGTTCTCCCTACAGAAAATATGGAATTTACGTTAGTAAACTAATTAATCTGTGGTTATACTTTATATACGAGAATCACTCTAGATTTCAAGATGCACACCATGAACCAGCGGTGTGCCTAGGATTTCAGAATAGGACAAGCCTATGTTCATTTTTTTAATAGTAAATTTTATAATCTTACCGGTAAGGACAGCCGGTCGGTGCGCAACGGCGTCTCCAATGGATAGAACTTTAACGGCCGATGCATCCAAAGCTTCTACTTCAGCTATTGGGCCTCTTGAACTTCTTATAACATATCTGCCAACGCGGTTGGCCGGGAATGTAAGTAAGCCAGTATCTTCAAGGTGTGCTTCTGAGACTTGAGTACCAGTGGGAGATATGACCTCCACGTCCGATATGTTTTCATCAATTTCTACTGTTGCTATACTTCCTAAAAATAATTTAGGTATAATTTTAAATTATTTATCTAAGAAATTGAAAAACAAAAATTTTTTTGTCAGAAATCAGAATTAAAATGGATTTTAAGTAGAATAAAATGAATGAAAAATGGTATCCAAAGCAATGAGATTTTTATATTATCGATTAGTTTCATTTTTGATACTTAAATTATTTGTTTATTTGAATTGAAGTAAAATACTTTGGTTTCCATCAAATATTCACGACTTTCCTGGTATTCATGATAATGATATTCATAAAATATATTTTATAAAATATGGTCCGAACTTTTGGCTTTTTTGGTTATTATTACATTTATAAGAAGAAAATAAAGCGCAATATAGATTACTTACCAATTTGTACATAAGTGTGTGGTTCGCTGACTCGACATACAAATGGGCTGCCTGGTACTGGTTGTTCATTGAACGTAACAGAGACACGGTGTGGCTCGCGGGACACGGGGACGAATGTGACGTCATACAAGCCGCGAGCAACCGCTACCACCTACGAAAGACAATATCACAATATATTCGCCTATATGACAGAATATCTATATAAATAGATATATATCTATATGAATGTATAGTTAGAATTTATTTATATATCAGCATTTCTCTGTATCTCTATAGTCACATGTAGGGGTATTACCTAGACTGAAATATAATATACATATTATATTATTTTACTTTGTTGATAAAGTTGCTTCAATTGCCTTTGATATTTTTCATTGGCATTAAGTATCGTTTTTATCAGTGAATAATAATAATATACTCGGACATTTCACACAGCGCCATCTAGTGCCAAAGTAAGCAGCACAGCGCTTGTGTTACGAGTACTAGACAACTGATATACTACTTATATACTTTTCTTTTGTAAATAAATACATATTATACCTAAACACCTAGACTCGAGACGGGAATCGAACCCGCAACCCCCGTTTACTTTTCGACGCGCTTAGCCGTTGCGCCACGGAGGTCATCATATTATAATATAAATATAAGAGAATAAAGAGTATTGTATGTGAAGCAGTGCCATTTGATTTAAAAATAAAAAAAGTTTCAATATATAGGATTCATAACAAAATGTTTGCAAATAATATACCTCTGCTTTCACAGTAGTGGATGGTGTGGAGACAACCAATTCAAGTGTCCCCTCACCAGCGCCAGCCGCGTCAACACTGAACGTAACCGGTTTGCCAACTTCTACCCCTCGTTCCTCGTCTACACCATCCTCTAAACTCAGTCCATCTAATGTACCTTCCAAATCTGTAAACAAATATAATTCTTATTTAGCACACACTCAATTCTTTAAACAAGAGTATCAACCATTTTGATTGATTTTGCATACAGCTTCGCCCATATACAAGTAATGATTACCCAGTTTAAAATATTAACTTTAAAAATGGGTGTTGCTGGCTGTTCTTAAGCTTGGTATCTGGTTCATTTAAATGTTTTTGTTTGGATATAAAATTACTGGTATTTATCGATATACATACAAAAAAACTTGTGTTTGATTCCAAATTAATAAGATTTCCAATCATACATTCATGTACATATTTATATTATGTATGTGTTCTTGCGAATGAGTATATGGAAATAGGGGATAGCGCAGACCAAACTGAAAAGTCTCGCATATGCTCGAACATGCTTTTATAAGAACGACAATGCTCCAGGCCGCGCGTCACTATGCGAGCTTACGTGAGCAAATCCTGTCGGGATAACCATGTTGGCAATGTCAGTTTATAGTAAGTTCATCACTATTAGATTTGCTGAATATGGTGGACTGGGGACATGATTTTCTGGCAGCATTGCGCTTTCTGCAGAACATATTTGCAGCAACACTGAATCATTAGGGCATGACCACGCGCCGGCGTTCATAGCCCCGAGGCTACGCTCACGCTGTCCTGGTAGGGCGCAAGCGGGTTGCGGTCGTACATTCAAACATTTTTGCACTCTAGGAAAATGGCAATAAAATTAATTTTTCAATGTAATCATGAAATTGTTTACTATGTTGAAATAAAATGAGAATTATTTCTTTGTAACATACTGTAATATCCACTATTGTGGGTACTAAATATTTGCATGGTATGTCGTAGTAGAAAAATGTATGTACATCTGTGTCTTATGTAACTACTCGTATTCTAACAAATAAAAACATTATTATTATTATTATGCGCCGCTCTCGGTTTGCGCGGATCATGAGGCGTTCGCCTTTTCGTATTCCTATTTCCCTACGTAAAATTTATTAATTCCTTGTACGATATCTCACCTCCCGGTCCGAGGCCGGTGACGCGCACTTTCCGCACGTCGTACACGTTGCACGTGAAGGGTGAGCCGGGCACGTGTCGGCCGGCGCACGTGACGTGCACGTTGTGTCGGCCGACCGCCTCCGGCGTGTACGTCGCCGTATAGCTGCCCTCGCCGCTAGGAGAGATGCGTGTGCGCACGCTACTGCCACCCGGGCCAGACACGTACACGGTGGGCTCAGTGGCTATAATACAAAAGTAAGCTATTTAACCTTTGTTTCACACTTACATAAAATTATAAAATGAATTTTATAAAGAAGATAAAATAAAATAAAAATAAAATAAAAAAAATTCAACCAAGATCGTGTCGGACACGCAATAACTTACGGGTCGTCATCCGTAGCAATTTAAACAAAGACGGAAAAATTACAAGTTTACTTTGACACATTAACGTTAAAATAAAAAATGGCGCCAATTTTTTTCAAGATTACTTCCTAAGAATCTTTTTTCATATGTAGCCCGAGATAAACATTTTAAAAAAGTGAAGTCGTTAGGTTACCCTTCCGCGCAAAATATTCGCACATTTTATACTGAAAGCATGCATATATGCATATACTCAAACTACTGTTCTCTTAAGAAGTCCAGTCGCGCGTAGGAGCTGACATGAACAATTTTTTTTAATTTAATTTTATTTCCTATTTCTGGTTTTAGTTTGTACTAAACGGCTCAAGAAGTAAATGATGGCATAAATCGGCTGTAGTATACCGACAGACACAGAGAGACTTGACAAAAATGTAAGGATTCCGTTTTTAACACTTTCGTTACGAAACCCTAAGCAATTTTATAATATAATTGTGAAAGTATGTTTAAAAATACTTGCGCTAAAAACTAAAATTAGTTCTTGAATGTGCAGCGTATAACACTAACATAAAAGAAAAGAAATTTGGGATTCCACATACCTTTTAATATTAACCATTTTAAATTTCCTGTAGTTGTCAATCTACAAACTATTCTGTATAGTGCTACGTATAATGGCATTTCAATTGTAGACAATGAATGACTGAATTTAACTACATAAATCATATATAAATACATCATTTCATGTTTATATTTTGAAATTTGATACAATCTGCATTAGATAGTAATCAATGCCTAATACAATTACTTAGGTATACAGATTATTTATTAAATGAACAAGAGATGTTTGCTAAACATCCTATCTAACCGCAATGTATACAATCTCATTTTATTATATCAACAGTACAACAGTTTTAAATGAATATTGAACTACATTTTAAACATAATCATATTACTTGACAAAAAATTGGCATAATAGGGTTCTTTGCCAGAATCTAATCATTGCCGCTACGCGAAGTCAGAACTTCTGACATTTTCCCATAGAAAACTTAAGCTAACTGCAAGTATTTGTATGCAACTCTCTGAGAGAAAGATATAAAACGTTGCGTCGCTCTTTTATTAAACTCATTTAAGATGAAATATTAAAGTGATAAACAGAAACTTCCATTTAAAATTATACATAGACAGGAATATTACTAAAATGGAAAAAAACACTTGCGAGAAAAAAATTGTCCACCGTACAATTTACACAATTATGATTATTCTGACAAATATGACAATTACAAATAAGTAATACTAATAATATATTATAATAATAAAAAACATGTATTCTAGACGATTACACTGACCCCACAGTAAGCACTAGATTTGTGTTATGAGGTAACCACACTGTAATCTGATGGATTACTATGACCTAATAGATGGTTAATTTAGAAAACAGTTTAGCTAAACTGTGTTTTCTAAGTTAACTTGGTCGGGAATCAAGCCCTCTTTTGAGAATTTATATACACCAATTACCTATCTTCAAACCTTAGACTAATTTCAAACGCCGTGTACAAGCAGCAATAGTGAGGTAAGTCAAATAAGCTGACTCACCTGTGCATACGATATACGACAAACATTTTTCATCAAATAAGCTGATCACCCGCCATTTCATTAAAATAGTACCGGCACATCTATATTTTATGTAATTTTAATTGTCTCACTTCATAGTATGGGACAGGCTGCCTGAAGTTATAAAGTCTATGTTTAAACAATGTTTTATTCATCAATGTTGTGTTTTAAACTTACATACTGCTTTAAAAACAATTTAACATAAGTAATACATAATTTGTTTGCGTAAGTGTAAACCATAAGCTTAGTATATACTGGCGTATAGACAGACATAGAGCTCGTTGACGCGTGACGATTTTGATTTTTAATTGTCACCTATGTAATGAATGATCCCTTGGTTATTGCAATATGTAATATCACAATCACATACATAACACGTAATCATTATTGAAAAATACAGTACTTCTTTGAAATAAAACAGGAATAACATGACATAATAAAATAAGTTAACAGCGTTCTCCACAGCGTGACGACTTGTGACGACCGTCATCAAAAAGGGTTACAATAGCATCTCGTTTCCAGTCCCTTTCCTACTCCTGTCGTTTTCATAAAAGATTATTCTCACTCGCACTTTTTGCACGTCTAATCGCCAGTAATACTAATTTTATGGTGTGAACGGTATGGTGGACAATTATTTTTATTCACAAGAGTATTTATACATTACTTACTGTGAAAGCCAGTGAGATGAATTTCGGCGGGCTCGCTCCTCGGCGCGGAGGCGAGTCCCGGGCCGGTGGCGCGGGCGTCGGCGGCGGCGGCCGGCGCGGACACCGCGCATGTGAACGGGGAGCCGGGCACGGCGTGCCCGTTGAAGCGGACAGACAACGTGTGCGGTGCCGCTTCCACCGGTTTGAAGTTAACCTGTGGCGTATGCATGTTTTTTTTTCTTTCTTTATTGCATGGCGCACAGTTTAGCGCATTTGCTAATGTCGCGTATTAATAAGTAGAATCACAAGTAAATTTAAAACTCCTCCAGTAAAGTGATAGTAGGCTTTACTGAAGTTATAAAGGATTTCTTGGTAGAGCGCGAGATCTTCAGCTACACATGCTTATTTAGACCTACTCCATTATTTTCACTTATACAGAAGTTTACAACACAATATACTATAACTTTTGTATTTTAAAACTCCCAAAAATGTAAAAAAATAGTAAATCAAAACAAAATATCAACCTCTCTTCTCCCGTTCCCGCCAAAAAGTCCGCATGCACGTTACTGAGTTACTAAACAATGGGTTCGAAAATGGCGGCGTATGGCAATAGTACCGTTAGCTAACTAAGTGTAATAAAGTGTCTTAATAATAATTGAATTTTCTATACTACTATTATAAAGAGGTAAATTTTGTTTGTTTGTATGTAATGGATAAACTGAAAAACTACTCAACCGATTACAATAATTCTTTCAGATAGAGAAAGCGAAATTATCAGCGAGTAACATGGGCTGTATTTTATTTATAAAAAATTTACTGTCCGTGCGAAGCCGGGGCGGGTCGCTAGTACTTAATATTATACATAGGTAAACTTTGTTTGTTTGTATGTATTGGATAAACTCAAAAACAGTTCAACTGATTTCAAAAATTCTTTCTCCTCTAGAAAACTACATTATACTTTATTTTCAAAAAAATTGTACTAGTGCGATGCCGGGTCTTGTCGCTAGTTATTAATATATACACATCCTGACGATATATCCCTAATGGGTAGCCAAGGAGGATTGAGCGCCAAGCGTAGTGGAATTTACTTATTTCTTTGACCTCATAACATCTCATCATTCTCCTCACACATTTTCGCTTAGGTGTTACGTTAGATACGGACCATTTGATTTTCATCCTTTCTTGGTTCGCTCATTCACGTTCGCTCTAGATGTTATTCGTCTATTTTTGATGACCAAAGTTCCCACTCCGATCGGTCTCGACTCCGCAGGTCCCTTTAGTCGCCTCATACAATAGGCAGGGAATACAGTAGCTTTATTTTTTATCCCGGGTTAAATAGCGGATGAACGAGTCATGTAGTGCCTGGCGTAGTGCCATCGCCCCGGCGTCGTCGTCTTTAAACAGGATTAATCCTCTCTCGTATCTACTTAGCGTTTTTCTATTAGATCATTACGGTCTCACAGACAAAGGACGTGGCCTACGACTTCTCGCTGACCAAGCATAGCCGCTACTGCCGCGAGACAGATCTTGCCCTATCTGATGATCCAGGACTTGGCGCTCGTAGGCTCATTGAGGGCATTACTTCAGCGTATATTGTTCTAGTTACACGACAATGATGGCACATGAATATCTCCTCTGTATTAACTCTTGCGACCGTATTGTGTAGTCAAAAAATATAAATTCGCGTAATATTAAAAAAAAAATTATTACATAAATATTAATATTCATAATGTCTAATTTTACCTTGAATCTAGCATTTCCCTCACTCTGCACGTAATTTGGAACGTTTCTGCCATTTACAGCTACAATAATTTCTAAATTGCCAGCACCTACAAAGAAATTGCCAGTTATTAATTGTAACAACATCAAATTATTAATTTACATTATTATTAATTAATTTCTATATAAAAATATTTGCAAACGGCCTCCCACGCAAAGTTATTGCGCATGTTTGCGAAGATCTTTACACGTCAGGGTCCAGCATTAGAGTATGGCCCACCTCTTTCTTTGTCAGAAATCAGCAGCACAGCAGTGTGAATCATATAGGCTGTAACAGACAGAATATAGAGTACATATAAATAATGTCCTCACCTGCATGTGAGGCGTTGATTGTGAAAGAGACAGGGCGACCGACTACACCGGGCGCGATGTCTGTGACGGCGACTCGCGCTGCACTGTACGCCTTCACTAGGAACGGGCTGCCTTCAACGTGCCCACCCATTGCGCCCGCACGGACCTGCCCATACATACAGTTTACTATAAAATAATCATTATTATTATTATATATTTTATATAATCATTAGGTATTGAAAAGTACGAGTTCTTATTCGTACTTTTCAATACTGCACCGATTTCTGGAGAGTAACTCCACTGAGTACAGGCTTCCTTTCATAGAGCGAGTTTCCAACTCTAACTTGATAGGTTCTGTTTAGAAGATAATTTTGTAGCCATCTTAGTAAGTTTCCTCTTACACCAAAGTGTTCTAGTTTCAGTAACAATCGATGATGGGGAACTTTATCAAAATCATGTTCAAATTCCAGGTAAATAATGTCAACAGGCTGTCAAGTTTTTTTGACCATGAGTATGTACTAGACAGACAGAGTAGATTGGTTACTGTAGACCTTCCCTTAACAAAACCATGCTGTTTAGTGGATATTATATTACATTATTATTTAGAAATTTTTTGATTTATTTATATATGATTTTTTCAATACATTTTCCTACGTTACTTGCGAGACTAATGGGTCTGACTCCTCTGGTTGGGTCAGTTTGTCACCGTGTTTGTAGACAGGTGTCATGATGGTATTTTTCCAGTCTTGAGGTAATGAGCCGCTAGTAAATGAAGATTCCATGAGTGTGGCTAACATAGGTGCTAAAATATCTGCGCTGTTCCTTAAGATCACGTTGGGAAATATCATCAGGTCCAGGTGAAGAAATGATATTAAGTTGATTATGAACTTTGATTACAATAATGTCGCAATTTCGTGCATTGTCCCAGAAAGTATTTGTGTGAATATGGGGAAAAGTGCCCACATCGAATAGATCGTTAGATCTATTTATATTACGACTTATCATAAAGTTAAGGGGCCAATAAGTACCACATATAGTATTGTTTTTTTACATTTTAGATGTTTTCTATATGGAGAAGAGTAGTGTTCAGAAATATCTCTTTCTCCTATAGTAGACCTCAGCCACGTCCTAATTCTCTGCATTGGGCGTTTGAGGTAGGCGACAAGCGGTGGCAATGTTCCGGCCAATGACATGTGCCCGCATGTCGTCATGCGTTGTGGTACGAAATTCAAATGTACTCTAGCTAATTACGCTGTTAACTTGCCGATTTAATTACTTTTGTAACTTCAAAAGTAACTAAATTGAATGTATTGTATATGTAACAATAAGTATATCTTATTTTTTAATATTTTTGTTATTAATGTAAACAAATGTAGCGACTATGACATTTATAGCATAACTAGAGATCGGCCAGTTCGCAAGTGATCGACTCAGTTGTCGTATTAGTTATTAGTACAATAAACATTTTTAGAAATTTTGTCTGTTTGAGTGTTTGTACTTCAATAAAATCCACGATCAATAAATACCACGAGATTTAATAAATATCTACGAAACGCAATATTTATTGAACGTTGAACCTTCGGCTTAGAACTTCATAAAAAAATATTTTGAAAGGTTGCTCTCGACGTGTCTACCCATTCGGATCTGTCCATAAATAGCTTACTGCAGTTCTTAGAAGTCAATGTCCTTTAATACATCCTCAATCGCTTTCTATTGTCATCATATGCTATGCATAAGATTTAACTTCGTTCCTAAGATTATGCATTAATTTAATAACGAACTGAACAAAGGAATGAATTACTGAAATATAACTAATTCATAAACTCGCCAACAAATGTCAGTAGTAAGAGAGTATCTACAAGAGTTTTTATGATTATATTTTACGATAGTAACTAATTAATCTGTGATTTTATTATGGTTTATATGCAATGGTTTCAAGTGAAATTAATGAACACATTATTTAATGTTGTCAACATTATAAATATTACAATGTTTTGCATAAAATTACCTCAATACTGTGATCTCCAACATCAACGGGTATAAATGAAATAGTATATCTTTTGCTCGGTTCGTTTTCGCCAACCGTCTCTTCTGCAGACACCTGAAAATAGTTTTACAAGTAATTTAAAAGATTTATTACAATTTTTTTCTTTCTGACTCTGAAGCCACAAATAGAGTGTAAAGACTATATGAAATTGACAGCAATCCAATTATTATTATCTATTCTGTGATCAAACTACATACTAAAAAAATAACACTGATTTTAAGTTTTTATGTTTGGAATGTACCTATTTACACAATACGTAAATGATATTAATTTGAGCACTTTTTTTAAATGTATCTATGTTTAAAAGTTCTGCGATATCTAGGACTCGACTCTCAAGTTGGCGATTGATTTATTCCTATAGAATTTCTAGGGATTACTATTATATGTAACTGTTGGGCTAAACTTTCGATCACAAATAAAAAACTATACACATCAACGCTCCAAAAATGTCCGAAGCAAATGTGCATTCAAATGAGTATTTGAGTGCACTACAGTTTTAGTAGTATTCGAAAACGCTAACAGCGAACATGTCAAAGTGCTCCTTCAAAATTGTAAAAACAACATATAGAACGCTAAAAAAAGACAGATTCTCATTTTCCGGTAATAAATTAAATAATATTATTTACGTATTCATTATTTCGTTATAGTAATAACGTTACATAGCTCTTTTATTAAAATCGTAATCATATTTTTAAATGTTGCATGATGATATATGTCTTGTCTTATCTTTGTCACTTTCACGTAACAAATCAAAATGACGTAAATAACAATGCTAATAGATTATTTGAATTATACTTTATGCGCGAGACGTAAGACCGCATGTTAAATTTGTTTTTTAATGAACTTCGTTTCAATGTCATGAAAGAATCGTTTACGAGCTTTTATAACCTTATGGGGTTCGACAGTAAGGTCTACTATAGATTACTATAGATAAACGTCAATTCGGACAATAATTTGTTTGGATTTTACAGGAGATTTTCTATTGCTATCAACGGTTGGAGATTGTGAATCTAGTTCTTTTTGTGATCGAAGGGCTAAACACGTAAATATTAAGAAAAATCAATAGGGTATAAATCGATCGCCGAAAAAAGGACATAGTATAAAATTGTGTAAGCTCATGGTAATTTACATCTAAAACACAAATGAGAAAAAAGCAAAAAAAAAACAACAATTTAAAAAAGGTAAAAAATGATCGATATAACATTACTGACCTGTACAGGCACAGGCCGCCTCGCCGGGCCAAGCACTTCGACGTGAGGAGACGTAGGAGAATCGACGCTAAACGTATATGCATCACCAACCGACACTTTATCCGGCGATTCACCTGAGCCCGCACCAATTACACGTGCCGGTGCCGACACATGACATACGAACGGACTGCCTACGAGACGAATACATGTCAGACACAGTCATAAAACCTTTTACGAATGAGTTCTATAGGAATTATTTTGGATAATTTCTAAACCTGGTTTCTATTCTTAAAATTGGCTCTCAATTGGAATATATAAAGAATAATTGGCTCTGAAGAGAAATATTCTAGTCAATGCATTTAGATAATTAAAAGTTTATCTATGTATATTATTATAATAATGAACTTGTTTGGTTTTTGAGGCAAATATAGACTCTTGACAGGACATGATTTGTATCTAAATTTTTTAACCAATAATACTTAACAACTGTTAGGCACAAATATTCTTTTGATTGTAAAAATTAAGTTTATAGCATATTACTTGGCAATACTTTAACCGCAAATTTAGTAGTTACTAGGGTAAACTTTAACTAAATTTTTTTATGAAATCTAATTTGTTTAAATGGTGCCTAAATCTTCCTTTTAAGTACGTACGTGGCATACGCATATGTAAGAAGCCAGATACAGGAGTGTTTTAAAACTTTTTGGAAAGAATGTAACGAATATTTTAAGTGTACATACATTTGACTACATCATGACTACCTCCGTGGCGCAACGGCTTAGCGCGTCGGAAAGTAAACGGGGGTTGGGGTTGCGGGTTCGATTCCCGCCCTGAGTCTGGGTGTTCATTTATAATATGTATTTATTTACAAAAGAAAAGTATATAAGTAGTATATCAGTTATCTAGTACCCATAACACAAGCGCTGTGCTGCGAAATGTCTGAGTTTATTATTATTATTTTAGTATTAATTTTATAGGAGTTAGTACAAAATTAACGTAATATTAGAATATTATTATACCAGGTACATGATCGCCGTTGAATCGCAGTTCAACAGTATGAGGGCGAGGATCCCGCGGCGTGAAACTTATCGCATATGTGTGCGCGCCTTGTGCAGCTGCCGCGGTAGGTACGCGGCCGCCGTTAACTGTTACTTCTAGATTACCTGGACCAGCAGCCATGGTTTCCACTGAGAAATAATACAACAAGTTATGAAATTATTCAAACTTATAATGAAGAGATAACCTAAACATCAAAATAATTTTTACTTACCCAAAAACGTTACAGGTTTTCCAACTGTGCCATGAGCAACATCCTTTACCCTTATGGCAGTAACATCATAGACCTAAAAATAAAGGAACAGTAATTAAATATGTATTATTAATGTTCCAAGTGAACAATGAACGAAATTGTATATCTGATTAGTGCGTTTTCGAGGGATGGAAGATGTACGTTGGGTTTGGAAAGATGGGTAGCAGCCGGCAATAAAGTGAACGGTGTTTTGTCCGCATTAGTAGGCAGTGTGAATATATCTAACTCAGTCAAAATGGCTATACACAATGCGGTGTTGGTGCGAACTTTATTGTTCGGTCGTGAGGCCTGGATATGCCCGAAATAGAGTCAAAGTAAAATAAATGTAGTAGAAATGCGATCTCTTAGAAATATGTGCGGTGTCACCCTTGCGGACAAAATAAGCATCGCAGAGATACGTAGTATGACAGGGTTGCACGACAGTGTTATTGTAAAAATGAAGAAATGAATGCTAAGATGGTTCGGGTACATGGCAAGAACGAGTGATGAAAGACTGTCGAAGAAAATCTATAGAGCGAAAATTAGTGGTAAAAGATACCAAGGAAGGCCAAGGCTGACTTATGAAGATCAAATAGCTAGTGTTAGCCGACGGATATGTCAAAAACACTCGCATACCCAGGCGAAAATGTGTGAGGAGAATGATGAGATTTGAGGAAGTAAAAGAAGTATGTAAGGACCGCGACGCTTGGCGCTCCGTCCTATCTGACTACCCCGTTAGGGATACAGCGTGAAGCAATGTATAAATGTTTCCTATATTTCATAATCACAAAAAAAGTGATGTTTTTTTGAATAAGACATTAGGAAGACTTATTATTTTTTATTTTTAAAATAACATATGTGCTTCCCCAGGATATCATCTACCTCCATATCAAATTTCATCACAATCGGATGAACGGTATGGCAGGCCATAAAATACGAACAAATAAACATTGATTTTTATACATATAGGTTTTAAGATAAGTTATATAGACTCAGGTGTTACTTTGCGGAAATCCATTTCACGTGACGAATTCTTAAAATTTTTAACAGATTTTTTGAGTTGATTCTTTCTTTTAGGCTAGTTATCTCTGGAATATCCTGAGGATGCTTTGTAGAGAGTCAGTTCTAAGAATTTTGAGTGGACGATAGTGAAAAATTATAATTCGTCGTAGAAAAAAATTACCTTAAGGTGGAAAGGGCTCGCCGGTATCGGCACAGAGTCGACCAACACGTTAAGCCGGTGCTCGCCGACCGCCCGCGGCACGAACTCCGCGCGGAAGGCGCCTGCGCCGGCCGTGGACACGGCCGCGGGAACCGAGGCGCCGTTCGGACCTGCGTCCGCGCAACGCTCAGCTCACCGCCACGCCCTAACTCTTCATCCTACCCTCGATTTTCTACTTCTTAATTTGTTACTTTTTTCTTATTTTTTCATATGAGTTGTTTTATTTTTTACCTGTATTTTTCAACTTCTTATGTTAAGAGTTAGGGCGAAGCGGATGAGCATGTTGACAATGCAAATGAATGTTATAAAAATCCAGTATTGTATGTTTTGTTATTTTGTTTCATTTTTTATTGTAAAAGTACTAAAAATATAGATGTTTATATCTCTTTAACCATAACATACCATAATTAATATATTCGTTATAAAAATCTTTATCCTAACATAATTTATACTTAAATATCCAAGATGAAAAGTTAGTTTATTAGTGTTACAATTTCATAATTATCAAAGTTAAGAGGTGGATTTTTGTTAGTATAGCAAAGCTAGCATGATTCTATGAGTCGCAGTTAAATTTCCTAATACAACACTAATCTTATTTTTAAACTAGTTTCTTCGATCTCTCTAAAGAAATTCATAACTCCTTCGTTCAAATGGAGGTTGATTTTATTCCATTTTTCTCTCACATTTTTATTTTTATTCTCATTTATACCACCCTGTAAAAGAGAATCAAAATATTGGATATAATAATGAAAGTACGAAACTACTAAGTATGATAATAATACCAGAATGAAATTATTCTATAAATGTGAATACGCAACCTTACAAACAGTATTTAATTTCTTATATCTAAAATTATCAAGCTATATATATATCCACCTCATGAACATTAATTCATTTACATGAATATATTCAAATAAAAGAATTTCAGTGAATAAAAACAAACATTCCATATAAAGTAACAAATAAATTGAACAAGTAGTTTCATCCATTATAATTCAATAAAATTTAAAAGTGTTAAGAGAGCTTTTGTTACTATTTATAGCATTCCATTTATTCTATACATACTTTAAATATCTAATTCAACCATTTACCCTCGACATTAACTTCAATCTGATCTAGTGTGGCATTAGGGTGATGTAGCGTCAAAGCAGCAGGCTGATGTAATGGTACAGGCCCTGGTAAGGTAACACGGGCTCCACTACCGCTGCCTTCTGATACCTCGATAACTAGAGGACAACCAGGTACTCTCATCTGAAGCAAGACATATTTTTTATTCAATAGTTGATTAATGAAAAAAATTTAAAAAACAGAAATAAAAGGCACTTCAGAATTTTTCCATGGGGTACCTTCATGCAATTTACTTAAATTTGGTATTGTTTTAAAATAAAATCAATTTCCTTGTAAGGGAGGAATCTCAAGTTTTGATGTAAAAATAAAAAATAAATGACTAAAAGAGTGATAAAATATTACTAAGTAAATAATAAATAGTAATACAGGGTCATTTGGTTAATTATAATTAGCTTACTCAATTTACAAGGCAATAATTTACATACCTTATTAAATGATACATTGACAACATGCTCACAAGCCTCTGTGGGAGTAAATGAAACAGTGAAGCGAGCATTGCCCTGAAACAAAAGTTATAGAATTAACAATGAACTTCGAAAGTAGGAAAACAAATATTTATTCAAAATGTTCAAGATACTTGAATATACATAAGTAATAAAAACATAATAATTATATCACATTAAATTTGAAACACAGAAATATTAAAATAATAGTATGTGACAAAATTGACTTATAAGTGTTGTATTTATGAGTTATAATAAGGTTACTGTGATTTGTGAAAATGTCATTTTATTATTACCTGTGGATGTACTTGAGTAGGAATGTTCAATCCACGTGCAGCAACTGTGATCTCTAGATTTCCTTCTCCAGCTTGTGCAGCATCCACTTGTAATTGTACAGGAACTCCGACTCGTGCTGAAGAACCACCTGTCACACTTACAAGCTTACCGTCATAAGCTTTGCAAGTAAATGGTGTACCCTGTTAGAACATAAATAATGTAAAAATAAGCAATTTCAGTTACATTATTTGGAAATTATAATGAGTTTATGAGAAGTTAAGATCCTTGAATGTCCATGAGTATTCAATATTTTCAAATCATTATTTAATTCTTACATAACTTTTAAGTATTATGAGGACGAACATGGATTTTCATCTTAACTATAAAACTGAAATTGTATTTTAAGTAGAAGTCAAAACATAATAGAGATAGAATATTGCAAAATATTCTTTCAGCAGACTAAAAACATTGACACATTAGCTACTGGATACTTTCATTTTAAATGTCATTTTTTCTTGAAAGGTTATCTAACCTGAGCGTCTAGACAAGTGGCAAATGTTTCGTAAAATAGAAACGCTTGCTGGCGGTATTGTTTGTCGAAAGTGCCATTTGGCTACATTTTGTATGGCGGTATTCACATGATTTTACATTTCGTTTGATATATAAGAAAGTTAATAGCGCTTGACAACCAATTTAAAATTCGTTACCATAAATCATGCGGTATTTGTCATTCTATTCTACTAACGTTTACACTTGTCTAGGCTCCCATATAATTTAAAATAAACTAATTTATTTACTGACGATAGACAGTACTAGCTTATTTTGGCAAATAATGTTACAGTATCAATTTATTGATTGACATTGGAGCACACTGATGGAATTTGAAAAAAAATTAAGTAACAATTTATACCAAGATTATGCTAAAAAATGTCACTAGAGTTGAATGAATCCTTTCAAGTATAAATTTTCAGAATCAGTTATTATTTGATGTCAAAGAGAAAATATTATTCAGGTCTAATGTGGGATTACACAGAGACTTTTACATTTTTGAAACTTACGGGTACAGATTGGCTATTGTAATGCGCAGTAAGGACATGAGGTCCAACATGTCTAGGTGTAAAGCTAGCCACTAGACCAGAGACAGCGTCGCCCGTTAATCGGACCGGTACTTCACCCCTAGGTCCGCGCACGGTGACAGTCAGTTCACCACCGCCAGATCCTTCCACCTTTACGGAACATGATGCCAATTCTCCAATAGGTATTAATTCTGTGAGGAAATGAGTATATGATTAGAGTTGGTGCGATACATAATAAATGATTTTTGGTTTATTTTCTAAAAGATAATTCAATCTATTTTTCTTTTTTTTTAACTTCTCTTTGTTACAGTTGCTCGTAAGATTCTCCTACGAGAGGGCATGAGTAGAGATCTATATTATTCTACGCCCCTATAGCCGATGTCTTCTGTATATTCAGTAATACATTCATAAAGCCAGTCAGAAGTGCCTGATGTGTAAAACTCGATCTTTTTCTCATCACTAAGTCCCTAACTCCAGTAGTCCAGTTCTCCAGTAGCTCGATGGTCTAGTAAAGTGAGTCTAGGTAAGTGAAACTAAAAAAGACTTGGATTTATCCAAGATAAACACGAAAACTTCACCTGGTTATGTTCATTTAGATCCCTTCTAATTCTTTTCACTTAATTCACTTGCAGATGCACAGAACGCAGAATATACTATCACAACTCACAAAGTACCTAGTCCTAAAAACACTAAGTAATAGCGAAAAAAATAAAAAAAGGAATTGAAAACTATGTGAAAATATCAAAAATCTGAGCAAAACGTCAATTTCACTTCTCCCACTCCCGCCAAAATTATAGTTGTTTGTAACACTCTCTTGTGAGTATAGGCAAAGAGATCTAAACTCATATAGCCGATGTCTTCAGCTGTAATTTGTTCTGTAGATCACAGTATCATACGTCCTAATATACCTCTGGTAAAGTGATAGTAGGTTTACTAGAGTTAAAAAAAAACTTTTTGGAAGAGTGTGAAAACTTCAGCTGCACATGTTTATTTAGATCTCCATTCTTTTAATATGCACAAATTTAACACATAATTGCTCACACAGTATACTTCCAAAAATGAAAAATATAGAAAATCTAAACAAGTGACAACTGTCCTTTTTCCTTTCCTGCTAAAAACCTAAAAGCAAATAGTCAAAAGCCCTGTGACAAAAGTCACAGGATAGGAAAGTCCTCACAAAGGTCACTTAGGTTTTCGGACCACAGTGTCGAGACACTGGTCCCGAGGACCAAGAAAACTTGGGTTAATTCCAAGGGTTAGTTGGGTTTTGTCTTTTGACGACAGGGATTTTTTTAAATTTGTTTAGGCATTGACATCTAAACTATCAACCTCAGAGTCCGCCTATCCAGCCCAACGCAACTGTATTCGTTCATTACCCTCGCGCCCTACGACGATAACAAGTTGAGTTTGCGATTTGATCGCATTTTATCACGGAGAAATCTCAACATTTATTTTTAAACATAAATGTAATTTGCGAGAAAATTACATTATAAATTAAAAAGCTGGTCATTCGAGATATAATAATTACCAATCAATTTTGGTATAAATCATTTTAAAATTCTGTAGAATTTCGAAAATGCAACTGAATTTTTGTGCAAAACAGGGTTTATTATGTTTTTTTTATTGAGATTTTTTATCCAATCATGTTTCCACGTTTAAGAATTTCAAGATGGAGTTGAAGTTGAATGTATCCAAATATAACTCTCGGTTTTCTTAGATATCGAGATCCAGATTACCAAACACACCAAAGTCTGCATAGGCGGACTCATTTATGTGACGAACTTTTATATTGTTATAATCTACTACCTATTGCGCTTAAAATAAAATTAATGATAGAAAAATATGAATATTTCGGCTCAGTTAAGAATAAAGTAAAGATCTACAATCTAAAATATCTAAGCAGTCGCGAAATGCTGCAGCGATTTAGGTCAATAAAAATATGTGTTGTAGATCACAGAATTCATTATTACAAAATTTACAAAATACGGACTCATGAATATAATTTGAGTCTAAAAAGTTGAGTAATTATAATGCGAAATCTAAAGTAAAACAAAAAACAATAAAACGGGCTCACGCCAAGGTTATCAAACCTGTGTAGATTGCGTCAACGGACCACAGTCTATGTACACATAAATAAGAGTCGAGACGCCTTTGACTCTTATTTTCTCAAAGCAATAATTGAAATAAAACAAAGTTCTTCTTCTTCCTTCTTCTATTTCGAAGTCGAAGCGCCTCGATTCTTATATTTCTGCTTAACAGAAGTAAAATGAATAGACAAAATAGCAGCGACATAACAGTTGCGTAGGCTGGCGCCTTTGTCTTAATTCTGTTAAAAAAGTAACAAACTCAAAGGACAAACTAGCGGTGGCATAGGATTTGAGGCGAAGGCGCCTTGAATGTTCAAATCCAACTTACCAACTTGTGTTGTATCTATAGTAACTCTTTGAGCAGGCGCTACATGAAAAACGAACGGTGAAGAGGGTACCGGCTCGCCGTTGAACTTTATATCTACTCGATGAGGTATAGGGGCTTCTGGTCTCCAAAACACTAAACAACGTCCTCCGCCTACCACCTAAAAAGGATAATACTTTTCACTTGAATTTATTATTACTTTTATAGGTACTTACATATTTTTCACTTGAATTTATTTATTAAAATTTAATACTTTTATATATACTTTTATTTATTAAGGTTTTTAAAACTGACCTGAACATGATTTGGGACCTCTCCCTCATTTATAGAAATTTCTAGTTGGCCTTCACCAGCTGCACTGGCGTCCACTATAAGTTGAGATAAAAATCATTGTATTGATGCTTTTTTAATCAATCAGTATCAAGAAAAAAAGAATCTGTCGGTACTGCCGGGTAGCGGATGAAACGCCTATGCACATTTTGTGTGACTGCGGACCACTGATGCGCACTCGTCGATCCTGCTTCGGCCAGTATTTTCTGAGTCCGGAGGAGGTTCAGCACATCACTCCAAGGAATACCTTGCAGTTTTTGACTACAGTGGGACTTGGCAGTGTTTTATAACACAGTGGCGATCACAATAGATCAAGTTTGGTCGCAGTGATACAGGTCTGGTAGGACCTGCATAGCCACTTACATGAAATAAAAAAAAAAAATCAAGAAAAATAGTGAAATCAGAGGTGAAATGAATTTTACCTTTAAACTGACACTGTTGTCCGACGACAGCATTTCCAACATCTGTGACTTTAATAAGGCTAGCGTCGTATACTTTTGCGACTAGTGGCCCAGCAGCTAATTTGTCGCCTGCGATAGATACCTGTATACCAAAATTACTGTTTGAAATAAATATCGTATCGCCCTACATAATATCTATAGCAGTTTATATAAGCATGCATATTATATTTTGCGATATATTGTTTGAGCTATTGTACATATGTACATATGCATTGGTGCCCTTTACCTCATCTCACGAAAAATGAAGAGTAAAGGAGACAAGCCACGTACCAGTGGCGTATACCATAACTATATACCGCGCTGAGGCTCGTGGCAAATTCATAAATTGGGGCTCCAGGATAGGGCAAGAAGCTCATCCAAAGTTATAGTTTACCTTTTCTATAAATCACCTACGCGATTGAAGAACTTTGACCTTCACTAAGAGGTCATGAAGATACCAGCCACATAAGTTTAGATATATTTCAGTACTAAAGTGGCTATGTAAAGAAACATTTTCAACGTTTAAAAAAATATAGTTTGCTTTGTGGAGCCTACCGTCCACGGAGGCATAGCTTCATAGACGCTTCAAATTATGCCCGCGTCGTACACGTTGTGCTGCCTGGCGTACCTATTACAGCTTTAGTAGAAGAGCTAGCGGTCCATCCGACTAACCCGTTTCCCACGAAGCTAGAAATTTTTTAAATAATGTTTTATTATCGGTCAATTAATAAAGTACAGTTCTGGCAGGCATCTAGCGGTTGCGTCTTCAAACCTCAACTGTTTGAAAATGTAAAAAATCAACTTAAAAAAATCTATTCCCTCCCACAAGGCTACAATTTTAGTATGTTTTAATTTATGTATCGGATATTATATACATTCATACATAAATCTTATCTTTAGAAAGCTATATTGTCATTGTCATGACACTCGATGGGAGTGCCAGCACAACAGGACGGGTTCCAATGTTAGAAAGAGATGATAGCTGGATACTATGACAATGCAGTTAGCAGTCAGCTGATAAAATCACATCTTTTTAAATTATCTAATACATAAACATATTATTATTATAGTTGTATTAAAATTATTAAGTATTAAATTATTTTTTAACATATGATGTAATATTATTGTACAATAATTTATTAACTACGTAAATAAATAATTTAAATATAATGTGAATTTGTCGATTAAGTACTTACTGCATTGCACATTGTCATAATATCTAGCCATCATTTCTTTCTAACATTGAAACCCGTATAAGGCTTTTGCGCTCGCACTCCCGTCGAGCGTCATGACCATTACTTACATTACTCTGGCAAACACTTGCAACCGCCAGAATAGACTGGCTGTTTATATATGTTTTCAAAACTATTAAAATAATATTCCTACGAAATTTCAACCTTGTAGGAGTAGGTTATGAATTACTATTCCTATGAAAACTTACACTATCGTCTGGCACATACTTGCAACCCTCAAAATGGGTTGTCAACATTTGAGGTATATGTACTACGTACTAGAGAAAGAGAAGCTGTTCTCAACAAAACTGTTGCCCGACTTTTGAAAGGGTTTAAGCTAAAGTTTGCTCTAGCGCTGAGGGAATGATTGTGTCATCTAGCCAAACATTTAAGCATGTAGCGCTGAATCGCAAATAGTGTACAGTTTTCTCGCGACGACAAGGTCGTAAGCGCCGTATATTTCATGGCGCTTACGCGTTTCGTCTAACTTAGCGTGACAATATGGCTCAGTTATAGATTTTACATTACAGAACGGAAATAATAATTGTTCATTAAATTAAAAATTCGTAAATTTTGGAATACGCGTTTATTCATGACGAAATATGTTTAGGTTAATTTAAAAACAAATTAAATATAAATATTTTGCTGAATCGATTGACACACACTTCGATTTGATTTCTCGTATTTATTAATACCGTTAGGTACACGAACACAAGCTATGACAGTTGAAGCCACACTAAGCATACACTAAGTAAGGTGTACGGACTGCAGTACAGTTGAGTTGAACAAAGCGAGTGTTCGGACCGCGTAATCTAGTGCGTAGCACATATAGATCAATGGTTGTCAATTTTTTTTTACGCTTAAACATATGTAACTTAAAACATACCTATTAAAATTGTAGCCTTGTGGGAGTAGATTTCTTAAATTTGATTTTTTACATTTTTGAAAATTTAAGGGATGATGACGCAACCGTGAGGTGCCTGTCAGACGGTACTTTCTTAATTGACCGATAATAAAACATTATTTAAAAAATTTCTAGCTTCATGAGAAACGGGTTAGTCGGATGGATCGCTAGCTCTTCTACTAAAGCTTTAATACGTACGCCAGGCTACACGTGTACGACGCGGGCATATTTTGAAGTGTCTATGAAGCTATGCCTCCGTGGACGATAGGCTCTTCAAAGCAAATTATATTTTTTTAAACGATGAAAGTTTTCTTTACGTACCCACTTCAGTACTGAAATATATCTAAACTTATGTGGCTGGTATCTTCATGACCTTTAATTGAAGGTCAAAGTTCTTCAATCGCATGACATTCACGGTTCGATGTTTTCACAAGCAGCAAATAGGTATGAAATCTTATATATCCTACGTGTCTATTAAAAATCGACTCTCGAATAGTTATACACAATTACTGGAACATAGGCTATATTGCAAATACCTATTACTTTTGTTTAGAAACACCTAACGTGTATACCTTTTGTGTTCATTCCGGATTCCTTTCTCTATTACAGAGTAGATAGGAAATATGCATGTATTTTTTATGTTTTTATTCGATAGTCAACATCGCTGGGTATATAATAATAAAAAAAATTACCAACGCAAAAAATGCTATTTTTAACTTTTTTTAAGGTAGTTTAAAAAAGTTAAAAATGGCCAACCGACACGGGCATTTTAAACGCCCACCATTTTGGCGCGCTTGATATGACGTCATAGTCTATAGTAACAAACAAACAAGTGGAGATTTTGCATTATTTTTTACAAAAAAAATGTATTTTTACTTCTAAATGTGCTATGAAATCACAATAAAACTGACTAAAACGCAAACACTAAAAAGCAAACACCTAACAAGTACGCTCTCGGTGACAGTTGTCATAGACTTTGACGTTACCTTCCGTCTGACTGATGGCGTCGCTTTTCAAATATTTGAATTTCCTACAATTTTTTTGCACTTTTTAAAAATGTATTTCTTACTCAAAAAGAAATTATAATCAATAACACTAATGCAGGCATAATTTTATAATTTTGAATTAATAAAGTTTATAAAAAAATATATTTGACCCACTGACTTTTTAATAAAAATTCAAATAAGGGCCAAATCACGGCCCTTATTTGAATCATATGCATATACCTTTGTAAATATAACATCATTGCATATACCCTATTTCTGTATGTAGGGATATAGCAATTAGTAGATATAAATAGGTAATAACATATGTTTGAACATCATACTAAATAGTAACTTAATTTGTGTCAATTTTGGAAAAAATAAATATAAATAAAAAATAAATTCTGAGGTGTTAAAATGAAATGCTTAACCTTTACTAGTCTTACTATTTTAAGATTCAACGTCCATAGACGCCCATAAAATGAAGGCTAAATAGTTCATAGGATTAGGTACTGTAATGTTATAAGTCTATTAATATGTGTATCTAGGTTTACCAGATCTGGACTTATTATTTCCTGGTCACTTTTGAGGTTGCGCTAGAAAATGGATTACCTACCTAAAGTATCTCGCAGTATTTTTTTAACGTTATTTACTAATAAATTAAATATGTTATTAAAATTAATTACCTATTACATCATATTTTGAAAAAAAAATGTAAGAACTATTACTAGTATATGTCAAAAGCAATCGCATATCTAAGCGAAAATGTGTGAGGAGAATCATGAGATTAGAGGAAGCGAAAGAAATATGTAAGGACCGCGACGCTTGGCGCTCCGTCCTCTCTGACTACCCCGTTAGGGATACAGTGTAAAGATATGTATGTATGTATAAGTACTTGTTAAGTCAAACTAAACAAACTGTTAATTGAATATATATTTTTTTGTATTGAATTTAATATTTGCAATCAGTCTCCTCGTGACTATAAGCGAATGTTTTGAAGTGCAAGTAGTTGAAAATATAAAATAATTTGTTCATATGTACGATTTGCATAATTCCTTAAAAAATATTTCACGGCAATATATAATAAACAATGTAATGATCTAGTGTATTTCAAAACCGACGCAACAAATGATATAAGTATGGCAGTCCGCTTGTAGCCCGAAAGCGAGGACTTGCTCTGATCAAATACGCTCAAAATAAATACAGTTAAGTACAACGGGTACCTATAACTACATTGTTGCTAATGTGCTAATACACGAACACAGCAAGCCTGCATTATGGTAGACGAATTTCTTGGTTTTTGTTTTACTGGATATTATTAGGTTTAACCGTAGGTTAAATCAGACGCAGTTTGAGCTACAATTTATAAAACCTTTTTTTTTCAATTTGCGACTTTATCGTGTGGCCATCCTGAGTATGAGGCCGATGGCAGTAACTGCGAAATCGCCAACTCCTAGCACCTTTGTTTATGTACCTACATTGAGTAACGAAATATTGTACATTTTCGTCATCTCATAACTATATATCTAAATAAACAAAAACTGCAAGAAGAATTAAATTTATATGTAGTTTGTATTGCATTTCATACTAAGTTGTAACAATTTTAAAGAAAGTGTGTTATTCTCACATCTATTAAATGAGTGCCCACTTCTTCAGGGGTGAACTCAATCCTATAAACACCGGGTCGCTCTACTACGTCCATTACACGCGCAGTCACCGGTCGCCGAGATGGGGCTGTTACTGTTACGCCAACCTGTAACACAAGATAAGTTACAATAACATGAAGTTCTGAAATATTAATTTTGTATTGTTATATTGTAATGTAAACATTAATGTAGCATAGCGTAAGGGTACCAAGGTGTTGACAGAAACATCAAAATCATTGTTTGGCCATGTATCTGTAGAGCTGTAGAAGTGATAAGGATCTTTTTATTAAACTGACGCTACAACATCTTAGAACCTGTAAAATATCGAAATCTAGTACAAATCGCATAAGATATATTTTTTTGCATAGGTCAGATAAAAAAAATCATAATAATAACAATAATAATGAAAAGATGATGACATAATAATTTATAAGTTACAACTCTAGAAATGTTATTGCACCAATCATTTCTGGTTCACGTCATGACGCACAGTGAGCCAATGTGTGTATATTGGGTTTGACATGTCTCCATAAACGACTCTGAGTATGGCGTTATTCGAACAGCGCAGCTTCTCCCAAAAGGATGCTACGCGTGCCCTCACCACACCACAAAAGTCGCGCACCCGTCTTTCCGCATACATATGCCAGAGGCGCTGTAGAATCTCGGTGACGCCATAAGGGTACGAAAAGCATCATTGAATTGCACCCTTATGATGTCATACGATCCTATCCTATGATATTTTACCCAGAGTTGGTAAGTGTAGACACTGGCAGTACAAATTCAATAACGTTAATTTTATGTCGCTACTACACTTGTCAAATCTACGCGCCAGTATTATGTTACAGCGGCCTTAGAGTGCCCTCTTTTCTCTGTCAATATCGGAATCGTCTCTTAGATATACTACTCCGTTAATACATGTCCCAGGTATTTAAATTGCTGTAGAACCACGAATTGACGGACCATTAAAGCACAGCCGGTAAAAACACTCCGGACCCCTCTGCTCTAAATACCAACATTTTAACCTAACCCAACCTAATTCATGAGACAGCATAGTCCTCACAGAGTGACAGGAACTTTCTAATCCCTATCAGAGAAGGACTAAGAAGCACCATCTCATCCACGTAACATATACTGTTAATACAGATACCACCTACATGACATCCTATACGTACACTTCTCAGTCTCTCTATATATAAATGAGAGTTCTTGATTGTTACGCGTTGGCGGACGTTGAAGAGGTTTGATGTAAGCCCTCCTTGACGAACGTTTCATTCCAATTTATAACAATTAGATGTTGCTTCGCCCCACCTAAAATATAGTCCATTTGATTTCCGTACCAGAACTCCAGTAGATTCGCTATCTCACTGACTCCGGAGCTACGCAACTTCTTTCAGAGGATATCATAATTCAAACGCACGGCTCAGGTCCAAAATCAAACATACACAGATGTACGTCTATTTAATATATTAATAGTTAACGACATAATATTTAATTGTCATTATTGCAGCGTCCGCTGAGGGTCCTGGACGGAAACCAAATTGCGCATTATCTACTTTAATATTTTTCAGCAATTCGTACTGTACCAATTTCTCCAATATTTTCCCTAGTACCGTTCCTAAACTAAAAATCTTATAGATAAATCACATTGTATTGTATACCTAACTTGCGTTCGTCGCTTCTGGGTAAAAGAATACCACAGCGCTCTTAATTTTCATCTTATTTTTTTTTTTCAACCTTATTGTTGGCCTTCATGTACAATACAATACACTTTATTGCACCAGTACAAATATACAAAGTCAAAAAGAAAAATATAATGAAATTGTACAATTTAGGCGGCCCTATCACTAAAGCAATCTCTTCCAGTCAACTTTAAGGTAATAAAAAAAGTATAGGGAAAACCTGCTGGGTGGTACGAAAATATTTTTTTTTAATAAATACTATTACAAATATACAAATATATAAAAACTAATGATGATGAATTATTAACATAGTTTAAGGAATCACATTACAAATGTAATGAAAGTTGGCCCGGCCCTCATGTACCTTTTTACAAATTGATTTTTACAAACAAAATTAGCAAAAGTTCCAGATACCTAAAAATTTTTTATGTTATTGTTCCAAGTAAAGGTTATTCCAATTAGCAAATTGATTTTTAATCCATGATGAAATGGTGGTTTTTTTTTATTCAAGTCTGTAAAATCGTTAAATTATTATTGTTCAAATCGTGGATTAAAAAATGTAAATGTTAATTTTTTTTTAACAACAATTTATAAAGTCTATCTGACATTGCAATCTTTATCCAAAAAGAAATTGTAATTTATTATAAACCGATTACGAAAAAAGCTAAAAAAAAGCAAGTGCTTTATGGTGAAAGCTGAAGAATTTTTAAATTAGACAAGTTTAAAATCTGAATAATGAACACGGAAGACAATGTTATTCCTGGCTGGGCATAGCTTTGCCCTTGGCCCATGCCCGAAAGAATTAATTAAATCATTTACTTATATTTTCTTTTCAAGCGACCCGAAGCGAAGCAATGTTATGATGTTATTTTGCGGGCATGCTTAGAACACATTTATGAACGTTATATCAAAATTTCGACCTCGTACCCAAAATTTAGATTTTAGCAAAATTTCACTGACAGTTATATAAATATATGTAGCCTCAGAATACACATTATGCCATTATGTAGCACAAGCAGAACATATGATTTTTATCTTTATGCGGAAAATTTTACTGTTTAAATTTAAGAAATTAATAGTTTGTTAGAATAATTATTTCACACCTTATTTTGTAGTAAAAAAAGTGCTACCCTATTGAAGTTGTAGCCTTATTAGGTAGACGTTGTCTATAACTTTATAAGTTACGTGCTACAATAAATCGATTTCGTAGGAACTTTACAAACTTTATCCATCTGTACTATAAGTTCCGGGGTTTTTTAATTTCATCATTTCACTTATGTTAAAGCCATATTATTGTAACCATATGGTTATTAATAGTTCCTTAGAAATATAATTATATTTCGATAATGTGTGACTGCTGAATTTATATGTTGTAGTTTACAACTGTAGTTTGAATGTGTGAGTGATTAATTTATGTGCATAACATTTAAAAAATATAAAATATTAACCTCATACAAACCAGAGGTCCTTAGATAACGCAAATTTCGGCTTTTTTCAAGCATCTCCAGTTTTACGATTAGTTTCCGGAAAATAGTAATGCGGCAGTGCTCGCGAGCGTAAACTGTGCGTGGACACTGCGTCGTGCCTCACGTGAACGATTCTAAAATTGCGGTTAGTCACCTCATTCTTAGTGAATGTTGCTGTGTCCGGGGAAGTGGAGATCTCGAAGACGGCCGGGACCCGAGCTGGGATAAGTCTGGTGGGCTCACCCCCGCCGCCCGCCGGCCCCGCCATCACGTCAACCTTCCACGGGGACCCTGAAATAGAAAAATTGCAGAAATTGAAATATCCTATCTTATTAATACTATACTACTAATACCATAATGAGAAAGTTTGCGAGGATGGATGGATGTTTGTTATTCTTTCACGCAAAAACTGCAGTATGGATTTTGATGAAACTTTACAGTAATATAGCTTATACATTAGAGTAACACATAGGCTATAATTTATTAAGATATTTTGTGCTTTTGAACTTCGCGCAAACGAAGTCACCAGTAGAAGCTAGTCGTTAATAAGTAAACATGTATAAATACGCTAAAACTGAGATTTATTATGTCTTGTGTTTTATGGGAAATATAGATTAGTTCTTCATTATGTTGAAGCTTTACTATATTGTAATGGATTACACTATTATAACGGCAGGTTCATGGACTGTCAACAAACAATAAAAATTAAATACGACCTCATTTGACTAAGCCTTAGATTTAAATGAACTACGTAAAATAACCTAAGACACTTTTTGCGAGCTGAGAATGAAGCGCCAGAACAGAATCGGCTCTATAAGAACACTCTTTTTGGGTAGGTTAGTATGTTGACCGAGCCGCTCGAGCCGAGCGAGCAAAGCGAGCGTGCCGCGGCAGTGGCCGACGAAGCGCCGGAACAGAATCAGCTCATTAAATTTGACCGAAATCGCAAAAATCGAATTCTATCCCCGACACTCAATAATACACCTCATTATATGTATAAAAACACGTAAGCAGTAGTTATCTAAAGTACTTCCTCTCATTTTAATTTAAAACTCGTGGAAGAAGTGATCTCAAGAAATAACAAACTGGTAATTATTGAATTATACGTTAGAATTATCATTGCCGGTAAATGGTAACTAAAGTTTTGCTGAGAGTTTTTGATATAGGATTGGTAAAAAACATCTACCTACATTCGTCAAACAGAGTGATTTAAACTTCGAAAAGAGACAGGGATGCATGCGTAAAAGGAAAATCAAGAGTATCGTAAATTAAGTTAGCTGAAAAAAAAACAAAAAGAAAGTAAATGAAATTTCATTAAAAAATACTTAGGAATTATTGTTGACTACTCTAGTAAATTTCTTATTTTTAAACACGATATAATAAGCCAAGGAAGACCAAGGCTGACTTATGAAGATCAAATAGCCAGAGTGTTAGCAGACGGAAATGTCAAAAGCACTCGGCATATCTAGACTAAAATGTGTGAGGAGAATGATGAGATTTGAAAAAGTGAAAGAGGCATGTAAGGACCGCGATGCTTGGCGCTCCGTGCTTTATTACTACCCCGTTGAGGATACAACGTGAAGATATGTTTGTTATGTATGTATATAAAAATGTGTTCGTATACATCTGATCTTCAAATCATGCCCGTTCAAAGTAAACTGATGTCGTGATATTGATATTGATATCGTGATTGATGTCGTGATTTAAATATTTTCGATTACTGAGCTATATAGAATTTAAAGGTATATTATGCTCACGACATCATACGTACATATCATGGGAATATATAGAGATGTCGTTTTTAATTTTTGACAACGACGTCTTCCTCAAGCGTCTCCTCGCTTTCTGGTTACCGTCTCAAGCATAAAGTTAGTATACCTAGCGGAAGTATACTAACGGTATTTTAAATATATTTTATTATTTTTAGCCGACTTCTAAAATAGATGGAGGTTCTATGGTTCGTCTGTATGCGTTTTTTTATGTATGTTCACCAACAACTTTGTCAATTTGGACCAATTCGAAAAATTCTTTTTTGATCTAAAGGGTATAATTCTAACTACTCCGTTACGGATATAGCATGAAGATGTGTGTGTGGTATACTTCCGAGGTGATCCCATGTAAATTTCATTGGTATAGGAGCTTAAAGTTCGAAGATACACCAAATAACGCCAACTGCTTATACGCTTCATGTAGTACCTACATACGAGTACATTGGTGATTATCTTGTAGTATCTTTGCGCTCCAGAATTAGAAAAGAAGTTAATTGTAGATCTACCCTAGATATTTATTTACGCCAAGGTAGAAATGAAAAAGGTAGAAATGTAGCCAATGTACGCCAAAAGGGAGAAATAAAAAAAATTTAAGGAAAAATATAAACCAACTTCAAAAAAAGCACTAAAATGTACAAAATAAATAACCTATACTAACCAAAACTCAAGTATAAAAACAAATTCATATAGTACATGATACAAATATATCTACATAGACAGTTATTGAAGTCGGTGCCAAGTCAATGTGCAACAATAGAAGTCCATTAGTTTGGTAACCTTAGCACCGATTTCAGTAACTGTCAAATTTAATTACATAGATATTTGTATCGTATATGTAAAGTTTAAAGTATGATAGGATTGCACGACAGTGTTATTGTAAAAATGAAGAAAAGAGTGCTTGGATGGTTCGGGTATAAAAGGAACGAGTGATGAAAGACTGAAGAAGAAATTCTACAGAGCGAAAGTTATTAGTAGCAAAAGCCAAGGAAGACCAAGGCTGACTTACAAAGATCAAATAGCAAAAGTGTTAGCTGACGGAAATGGCAAAAGCAGTCGTATACCTAGGCGAAAATGTGTGAGGAGAATGATGCGATTCATATCGCATATCGTTTAATTGCGTGTATCGATGATAGTGAGTTATTTATTTTTCATATGTCTGTTATTTAAGAGCAGTTCGCATAATGTGTAGACGTAAATAATACTTTAGCCACAGAATAGATACTGGTAAGTACTTTTAGCGGCACCCACCCATTCAAAATGAAATATTGCGCGTACCTCTGCCTAAATATTGAGTTCTTTTCATTCGAACATTACGATTTGTTTTGAAAGATTTATGTATAATTTTAGTAGGTAATGTCTTTAAAATGAAGGCGAAAATCGTGTTGTGGTATAAATTCCGTGTAACGGGAATTTAATTAAGAAAAATAATCTACCTCGTAATTTTACTATAGTGTTCGATTTAATAACCTGTTTTACTATGTGGTTTAATAGAATTTACGATAAATATGCGTACCATTGACCCGCGACTATATAGTAATTTAAAACTATGGGCTAATATGCTCATTGATTAAAATTGATTTACTACTACAAATTATATACATTAGGGACATATAAAAGTGGTGTGGTATCACAGATATACTACTAATTAGATATTACGGTGATAGTCTTTTTCATTACGACGACCTGTGTTTGTCAAACTGGCCTTTGCAGCCTAAAATACTTCATTCTCAAATCACGCTCCATTACGCTCAAAAGAGTATATCTCACTTATATTTATAAACATCTTTATATTAAATTTATATGGAAATGGCAAAAGCTCTCACATACCTAGGCGAAAATGTGTGAGGAGAATGATGAGATTTGAGGAAGCGAAAGAACTATGTAAGAACCGCAACGCTTGGCGTTCCGTCCTCTTTGACTACCCTGTTAAGGATACAGCGTGAGGATATGTATGTATGTAAAAATCTTACAAGTACAGACGAACAAAGATTTGTTGGTTCTCATGTCTGTCAAATGTAACAGCTTAATAGTCTTAAAACATCGAGCATAGCGAAAGAGACGAAATATTTGTATTCCCATCCCTTTCTATTACAGGCTGCCACCATATATTTCTTTCAGTCTAGCAATTCGTGACGTGCGAAATGCGATAAGTATTAGTGGTAAATCTGTGTGTGGTATCTATAAAAAGTCGGCTCAAACATTGTTTAATGAAATACCTGAGTTATGAAATTACCGACAGCAGAGAACAGAACCAATCGCACGAGGTCGAGGGTAACTCGACTTGATTAGTCAGAAAATTGACTTTTCACTGAGACGACCCTATTTAAAAATAAATTGGAATTCGTTTCGTATATGAGGAGGTATATGAAAGGTAGGTATACGGTTTACACAGTATATTATACGGTATATAATGGATTTTATTTTCAAAATGATGGTATTTCTTATAAGTACCTAACATACATTTTAAATGTAAAATCGTACAATGCAATTGTTGTCTATTTCCTTTACCTAATCTGTTTACAAGATTTTCTCCATATAGACAAATTATATAGGTATGTAAGTATTTAAATATAACTTACTCTTTTGTACTTAAATATCTAAATTATTATGTATAATAGATAAAATATATCAATGACTATTCAAGTATGTATATAGGTATAATTAAATATATACATATCAAAAATATATGTTTTCATACCAAAAAGGCTTTATTTTCATATTAAATATAATAATTAACGGATTTTTAAATTACTAATTTACATTAAATGAAATCATGACTTTTACGTTACAATAAAAATCAAATGTGCAGTTGTTTTACTACGTACATACATGTATAATTTAACTGTAAATAAAGCCTGTGTAAAGATAACAGTATTTTTAATACATCGATAGTGATGTCTGAACAGGTCAAGCAAGCCGCGCTATGTCCCACCTATATCCCACACCGCTATCGCCTTGTTCCACAAGATTTCACTAGCGGTAAAGTTAAAGATAATGATTGTTTATTCATTATTACTAACTTCATATTACAATCCATACGAAGTACATCGCAAGACCTGTAACTACACTACGCTATGCTATAAAACAAGTATTTTTAGGGCCTGAATTAATTTTGAATAATATCAAGCGTAGGCATTTAAAAGAGTATTTTTCAGTTTAGCTGTGGCTTGTTGGTACAGTGGAGAGTATATCTGTTTTCAAACTCGAGGGTCTTGGATTAAATTCACGATCAGATCAATGTAAAAAACCAACTTTCTAATTTCTAAATTGTTTGGATGATAATGGTTTCTACACTTGATCATTGTGTGGTGCTTAAAGTACTCGTTGGTAGTTATAATGTACACACCTGTCACTATAATTACCTATCAGACTACCTCACCTTCTATCAATATATTTGTTTAAGAATATCATGTGATTTTATTTATATCTACTTCCACCGTTTAATTTCCATTTTTTTTTGCATAGCTTCATTCGATCAAAGACTAACGGTTATACCTAAAGCGTAAGTAATAAGCAACTGTAAGCGTGAGTTAACGTATTATTAGAGATGTAATTTTTGTAGACGTCACTGGCTATTCTTTCTGTGCCCCAAGTTACAATTTGCATGTTGAATTAGCTTTGGTTGCGTTAACAATTTTAACAATTTTTAACGGTAACTAACTCTAATATTATATAAGGCGTAGGTACTTTAATGATGCAAGACTTTCGAAGGAAAAAATATTTTTTATAAAAAAATTAAACTGACTTCAAAAAAGAACACTGAAAATTATGAAATTACTATCCTTTACTACTCAAAACTGAGTACAAAAAAATAACTTTATAAATACGATACAAAAACCTATGTAATTAAATTTGACAGTCACTGAAATCGGTGCCAAGCCTACTAAACTAATAGACTTTCTGTTGTCCAACATTGATTTGGCTCCGACTTCAATAACTGTCAAATTTAATTGCATAGGTATTTGTATCGTATTTATAGTTATTTTTTTGTACTTAGTTTTGAATAGTAAAGGATAACAATTTCATAATTTTCAGTGTTCTGTTTTAAATCGGTTTAATTTTTTTTTTTTTAATTTATATTTCTCCCTTTTGAGTGACCTTGGCCTAAATAAATATCTAGAGCAGGTCTACAATTAGTTTATTTTTTAATTCTGGAGCGCATTGTATTAACTTCCATTCTCTTGAAGAGCACAAACCGTGGGCTTTCACAATAAAAGATGCGAACAGATCGAACATGGGATATTATTGCCCATTATGGCCATTATCAATATCATCAATATTATATCATATTAATATCAATCAGTTATAAAAGAACAGTGTAAAGGTTGCATCATAGCTACACCCTAGCGGTATTCTTATAAACTGAAGACGACAGCCACCAGCCGTATTTTCTGTCCACCACAAGACTGACTGACTGAATTTATCAATTTATATCTTCTCCCTATTACCATTATACCATGTGGGGACAACGATAGTTAACAAATAACATACAAGAGAATCATCAATATAAATGAATAAAGGTTATAACCAGGTCGCGTTATTTGGTGTGTCTTCGAAACCAAAGCTTCAATATCAGTGAAATTTCAATGGGACCAATTTGGAAGTATATCCATTCAAACAAAAAAAGAATTTTCCAAATCGGTTCATAAATGACGGAGTTATGAAGTAACAAACATAAAAAAAAAACATACAACCGAATTGAGAACCTCCTCCTCTTTTGGAAGTCGGTTGAGAATTGAGAACCTCCTCCTTTTTTGGAAGTCGGTTGAAAATAAGCTATAATCGCTATTATCCAACTTTTGATATCGTATCCAAGATTGATAGTGATTTGAAGTTTCGATGTGTCAAAGTTCTAAATAATGTGGCCAGCTCATAGAATGAGTCAGCTAAAATAGTGTTGTCAAGTTATAAAGTTGAGTCTATATTGATTCATCTAAATCACTGGTTCCCAAACTTATTTTGTCTACTGAGTCGAGAGCTCATGCAGTCGTTGTCTAAGATGCCTCCTAGCTAAATGAAATTACAAATCACCCCCCAGGCCTCTACACGACGCCCCCATTTTTTTCTGGGTCTCTTACTAAGGCCTAAAGGGGGGCGCCCCTTTAGGCCTGCAGCGCCCACAAGGGGGCGTTATCGCCCACTTTGGGAATGGCTGATCTAAATCGATCGACTATTATATAAAATTTAAAAAAACCGAATTCAATGAGGAATTCGGTGATGACATGGTCTTATAACGTCGTCTTTTCATAATGTATTAAGTAATTCCAATAAATAAACATCATATTTTATTTTACCTTTTTTATTATTTTACCCAATTTCCTTATTGCTACAAATATTCATATATTTTTAACACTACTGCTATCTCATGAAAGGATTGATCCAAAAAAGGCAACCGCTACCGACTACTAGTATTGAAGCCGATTTAGGGGACATCATTATTAAAAAAATTGCCAAAACTGGTTACTCTTGAAACGTCAATTTACTCTGTCGATTAAAAGGTTGGATTATAGTTGACTGTTATTTATGCAATAGATTTTTTATTTAAGGGATAAGCTAAAGAGAGATTGATTGTGACGTCAAAAACTCGTAGGGATTGTCCATTGCTAGGAGTCATTGAGACTACTTGAGACTGAAGGTCAATATTATACAAGAAATTTGAAATATTTTCTTACAGTTGTGACATAGGTTATTTTCATAATCATTATCATTATAATATAATCATTAAAAGGTTCTTTAATATCTAAATAGTACAATATATAGATGAAAGTAAAGATTAAGTTGTATTAACACCTTTGATATATTTTCGAAAATTTTAGTATTAAATGTTTTCGATTTGCCAGATTAAGTGCGGCTACAATGATTTACATATAAAGTTTATGATGGTTTACATATCAGGATGTTATTTAATAATGTTTTACTTTCAAAATCATCAGAAACTGGTTGTGATATCCATAATTTGCTTAAATTACAAGTCATTGAGACTACTTGAGACTGAAGGTCAAAATTATTCAAGAAATTTGAAATATTTTCTTACAGTTGTGTCACAGGTTATTTTCATAATCATTATCATTGTAATATAATCATTAAAAGGTTCTTTAATATCTAAATAGTACAATATATAGATGAAAGTAAAGATTAAGTTGTATTAACTGACACCTACGATATATTTTCGAAAATTTTAGTATTAAATGTTTTCGATTTGCCACATTAAGTGCGGCTACAATGATTTACATATAAAGTTTATGATGGTTTACATATCAGGATGTTATTTAATAATGTTTTACTTTCAAAATCATCAGAAACTGGTTGTGATATCCATAATTTGCTTAAATTACAACTTTGTATCTAACCACGCTGAGAGAACCAGTTCGGCTAAGTGATATTTATGGCCACAAAATATGTATTTATATGTTAATATTGTTATCTATGATGATATTATCCTATACCTAGCATATATTCTCATAACGGTAAAGATGTTAAATGACGATATATTAAACAAAATAGCGGTTGATGATATGGACTCGACCTCAAGGAATGCTTGATAAAGCCCAAGAGTTAGCCATTATCACTAAATTACAAGTCACAAACATAACTGCGAAAAAATATTTTTATGAATTTATTGTAAAAAGAAGTGTGACATCCAAATGACATCAATAGCATCAATTATTGGATTTTGACTCGCATTATTTCAAATAGATGCAAAGTCATTACAGTGAATAGGTAAGAAAATATTTATATGATGTGAATCTTGAAAAGAATTGTATGGAAGTCGTAACGTCGAATTATTGAAATTTTGTTTATTTCTCTTTATTGAAACATTATAGCCACATAAAATGTTTGCCTAAATTTATAAAATAAAAACAATATTTCTCAATGCAAATATCTTTTATGTAAAATAATTACTAAATGGGAAAACTTTACGTAAAAGTTTAGCGTGATTGAGCTTCAAAATGGAAAATGCAATAAAACTATGTGTTTCTCAAATACTTACATAGAAACAATGCGAAAGCAACGGAATACTTTCACCATTTCCCTCTCACTAATGGTTTACTACACTTAAAAATAACGCGAAATCATAAAGAAAACGGAAGACATGAGACCACGTATGTAGACTATATCAAAAAGCCATTTGTACGATTACGCTATTACAGCATATTGTTACGAAAGTTATTAAATCGAAAGTTACTCGTGATTCAAATATCGCAAAATCTTAACGGTTGAAGGAGTCTATACAACGGCAGTGTTATCGGTCTGCAAACTGTAATAATGTTAGGTGCATTTGTTACAATAAGTCTTTGAAGCATTATGCAATCGATATGGAAGTCGCCCACCTACGTAATCCGCTCATACTGCTTTTTCCTTGGTAAGAAACTTCCCATTTAATGGTATTTAGGTTAAAACAGTATACCTAACTACTACTAACAGTCAAAATGACAGTTACAGCCATTATGCAAAATTAGAAGATGAAAGTAAATCTCTTAATTTGTTTTTTGAATTTATTCATTATTGACTTCTTATCTTTGATATAATATGACAACTAATATTATTAATGAACAAACCGATGTTTTAAGTTTTTATTAAGAATATTTATTTTATTAAGGAGTCAATTCAAAAAGACTGAATCATTAATTATTTATTTATGTAAATACGATACGATGTCATTATAAACATTTAACAACAAATTTTGTTGTTAAATATATATAATTTCAATTTCTTTTGAAGGCTGTTTTTAATAAATCAATAAACAATTCATACATGAATATCTTCACACTGTATCCCCAACGCGTTAGACAGAGGAGATGGACCGCATAAGCACTCATCTGTTATAAGAATAATAATGCAAATACTTATATCTAAATAAGTAATAAGAATTTTCTTAGTATAATTTTGTAAAATTCTAGAAGCTATGTGATAACTGTTTTTCAAACAAAGCGCTTTTCTAATTAAACAACTAGGGGACGGAGTTTCCTATTTCTTAATGACTAAACCGGTGTGAGGGCGGACGCAGTGTGCGGCCGATTGTTTGTCCTTTAGTGAGTCTCATGAGTGCTGAGGCCGCTACTAGGTTTAAAATCACTGTCGCGTAACAATGTTGGAATTTAAACAAAATTTTGATTTTATTATCAAGTGTTATTTTGATTCATGAAAAACGAGAGAGGCAATGTTAACATTCTATTATTGCATGAAAAAGTTTTCTTTTCATTTTAGTTTCGTTGGAAATTAAATTCGAAGTAATCTACCTACTTACGAAATTTAATTAATAATTCATTCCCTATTATGATACTTTTATAGTTTTCGCAAAGTGAAAACGTTTGTTCATCATTCTTTAATATGAAAATATCTAAGTATACCCATTTTTATTTTCCCATTGTATTTGTACTTACACACAATTTAGATTTTCTAATAAAAAAGTTATGAAATTAAAATAAAAAAATGTTAATCGTGACTTCAATTATTTTATTTAATTATTATAAGAATAATTATTACGAAATGTCATAGGCGATCAGGTTGGTAGCACTAGCAACTTAGCGAGTACCGACCTAGCATTGTCTCGCCCGCGCCCGTCTGGTGACCTCCTTAAGCAGAACCAACGGTTCCGCACACCTTGTCGCCTCATGTGTGACTAATCAACCGGATCAAAGTAACGCACGACGAGGTAATAAATATTAGTAAATTACTAAACGCTTGTTTATTTAAATAGAATGGTTACATAGTAACTACTAATTTCCAAAAGCTTATGAAGTTTTGAAGTCATAACATAACATACAAAAATATGTACCTATGTATCTATGTATCTTCCTATTCCTAATGTAAGTATGTACATAATGTAAACGTTTTCATATTTTCGTTTGTACTACCTGTATACATATAGTATGTAATTCAAATTAAATCAGCCATACCTAATTTTTTTAACCTAAGTTTACTTGAGACCACGGCCGATGCAACTCGGCCGAAACGTCAAGAGAAAATAAAAGGTAATCGCGTTAATTTCCCGTGTTTTTAGATATTTTATAATGCAGCGCGAAAGTTTAAAGTTTATACCTAATTTTTTTTCTTGAGACACGTATCTATATTATACGACAGCAATATCCTGCGGGTAGTAATATTGTTCACATTTTTTTTTAATAAAAGAATAAACGAAAAAAGAATCCCAAAATAAAATTCCATATCTAATATATAAAATTCTGGTGTCAGTGTTTGTAACAAAACTCCTCCGAAACGGCTTGACCGATTCTTATGAAATTTTGTGTGTATATTCAGTAGGTCTGCGAATAGGACGTAAACTATTTTTCATACCCTTAAGTGATAAGGGTGGTCCACCCCAAAAAGATTATTTTTATTTTTTGGACAAAATTCTTTATTTTAATTTTTTTATGATTTGACTATAAAAAATACATACAACCCTAAATTTTCACCCTTCTATCACCAACTCCTATTTTTAATAGCGAAAGTACAATGAATTCAAAAAATTAATGTTTGGTGTTTTGTTATTTTTATAGTCCGTCATCGTTCACAGCGCTCCATTCCTCTTTCAGTCATATACTACATCCCCATACATTTACAATAAGTTAGTTATTTTTTATTTGACTACCAAAATATTCACTAGAAATAATTTATATGGCAAAATAACGTTTGCCGGGTCAGCTAGTTACATTATATAAATTAGTTACCTTTACCGGACCAGTTATGAAAGTTCGGAAACTACATGAAGTGACCCAGTCGTAGGTTAAGTATGGCTGATTAAGATGAATGAATAACCGATCATGGTTTTGATATGTGTACATTTCTACACTTATAATGGAAAATCTGAGTCAGCCAGTATATTATTTATCATTACACATACTTACACCTAGCATAATTAAAACGTGAAGCTGGAAAGTTGAAAAGACAGTAACTTCTCTTTATAACGTATAACAGAGAGTAATTAGATACTAGACTAAGATAATTTTTAAAATCTTAAGCTCTAAGGCTCAAAGTTTACATGGACACAGTCATGCATAAAAGGAAATTATTTATACAACGCACTCATTTATATATAGTAAAAGCGAAGCTTATAATAAGGTATGAAAAGTAATATTTTCATGGACAAATACAGTAGTACCATTCGATAGGTAATCGTCTATATGAGGGTATGTTTGGCATCTGGGTGTTTAAAGAGCTATATGCGGGCGAGCCCCGTTGTCTACGGAACGTGATTCTGGACGGCCTCCAGTCAGCCTCAGATAAGCCTGAATGCCTGTGCCTGACCTTTGCAGTTACTTGCCAAGCCAACGTCCGCCTTAGTCCACTCACTAATGCCGTCTAACATCTGTTACGAAATACATGCGACGTTCTGGACGAGTGATTATGGAAATTTTATGCACAAACACGCTGATGGATATTATCAAATATTAGCATTGGAATCTATAACGTTCACTATATTCTGAACCGGCGATCTGCCCCGGTTTCGCTAGGGTAGAATTTTTTTTTAAATTTAATAAAGCCCATGTTACTCGCTGATAACGTAGCTTTCTACAGGTGAAAGAATTTTTGAAATCGGTTGAGTAGTTTTTGAGTTTATCGATTACAAACAAAGTGTACCTTTTTATAACATTAGTAAAGCTGTCATTTATTGCATTTATACAAATGAAGTGTGTGTGAAAAGTGTAAATAAACATTAAATGCAATGTATGTAGTTGTAACGGCAGACGGTATGGCGTGTGTAGCTTATAATATGTTTTTAATGATTTGAGATTTATATTAATTATTTATTTATTGTAGCTTACATTCTTGTGTGTGAATATTCTATTATTGTGTAATGCAACACAATCGAAACAACATCATCATCGATCATAATTTTACGAAAGTAATATATAGTGTTATATTATAACCCTGAGTTTTGATTACAGTCATGTTGTATTGGAGCGAAGAATTCAGAGCTTTATTATTTTACAAGGGTTTCCAATTTATAGCTCAAACAGAACACGAACACAGTTGTAAATAGTAAAAGTGATTATTCTCTCAAAATTGGCTACATTCGATGGCAGTTGTCGCTTGTCTCTTTGCAAATAATTAGGAATTATTAAAAAAACGTACATCGAAATAATTGTTATTAAATGAAACATCTGTCAGTGGAGTAGGTACAAGATGTTGATTTTAAAACTTGTTTTTCTTCAGTGTTTCGAAAGCCGTCTCATTACACTTTTTAACTCGTTTCTTGCAGGTGTTACCTAATAATGGCACACTCCGCGTACTTCATATTTTGTTTCTCCTAACTAAAAGTCTCCCAAATGTAAAACAACACCTGAACATGTCTCTGTCATCGGACAAACAGACTCACTTTAAACAAACAGTAATTTGGTTAAATAATGCCCATTCTAAAATTCGAAATAAGAACATTTATGGAAACATAAATGTTCTTATTTCGAACAAAAGTCATAGTAGTTCTGTGAAAGTGAAAAGAGTTGTAAGGTCTGAGTAAACATGTGTAACTGAAGCTTTCGCGTTCTTCCAAGAAGTCCTTCTAACTCCTACCTACTGTTGTAGTCTACTGTCACGTTACTGGAGTATTGTTAGGGACTTAGTTAAAAAAAAACAAATTTCACATCAGACATGTGCTTTATGGTGAAAGATCAAGAGTTTTTACATGAGACGAGTGCTATAGAAATATGGAAGACATGGCTGTATGGGCATAGTTTCATTGCTTTCCAAGAATTGTAATACAATATTAAAAAACAGGAGACTCTATGGGAATAGTTATCTTTGCCTCCCAAGAATTGGGGACTAATGCCAAAAAAAAAATGTAAAAAAGGAATCATCTAGGTGACCGACCTTCTTTCTCTCTGTTTGTAGCAGTCGTTTTTGTCAGTAAGTGGATGCCCTAAAATAGATTTTAACTTCAAAGATCAAGTCTTGTTTTTAAGTATTGGTATTTGGGGCATTAAATAAAAGTGAAAAAATATGTTCTTTGTGGTTACTTCTTTGTGGGTACTTTTTTAATATTTTTTTTAAAATACACGTCAAATTGTTAGCATTATCGCTTAGAAAAACTGAAAAAAGTTGTGGCCCTTAACTCGCCCGTTGGCGCGGTGGCAGAGCAAATGCCATTCAAGCCAGAGCCCCGAATTCGACCCCTTCAAATTTTTAGAATTTGCTTCAAGTGTGGGTGTTACTGGAAGCTCTTTCAGTTCGTTGTATGGTACTTATAGTACAAGCATAATGCTTAGCTTGGGGTTACACAATTTGTGTAACTGTCTGGAATGTTATTAACTGGAGTATTATAAAAAGGCGTGGATTGAAATCATCAGGACTGCATTAGATTACGTAAGTACTTCTGTACATGAGAAGAAAGCTATACGACGAACTCTGTTTTGTGGTTGGCAATACGGAACAATAATAATTAGTACGCAAGTACGACTTGTGCTTGGCCAGTTTCTTCGTTATCTTTAGTACGTTTTAAATTTATATCAGCTCCGATAAGAAATTTTAATAAAATGAGAGTTAAAAGGAATTCATAAAATTAAATTCTATATAAATAGATGTAATAACATTTAGTATAATAATGTATAAATAATATATGAAACATTATATGATTTACTACAATGTATAAAATGTGTCCTCGTCTATCTAGGTATATTCATTAAACATACACAGTTTGGCCATAAATACTGTTACAATAAATAAAACCAATGATATTACATTTGAATTAGGAACCTGTCATTCTCATATGGATATTCACAGTGTTTTCTCATATTCGCGCCAATCTTTGTTAAATATTTTTGCGATATTAAAATGGAGTGGGGTGATAATAAGAACCGAATTGCTGTGATAGCATTACACAAAGTAGGTATGGAGCCAAATGCAATTTTTGAAACTCTCTATCCGCTTGGTATTAGATTAGTCGACTGTTTGTATTCCGGGCTATTGATAGGTATAATGAAACGTGTTCTGTTTGTGACAGAAAAAGATCTGGACATCCACGTAGCATTTATACTAAACAGGCGATCACAGCACTAAAGGAAAGTATCCAAAGAAATTCTGTCCGAAATCCAAAGACTTTATCTAGGGAAATGAATATAGCACTCAAAACCACGTCACATATTTTAAAAAATGACTTATGACTTGCAGCTTATAAGAGACGTACTGGTCATTACTTAACCGATAATTAAAAAACGAATAGGGTGGTAAAATCAAGACAAATATCTTATGTGGTACGCAAAGGGAGGTCACAGAAAAATGTTATTTACTGTCGAGGAAGTTTTTATTATCGAGCAACATTTTAATAAGCAGAATGAACGAATTTATGCTTAAAGCTACAGAGAAGCTTCTCAATTAGCCAGCAGGATACAACGTGGGCATTATCTGGCTTCAGTGATGGTTCGGTGAGGTGTTAAGAGTGATTGAGCCATATTTTTGTGAAAAAAGTATCAAAACATCTGCCCAGGTGTATCCCTATTTTTGAGAAGGTACTTAAGCCTCTTAACAACATGTTCCAAAATAAAGGATGGTCCTTTCAGCAAGACCCAGGACCGGGTCATTAAGCTCGATCCACACAAGCGTGACTGGAAAGGAACGTTTCCGATTTCATCAAAGCTGAAGACTGGCCGTCATCTAGTCGCGATCTTAATCCACTTGATTATGATTTATGGTCTTTTTAGAGAGTATGGCATGCTCTAAACGTCATGATAATTTGGAGTCCATAAAACATTCCATAAGATAGGCGAATTTTCCCATGGAGAAAGTGCGAGCTTCATTCGATAACTGGGCATAACATGTAAAATAGGATGTAAAATAGGTATTAAGGCCAATGGAGATCATTTTGAATGAGCTTCATATTTTTAAAATGTTATTATATTAATGTAGTAACTAACACACACTGCAGTAATAAACGTTGTATGTAATAGAAAAAAAAACCGATGTGTTGCTTGTAATATTTATGGCAAAAGTTATTACCTTTTCGTAAATAAGAGGTGAATCGCGAAAATAATTTTATATTTCTATAAGTATACGAACAGAACGTCGTTGTCGTCGTGTTGATTGTGTTTTACCTTACATAATATGAAAGCGGTAGATACACATTCATAATATGTTAAAATATTTACTTATGCAAGTTAAATACCGTTTCGAGTCTCTTTTATTACTACCTCCATTAATGTTGCTTTCACTGTTTTACATTTCGAGATGATACTTATATATCTGAATTGTGTGAGAATTATTTATTAAAATAAATACCTTTTCAAAACTATAAATTAATATTAGTATAAGAATATAGGAAACTTAGAAACAATTTCACTCAGAAACGGACAGATGTACTTGTAGTTTTAATATTAGATTGAAAAGACCCATTCAGTTATTGAACTTGAGATTTGTACTAAGTATCCTACGATAGGTTTTCCAACAATATTACATCCAAAAAACATTAGGTAATTAAATTAGTTGGCTATTCAAAGAGGCAATGCTGCCAATCTGCTAGGTACCTTAAGCAATGACAGTTTTCTAAGCGGCAACTTTGAGGAAGTCTATTATTTAAGATAATTTGTAGTTTTAAGTTTGTAAATATTAACGTACGTATGTACTTTTTGTTAATAAATTTAATTATAAATTAATTAACTACGGTTACTGAATTGTATTTATAATTTGACGTTATCCTAGTAAAATTTTAGGGCAATTTCGGCTCTTTTTTGTTTTTTAAAAACAATACGTGAAATCAGGTTACTCGGTTTCACTCGGTATTTTTTACTGACGATAAAATGTTAAAATTTTAATGTATGCTTTTTTTTGTAGTTTAATAAATAATATACTACAGTCATGCAACGCTGAATCTTAACGAATGATTGGATGTGAGCGTGATAGGCCACAAATAACTAACATTCGTTGTCAAATGCATTAAGTTTATTTGAAATTAGCCTTTAAGTTACGTAGTTTTAAAGAAGGGAATGCATTGTCCTTTTTTAGCAGGGAATATTACACAGTTTGTGAAAACAACAGCAGGAAGCGCGTGGGAAGAGGCCCTTACAAAAGAGTTCAACGCACGCTTTGTACGTACGCAGTCATGCGAAACTTCAACCTTGATCCAGGATGGCTATATCAAAAATAAGTCGTATCTAGCATAACAGGGGGCTTATTATAAGGCAAGAAAATAAAATGAATATTAGTTTTTTAAATCCGTTAAAAAATTCTTCGCTTTTATAAGTCAAAACTTTTAAGCTAGTAACAAAAAATGAGGTGTGGATAGACTGAACATAGTGAATTTATTTCCCAATCGGGTGGTTTAACGTTTTTAGTACGCATAGTAACTATTTTGATTAAACTTTTCTTACGAATCACATTTTTTTAACAATTACTCTTATTTCTGATAACTACGTATATGCGCGTAGTTGTGTCAATATTAAAGGTAGCTTTTAGAAATGAAACTTCATTTTATACATACATACTCAAGTATGTAAGAAGTAAAGGTTATGACGTGTCGCGCCCACACTATATAACATAATACGGATATGTACAATACGGATTTGAGTTCTCAACGTATGCAAATAGACTCACTTATAGAGGGCGAATTGGTTTCAAAGACACGGACGCTCCCTCGGCAACAAGTAACTGGGACAATGTACTAGCAGCCGACGAAAAGAAATCACAACAATAACACTTTCAAGCAATACCACTGCACCATGAAATTTAAAAAAATACCCGACGCACAATGATTCTCAACTGTTCTTATTTCAAAACGAAAAGAGCAGAGAGCGCTACTGTTACGTTTTAATTAGTTTATATTAGCACGTATGCGGAAGAAAATACGATGAAATTGCATTGTGATCGTATGAAGGCATCGCTCTTTCGTGTGCGAGTCCAACTAACTAAAATGTCAAGCGCTGCGCAGGCGTCGACTCACCCGCGCCCAACCGCGTGACGTCATTATGGTATTCAAAATGGCTGCGAGGAATTCGAGAACCTATCGAGGACCGACAGCAACGTAAGGTTAATATTACGCAAATGTAAATGCAATTTACTATATAAATATCTATTACACAAGTAAATTAAAAATAATTTATAATTACAAAAAATATGTTTCAGTTTATATGCAGCTACAATGTAATGTACCCAAACTTTAATTTTTTTTATGTTATGCTATAGTTTATAAACTTACTTTCAATTTCAATATTAGTATAATTATATATAATACAGTAATAATACTTAAAGGTCTTTTTAATATAAAAAAAATAACAAAATAATTTTAAAAACGTCCGATCACACCATTTTTTTATTGAGTCTAAACATTTTGTTGCACATAGTACACAAAACCTTTCACTGATTCGAATGAGATAGCTCATATTGTGTTCATTCATTTAGTTAACAGAAAGACGGAGACAAAAAATGAGGTTTTACAGCCTTGCAATTGTCAATTCGCGATAGAATTTTAATTTTCTCAGCGTGCGATGAAGATGAGCTTTTAAATGAGCCGTCATGTTAGATATATTGACTAGGTAACATCACAGTACAAGTGTAACGTAGAATGTATTGGTGTTACAGCCTTACAGCCTTGTAAATCACGAGAGAGTCATTTACTATTCTGTGCATGATGTACATTCTGTACATGTAACTGGGATTTAAACCCACGCATAATTATAATTACGAAGATGCCCTTCAAACTATCGTTTGCATAAAATGATTTAATATCTTATTGTTTACTATATGACATCTATAATCCGTATGTACTTACATCCATAAAATCACGTCATTTCCATTTTGAGTGTACACAGCCTCAATGTGTATCAAAATCAACCCTTGACGTCATTAATTTTAATATTTTTATGACTCGATTACACTGATCAGTACGAATGCAAGCGCGAGTACAGAGTGCGAGTAGTCTCCCAAACTGTAGCTTAGTAAGCCCCTTTACTACCCAAACTGGGAACATTTATGGCATAGTTTAATTTTAAAAGAAGCGCATATCGAGCGCTTTTATTTTTATAATTGGAAGACTTAGCTATACAAACTTTAATATTTTCTATATTTATTCTTGTATAAATGTATAACTTTGATCTTCTGTCCAAACTGTTTAGTACTAATCTATGTGTTTATTAATATAAATATGTATTATATATTTATGTTCTATATTCTTCCTATTACTTTTATGATAATATTATATAATAATTTAGGTTAGGTTAATTTAGCATTTTCATTTTTATCATGTAAATCAAAGATAGAGTTATTGAAATACAATTTTAAGTGTCACTTGAACTGATGAAATGTTTACTTATTCCAAGAACAAGATAGGAGCAAATAGATAATTAGAATTAAAGTGACAAATGACAATTTGCTGCGTTAACAGTTTGTAAAAATGCATTTGACACTTTCTTGCGCACCGGCGCATGGCTGACCCGTGGTTAAAATGTGGTTTCTTTTAGAGAACGTCGCAATCATACGAATTACACGCTTCATGAAAATACAACTCTAGTCACTTTCTACGCAATGTTTGTGCAATACGTTCTTGTGATTTTCTAAACAATACAAAAATTGATATATTGCAAAAATCCCTCAATGGAAATAAAAATGTTTCAATATGGGATTGAGGGAGAAAAAAAAATATATAATGTACTAGCTGGTTATTTACTTATACTGGAAATATGCAAGCTGTAAAAGTAGATCAAGGAATAGGGCTTATTAAAAGGAAGGTGCAGGTGAAATATCTGTCTTTAAATAGAAGATAATATGCAAATGTTATCTTCTACTAAAATGTCATTTGTTTGATTCTAGTAATAACTTTGTGGAACGTGATAGTAACTGGTTAGGTTGGATTTGCGAGATACATATTTGACCCCGCAGTTACATAGGTCTATTATAGTTTTATTATTTGCATATTGTGATTCTTATATTATGTAAGAGGAGTTCAAAGGCGGATCCGACCTTTGAGTCAAGGAAGGGTGGGGTTTATTGGCACCGAAATCGCAATTAGGCCTATGACACAGGACATTTCATACATTAAGGTACTTACTTATTTCTCGTATTATGAAATCTCATGAAAATATAACATTTTTTCAGTAAACGCAGCAGATACTTCAAAGAGAAATAAACTCTGCTTAAACCCAGAATCCTAGGTTTTGGACTTGCGGAGGAGATCAGAGTTATGCTTAACATCTCACCGCTATGAGATGTGCATTATAGGATCTTTTATTTTAGAGTGAATAAAATGTATTTAAAACGCACTCACCAGGCACATGTTCATCGTTGAATGTAACTCGAACTGTGTGTGTTCGTGGGATTCGAGGAGTGAACGCCGCTACGTAGCGTTGTCCACCGAGCGGCCGTACCGAGCTCACCACAAGCGCGCCGTTACCGCCTGACACTTCTAATTCTAAGTGACCAGGACCCGCTGAGCTACCATCCACTTCACAAAACAGATACAAGTAGAATATAAGAAAATTATCACTTATATATTTACCGTTATTATTTATATATTGAAAAGATTTAAGTAAATATTTTTTTGTTACTAAGATTCTTTACGAACGTACAATAATACAAAATAAGGTACATATTGGTATCGACTAATAAATTGAAAAATAACATAATAATTTGTCTGTACGTGTCAAATGACAATCGAAAAATGACTGAAAACCATTTTTTATTGTAAATTATGATACTAAACTACTAGATAGCAAAGCTGCAAATGATTTTGTAGTTTATCATGCGAACATAGACCTCAAAAATATTACATATTTGTCGAAAAACAATATGAAAGAATCATGCACTTTGTTGTTTACTATGTTTTTCTATTTAAAGATCGATATACACATCATATTTAGACTAGAATGTTTAGTTAAATCACATTTTGCATATATCCATGTAGGTATAAAAAGTACCCTTTCATTCTGTATTCACAAGATTTACAGTTTGTTTTTGTGATTAGGTAGTAATTACTAGTAGGTATCACAAATAATTTTTAGAATTGCTTTATATCTTCAGAATAATATCGCAGTAATTATATTACTAAAAACTTATAAAAATGAAATATAGAAAAACCGAAATGGGTTTTTATATACCAGGGACCTTAAATCGTATTTATTATAAGAGTGAATGAAAAAATAAATAAAGTATTTACCTATGAACTCAACAGGTCGCCCCACCATTCCTTTGTAAGTTGGTTTTACGACTATTTCTTTGGCACCTTTATTGTTATCCCTTTGAATGGGTCTGAAACAAATGATACTTCGATAATGGGGAATAAGCTATTGAATGTGAAACGATCGTAGTTGCATATTCGTATGTATTGTTAATTTTCCAGAAACAATGGTGCATTCGTATAACGTGCACGTCAATTGTATTGCGTTCATATATTAGTTTATTTCGCCTGTGGTTATGCCAAAAGATTATATGCATAGTATCCAGCACCACAGATGATTATTGTATAGATTCAGGTGTTACGTTAGGCGGAAATTTATTTAACGTGATTCCATCAGGTGACTCGCTTGCCCCCTCCGCTATATAAAAAAAACTTCCGTCCAATTTTTTAAAACACAATCAACACGTGTTTCGGTTCTCAACGAAGCGTCCTCAGGATATTCCAAATATATATTCATCCAAATATATTCTCGGTCAGTTAACCAGCACCGAATCAACGAACGAGTCAGCTGACTGACTACATATCAACATATAAATACATATAATACATATGAATACATTTTAACTCTGGAGTTGTCATTTTTGAGTATTGTCATCTTGTTTTTCGATAGTTAAATAAAAAATATCTTAATTATTAGTCAAATTAAGTTAATGAATTAGAAGATATTAGTTACCTAATTTAATTCAACTACTTATTTAAATAACTTGTTCGCAGGATGATTACCTCATAACCGTATATTTTATATCGAAAACGAAAAAATCTATATTGAATTTAAATATGTAGATTTTCCATTCAAGAAATTCATCATTTTATAACAAATTAAAATTTTATTTTTAAGTAGTTTATTAATAGAAAAAATGAGATTTATATATTTTGTTGTATAGCTCGAATAGTTGCATAGTAGTAGATATCGTTTTGTGATATCTATTACAGATTTTAGACAATCACTAACGAAGGCTTTTAAAATCAGTATAGGAAAAAAATCAGATGGGGTTTGAATGTATTGTGATTTATGAACTGTACATAAAATTTAGTACTAATTCTGAAAATCAGAACATTTACGTTGTGATGTAGCCATCTATCAAAAGAGAATATTTCGACATTTGATTTAGAAAAGCAAGAAATGAGAGTTTATGAAGATGGCTCATTAAATGTCAGTTGAAATCGCCTAATCTACCTATTATCCTATCTACCATTATAGAAGAATTTTTAAATTCAAAGTGAAAAGAGGATAAGGATTAAAAAGGAAAAAAACTGAAATTCGTTAACTAATAGGTATTGGAATTGCTTTATCTCTATATTCGTACCCCAAACTGAATTTATAATGTATCTGCCTATTGCTAAATCTTTAAAACGTTACACAAGTCCGAAAAGCAAATATTTTTCAGCTAAACCCACTACGACTGGGTAAAACGAGTTCTGTTTTTCGTTCGGTGACGAAAATAGTCAACGCAAAAAATATAGCGTAGTTGAACAACTTGTTGTTTTATTTTAGTCAGTAGTTATCTTTCGATTTAACGACATTTTTGCACAACAAAATTTTCTGGCATAACATATACATATGTATAAAAAGTAAAGGCTCATTATCATAATAAAAATATTAAATAGACATGCTGTTAGAAAATATCTAATAATATATTATTATACTATATTTAATGTGCGATATTAATTAATTCACGAAATAATTACTAGTCATGTATTAAATAAAACAAACAATATAATTACCACTACAATAGGTAAAAGCGAGTGGTAAAAAAGTCAAGGAAGACTAAGGCTGACTTACGAAGATCAAATAGCCAGTGTTTACTGACGCACCCGCATACCCGAGAATGATGATATTTGAGGAAGCTAAAGAAGTCTGTGTGTAAGGATCACGAAGCTTGGCGCTCCGTTGCCTCTGACTACCCCGTTAGGGATACAGCTTGAAGATATGTATATATGTATGCATGCATGTATGTACAATAGGTACATCATTAGGAACTTAATAATATGAATATAATGAGCACTAAATCGCATCATCACCACATTTTTCGGAATTTACCTGAAACGGGCGTGTGCTGCATCCGTCTCAGACCGGGCCCCCCCGGTAGGGTCGCGGGGGGGCCTATTGGATAAAAAAGGCTGCTGTTGTTGATGTTTCTCTTCGACACTGCTGTAAGACGAGTCGCGAACTACGTACGAGCTTTCGCGGACTTCACGCTTGATCTCTTGCTACAGAACGTTGGTAAAATTTTCAAAATTAGTATGTAATCTGTTGAACCATTCAATGAACTAGACCTACGGCAACGAACGGAACCGTTTATTATCTTTTTGTATTTTTTCTACTGCCTTAAAACTTTAATAAAACGTTTAAACTGTAATTAGATTTTCAAACAATTTCTGTTATTATTCATATTACAGGAAATATGTATGTGCATAAAAAGTGTTCACATTTTGTACTAATTTTATGTTGAAGTATGTACATATTGTACACACATAATACCTATTTAAAGATTTTTTTATATTTTGTAAATACTCTAGACAAATTAAAAAAAATAATTACATGACGCTAAAATAGGCATTAGGCCTGTATAGTATGGGTACCAGTAACGTCCAGACTTCAAAACAAGTTAGAGAAGTTCCTTCCGAGATTCGAACTCAGAAGCCTCGGGATGGAAACTAGCTACACAAAAACAAATTGAACATTAAACAAAACACAGTCAAATGTTAAAGGTGTTATTGGTTTATAAATGATGACACTCAGTACTTAAATTAAATATATATATTTATTGGCTTACTCGACTGGTGTAAGTATCGGAGTCGCGGTCGTCGGCCAAGCGGTCGAGGTGTCTGTTGAAAGAGTCGCGGGAGTAGTCGCTGAATTTGTTGAGATGAGTGTTGCGTTTGGTCTCTCTGTCCAGTGTATTGTGACCGTAGCGATCTGGTGGGCGGTTCGTTGGCTCCAGACTTTATAATAAGGCATTGTGCATGAAAATGTTATGGCTAATATACGTTTCTTAACGAACTGACAGTTTTAACAGGCTAGTTACTTTGTCTTTGAAACTTAGGTAGAAGTCTTTTATATATTAAACTAGAATACTAGCGCACTTTCTTATTATTTAAAAAAAATATCTAATATTATCTTGATAGTTTTTTTAATCTGTAATCGATGTTCATAATTTTATTTATATTTTGCTGAGCGATACTTTTAAGATAAGGTACAAGGAAGCAGTTTTTACGTGTATTTACCAAAAAATGTTACATTAAAGCAATTATAACCATTTTTGAATTTGTGGTATAGTTTTCATTTGATACTCAGTAAAATAACTACAAAAAAATATATTTTAACTTTCTGCTTTTCTTTCTCAACTCAAACCCAATATCTAAAAGTCATCACTCGATTTTTAAAGTTCACACAACACCTGTTTTAGGCCACCGCTTACTATATATAACTGTTCCTTTCAGGTGTTAACGTCAAATGATCTAAAAAAAGACTGTTATAGACAAACAGATGAACACCGGGGTGATCCCATAGTGTTTCTCTCTTCCAATTTTGGAAATAAACACTAAAAACAATTAAAATTACAATCAATCGTAAACAATGTTCGAATATCATTGAAAAATATACCTACAAGTTATTGACTTTTAAATTCCAGTAGTGGGGATGAACTAGAGGAAGAAAGGCTATTGGATTATAACGTCATAAATGCGTAATATCACTGCCCACCGCTAAGAGTGACAGATATAGAGCTCATCTTTACTACTTTAGTTTAAAAATATCTTAAAATATCTTTTAAAAATATCTACATTGTCCAATGAAATTCAATTATTGTTTCACAGTTGTGTTCGTAATAATCTAACCAATTTTTTATTTAGATTATACCTAGTTTAAGGAACGCCCAAATAGCTTATTTTCTTTCTAATGCATTTCAAAAGCTGGTTTTTAGGACTACTTACCTATTAGCACTAAGCATATTTCGGGTTTTCTCTATGCCATCCCATGAATCTCTGCTTTCGTGATACGACTTCCCGCCAGGATCGCCGGTGCCTATTTCATTATAAAGTAAATGAAATACTTGGTTAGGTTTGGTAAATAAATCGTAAATATAATATAAGTATTTACGTTTTGAAGAAATATTAAAATTAAAACATATATAGGCATATCATTGACAAATATTACCTATCTATTATAGTACAGTATACGTCTTTGATTTCAAAATCATTGCCTTTTGAGCTTATAAATAGGTATGTCTGTTTATAAATTATTAAAATACAATCAAAATATTTTAAATTTTCGTTTGTCTGTTTGTTCCAAGTACTTTATATAGTCACAGACAAACCAATCTGAATAGGAATTTCGAAACAAAATATGTGTAGGGAGTGACCAGGGATTCTTCAGTTAATCCACAAAACCTCTTAATATTGAATGAAATTGAGATTATAAAACAATTTATCAAATTCACGTGAATAGATTAGATTACGATTTGTAGTTTTTTCAGTTCTAGGTAAAAGATTATTTTAGTTAAACAGTTTTAAATCTAAGTTGTATTATATTTCATTGCGGCTTTAATTTCATAACTTAGAAAATAAAAAGTAGAGATAATAACATACTGGGGCTTCCAAGTCTTTTAGTCCGATCAGCCTCCAGTGACGATAAAGGGCTTCCTTGGTCGAGATTATCTTGAGAACCACTGTATGAACTGTACATCTTGTAATTTGAGCGTTTTTCAACTACGCGTTTCGTTGTTCCTACTGGACTGTAACGTTCCGTCGGACTGCTTACTCTGGATTCAAAATTAAAACCTTAATCCGGGTAAAATATACGCTTCAGCTGACAGTCGAGTAAAAACGATATGGGAAAAATTTGATTTATTTTATCCTCAATTGAGAAATGATTGAAAAGTGATTTATAACTCGTTGAAAATAATAGCGAAATATACGAGTTGGCTTAAGTTCTAAGCGTAAAATGTATATAATTTATATACATTCATATATAAAGTGCAGCGAAAAGTTTGGACATATTATGATGTTCAAGCAGGGGAATATTTTACGTACCTATTAATTGGGCTCGCCGTTCTATTCAAAGGGCTGTCTTTCCTCGCCAGTGGACTCGTTGTTCGCCCGATTGGACTAGTTGCCCTGTATGGACTGCTCGCTCTGTAAGGACTACTAGCTCTATTTATGTCGAGTTTAGAACCGTTTCCCAAATATTTTGTAGTTATTGGACTTCCTGTTCTATTTCTGGGACTCTCTGAATCGTATCGTGTACCGAAAGTTTCCTTTTTATTAGCTTTTGAAGAATATGTAGAATCTGTAACGTCGTAACTTCGTTCTTTGAGGTCTGAACCGTAAGACTTATAATAGTCAGTGGAGTCGCGTCTCTCTTCACGACGATCGAAATAGCTCGAGTTATGTTTCGTTGTATTGGATTCGTATACATTGTAGTGATTAAGTGGACTTTCTGATCGTCTAGTAACTGAAATAAAAAGTTTTATTTGTTTGCAGTATAAATACACTACAGTCATTCCTAACGAACATAAGTGTCATTTGTTTCATTAAATTTATTTCAGAAAATATCTAAGCGATTTTCTTGGAACATGTGTTATTTTTGTAGTTAGCAACAATTTTATTTTAAGTAAATCAGAATAAAATTGTGATCATAGGCTAATTTCTACCTGGACTCGATATTCTTGCGTATGAAGGGCTGGCGCTGTCACGGGGCGGTTTCTTAGATCGCGACCCCACTCTAAATATGTGTGGTGAGCCATGGACGTCGTAACCGTTGAAGTAAATATACAGCTACAAATTATAAACCAATAAGGCGTTAAATTTTGTATAAAAGCTTTTTTTGTAGGTACACACATTCACATTGCTACTCACTCTATGTTTTCCAGGTGCTTTAGGCATGAAAGTAGCGCGATATTTGGTTGCAGAAAGTTTTTCTAGAGCGCACATAACACTTCTTTTGTCGTGTACTATGTCTAACTGAAGATCACCCTTGGCTCCACACCCACTGGTGTCTAATTCAAACGAATGAGGTTTTAAAGGTTCGGCTCCTTCTAGAGCTCCTGGGCTAAGACGAACTCCGGCTGGATCGAAAACTTCACAAGTGAACGGTCCACCCTGAAATAAATGATCTTTTACAATGCAATACATAAAATTGATGAAATGAGACACTTGCCGCCTTCATCTGCGGGAATATAAAAAAGTAATTTATGATATTGATCTGGAAATAACGCCAAGCTTGAGGCTATCTCCAAACCAATATCGAAATCAGATCAGTGGTTTAGCCGTGACAACGTAACAGACAGACACTTACAGACACTTTTGCAGTTATAATATTCGTACAAATAGTATAAATATACATTATACATACATTTTATTTATAATAAATATAGTATATTATCAGACATTCATAAATTGGGAAAAATAATTGCAGAAACATAATCAAACGAAATAGCTTTTAAATATCATAATAATGCTGTTCTCACGTGACAAAATATATAACAAGTATATAACACACACAATACACTCACACATGTATGTATACACGAACATATTCAAATACACACAACATAAAACAAAAGTATTTATTTTTATTTATAATTATTCTTGCTTACATACCAACATTATTGTACATTAAATTTTATGTATATGTGTATATTGTTTACTAGCTTTGCCTCACAGCTTCACCCGCGTTAAATTAGGTATTTTTCTGTTTTAAAAAATATTCTAGATTACACTGAAAAGTCCTCAACCAGCCAATGAAAGTCTCGTCAAAATCGATTCAGCCGTTTCGAGATTAGTCCGGACAAACAGACATACAGACAGACAGGCAACAATTTATAAAAGCGTATTTGGGTTTTGGTTACGTGCAAATATCATATAAACTGAAGAAGAAACCTCTATTTCAAAATCACAGACATACACTTTAATTTTATTTGTATGTATAGATGGGAAGTAACTGATTACTTTCAACACAGGGTACCATAGTGTGAGAGTCACCTTTTCTTGTCTTAAAAGTAAAAAGTAATGTTAACGCACTAAAGTTTTAAATATTTTAAGAAATAAATAAATGACAAAATCAAAAGATTTCTGGAGGCGATTGTCTAGTTCTCTAGTTACCTGTCACTTATCATTACCGCTTTGCTTATCTGATATTTATTGCCAAAAGTCGTGTCAACATACCTACACACGTTTGCTTTTGTCACATATTGACGCTTGTCCACATAAAGGGAATGAAGTACAAAGAAGCTATTTTTTGAAATTCAAGCCCTAAGGGTTTGAAGAGGCGTCAATGTTAGAATGGAAAAAGGCTTCTTATTGCCTGAAAATTATTAAATTATTGATCAAATATTTTCGATATAAATAAGAGGGAATATTCAAATCGAGGCCATCGTTTCTTTAATTATTTTATAAATATTTAAAGTGTGCCATATTTTAAGGTCATATGTTGATACGTTACACAGTCTCTAAGAAAATCAACTGTGACAAACGGAGTTCAATTATTACTTTTAAGAAAAGGAACCCTAAAAAGCGGTGTCAAATTTAGTATAAAACATAAATATAAGTCTGTGATTTCGAGATAAAGCTTGGTTTAAATTTTTGCGTCTGTCTGTTTGCCCGGGCAACATTGTCTGAAATGGCTGAACCGATTTTGACGCAACTTTTATTGACAGATAGACAACTTTTCAGTGAGTTTTCTAGGTTACTTTTTAACCTGGCGAAATACCGGTGAAACCACGGGGCATAGCTAGACAATAAATTCGATATTTACCTGGATGTGTTCTCCCTTATATGTGATAGCAATAGTCCAAGTTCCAGCTTCGTCCGGCTGGAAGGTGGCGCTGGAGGCGGTGGTGCCCGGGGCGGACGGCGGGGGGTGGCGTGGCTCCAGGGGCACCGCACGTCCGCTGGGCGAATGTGCTGTTACATCTATGTCTTCTCTCCTTGGAGCTCCTAATGAATTAAAAGCTTATGGTAAAATATATTGCGTATACAGGGTTAATTTAAAATACTAATAACCTCTTAGTATTTTCTAGTAAACATTATCCACAATAACTTTTGTTCTACGACTTAAAAATTCATGTTTTTTCTTTCATACAAATATAAAAATACATTAAATGTGTCTGAAAAAGGCACCTACTGTACCCGGCTGCTAAAGTGGCACACGCACAGCGCGGCGCTGAGGCCCGGTGCACTTGCACTGTACCATTGGAATACGTACACAGAGTAAATACGTTTCAGACTGTACTACAAAACTTAACAAATATTTTTTGACAACCGTATTAAGTTTTGAAAAAGTCGCAGAACAAAAGTTGTTAGGTATGATGACAGGAATTTTGCACTAAGAGGTTATTAGTATTTTTCAGTTAACCCTGTATAGTCTTAGAACAATAACACATAAAAACTGTTTAGGCGCACGAAATTGAAGTAATTTATTTGGAGCTTTAAATGGCTCCGTTTTCTAGGCAGACATTTGTCGATTGCATCTTGAAATAAAATTAAAAAAATGGCTGTCCATGCAGTGAAATAGTGTTATAACATAACTTATCAATGAAACGGAAAGATATTCTAATATTGTATTCCACTATTAAACACAACGTTTTATTCGATATTTTTAAGCTTACTTTTATTTTATTTTATTTTAATAATGTTTAAGAGAAACTCACAGCCAATCATAAAGGCCAATTATGAGTTCCTACAGTTACGCTCACATTCGTAGATTTTTTGCTCGTTTTTAGAATTTTGTAGTCAAAATAATAAAAATCTCGTTACATCTGTCCTCCATCTGTCTACCGATCTGTCTGTCCATGTGTCTGTTCGTCAGTCTATCCATCCAGCGTCTGTCCGTCCGTACGTCACAACCGATTTATTTCTTCATCTATAAACTTACCGAGCTGAAATTAATACAAAGCCCTTTTTGTAAAAAAAAAGAAATATATACATACATATCTTCATGCTGTATCCCTAACGGGCTAGTCAGAGAGGACAGAGCGCCAAGCATCACGGTCCTTACGTTCTTCTTTCGCTTCTTCAAATCTCATATATTCTTTCTCTTTCATCAAAAAACAAAAAGAAACATAAAATTGGTAACCGGATTACCGGGTATTTTGTACCTATTTTTTTAATGTAACTTAGTTGCTTTGTTCGAAGTACCTGTAGAACCTTAACAATGAAAACAAGATGTAGTTTAATTGAAGAAAAATGATTAGGACTGTATTATATAGGATACTTTTTTTTTGAAGAACGAGAAACGTATTGCGGTTGGTAATATGCATTATATAGGATACTTTTTTACATTAAAGAAAAGTTCTACAATAAACATTTTGAGGTTGGTAGTACGGAATACTGACTGCGACAGTATGACTTGCACTTAGCCGGTTTTTAAAATGTTGAATTAATAGTTACCTGTAGCACTGACTAGTACTTCCACAATACTGCCAACAGCACAAGGCGCCATGCCTGGCGGTGGTACAGTAACTAATCTAGGTAATACTCTAAAGAAATATCTTCCATCAACCCTGTAAACAAACGAATGAATGACAGTAATTGTTTCACAAAGTTCGACAAGGTCATATGGACAATTAAATTGTTATACGCAGTAAATTGTTTTTCATTGCAAAAAAAAGTAATTGCAGCAATTATAAACAAATTATTCAGTAATTTAAAGACGTACCTGATATCATCAACGGTAAGGACGATCTCGTGCATGCCAGCATGTTCTGGTATGAATTCGCCGGCACCACGTGAGTCGAGTTTTAACCTCGACTCTTGTTCTAACGGATTGACAATAGACGCTTTCACATCTGATACAGATAATTCATTTGATATGCTTTCAACTTTGATATAAGTCTGAAAATGAAGACAGATTTGTAAACATAGGGCTGGTAGAGAAATAAATACATGAGTTGCACATGACATAACATAATATTACTCATCAGGTATGATGAGTGATTTCAACTTACTGGCTACAAAAAGAGTTAATGAGTCAGATGACTAGTGACAACTGTGTCGGTAACATATCAACAAAGTGTTTAACAATAGGTCCTGAATTCTTCTTGTGGTTAGGTTATTTTAAATAAGTTTACTAAGTTTGGATCTGAATGTGGTTCTGATAGGCTCAAGTGCTCCTTGTTGTGTGCCCGGAGATAAACGTAGGTTAAATGTAGACTTTTTTCAAAAACAATATTTAAACTATGTACATGTACATGTAATCTAATCTAATCCGGGAAAGCCACGAAAAAATTTTCCGCGCAGACGAAGTCGCGGATACAGCTAGTACGTATATATTTCTGTTCACACAATTTTATGATGAAAAACCGCGAAATAATTTCTCTATGTTCCTTAATAGAATTTGAAAATAGAATGAAAGGCACTTTTCACAACAAAGTTGACAATACAAAATTATACATTTTTGACGATCCGAAAAAACGATATAAAAATTTAAGTTTTTAGCATGGATCACGGAATCATGGAACGTTTATCGCAATAGAAATATAGCGTGAATATATAAAAGTCCATACATTTCGCTGTATCCCTAACGGGGTATAGTTAGTTGTACGTATGTATTTAGCTAAAAATTAAATTTTTATGATTTTAGGTACACGGGTGTTATCATAACTTCCAATCCCATAATTTTGTAATAGGTCAATTTTATTTTGAAGGTGCGAAATGTTGATTAAATAAGACTCATTTTTACCGGTTCCCCAACTCTTCCAGACGTAGAATCGAGTGCAACTCGTAACATATCGTGTACAGGAGGCCTTGGAGGTACATTACGGAATTGACTGGCCCAAGCCATTACACCCAAATGTTCAACATCATTTTGACTCATATCACGAGCCGATAATACTGGTTGGACTCCTATGTATAAAGAAAAAATTTAATAAGATAAACTGGCTGGTAAGAAAAAAAATGCCAATATAAAATATAATGAAATAAATACTTCCTGAACATGGTAGGTGTATAAATGGTACTCCTCGTACAGTTTTTTTATATCAGAAGGGACAAACCAGCGAGCGTGTCACCTGATGGAAAGTGATCACCGCCGCCCACGGACACCCGCAACGTCATTATTTATTTTCTATCAAGTCCCAAGAAATTAATTTTAAGTTAAATCTCTATCTTTATTTCACTATATTTTATAAACAAAATTAATAGATATAAAAATTAATAAAGAATCATTTCTTTCTTCGATTTCTTTCCGCGTACTTTGTAACTCTGAATTTATGTACCCCACAATTTCTAACATTCTATGTATAAACCATGTTAGCATATAATACATACAGTGATTAAACACGTATACATGTACATTTTTCATATTACTGTCGCACGGTTAAAGAGTAATGCCATTACAAACCAATTTTTTTTGCTGCATCAATAGCTTGTTGGTTATTTTCCTCCCACCTAGCTGGGTCCCTTCGCAGCCGACTCGATGGAGGCGCTGGTCCTCCCATAGAACGAACTAGTTCGTTCGCTACACGACCATCGTTCCAATCCGTCTGAAGTGAATAAAAATATTGAATATATTTTAATACAGATACTAATTAGAAAGGAAATTTCGTTAGTCTTAAATACTGCCTGATTTAATAATTGTAGTATGTCTTATGTATGTAAAATATATTGTAATATATACATACATATACTTATGTGCGTCTAAATATATACCATCTGTAATATTTTAGGTGTATTAAGTGTAATGGTGTCTAGGTGTTTAATACGATTACTGAGGCTAAGTAATAATGCACACGGTCAACTTTCGGATGGGCGATCTTGTGACATCCATAAGTCCATAACAAACATCTCTATAAACATTTCTAAGTTGAAATTTTGGCAAGATGTATGGCATGTTAGTAAACTAGGGGTCGAGTTCTACAATTTGCATTGACTGAGCAATTAAAAATCGAAACCATAGATACTATAACATTAACTAGAGCGATTCCATCAAACATAGCTATGAACATTCTTGAAAAGTGCAGTTTTCAAACGAAAGTAACCCATTCGAATCGTTGATTCGTTCAAAAGTTACGACGTGAAAGACAGATAACGGTGTCATACACACCTCTTTTTTGTTCGAGGATTAAAGATGAAAATTACTATGACACTTTAAACTCATCTGAAAACATATTTTTACAATGGGGACATGGAACGTCTAGATATTATATGTATTACATATATATAAGTATTATACATATTCTTCGTAACCATATAATATCCAGCCATATTTTATATCAGAGAATAGAAGTTACGCAAATAGGCCTCTAATCAGAGGCCTAGTAGGCCGTTCATAAGACCATCGACCTGACTTAACGACCGCCGACATATATCCTAGTTATATTTGGTATCTAATGCCTTAACATGTTGTGTTTTGAAGTACGACAAACTTAATATGCCACTATGTCTACCATCCAGCAGGTAACGTGCACAATATTACTTAACCTCATTAAACAATAATGTCATATATAGAAGTGTAACCATAGCTACTACCACTCTATGTGCACTACGACGTTAGCAAAACTAGAAAAGTTATTTAATCTGGCTAACATCGAAATAAATATCGAAAAATGTTATCGCACAAATAATTTAGACGCAATTAAGTTATAGATTATAACCCAACTATTTAGTGGTCTATGTTTTGATTTACAAAGGAATAAAATTTTAGTTATTCTGGGTAGAGTTGAGAGTTGATTCAACGGTCAAGCATTGGTCAACGAATTAACAGTCGAAAACCATAAAAAAACTTTTAAATATCAATGGAAATGTACACAGTACGTATGTAATTCTATTCTTCATTCGTCAACAAGTTGATCTGTTAACAAAGTTGTTAAAAGAATTAAGCTGTTATAAATTTGCTTGATGATTTAAAATAAGCGTTTTCACTTTGTTGACGCTAAAAACATCTACAACCTTTAATTTCATAAGTATAAGTATGTATATACTAAAGTACATGAAACGTAATGTCCATACCGTAAAATTAGTTATTGCCCTTTCCAGTCGTGAGTTCACCCAATCTAAAGTTGCCCTGTAACCAGGAGAGCCTGGTTTCATGAAATACGACAGATACGTCATGCCGGAAAGTTCATCCAGCCACGGTGAAGCCAAATACTCAGGTTCTAATACCATTGGCACATCAAACTCCCTATGCGCCAATTTCATCGCTCGTTTGCAATTCTCAACAGCCTCATGCCGATCTGTTACATGATAAATATATGTATTATGTACCTACGATAATTGTAATATTTTCTTCACGATATTGGAGCAACAACAAAAGAGATCCAAGAAAATACACAAAGTGAAAACATTTCTATGAAATTTTGGGAGAAAACAAACATCAAAGCATTTTTTACTTTTTTATGTTTTTTTATATGAACGTTTTATTTGTCTGCGGAAAATTGAATATTTATACTTTCAAAATAATGTACAATGTAAGTGGACTGACTGAGTTCTCTCCAATGCGAGAAAATGCCTGGCTTGCAGCAATCGAGGAGCGCTGAGAGGAGAACACCGCTGTTCCAATCGGTTGTCAAGTTTGTGACTCGGCATTCGGGCAGCGCCGCTTGTAGCCACGATAACATCAGCTTCCTGAAATAAAATATTAATACGACGATCGTTTAACTTTTTCACTTGATGTAGCTTCTATTATGATTATATTATGAAGTTAAAAATTATAATTCTATATACTGTTAGCCGCAGCAGATATACAATTTTGTAAGTTTTCGTGTACATCTGTGTAATATTATACACACTAAATATAATATAAACATATTAATACTATATCTCACTGTTGTTACGTATTTTTACTATATAATGAGCAATACCTACAGGAATAATTTACTATTTGTGAGCCCAAATACACTAAGAAATGTTACTCTAACGTAACTGTTGTACCTTGAAGCTCTGTTCACCCCGAAAGGGAAGTGGCGTAAATATATGTAAGTGGATATTAATTTGAGATTCGCGGTTACTAGCCATAATATTTAAAAAATATTCAAATAATATAAATAATATTTATTAAATATGTTATTGAAAATATGTAATCACCCATTTATTTATTTAGATACACGCAATCCATTAAATTCATGTCTATTTTCGTACTATAATTTAAAAACAATATATCTTGAAATGAACATTTCAAGTTTCGTTCATGGTTTTGAACATCTGAATAAAATATGACAATCCTTGTTAAAAGAAATAAGTTAAAAATCAACAAAATAAACTAACGTAGTCGTGTAAAATTGAACAATTCACTAAAAACTTTGTGTTTCGCAACACGGGGACAATAAGGCAAGTTGTCTGCGTTATGTGTTTTATACTTAGTGTACTTAAATATAAAAGCAGCACATGAAGCCGGCAGTATTTTCTGCAGTGCTGTCTGCACAGGAATGTCACGCTAATTGCTCACATTGCGCTAAGAAACACTTTTAAGTTACTTAGATTAGTAACGGTTGTTTATAGGTTGGTACTCCTGTTTTTAATTTGTGTGTAGTTTGAAGTCTGGTTGCGTAGACATTAATATAAAATAATTTATTATAAGTAAGTTATTTTGTTTATACCTTGGTGGGAATTTGCTTCTTCCGATTTGATAACGAACGATAAGTGACCAAATTAAGCCCAATATTAATTTGAGATTTCCATTCACGATATCAGTGTTACCTGCAAAAACATTAAAAAAAACATTAAATTAATTTCTTCTTCTTTATTTTTGGTCGAGATAACAAATAGTCACACTGTTTAATTAAAACTACACATACATGAATTACTTTATCTTATTTCAGCTCTGTAATTAATATTCCGTCTCTCTGTGTGTCTAATTTATTATTAAAAACATTCCTGCCTACACTTCATTTAGAAGATTTTTTGCGTATTACAAAAAAAAATAGGAACTAATTTTGTCTCCGAACAGTTGTTAAAACAATGCTTTCAATAACATAAGCTGAGCGTTTTCGTACGTATTATAGTGTAAAATTAAAAAGGCATACTATTATTAAAGTCTATAAGAAAGAATTTCGTGTGTCCTCTGAAACTTTTAGTAGTAATCTTCTATAGCATACGAATATACTCGGTATGTACTTTACTGTACTTATGCTAATTTGTAAGATTTATGTCTGCTGTTTAAATTGATTTGGATTAATATAGAATACCTGATTCTCAAACTTTAACTAACATTTAAATGAAATTAATTATTTAAATTAATTACGAAACTGTGTATCTTAAGTAGTATTTATTATTTATGTATGATCGCAATATAAATTCAACTATCTATATATATACATACAAACATACTATACGCCTTACCAATGTTAACGAGTTTGACTCCGTCGTCTTCTATTGCTTGTAGGGCGGTGGTAACATTTTCCAGTTTATGGTGTTGGTTACTTGGGTTTGGACTCCAGCCTTTTAATCTGCGTCCCTGTAGAGCTTCGACTAAAGCACAGAGTACTGTACCATCGCGTAAGTCTTCCACCAAATCCACAACCTAAATAGTAAATTGATATTTTGTATGGTATATATTTAGGGATAACCAATAATAAAATACAATCATAAATACAGAATGAATTATTTATGAGCATTTATTTTCGATCTAAAATGCGGTATATCTTATTCTCGTAATATATTTATATTTAAAAAACAATCTAGTCATCGTAGACGTAATTATTTCCTTTGGATTATTTTTAATGATAAGATTTAAATTAAATCGGAAGGATTTACGAAAAAAGTGTAGAAATACTTTATTGAAGCGATAACATAGGTTTATTAAATATCTTCAATAGAAAATAATAAATATGTCTTATCAATATGATTAAGTAAACAAAAATACGTTTATAATCGTAATTAGGCACACATTAGCTAATCACGGTATCAATTTATTTCATTCTCTAGTTATTAAATATCTATACTTGGGTTACAGAATTAGTTCCGACATTAAAATAATTATATTAAGTCATATAAAAACTAGTAATCCTAGACTGCATACAAGCGAACTGTAACAATTACATACTAATTGAATTCATTTATTTGACCTACTGGCTTACTTAATAGTGAATAATTCTAGTTATCTTATTATAACATTTCAATGACATTAAAGTCACTAAGTGGTCACTTAATTACCTTTATATCCATCGGTTTAAGGGTTTCATTGACCCAGTTCCTAAAGGTGTTCGCCTGAATTTCAACCCAAAGGTCTTCGTGACCTTTAATGGCCATTCCTTTGGCCGCGGTGCCTTCCGGACTGCGTGCTGCCAAACCGGCCTGTGTGATTCGCCCGCCCGACCCCTCGGCTGAATGGGCTCGCGCCCCCTGGTGCGTTACTCTAACGCCTTCCATGATGAACTATTCGTCACTCACTAACACAATAACTCACTAGTGTCGCAGTTATCACTTTTATTTTCTTCGGCTTCCACATCGTTGTCATCTGGAATTTAAAAGAAAATTTCGAAATTGCAATTTTTCTATTAATAAAGAAAACCTCGCAGGCATTCTGTGAAAAACCATAAAAGCAAATTAATTACTGAAAGAGATGTGACCAAGACATTTTGCGGCGCGAACGGCCAATAAACCCAGTGATAATTGTATCCATCCATTGAGACGTATTGCTGTTAGCGAAGATTAGTTCAAATGGCCTGGTTCATTTTTAGTTGCTGTGACCTCCGCGGTAACGCGCTGCTCGTGATGCTCATCAATGTCATTGTATAGTGGAGAGTTTCGAGCAGATTGATGACGTATTGTCGCTTTGGCTTTGATTGATGACACTTTCCTACTTTTATGAGACTGTATTGTCATTCACATGAAATCTTAAGCTACAGGATAATTCTGTGTAATATGTTGGAGTTTATGCGTTGATTATTCGTTTGTGAATAAGTAATTTCCACTGGACCAGTACAGTGGAAAACTGTATTTAATTGTGAGTGCAATGTATAAAACATTGGAGCAGTTAATTAAAACGTTTCGCTTAATATAGCGTTACTGAAATGTTATTTAAATTTAATTGCTATTGGCTACAGACTGTATCATATGTACTTTTTCTGCTTTAAGTTAATAATGACTTAGCTATCGTATAAGTGTACGTACGTATATCCTAGAAGGTATGCAATGCAATTCAGTCCTGCGCAAAAAGTGTTTTTAAATTTTCTTTTAGTAAAGTCTGAGTTAGCGATGTCTGGAGTTTAGATTGCAACTCTCATCCTTCGTCTGACGTATGTTAATGAGAAGCGCGTTGCAGGCTTCAAGGGGTGTGTGAAGACGCGACGTAGTGATGGTACCTATTTACATTTATGATTTAGAATTTCTAGATGTATTACTTGATAACTTTAGAGATATTTAACTATAGAGACGTACAAGGGCTGCTATTTATGTATCCGGAACTGGCCAGTTACAGAACAATATTAAAAAAGTAATTACAATATTTAAAAATGGAACTCTTTGGCTGAAGAATACAATTTGTTTCATGTAGCTGTCATTTGTATATCCATTGTGGCGTCATTTTGAAAATTGCAAGTCTTTATCACCATGGATTTAAGTCGTGACAATTTTCGTGCTATGATTTATTACGATTTTCGACGAGGGCTAACTCAAAAACAGTGCATCGATCAACTCAGTTCAACTTTTGGGGACGAAGCACCATCGAAAACTACTGTGTATCACTGGTTTAGTGAGTTTAATCGTGGACGGTCTGTGCTCACGGACGAAGTTAAAGAAGGTCGCCCTATTTCGGTTGTTGTACCTCAAAATATTGATGCTGTGCGGAAACTAATAATGCAAGATCGTCATGTTACATATCGCGAAATAGAGGCGTCTCTGGGCATAAGAATGACGAGTATATATAAAATATTACACGAACATTTAGCTGTAAAAAAAATTTGTTCACGTTGGATTCCGCACAACCTGAGAATTGACCAAAAACGGGCTCGTGTCGATTGGTGTGAAAAAATGTTACAAAAGTACAATCAGGGTGCGTCAAAAGCTGTCCATAATATCTACACAGGTGAAGAATCTTGGATATATGCATATGATCCTGAAACTAAACAACAATCACCGGTTTGGGTGTTCCAAGATGAGCCGAACCCAACAAAAGCCATTCGTTGAAAAAGCACTTTGAAGCAAATGGTCGCTTGTTTTTTTGGTATAAATGGACATGTAGCTTCAGTGCCACTAGAGGATCGTAAAACGGTTAATTCTGAATGGTACACGACCATTTGTTTGCCAGAAGTTTTTGAAGAAATAAGAAAGAACAACCGACATCGCAGAATCCTTCTTCATCATGACAATGCTAGCTGCCACACATCGGCCGAAATAACTCGGTATTTGGAAGATCAAAAGATCGAATTAACGGGTCATCTGCCGTATAGCCCCGACTTGGCTCCCAACGACTTCTATTTATTCCCAACCGTGAAGAATAAATTACGTGGTCAACGTTTTTCGAGCCGTGAAGAGGCTGTTGATGCGTTCAAAATGCACGTTTTGGAGATACCTCAATCCGAATGGAAAAAGTGCTACGAAAATTAGTTCCAACGCATGCAAAAGTGCATCAATCATCATGGTGAATATTTTGAAAAGCAATGAAACTATAATAAATGCTATATGTTCGATTCACTTTGTTATTCCGGATACATAAATAGCAGCCCTCGTAACATAAGTAATGAAACACAATGTTATAGTTTATTTTATATTTGCATGCATACACCAAGTTAATAAAAGTGAAATTGTGTGGATACTAATACTTATAAAGTTACATCGCAAGCTACCTTTGCATTTAGCGGCTATGTGGGCAGGTCGTGAAAGGGCATGTTCTCCTCCTGTGAGGTCGTAATGGTCTAGAACGAGGATGCCGAGCGGGAGCGGATGACAGACAGGGTCACAGCCGTTCGGAGCGACAGCTCAGTTTGTCCATCGAACCCAACTAGGACGACAGAGCGCGTATAGACCGCGCTGTCGTAGCACTGCGAATCTGCTGGGGGATGGCTATTGTCCCATATCCCCGAGAACTGCTTCAGCATAGCCTGAGAGTAGCTCTAGTGCGTTCTGTACGAGATCATGGAATCTCTAGACAACGTGCAGAGAACAACCACCCCGGAACCTCTTGACAACATGCAGAGAACAACTACCGCAGGAGTATTACTGGGTAAAAGCATCACGTAACCCAGTTTCACCCCCAGGGGATTGAATACCTGTGTTCAAGTTTTTCCCGCGGTACCAAGAAAAGAGTTTCAGATGTTACGACCACCCAGAAACACTTTGGCTCCACAATGTTAGTATAAGCACTATGAAAATAAATGATAGTAAAATAAATATAATTATGTATATGTTATATTTTGCAAATTTGTAGGTTTAGCTTTTTATTTCTTAAGTTTATAAATTTTTGTTTACTTATAATTTAATAATTTTTAAATAACAAATCTATATCAAATAAAATTATATGTGTATGTATGTCATGTAATCGTTAGTTTCTTTATATTTCCATACACGGGTATTGCACATTTGCGACAGAGACCATAATTATTGTTTGAAACTAAAAATTAGATGTTATAAATAATAATGTGTGAGGAGAGTGATGAGATTTGAGGAGGCGAAAGAAGTATGTAAGGACCGCAACACTTGGCGCTCCGTCCTCCCTGACTACCCTGTTACAGATACAGTATGAAGATATGTACTCGTATGTATAAATAATAATTACTAGATAAAGTAATTCATTGTTATTTATTTAATGAGCTGCACGATATAATATAATATAATATCTAGCCATGATGTGTAATCGCTATTACATCACTTTGTATAACATATAATAAAAAGTTAATTGTTAAAATGAATATTGCTAAATAAATTGCATCCATGCTGATCTGGCAAAGAAAGAAGAATACATAATGTGCTGTTTCCTTGCCGTGCAAGTCGTAAAAGACGTTTTAAGGGTTGGTGACTTAGCTACGTAAGGGCTTATTATAAGAAATACATATAGACGACGAGCTAGCAATCCGACGCTATCTACTTCTACTTTACCGTCTATAAGTTAAAATACTTATATTCATTTAGTTTTGTCTAGGATTAATTTTTTGTGCCTTGATGCTCTTTCCGCACCAAAAGGGAATTCGCATGAACAAATAAATGTTGTATCAAAAGGAAGTAACAACTTATATATAAGTGTATATATAATATTTATGTATAATATTTTCCTAAATCGTAGTACTTCTAGACTGATTATCCGCGTAGATATCTAAAACGATATGGATATTTCTCCTTACTTCTTTCTTTAAATCTAGCCACGCACTAATTAATAACAGGGTTTGAGAGTTAGCGTGCAGACTCGAGGTCAATGAACTGTTGATTTTTATCGTCATATAAAATTCTCAAAATGTAGTCTTTACTTACAACTGAAACCAGTTTTTACTTTAAAAATATAACAATACTACTTTACTCGTCCAAGAAAGCACAGGATTGTGAAATATGATTTTTTTATTTAAGACATTTTATGTAAGTTCATATTTTTCAAGAACTCGATCCTTTACTAAAATTAATTGACTTTGAAGAAAAAAAAATTATAATATCTTCTAATATCTTAGTATATATTTATATTCATCCAGCGGCTATACGATTACCGTAATGATTATATTTGTTCGTCTATTTTTATATTGTAAAATAATTTAAGTTTAAAAAAATAAATAAAATAAAATAGTGGTAAAACCTAAAATAAAATTATTCGTCCAATTACCGGATAAATAGATTCAGCAAAACTATGATATTTACTGCAGAATCGAATAAATGTGAATCGATTATTTTAGTCGGATAAATAAAAATGTTTTTATTCATTCGGCTGCTGAAAATTAAAATAAAATTATTAGTCCGGTTACTGAACAAATAGATTTAGCCTATATTTTATCACATAGAACATACACTTAGAAGGTTGCGTGATAGCGTGGGTAGGACCACGTTTAAATCGGTCCGCCAATACATATTTATGTAAATAATATTGTTTTATTATAGAGACTAGGTTGTGGGCAGTGTGTTTGCTACTACAACCAACTCCAGCTGATGTGGCATCATTTCTATTTTTGTCGATATTTTATTATGTCATTGTTAACACGTACCTATCATCTAATGATTGAGCAAATACATCACAGGTTTACTTACATTTGTCCTCAGCGTCTAGAGTATAAACTAGTAGAATTTATGTTGAAGATTTAATTACTCATAGTATGAGGTAAACCGGTTTTTTATTTAAATAAACAACATTGATTCATCTCCTAAGAAGTTGGTGCTATTCATCACAGTCACAAAAGCCTTTTATACAGCGTGCTCGGTATCACTTACAGATTGCAGTACATATAAATTATGTATATGTATGTATCTACGTATATAAACTGTGTTGTCACCTAAATAATGTCGATTCGAAACTACCTCGTAAATATGAACAATGATAAAATTTTATTCCAAAATACATAATTTCTCGCTTTTTTGTATTCAGAGGAGACAAAACATCTAGGTGCAACAAAAATACAACTTGATATACCTATTCTACCAATAATTATCAAAACGGAACCAGATAATAATCACCATCATCGAAATTATTTCTTTACCGAAGTAGTGAAAACAAAATCACAATCCGTGATTGAATGCGTACTTATTCACTTATAATTTCTAAACTTCTAAGTAAATTTAAAGCGAATTTCATCATCATTTAGAACGTTTAGCGAAGAAGCTGTTTATGTACAACACATTCACATTTATTCTGCACAAATAGAGAAACATAGACGTTTAGTAATCAAGTTCCCGGGGCGGGTCGTCTATATATTATGTACATAAATCCTATTCTCTTGTATTTTTTTATTACATTTTATTTACATAAAATTAAAAAATCTATTTAGGTATACTTTATTAATACCTATGCATATGAGACCAAGAGACAAATGATTGCATGACCACTGAACGTCATCTTAAAATAGATTCATCGTTTCCAATTCCTTAGAGTACCTACTAAAAGGACAAAATTGCCTTTATAAGTATTTTATTAGTCGCCTGCTGTCTGCTACCGAAGCACAAAACGATTTTTTTATTCCTATTACATAAGCAGTTTGATTGAATTCTTGAAGTGACGACTGTAACTGACACCTACGTAAATTCACGTTTAATTAGGTAGTAGGCCTGTGACGAATATTCGGCAAATATTCATTGTATAGCATAATTTTATTACTCAAAACAACTCATTTTTGTTACTCAAATTATCGATTACTTAGTTGATGACTGACAAACATGGAAATGTCAAATTTTATGGTGCAATATTCATGGAGTTACACCTTAGAAATTGCCAAATATTATTCGAATAACCGTTTTATTCAAAACATTCTTTCAATTAACATATTAGTCACGTTAAATAAAAAGTGAGAACGAGTATGTTACTGGTAACTTTCATTAAACGTTATTTTATTTTCCGACGTATCCTTTTCGTGTAGTATACTATATAGATGTACACACACTATACAGTACACTTGGAATACCTTTTAAGCTTAAAATTCCCTTCCTAAAGAACTGTTCGTCTTGAGTACCTATTAGAAACTCTTGAACTGCAACGACTACAGCTTCATCATCTTCAAATCGCTGTCAACTCATTCACTTTTTCAATTTAGAGAATAGATAGAAATCACTAGCGGCAAGGTCTGATGAATATCGAGGATCTCGGAGGAGATCAGAATCAAAGAATAAAAGATAACGTAACACGACAGTCTGCTATAACAAATTTGACTATTTATAATTTTTTCTGTAACTACTGTCAAAGGGCATCCCGAGCGAGGGTCTGTTCTTCTACATTTAAATTCGTTGCGCTAACAGCGATAAATAAATAAATAATTAAACAGATTACCGCATGGTGTTCAATTTTTCCATTTTCGCCAAAACAAATCTCCTATTTAAAAAAAATAAAAGACTATCAGTTCATTTTATTTGTGGTACCTAAACCCTTAAAAGCGTCTGGTAGCAATTGCTACCAAATTTCATTTTATGATTCTTATATTCAATTTACAAGTACTAATTATTTGTAATCAATTATTTCAAAATATAGTTATAACTAAATATGTTGATCATTCTTAAATTTATAATAATGCAATTTTGTAAAATATAATGGTTTTGAAATGATAATCACATCATTTCAAAAATACTTTTAACGGTTGCTCACTTCAAATAAGGAAAATTAGGTTTGCGTTACAAGAACGACATTTTTACCGCGATTTATCGCGGTACATTGATGTGAATCATCTTATGCGGCGGGTCAGATCGGCTGTCGGCGTGGCGACTTGGCAACGCTTCATATAGATACACGAGCTCAGTGCAAGTGGACGTGTCGCCACATGGATCTTGTATACCTATAGCGTATGTAGTGTGGTTATTGACTTCGGAAAATCTGAATATTTTGTTCATTTTAGATAAATTGACATGAGTGTCATATTCTAGGTTTCTTGGGGTGCTCATTACGAAAATGACGTTCATTTTCAAATCCAAAATGGCTAATATTACTTTTTTGGATAAATCGATATGGGTGTAGATAATCGATATATATTCTGGGTTTCTCGGGGTGCTGATTACGAAAATGATATTCATTTTCAAATCCACGATAGCGAATATTATTTTTTAGATAAATCTACATGGGTGTCATATGCTAGGTTGTTTGGAGTGTTAATTACGAAAATGACGTTCATTTTGAAATCTTAAATGGCGAATGTTACTTTTGTGGATAAATCGGTATGGGTGTCCTATTCTGGCTTTTTCGGGGTGCTAATTGCGAAAATGACATTCATTTTCAAATCCAAGATGGCTAATGTTATTTTTTAATGTGAAACATCTTATGCGGCCGGTCAGATCGGCTCCATGCGTGGCGACATGATGACGCGTTGCCAGGTGCTTGTACTTAGCTCGTATACCTATAGCATATGCAATGTTGTTATTCACTTCGGAACACGATACCTGTGTTTTTTTAAGAGGGTTACTAGTAACCCTGTCGAGTTTGGACTCATTCGCTTGGTTTTAATGAGTTCCATACACTAAACTAGGTGACGAGGATCCGATGATGGAAGCAGGAGGTGGATGGTGGATCTTAAATTAAAAAAATAGTTAAAAACTTTCAAAGTTAACGGTTTTATTTTAAATCATTAGCTGTACCAAAAACTAGATAATGATTAGAATACAAACCTAGACCTTCTTAAGATTTTACGTCTGATAAGAAATTATGTAATGCTGTCTTTTTATATCGGATGCCAAGAAGCATTGTTATGTATCGCTGCACTGGCGGAATAAGTAATAATTTCGGATTTTAAACGGACCAAACTAGAAACGAGAGGCGCATAAATACCTGTATAACGACTTTATAATTAAATAAGAAAGACCTGTATAGTAAAATGCGTTTTCAAGACCACCAAAAAAATATTTCAAATACTCCCAACGACAGACAGACAGAGTTTTAAGAACCACACTTCAAACAAGATAGACTAGACCCTGCGAACGACGAGGGTGTAAATTCGGCGCAAACCTACGTCTTAAGATGTGACGATAAGCAAAACGACTGTGGAATTAGGCAATTAGCTTCATTACGTGAATACTTTAATTTTATATGGTTGAGCAACGTCGACACTATTACAGGCAGGTGGGAGATGTGCACACACGACACAACCGACCAATATTTTTTGCAAGGTGGTCGACGATGGTTTCGTCGAAATGTTGGTACCGAGACTAATAGGTATGCGCAACAGAAACTGACAAGACACAGACAAAACGAGGCAGATTAGGCACATGCTCGCATTTTTTTTAGCAATCGACGTAAAAACTTTTCGGCAATCATTATTCTGCCGGGACTTTATTTTAAAGTAAAGGAGGAAGCCTACTTCTGTTACCACGGTTTTGGAATCGAGTCCTTACTTTAGGTATGTAATGACTCTTGTTGAGATACTTCTTGATGATGATAGTAAATAATACTGCGGGCTATGTGGTAGATGATATATTGGCATTGTGCGGTGTGTTAACGTCACAGCGCTGTCGTTTACATCTCATGTCTTATATTAATTCTTATGGCTATTTATATGACATTTCATTTGTAGATCGCGCACAAAGTTACGATTTGCTGTGTCAGAGTAATATCTGGCACAACTCTAATAACTTACGACAGATACCAATTTCTAAAATCGTTACATCATTTCGTCAACAACGACACCTTGACGACAGGATGGACGATACTAGACATTAGTCCGGTGGTCAAATATTTCAACGATAAATTTTTACACTGTACTAACTGAGACAGGACATTTGTTTTGACGAATCCCTACTTCAGCGGCAAGACGGATTGAGCTTAATAAATATAAGCTCAAAGGCGGCCAAATTAGGGGTTAAAACTAACTAGCTGCGCGAGTCACAACAGGACAAAACAGGACAGCAGGCGGCGAAGCTAATGAACTTAGCGACGAACAGGAACAGGATATAGAAAATAAGATGGATGACACAGGGGAACATAGTCAAGAATGTTGGCAGTAGTGATGTTTACGAGACACAACGATTGAATTGAGACATCGTTTCCGATTCCATGAGGACTATGACAAGGCCGACTTACGTTCTGGTGAAAAAGTGGTGTCGTACACTAACGATTTGTCGTTGATGCTATGGAGAGATGCCAATCTCGTTAGCATGATTTTAACGTGCAACTTCAAATCGGTAGTGTTTAATGGTACCACGTGACAAATTTCAAGACAGTTATTGTTCTGGACTGCAGTAAGTCGATGTGAGGTAGATAGTAAGGATCAACTACTTACTGCCCATTCCCTTGAAAGATAGAGAAATAGAGTATGGTGCAAGAAGCTGATCCTACGCCCCTATTGAACAGCTTCTTGATTTACACCTGCTACGTCTACAGTATCTCACGCGGGCATTTCACAACAATACCGGCTGAATACGTGGTATGAACAGCGTGGCTATGGAAGGAATACGTGGTAACGCTCTCAATCTCGTGATCTCGTATTTGTCTGACCGGGAGCTAAAAGTAAGTGTTAATGGGATTTTGTCTGTGGGTCAAAATTAAAAATCAGCGTTCCTCAAGGATCGATTTTGGCACCTTTCCTGTTTTTGGTTTATATTAATCATTTATTTATTTTCAGGGACTTATGCGCAACAGTATTATTTGCTGATGACACCTCATTGTTATTTAAACTAGACAGGAAAGATTTAGATATTACTTGGGTAAGTAGGATCCTAACAGATGTCTCGAAATGGTTCGCTGAAAATAATTTACTACTGAATGCACAAAAAACCAAATGTATTAAATTTTCCTTTTCTGATGTACCCAGAATCTATGATAAAATAGAACTGGGTGGGAAACAATTAGAATTAGTTATGTCAGTCAATTTTCTTGGTTTAGCAGTAGATACCAAGTTACAGTGGACGGACCATATCGGGGCATTGCCTAGTAAGCTCGGTTCAGCGGTACATGCAATTAGGCGCATTAGGCAAATGACGGATGTGGATATGGCAAGGCTGATGTACTTTGTATATTTTTACAGTCTAATGTCTTACGGTCTTTTTCTGTGGGGATCAGCTGCGCATATTAACTCCATTTTTATTTTACAAAAAAGAGCAATATGTGCCATCTACAGTATGAATGCACGAGAATGACTTAAAGATCGTTTTAAAGACATTGATGTCCTTACCTTGCCGTCCTTATACATCTTTGAAATTATTATGTATACGAAGAAAAATATAGCTGTTTAAAGAGAAAGGCGATATTAATGGTATGGAAACTCGAGGTCGTGATAAATTGGTTATTTCAAAATTTTAATTACTAAAATCAAATGATTTATTTTTGGCTAACTATATTCGTTTTTATAACAAATTTTCTCAGGAAATTACTCAATTAACAGACATAAATTTAGATTGGGTAAACGCATATTGATTAGACAACCATACTATAAAATAAATAATTTCATTGAAGATAAAACAATAGTCTGGAAATGATCTTCTCTGCACATGCATTTACTGGCATAATGAAAATATTATATTTTAATAAACCTTATGGAAAATGATGTTGAAAAAATTATACCTGACTGAGTTTCTTGTCGGTTCTTCTCAGTGTCCAGGTTTTCTTTTCTCTTCTCTTTGAACCGAACTAAAGTAGATTTGACGTTCAAAAATACCTCGTGATTGGGTTTACTTGAACAAATTGATTTGACTTTGACTTTGAATATTCACAGAAAGGTAAACCTGACTTTCAAGTCCCGGCTCCTTCCTCGACATGACGTAACGACAAGGACAGACGTACTGACCACTTTATTAGCCGTGACATCTTGACGACTTATGCATACGTACGTGGTGCACGACCACTTTCCTCATCCAACTGGCAAGCAGGCCGCGAGATACTGGCTCTGCACACAGCATAAGAGCAGCTAGCGTACCACTTATTAAATGTCATCAGTGCAACGTCAACCTTTATGGGTTGCTTCCGTGACATTCACAAACTAATTACTCTCGTGCTTGGTTTTCCTCCACGTGCGCCACAAGACTAATTTGACTGACAAGAGTATGTAGGACCATATCACGTTGTGCAGCGATTTTAACTACTATGTGATCACCAGCTGCATTTTTGTTATAAGAATGATAATTCTACCTATAGTGTAGCGATTTCAACTATTTTGTGATCGCCAGTTTTTATGTTGTGGCGGCGATCAAAAATGTAACAATTTTAATCACTGCGATTTTTGAAGATATAACTTGAAAATATGAAACATTTCAAATTTGTAATTTTTACTTCCTTGTGAAATTAAATAATAACTGGCTACCCCGTCGGGCATATAACGTGAAAATATATAACTTAAAATTTATAATTGTTATTTTTTCTTGTAAAAATAAATAACAACCGACTGCTTCTTTGAAAATATAGCGTGAAGATATATAACTTTTCAAATTAGTAATTGTTTCCTTCTGTTTGTGAAAATAAATAATAAAAAATTTGAAATGTTACGAATCTTTACACCATGTCTCCGACGGGGTAGTCAATTAACATTTATTTTCACAAAATGAAGGTAAAAATTACATATTTAAAATGTTACTAATCCTCACGCTATATCCTTACCCCATCAGCCATTGCAAATTTGAATAGTTGCAATTGTTTCCTTTTTTTTGTAGAAATAAGTAATAACTGCCTACCCCGTCGGAAATATAGCGTAAAGATTCGTAACTTTTCAAATTTGTTATTGTTACCTTCTTTTTGTGAAAGTAAATAATAACTGACTATTCCGTCGGGGATATAGCGTGAAGATAATATGTAGCATTTACAATTTGTATTTTATTACCTTCTTTTTGTGAAACTAAATAATTACTATTAATATTAGTCAGTAGTAATAATTAATATCAGTCAGTAGACTACCCCGTCAGGGATATAGCGTGGAGATATGTAATACTTTTTTTTTCAATTTATAGCATTTCTTTGGGCAAGTAAATAATGAATGAATTTCATGTAAATTGTTTACTATAATAAATTTAAATAACATTAAATTACAAATTAGTACACATATATTATTCTCGTATAAAAGTTACAAAACGGTAGCGTAAACAGGTCCTTATTTCGTGACACGTATGGAGCGCGAACATACAAACTGGCTTCAAGGACTTTTTGGCGGGAACGGGAGAAGTGAGGTTGTCATTTTATTTAGATTTTCTATTTTTTACATTTTTGGGAGTTTTAAAGTACAAAAGTGATAGCATTTTGTGTTTTTAAGTTCTGTGTAAGTGAAAAGAGTGGAGTAGGTCTAAATCAACATGTGTAGCTGAAGTTTTCGCGCTCTTCCAAGAAGTCCTATAAAACTTCAGTAAAGTCTACTATCACTTTACTGGAGATGTTTTACGATAATGATTGTACTTTAACAAACAATACGCGACATTGGTAAATCTGCTTATCTGTGCGCCATGCCATGAAGAAAAAAAATTAACTTGCTTCAAGGTCAGGATTTATTGGCGGGAACGGGAAATGTGAGGTTGTCATTTTATTTAGATTTTCTATTTTTTACATTTTCATTTCAAAGTCATAACTTTGGTACTTTAAAACTCCCGAAACATTTAACATTTATTTTAAAGTTCTGTATGAGTGACAAGAATGGAGTAGGTCTAAATAAATATGTGAACCTGGAGTTCTAGCTCGCTTCCAAAAAGTCCTATGTAACTTCAGTAGTCTACTATCACTTTACTGGAGGAGTTTTACGATAAAATGAAAAAACGAATTTACTTCGAACGTGCTTCATGTGGAATCTACTTATTAATACGTGACATTGGCAAATGCACTAATCTGTGCGCTAGGCCATGAAGGAAAAAAGAAACTTGTTTCAAGCGTCGCTCGAAATTTGTCAACGATATACAATTTTGGAATGAATAGAAAGCTAAGAGAGTATTTTATGATAAAAGGGCTTTTATATATTTTTATTGTTATTTGTGAGAAACCAACGTGAATATAAAAAATTCTTGGAAAAGATTATTCAAATTTTAAGTTCAACCTGCTTGTAATTAATTGTTTTTCTGTTTATAATGTTCATATTTACTCTAATGCACGCCATATATATCTAGCTTTACAACAGTATAGTTATTTTTGTGATAAGTCTTGAAGTTATGGAAATATAAGCGTTTATTTGACACGGGAGCGAGCATCTGGAAATATGCCTACGTCAAGGCGCCGCGGCTCCGCACCCCGGAGGAGATTCACGGTGAGCGCAACGCGTTCGAGTGACTAACAGATAGGTACTACACTCTTATCTACGTAACAGATAAATAATCTAACTTTACCGACTAGTGTTTACTTTTTTAACTTTCAGTTTGTTCCGCATTCTCACTTTTTATTGAACTCTCCTCATGTAAAATCGTATTGGCTAGGTCCAATGCAAAATTATTCGTAACGAGTCTATTAATTACTGCTAATTCAATAATTTAAATATTCATGCACAATTTTAGACATAATGTGCATAAAATCGGCGGTAGAAGTTCGTGGGTTGATTGCGATTGAGTGTCGATGAGTGCCACCCACTACGGTAACGATTAGAATCAATTTATGACACACGATGTGACATTAATGTTTGTTGAAATACAACTTTATTGTATTGCAAATTTGCAATTGATATAAAAATATTAGAAAATGCTACACTTATATGTGTCAGAAATTGATGGAATTCTGAAAATACAAAAAAAATGTAAAAGCGCGATTCATGTTATTGCAAATTCCGAAAGGGAAATTTTATGTATTGGCGTATGTACCTACAGATATTCAAGCGTGAATATGCGTAATGAGAAATATGTGAAAAGAATGTGTATGGTAGTTTCTTTTTATGTTCAATGAACAGATAATTTATCGCAAGAAACTAAACTACACAGTTGCTATATTTAAGATGACATATAACAACTATTTCCAGTTTACTGAGCAGAAAAAATTAATAACTTTTTAATGTAGACTTTATCATTATCGGTATAAAAGATGCTCGCTCGAGCGATTTTGTCGATGGTTATAAAATTAATTCTTGTTTCTTATTATACTTAATGCTACATTTTTTATATTTTAATTTTCTTTTTCCCCTGACCCGATTTAATGCAAGTTATAATATTGAGCTAACAGATCAATTTGAATGTTATGTTGTAACCATCTCCATGGGAATGTATGATCAGTAATTCTGTTATCCAGGTGTCACATATGAAAATGTTTATTTAAAGCTCACAAAGATGCGAGGAAGATCGATGTATGCCTTCACTATCAAACTACTTCGTCGAATTTTGCTTGGTTACGCTTGTGCACGCATTTTTCAAGTCTTGTGGCAGTCGGGCTGCTCATTTATCATTTCAGAACTTTCGTTTCCGTATGAAAATGGAGCAAACTTTGATTGAATAATGATTTATAAAATATTTTTAGACTAAGCATTGATGGAAAATGTATAATAAACCATGTAAATATATATGATTCCCATATAGTAACAAAAAGTTTTTTTTTTCTTACTCTTTTAAAGGTAATCATTTACAAGATTATCTAGTTGTGTCCACATAAATATTTCGAACACCTTTGGAAGTCTATAAAAGCGTTTTATTTTTGGATTGATTTTATCCACCCGGTCATTTCCGTAGTAGGTTACATTATATAGTTGATTTAGAGCATCTAACTACAAATAATTTGTATTTAGATCTCTATAATCCAATACAAGTTTAAATCGTGCAAATTTGATTCAAAATTTATGCAGTTTTGAGCCTGTCAGTAAAGTTTTTACATAAAATTTATAATGACATTATAACTATACAGATTAATTGATTACTAAGGTAATGATAACTGTGAATAAACGTCTTAATATATATTTCAGAACACAAAATGCTTATTGCTTTATAAAATGTTATAGGTTAACGTTTTTAGTCTTTAGTAATTACTGCAAAAAAGGATACTCATATCGTCGTTTTGACATTCCGTTCATAAACAGTAAAAATAAGCTTTTTCTATATGAATAAAATATAATACTGTGTTCTCAAACGGTACATCAAACAGGTACGCCTTCTCAGTATATTTTTCCTCGGCTGTAGAGCGTGATAGAGCATTGTTGAATGTTATTATCGCTTCCTTCACGCGTGCAAGCGATGCAAACAACCCACACGTACCACTGATACTCGCTTTAATATTAATTTTATAGAAAATAAAAGACGTTCATGGAATCTTCACAACTCATTATTAGATATTGGCTGGATAAGGTTTCAGTTATGTATATTTTAAAAGGAATAAAACGGTTACGTTGAACTTGAGATGTTAAATATAAAGGCAAAATCTGTATGTATGTATTTATAATTGTTTATAATTTTTAATTTTTTCGCAGGTAACTAAGATTATGTTATTGTTATTTTTATTTTCATAAAAGTACAGACACTTGGAAAATACTGCCCTCTACAACTTTGTTCAAATCTCCTTTCTCATAAAATAAATCGTTATCGAGCTATTTCTTAAAAATCTATTTTTGGCCTTTTAATCCAAGATATCGGCTTACGCTTACCCCAAAAGGTAACTTTTATTTTTCATCAAAGTCAAATCATTTCTACCCGACTTTTTATAACGCAAAGGCCCTTGCTATCCTCCACTGACGGGTTTACTATTAACTGTTAATTATTCATAAAACTACATGTTATTCGTCCATGTGACATTTGTCCACAAAGGAATATTATTTGAAAATTACTAACGAAAAGCAGTCAAGTGGCTCCGATGATTTAGTTCAGTTTTATACAGGAAAAAACACAAAAGGAATCAAGTTGAAGGGGTGCTAAATTTATTGTATAATTTTATTTTTAACAAGGCAGCCTAACGACGTGCTTCGTGCTCCGCCGGCTCAGATAATGTGCGAAACCATCGGTGTAGAAACGTCTATATATATTATCGCATATACGTACGCGTTACATATGATATACGCCGACTTTGTTTCTATTTACGAGGTAATTTATTTGTTCTTTTAGCTTGCCTTTATCTTTAATACTTTTAGTAGCACCTTCATAACATGAAATTCAATAAAATTATACTGTCGACTAAACAGATCTCTCAAAATATTTTATATGAATATTGAATCTGATTACACATTTGTTAACTCAGCAATCTGTATGTCGTACAGTGTACGTTTACTACAGATAAAGTACTATCTGTATTTCCAAAAGTTTAAAAAACTAAACTACATAAAATACATATTTTCAGTTGAAATAATGTAACGATTATTATTATTGGCGTTAGTTGTAGTTACTAGTTGCTATTTTTTTTAGATATAAATTTGCGATAATTATTTATTACTTAAAAATCACTGTCGTTTCAATTAACGTAAGCTTAAGAAACGTGTATAGTGGGCGGAGTGTGAATATGACACAGTATGATGTCATTACCTTACTTCATAATCTTTGTCACCCTTGGTACTTAGAAAAGTGTGTCCAAATGCTTAGGCCCCAATGACACATTACTCTATTTAACTTTGTTATGCAAGCAACCGGTCGTTCGCACCACTATCGAAGTCATTCACAGAATCCGATACACCTGTATTAAAATTACGTTTAAATGTTAAACTCTATTACGACTATCGCTGGCGATTACATCAATGTGTTAATGATGCAAGTTGTTTAGTTATGATTAGACAGTATTAACAGTTGTAGAAATGCCCTTGTCATATATAATTCTGTATAAAGTAAACGATGCAATTGCGTTATTGCGTATTTTTTACCTCGGTTTCTTCTCCTACGAACACATCACTGACATCTTTGTTTCACACCACATTCGATTCACTTTTTCTTCGATTGCTGTCTTTATTTTGATATAAACAGTTCGTAATACGTTTCGATGGCCGTAATGTGACCGCTGAGCATATTCATTCGCGGTGGGCGCGGACGAGGCACTAGCCGCGAGGAGTGACGGAGGCAGCAGGTTGCGCGGGAGGGCCCCCTCCACACCCCGTCGCAAGGCTGCTCCGGCGCCGGCACGCAGAGGCATTCCAACTGTGACGACAACGTGCCCATTTAAGTCTTTGGACATGGTTGATGGTCACAGCGGCCATATGGTGTGTGATTATCTTTTTTCAATGGAATTCCGTGATAGCAATAATGAGTCATAAAGAATTGTGTGAAACGCTTAAGAAACGAGCAGAAAAGACTCAGCAATTTGTCAAACAATAATTGTTTATTACACTACTACAAGAAGTACTATCACAAGAAATAAGCAATTATTGCTTGATGGTAGTGAGGTACTTCAACTTCTGCGATGAATTCGGATTTTAAGTATAATAGTATTGGTATTTGTTCATGTCATTGTAGTCACTGTATATGTCATTCGAAGTGTCATGAAATTTGATGCGCAA